>CANTUS010000015.1:54462500-55712500 GCA_947683365.1 Euphorbia pulcherrima
TCAAAGAGTTTTGACTCATTAGTCTAAGGGGTGAGGTGACTCTAGGGTGACTAAAAGGGTTTTGACTCATTGGTCCAGGGGGTGAGCTGACCTTAGGGTCACTCAAAGGGTTTTGACTCATTGGTCCAAGGGGTGAGGTGACTCTAGGTTAACTCATTGGTCGAAGGGGTGAGTTAACTCTAAAGTCACCCAAAGGGTTTATATCTTTCGGCTCATGGATTGAGCCTAGGTGGACTCACTAGTCTTGGTTATTTTGGCTCGTAGGTTGAGCCTAGGAGGACTCATTGGTATCAGTCGATATCGGTCAATTTTGTTTCATGGGTTAAGCTTGGGTGGACTCACTGGTCTTGGCTAATTTCTGCTCATGGGCTGAGCCTAGGTGGACTCACTAGTCTCGCTTAATTTCATTCAATTTTGGCTCAAGAGTTGAGCTTGTGTGGATTCACTAGTCTTGGCTAATTTTAGCTCATGGGCTAAGCCTAGGTGGACTCACTGGTCTCAATTATTTTGTCTCATGAGTTGAGCCTAGGTGGACTCACTAGTCTCAATTAATTTTGGCTCAAAGGTTGAGCCTAAGAGGACACGCTAGTCTTGGTTATTTTTCGCTCATGGGATGAGCCTAGGTGGACACACTAGTCTCGGTCAATTTTGGTCAATTTTGGCTCATGGGCTTAGCCTTTTATACTCATTAGTCTTGGCTAATTTTGGTTCATGGGCCGAGCCTAGGAGGACTCACTATTCTTGGTTATTTTGGCTCACGGGTTGAGCCTAGGTGGACTCACTAGTCCCGGTTAATTTTGGGTCAAGGGTTGAGCTTAGGTGGACTCACTAGTCGTGGTAATTTTTGGCTCATAGGCTGTGTCTTGGTGGACTCACTGGTCTTGGTTAATGGAATGGCATGGCATACGTTAATGTCATGGCTGCACAAAGATATGGTTAGTTTTCACACAATCACGATGTTTATGATGTTCGTTTTTAGTTTATTTATATTTAATAAACCTGCATAGGTAGCAAATGATAAAATCGTGCCTACTGCCCTTTTAACTCCTTTTGGTTTACTCCGCTTTAAAGCCAACGGGGGACTTAGTGAAGTCTGCTCACGTGCACTAAAGGTTTTTGGGTAAACCTATGGAAAAGTGTCTATGGATCATCTATATGCGAGTTTCAATCTCAGGATTGGGTGCGATTTGGGGTACCCTGCGCCTTTGCGTACAGATTCTTAGTGGCCATAAGCAAACCAAAGGAAACTTTTCGACATGTAATATACATACGTAGTCTTGCCCTTAAGCGAGCAAGGTTCTCATACATTATGCAAGGGGTGTGATTGGATCCATACCCCTCAAGCGCTAAGCAAACTTGGTGATACTTCACCAAAGGACCCCTAAATTGGTTTAGGGGTTAAGAATGCAGATGCTACACAGTCCTAGGAGTTGTGTAATGTAGACGATATCGCAAATTCGTTAGTTCCAAAATTTAATTTGAACAATATTTTAATTGTTATGTGAGAGAAGAAATTTTATAAAAATCAGGTTTTTATAAAAATAATTCAGATCCCCAGCGTTGTCGCTACTATGAGCGGGCGAGCTTTTAAGAGGGATGCAAGCGGGGTGTGTTTCTTGGGGCGCGTTTCACTTTGGAATAGTTTAAACAAACCGCGACGTTTGGTCTGGTTTACGAAATCTAGTTTGCCTAAATGCCGTGGCTGTGTAGGAAAAAATGTGATTATATTGAGAAATATATTTACACATTTTATTAGGAAAAGATATTTTTTAAAATAAAGCATTTTTACTTTATTTAAAAACAAAAGAGAGTCGCCACCTGGTTCCGCTCCACCAGGAATTGTGGTATGCTGATTCAAAAAGGGATTTTTATACCGAAAAGAGAATGAGTTCTGAGTTCGGACATAATAGGTACTCATATTGTTCAAATTATTTGGATTAATTTTGTAAGTTTGGAATTTCTGGTAATTTCTGCCTTACAATGGGCTTATTTAAGAATTAAATTCAAGAAATAAAACGGACATTATAATAGCTTAACAAATAGAAATTTGCTACTGAAATTTTGGCAGAGTAACGGCAGTGGTTGGGTTTTTCCCCGGAAACTCGGATAGAGTTTCCTCTCATTCTGGATATTTCATCCGTACCTACGAGCTTATTTACACATATTATAGTTTAAGTCGCTCTAGTGGCTCACTTAACCAGAGAAATGAAAATTCAATGTGCAATAATAGAATAGTGAAGATGGATTTTATTGAATTTGGAAGTTGGGCTTAGAGCCGATTACCCTCAGTTTACCTTTTTCTCTGTCCAGGATGACTTGAGAGCCGGTGAGGGACTGAAGTTGTCAAGGAATGTGATTTGGTTTGAAAATAGATTTAACCAAAGTTATGGTTATAATCTTGGATTATTTTGATAGCAAACATAGAGTTTAAGCCTTTTTTAGAAGGAAGATCACTGTGGGATCTTGATCTAAAAAGACTGAAAACTGATACCAAGTGTCGGTTATAAAGTTAGGATCTAGAATTGTTTTGACAGAGTTTCAGGGCTTTTAGGACTCCCAGAATTGAAAAAGGACACAAATGTAATTTTAGAAATTTAAGAAATTTGCGTCTTTCCGAAATTTGGGGGGGTGACCCCATATTCATAATCGGGTGGTAATTTGCCAGCGGGCTAATTAGATAGGTAATTAGAACCCGTAAAATCTTGATAGATCTCGATAAGATTTGATTTTTTTTACTGTAGATAGGTAATTATCTGGCGGGAGGATTACCTATGCTTGACCAAACTTTGACTTTTTGATTTTTTAGTAGAAAATGCTAAATTGGGGCTTCCTTGGAATGTGGATTTTTCAATTTCGGATTTTGGATGACAATTCAGTCCCTTTTGACTCATTTGCCTGATTGCTGAAAGAAATAGGAGTTCTTTTTCATCCGTCTGAAACGGACCTATGCTAACAATGGCGAAGTGGCAAGTCTTTGGGATCTTTTTATACAACTTGATCGATTATAGAAAGAAAAACTCCGAAGAATGCAAAATAGGAAGATTTTGTATAAGGCGGGATACAAGGAGTCTGATTTGCTTTTCAAACCCCTGATGGGGACCCATACGGCTCCAACCCCACCGTATGGGTCCCAATTCTTAAGGACCGAACCCATACGGGTCCTGACCCACCTATATAGGCCTTCTCTTGCCATGTAGGGGCAAATTTTTCAACCTGTATTTTAGAAAGCACTAAAAATTCATTCAGTCCGAGTTCAGGGCCAACCCCACTTCTCGTCAACTATAAATTTCGGTTATACTCGGGACAAGCCCATAGCTCACCTTGATCCTTGATTAAAGGGCCAAAAACCTTTCTATTTTTACAAAAGTAAATCAAGCAACAAGGTAAGCCATTTTCGAGTTGGTCACTAACAAGGATTATTTTTGTGTACAGGTCCATCCTAGCAGAGGAATTCTCCCTCTGCAAACAAATCTTACTAGTAAAGACTTCTCCAGTAGAAGAGGTTTTACCAAAGGATATTACTTTACTCCCTAGCAGCAGAGTCATCCAAGGGTCATCTCCCTACCAATCTAGCGGTGTCCCCCCATCTCCTAGCAGCAGAATCAACTAAAGGGCATCTCCCCACCAGTCCAGGCCCATCCCCCCAACTCTTAGTAGCGAAATCAACAAAGGGGCATACCCCCATCTCCCAGCAACAGAATTAGCTAATCCAAGGGCATCCCCCCATTTCCCAGCAGTGGAATATGTCAAGGGCACCCCCAATGATGGAGCCAATCAAGGGGCATCTCTAAAACAATTGGGCCCAACCCAACATTTCTCGCACTTTGTTTTTAGTTTATTTTAGGGAATGACCCCCATCCAGACATCTTTATTCTTAATTGAAGGGACAAGAATACTTTTGTTTTATTCCCCATCCATGACTAACTCAGTGTTTGATTATTGTCTCTTTTCAGGATATTCAAATTACCCAGTAGGAGAGTCATCCGCCTTAGGAAAGGGATACACCATCAGTCAGGAGTGTCCTCTTCCTTAGGAAAGGGATACACCATCAGTCAGTAAAGTCAATCTACCTTTGGAAAGGGATACATCATCAGCAAGAGAGTCATCCACCTTAGGAAGGAGATACACCACTAGCAGGAAAGTCAATCCGCATTAGGAAAGGGATACACCATCAGCCAGGAGAGTCGATCCACCTTAAGAAAGAGATACACACACCATCCCCAATAGAGTCACTAGGGATACATAGTAGCAAAGGAAAGTCATCCGCCTGAAGAAAGGGATATGCATCAGCAGAGGAAAGTCATGGGCCTTAAGAAAGGGATACACATCAACAAAGGAAAGTCATATGCCTCAAGAAAGGGATACACAGTAGTAAAGGAAAGTTATCTGCCTCAAGAAAGGGATACACATGGGCAAAGGAAAGTCATCCGCCTTAAGCAAGGGGCACCCTAGAAAGAAGTTTCCCTCAAGAAAGGAACTCACCCATATTATCACCTCAGGTAGGATTTCTAAACCCTCGCTCACATTGTGAGATCATACAGATCAATATCTACAGTGAACCCATGAGGGGCAGTCTGTGAGCAGTGGATTTTAATGATCCTTCTTATAAAATGCTTATGAGAGCTATCTGATGCATTCTCTTACAGGTGTTATCCATCAGAGGCATTCCTACTGCCTCAAAGTTGAGTTTGGAGACCAACTATACCCTTATGTACCTATACGGATGCTGCATAGTGGTATAGATCAACTAGCGGTCCCATATGGGTCATTCCTTCCATATGCCTAGGGGACTTGTATGGGTCCAAGGACCTATTTGAGTGGCGCCTCACCTATTCGGGTCCTCTTGTTGCCAGAACATGCTATTTTGGAAGGGAATCCTTTCCTATTTTGGGAAAAGGTAGCTCATGAACACAATTTATTGCGTTCAGACCTCCTTTCCCCTATACATAGGCCGCTTTTCCTTAAATTGTACACACAACTAAAATACAACATAGCAAGTATACTATACATAAATTCTAGTAGTTTCTATAGGCATAGAAAGGTGATAGGAGGTAGAAAATAGGGAGAAAACCCACATTTTGAGGTTTTGACCACATTTTATTCGTTCCTAGGTTCATTTGTTAGGCTTTAGGGGAGGTTCTATCCACACAAACGCTCGCCTAAATAGTCCTATTTAATCTACTTCGGGTAGACTCTCTCAACAACAAAGGGATCACCTTAAAGTGGATTGATGCCGTAAATGTAACACTCCCGAGTTTCAAAGAGACTCACATCTCAATTATGTTTATTGTTATTCTCCATCTCCTCTATTATAGCTGCTCTTTTTATTTCTTGCTTTGGGTCTAGTCCTAACCCATTTGAGCCTTGTTGGCCCTATATATCCCTAAGGGAAGTAAAATTGGAGTGCCATACTCATACGGAAGGAAATACCATTTTTATTTCATTTCTCCTCCATTAATGTACCTATCTTGAACTGAGTTTTTGCCAGGGACTAGATAGGACCCTTACGGGTTGCCCATACCCGTACCGGTCCTCCCTACCACCTATACAGGTCCCACCCACCCGTACAAGTACCAGCCCCTAGGCAAAACCCAAAATTCATTTTAATTCGGTTAAAAATCAATCTAACTCAACATTTGCCATGCGATCATTTTCACTAATAATCAGGTAAATCAACCCACAAAAGTTAAAATGTGTTTTCATAACAAAGTACATTGAAGACTAGTTATTTCTCTCCAATCCTAGAAGGCGTCTGCGTACTATCGATCATAAAACCGCCACGCTAACATAATCACATTTTTCCTAATGAAATACTGACTTCTGACATGCTATAAATTGTACTAATCTTTATGGTTACAGAGGAATTTATTTTTATTTAGTTTTATAACTTAGAACAAATGTATAAGTTCTCTTTCAACTCCCCCATTTTCCCCCGGTTGTAATTTTTACTCCCCCATTTATTTCTTGTGCGTTATTGTAATCTGTAAATGCATGTTACAAGTGTGAAAGAGTGTAGATTAATAGGATTTTTGTGATAATTCCCCAAATGATGAAAACAAAAATGGTTTTACGTAGTGAATGTAATTTTGAATCAAATAATTGAGAAATAAGTGACTCATTTGATACCTGAATCTCTGATCCAGTAGGTATGAGTCTCCTACCCAATGGGAATTGTACCAAAGCTCTTTTCTAAGTAGACAACCTTGATGGTGACTCTACCATTTGTATCGAGATTTGGGGTTCGATTCTTTTATTCATTAAAATTGGATACTTGTGCGAACTTGAACCAAAAAGGTTTTGTCACGCTTAAATCCTACCAACCCCCAGTCGGCCCCGCCGCTCACACAAGTGCCAAGGGAAACCCACAAGTCATCGACACCTTACAGAGACCAAAGCATCGTATGTGAGAATTAGGTCTCAAACAAAGATAAAGCCCCTTACATTCATCTCTGCCTCAACCACAGTCACCTAAAAAAGAAAATCATATTAGTTCATACCTAGACATTTTTGGCAATTATCATAAAAGTAGGTCCAAGAGTTGAGAATTCCTTAATGAGTGGCGCTAGAAGGAGCAAAACAAATGGTGTGCATCGACTCCTCAAGCTCCCTAATAGTTTTCTTCCCCGAATGGTTGACCAGTCAAAAGGAAGTATCAAGGTCCACCCAGAGGACCCCCTCTCTCACCTCCCTGTATGCACGAGACCGCTTTACCGGTGGCTATAAGTCAGTAAGGGCAGCAGTAGTAGACCTCTTCCACATGGAAGTGGAAGCCTACAAAAACAATCATTCATACTAAGATTCATAACAAATTTTAGAAAGCAATAAAGGAATGAACAAGTTCTGAGGTAGGGAAATACCTGGGAAGATGAAGTGGCAGCCTAACTAGGCCGTTTATGCCTCGGACCACAAAGGGGCCCCCGCTCTGCCCTCATCCTTATCTCAGTCATTATCCTTATAGTGGAACTCAAGGGAAGTGTGTTTAAAAAGGATCCTACAGGGGGGAGGAGTGAAGACTTGATGAAATCGGTGTAGGAGCCATCCATTGACTCCACTCGAGCCCCCTCGCCTAGCAAGTATGTCACCTAGTACACATCAGGCATTAGGTAAGGCAATTAAACCCCTATAGGAACCAAGGGAGGGATTATCCTCTCTACCACTGCGCTCGTTCGATAGCCTTGGACCCTCACATTGAAGTACAACTTAAGGGAGAGTGGTGACTATAGTACAAAGAGGCGATCAACCACACTCGCCATCATCTCCTCAAGGACACCGTGAATGACCATCCTCACCCATTAGTCATGAACAACCTACAAGATGCAACTCACCGTAAGTATCCTAACTTTGTAAATATGGTTTCTACTAATGAGTTGTTGAAATCAAATGCGCAAGTTTAAATTATGAAAGCTTACCCGATCAGAGCGTAGTTGGTGGAAGAACTCCCTATATCCAACTATAGTCCCTGGATTTTACTGCCAAGGCCCCATCCAGCTAGATAGGATATGAGGAGTCTCGGACTTACTAGATAAGCCCTATCTAGGGATGAAATGGTTCTCGAAGGCCCAGATTTGCAAAACAAGTCAAAGTCAGTCACAAAATAGTTTAAAAGTAGGTTTAAAGCACAAAAGGAAGAAGTTCTGGAATTACCAGAAGGATCAGGTGGCAGAGCTTGAGCTTGGACTCCTAGCCTCGGACCTTAACATCCGGCTTATATTACAACTGTATCAGGATGGCTGGGCACTAGTTCCTATTAGGCTCACGGATAAGATCCTTAACAGCTGAGAGATTGTTGAGGCTACTCATATACACTAGGAAAAAGACATTGGAGAGAAAGGTCAGTAAGAAGGTTTGGGCATATTGATCCTTCCTCCCCTCAGTAATAAGGCTTGGCTACCCAATCTAGTAGTTATTCAGCTCCCCATACATGAGCTTGTCCTTCCCTCTAAGATAAAGCCCAAGAAAAATCTCCACATATGCCTTCACCTCAGGGCAGGAGTGCCATCAGTCGGTATAAACATCAAAATAGAGGATAGCTCCCTACTAGGTTAGTCTGGTGAGCGCATATATATCTAAGGGAGTGATGGTAACCTCCCCGATTGACAAGTGGAAGGTGTGTGTCATCTCTAACCACCACTTAGACAGGGCCTATATGGCAGTAGGGTAAAGTGTCTTTGGCACCTCAAGAATGGCCCGAACCATATCTTTGAATGTTAGGAACTGACAGTGAAGGGTTGTATTTCCAACATGTTTCTATAGTCATTTCCATATCATTGAGACCATATTTTTAGTCTTCTAGACCGCTATTACTTCCTTTTGTGTCTTTTAGGGTCTTGAAGGTGATATGTAGAAAACATTCAATATTTCGATGAAAAGAGCCTTTCATCGAGGTCCTAATGCAGACAGCAGGAGCAATAGTTAGTCCTGGTGACTCCAGAACACTTCGGAACAACTAAGATGACATCAATACCAAGGCACACAAAGCCCCAAATTTGGAAGTTATCCAATTCGGGCAAATCCTATTCAGGAAGAGTCCAATTCAAGAAGGAAGCGTAAATCTCTTTCCTAATCCTATAAAGGCAGGGATTCTACTACCATTTGAAGACCGAGACTAAAAGGAAAAGAATCTTGCTAAGAGTCCAATTTTTCCACTAAAGAAGAAGCAAGAGGAGAGGCATTCAACTATAAATACTAAGGCCGGTGCATTTCAAAGGGACATTCAATCTATCATCTACCTTTCATATTCCACCGTCCCTCTAGTCTAGTTTCAATTCTTAGCTCTTAGTTTCTTTACTTTCAAGTACTTTGGATTTTTGATTTTTTGATTTGGGATTCGGTTTAATAAGCAATTTTAGTCTTTATATTCTTGTTAGGCTTTACTTTAAGTTTCTTTACATTTCTGCACATTTAAATTCAGTCATGTTTAGCTAAATTCTTTATGACTTGACCAAGTAAGGGTCAAGCCTGAGTTTAAATGGTGTGAGGACCGTAATTCAATACAAAAGTTCACAAGACGACCTGTCTACCAATCTCAATACTTTAAGGGTTTTATGGTAAGGATATCACTTAGTCTCATTATTTGGCCTGATCAACCATTTGGGAAGTCTTCATGATTATTAATAATTCTACTTATTTCATCCGTAATTGTGCCTGAAATGGAATAAATTGACAACAGTCTCCAACAAGACTGGAGAAAGGTAATCTTATGCCTGTTGGGAGTCATTCACTATGTTGGAAAGGATTTAGGATTTAGTATATACTCGTAGTCATTGCTTACCAAGTGGATAGAAGCCAAGACGACCAAGAACGACAACGGAAAGACCGTAGCATACTTCATCAAGCATAGTATCATTTATATATATGGGATATCAAGACTACTTATTAGTGATTGTGGTACTCATTTTTGCAATAAGACAGTCTCAACATTACTGGCAAAATGGGGGTCAAACATATGACTTCCCTAGAATAACTCCCACAGTAAAATGGCCAATCTGAAGTGAGAAATAGAGAGGTTAATCTCATCCTAGAGATGACATTCAATCCGAATAGAAAAGACAGGAGTCTCCAACTCTTTGAAGCTCTCTAGGCAGTCTGTACAGCATGGAAAGCTTCTATTAGGTTGTCACCTTATAGAGTTGTCTATAGGAAAGCATGTCGTTTACCCAACGAGATCGAGCACTATACGTATTGGGCTATCAGAGAGACCAATTTTAGGCTCGATGTGGCCAAGGAGCATAGGAGGTTGCAAATACATGAACTCGAGGAAATTCACCATGACGTCTATGAAATGTACAAGGCCTACAAGGAGACCACTAAATGCCACCATGACCTTTTCACTTCCAGGAAAGTCTTCAATGTGGGATAGAAAGTCCTTCTATTCTAATCTCATCTCGAACTACTTCCTATAAAGTTGCAGTCTCGGTGGGCTGGACCTGACATCATGACTAAAGTATTCCCACACAAAGCAGTTGTTATACAGAGCATCACGACTGGGAACATTCTGAAAGTCAATGGGCATCGCCTGAAACCATACCATAAGGGATTCCAAGCCCACTATGATGATATCACTCTCATAGACACCCCTGACACTACAACATGATATTGGTGTGGTGCGTTGAGCTAACTGATGTTCAATAAAGCGCTCTTGGTAGGCATCCCAAGCATTTCTGACTCTTTATCTCTCTCTTTTAGTTAGCTTTTATTAGATGTATTTAGATGAGGAGTGATTTCTCTCCCTATCATCTAATGTAGATATAGGTCTCCGCACATGCATTAGGAACCAAGACATCACACGCCAAAAGTTGTGACTAAGGAGACAAGGGATGTGAAATGACTCGAATGCCCTAGTACATGCATAGTGGATGATGTGGCAGTCATGCGATTATTATAGAGAGTTTATGACGGTTTGCACTAAATCAAGGCCATGATTGCTACTACTGTAATTAATACCTAATAATGCTATATTCATTATTTAAACCTCTCTCTCAACACTCAATAGTCACGCTATCCTTTGAATCCTTAAGCCCCCTCTCAAAAGCAAAAACTTCCTTCTCCGGCAAAATTTTCTTTCCACCACCACTCAATCCAATAGCTTCCAACCAAGATACCACCACCACCACCACCAACCCCATGACCAGTGAGGTCATGATTGGCAGCATTGCCTGCAAACCCTATTCTCGTCCCCTCCGATGACATTTCTACCATCACCACCACCGCAATGCCTTCTATCATTGTTTTTACTTTTGCCACCATGGTCACTCTCCCAAAGACCACGGCGATTCCAAGATTTAGCACGGGCTTTTTCTGGCACCTTAGAAGGATGATGACTTTTTGTTCTAGCCCTATACGGTTATAGCAATTTATCCTTTTCCAAATTCGAACCGCTTTTGGAGATACTCCCTTTGATGACTTTCCGACTTAAACGAGCTAAAACCTAATTTAAATCCCTTTTATTGCCTAAAATGTTTTAAATCTGCATCTTTTCCATTTTTCTTACATTTTTCTGTGGTTGCCCCCTTCTCTGGCTGGAGCCGCCGCCATCAACGATGGTGGCGGTGGTGAGTGCTCTAGCAACAGTGGTGGCCACCTTCCTTTTGGTGACCACCACCGCCTTTGTAGTGGTCACCGCTTCTTTTGGTGGTGGTGACCACCGCTGCTATCGCGGCATCTATGGCACGGGTTTGTCAACCCCTATTATGAGCATCGCCTTACCATGGTAAATTCCTTGCTACCATGGTAGTTATCGTCGCTGCTATTATAGCGGCCGCAACCATAGCAGTAGTGGTGGCCGCTGTAGCAGTCACCATGGCACAGCCTGCTTCAGGACATACCTCTTCGTTGCCTCTCTCTCCTCTTATTGGGCCACGTATTTTCCACTAAAAATTTGCAATGTTTGATGTATTTTTTATCGTGGGATTATTTAGAACCATTTAGGAGAGAGATTTGGGGAAATTTTTTCTCAAAATTGGAAGAAATAATCAGATTTAGAGAGAAGTTAAGAACTAGAGAGAGAAAGTATAAGAAAAGTATAGAATCTGGGTTTAATTCCTTCTAAACTCGATTCCTAGTTGTTCTTAGGCTTAATCTCATAGCTTAATTACTAAAATAAATTAGAAATCATAGGTTATACCGGAGTAAATAGATTTTAGAGACTTTTTCTCAAATACAACCTAAAATTCCGCCACTAATCTGTCACTGATTCCGGCACTAATTCCGTCAATTTTTGTCATAAAGTCATCGAAGGGATTTCTCTAAGGGTTGGTTTGAGTCTCCAAACATAGATTCACGACCGAGAGCTAAATAAAACTTAGTTTCCTTATTTGGTTAATCCTCTTTCCTGACTTTTGCTGCTATTCATGGTGTTTTTACTTTTGTTTCTATGGTGTTCTTGTGAAATCATCAGTAAATAGCCCGACCTCTGTAAGGATAGCCTTCATCGATACCCCTATAGCCTTAGCCGCTTTTCTCATAGATGTGAAGGCTATATCTATAGCGGTGAACTCTAACCCCATGGAGGTCCTTTTTTTGCAATTTTTGGGTGTTTTCTATTCCAAATCCATAGAATCAACATTATTTGTGCATTTTAAGTTTAGATCTGTTTATATATGATTAATACGAGTTAAAACTTCAATGATTTTGAATTTATGGATGCAAAAATGCGAGTTTCTACTCATGAAGTCGAAGGCCGACACCAAGGCTATAATCATAGTCTTAACCACCACCATCATGGCCGCCTTAGCCATCTCTATAGCGGTGACTGCTATAAGGGTGGCAGCCAAGGCTGTCATTATAGCCTTGGTTGCTTGAACTTGGTTTTGAGCCGGTTGTTTTACCCTTTTCATGTTTTTATTCTTTCTTTTGATCTATACGTGTTTTTCCTATAACTTGGAATTGATTTTAAATTTATTTAACATGTTTAATGATTTATTTGGCTAACGAAATTGATTAAAACATCTAACTTGGCCTAAAAATGGTTTTTAATTCTTTCTTGTTGATGTTACATCACTTCCTTGGGTTATTATTATTTATGCCTAGTTTATTTGAGTTTTTGCATATTTTATTACGTTTGAAGTCGGGTTTGTGTTGGTAAGCTCGGTTAAGACTCGGTTTCGCCCTTTTATTTATTTATCCGCTTTATTTACTTTCTTGCATTAGAAAAATGTATACGTATTTGTAAAGCCATTTTATAATTTATTTATTTGATTTATTTATTCCTTTTTTGTGTGATGTATGGCTATTTTAAACCGAAAACTCTAAACTCTATTTGGATTTAAATTGGATAAGAATTAAAGTTGCACTTATTAAAATGTAAATGCCATGATTTAATAAATGAAAAATAAGCAACATAATCCGAACTTTGAATCTCTGTTTTAAGGTACTGTCCAACACCCGAATTCCTGATAGAGCTAAACCGGGTGGCGACTCTATCATAAAATGCAGGATTTCAAGTCTCGTATCTCTTAATATCTAAATTGGGCTAAGATTAAACATCAACGCCACTTCTATCAGTCTATCTTTTCATTGTGCTAAAATGAGGTACAATCCCTTATAGCACGCTTCACAATGCTCATTATCCCGCCTACTCACATCTCACACGAGTCTTCGCAGAAAACGTCATCCACTCACAATGGCAACTCTACTAGGGATTTCGTCTAAACTTAAAACTTGAAAAAATTGCCTTCATTTCAAAAAATTGGTTAAAGGATTTTGATGGTGTGCTGAAAGCATTTTTTAAATCAAAGCTTTATTTCTTATGCCTTTTGAATCCAAGGCTCCAGTTAGATACTAAGTTAAGGTGGCATTATTGTAACTCCAGTGAAGCTCACTTGTATACCCCATGCCCGCCAGGAATTGTGGATATTTGTTGGTGGATCACTCATTTCAACCAATGTGTAATTCCCACAATAGCGCTCATTTGGGGAGTGGTCGAGTTACATGGAATCAAGGTAAACAAGACCCTTCTACAGTATCGTTCAATGATACTAGTAGTTTAAGACCATAAACCACGATAAATCTAGCCATAGCAACTTCCCCTTAGGTTCACCTAAACAATTTAGATTTAGGTCACATACTCATCTGCTATTCATTGGCGTTTGAGTTATGCTCCAGATCTTTTGAATAGTGTTACGCGGGAGTCATAAGGTTAGAAGAGGTTTATTTGCTTTTTGCATGCTAATTGTGTTGTACTCATGCATACGCACCTTATGCATAGGCCACCTGTGGCTGACTTTTATTTTATGTCTTTGCTTACCTCTACTCCCCCCTTGCTTGACAGGGAATTTAACAAAATGTCTGATATCATTTGAGTCCCAACAATGTATATCTAGTTTGCTAGGCAAGGCAAGGGGTGCGTACATCTCACATATTTTGGGTTTAAGCTTTGCATCATAAGCTTTTTTGCTCTCTACCTCACTCAACCACCCCCCTATATATATAGCATTCATCACTCAAATTATTATGTAATCATCCATTTCATTTATGGTTTGACTCGGGCTAATCATCTTCCAATTTCTCTAGTTAGGATGAGAAGTCCTCGCTGCCATAGTCCTCTTTGGCTCTGACTTGATCGCTGTTTGGTTTATCGGTCAGTGATTTCTATTCCAGTCTTAGGATCTGCTCTATCTTTCATGTCTAATATTCTGCCAATTAGTAGGGTTATGTCCGAGGGTACTCCTCCTCCTCTTGTTCCTCCCCTAATTAATTAGAATCATTCGCAGTTAGGCACCGAGTTAGCCAACATTATAGCCAGGTTTTTGTAATATGCTATGTTTTGTGTTACAATCCAAGAGCTAGTTTGATCAGTTGTAAGGGACGAGAGAGATGCTAAGAGGCCATACAGGCCTATGTTTCAAGCTCAGGGACAATTAGAAGCCGCTCAGAATGTGTCTAGTTCAGCCTTAGTTTTGAGCTCCACTGCTACCACCTGTCCGATTGAGTCAGTTTCAGTTTGGTGAGACCTTAATTTAGCCTCCCCTTCCTTTACTCAACCGGTGTTTTCCTTTCCTCTGCGTATACACTTGAGACCTATTACTCAGGTTCCCATTTTCCCTACTTTCTCAGGGGGTTTTACACCCCAAATGGTTGTTCCCTCTAGCGGTTTTGTCATCTCTCCAACACCGCCAACAACTTATGCACTATCACCTCCTAATTTTGGGGTCACTCCACAGGGAACTACTTACCCTCAAAATCCCTTTACTTGCCCTTAGACAGAGATTCTAGCTCCTCTGCCATTTTAGTTCGGAGCTTCTTTAGTGCACAATGACTAGGTCATGCAGCCTCTAGGTGTGACACCAATCGACCAGGTCATGCAGCCTCTGGAAATGACACCTAAAATGGCAGCATTCTTTAAGCAGCTTCGGAATAAGAATGAAGAGAAAGAAGAGGTGGTAGGTAAAGATTGGGTCCCCAAGAACATTTCAATGCCCATAATGGAAGCCTACACTGGTGAGGGACCTCCCAAATCCCACATCGTAATGTACGAGTGTATTATACGTGTTCAAAAAATTGGGGACAAAGTTATTACTAAGTTGTTTCCGTGTACTCCATTATGTCCTGCTCTCGAATGGTACAATACTCTCCCTAAGTCAATAATCCTAGATTGGAAGTTCCTTTCTGATGATGCCCAGATTGGTCACTATGGTTTTAATTAGACAATGGAAACGGCTATCTAGCATCTAGAAGCTGTTAAGCAAAAGCAAGGTGAGCCCTTTAATCCCTACTTTAATAGGTGGATGGCCACTCAAGTTCTCTTTAAATAGAAGCTCAGTTTCAAGGAAATGATCCCAAAGCTGCTCAACAGGGCTCTCCCGGTTCTCCGTAAAGTAATGGAAACTAACTCTTTTAAATCTTATCAAAAGATCTTTTAAAAAGTTGCGAAAATCGAGCATCATGAAGAGAAAGAGAAGGGAAACAAGTTGAGTGGGGATTGACCGTGGTACAAGAATAATGAGTTGAATGAACCTACTAAAGGTAAATCGCCCGCGATGGAAACCGTGGCTAAAGAGGAAGTGTATGTAGTTCAAGTCATCACTTCTCAGCAACCATTTATATCTCCATGGAAGGTCCCCCTTGGAGTAATATTTGCTAAAATTTATGAAATGTGCCAATTTAAACCTCTGTACGATTATAGGGCTCCTCAATCAGATGAAAAGGGAAACTTCTACAAGTTCTATATACAGAAGGGGTATCAAACTGATCAGTGCTGAACTCTAGCTTTCGCTATCACTCATATGAATGAAGAAGGGAAGATGGATGAGTCAGATAGGAAGCCAACCACTATAGAAAATCCTCTGCCTAACTTTGGCGGCAAGATCTTTATGGCCAGCTCTGGTCTTAAAGAAGAATTTGTCTTGAAGATGATCTACGAGGAGTTCATAATGGTTATCGGCTCTGGTCTCCATACGAGCTTTGCATTCGACATGATCTCATAGTGTAATAGCTCCATGGAAATTGAAGAAATGGGGCAAGAAGATAAGGCCAAGATTGAAAGTGTAAAAATGGTTAAAAGGACACCGTTTAATGTTGACAATTATGTTCTAAATGGGGAGTATTCTAATGGAGAGTTTCAGGCATTCAATGTGGATGAGTATGAGCTTTAGGACTCATTGTTAGTTTATGATAAGCCGCCCTATCCGTTTGAAACCCCAATCACCAAGAGCATGTTAGTGGATGGAATTCTAAATGTCATCCATACAGGTTGAGTAAACTAGCCTTAGGACAATCATCTCCATCATGAGGATGATCTCGTCCAAAATCCCACTAAGACTGTAGCTAGGCCGGCGATTTTGCCTCCTCAGGACGAGACAAGCCCCTACACCGATCCTCTTATCACTCAGTTAAAGACTACACAAGACCGATTCAGAATCTAGCAACTAGTCCTTGATTCTGATGAATACCATCGAGCTCTTATTAAAAGACTTTTGGAAATTAAAGCAAAGCATACTACTTCAGTAGTCAAAATGCACAATATAATAGGAGTAGGGCTTCTGGCTCCAAGAAGTGACGAGGGAGTGTTGTATTCCTATAGAGATCTCTAGCCTGAAGGAATTGATAATAACCATGCTTTGTTCATCTGTGTTTAGATCTTAGACCAAACCATTCCATGTGTCATGGTTGATGATGGACCTGCCGTGAACCTCTGTCCATTGAAAGTTCTGCCTCATTTGGGTTTATCCAAAGACATGCTCGAAAAATCCAACACCATTAACCGCTCTTATGATGATTCAAATAGAGGACTAATTGGTTTATTCAAAGCTGAAAAGATCGCGGGGGAGGTCACGAGCAACGTGCAATTCACTGTCTTTGACATTCTTATTTCTTATTCATTACTCTTGGGTTATCCCTGGATCCATGCTTTAGGAGTGATTTCTTTGACACTGCACCAGAAAAATAAGCTAAGAAAGAATGATGGAAGGCTCTTTGTCATTGAGACTGACCAAACATCTGTGATGGCCGATGGGAGGATGAAGAGAAGTCTAGATTCTAGGTGGCTGTTGTTCGAAATGATAAGCCTAAAGTCCCTTGCTATAAGCGTTATTCATCTATTGCTAGGAAAATGATAAAAAAGTAGCCATGTGCCAAGTCAAGGGTTAGGCAAAGGCCATAGAGGAATGGTTGATCCTATCCCGAACAAGAAGCATCTGAAGCGAGCTGGTTTTGGAAACACCCCAAAGAAGATTTATAGGCATCTTTACCCCATGTATTGTGGTGTTATCAATGTTTGTGAGGTCTAAGGAAAGTGAGCCTACAAGGGGGAACCTGAAACCGTTGAGCATTGTGGGCAGATTTGGCTAGGTTTCGAGATCTTCAAAGATATGTGTGACTTTGAAAAGGGCTGCCTTATTAAGGAGGAGGAGAACCCAATCAAGCCTGTATCCATTGTTGTATCTAATGAGAAAGATAAGGGGAAGCTATATCCCGATGAGAAAGAACACCCTGGGGTTTTGGATAAGTTTATGACTCACATCAAGAAATACAACTTATGCCTTAACCCGAAGAAATGCATATTTTGAGTTACATCAGGGAAAATTTTGGGTCATGTGGTCAGTCGGAGAGGGATTGAAATGGATCTAGGCAAGACTAAAGTGATTAGGGATATGCCCGTTTTGAAGACAAAAAAAGAAGCTCGATCCTTCATCAATTTTATTCAGTAGGTCAGTAGGTTATTTCTAACCTCACTACCATTTGTGAGCCTAGCTTCAAGCCAATTATGTGGGATGAGCATTATCAGATCGCCTTTGACAAAATCAAGACCTATCTTCTTCCCTCGCCCGTCCTTCTACCTTCCACCCCCGGCAAGCCGTTCATCTTATACTTAGCGATTGATTATTCCGACATCGGAGCAATGTTGGTTAAGGAAGATGACAGTAAGCAAGAGCATGTAGTATACTACTTAGGTAAAAAGCTTTTGAAATACGAAACTCGTTATTTGATTATTGAAAAGATAAGTGCTACCATGGTTTGGTTAACTAAGAAGTTGCACCACTGCTTCAAGTCATACAAAGTTCAGGCCATTGCTAACGTCGACCCAATCAAATATCTTTGTTAGTCACCAACTCTAGCCGACAAGTTATTATGAAGGTTGATGTTGCTTTCCGAATTTGATATAGAGTTTGTCACCAAGAAGGTTATCAAGGGTAGAGCATTTGTAGAATTTTTGGCAAACCAAGCTTTGAATATGATTATATCGAGAACTTGGACTTCCTGACGATCAGTTAGTAATGATTGATATAGCAAGACCCATGTGGACTATGTATTTTGACGGTGCCATGAATAGATTCGGAGCAGGCCTCAAAGTTATCTTATTCACACTCGACAATGAAGTCATCCCTTTGCCTAAGTGGTTGGGGTTTCCCACTACTAATAATAGGCTGAGTATGAAGCTTACCTATTTAGTCTTGAAACCCTTTTGCTCATACGGGCAACACACGTTTCGATAATTGGGGATTTCGCTTTGGTCATCCATCAAGTTGTGGGGGATTGGGATATCAAGGAAGAATCTCTCTATCCTTATATCAATGCAGTGTGGGATTTATCCACACATTTCGAGACATGTCTCTATCAGCATGTCCTTAAGATGAAAATCAGATGGTTGATTAGTTAGCCACACTGGCTTTGATGTGGGAAGGTCCTCAGTGCCAACATATTTGCCCTCTGATCTTCACTTCTACGAAGGTGCCTTACCATTTGCACGACATTGCCTAAGTCTTTAGAATCAGTGATGAACCCTATTGGTACTCGGACATTGTGCACTTTCTCCATCATGGTCAATATCCCAAGGATGCTACAAATTTCGATTGAACTACTCTACAAAAGTTGGCCTTCCAATTCATAATCGTGAACAATGATCTCTTCAAGCAAATATAAGAAGGTTTGTTGCTTCGATGCTAGACTAAATCCAAGGCCCATCAGATTAGGACTGAGGTTCATGTGGGTGATTGTAGACCATACATGAACAGTATTCTTTAGCCAAGAAGATTCAATGAATGGGGTACTTTTTGTTAACTCTGAGCACCGATTCTGTTGCCGAAGTCAAGAGGTGTCATCAATGTTAGATTTACGAAGATATTCAACATCTTCTACCTATCAAACTTCACAGTTTATCTACTCCTTGGCCATTCTTGATGTGGGGGATAGATATAATCAGTAACGGTCACCGCTTCATCATTGTAATGGTGGATTATTTCTCAAAATGGGTGGAAGCCAAATCATTCGCCAGTACTGCCACCAAGAAAATGGCCAAGTTCATAGAAAAGCACATCTTCACTTGGTATGGTCTGCCTCATCGTATCGTGTCAGATAACAGGGTTTACTTCCAAGTGCAACCACAGATTTGAATGAGAAATATGGTATTGAGCATTATAGATCTTCGCCCTCAAGTCCTCAAGCCAAATGTGCGGTAAAAGCAACTAACAAGTCTATTAAGATAATCTTATCCAAGACCATCACAGGTTATCATGATTGGGCAGATAAGCTACCATTCGTACTTTGGGGTACGGAAGAAGCATCAAAACTCCCACAAGTTAGAGCCTTTTCTCTTTGGTTTATTGCTTGGAAGCAGTCCTGCTAGTTTAGATTGAGATGAAGTCTCTACGGGGTGGCACCCGAGTCCAAACTAGAAGAGACCGAGTGGGCAAGAGCAAGGTTCGAACAATTCAATACCATAGACAAGTAGTGCCTAAAATCCTTAGATAGCCTCCAAACGTATTAGCAGAACACGATAAGAGCTTATAATAGCTGAGTTAAGCATCGCAGATATCCATTAAAAGCAGTGACTTGGTTTTAAAGCAACTAAAGCCTACCAACACTAATCCAAGGACCTTATGTGAATAAGAAAGTTCTTGGTAAAGGCGGAATTAAAATCATGAATATAGATGGTAATGAGTTCACGAACCCCATCAATCAGGATCGGTTGAAGCGTTATCATATCTAAATCAATAGTATCAAATCACGAAAAGCGGTACAAAAAAATGTAAAATAAATCACCCAACGAGTGATCGTCTACTACTCGGGAAAAAATTAGTGTGTATCCCACTGTTTGGTATTCTACTAACCATCCAGGAAAAAGTGAGCTGTGAGAGTTTGTTGACTAGAAAACCTTCATAGGCTAGTTAGCATTAGAGTTTGAGTGAGTAGAAATGGTTATTATCATTATGTACTCAAGCTTAACTTAATTAATGGAAATGTCACTTTTACAGCGCTCTTATGTTTGTGTGCAAATGAATATATTAGGCCTTAGAGGCAAAATGTTATAGATAAGTTGAATTTGGGAGGCCATTTAATCCAAGTACTTGCACCACCAACAAAATATAAGATAACAAATATATAATGATAAAGAGCCATAAATTTTGATAGGCTGAAAACATCCAGGTCTATGCAAAAGTTGGAAAGTCCACTGGATTGAAAACCTGCAATGGGCGATCCGAGCAAAAGTTAGGACATAAAAGCAAAAGATAAATAAAAGTCTGATGGGCCCAACATAATGTTCGGGTCTATGGAAAAGTAAAGATGAATAAAGATAGTGATCATCATCGATCACTCTAACGGGCCTTCACCCTTATCATCGTCGTCATCATTAGCATCATCATCGTAGTCGAAATCATAAGCTCAGGTCATCCTCTCCTCTGATGTAAAAGGATAAGGCGTCCCTCCTACTTATCCCTCCACTCAAACCATAAATGCTGGCGCTTCAGTCAGTTTCGCTCCCTCCAAACGTGGGGAAGCCATTCTCGGTAGAATCCATCAGTAGTTATAGTACCAAATCGGTCATAATCCAGAGTGTCGTATCTCACTCGGTATGCCCAAACCTCTCTAGTCTGATCAAGATGAATGGTCGAGAATGGCCCAGGTATGAAGTCATCCTAATGAAGAGGGAGTCTTTGTCATCATCCCCGCTGTCGGCACAAGCGATTAGGTGAGTAATGTGCAAACTACCACAACCCTACAAGCTGGACTTTGCGGCCGCCATTATCCATAGACATCGATGATCCTCCAAAAGTGGCAGACCCAGTGAATGTCCGTATCTACTCATCCCTCTATGATATTTGTCCAAGCATCAAATGTCAGGGTGTCATGATTAGAAAAGACACAAGTCCTCCCAAGGTAATTCCTAGGCCGATACCTTCTCGGATTACCTAGAACATCCTAAATCAAGGGTAGCTTGTCCAGGAGAAAAACTTCCACATCAAACTATGCATCAGATTCAGATTTAGTTTAAGTTTTAGCCTTAGATTCAGTTTCAGTTTCAGTCTCAGATTTAGATTCAGTTTTAGATTAGGATTCTATTTTAGTTTCAGATTCAGATTCAGATTTAGTTTTGGTCCTAGATTTGGATTAAGATTCATACTCAATTTCAATTTCGGATTCAAGTTCAGTTTCAGTCTCAGATTTAGTTTTAGTTTCAATCTCAGATTCAGATTCACTTTCAGTTTCAGATTCGGATTCAGTTTTATATTCAGATTTTGATTTAGATTTAGATCCCGATTTAGTTTTAGTTTCAGATTCATTTTTAGTTTCACATTTAGTTTCAGTTTTAGTTTTAGATTTGAATTCAATTTCAGTTTCAGATTGAACATTAGATTCAGATTTAGTTTGCAGTTTTAGATTCAGGATCAGATTTAGATTCATTTTAAGTTTTAGATTCAGTGCTAGTCTTAGATTCAGATTCAGACTCTGTTTTAGTTTCAGATTCAGTTTCAGATTCAGTTTTAGATTTAGTTTCAATTTCAGTCTCAGATTCTGTTTCAGTTTCAGATTTAGATTTAGAGTCGGATTCATATTCAAATTTGGGTTTAATTACTAATTCGGGGTTCAGTTAGAGGAATACATATACTATAGAGATGTGATCCCCAATGATATCTGGATCGCTGGTAGCCCTATCCACATAAAGTAGGGTCTCAGCTAACCCTATGAACAATGGAGAAATACCTTCTGAAGTAAGTCCAATGATTGAAGGAAGATGAAATGGAGCAATAGTGCTGACTTCACAGATGAACTCGACCATCAGCAATGAAGCTACCATGAAAAGATAAGAAATATGTGATTCGGGGGTAGGTATGCACCAGTCAAGCACCCTACTAAGATCAAACCCCAATGACCCAGGAATTTGTGAATGGAATGTAGTAGGGGATCCAGGTTCCATAACTCGATCAATCGATCCTAGCCCTAAATTGCCCCTCCAGCATAGCAAATCGTATCCTGCGAGAGTAAGTCACTCCGAGAATAGCATGGAACTTCTCCACCATTAGACATAGATCAAAATCTGTGAAGCAGAATACGTGATCCATTGAGTCCCAATAGAAGAATGTCGCATGAAGGAAGGCAACTTTCATTGGCCTGCTAGCAATGTACCGGAGCCCCGCCGGTCCGAAAACTTCCAGCCTATCCCAATTGAAGATCTCTAAAGTGCTCAAGAAATGCATCAATCAAACATTATGTGTTGCCATTAGTGGTCTCTATCTTCTAATTGTCTAACAAGTAAGATCACACTATTATTAATTTGGATGGTTGTAAAGATTAAGTAGTTTGTTCCTAGTCAAGCATCTACAACACCTAGCATCCATCTAGCAAGCAAACAAAACAATCAACCATGCAATCAAGCAAGCAATCACATCAGCCATGCCAAAATAAAATATGCAAGGTATCAAGTCATCAAGATGTCTAAAAGTTAGCAAACAAGTGTAGAAAGTGTATTAGTTAGGTGAAGTAGTTACGGCAACCATCAGTCCTCATCCTTATAATCGGATCGAATGTACCACATCCTGTTATTATCCTCACTCTACTTACCCCCAGTGGCATCTGCTTCAAGGGTATAAGATGATGTCTCCTCGAACGCTGGCATGGGGAGAACTATAAACCTCTCGAAGAGTAGCTTCCTTGTCATCATTAAGACTTGGGAAGGACCTAAAGATACGAATCCCCTCACGTCAGCCATAAACCCCTTATCATCACCTTGACGTCCGTGCCTCAGCCTCAACCATGCTCCCTGAGTTGTGCCTCAAAATCATCTCTCTAAATTTGCAATCTCTGAGCCTAATCATTGAGTTTCGCCACCTCTCAGGTGTAAGAAGCTCTCTCATCTACATACTAAGTTCTCTCAAATTCCATCTAGTTTTGACAATCTGACATCCCCCTATCAATGACCTTCCTCGCTTATCTGGGCTTGGTCCTGCTAGTTGATGAAGGCCTACATGTGCACATGGACATAAAAATATGATCAGCCCAATAAATAATGCATCATGCATACATTCACAATACGTATATATGTTGTCATCTTTCCCTTTTTGCAGGAAATGTGAAAGAAAGCAATTACCCTGTGCTAAAACCATATCTCTCATCGAAAAATATCCTTGAGCTATATGCTTAGCCTTGGAAATAAGCACATGCACATCAAAAGCAGTATGAGGATGATCAAAAAATGATCGGTCATAATCAGAAAGATGCGTACATGTATGGTATTGTGAGGAGCAAAAAAGATGGGCACAGTAGTATCCTTGACGCGCTTAACCTCATGCACCCCTGGTCGACTCAGAACTCAAAGCTCTTGATCCATGGAATTCCCCATGACTCGCTAGATGAATCCATGAGGTGGAATCCCCCGACTATATGGAATCTTGGTGGGAACAGTCACGGGCCCAAACTGTGATCCCTGTGATGTATCCCTTGGCTCACTGTAACTAGCACCACTAGCTCCTCTCCTCTTCTTATGGGTAGCCTAGAAGAAAAGGAAAAAGCGTGTCACTTGAATCAATAAGGCAATAATGGTTGTAACCAGAAAGTAGAATCAATCTTTGGTAGTCGAGTTGTTACCTTCTTCTATCGAGGTAAGAAAACTCCGGGGCCGGCCAAGTCCTCAGCATCAAAAGGCATGCCATCATAATCCATAGCTGTGCCACTACCCTCTCTATCTACGGGGGGCTCATCATTGTCATTGTCATCACCACCATACCTGCCACTGCCCTTGATCACCATACCATCATCTCTGAAATTCTCGGGCTTGTCAGCTGGGGTTAATCTCCGACAAACAGGGATAAGGCAATCCAAATGGGTGGCATAATCTCGTCCTACCGATGGCACTCTCATTTGGTCAGTGTCCATATATTGCACCTGGTCTTTCACAGGCATAAGGTGAGGCCATATGGTAACAACTGGCATGTCAGGCGAAACTCCCCTCCGAAGGGTAACGCTAGTCCTATAACTCCAAATTCGCTCCGCAAAGTACCACTCCTGACTCTAGGGGCACTTGAGTACGAAACTACAACCATCCATTCATCATCGACCATCTACTCCCTTTAGATCTCCTTGATGTAGTCTTAATATGGTAGTCCTCTCCACAGCTCTGTAATAAGCTAAAAAATAATAAAAAATCGCTGCAAGAATTTCTCCTATTGTCCATACATTTTCAAACTAATGGTTTAATACGAATGTACAAGAAAAGATTCTATTACCCAATGTCGGCGAAGGTTCCACGGGAACTCCCTACACCAACCATGCCTATGGGTGTCCTTGTCCTCCCATCCTACCATCCACCAAGCAATGTAGTGAGAATCATCCAAGGGCTGGCCCTCTAACCCGGGTGAGGGAACAATCCTATGTGCATATGCCCACACCTGTGAAAAGAATGATAAAGTCAATGCATCATCAGTCATAATTAATTCAAGATTTCTTTTGGGTAGGATTACCCACCTGAATCCAGAGAGGACCGGTCTAGAACTCGCCAATGTACCCATGAGCTGAACAATTAAGAGCATAATACATCTGACCAAGTATGGCCCGAGGCCAATTCCACCCTCAAAAAATGGTCATATCCTCCAAAAGACTAAGCAAACTTGTAGTGACTGCGCTCGAGGAAGAAGGAAAAGATAGGGTAGTAAGCTGTGTAATAAGAAAGGACCGGAGATACTGAGTCAACCTGTATCCCCTAATTTGGGTCTCCTAGGTCCAATAATCCTCGATGGCAGTATACTTGAACTTTTGCTTCCGCGGAGGAAGAACCCCGAGAAGTGCCTCTATCCGAGATTAGGAGGCCGCCTAGTCATGGAATCGGTTGAGATAAAAGTCAAAGTGGATCACTCAACCCTCCCACCGGAAGCCTATCATCGTCGCAATATCCGAAGGGGCAATAGTCATCTCCCCGACTACTAAATGAAAAGTATGGGTGGTCTCACTCTACCACTCTATTAAGAATGCCATGACTATCTAGCTCATTGGCTTATGCCCTGTCGGCAAAGCCTCTATCAGCGGTACGAGTTCGATAGTAGTAATCACCTCAATAAGAGAGAAATCTAGACTCGATCATTCTCTCGCTTTCATCTTCACCCACCATCTAGCATAATGTCTCACGGAACCCATGGTCTACGAATGTTGGGTCTGCAATAATGTTAAACATCATAAATTAGTAACAAAAGAGAAAAATTGGAAGCTAAGTACTCAAATCAAGCAAAGAAAGCCAATTTTTAGCCATTACATCAGCTCAAAACTGAATTGCGATAGTAAAATTAGATTCAACGCAAAAAAATTGAACAAGGCAGCGTTTTTCGGGCTTTTTTTTAGCTCGCCGATGATGGTGCCACCGCCACCGCCATCGTGATAGCGGGCATCATTACTGTTGTAGTGGCACCGCTAAAGCTGTGGCGGTCCCCGCTGCATTTATAGTGGTGGTAGCGGCGATGGCCCCTAAAGTTCTCTTCGTCCTCTTTCCCAAAAAATCCAAATTTTGGTTCCTAAATCTAGTCCAAATTCACCCAAATTAGTTCCTAAACAATCCTAACCACATACAAAACCCTATCCATCCACAAATTTCACCAAAAATCCAGCCTAAATTCATAAAGACTCAAAATTAGGTCATGGGCGTAAAGTGCAAAATTCAAATTTTTAATCGGATTTTTATGATTTACTTGGAGAAAGGGAGCATGTCCCTGCAAATTAGTGAACATCCAGGGTTGAGAGTAAAGAGTATACCCTAAATATTTGTCTTCTCGATGAAGTCCATACACTTGAGACACCAAAAGAGCTCGCAAACCATGATTTGTCACGGTAAAAGAGCTGTGGTGGACCCCCCGGGTCCCTTTCTTAATCATCTTTGAGCAATAAATCAAATGAAATTTGGTTTGATTATCTTTGAATAGAAATGGAGAAGAAGATGGAAAGAAGGGAAAGGATATGAACAAGAAAGAAAGGTAAGGAAAGAAGTGCTTTGGTTCAAAACAAAAGGAATATTCCTTTTGTTACTTTAGAATATGCCCTCCAATGCAAGGGGCAAGTCCCACAAATCTTTCTAAACTTAGTTTCTTTATATTCCACCTTTTTATTGTTTATTGAAGGGGCAAAAAAATTTATCTTGACAAAATCAATTAAGCAATAAAAAGTGGACATATTTGACATATACTAACTTCCCCAATTTTATTCTTGATACTTTTGTCGATGGCTAACCCAAAAAGCAACTGATTCATAATTTCACAACTCAGAGAAATTTGTTCCTGATAAGTCTGTTGATGGTGCATTCCCAAACTGCCAGCAAATAACTAACTCAGAATTTTTGACTTTAAGAGGTTTGTTGATGATGCTTCCCTATTCCATCTGTAGACAACCGATTCAAAGGACATTCTATTCTCGACTGGTCTAATGATGACGCGTCCCCCTACCGTTCGTAGACAACCAATTCGAGGATTCCCTTTATCTCTGTTTTGTTCCTCTTGAAAGATCTATCTATGGCAATCCCAGTAGACGACCAACTTAGGAATCCAGAACTCAAGTATAAATTTCTAACCCTTGCTCTTTTGTGAGAGCACATTTGGCACGCCAAGTGGTAATCGCCCGAGGGGTAGCCTATGACCATAGGCTTTTCAGGTGCCTTGGAACGATGAAGATTTTTTGCTCCAACCTTGTATGGTTGTAGTAATTTATCTTTGTCTGGATTCGAACCGTGTTTGGAGACACTCCCTTTGATGACTTTCGGATTGAAATGAGCCTAAACCTAATTTAAATGCCTTTGACTGCCTTAAATGTTTTAAATATGCATCCTTTTCATTTTTCCTACCTTTTTCCATGGTTCCCCCCTTTGCCACCATCCCTGTCGCTAGTGATGATGCGTGCTCCAATAGTTATGGTGGCCGTCGCCTTTATAGCAACCACCACCTCCTTTATGACCGTCAACACCACTTATGGTGGGGACGACCACCACCGCTATCACGGCTTCTGTAGCGCGGCATAGTCACCCACGTTTTGATCATCCCAGCTACCATGGCAGTGTCCCCTCTATCATGGTAGCTATCGCCACCGCTATTATTACGGTGATAGCCATAGCGGTAGTGGCCACCATGGTACGATCTGCTTCAGGTCCTGCCACTTTGTTGCCTCTCTCTACTCTCATTGGACCACATATTTTCCACTGAAAATTCACGAAGGTTGGAGTATTTTTTAGCATGGGATTATTTAAACCCATTTAAGAGAGAGATTTGAAGACTTTTTTTCCAAATATTGGAATAAATAATCAGATTTGGAGAGAAGTTAAGAACTACAGAGAGAAAGCTTAAGAAAAGCATAGAATCTAGGTTTAATTCCTTCTAATCTCGATTATTAGTTGTTCTTAGGATTAATCTCGCATCTTAATTACTAAAATCAATTAGAATCATAGGTGAAAATGAATTAGATAAGGTTTTAGAGACTTCTTCTCAAATACCACCTAAAATTCCGTCACTAATCTGTCACTGATTTTATCACCATTTCCATCGATTTTCAGCACAAAATCATCGAAGGGATTTCTGCTAGGGTTGGTTTGAGTCTCCAAAGATAGATTCATGGCCTAGAGGTACCAAAACTGAGTTCTCTTATTCAGTTAATCCTTTTTGTTGAGTTTTGTTGCTGTTCTTGGTGTTTTTGCTTTTGTTTCTGTGGTGTTCTTGTGAAATCATTAGTAAATAGCCCGACCTCTCTAAGGATAGCCTTCACCAATATCCCTATAGCCTTAGCCACTTTTCTCATAGCGGTGAAGGCTATAGCTATAGCAGTGAACTCTACCCCTACAGAGGTCCCATTATTTTTTGCGATGTTTGGGTGTTTTCTATCCCAAATCCATAGAATTAACATTATTTGTGCGTTTTAACATGTTTAATCATTTATTTGGCTAATATAATCGATTAAAACATCTAACTTGGCCTAAAATCATTTTTGTCACCTTAATATCTTTTTTAATTATTTCTTGTGGATGTTACATCGTTTCTTTTTGCAATTATAATTTGTGCCTTGTTTATTTGCATTTTTGGATATTTTATCTCGTTTGAAGCCGAGTCTGTGTTGGTAAGCTTGGTTAAGACTCGGTTTCACCCTTATATTTATTTATCCACTTTATTTACTTTCTTGTATTAGAAAAATGTATAGGTATTTCTAAAGCCATGTAATGATTTAATTATTTGCTTCATTTATTACCTTTTTGTGTGATGTATGGCTGTATAAACTGAAATCTCTAAACACGAATTGGATTTAAATCGCATAATAAATAAAGTCGCACTTATTAAAATTTAATTGTCTTGATTTAATAAATGAAAAATAAGAAACATCATCCGAACTTGGAATCTCTATTTTAAGGTATGGTCCAACCGTCCAGTGGGAATATCGTACCCAAATTCCTGGTAGCGCTAAACCAGGTGGTGACTCTATATTAAAATGCAGGATTTCAGGTCTCGTATCTATTAACATCTAAATTGGACTAAGATTCAATATCAATGTCACTTTTATTATTCTATCTTTTCATCATGCTAAAATGAGGATCAATACCTTATAGCACGCTTCATAGCTCTCATCATCCTGCGTACTCACATCTTACATGGGTCCGTATGGAAAAGATCGTTTGATCACACCAAGCCATGGAGTTCCCACTCCTACCACCCCTTTAAGCACCACTGCTACCCTAGGTGGGACCCCCATTGCTATTGAACAAATCTTCATCGTATTTCTTGCTGTTCCTAATCACAAGGAGTCTGGCGAGACTCCGGTGAAAAAGGAAAAGATACCCCAAAGAGAGGTTAAAACACAGAGTGACCCCGTCGACATTGACTTCAGCAAGGGGAGTGACAACACACCTCCTGCTCTCCCTGCCAAGAGAATGATGCTCACTAGGAGCACTGCCAAAAGAGGCCAAAGTTTGAAGAAGGCCAAAATGGCCAAGGAAGAGAAGACTCTTGCTCCCAGTGCAAAGAGAAAGATCCACTACTCTTTTGATCATCCCATTCCACGTATAGCCTATGCTCATTTCAAGGGTCAGTCTTTAAATCCCTACAAATCAGCCTAGAAAGAGACCATTACTACTCTCGACATTAATCGAGCTGTCATTGATGCCTTCACCGTGATCTCATAGTTTTCCCTTCTCATTATCTATTTCCCCTCCTACCAAGAGCTTGTCTGGGAATTTTATGCTACTTTCATATTCAAGCAGGACTAAAAAGGTGATCAATTTCCATCAACATGAGAAGACTATGACTTAGAGTCTCAATGACTTCAATAAGGCTTTAGAGGTGATTGACCTCTCTGATGACATGTGTGATGCTTTTCCCTCTGATTTAAACATCGCCAAGACCTATTTCTACATCTATAATAATGATCCTAGAGTCACCACTTGGAAGTCCGGTGACTCTCGAGACTTCTACATTTGTAGGCCCCACATCAGGTATGCCCACAAAATCCTTGAATGTAAATTTTCTAGTCGCAAAAGAAGATCCAGATTCATAAATGAAAAGGAAGTGCACATTCCGGTTGTGCATGAAAAATAACAAGAAGCTCCACCTGGGGCCTGGCTAGCCTAGTAGTTTTAATACATCCTCACTCACCCAAAGAGTCCCCTAATCCTATACGCCGTGAACCCCGAAAATCAACTCCTAGACCCAGAGACTCTTGGAAAATTCTGCTTACTAAAACGATCAATGGGTTCATGGTTATGTGTCCCCCTGGACCTCTTGAAGAAAAGCGTTCTCTACCTGCTCTTGAGGACCCTTAACCAGACCAGCTTGCTCATGATGACTCTACTCCTTATGCCACTTATACTAAGCTCCTCTGCAAATTCACTAGTCTAGAGAATCAGTACAAGGACCTTCTCAAGAACCTCTTTGAGCTTAGTGGTCAAAATCATGACCTCCGGACCCGTTGCAATGCCTTAGAGCTCAATGTTCACCTGTTTATTCAGCAACTCCTCCACTAGGACAGTAATGTTCCTTTTTCCCTCCCTCCTCCACTAGGATAGTAATGTTCCTTTTTCCCTCTCTTCCATCTCTTTTTGTTCTTTCTTTTTCATTGAGGGTAATGCATAGTTTAAGTGTGGTAAGGGGATTTATCTTTTTGCTTCTGCTGTTTATCTTTTTCTTGTTTTTTTTTCAATATATTTATCTTTGCTATAAGAAAAAGTTTCATAAGGACTCATGCTTTATATTTTCATCCCTCTAACCTATTATTGAGAAGTGATGATAATCAAGATAAGAAATACTATGTAAATAACCAATTAAATAACTAACATGACTATTTCGATTAACTGAAACTTATCATCAAGACCTGAGTTAAATATTGATATTCCAATCTAAGATTTTTGATAATCCCTTTGCAAAATTCTTACTCCTAAAGAGTACAAAATAGTGTAACATAATTTTATTATTTTAAAATGCTTTAATCTGGACTTGATTTGATTTTAGTTAGTCCCTGTGTATCATGAGATCCTCCATTTAGACCTTACAATCCTGGTACGAATCTTGGTAGTTATTTTTTTCTCTAAGTAACGCAATCAGTCAAAACGAGACTTACTTAGCTCATAACCTTGTATATCTCTTTCATAGGGTCAATAGAAGAAAGAGCTATCGACGGCCAAAAACCAAATGAAGACTCTTTCGTAAGGAGAGATAGAAGAAAGAGCTATCTACGACTAAAAACCGAGACCAGACTCTTTCCTAAGGAGAGATAGATTGGAAAGAATTGATGGTTGGAAAATGCAACTAGCACCAAGTAAAATGGCAAAGTACAAATGAGACAAAATGGGTTAGAAAATCTGAAAAGGGCCTAGCAAAGCTAGGAAAGTTCTTAAAATTGCAAAGCAAAACCTAAATAATAGCTAGATGCAACTTAGGGACCCCACCAAGTAAAAATATGCCTCAAATAAATGAAAGGTTCAGAAGGAGTCATCTCATGATCATCAGGACGCGCTAAAATTCAAATCAGTGTAATTATGAAGAATAAGAATATTTTGTGTACTCGTGTTTTAATTTGGTAAATACTCTCGGGCAAAGTTGAACAAATTCTTCTTGATGATATCTTACATTGGAATACTCTATAATCAATGCGGAGCCTTGATATAAGTCTCAGTGAAAGAATACGGTCTCTGTAAACTTATTTAAGGTTAGTTGCATAGTTTAAATTTCTCTTCTTCCTAATCTTTAATGCATACTTGAGGGCAAGCATGGAATAACTGTGGGGAGATTTGATAGGTTGTATTACCAACATGTTTTTATAATCATATCCATATCATTGAGACCATGCTTTTAGTCTTCTTGGCCGCTATTACTTCCTTTTCTGTCTTTTCAAGTTTTCAAGGTGATTTGTAGAAAACATGCAATATTTGGACGAAAAGAGCCTTTCACTAAGGTCCTTATGCAGACAACAGGACTGATAGCTAGTCTTGGTGACTCAAGAACACTTCAGAATGACTAATATGACATCAATACCAAGGCACGTAAAGCCCTACATCTTGAAGTTGCCCAATTTAGGAAAATCCTATTTAGGAAGAGTCTAATTCAAGAAGGAAGCTTAATTATCTTTCCTAGTCCTATAAAGGCAGGGATTTTACTGCCATTTGAAGATCGAGATGAAAAGGAAATGAATCCTGCTAAGAGTCCTTTTTTTCCACTAAAGAAGAAGTAAGAGGAGAGGCATTCAACTATAAATACCAAGGCCGGCGCATTTCAAAGGGACATTCAATCTATCATCTACCATGCAAATTCCACAGTCCCTCTAGTCTAGTTTCATTTCTTAGTTTCTTTACTTTCAAGTACTTTGGATTGTTGAGTTTTTGATTTGTGATTCGATTTAATAAGCAATTTCAATTTCAGTCTTTATATTCTTGGCATGCTTTACTTTAAGTCTCTTTACATTTCTGCACATTTAAATTCAGTCATGTTTAGCTAAATTCTTTATGACTTGACCAAGAAAGGGTCAAGGATGAGTTTCAATGGTGTGAGGACCGCAATTGAATACAAAATTTCACAAGGCGACCTATTTAACAATCTCGGTACTTCAAGGGTTTTATTATAAGGATATCACCTAGTCTCAGTGTTTGGCCTGATTAACCATTTGATAAGTCTTTGTGATTATTGTTAATTCTAATTCTTGCATCCGTAATTGTGCCTGAAAAGGAATAAAGTGAAAATAGTTTATTAAGACTGGAGAAAGGTAATCCTATGCATGTTGGGAGCGCTTCACTACCTGTTGATAAGGATTTAGGCTTTTCTAATTTTTATTGCTACTTGTCGGCGAGCCCTTGAGTGAAAAGTTGAGGGTCACGGTAGATAAGAAGGAGGCCGTGGTGCGAAGTCTGGTCTCTATACACTATAAGGAAGAGTTGCTAGTATAGTACAGTGCATGAGTGCTAGTATAACTAAATCTAGGTCCTAGTGCAATAAATTCCTAGTCCGATGACCACCATGATGTTTAGTCCTACTCGAATTTGGTTGAGTCATTGTTTCCCATTGTTTTATTACCTGCTTTATTTAGTTCTAATCTACAAATTCCCATAGAGAGTTCTTCTAGGTCACTCTATGTGTTATCTTGTAAGAATAACATTATCAAATATCGTTCCTTGTTGATTCAACCCCTACTTGCTACTGACTACTAGTTTGTTTTGCGTAGGGATTTATTTTTTATGGTCTTGATGCCTATTAGATAGTCACTTTGAACATGTATAAAAGACATTGCGGAAATTCAAAATTTTGTCCCTTGTCCCTAGGAACTCCAATTAGTAGCAGATAAATTAATTAAATAATTAACTAAATAAATTCTCTATTTAGGTTAGCATGCATAGGTTAGGCATATCATAATTCTAAATTATATCATAACATAAATATATTTTATACTAGGCATGTTATAACTCTAAGTTATAGTTTAAGCATAAAATAAACTAAGCATGCAAAACAACCTAAGCATAATAATTATTAAGTATAAGAAGGCATAAAGAAATGGACTTAATAATTAAAGGAGAATTAGAACACTTACCAGTTAAAGCGTGCTTTAGCAGAACCTTCTTACATGAGCCTCCAAGTGTAGGATAGCCCCTATGAGTATCCACATGAACTCCACCAAACAAAACCTCCCTCAAGGAAGAACCGCAGAGTTTTGAGTAGCTTGTAGACCACACCAAAACCCACCCTATACATTACCTAAAGGGACTCCTTTATTTTATTCTTCTAAGTTGACTTAAGAAAACGCATCAAAATCTCAAGTTAGAGCTCATAGGAAGGGATGATGTGTTAAAATGAGGAGGAGGATAACTTCTTTTATAGGGAGAGGGGGAGCTCCCATCATTAAATTCTTAGATGGGTAAAAACCCTATCATACCACTTAGCTTGGGTGACAAGCTTATGCTTGGCTTGCCGCCCAAGTTGCTTGCAAGGCAAGCTCCTTATGGCCTTACGGCCCATTCCGCAAGCCCAGCTTGTGGCAAGCCCCTTTTGGACTGACCCTTTTGCATGTCTGGATCCATTAAATAAATTCATAGGTCCATGGCAAAATTCTCTTTTAATCCTCCTTTCTTTTAATTTATTTATGACCCCAATAAAATCACTTACCAGCCAAAATAAATTACTAGCTTAACCAAAAAAGATTTCAATCATTTTAATTTATTTATGACCCTAATAAAATTGGTTGCCGGTCAAAATAAATTCCTGGCTTAACCAGAAAATGATTTAACCATTTTAATCAACACCTTAATTTATTTATGACCCTAATAAAATAAGTTATCAGTCAAAATAAATTCCTGTCTCAACAAGAAAAATGATCTAATCATTTAATCAACACTTTCATTTATTTATGACCCTAATAAAATTAGTTACCAAATTCTCTTGTCTAACCAGGTAATAGTTTAACCATCCCACATTTAATATTCTCGTAATAGACTAAGTTTGTTAATTCTTTACTCAATCCGATGAAAGTTCTATGTGTGCGACCTTATAGGATACTGAAGTATTGAGCTGTTAAGGTTTGACTAGTCCTTATTCTATAGGAACTATTGGCTTGAGGTTCTAGAATGTGAATAGAACTCGATTACCTTAAACGACTGTAGTATGCCTCTAGCAAGGGTCCACTATCCACCATTACTTGGAATGTCATTTGTGCTTGTGACTTAATCCTTGTTTATGCAATTAGATGTCTAATGCGATGAACTTCTTCCATTCTTTAATATTAGTACCATCTAGTTTATTGGGTTTGATTAAAGTGTTAACCCATCAATAGCGAGGTTGCTCCAAGCTATCCTAGTTATTTACATGTTACTGAAGTATATTACTTTTTACCATAGTGTGTTTTGACTAGAAACTATTTCTATCAATCACATACTCTGATCAGAGGTTTATAGTAATCATCACTTCAATAAGCGGCCAAGTACAACTCCTTGATATATCTCGAGCGATGGATTCTTTCTTTTTACATAGCTTACCAACGCGATATCATCACTATACCTGTATTCACCTATGGCATCCCAAATTAATCAGTGAATAGCTATGACCCAAAGTATAGTGACAGCACCACACAAGGTAACTAGCATCTCAAGTATGAGGATATTCGTAAAGCTACTACATGTAGATAAACACTAACACATTGATATATATATATATATATATATATATATATATATATATATATATATATATATACCAAGTGGTTATCTTTCTACAGTCTTATCTTCTAGATATATCCATGTGTCAAACTCAAGCCACCACCTTCAGTCTTTAGGAGGTTAATTGCTTAGACCCCTTCCAAGAAAGTTGACAACATGCTATTCTTACTGCATCCTTTCTGATGAAACTATGACTAGGGATAGTTTAGACATAATCATAATTGCACATGAAGCAGGTCTCACTAAACATGGTCCCACTATGATATCTCTCAGTTCATGCTATGTTTATGTCAAGGACTTTCGTATAAAGATATCAATGAATTTTTTTTAACTAGCTACAATATATATGAACACAAAGATATAAACAAAAAAATAAATGCCTTTATCAATTAAATAAATTATTCGTACCAATACATAATTAAGATACATTCCCCTAATTGCCTTAAGGGCATACATCATATCTAAAAAACTCCCACTAGCACTAAGGCCAACTAGCCATATGTGTTAATTCGTATGCTTTCATATGCTGATCGTGTTTGACTTATGTGAATGGCTTTGTCAGACCATCCACGAGGTTCTGATCAATGAGGTCATTTTATAATCTTATCATCTTAGTATTAACATCTCCCTAATTATATGATACTTTCTATGTACATGCCTGTTTTTATATCAAGACCGTTGTTCCTCTGCTTGAGCTATAGAACCATTGTTATCACAATACAAAGTAATTGCATTAACAATCTCATGCACAACACCAAGATCAACAATAAATCCCTTTAACCAGACAACTTCTTTTGCAACTTTATAAGCAGCAATGTACTCAGACTCCGTGGTTGAATTAGTAGTAGTTTTTTGCTTGGAACTTTTCCAACATACTTCCCCTTCATTAAATACATATATGAAACTTGACTGAGATTTAAAGTCATTCTTGTCAGACTGGAAACTCGCATTAGTTTTACCTCTAATTTTGAGGTCACCATCTCCATATATCAAGAACTAATCTTTAGTCTTTCTCAAGTAGTTAAGAATTGCCTCGACGGCCATCTAATACTTTTCACCTAGATTTGATTGATATCTTCTTATAAAGCTCAGAGCTTGAGAGACATCTGGCCTAGTACATATCGTAGCATACATTATAGATCATGTTACGGACGCATAGGGTATATCCTACATGCGTATTCTTTCCTGAGTTATCTTCAGACACTCAGTCTTACATAGGTTTACTCCCCTTTTCATCAAGAGATATCCTTTCTACGAATGCTCAAGGCTGAACCTATTCAGTACCTTGCCTATATGTGTGGTTTGAGAAAGACCTAACAGCCTCTTGGATTTATCTCTATAGATCTTTATACCTAGTATAAATGTTGCTTCTCTAAGTTCTTTCATAGAGAACTTTCTTGACACCGTTTTTTTAATACTTTGATGAAGAGATATGTCATTTCCTATTAGCAAAATGTCATCAACATATAATACTAATAAAACGACTACACTCCCACTAACCTTCTTATAAACACAAGGCTCAATAATGTTTGGAGAGAAATCCAATCCACAAATTGTATGATCAAACATTATATTCTAACTCCTAAATGCTTGCTTAGGTCCAGAAATGGACCTTCTCAGTTTGCATAGCTTCGAGCCATTCTAAGAGGTAAAACCCTCATGCTGTATCATATACACATCCTGGCACAAATCCCCATTCAAGAATATTATTTCAACATCCATATGCCAAATCTCATAATCATAATGAGCATCAATGGCGAGGAGTATTCTGATGGATTTAAGCATGGCCACGGGTGAGAAAGTTTCATCATAGTCAATTCCTTCACGTTGACTATAACCTTTCACAACCAACCTTTCCTTATAAGTAATTACATTACCATCCAATTTAGTCTTCCTCGTGAAGACCCATTTGTGCTAGATGGGTCTATCCTCTTCTCGTAAATCAGCCAAATTCCAAACTTGGTTTTCACACATGGAATCCATTTCTGATTTCATGGGTTTAAGCCATTTATTAGAATCTAAGCTTTTCATTGGGTCATCAAAGGTTCCTGGTTCATCATCATCCATGAGATATAGAACCCTATCATCCATCATGATAAAACATATCTTTCAGGACCTTTATGAACACAACATGATCTTTGCAATGATTGTGTTTCGATATGTTGTTCTTAGATCACACCTTCCTGTGTATCTAGATTAGGGTCAATCAGTTGATTGTCTATTTCTTCATCTTGAACTTCCAGTTCAAGATTTCTACCACTGACTTTTACAAGTAAGTGTTACTTTTTCAAAAAGTGAGCACTCAATTACATAAATACCTTTTATGCTTTGGGTTGGTAAAACATATATCCAATAGTTTCCTTTCATTATCGAATGAATAGACACTTGTTAGATTTAACATCTAGCTTATTCGATGCTACCTTCTTTACCATGGTAGGACAACCCTATACTTGTAGCTGACTTAGAGATGGCCTTTTATTTCAGCATCTTTCATAAGGCGTAAAATCGACTAACTTAAAGGGCACTCTATTTAATACATAAACTGCTCTTTAGTGCATATCCCAAAAAGGATTTACGGAGATCCGCTTGGATCATCATGGACCAAACCAAATCTAATAAAGTGTGATTCTTCCTTTCAGACACTCCATTGTGCTGGGGTGTATAAGGAGGGGTCCACTTGAGAACTATCCTGTTTTCCTTTAGTTAATCTTGAAACTCTTGACTTAAGTATTCTCCATCTTGATTTGATCGAAGTGCTCTAATACTTTTCTGAAGTTGTTTCTTTACTTCACTTCAAAATATTTTTAACTTCTCTAAACTTTAAGACTTGTGCTTCATTAAGTACAGATAACCATATCATGAATAATCATCTATAAAGGTTATGAAGTAGGAGTATCGTCCTAGTGCTTTAACACTTATTAGACCACATACATCTGTATGTATAAGTTCCAATGTACTCGTTGCTCGTTCTCCCTTTCCTTTATAGGGTAACTTGGTCATTTTCCTTTTAAACAAGGTTTGTACTCACCATAAGACTCTAATATCATTCATAACTTTCTTAACATCTTTTATCAAATTGGAATAAAATTCCATCTGCTGAGAAGCAGGAAATAATATTTTATAATGACAATTGAATTTTTTGCTTTCACACATTTAATCAGATGGAGATTTTAAGTTCCTACATCATCAGTAGCTAGCAAGCCCTAATGATTTTCTATAGGTACAACTATCCTTTTGCCAAACCTCTACTTCTCAACAATATATATACCTTTGTATGGATATATGATTCTAATTTGGTATTCCATACCAATTTAGAATTCCATTGAGATGTAGAAAATCTCAATATCAAACATCTTGAAGTGGAAGCTTAAGGCCTCCTCTTTTGATGCTATGAGACTTTAGCCATTTTGATCTTATTTCAAATATTCCATATTGAAATAAAGATCTTGCTTCTAATATTTCATATTGAGAACAATCATTTTATCTCCTAGGCAAAATTCTCAGTATTCATTTTACTTTTCTCTTCACTCTGCTGCATCCTGCTTCCAAACTAGACTCCATGTATCCCTTTACTTCTTTGAGATATGAACCGTTTAAATTTTCGACTAATAGGTCCTACCAATTTCTATCAAAATATTTTGTTTTAAAATTTCCACCATGGAAAATCCTTTCTCCAAGATGTAAAGACTTAGACTTTCAAGTCCATGATTTTATGATTCCCTCGTAGCTAGGGCAACATGGATCCTAAAATTTGGCTTGATGTTTATCCTTGTCTCCTGCCAGGTACTTATATAAGGTAACATGGATGTTAACAACCTCCAAGGTGTTGTATCCTAGTTTTGATCATGTATCATGCATATCTGTTTTAAGCAGAACTGCTTGCATCATGTTGTTTAGATCGGGCTTGTACAATGTACATGCCAAGCCTTAGCCTTTGAGGACTATCCTGACATTTCTAATCAAACCCTTGAAGCTAGAGCCAATCAAAATTAGTCATCAATGCAAACGTTTGTATTTAAATAAAGATTTCAACAAAGATGTAAGAAAGAAAAAAAATGTTAGGCTTTAGTATATAGTACATGTATTTAATATTAGGGCTTTTAATCAAATACATTTATCCTACCATTTTTCAAAATTTACAATAGCCCATTCTATTTAATTCAGGAAGTCTAGCCTAGCTAAATTTCCAAATAGGAAGCATCTATAACTAGTCTAATATGACCCGCAATTTATGAGTCAAGCCATATTAGTAAGTTGTAGTTGGAACCCAATTCCATTTGCATCGCATGCCATTGCTGATTTGTTCAAGTTCCTTAATTCTAAGGGACATATGGTCTTATATTAGCATCTCCTTGAACATGTCTCAGTCCTGCGGCTGGCCCCCAATTTTATGGTAGACTACCCTAGTCCTGTAAAGCCAGACCCTATCTCATTTTTTATAAATAGTCGATGTAGCTGAAAGGAACACTTTGCGCAATACTTTATAGTCGAAAAAGACCATATTATAAATTTGAGTAAGACAGACTATAACTTACCTTAATATATTTAGTTTGAGATTTTATTGGTGTTAGAGGTCTCACCCAATCTAGGATTTATTAGATGGACATATTTGTAATAATTTATATTAATTCAGGGATTTTTAAAATTAATTTATATGGTCTAATCTTAGGTGGGTTCAAGCTCTTTATTATAATTATGCCATCAACCAAGATTATATGCAAAATTATTGGCATTCTTTATTTTTTAATATATTGCATTTCCATTAAGCTTTTATTCAATAATTTAATTTTTACTTTGTTATAAAAACATATATATGCACGATCTTATATTCTAAAAATAAACCAATCCATTTTTAATCCCCCTTTGGCCTATTCAAGTTGCACCGATATAGGTTCCTAGGTAGGAGAGGTGCCCTATGAGAAGTAGACACCAAGTCTAATCCTTGCCAGAACAAACACGGGCACAAACTTGAAGACCATGGATCCTCTTGAACTAATAAATTTCGTTCTTTCAATTCATGTAGATTGAAAGCATCTATAACCCTTGTAACTCATATGATTTATTGAGTCTTTGATAGTTTTTGAGTAAGTTGAGCAGGCTTATTCGAAATTTTCTATATCTATTTTATAACCTTGAAATGAAAGCCTTAGTTCAACTATTGTGCCGAACAATTTAATGAAGTTTAAATCATTTCATACAGAAGATAAAATTCAGTTTGCTTCTAACTTAATTATGCACTAAATAGGCAGGCTCTGTTACCACTATTGGGAACTGACAGTCACTTTGAACATGCATAACAGATATAGCAGAAATTCAAAAAAATTTTCCCTTCTACCTAGGAACCCCTATTAGTAGCATATAAATTAATTGAAGCAATAACAAAATAATTTATCTACTTAGGTTAGCATGCATAGGCTTGGTGTACCATAATTCTAAATTATATCCTAGCATAAATATATTTTATACTAAGCATGTTATAACTCTAAGTTATAGTTTAAGCATAAAATAAACTAAGCATGCAAAACAACCCAAGCATAATATTTATTAAGTGTAAAAATGCATAAAGAAAATGACTTAATAATTAAAGGAGAATTAGACGACTTACTAGTTGAAGAGGGCTGTAGCAGAACCTTCTTACACAAGCCTCCAAGTTTAGGATAGCTTGTATGAGTATCCACACACACTCCACCAACCGAAACCTCCCTCAAGGAAGAACGGTAGAATTTTGAGTAGCTGCTAGACCATTCTAAAACCCACCCAAAATATTAACTAAAGGGACTCCTTAATGTTATTCTTCTATGTTGACTTTAGAAAACGCGTTAGAATCTCAAGTTAGAGCTCATAGGAAGAGATGGTGTGTCGAAATGAGGAGCAAGAGAGCTCCTTTTGTAGGGAGAGAGTGAGCTCCCCTCATTATTTTCTTGGATGGGGAAAAACCCCATCCTACCCCTCAGCTTGTTTGCCAAGCTTGTGCTTGGCTTGCCACCCATGCCACTTGCTAGGAAAGCTCCTTGTGAGCTTGTGACCTATACCACCAGCCTAGCTTGCGGCAAGCCCCCTTTTGGGTTGGCCCTTTTGCCTGTTTGGATCCTATAAATAAAATCATAGGTCCATGAAAAATTCTCTTTTAATCCTCCTTTCTTTTAATTTATTTATGACCCCAATAAAATTAGTTACCATCGAAGACAAATTACTAGCTTAACTAAAAAATAATTTAATTATTTTAATTTATTTATGACCATAATAAAATTAGTTGTTGGTCAATATAAATTCCTGGCTTAACCAAAAAATGATTTAATCCTTTTAATCAACACTTCAATTATTTATGAACGTAGTAAAATTAGTTACCAGTCAAAATAAATTCCTAGCTCAACAAGAAAAAACATCTAATCATTTAATCAACACTTTAATTTATTTAGAACCCTAATAAAATTAGTTATCGGTCAAAATAAATTCTCTGGTCTAACTAGGTAATAGTCTAACCATCCCACATTTAATATTCTCATAATAGACTAAGTCTATTAATTCATTACTCAGTCTGATGAAAGTTCTATGTGTATGACCTTATGAGATTCCAAAATATTGAGATGTTAAGGTTTGACCAATCCTTGTTCTGTACAAACTATTAGCTTGAGGTTCTAGACTGTGAAGAGAACATGATTACCTTAACCAACTGTATTACGCCTCTAGCAAGGGTCCACCATCCCCCATTACTCAGAACATCATTTGTGCTGATGACTTAATCCTGGTTTATGCAATTAGTTGTCCAATGCAATGAACTCCTTCCATTCTTTAATATCAGTACCATCTAGTTTATTGGGTTTGATTAAAGTGTTAACCCAACAATTGCGAGGTTGCTCCAAGCTATCCCAATTATTTACTTATTACTGAAGTATATTACTTTTTACCAAAATGTGTTTTGACTATAAACTATTTTTATTAATCACATAGTCTGATTAGAGGTTTATAGTAATCACCACTTCAACAAGCGGCTAGGTACAACTCCTTAACATATCCGGAGTGATGGATTCTTTCTGACTTCATGGCTTACCAACCTGCTATCATCACTATACCTGTAAGAACCCGTGGCACATAAATTATGAGTGAATAGGTATGACCCAAAGTATAGCCACGGTACCACACAAGGTAACTAGCATCTCAAGTATGAGGATATTCGCAAAGCTACTTCATGAAGAGAAACACTAACACATTGATATATATATATATATATATATATATATATATATACCAAGTGTTTATTTTACAGTGGTCTCCAATATATCTTCCAGATACATCCATGTGTCAAACTTGAGGCACCACCTTCATTCTTTAGGAGGTTAACTACTTGGACCCTTTCGAAGAAAGTTGACCATATCCTTGTCTTACTATTCCATCAATATCCTTTTTGGTGAAACAATGACTAGGGATAGTTTAAACATAATCATAATTTCACATGAAATAGGTCTCACTAAACATAGTCCAACTATGATATCTCTCACTTCATGCTACGTTATGTCAAGGACTTTTATACAAAGATGTCAATGAATATATTTTAACTAGTCACAATATATATGAACACATCAATAGAAGCAAAAGAATAAATTCCTTTATTAATTAAATAAATTATTCATACCAATAAATAAGTAAGATACATCGCCCCAATTTCCTTAAGGGCTTACATCATGTCCCCCATAATGTGAATCTCCTCATACCACTTCCTGCAGAAGCTCAGAGCTCCCACAATCTTAAATGGGAACTAAAAAGAAAAAATAGCAATTTAATAGGGTTAGAATATAGGGGGCTACAAAAGAATTGCAGAAATCAGAGCTTTAGACATTTTGTTTTAGGAAGAAGAACCCATATTGGTGCCCTAGACCTGTAAGGGTGCCTTAAGTCTAACTGCATGAAAAGTGGCACTTGTACGGGTCCTATCCACCCATACGGGTCCCCTGCAAATAGTTTGTGTAGCCGAAACTCCCAACTAATCCAAAATCATCCAAAATCAACAAAAATTCAATGCAAATTATCTTAAAGCAACATAGATTAAAGTTACATGCAATAGGCTCTACTCAAGGCTCTAAAACAACCGAAATCATGCCAAAATTGAAGAAATTTGAAAAATTCAAAAACTAAGAAAATAGAGAAATCGAGCCACTTACTTGGAATTTTGAAGCACGAGAAGAAGGGGAAAGCACTAGAGAAACATTCGAGGTGGGACTGAGTCCAAGAAATGTGCCTCGAGACCAAAAAGCATACATGATCAAAATCGGGCATTCTTAGAGTTTTGAATAGACAACTTGGGGCAAATCCTCGTGCTTGAGGGAGAAGCAACCATCTTAGGGATCTTTTTTTACTTCTTGATCACGTTGGTTGAAAAATCAACGGAAATTTGAGAGAAATTTGAAATTTTGGTAAAGCAGGAAGGGGAGGAGTTTGCCGTTTTTAAAGGTTACCCTCAACACCACTTGTACGGGTCCCCAATCACCTATACGGGTCCTCCTTGGTCAAGTGACCGCCTATATGGGTCCTACCTAGGCATATGGGTCCCCTTTCATCATTTTAAGACAGATTTCAAATAAAAGCGGTGCTCCTCAACAGCAGGGGCGCATCAAATCCAAGTTAGGGCCAACCCCACCTCTCTTAAACTCCTTATTTCAATTAATCAGGGGCAAAAATGCTAGCTCACGTTGAACTTTGATTGTAGGGGAAAAATTTTTTGTTTATACAAACTTAATCAATTATCAAGGTAATATATTTTAAAATGAATACTAACATGGATAATTTTCATGTACAGGTTCACCCAAGCATGGAAAGTTTCGCCAGTGGATGAATCATTCAAGAAGACGCTTCCCCTAGCAAGAAATTCTATCATGGGACACCCCCTATTCCCTAGCATTGGAATTAGTCAAGGGGCATCCCCTAATCCTCAAATCCATTCAAGGGACAACTTCCTAGAAAATATCCCCAATAGGAAAAAGCAAACCACTCGCCTATAATGGAATATGTGAAGGGGCATTCCCCCCATCTTCTGACACCTTAAGGGGCATCCATCCTACGGGCACCATCTAAGGGGCATTCCAGCCCAAAACAGTTGGGCCAAACCCAGTATTTCTTAACCCAATTTATAGTTTATTTAGGGGAAAACCCCCATTCACACATCTTCATTCTCGATTGAAGGGGCTAAAATTTTTGTTCACTTCAAAGTCAATTAAGAATCAAGATGTGTCATTTAGGGTAGTAACTAACGTAACATTTTTATTGTATTTTGACAAGTAACTCAAAATCCCCAGTAGGAAAGTCGATCTACCTAAAGAAAGGGATACAAGGAGACATCATCTACCTGAAGAAAAGGATACACTATCAGTAGGAAAGTCATCTGCCTTAGGAAAGGGATATGCTATCAACCAGGAAAGTCGATCCACCTTAAGAAAGTGATACAAGGAGAAGCCATCCACCTTAGGAAAGGATCCACTAGCATCAGTTAGTAGAAGAGTCATGCGCCTTAAAAAGGGATACACTAGCATCAGTTAAAGGAAAGCCGTTCACTTGGACAAAGGAACGTAAAGGAGGGATGTTTGCCTCAATAAAGGAATACGAAGGAAAATCGTCCACCTAAGGAAAGGGACACCAAGGAAAGGAGTTCACCACAAGAAAGGAACTTACCCATATCATCGCCTCATCTATGAATTCTAAACCTTGCTCATATCGTGAGATCATACAGAGTCATATCCGTAGTAATCCCACGAGGGGCAGTCTATGAGTACTAGATTTGAATGGTCTATCTTATTAAATGATGATGAGAGCTAGATAATGCAATTTTTTATAGGTGTTATCTATTAGAGGTGGTCTTACTATTGTAAGGTTGATTTTGGAAAAGTTTCAGAAATGTAGACTGCCTTTAGGGACCTGTATGGTTTACACCAGGGGGTACGGGTCCATGTGTTGACCTTTACAGCCCCACCTCCATCGTAAACCCTTAAGGGACTTGTATGAGTCCCACCTAGATCTGTACGGGTCCCTTCCTACCTATACGGGTAGTGCCTATGACCAATTAGGCTAGGGTGATTGCAATCATACCATATATGGTTACAATGAGCCATAAATTGGATTTATTGCATTCAAACACACAATTTTCTTATAAGTAGAGGCATTTTGCCTCACTTTTAGGTGTAGAACAATTTCATATCCAAGATATACTATACTTATTCCATTTCCAGCAATTTTCTTTAGTGATAGAAAGGGTATAGAAGAGGTATAGAAGTGATAAAATATGGAAAAAACATGCCTCTTTGGTTTGTCCACATCTTCTTTCTTTCTAGCTTCATATTACAATTGGGGAAGGTTCTGTCCACACAAACACTCACCAAAACAATCTTAAATCTATCATTTCCACATCTACCTTGGCTAGACTCTCTCTTGGCATTGGGATCATTTCTAAGTGGATTCATGGTGTAAAGGAATGCTCTTGAGTTTCAAAGAGACTCAGTTTCTTTTTATTTTATTGTCATCTTAATTTATTTAGTTTGATCTATCCTTTGATCTATTTTTGGTCTAGTACTGACCCATATGGGCCTTGTTGGCACCTACATGCCCCTATGGTGGCTATACCAGTGCGCCATACCCATATGGAAGGAAATCTCATTTATTCTGCTATCTTTCTATAATTCTGTTTCGTTTAAACTGAAGATGAAGTTTTTGTTGGCTCCAAACAAGACCCGTATAGGTCCCCCTAATAGCCGTACGGGTATCCCCCACCCGTACGGGTATCGGCCCCCTCAGACAGAATGTCATTTTCACAATAATGTATGAAATGAACTTAACATAACCATTTTTCATGCGGTCATTTTCACTAATAATCTGTTAAATCAACCCATGAAAAGTTAAAATGTGTTTTCCTAACCAATTATGTTAAAGACCCATTATTTCTTTTCGATCCTAGAAGCCGCCCGGGCTCTATCGATATCAAAACCGTATGTGATAATGTTTTCTTGTAGGTAAAGTTATTTATTTATGTTTTATAACTTAGAACAAATGTATATGTTCCCTTGTAATTCCCCCATTTTCCCCTGATTTTAATTATTATTCGCCCTTTATTTCTTGTGGTTTATTATAAATTATTGAATGCATGAATCATGTGTGAAAGAGTGTAGAAAAATAGGATTTCTGTAATAGTTCCTGTAATGATTAAAAGAAAATAGTTTTCTGCGGCCAATGAATTTTGAATTAACTAGATGAGAAATAAGTGACTCATCCGATACCCAAATCTTTGACCCAAAAGGTTTGAGTCTCCCACCTAATGGGAACTATACCAAAACTCTTTTCCAAGGAGACAACTTGGGTGGCGACTCTATCAGTTGTATCGAGATTGAGGTCTCGATTATTTTATTCACAAAAATTGGGTAAATGTGCAAACTTAAACTAATTGGTTTTCATCATGCCTAAACAATCACCAACCCCCAGTGGTCCCTGCCGCAAGGCGCCAAGGGAAATCCAAATATTTTCATCAACAACACATCTATTGGGAACTGACAGTCAATTTAAACATGCATAACAGGCACAGTGGAAATTCAAAATTTAGCCCCTTGTCCCTACAAACACATATTAGTAGCATATAAATTAATTGAACCCTTAACCAAATTAATTCTCTAGTGAAGTTAGCATGCATAGGCTAGTTATACCATAATTCTAAATTATATCCTAGCATAAAATTATTTTATTTTAAACATGTTATAACTCTAAGTTATGGTCAAGGTATAAAATAAACTAAGCATGCAAAATAACTTAAGCATAAGAATTATTAAGTCTAAAAACTCTTAGTAAAAGGATTTATAATTAAAAGAGAATTAGAGGACTTACCAGTGAAAGCGTGCTTTAGTAGAAACTTCTTACACAAGCCTCCAAGTATAGGATAGCCTCCACAAGTATCCACATGAACCCCGCCAACCGAAACCTCAGAGTGAGGAAGAACTGCAAATTTTTTAGTCGCTGCTAGACCACTCCACAACCCACCCAAAATATTAACCAAATGTACTCCTTAATTTTATCTTCCAAGCTGACATTGAGAAAACGTGTTAGATTCTCAAGTCAGACCTCATAGAAAGATATGGTGCAAGAAATGAAGAAGAGGGGCTAGCTTGATATAGTGGAAGCAAAGGCTCCTCGAATTTAATGCAGATTTAATCCAGATTCAATGCAGGATTAAATGCAAATTTATGGCGGGATTAAATGGGGATTTAATGCGGGATTAAATTCAGATTTAATGCAAGATGAAATGTGGGTTAAATCCAAATTTAATATGAGATTAAATTTAATCTTCCTTTCTTTGAATTTATTTTATGACTCTAATAAAATTAGTTACCGGTCGATATAAATTCTTGGCTTAACCTTAAAATAATTTAATCATTTTAATCAATACTTTAATTTATTTATGACCCTAATAAAATTAGTTACGAGTCAAAATAAATTCCTAGCTTAACCATAAAATGATCTAATAATTTTAATCAACACTTTAATTTATTTATGACCCTAATAAAATTAGTTACTTGTCAATAAATAAAATCTCTGGTCGAACCAGGTCATAGTTCAGCCATCCGTTTAATTATTTTCATAATAGATCAATCTACTAGCCGATGAAAGTTCAGTGTGTGTGGCCTTACAAGATAGCGTAGTATTGAGTTGTTAAGGTTTGACCAATCTTTGTTCTATATGAACTAGTGGCTCGAGATTCTAGATCATGAATAGAACTTGATTATATTAAACAACTGTAGTACGCCTCTGGCAAGGGTCTACCATCCCCCATTACTTGGAACGCCATTTGTGCTTATGACTTAATCTTGTTAATGCAAAAGTTCCCCAATCCTAGTTAACACATTGATATAAACAAAAGATTAAATGCCTTTATTAATTAAACAAATTGTTCGTACAAATACATAATTAAGATATATCGCCCTAATTGCCTTAAGGGCATACATCATATCTAATACTCCCACTTGTACTAAGGCAAATTAGCCATATGTCATGCAGGTCATTTTTTACTCACGTCAATGGCTTTGTCAGACCATCCGTAAGGTTCTGATCAGTGGGGACATATTATAATCTTATTGTCTTAGCATCAACAATCTCCATAATTATATAATACTTTCTAAGTACATGTATGTTTTTTTGGTTAGACCATGGTTCCTTTTCCTGAGTTATAGCACCATTGTTATCACAATACAAAGTAATTAAATCAACAATCTCAGGCACCACACCAAGATTACCAATAAATCCCTTTAACTAGACAACTTCTTTTGCTACTTCATAGGGGGCAATGTACCCAGACTCCATGGTTGAATCAGCAGTAGTTTTATGGTTGGAACTTTTCCAGCATACTGCCCCTCCATTAAACACATATATAAACCTGATTGAGACTTAAAGTCATCCTTGTCAGATTGAAAACTCGCATTAGTGTAACCTCCAATTGTGAGGTCATCTCCATATATCAAGAACTCATCTTTAGTCCTACTCAAGTACTTAAGAATTGCCTTCAAAGCCACCCGGTGCTTTTCACTTGGATTTGATTGATATCTACTCATAAAGCTCAAGGCTTGAAAGATTTGGCCTAATACATATAATATCATACATGATGGATCCTATCGCAGATGCATAGGGTAAGTCCTGCATGTGCATTCTTTACTAAGCTCTCTTTGGATACTCAATCTTAGATAGGTTTATTCCCTTTGTCATTAGGAGATAACCTTTCTTTGAATGCTCAAGCCTTAACCTATTTAGTACCTTATCTACATATGTACTTTGAGAAAGACCTAACAGCTTCTTGGATCTATCTCTATAGATCTTTATACTTACAATAAGGGCCACCTCTCCAATGTCTTTCATGGAGAACTTCCTTGACAACCATATTTTAACACTTTGAAGAAGAGAAATGTCATTTCCTATTAGCAGAATGTCATCAACTAATAATACTAAGAAAATGACTAAACTCCCAATAACCATCTTGTAAACACAAGTCTTATTTATGTTTGGACAGAAATCCTATTCACGGATTGTCTGATCAAACCTAATATTCCGACTCCTGGATGCTTGGTTAAGTCCATAAATGGACCTTTGTAATTTGCATACCTTCGAGCCTTTCTAAGATGAAAAACCGTCAGGTTGTGCCATATACACATCTGATCCAAATCCCCATTTAGGAATGTTATTTTTGTTGGGAACTGATAGTCACTTTCAACATGCATAACAGGCATGATGGAAATTCAAAATTTTGCCCCTTGTCCCTAGGAACTCCTATTACCTGCATATTAAATAATGCGTTAACTAAATAATTCTCTACCTAGGTTAGCATGCAAAGGCTAGGCATACCAAAATCTAAAATATATCCTAGCACAAATATTTTATAGTAAACATGTTATAACTCTAAGCCATAACCTAAGCATAAAATTAACTAAGCATGCAAAACAACCTAAGCATAATTATTAAGTCTAAAAACGCTTAAAGAAAAAGACCTAATAATTAAAAGAGAAAGAATGGAAACTTACTAGTTGAAGCGTGCTTTAGCAGAACCTCCTTGCACAAGCCTCTAAGCCTAGGATAACCTCTATGAGTATCCACATGAACCCCACCAACCGAAACCTCCCTGAGAGGAAGAACTGTAGAGCCTTGAGTAGTTGCTAAACCACTCCAAAAGCCCACCCCGAAAATATTAACTAGAGGTGCCTCAAAATATTTGAGGCTCCTCAAAAGAACTTGCTCAAGTCGACCCGGGAAATTTTACTTTAGGAATCTCAACTTAGGGTTTATGCTTTGAGCTTGGTGTGAGTTGAAAAGGAGTAGGGGAAAGCCTACATATAGGCTTGGGGAGCGAAATATTGCGCCCCATTTTCCAATGTGGGATAGGGTGAAAAAACCCTATCCCATGTGGGGCAAGCACATGGATATAAAGGATCCACATGTTGACTCGCTTGCACACAATGTGTTATGCACACTATGTGCCAAAAGGCAAGCCCTTGCAGGCTTGCCTTACGTGGTCCATCCCACGAGCCTGGCTCGCAATGCACCTTATAGGCTATGCATGAGCAGCCCTTTCTCATGGGCTGCCGTGAGCACTACCCAACAGTGCTCGCACACCTATTAGAGCACTCCATGCATCCGAACCTACATAAAATACATTTTGTACTTTTTGTCCAATTTAACTCGCCATGGAAAAATTCCCCGTTTAATCCTTTTCAAGTAAATACTTATTTTATGACACTAATAAATTAGTTATCGGTCAAAATAAATATCTGGCATATCGAAAATGATCTAATAATTTTTAACCAATGTCTTAATTTATTTATGACCTTAATGAATTAGTTCCCGAGCAAAATAAATTCTTGTTCTAATTAAATAATAATCCAGTTATTGTTACTATATTTTCATTATAGAATAAATCTATTAATTCTTTACCCAGTTCAATGAAGGCCAAATGTGTGTGACCTTATAGGATCCCAAAGTATTGAGATGTTAAGGCTTAACAACTCCTCGTTCTGTAGGAACTATTGGCTTGACGTTCTAGACTGTGAATAGAACTCGATTACCTTAAATGACTGTAGTACTCCTCCGGTAAGGGTCTACAATCCCTCATTACCTAGAACATCATTGTTCTTTTGACTTAATCCTAGTTAATGCAATAGTTTCCCAATGCAATAAACTCCTTCCATTCTTTAATATTAGTACCATCTGGTTTATCTAGTTCGATTAAAGTGTTAACCCATAAATAGCGTGGTTGTTCCAAGCTATCCCAGCTATTCACTTATTTATCAAAGTATACCATAATGTTTTTGACTAGAAACTATTTCTATCAAACACATGCTTTGATTAAAGGTTTATAGAAATTATTACTTCAACAAGTGCCCAGGTATAACTCCTTAATATATACGGAGCGATGGATTCTTTTCGACTACGTAGCTTACCAATGTGTTGTCATCACTATACTCGTAATCACCTGTGACACCCTAAATTAGTGAGTGTATAGGAATAGCCTAAAATATAGCGATAATACCATACAAGGTAACTAGTATATCAAGTGTGAGGATATTTACAAAGCAACTCCATAAAGATAAACACTAACACCTTAATATATATACCAAGTGTTTATCTTATTGCGGTCTCCAATATATCCATCAGATATATCCATGTGTCAATCTTAAGGCACCACCTTCATTTATAGGAGATTAACTACTTGTATCTGTTCCAAGAAAGTTGAACACACACTAGTCTTGCTGCTTCATCAATATCCTTTCTTTATGAAACTACGACTAGGGATAGTTTAGACGTAATCATAATTACACATGAAGCATATCTCTCTAACTATAGTCCAACTATAATTTCTTAGACTTCATGCTATGATATGTTAAGGACTTTTGTATAGATATATCAATGAATATAGTTTAACAAGTCATAATATATTTATAAACACATCGATATAAACAAAAGATTAAATGCCTTTATTAATTAAACAATGTTTTCATACCATTACATAATTAAGATATATCTCCCTAATTGCCTTAAGGGCATATATCATATCTAACAAACTCCCACTTGCACTAAGGCCAATTTGCCATATGTCTTAATCCATATGCTTTAACATGTTGGTCATGTTTGACTTGAGTCAATGGCTTGGTTAGACCATCTGCAAGGTTCTAATTAGTGGGAACATATTCTAGTCTTATTACATTAGCATCAATAATCTCCTTGATTATATGATACTTTCTGGATCTATGTCTATTTTTCTTATGAGACAGTGGTTCCTTTGCCTTCACTATAGCACCATTCTTATCACAATATAAAGTAATTGGACCAATAATCTTAGTCACCACACCAAGACTACTAATAAATCCCTTAAACCAGATAGCTTCTTTTGCTACTTTGCATGCAGCAATGTATTCAAATTCGGTTGTTAAATCTGTAGTAGTTTCTTTATTTGAACTTTTCCAGCATACCGCCCCTCCAATTAACACATATACAAAACCTGACTGAGGCTTAAAGTCATCCTTATCTAATTGAAAACTTGCATTAATGTAACCTCTCATTGTGAATTGCCTTGATCTTTTGTCCTTATCATATGTTAAGAACTCATCTTTTGTCCTTCTCAAGTACTTAAGAATTGCCTTGATGGCCATCTAGTGTTTTTCACCTACATCCAATTGATATCTACTCGTGAAGTTCTAATCCTGAGAGACATATGGCCTAGTACATATCATAGCATACATGATGGATCCTATTATGGATGTATAGGCTATATCCTTCATGTGCATTCTTCCTTGAGCTGTCTTCAGACACTCAGTCTTAGATAAGTTAATCCCTTTAGTCATGGAGAGATAACCTTTCTTCGTATGCTCAAGGTTGAATCTATTTAATACCTTATCTATAGATGTACTTTTAGAAAGACCTAATAGGCTCTTGGATCTATCCCTACAGATCCTATTATACCTAGTATAAATGCTACTTCTCCAAGGTTTTGTGGAGAACTTTCTTTACAACCATATTTTAAGATTTTGAAGAAGAGAAATGTCCTTTCCAATTTGTAGAATGTCATCGACGTATAATACTAAGAAAATGACTGAACTTCTACTAACCTTCTTATGAACACAATGCTTATTAATGTTTGGACAATAATCCAGTTCATGGATTCTCTGATCAAACTTTACATTCCAACTCCTAGATGCTTGCTTATGTCTATGAATGGACCTTTTCAGTTTGCATACCTTTAAGCCTCTCTAAGATGTAAAACCCTCATGTTGTGTCATATACACATCCCAGTCCAAATCCCAATTCAGGAATGTTGTTTTAACATCGACCAAATTCCAAACTTGGTTCTCATCCATGGAATCCATTTTTGATTTAATGGCTTTTAGCCATTTATCTGAATCTGAGCTTTTCATTTCTTCATCATAGGTTCTTGGTTCATCGTCCTTCATGAGATATAGTTCCTTTTCATTAGTGATGATAAAACCATATTTATTGGGACCTTTGTGAACACGTCCTGATCTTCACAATTTTTGTGTTTCGATAGGTTGTTCTACGATCGTACTTTCTTGTGTATCTAGAATAGGGTCAATCAGCTGATTGTCTATTTCTTCCTTTTGAAATTCCAGTTCAAAATTGCTCACACTAACTTTTTCAAGTAAGAGTTCCTTTTTAAGCAAATGAGCACTCCAAGATACTAATACCTTTTGCATCTTGGGTTGGTAAAATAAATACCCATTAGTTTCCCTTGGATTTCCAATGAACGGACACTTGTCAGATTTAGCACTTAGCTTATCTTACACTATCCTCTTTACCATGGCAAGACAGCCCCATATGCTAAGATTACTTAGAGATGGCCTTTTATTACACCATATTTACTAAGCGTGAAATCAACTAATTTAGAGGGCACTCTATCTAATACATAAACCGCGCTATCTAGTGAATATCCCTAAAAGGGTTTGCTGAGATCTACTTGGATCATCATGGACCAAACTATATCTAATAAAGTTTGATTTATCCTTTCAAACACTCCATTGTGTTGGGGTTTATAAGAAGTGGTCCACTAGGGAACTATCCCATTTTCCTTTAGATAATCCTAAAACTCCTGACTTAAGTATTCTCCATGTTGATCAGATTGAAGTGCTTAAATACTCTTCTCAAGTTGTTTCTCTACTTCTTCTCTAAATATTTTGAACTTTTCAAAACTTTCAGATTTGTGCTTCATTAAGTACAAATAACCATATCGTGAAAAAACATCAATAAATGTTATGAAGTAGGAGTACCCTCCTAGTGCTTGAACACTCATTGGACCACATAAATCAGTATGTATAAGTTCTAATGTACTTATAGCTCGTTCACCCTTTCCTTTAAAGGGTAACGTTGCAAATTTTCCTTTTAAACATGGTTCGTAATCACCATTAGACTCTAAGTCAATTTGACCCAAGTCACCACTCTTATGCAGCTTGGTTAAGTGATCTTTGTTTATGTAGCCTAAACGACAGTGCCATAAGTAGAAGGTATTCTCATTATTTAATTTAACTTTCTTTACATTGTTTATATTAAAAACTTCTATTTTAGTATTAAGAATATAAATGTCACCATTCAACATCCCATAAGCATAAAGAATATTATTCAAGCGAATCTGACAATTATTATTTGAAAAAAAAATTTCAAATCCCTCTACTGCTAAACACGCAATAGATACAATATTCTTAGCAATACTTAAAAAGTAGTAACAATTATTCAAAACTAAAACTAAGCCACTCAGTAATATAAGATTAAATATTCCTACGACTAAGGCAGCAACTCGGGCTCCATTTCCCACACGTAGGTCCATCTCCCCCTTTGCAAGCTTCCTATTGTTCCTTGAACCCTGCACAGAAGTACAGATACGAAAACCAAAACCAGTATCTAATACCCAAGTGGATTCAAGAGGAAAAGTAGCATAGTTTTGAATTACAAACATGCCCGAAGGAGATGCCTCTGTGAGCTTCTTCTTCAAATGTTCAAAAGTGGGAGCCTTGCAATCCCTCTTCTAATTTTCAGGTTTCCCGCATTGGAAGTAGAAATATTTAGATGTCTTCTTTTCTTTCTTCTTCTTAGACCCTTTAACTACCCTTTTGGTAACAATATTCTCGAGGTTAATATTTATACGATATTTGTTTATAGACTTGCCTAAAGATTCTTTGCCCTTAGCATCGAACTTCCTTAACACATCAATTAATTTTGGGAATGAACTATCGTATCCTTTAGAGCAATGTTCCTTCATAAAGTCAGCATAGCTCATTGGTAAAGAATTTAAAAGGATATATACTCCCAATGATCGATCAATTTTAGATTCCAATGATTCTAATTTCAACATGAAATCTCTAATCTTGTTGATGTGTGCTACAACACGTATCCCTTCCTACATCTTAGAGTTAAAAAGTTCATTAGTCAACTTGAACCTTTCATACCTTGCCTTATCAGATAAACCCTTCAGATAGATTAACTTGGTCTCAAGATTCATATGATTGCACCGTGAATGCATCATAGGATTCATTGTATCTAACAACAACTATGACACAATGAGTGAATCCTTTAGAAATTTCAACCATGCCCGCTGAAGTTCAGCCGGTGCATTAGTGCTAGGACATTTTGTGAATGGTCTTTTAAGAACATATGCCAATTCATAATCCGTTCGGGCATACCTTACTTCCTTAATTCATTCATGGTACTTAATTGTAGTTTAAAATTGGATGCTTTTAAGTCAAAGTTTAATATCGGAGTTCATACTCAACCTAAGATATAAGAAGAGAAAAATTGTTTAGATATTAGTGTTTAATACATGTATTTAATATAAGGTCTTTTAATCAAATACATTTGTCCTACTATTTATTTTGAAATTTATAATAGCCCATTCTATCGAATTCGGAAAGTTTAGCCTAGCTAAATTTCCAAGTAGGTAGCATCTATAACTAGTCTATTGCAACCACCAATTTTATGAGCCAAGTGATGTTAGTAAGTTATAATTGTAATCCAATTCAATTTGCATTGTATGCAATTGCTAATTTATTCAAGTTCCCAAATTCTAAGGGACGTGTGCTCTTATATTAGCATATACCTGACTATTTCTCAGTCCTGCGGCTGGCGCCCAATTTTATGGTTGACTACCCTAATCCTATTAAGGCAGACCATGTCTCAATTTTTATAATCAATTGATGTAGATGAAAAGGAATGCTTTGGGAAACACTTTTATAACCAAAAATGACAGTATTATAAATTTGGGTAAGGAAGATACTAACTTGCCTTAAATTATTTACTTTGGGATTTTATTGGTGTTAAACGTCTCACCCAATCTAGTGTTTTAGCAGATGGACATATTTATAATAATTTATATTAATTCAGGAAAATTTAGAATTAATTTATAAGGTCTAACCTTAGATAGGTTCATGCTCTTTATTGTAATGTTTCCATCAACCTAGATTATATGCAAAATAATTAATATTTTCATTTGTTATATTTATATTGCATTTCCTTTAAGCTTTTATTCAATAAATTTCATTTTTCCTTTGTTATAGAAACATATATAAGAACCATCTTATATACTAGAAACAAATTAGTCCATTTAAATCCCCTATTGGCCAATTAAAGTTGTAGCTATATAGGTTCACAGATATGAGAGATGCCCTAGGAGAAGTAGACACCAAGTCCAATCCTTAGCTAGAACAAATACGGGCCCAATTTTGAAGACCATGTATCCTCTTGAACTAATAAATTTCGTACTATAATTCATGTAAATTGAAAGCATCTATAATCCTTGTAACTTATATAATTTATTGAGTCTTTGATAAATTTTGAGTAGGTTGACTAGGCTTATTCGAAACTATCTACAACCATTTTCTAACATTGAAATGAAAGCCTAAGTTCATCTATTGTTCCAATTAATTTGTTAAACTTTAAATCATTTAATATAGAAAATAAAAATCATTTTACTTCTAACTTAATTATTCCCTAAATTGGCAGGCTCTGATACCACTATTGGGAACTAACTGTCACTTTGAACATGCATAATAGGCATAGAAGAAATTCAAATTTTTTCCCCTATCCCCAAGAACTCCTATTAGTAGCATATAAATTAATTAATGCAGTAACAAAATAAATTCTCTACTTAGGTTAGCATGCATAGGCTACGCGTACCATAATTCTCCTGCCAGCTACTTACATAAGGTAATATGGATATTAACAACCTCCAAGGTGCTGTATCCTAGTTTCAATCATGTATGTCATGCATATTAGTTTTAAGCACAATTGCTTGCATCATTTTGTTTAGATTGGGCTTGTACAATGTACATGCCAAGCTCGAGGCTTTGAGGACTATCCTCACATTTCTAAACAAACCCTAGAAGTTAGAGCCAATCAAAATTATTCATCAATGCAAACGTTTGTATTTAAATAAAGATTTCAACAGAGATGTAAGAAAGAAAAAAATGTTTGGCTTAAGTATATAGTACATGTATCTAATATTAGGACTTTTAATCAAATACATTTATCCTACCTTTTTTGAAATTTACAATAGCCCATTCCATTTAATTCGGGAAGTCTAGCCTAGCTAAATTTCCAAGTAGGCAGCATCTATAAGTAGACTAATATGACCCGTAATTTTATGAGTCAAGCCATATTAGTTAGTTGTAAGTTGAACCCCATTCCATTTGCATCGCATGCCAATACTGATTTGTTCAAGTTCCTTAATTCCAAGCCACATGTGCTCTTATATTAGCATCTCCTTAAACATGTCTCAGTCCTGCCGCTAGCCGCCAATTTTATGGTAGACTACCCCAGTCTTGTAAAGGCAGACCCTATCTAAATTTTTATATTCGATCGATGCAGACAAAAGGAACGCTTTGCTCAATAGTTTATGGTCGAAAAAGACCGTATTATAAATTTGAGTAAGGAAGACTATAACTTGCCTTAATATATTTACTTTTGGATTTTATTGGTGTTAGACGTCTCACCCGATCTAGGGTTTATTAGATGGACATATTTATAATAATTTATATTAATTCAGAGAATTTTAGAATTAATTTATAAGGTCTAACCTTAGGTGGGTTCAAGCTCTTTATTATAATTATACCATCAGTTAAGATTATATGCAAAATTATTAACATTCTTTATTTGTTATATATATTGCATTTCCACTAAGCTTTTATTCAATAATTTAATTTTTACTTTGTTATTGAAACATATATATATGCACCATCTTATTTACTAGAAATAAATTAGTCCATATTTAATCCCCCTTTGGTCAATTCAAGTTGCACCAATATAGGTTCTTAGGTAGGAGAGGTGCCCTATGAGAAGTAGACACCAAGTCGAATCCATGCCAGAACAAACTTGGGCAGAAACTCGAAGACCATGGATCCTCTTGAACTAATAAATTTTGTTCTTTCAATTCATGTAAATTTAAAGCATCTATAACCCTTGTACCTCGTATAATTATTGAGTCTTTGATAATTTTTGAGTAAGTTGAGCATGCTTATTAGAAATTTTCTATATCCATTTTCTAACCTGGAAATGAAAGCCTTAGTTCATCTAAATCCATTTTGTAACTTTAAATCATTTAATACAGAAAATAAAATTCAGTTCACTTCTAACTTAATTATGCACTGAGTAGGCAGGCTCTGATACTATTGTTGGGAACTAACAGTCACTTTGAACATGCATAACAGGCATGGTGGAAATTTAAAATTTTATCCCTTGTCCCTAGGAACGCCTATTAGTTGCATATTAAATAACTCCAAAACTAAATAATTGTCTACCTACATCTGCATGCAAAGACTATACATACTATAATTCTAAACTATATCCTAGCACAAATATTTTATACTAAGCATGTTATAACTCTAAGCTATAACCTAAGCATAAAATAAACTTGTTGGATATGATCTATTCCTCGAAGGTAGTTAGGGCAATTTATCTGAATTAGGTGATAGTACGAATATTTTGTTTAATCCATAATGGCATTCAATCTTTTGTTTATATCGATGTGCTTATAAATATATTATAGTTGGTCTAAATATATTCACTGATATATGTATACAAAAGTCCTTGACATATTATAGCATGGAGTTAGAGAAATTATAGTTGGACTATATTTGGTGGAATTTGCTTCATGTGCAATTATGATTATTTCTAAACTATCCCTAGTAATAGTTTCAACAAGAAAGGATATTGATGAAGCGTAAAGACTAGCATGTGGTCAACTTTCTTAGAAAGGGTCCAAGCAGTCAATCTCCTAAGGACTGAAGGTGGTGCTTTAAGTTTGACACTTGGATATATCTGGGAGATATATTGGCGATCACAGTAAGATAAACATTTGGTGCATATATCAATGCGTTCGCTAGGATTGGAAACCATAAGTCAGGCTAGGCTCCCTTCGCCTCTCAGAAGCGCTAAAGTGATCAACAAGCTCTTCGCCCTCTCCTTTTCCTTTGCTCAAGCTAGTCTGTACCTTTCTCCTTTTCATAATAATAAGGTAAGCTTCATAGCTCCAATTGAGCTATAGCCAAAACCAGCTGAAGGAAGGGTGGCCCCACCCTGAAACAAAGGTGTACGTACATCAATAAATAAAGAGGCCGGTTGTGGCCTTTACATGAAAGGGGTCCTTACCATCTATCTTGATAGGGAAAAGGGGGGAGGCCCTTGCGGAAGCCCTCCCCGCCCTTTTCTATTATGATGGGTCCTTCATGTATATTTATGATTCCAGACTTCCCAAACTCATAACTGACAACTAGGAACAGTAAAAGGGTCAGTAGTCTCTGCCGTTGCAAGTCCTTCTCCTTTTGTTGGTTGAGACAATCATTTTTTTTTTGTTTTGTTTGTTCACCACGGTACGAAATCATTAAGAAGCTAGAATAAGTTAACAAGATAGTGGCACCTAGCCGCTGAGAGAGTCTGTTGTCTTTGAAGAGGAATAGTATGATCTTGGACTGGCCCCCTTTGCGTGACCTAGAAAAAAGTCCCTGCTACTATAAGGCCTCTAAACTCCTCCCTCATGACACTATTGCATTGCCGTGGGGATAGGGTAGCCCCGACTTCTATAGGTCCTTGGTTTGACGTCCTAATGAGAATTAAGGTCCTTGCGTTGGCATCTCATCCTTAAGACTTGCTTGCTCTATATGGATTGCCCCGTGGTTTCTCGAGTGCTAGCCGTAGAGAGGAATGCCATCAACTAAGGTGTTATTGGCCACTAACCACTCGCTCTATGGCCGCTTGGGCTCCGCATTTCAAGTTCGTTATTATAACCATCTCCTGTGCTCTACAAGGAGCCTAGCCTGCTCTATCTTATCTAATGCCTTACTCCTTAGCTCCCTATAGCTCCAGCCACTTATTGTAATAGCTTACTTCTCGAGTGGCTCACATTGGGGTGGTGCGGCGGAGCAAGAGTGGGCTCAGCAGTCACCTATGTTTTTGGGCACATGCATAAAGGCATTATTTGTTCCACAAATCTCACTACAATGACCATCGTAAACTCCTTCTCGTTGTACCGAAATAGAGATCTGATTTAAACGACCAGGTACATCATCATATTTGACACCTAAGGAAGGTATAGCCCAACTATGAGGTACATCAGCAGATGTTACAATAATACATAGATGACTTTTGGCTAGCACAACCACTCTATTATCCACTTCTAATAAATGTAATTGACCCAATTCTAGATCATCTTCTGGAAACATATAACTATCAAAAGTAAGTGACTCTTCATCGGAACTGTTATAGTTTGAACACCCATAAGTCCAATACCATTGATGTCCAATAGCTTTGATAGTAATGGTTGGATCTACTACTACCTCATCCATTGAGTATAATAGAGCAAATGATGGTATAACAATGAACATAAGGATGATACTAGGAAATATGGTCCAAAGAACCTCGATAGTAGTTCCATGAACATTCCTTGTGGGATTGGATTTTTTTGATAGTGGAAATGCCATAAAGTAGGAACCAAGATCCATAATACGAAAACCAAAATCAAAATGAGAAAGAAAAGATATCGTGATGTAAGTCCATTATTCCTTGCATCATCGGTGTTGCTGCATCTTGAAATCCTAATTGACATGGTTCCATAGCATTACAAGGAGAAATTATAAGGAATAAGGATTCTAGAACAGTCATTTGTTTGAGAACTCATCTTTCTTCCTCAACAGAGAGGGGCTCAGGGGCTTTTTTTATTGAAAATGGGGGGTGAGGGGTACGAAAGAATGGAAAGGGGGAGTCCAGAAAGCCCTGACTTTTTTGATTTGATAGGACATTCTGCCTTTTCCTCTCACCCCCCCATTTTGGTTCAGGAAAGGGTCAACGCAAGGATCTTACTTCCAAGCAATCTCTAGAGTTTTCCCTTATCGGAACGGGTCTTGCAAGAAAATAGAATTTCATATTGAGCTCCAAATATACGCTCTTGGGAGAGGATAGCTCCTACTAGCTCTCCCCCTTAAGAATCGCACGTGCAAGTTCCCCTATATATGGCTCATGTGGCGAAGGCCCTTTCCTTTGATCTTGGTAAGCACTTCACTATAGCCAAGCTTACTACTAGCCGAATGCATGTTCAATTTGACTGCCATTTCCCAGCAAAACTAGGCATGCAAAACAACCTAAGCATAATTATTAAGTCTAAAAATGCTTAAAGAAAAAGACCTAATAATTAAAAGGGAAAAAAGGAAATTTACCAGTTTAAGTGTGGTTTAGTTGAACCTCCTTATACAAGTCTCCAAGCCTAGAATAACCTCTATGAGTATCTACACGAACCCCACCAACCAAAACCTCCCCGAGAGGAAGAACTGTAGAGCCTTCAGTAGTTGCTATACTACTCCAAAAGCCACCCAAAAATATGAACTAGAGGTGCCTCAATATATTTGAGGCTCCTCCAAAGAACTTGCTCAACTCAACCTAGGAGATTTTACTTTAGGAATCTCAACTTAGGATTTATACTTTGAGCTTTGTCCGAGTAGAAAAGAAGTAGGGGAAAGCCTATCTATAGGCTTAGGGAGCAAAATATTACTCCCCATTTTCCAATGTAGCATAGGGTGAAAAAACCTTATCCCACGCTGGTTAGGCATGCAAATCGAAAGGATCTTAGTATTGACCCACTTGCACATGGCGTGCAGCACATGCTTGCCTTGCATGCGAGCTGGGCCTCATGATGTACCTTATGGGCTGCGCATGTGTAGCCCATTTTCATGGGCTATCGCGAGCAGAGCCCAGTAGTGCACATGCACCTTTCGGTGCACTCAGCGCATCTAAATCTATAAAAAATATATTTCATACTCTCGGTCCTATTTAACTGACCAAGGCAAAATTCCTCTTTTAATCCTTTTTCAAATAAATATTTATTTTATGACCTCATAAATTAGTTACCGGTCAAAATAAATATCTAGCTTATCCAAAATGATCTAATCATTTTTAACCAATGTCTTAATTTATTTATGACCCTAATAAATTTAGTTATCGGTCAAAATAAATTCTTATTCTAATTAAATAATAATCCAATTATTATTATGTTATATTTTTGTAATAGAATAAATCTATTAATTCTTTACTCAGTCCGATGAAGGCCTATTATGTGTGACCTTATAGGATCCCAAAGTATTGATCAGTTAAGCCTAAACAATTCCTCGTTCTATAGGAACTATTGGATCGAGGTTCTAGACCGTGAATAGAACTCGATTACCTTAAACGACTATAGTACACCTCTAGCAAGGATTTAGCATCACCCATTACTCAGAATGTCATTTGTACTTATGACTTAATCCTAATTAATGCAATAGTTGCCCAATGCGATAAACTCCTTCCATTCTTTAATATTAGTACCATCTAGTTTGTTAGTTCGGGTAAAGTGTTAAGAGGTCGCTCCAAGCTATCCAAATTATTTACTTATTAACCAAAGTTTATCACTTTTTACCACAATGTGTTTGACTAGAAATTATTTCTATTAAACAATTACTCTGATAAGAGGTTTATAACAATTATTACTTAAACAAGTGCCAAGTACAACTCATTAGTATATCTAGAGCAATGGATTCTTTCCCACTACGTAGCTTAGCAACATGTTGTCATCACTGTACCTATAGTCACCCATGCCACCCTAAATTAATGAGTGTATAGGAGTAAACCAAAGTATAGCAATAGTACCACAAAAGGTAACTAGTATCTCAAGTATGAGGATATTCACAAAGCGATTGCATAAAGATAAACACTAACACCTTGATATATATTCGAAGTGTTTATCTTATTGTGGTCTCCAGTATGTCCACCAGATACATCCTTGTGTCAATCTTAAGGCACAACCTTCAGTTATAGGAGACCAACTGCTTGGACCCAATCCAAGAAAGTTGACCACACGCTAGTCTTGCTTCTTCATCAATATCCTTTCTTGATGAAACATGACTAGTGATGGTTTAGACATAATCATAATTGCTCATGAACTAGTTCTCTCTAAGTATAGTCCAACTATAATTTCTGTGACTTCATGCTATGATATGTCAAGGACTTTTGTATACATATATCAATGAATATATTTTAACCAGACATAATATACTTATAAACACATCGATATAAACAAAAGATTAAATGCCTTTATTAATCAAACAAATTATTCGTACCAATACATAATTAAGATATATCACCCTAATTTTCTTAAGGGAATACCTCATATCTAATAGTTTTAACATCCATCTGCCAGATCTTAAAATCATGATGAGCAGCAATGGCGAGGAGTATTCTGATGGATTTAAGCATGGTTATCGGTGAGAAAGTTTTATCATAGTCAATACCTTCACGTTGACTATAAACTTTCGTAACCAACCTTGCCTTATAGGTATGTGAGGTGTCGATGATGTGTGGGTCTCCCTTGGTGACTAGGTGAGAGCTGGGGCTCACTAGGGGTTTGTTGGATTTAGATGTAATGAAACCTTTCTAGTTCAAGTTTGCAAAATTAGTAAATTTTAATGAATAAAACAATTGAGACCCGAATCTCGATACAAATGATAGAGTCTCGGCCCAAGTTGTCAACTTGGGAAAGAGTTTTGGTATGGTTCTCATTCGGTGGGAGACTGATACCTTTTGGATCAGAGATTTGGGTATCACATGAGTCACTTATTTCTCATTTAGTTAATTCAAGATTACATTCGCCATGTAAAACCGTTTTGTTTTCATCATTTAGGGAATTAACACTGAAATCCTATTTTACTACACTCTTTCACACTCGTTACATGCATTTATAGATTACAATACAGCATAAGCAACAAATAGAGGAATAAAACTTACAATCGGGGAAAATGAGGGAATTGCAAGAGAACCTATACATTTGTTATATATTATAAAACAAAATAACAATAAATTCCTCTGCATCCATAAAGATTAGCATAGTTCATAGCATCTCATGAGTCAACATTTTATTAGGAAAAATGAGATTATGTTAGCGTGGTGGTTTTGCGATTGATAGTGTCCGGGCGACTTCTAGGATCGGAGAGAAATAACAAGTCTTCAACGTATTTTGTAGTAAAAACACATTTTTTAACTTTTGTGGGTTGATTTACCGGATTATTAGTGAAACTGATCGCATGGAAAATGGTGAGTTGGATTTATTTTAACAAGTTAAAAGTGAATTCTTCGTCCTGCTTGGGGGGCCAGAATGTGTATGACTAGGTGGGACCGATAAGGCTATCAGAGAGGATTTACACGGGTATGAGGGACCCGTACGGGTCCTCTCTAGTCTCGGGAAGAAACTTAGTTTGATTTAATAAACAAATTAATGGAGGAGAAATGGAAGAAATATTAGATTTCCTTCCATATGAGTATGGCGCACCAGTTTAATATCCTTAAGGACATAGGGTGCCAACAAGGCTCATGAGGGTTAGGAATAAACCCAAAACAAGAATAAAAGAGCTTGTATAATAGAAGAGGATGAGAATAATGATAAAATAACTGAGATGTGAGTATCTTTGAAACTCAAGAGCATTACTTTTATAACATAAATCCACTTTGAGGCGATCTATTTGCTATTGAGAGAGTCTAGCCAACGTAAATGATGAAATGGTGATTCTAGGACTGTTTGGGCGAGTATTTGTGTGGATAGAATCTCCCCCAAATCCTAATAAACAAAGTTAGGAACGAATAAAATGTGGACAAAACTTCAAGGGATATCTATACCCTTTCTATACCTATAGAAATTACTAGAATTTGTCCATAATATATTGTATATGTGTTTCTGTGTTAGAAGTGAGGAAAAGGCCCTATTTAGAGGTTGAAATGAGGTATGAATGCAATAAATCTCATTTATGACCTGTCTTCTCCTAAAATAGGTGAAGATCACCTTCCACAAAGCCTGATTAGGTAGTAACAAGACCCGTACGGGTGGGGCCCCACCTGTTTAGATCTGGGGGGATACGTATGGGTCCCCTCCAAGCGTACAAAAAGAAATGACCTGTATGGGTATGCTGGTAGATCTATACGACCAGGCAGCACTAGTATGGAGTCCCTAAGGGTAGACTAGGTCTCCAAACTTTGGCCAAACTTAACTCTGTAGTAGTAAGAACACCTCTATTGGATAACACTAGTAAAAGATTGTATTATCTGGCTCTCATCATCATTTTGTGAGAAGGACCGTCAAAATCTAGTGCTCGTAGACTGCCCCTCGTAGGATCATTATAGATACATATCTGTACGATCTTACAATGTGAGCAAGGGTTTAGAAATCGTACATGAGGTGATGACATGTGTTAGTTCCTTTCTTGAGGAAAACTTCTTTCCTGGGTGTCCCTTCTTGAGGTGAACGACTTTCCTTGCCAAATCAAATCCGTTTCTTAAGGCGGATGACTTTCCTGGATGTCCCTTTCTTGAGGCAAATGACTTTCCTTTCTAAAGCGTATCCCTTTCTTGAGGCAGACAACTTTCCTTGCCAATACGTATCCCTTTCCTGACACAGATAACTTTCCTCTGATGGTTCTTATCCCTAGTGACTTTACAAGGGGAAGGTGGCATATCCCTTTCTTAAGGCGGATCGACTTTCCTGATTGTTGGTGTATCCCTTTCCTAAGGTAGGTTGGCTTTCTTGATTGATGGTGTATCCCTTTCCTAAGGCAGATGACTCTCTTGGCCGGTGGTGTATCCCTTTCCTAAGGCAGATCGACTCTCCTGGTCGATGGTCTATCTCTTTCCTAAGGTAGATTGACTCTCCTGGCTGATGTATCCCTTTCTTAAGGTGGATGACTCTCCTGATTGATGTATCCATTTCCTAAGGTGGATTGACTCTCCTGGCTGATGTATCCCTTTCCTAAGGCGAATGACTCTCCCATAAGGGATTTTGAATGACATGTAAAAAGACAACAATCAAACACCGAGTTAGTTATTGTCTAAGCTGACATATGTTTATTCTTGATTGACTTGGTGATGAACAAAAATTTTTACCCCTTCAATGATGAATGAAGATATGTAGCTAAGGGGGGTTGGCCCCGGAATAAACTGTAAACTAAGTGTGAGAAATGTCAGGTTTGACCCGATGGCTTTAGAATGGGATGCCCCTTAGAAGGGTTCCTCTCAAGGAATGCCCCTGGGATGGCTTGATAATGGGGGGATGCCGTTGGATTGGCTAATTTTGCTTCTAGGGAATAGGAGAGTGCCCATGGATCGGTGGGGGGATGCCCCTTGGATGACCTCGCTATTGGAGAGTAGAGTAATGTTATCTGGTGAACTCTCTTCTGCTGGGGGATTCTTTCCATGCAAGACTCACTTGTTGGGGAGAATTTCATATACTTGAGTGGACATGTATACAAAAATTATCCTTGTTAGCGATCAATTCAAAAATGGCTTACCTTGATTCTTGATTGACTTTTGTGAAAATTAAAATTTTTTGCCCCTTCAATCAAGGATCAAGGTGAGCTAGGGGTTTAGCCCCTAATTTAACTGAAATACAGAGTTATGGAGAAGCGGAAGAATGGACCCGTACGGGTGGGGTGGGACTCTTACGGGTCCTTACCGGGGGCCTCAAAAATTGATCAAATCCCTCATATCCCGCCTTACACAAAATTTTCCCATTTTGCAATCTCCAATGATTTTCTCCCTAAAACTAATCAAAATGTATAAAAAGATCCCAAAGATTTATTGTTTCTCTATTAGGCACGAGGATTTACCCTGAGTGGTCGATTTAGAGCTTCGAGAATGGTCGGTTTTAATTAGGTACGCTTTTCATGGGGGAGACTCATTTCTGGGGCTCACTCCTATTTCTAAAGTGCCTCTAATCCCTTCCTCTGACACTCATGCCTCCAAACTTTAGGTATTTTGCTTGATTATCCATGTTTTCCATTTTCGAGTTTTCAGGATTTTCTCAATTTTGGGTATGACTTAGGGTGTTTTATACCTTGAAATAGAGCCAAATGCATATAACTTTAGTGTAGGATGCTTTTAAGATAGTTTCCAATTAGCTTTGGTTGAATTTTGGATTTTAGGAAGTTTTTTTATGATGCTACTATTTGTAGGGACTAGTACGGGGTGAGGGGGGACCTGTACGGGTCCCATTTGGTGCACGAGCCACTTATGGACCCCTACGGGTGGGGCAGACTCGTAAGGGTCCTGTCCTCAGGGGGAGAATGCTGAATTCTCTACTTTCTACAATATTTTTCTAATTTCTAATTTATCCACTGTTTTCTAACCCGGTTGAGCTATAATTTTGTCTTTGTAGTTTCTATACAAGACTGCGGAAGCCTAAAGCTTCTATAGGAAGTAGTATAGGGAGATCTATACTGTAGGGGATACCGAGCTACTAGCCTACATTGATTCCTTTGGGTTTAGGGACATTATGAGGGCCATCTCTTAGACTTCGAAGACGTTGCCCCCGGGTGCTATTTTGGCTCTTGTAAAGAGGTGGTCAGAGATGACCCATACTTTTTATTTACTGATCGGGGAGGTTACCATCACTCCCTTAGATATGTGTGCCTTAATGGTGCTGGACCAAAGTGGGGATATCGCCCATTTTGATGTCTATGTCGATAGGTGGCATTCTCGGCCTGAGGTGAAGGCCTATATAGCAAGATTACTTGGTCTCTATCCAGGATGAACCTACAAGCTCAAGTACGGGGATTTGCACGATTATTAGATCAGGCAGCCATGCCCCATTGCTTCAAAGAGGAGTGATCAGTATGCCGATCTTTCCTACTGACATTCCTTACCACTATTTTTTTCCCAATTTACTCGAGCAACCTTAACTATGGTTTTCTCTGTGCTGTGGAGGATCTTGCCACTATGCTAGGCAAGAGTTGGTGTCGGGCCATCCTGGCATAGTTGCACTATAGGCTGGATATTGGAGTTCGAGGCCAGCAGTCTGAGCTCCAGATCTACCATCTTATCCTGTTGGTAATCCTTGAACTCAAACTTTTGCATTTTAACCATTTATTCGAACTACGTTGTAGCTAATCTTTACTTTATCTTTCAAATTTGGACCTTTGAGCACCGGTTTATATCCAGGTCGGGCTTTCCCATGTAGCCTGAGATTTTGTACATTATATCTAGGTGGATGGGGCGTTAGCATCGCCAGGCCTTGGTTCCTTCTCCAACTGCGCTCTGATCGGGTAAACTTCTTTCATGCTCAACTTATATCTTATGTTTCAGTAAAACATTAGTAGAAACTATATTTATGAGGTTGTGATACTTATAGTGCTTTTATCTATTGCAAATTATCCGAGACCCATAGGATAGGTTGGATACTCAAGGGGATATTGAGCGGCTGCGGGCTGGCGTCGATCGGCTTCGCTTTGTCCTGGAGTCGCCACTCTCCCTAGAGTGGTATTTTGGTGACCGGTTCCAAGGGTGGAGGACCAATGCTATGATTGAGAGATCCATCCTTCCCCCAATATGAGTGGGCTTCTTCTGGCCGCATCTGATGCCAGAGATGGACCAGGGGTTATTTTGGCTAGGCGAGGGAGCTAGAGTGCTATCAGTAGAGGGCTCCTATGCTGAGTTTATTAATTCATCTCTCCTTCCCCCTTAAGAGAGGATCCATTAAGGGGATGTGGCTCTCGAGTTTCAATAGAGCAATGGCAATAACGACGATGATGACTAGGGTGGACAGAGGGGCAATCGCGGGGGTCCTTCTATAGTTTCGAGTGAAATGGAGATTCCAGGACTATTTAGGTGAGTATTTATGTGGACAAAACCACCTCCAAATCCTAATAAACAAAGCCAGGAATGAATAAAATATGGACAAAACCTCAAGGGATGGGCTCCATCCCTATTTTATACCTCCTATACCTCAACTATACCGTTTCTATACCGATAGAAACTACTAGAATTTGTCGATAATATATTTTGTATATGTGATGTGTATTAGAAGTGAGGAAAGGGCCCTATTTATCGAAGGAAATAAGGTCTGAATGTAATAAATCGCATTCATGACATGCCTTCTGTCGAAATAGGTAAAGATCGCCTTCCAAAAAGCCTAATCAGGCAATAATAGGTAGCACTCGTACGGGTCCCTAAGGCCAGACTAGGTCTCCAAACTTTGGCCAAACTTAATTACGCAGTAGTAGGGACACCTCTGATGGACAACACTAGTAACAGATTGCATTATCTTGCTCTCATCATTGTTTCATGAGAAGGACTATTAAAACCTTGTGCTCTCAAGGTAATAACATTACTGTCCATGTCAGTCTTCTTCTTGAAGACCCATTTGCACCGGATAGGTGTAACCTCTTCCAGTGCATTGACTAATTTCCAAACTTGGTTTTCATACATGGATACCATTTTTGATTTCATGGATTCAAGCCATTTATCAGAATCTGAGCTTTTCATTGCTTCATCAAAAGTTCTTGGTTCATTATCCTCCATGAGATATAGTTCCATTTCATCCATGATGACTAAACCATATCTTTCAGGACCTTTGATGAAAATGACCTAATCTTTACAATGATTGTGTTTCGATAGGTTGTTCTTTGATCACACCTTCTTGTGTATCTAGAATGAGGTTAATCAACTAATTGTCTATTTCTTCCTCTTGAACCTCCAGTTCAATATTACTCCCACTTACCGTTGTAAGTAAGTGTTCCTTTACCAAAAAGAGAGCACTGTGAGACACAAATACCTTCTATTATTTGGGTTGTTAAAATAAATATGCAATAGTTTCTTTTGGATATCCAACGAACATACACTTGTCAGACTTAACATCCAACTTATTTGATGTTATCCTTTTTACCATAGCAGGATAGCACCATACTCTTAGGTGGCTCAGAGATTGTCTTTTGTTACACCATCTTTTGTAAGGTGTAAAGTCAATTGATTCAGAGGGAAATCTGTTTAATACATAAATTGTGCTTTCTATTTCATATCCCCAAAAGGATTTACTGAGATCTGCTTGGCTCATCATGGACTGAACCATAGCTCATAAGGTCTGATTCCTCCATTCAGACACGTCATTGTGTTGGGGTGTATAGGGGGGGTCCATTGGGGAACTATCCTGTTTTCTTTTAGATAATCCTAAAACCCTAGACTTAAGTATTCTCCACATCGATCAGATGAAAGTGCTTTAATACTTTTCTCAAGCTGTTGCTCGACTTCATTTTTGAATATTTTGAACTTCTTAAAATGTTCAGACTTGTGCTTCATTAAGTACACACAACCATATAGTGATTAATCATCAATAAAGGTTACGAAGTAGAAGTATCCTTCTAGTGTCTTAACACTTGTTGGACCAGATACATCTTTATGTATTAGTTCCAATGTACTCGTGGCTCGTTCAACCTTTCCTTTAAAGGGAAACTTTGTCCTTTTTCCTTTTAAACATGGCTCGCAATCACCATAAGACTTCACGTATATAGGGCCTAAGTCTCCATGCTTGTATAACTTAGTTAAGTGATCTTTGTTTATATGGCGTAAATGACAATGCCATAAGTAGAAAGATTTCTCATTATCTAATTTTTCTCTTAGCATCGTTTAAATTGAGAATATGATTTTTGTAATTATGAAATATCATTTGTCATGTTACAATAAAAGGTCTTTCAAAACATCAATAATACCTTTTATGAAATTGGAATAAAATTCCATCTGCTGTGAAATAGGAAATACTATTTTATGATGATAATTGAATACCACTTCTTCAGATTACAAATTTAGGCAAGAGGAGATTATAAGTTCCTATATCAATAGTAGCCAATAAGCTTTAATGATTTTTCGTACGTAAAATTCTCCTTTTGCCAACCTCTACTTCTCATTAGTATATGTACCTTCATATGGATATGCGATTCTCATTAGGTATTCCATACCAACTTAGAATTCCCTTAAGATGTAGAATTTCTCAATATCAAACATCTTGAAGTGGAAGCTTCCGGCATGCTTTTCTCATGCTATAAGACTTTAGCCATTTTGATCTTATTGCCAATATCCCATATTGAAATGATGATCCTGTTTCCATTATTTCATGTTAAAAACAATCATTTTGTCTCGTAGACAAAATTCTCAGTATTCTTTTACTTTTCTCTTCACTCTGCTATATCCTGCTTCAAAACTTAGGCACCATGTGTCCCATTTACTTCCTTAAGATATGAACCATTTAAATTTCTGACTAATTTGTCCACCAATTTTCCATCAAAAATATTTTGGATGAAATCTTCTACCATGGGAAATCATTTCTCTAAGATGTAAAGACATATACTTTCAAGTCCATGATTTTACGATGCCCTTGTAGTTAAGGTGACATAGGCCCTGGCATCTGACTTGATGTTTATCCTCATCTCCTAACAGCTACTTACATAAGCTATCAGGAATGTTAACAACCTCCAAGGTGTTGTATCCTAGTTTCATTGATGTATTTCATGCATATCTATTTTAAGTAGAATTTCTTGCCTCATGTTGTTTAGATTCGATCTTAAACAATATTCATGCCAAGCCAAAGGCTTTGAGGATTGTGCTCATTTTTTCTAAACAAACCCTTAAAGCGAGAGCAAATCAAGATTAGTTATCAATTCAAACTTTTGTATTTATATGAAGATTTCAACCAAGATATAAGAAAAGAAAAATATTATTTGGACTTTAGTTTTTAGTACATGTATTTAATATAAGGACTTTTAATTAAATACTTTTATCCTACCATTTTTAGAAATGTACAATAGTCCATTCTATCAAATTCGGGAGGTTTATCCTTGCTAAATTTCCAAGTAGTTAGCATCAATAATGAGTCTAATATGATCCCCAATTTTATTTGTCAAGCCATACTAGGAAGTTGTAGTTGGAATTTCATTCCATTTGCTTTGTATCCAATTGCTAATTTATTCAAGTTCCTTAAAACCAAGGAACTCGTGCTCTTATATTAGTATCTCTTTGAACGTGTCTTAATCCTGCAGTTAGCCCCCAATTTTATGGTAGACTACCCATTCCTATTAAGTTAGATCCCATCTCAATTTTTATAACCAGTCGATGTAGATGAAAGGAACGCTTTGTGCAACACTTTCAAGCCAAAAAAGATTGTATCATAGATTTGAGTAAGGAAGACTTGTAACTTGCCTTAATATATTTACTTTGGGATTTTATTGGTATTAAACGTCTCACAGAATTTAGGACTTATTAGATTGACATACTTATAATAATAATTTATATTAATTCAGATAATTTTAGAATTAATTTATAAGGTCCAACCTTAGATGGTTTCAAGCTCTTTATTATAATTATTCCATCAACCTAGATTATATGCAAAATAATTAACATTTTTATTTGTTATATTTATATTGCATTCCCTTTAAGCTTTAATATTTACTTTGTTATAGAAACATATATAAGAACCATCTTATATACTAGAAATAAAGTGGTGCATATTTAATCCCCTCTTTGTTAACCCAAGCTTTATCGACATATATTCTCAGGTAGGAGGGTGCTCTATGAGGAGTAGACACCTTGTCCAATCCTTGCCAGAACATATACGGGGCACAAGCTTGAAAAACATGGATTCTCTTGGACTCATAAATTTCGTTCTGTTAATTCATGTAAATTGAAAACATCTATAACCCATATAATTTATATAATTTATTGAGTCTTTGATAAGTTTAAGTAAATTGAGCAGGCTTATTCAAAATTATCTATATCCATCTTCTAACCTCTAAAATCAAGTTGTATGTTCATCTATTGTTCCCAACAATTTAATAAACTTTAAGTTATTTCATATAGAAAATAAAATTTAGTTTTCTTTTAACTTAAATATGCACTGAATAGGTAGTCTCATGATACTGCTGTTGGGAATGATAGTCAATTTGAACATGCATAACAGGTATGGTGGAAATTCAAAATTTTGTCCGTGGTCCCTAAGAACTCATATTAGTTGCCTATAAATTAATTGAAGCCCAAAATAAATTGATTCTCTACTTAAGTTATAATGCATAGGGTAGGCGTACCATAATTCTAAATTATATCCTAGCATAAAAATATTTTATCTTAAACATTTTATAACTCTAATTTATAGTCAAGGTATAAAATAAACTAAGCATGCAAAATAACCTAAGCATAATAACTATTAAGCATTAAAATGCTTAATAAAATGACTAAATAATTAAAAGAGAATTAGAGGCCTTACTAGTTAAAGCGTACTTTAGAAGAAGCTTCTCACACAAGCTTCCATGTATAGGATACCCTCTATGAGTATCAACACGAACCCCAAAAATTGAAACCTCCCAATGAGGAAGAATCGTAGAGTTTTGAGTACCTGTGTGAGCGGGCGAAACTTTAATGGGCTAGCACACGGGGTGCGGTGCACATTTGGTTTAATGTAGTTTAAGGAAACCACAGCGTTGCATTTAATATGGATGTGCCTCTTTTATAATAACAGGCATGATTTTATTAAAGGGAGAAATTATTTTGTTATTTTTCACGTAATCTTATTGAGTGCAAAAAACGTGACTTTTTATAAGACAAAAATGTGATTATTTTGAGAAATATATTTACACATTTTATTGAGAAAAGAAAATTTTAAAATAGAGCATAGAGTCGCCATCCGGTTCAGCTCCACCGGGAATTGTGGTATACTGATCTAAAATGGGATTTTTATACCAAAAAGAAAGTGAGATTCTGAGTTCGGACATGATAGGTACTCATATTGTTCAATCGTTTAGGTTAATTTTGGAATTTTGGGATTTGTGGTAATTTCTCCATTATAATGGCATTATTTGAGAAATAAATTCAAGAAATAAAACAGGCATTATAACGGCATAATAAATTGATATTTGCTACCCAAACATCGGCAGAGTAACAACAATAGTTGGGTGTTGGCCCGGAAACTCAGATATAGTGTCCTCACATTCTGAATGTTTGTCTGTACCTGCGAGCTTATTTACACATGTTATAGTTTAAGTGGCACCAGTGGCTCACTTAACAATATAAATGGAATGCAATGTGCAATAACAAACGTAACAAAAATGAGCTTCAAAGTTGGGCATAGAGTCGATTACCCTCAGTTTACCTTTTCACCTGTCCGGGATGACTTCAGAGCCAGTGGAGGACCGAAGTTCTGAGAGAGTGTGGTTTGTTATGGCTATAATTTTAGACTATTCCTATAAGAAATGCATGGATTTCTAAGAATTAAGTTGTTCTTGGACCGAAGATCACTGTGAGATCTTGATCTAAAAAGACCAAAAAATGTTTTTATACCGAATCTCGATGATAAAGTTCTTGTTTGGGAGTGTTTTGATAGTGTTTTGGGACTCTTGGGACTCCCAGAATGAAAGGGGATGAATGGATTTTTCTTACCTATTTTTGTCTCTTTCAAAATGAGAGGTGAAGTCCTCTATTTATAGAGGGGTGGTAATTAGCCGGCGGGCTAGTTACCTATCTGACAATATCTAACATTAATCTCGTAAATCCTTGCAGATCTCGGTAAGATTTGATTTTTTATATTGTAGATAGGTAATTACCTGGCGGGATGATTACCTATGTTTAACCAAATTTTGACTTTTTGATTTTTCAGTAGAAAATGCTAAATCGAAGCTTCCCTTGAATGTGGATTTTTGAATTTCGGATTTTAGTTCACAATTTAGTCCTTTTTGGCTCTTTTATCTTATCACTGAATGAAATAGGTATAATTCCTTATTGGGTCGGAACCGACCCATGCTAAGAGTTTGCCCCTAAGAGTTTGCCCCTCCCATACATAAACTTCGTGCTAGAAATTATTTTCGTATGCGAAACAAACAAAATAGGGTTTGTGGAATGCAATTAGTTCAAATATTTTTAATCGACAAATTTTGAAACAAATTATATTTTGCCCTTTCGATAAAAAATTTATTAATGAATTGCATGAGATTAAACTTGACCAAGGGCCGAAATAAATATTTTTGTGTTCTTAATGCATCAATGACTATGTAAAAATAGCTTTTAGGTCTGCTCGTTTTATAAACAGTGCAGAAAATGGATGAAATATGCGAAATTGCAAAAATTTTCAAAATACACGTAATTAGGTGGTGGGCTAATTACCTATGTAACGGTAACTTTTATAGCCGCTTCACATTTATGCATTCCACGCATAAACGTGTGGCAATTGGCTAAGTAATTAGTCGGCGGGCTAATTATGCATGTAATTAGCCAGATGGCTAATTACCTGCAGGCTATAAAAATAGCAGCTTGGACCTCATTTTCACCACACTAAGATTTCTCTTCTTCCTCTCTTTCAAGTTTTGCATCCTTGTTTTGGAAACTTTCACTTTCTAGCCATTCTTGAAAATTATTTTTTTCATCTTCCCTTTTCTGGTCCCTTACTCCGATTTTGCGGGGTCTCCATGTGGTACAAGCTTTACAATGTCCGCTTGGATTTACCGCCTGTCCAAGTGACTACTCGCAACATGGTTATCGATGACCAATAAGTAGAACTTTCAGAGGTTCCCGCCAAAGCACTATATGTGCTTCCCTCGATCTAGATGTGTCATGATATTGCTCTTGGGGATTTTATTTCGCCTGCTTTGACACTTTTCGATTATCTTTCTAGGATTCTAGTACGCCTCATCGCCAGTTTTCATTTTATTTTTTATTTTTTATTCTTTTATTTGCCATTTATTCATCTATTGACATTATTTGTTTTATTTCTTTTTTTAATTATGGCACGAATTTATTAAATGCAATGACTTTTTGATAATCATGTGATTTATCAAAAACTTGTGTGTGATTAGTGTGCATGTATTATTTTTTGCAGGACACTAGCCATGAGAGGGGTAGTATTTCCAACTTGTACAAGTGGTACAAGGAATTATCACCCAATGCTAAAACCATCATTGATAGGATATCTTTGTGGAGGATGGCGAGGAACTACAAGTATGTGAGGTCCCACGGGTATCTGTAAATCATAGCCGGTACTTCGACCCAAATTTTAGCAGATGGTCCAAAACCACCCACACTTTTCACTTTCATTGTAGGGAGTACACTATCACTCCACTGGATTACTGCACAATCATAGGTTTTCCCTTCTACAATAACGTGATTCACTTCAATGCCTACTTAACTTAGGAAAGCATTAATGTGGAGACCATTGAGCCATTGATTAGCTATTTTGGGGATAAGCCTAGGCAAGTTTCTTACGAGAAACTCATGAACTTTTAGACCACTTGGGATAGAAGGTATTTGACTTCTGCTTGTGAGGATAAAGCTTTTATTGTCGCTACCTTATCCTGACTGTGTTTTCCTACCAGGGGTTCGATCATGAATCTCCACATTCTACCCACTTTGATCGATCCGACCTGCTTCGATGAGTATGCCTAGGGCTGAGCTACGCTGGGTCATTGCATTGGACCCCTAATCAATGTGTAGGGAACAAGATTGGCAAGTTCAAATCTTGTCTCCAGATTGTCTATGTAAGAGCCTGGCTCCCTTTTATCTCTTTATGGGCATTCTCTCATGTCTTTTGATGTTCTGACTTTCCTTGACTTTTTGCAAATCTGGTTTTTTGAGATAGGGAATCTTATGAGGACCAAGCTAGTGCAAAATGGTAGCTATCCATTCCGTCCTCATTTTCCACACTACCAGCGTGGTTGGGAGATTGAGTCTCCTTCTTCTATTTCTATCTGCCTCCGTACTCTATCTTTAGAGCATGTACACTTTATAGCATTTTTTAGTTACTATAATCGCTATATCGACTACAATCGTTGTATCAATGCTTGGTTTATTTCCCTTCTTTCAGATCAAGACATAGCCTTGGGGGTACGAGCTTCGCAAGCCAAAGGTCATGGGATTAGTTGGGGAGGCTGTGAATACTAAGTTGATTTTAGAGACTCCCTTCTTCTTGGAGTGGGACCTTGGGTAGCGTATCCGGGGATAGAACCTTCCTCCAAGGTCGCATTCTATTCCTCTTGATGTGCCCTGGTGGATTTTCTAGCCTCATAGCTATCTTGAATTTGCACGACTGGCTTCTGATGGCTTACCCAAGGCCTCCCTGGGTAGATTTTGGGGTATGAGGAGTTTTGTCATTCGCAACTGCTCGGATGGCCAGAGTCAAACCCTACTCCCATCGAGCCTTGGCCAAATATTCCAAATCCGCCTGAGGGTGATGCTCCTTTGACTTTTGCCCCTAGCGGGCGAACTAGATCGGGCTCACTTAGGACTATCTGGATGACGATATCTCATCTTCGTTGACTTAGATTTGTTCATTGTTTTTCCATTTTCATGCTCGGTTAGAAGAATTTGTCCTTGCTTTGATGTTTCTACAGGATCACCATGGTAGGAAGAGGCATGCATCCACTTCTACGCACTTCGAGGGTTCTTCAGGTTAATCTATTCCTGCTTAGAGTCCGGTGATGATGGAGGGACATCAGGGGTTTCAGCATCATCGTTCCATGCTCCTGATGTACCGTCCTAACCTGAGTACTTACACACCAGTGATTTAGCCTTACCTGGACCCTAAGCATCCAGTGACTTTCCACCCTTCTAGCACCACCCTTGTGAGTTCTTTATACTTTTTCTCCTTCTTCAGATCATGCAAATTCTGACTCATTTTGATCCCTTATTTTTCTTTACTGGTGCCTATTGCTAATAGCATCTCTGACTGGGGATACATCCAATGGTAGCAGCGGTTCATAATGAACCAAAATTCTAATATGGCAGTATGTTTATTACTTTATTATTTTAATGGTGATGCATGACAAGTCATGAAATGCATAAGGATGATTCGTATTAAAATGTTGCAGCTTAAGATCTGACGGCTTTGAGCTCAGTTAGGAATGGTCATAGTGGATGACCAGCAGTAGCAGGGTAAATGACCACCAGCCAAGGGATTTCAAATACGAGGCTCCTTTCACTAATGGCATGACAATTGACTATGATGGTGCTGAGAGCTATGCCTCGTCTTTGCACCATGACTCCCCGAGTGCCTTATGCTCTGTTGTAAGTGATGATTTAGGAGACTTCACAGACTTTGACTCTGACAATGAGCACTTCGCTAATATGATCTGAGATGAGGGACAAGAACCTTCTCAAGAGTACATCATGGAGACAATCTATGCAGAAAATGAATTGGCTCAAGCCAGTTATCAAATTCGAAGTCCAGACTTGAGGGAAGTTTGTCCCATATTCTACAATGGAAACACAAGGCCACACCCTCACATCTATGAATTTGTATAGATGATGAATGAAGGGTACATTCACTATGCTCGAAAGATTTTGTTTGACCCTCTAAGGGAAAGTAGTTGTCTAGTATGAGGGGCTGACATTTTATCAAAAGTCATTTTGGAATACTCTGGCTAGACAATTCATCGATTACTTCACCTGGATAGACCCGCTAGAGGATGCAACTCCCGAGCTGGATAAACAAGGAAACCCGCTATTATATTGGAAATGGAAAGCAACTAAGTTCATCTACCTAACATCAATCAAATTCACCAAGGAATATCCTTGGTACATGAATAAGCACTCTGATGAACCAGAAGAATCGATCATAGACGACAGTGATCAAGATCCAACTGATGGGGCATCCTTGTCCATTCATATGATTGGGTAAGACTTCAACCCCATCCTATGCTAAATTCCGCAATAGAACTATGTTTTCCCAAAAAGATAGCCTGGAAAAGTCCCCTTAATCAGTGGCCCTTTACAACCAAAGTGCCATCTTCCATGAATAAGCTGATTGACTTGGGAGAAATACCACTTGATGAAGATTTTGACGAGTTCAAAGTCTATGAAACAACAAACTTGCCTACCTAGGTTATCAGTCATGTCACCAGAGGAGGGAAAATCATTGGGATAGTGGCCCATGCTGTGCTAAGAACAAAGCCTCCGGCACCCCATACTTTAGTTAAGTCCTTGAAATAGAGAGAAAGTCTGATTGTGGACCAGCTAATGGCCACCACTACCAAGATGAGCACTTGGGACCTTTACCTTAGTTCTCAAGATCATAGGCTTGCCATCTTGAAAAAGCTGATGGAAATCAAAATGTCACCCCTGGCATCGCTGGAAAAAGTTTGCACTCTGCTTAACACTGAGACCAGCACTATTATCCCCAATATTATTTTCTCAACCTCAAATTTACCCGATGAAGGCATTTGCCACAATAAGGCTCTTCACTTGAAGGCTAGTGTTTTTGGATGAGTCATGCCATGTGTTATGGTCAACGACGACTCATCGCTAAATCTCTATCCTGAGGATATTCTACCAATCCTAGGACTAACTGAGAGGGACTTGAGGAGATCCATAACGGTCATTAAGGCCTCTTACAATTCTAAGAGAATTGTCATTGGTATGTTTGAAGCCAAAGTCCTAATCAGAGAAATCTCATCTATTATGCTTTTTAAAGTTGTAGACATCCCGGTGACTTTCTCCATGCTGCTCAGATGACCATGGTTTCATGCCCTATGAGGGGTTCCATCCACTCTTCACTAGAAAATCAAAATTCTATTCCATGAAAAGATCATCACTTTACAGTCTGATGAAGCATTGATGGTGGTGGTACTGAAGATAGAAGAAAGCCATATGAAATGATTTACCACAGCCGCCATTAGTTAAGGATCAGATAAACAACTAGAAGTGCGTTGGGGCTCCTAGATTCAAGGTTACATGTAGACACATCACACTCCTAGAAATGGACTAAGTGCCCATGAGCAGGGAATACCAACTTTGAACATAGTGGCAGGAGAATGGAAAACTTCGCAACTTGGCTATAAATGCACCAAAAGAATCACTAACAAGACGGTCTTTCTGAAGACGTCAGAGTAACCCTACAATGGAAGCCCAGAACCTATTACTCTCCAGGGGAGGATAGTTTTAGGATTTGAGATTTTCTCAGATGTAGTTGACTATGGCAAGCATGGTAAAAGCTCTATTGATTATGCAATAAAGAAAGCAGGTCATCAACCAGATGCTGGGGCAATTCCCAATCAAACCAATATCAACAAATAGGTACACCTAAAGAAGATCAAGAAATTGAGAAAAGAAGAGGAAATCCTCGATAGCTTAACCAAACACCTCCATGCGTAACTTGAGATAGTGGAGGAAGCAAGGAACGCGGGAGGTTGCTTGTGCCCGGCCGCCATGGACATGTCAAGGCCATGAAGGGCAAGGAAAATGAAGAAGAAGAAGATGATGAGTCTTTTGTTTCCATTTCCAATATGTTTGAAATAAGTAATGTATTTTACAAAGATAATAAGATGAAGAACTATGCTCATTTGGATTGTGTTTCTGATTATGATTCCATGCATCCATTCCTGCATTCATCTGGCATCTTCAACATTAATAACAACATTACAAAAGAATTAACTTAAATATGGAAGATGATCCAAAAATGGTATACAATTCCAATAAATTGCCCATCGAACAAGAGAGAGAATTGATAAAAAGTACTAAAAATCATGTTTTACCCTTAGCTTGGTCTCATGTGGACATGCCAAGACTTTATCATCATATTGCCGAACACAAGATTCCTATGGACCCAAAGATACATCCATTAGAGCAAAAGATGAGGAGGATGCATCCGAAATGGGTAGAAAAAGTCAAAGCAAAAGTAGCCAAATAGATCAAGGCTAATTTTGTGGAGGTCATTGAATATCCCACTTAGCTATCCAATGTAGTCTCTATGCCCAAGAAAAATGGCATTGCAAAGTTTGTGTCGACTTTAGGGACCTGAACATGGCTACCCCTGAGGACGATTTTTTATTGATATAAATTGACGTTTTAGTAGACAGCGCGGCAAGGGCAGCCATGTATTCCTTCGTGGATGGGTTCTCAGGCTACCACCAGGTCCTCATGAACATAATGGACACATTTAAAACTGCATTTATCTCAGAATGAGGAATGTGTTATTTTAGAGTAATGCCTTTTGGGCTCAAAAATGCAGGGGCAACCTACTAGCAAGCAGTCACGACATTACTACATGATTTGATCCACAAAGAAGTTGAGGTCTATACGGAAGACATGCTTGGGAAATCTTCCAAGTCAGAAGAACACCCAGTAATGTTAGAGCGATTCCTCATGAGAATTGAGAAATGCAATCTTTGTCTCAACCCAAAGAAGTGTATATTCGATGCAACATTAGCCAAATTACTGGGGCATGTGGTTAGTAAAAGAGGCATAGAGATGGGCCCCGATAAAGCCAATGCCATCAGGGAAATGCTCGTGCAAAAAATTGAGAAAGAAGTGAGGAGCTTCTTAGAGTCCATACAGTATGTCAGCCACTTTATAGCACGATTAACTACCACATGCAAGCCTATCTTTAAGATCTTAAGGAAAAACCAACCAATAGAATGGACCGACCAATGTTAGGAGGCTTTCAAAATGATCAAAGCCCACCTAATGAACCCCTCCATGCTAAAGTTGCCAATTCTTGGAAAGCCACTCATTCCCTAATTGGCAATAGAAGAAATATCTAAAGGAGCCATGCTGGTTTAGGAGCATGAAGAAAGGAAGGAACACGGGGTTTGTTACTCATTAAGAAATTGCTAGAGTATGGGACTCAATATACCATCATGGAGAAATCCTGTATGGCCATGGTCTAGCTCTCCAAGATACTTAGACATTGCTTCCAATCTTACAGGATTAAAGTGGTAACAAAAGTTGATCCGATGAAGTATTTATGGCAGGCTCCCTCGCTAACCAAAAAAATGGCAAGGTCACTCTTATTGCTGTTAGAATTGATATCGAGTATGTCACTAAGAACACCATCAAGGGAAGGGCGGTGGCTGAATTCCTAGCAACTCAATTGTTCGAGGAATGAGAACTGGAGAACCTAGAATTCCCTGATGAATGTTTTACAAAAACTAGAGAAAACCCCGAAAAATGGACCATGTTCTTCGATGGTTCCTCTAGCAAGTGAGGAGCTAGCTTAGGAGTCATCATGATTAAGTTAGATGGAGTACTTATACCCCTATCAAAGCGATTAGAATTTCTCACCACAAATAATAGGGCAGAATATGAAACTTGCCTATTTGGAATGTCTGCTCTGGTCACTCTTAAAGCAGATCAAATTAAGATTATTGGTGATTCTTCTTTGGTCATCAAACACGTCATGAGAGATTGAGAACTGAAGGAGGAATCCTTTAGGCCTTACCTAGAGGCTATATGGAAGTAGCCGCAATGTTCAGCAAATATGAATTTTGTCATATGCCCCTAGAGGAGAACTAAATGGCGGATGCGTTGGCCACTTTAGCCTCCAAGTGGGAACAGCCCAAAAAACAGCCAATCAAACACCTTGTTATGGAAAACAACCCGATCTCCGTACTACATCCATGCAATAGAGGGTATCATAGACAAGGAAGAACCCTAGTACTCTGACTTTGTCAAATTCCTTGAGAACGGTGGATTCTCTATCAAAGATACAGATTCTGACAAGAATACGCTAAGGAAGCTAATTGTGTGGTTCTGCTTAATTAAGGGAGATTTGTTTAAAAGCTCATCTAATGGTTTGCTATTAAGATGTTTGACTCAACAAGAAGCAGAGAAGGTGATGAAAGTAGTACATTCAAGAGACTATGGTCCACATATGAACGGCATCATGATAGCCCAAAAAATTCAAAGGTTAGGGTACTTCTTATTTATGATATACGCCTGTTAGATATACGGAGTTATGAGCCACTTGCCCCCAATGACCTTACAAAATTTGATGACACCCTGGCCTTTCTCAGCCTGCGGAATTGATATCATCGACGAAATATGACCATCTTCGACCAACGAAAACTGCTTCATCATAGTGGTGGTCGATTACTTTTCCAAATGGGTTAAAGCAAAATCATTTACAAACAATACTGCTAAGAAAATGGCTCGGTTTATTCAGTGACATATTTTTACTAGATATGACATTCCTCATTACATAGTGAGTGACAATGGTGTATAGTTCCAAGGAGAAATAGTCGATCTTATTGAGAAGCATAAAATACAACATCATTGCTCTTCATCCTATCGCCCTCAGGCTAATAGAGCTGTAGAAGCAGCTAATAAAGCCATGAAGAAGATCCTCTCTAAAATGATCCCCAATTACCCAGATTGGGTCAACCATTTGCCTTATGCCTAATGGAAATATAGATCCTATGTCAAAACTCCTACAAGTTAGACTCCGTTTTCTCTTATCTACAGAATGGAGGAAGTATTGCCCATTGAAATAGAGATCAAGTCTTTGCGCATAGCCCTTAAAGCAAGACTTCCTAAAGATGAATGGGCGAAGGCCAGGCACGAAGAATTGAGTTTGATTGATGAGAAATAATTAATTGCGTTGGAGAATCTACAGTTATACCAAAAGCGTATGGCCAGAGCTTACATTTGTAAAGTCAAAAAAAAGATCAACCCCTGAGAATAAATGATTTGGTCTTAAAAAAATCTCATAAGACGCATACAGATGCTTGAGGGAAGTTCCAACCAAATTGGGAAGGACCATCTGTAGTACCGAAAACTCTCAGTGAAGGGCCAGTAAAAATCTCAGATCTAGACAACAACAAATTTGTGAATCCGATAAACCGCGACAAGCTGAAGCGCTATCTAGTGTAAAAAAAGAAAGAAAAAAGGAAAAATGTCTGTCAAAAGCTAGTGAGGGCTCTTGGGTGAAAATAAAGACCCCAAAATAAAAGAGTAAGGCATTAGGTAAAATCCATTTGGAACCTTAGGCAATGATGAGAACTTCTTGGGAATACATACCATTTGTCATTCATATTCAAGTAATATCTTTTCTGGTAATGTCTTCATGTCAAAAATACTACATGAGTACATTAAATGGAAACTGTGAATTGTTTAATAAAACATGCATTGAAATGGCATTTTTCATCCTTATCACACATAAAGTGCATTACAAAAAGGAAAAGGAAACGATAAGGGCAAACAACTAGGCCTAAAGCCTTTATTCTCCCACAAAGATGGAAGACACACAGTGGCAAGTTCAATGATCTCTAAAGAAACTATAGAGTCTCTTAGTCTAGATAAGCCTCTTCTCAAGGGTGGTAAGCCTGCCAGTACTCACGACCTAGATGCGATAAGCCTTGGAAGGATAGATGTCAATAGGTGCGGTATAGTTCATCTCCACCTGAGAGTGATTAATCCACCTCACACCATGATGATAGACCTAATTATGAGAAAGCTCGGAGCCAATGAGGGTGCACAAGGATGTCAGAAACCCCTGAGGGTAACCATACTTCCTGCACAACCGATCGAGAGAGTAGGTGATAATCTCGAAAAGACTAATGAGGACTATGTCATCTCTCTCAACATCAGTAGTTGCATGTATGATCCCCTACCAAGGGAAAATCAAACAAATATCCTCAGCGGCTCGACTCCCCATAAACTCAACCCACTCCTTAATAGTGAAGTCCCTATACGAACGATCACTAATGCAAATTACGGACCCCATGCCTAGTAGGCCTTCGGATGATAATCCATGCTCGTAGGAACAGACAATAGAGAAAGCTTACCCTAAAGACAAAGCTACAAAAGCAACATAAAAGAAAAAATAAAAAAGAAAAAAGAGAAAAAAGAGAGGCATGCTGGATTGAAAATCTAAAAAGGCAGTGTAGGCCAAAATTAAGGCAAGCCCGATGAATCAAAAAGCTAAAAGGGCAGTTCATGCAAAAAGAAAGGCTCAAATAGAATTTACCTGGAGGAGGAGTCTGCTACCCCTAGTAGTAGCTTCAGTCCCATTTTGGAAAGAGTGAACAAAGATCAGTATCTTAGCTAAACTCACTATAGTGGGAGATTTCCCCTCTAACATCTGATCAATGATGGTGAAGAAGGTAAAGCTGCAAACCAAAGTTGGAGCCTCACAAAGAAAGACCCCCAGAAAAAGTAAACAAATGAGCGAGAGCCAGTTCGCATCTTTAGGGGCAAGATTCTAACTATGTCAAAAGCCACAACATACCTCAGGCCCTCATTGCAAATCAATTGGCGACTATCGAATCATTGTAATTGGAAATGATTGATCAACCAATCGGAAAACTCATGATAATGATTTGGAATGGCAGGAGGCATATCAGATGAAGATCTTAGGAGTCCATTGAATTCCTCATACAAAGGGCACAGCTTAAGATCTCCAAATCAGAACATGTTATCTATAGCATCCCAGAACCTGACAACAGCTTGCATCACATTGTCCTTAACGAAGATGAGATAATATTCCTTCATATAGGACAAACCACAAACAACAAGACCATCCCAACCATCAGAGTTCTTTAGATACACATTCAAATCTGTATGAAAATGGATGTAGCCCTCCATGGCAAAATTTTAAAGGGTAGTAGTTCGCTAAACGTAGTTTATGGGGCAATCTGCTAATATCTGGCAGATTGCCCTAATAAACTCGATTATCAATGAATAGAAAAAAGCAAAAAGCATGAGAATAATTCAAAATTCTTTTAGCAATGAAAAAAATGTATTCATACAAGGAAAGGCTCTGTAAATGGCCTAAAAGAAGAAAAAACAAACAATGAAAACAAAGCCTATCTACTATCCATTGATGGAACTTGGATAGCTAGGATCAAAAGACGACGGAGAAGGAGGATAACCACCCTATCAAAAGAACCCCAAAGGATTCGCCTATCCATGCTAAGGCTGCAGCTGCTAGTCATCCACTTGGACTATTCTTAATTGAGTTCAAAGCCTCCAGCTGTAACATTTTAATGCGAATCATTTGTATGCATTTCATGACATGTAACGCATCACCATTAAAATAATAAACTTATAAACATACCGCCATATCAGAATTTTGGTTCATTATGAACCTCTGCTACCCTTGGATGTGTCACCAATCGGAGATGCTGTCAGCAATAGGCACCTATAAAGAAAAATAAGGGATCAAAATGAGTAAAAAAGGGCATGATCTGAAGAACGAGAAAAAGCAGAAAGAACTCACATTTGCACAAATTCACTGATTTGAGGGCGTGGCCTTGTTTTTCCAATATAGAATATAGGATAAACTTCCCTCAAGTTTGGACTTCAAATTTGATAATTAGCTTGAGCCAATTCGCTTTTCACACAGATTCTCTCTACAATGTACTCCCAAAAAGGTTCTAGTTCCTCGTCTTGGATCATATTAACAAAGTTCTCACTGTCAGAGTCTAAGTCTTTGAAGTTTCCTGAATCATCACTTGATGCAGACCATAAGGCGCTCGGGGAGTCTTGCTCCAAAGGCAAGGCACAACTGTCAACACCATCATAGTCCATTGTCATGCCATTAGGGAAGGGAGCCTCATATTCGAAATATCCTCTGTAGTGGTTTAGCTCGTTGTTTGAAAAGATCTCAATTCATACCCCAGATTATCCACTTCACTTTCATCTTCAAGATCTGACTCATCGGAGTCCTCAAATTCTTCTACATCTTCATTTGAATCATAGAAAGGTTGTGATTCGAAGACCCAATATTGCACATGTTGAATTGGCATATCGTTATCAAAATCCTCCTTAGGGTCCTCCTTGGGATCTTCTTTAGGATCTTTCTCAAGTTCTTCCTCGGGGTCTTCCTCTATTACATTTACTCTATTCTGATCTCCTGTGATAGGTGTGAAAAGGCTAGAGATCATGCCTCGCATACTTATGAATGCCTCCTCTGCTCGGGCACCATACGTCGTAATGTTCTCATAGACCCCTTCAAAAGGGTTAGACAACTCGATGCTCACTTGGTTCCTATGGTTCATTTCTAATGCCATATCTACCCGGAGTTTGATAAATGGGTCTTGTGCTACCTCATCCAAGTTAATGCCAAGATACCTTTACTGGTCCTCATGATTACTCCAGGCTAGTTCAGGATCATACAGCTCTTGATTTCCTAGGTGTGCTATCCCAAAAGAGCTTCCTAATTCCAATAGATCCGTCCTAATATAGTAGGGACTCATGTAATCTAGGGGAGTATACATGGGGGCTCAGGAGGAGGAACATCCTGCCAACCTATAGTGCGTTGATCTACTTAAGGTGCCAACCACCAGCAAAGTGCATCTGGGTGCGACTGAGAATCCATGAAGTAATGGAGGAAAGATCTTTCCACATAGTACAAGTTCCAATGGCCTTCCATTAGCATTTCATTATACCAGTCCATAGTTGGACCTTTCTAGAAGTGGGGGAATTGAGGTGCAAAACCCATCATAGCAATCTCTCATTCATGTATAAATTAGAGGAATTCTACAACCTACTCATTCGAGTCAGAATTTCCTCTAAATATAAGGTTTGGTGGTACTTGATAATGGTCTAGCCCCTCTCTTCTCATTCTCAAGACATATTGGTCAACCATATAGATGATGTCCATATTGTTGAAAATCATATTGTCCCCCCATCCTAGATCATGTCAAAAATTATCTGTCACGTCAGTACCATGCTCGTCAGCCTCCACCTGGACATTGATGGCGTTTACCGTATCCTCAAAGTTTTACAAGGGATTAGTCTGCAAGCTTGGTTGCTTCTCGGACTCTTTAATTCTCCCATAGGCTATAATTTGTTGTAAATCCTCTAATAACAAAGTGCATTCATTAGTGTGATGCCCCTTGGTTACATGATAGGCATAAAAGTTATGTATGTCTACAGTAGCAGGTGGAATGAATGATTTGAAGCTATGAAGCTGATCGGACTTCCTCAGCTTGGTAAATATTTGTGATAGTGACTCTACCCATATGGAGATGAATTGATGAGTTTGCACCTAAGTGGCTGCTACAACTTTGGATGGGGCCTTTGGGGACTCGGAGTTGCCTTATTTCGAAGACCCACTATTTTCCCAATATCTTGGTTTAGTGTAAGCCTGCTATTCTTGCTTCTTCATTCGATCTTCATCATCATACTTCTCTAGCATCTTGGCATAATCTACCACATCATTAAAGGTGTCAAACCTTTTTATATTCATGTCGTCCCAATACCTCTTACTGGATCCTTTGATGGCCTTTACTATTAAGGCCTCTTGGTCGGGTGCCTTAGTCACAAGTACGTGAACAGCCATCCATCTCAAGTAATATTCCTCAAAGGTCTCATTTAGGCAACGCTTAACCCTTTCAAGATCTTGCAACATGGTTTTGACCTTTATATTGAAAGCATAGTTCTCCAAAAATGCAGAACATAGCTCCTTCCAGTCAGATTTTACTTCCATTGGCATCCTCGTATATCATTCAGAAGATGGTCCATGTAGAGTAGCTTGAAATAGAATCACTATATGAACCTAAGGGATGTTCATGCTAGTTATGACCCGAAGATAACTCTCCTCATGTGCGTGAGGTGAACTAGTGCTAGTATATGGAGCTATATAAGGCATCACAAAGTTGGCTGGGAGGGCTTTAGATTCTTTCAGTGAGAATCGGTCAATCTCCATGTATTGCTTGATAGAGGGAGCTATGGAGTTGTCTTTTGTTGGAGATAGCTTTTCCATGTCTGCCATCTTTGCCTTCAATTCTGCTATCTCAGTCTCTTGTTCTTGGGCTTTTTGAGCATTAGAAGCAGTCAGCCTTCCTCAAACATTGTAGAATTTCGAATCATCTAGAATCCTTCTAATCGACTATCTCATCACATCATCATCTGCCATCGCGGTTTCAGGTTTTAGATTAGAGAAAAATCTAGCTCGAGATTCAATTACTGGTGGTAGTTTGACTTTTGGGCTACCTGTAATGCATCTTAACCTCCTTCTCACTCGCTTTCAACCTAAAAATGCAAGAGATCAAGTGTTGGTAAGTGTATCAGGTGTAGCTCTGAGCCTTACTTACCTTGGTTTCTCAGAATGCATGAGTGAATGAATAAATGAATGAGTGAATGGATGGATATGCACAAATTATAGGGAGTTAGGTGTATGCCAACTATTCATGGAACAATTGGCAAGGGTAGCCTGTAATATTTATGGAATACTATAGATGCGTGATCTAAAGACTAGGGTTTGAATCTGGTTTGATTCTATGGTCGGGGTGAGTTGACTCGCTGGTCACTCAAAGGCTGACTTGATGGTCGGGGTGAGTTGACTCGTTAGTAACTCGAAGGGTGACTCAGTGGTCAAAGGTAAGTTGACTTGCTGGTCACGCAGGGGTTGACTCCAAGGTCGAAGGTTAGTTTAGTATATGGTAACTGGATGGTGGACTGGATGGTCAAAGGTTAGTCGACTCACTGTTCAATCGAAGGTTAACACTATGGTAAAAGGTGAGTTGACTCGTTCGTCACTTGGGGGTTGACTCTATGGTTAGACGTGAGTTGACGCACTGGTCACTCGAAGGTTGACTCGATGGCCAAAGGTAAGTTAACTCACTGGTCACTCAAAGGTTGACTTAATGGTCAAATGTGAGTTGACTTACTGGTCACTCGAAGGTTGACTCAGTGGTCAATGTTGGGTTACCTCACTGGTTACTCTAGTGTTGACTCTATGGTCGAAGTTGAGTTGGCTCGCTGGTAACTCGAAGGTGGATTCAATGGTCAAAGGTGAGTTGACTTGCTGGTCACTTGAAGGTTGACTCGATGGTCAAAGTTGATTTGACCCGCTAGTCACTCGAAAGGTTTGCATATTCTGGCTCATGTGCTGAACCGGGGTGGACTCACTAGTCTTAACTATTTCGGCTCATGGGTTGGGCTTAGGTGGACTCACTAGTCTTAGTTGTACTAAGTGTTAGATATTATATATTCCCTTAAGGATTTTAGGGTGATATATCTTAATTACGTAATGGTGCGAATAATTTGTTCAATTAATAAAGGCATTTAATCTTTTATTTATATCGATGTGCTTATAACTATATTATGACTGGTTAAAATATATTCATTGATGTATAAATACGAAAGTCTTTAACGTATAACAGAATGAATTCAGAAAAATTATAGTTGGACTATATTTAGTGAGACCTGCTTCATGCGCAATTATGATTATGTCTAAACTATCCCTAGTCATAGTTTCATCAAGAAAGGATATTGATGAAGCAGTAAGATTAGCATAGGCTCAACTTTCTTGGAAAGGGTCCAAGTAGTGAATCTCCTAAGGACTGAAGGTGGTGCCTTAAGTTTGACACATGGATATATCTGGGAGATATGTTGGAGACCGCAGTAAGGTAAACACTTGGTGTATATATCAATGTGTTAGAGTTTAACTTCATGCGATGAGCTTTGCGAATATCCACATACTTGAGGATACTAGTTACCTTATACGGTGCCATCACTATACTTTAGGTCATTCCCATACAGTCATTTATCTAAGGTGTCATGGGTGGTTATGGGTATAGTGATGATAGCACATTGGCAAGCTATATAGTCGGAAAGAATCCATCGTTCCGGATATATTAAGGAGTTCTACCTGGCCGCTTGTTGAAGTGATGATTGCTCTAAACCTCTGATCAAAGTATGTATTTGATAGAAATAATTTCTAGTCAAACACACTATGGTAAAAAGCAATATACTTCCGTAACAAGTTAATAATTGGGATAGCTTGGAGCAACCTTGCTACTAGTGGGTTAACACTTTAACCGAACCCTATAAACCAGATGGTACTAATATTAAAGAATGGAAGGAGTTCATCGCGTTGGGTAACTATTGCATTAACCAGGATTAAGTCATAAGCACCAATGACATTTTGACTAATGGTGGATGGTAGACCCTTGCTAGAGGCTTACTACAGTCGTTTAAGGTAATCGAGTTCTATTCATGGTCTAGAACCTTGAGCCAATGGTTCCAATAGAATGGGGTCGGTTAAGCCTTAACAGCATAATATTGTGGGATCCTATAAGGTCACATGCATTGGACCTTCATCGGACTGAGTAAAGAATTAATAGATTTATTCTATTACGAAAACATAACATACTAATAATTGGATTATTATTTAATTCGTTAAGAATGATTAAATCATTTTGGATAAGCCAAGGAATTTATTTTTGACCGATGACTAATTTATTAGGGTCGTAAAATAAATTATTGTTTGAAAGAGGGATAAAAATGGAATTTTTCCAATCGAGGTAAAAGGGTCGTACCCTACAGAAATGGGGCCCACATTTTGGGACCCCACATAAGCGACTAAGGAGCTATGGGCTTGGCAGTTACGCAACCCCACATGTTGGGTAATACCAGCTCTGTGTGTGCCCAACACAACCCAGTCCGTAAGTTGGGCTTACGGGAAGGCCCAAAAGCCCACTTGCAGAGCAAAGCAGGCCATTGTGGCCTTCCTTGTGCAGTTGCTGTGCAGCGTGCTAGGCACGCTGCTCTCGGGCACAGCCCGCGGATCCAGTTGGATCCATGGGTCAGACCTGTTTGTGGGATGTGCATTCATTAGAAAATGGGGAGCATTTTTGCTCCCCCGAGCCTATAAATTGGCACCTCATTTCCCCATTTCAAATTGAGATTTCTAAAGTAGAATCTCCTGAGTTGCTTGAACAAGTTTTTTTTGAGGGGCCTCGAATATTTTTTGAGGAACCTCTAGTTAATATTTTTGGGTGGGGCTTTTGGAGTGGTCTAGCAACTGCTCAAGGCTCCTTAGTTCTTCCTCTCAGGGAGGTTTTGGTTGGTGGGGTTCATGTGAATACCCGTAGAGGTTATCTTAGGCTTGGAGGCTTATGCAAGGAGATTCTACTAAAGCACGCTTCAACTTGTAAGTTTTTTTCTTTCTCTTTTAATTTTTAGGTCATTTTCTTTAAGCGGTTCTAGACTTAATAATTATGGTTTGATTGTTTTGCATGCGTAGTTTATTTTATGCTTAGGTTGTAGCTTAGAGTTATAGCATGTTTAGGTTATAGCTTAGAGTTATAACATGCTTAGTAAAAAATATTTATGCCAGGATATAATTTAGAATTATGGTATTCCTAGCATATGCATGCTAACCTAGGTAGAGAATTGTTTAGTTAATGCTTTTTTAATTCATATGCAATAAATAGGAGTTCTTGGGGACAGGGAAAATTTTTTGAATTTCTTCCATGCCTGTTATGCATGTATTGGGATCCTTATGACTAGGACAATAAAATGAGATGCCACACACGAACGTTATGGCTACATAAAGATATGGTTACTTTACACACAACCATGTTGCTTATGATGTCCATTTTCGGTTTATTTATATTTAATAAACCTTCACATGTAGCAAACGGTTAGATCTCACCTACAAACCTTTTAACTCCAATGGGTTACTTTGCTTTAGAGCCAATGAGGGCCTTAGCGAAGCTTGCTCGCTTGCACTCAAGGTTTTTGGGTAAACCTATGTGAAACTGTCTATGGTTCATCTATATGCGGATTTCGATCTCAGGATTGGGTGCAACTGGGTACCCTACACCTTTGTGTACCAAGTCCTAGAGACCCTAAGCGAACCAAAGGAAACTTTTCCACATATAATGTACTAGGGTAGTCTTGCCCTTAAGCGAGCAAGGCCCTCGTACCTTACACACGGGGTGTGATTAGATCCATACCCCTCAAGCCCTAAGCGAACTTGGAGATACTTCACCAAAAGACACCTAAATTGGTTTATGGGTAAAGAATGCATATGTTATGCAATCCTAAAATTTATGTATTGTTGAAATTACCACATATCCCATAGTTCCAAAATTTGATTTGACAATATTTTAATTATCATGTCAAAAAATAATTGTTATAAAAACTAGGTTTTTATAAAAATAATTTAATCCCCAACGAAGTCGCCACTATAAAAGGGCGAAATTTCAATGAGCTAGCACAACGGGGTGCGGTGACCAGGGAGCATTTGGTTTGGTGAAGTTTGAGGAAACCGCGGCGTCGCATTTAATATGCATGTCCCTCTTTAATAATAAATGCTAGATTTTATTAAAGGGAGAAATTATTTTGTTATTTTTCACGTAATCTTATTGAGTGTGAAAAACGTGACTTTTTATAAGCCAAAAATGTGATTATATTGAGAAATATATTTACACATTTTATTAGGAAAAGATGTTTTTAAAATAAAGTATTTTACTTTATTTAAAAAATAAAATTGAGTCACCACCCAGTTCAACTCCACCGAAAATTGTGGTATACTGATCCGAAATGGGATTTTATACCGAAAAGAAAGTGAGATTCTGAGTTCGGACATGATAGGTACTCATATTGTTCAAATCGTTTAGGTTAATTTTGGAATTTTGGAATTTGTGGTAATTTTTACATTATAGTGGCTTTATTTAAGAAATAAATTCAAAATATAAAATAGGCATTATAATGGCATGATAAATTAATATTTGCTGCCGAAATTTTGGCAGAGTAACAGCAGCAGTTGGGTTTTGGCCTGGAAACTCGGATAGAGTTTCCTCACATTCTAGATGTTTGTCTGTTCCCGCGAGTTTACATACACATATTGTAGTTTAAGTGGCACCCGTGGCTCACTTAACCAGAAAGATGGAATGCAACGTGCAATAATAAAAGTAATAAAAATGAGTTTTAAAGTTGGACTTAGAGCTAATTACCCTCATTTTACCTTTTCGTCTGTCCAGGATGACTTAAGAGCCGTTGTAGGATCGTAGTTGTCAGAGAGTGTGGTTTGATTGGAAAATAGGTTTAACCCAAGTTATGGTTAATCTTGGATTATTCTGATAAGAAATGCGAAGATCACTATGAGATCTGGATCTAAAAAGACCAAAAAATGAGTTTACAACGAATGTTAGTGATAAAGCTGGAGTTTGGGAGCATTTTTACAGAGTTTCGGGGCTTTTGGGACTTCGGAAACAAAATGAGACGAACGGATTTTCTTACCTATTTTCGTCTATTTTAAAATGGAAGGCAAAGTCCTCTATTTATAGAGGGGTGGCAATTAGCCGGGCAGCTAATTACCCATCTAAAAAAATCTTACTTTAACCCCGTAAATCCTTGCTAGATCTCGGTAAGATTTAATTGCTTTACTAGCGATAGGTAATTACCCGGTGGGATGATTACCTATGTTTTACCAAATTTTGTCTTTTTAATTTTTCAGTAGAAAATTCTAAATCGAAGCTTCCCTACTATGTGGATTGTTTGAATTTCGGATTTTAGATGACAATTCGGTCCTTTTTGGCTCTTTTGTCTGATCACTGAGTGAAATAGGCATAATTCCTCATCGGGCCAGAATGAACTTGTGCTAACAAGTTACAAGACCGTTCAAAAACCAACCTGAAATATTAACCAAAGGGACTCCTTAATTTTATCTTTTAAGTTGACATTGAAAAAGCGTGTTAGAATCTCAAGTTAGAGCTCATAGAAAGATATGGTGCAAGAAATGAACAAGAGGGCTTAGCTTTATATACAGGAAGCAAACGGTCCCCGAATTTAATGCAGATTTAATTCGAGATTAAATGTGGGATTAAATGCGGATTGAATTCAATTTTAATATGAGATTAAATCTAATCTTTCTTTTTTTTTATTTATTTTATGACCCTAATAAAATTAGTTACCGGTCAAAATAAATTCATGGCTTAACCATAAAATGATTTAATCATTTTTATCAACACTTTAATTTATTTATGACCCTAATAAAAATAGTTAACCATAAAATGATGTAATCATTTTAATCAACACTTTAATTTATTCATGACCCTAATAAAATTAGTTACTTGTAAAAATAAATTCATGGCTTAACCATTAAATCATTTTAATCAACACTTTATTTTATTTATGACCCTAATAAAATTAGTTACTAGTCAATAAATAAAATCTCTGGTCTAACAAGGTAATAGTTCAACCATCCCTTTAATTATTTTCATAATAAATCAAGTCTATTAAACCTTTACTCAGTCCGATGAAAGTTCAATGTGTGTGACCTTATAGGATCCCATAGTATCGAGCTGTTAAGGTTTGACCAATCTTTGTTCTATAGGAACTATTAGCTCGAGGTTCTAGATCGTCAATAGAACTCAATTCCCCTAAACGATTGTAGTACGCCTCTAGCAAGGGTCCACCATCCCCCATTACTTAGAACGTCATTTGTGCTTATGACTTAATCCTAGTTCATGCTATAGGTGTCCAATGCGATGAACTCTTTTCATTCTTTAATATCAGTACCATCTGGTTTGTTGGGTTTGATTAAAGTGTTAACCCACCAATAGCGATGTTGATCTAAGCTATCCAAGTTATTTGCCTGTTACTGAAGTATATTTCTTTTTAATATAATGTGTTCGACTAGAAACTATTTCTATCAACCACATACTCTAATAAGAGGTTTATAGTAATCATCACTTCAACAAGCGGCCAGGTATAAACTCCTTAATACATCAAGAGCAATGGATTGTTTCCAACTACATAGCTTACGAAAGTGTTGTCATCACTATACCCGTAGCCACCCGTGACACCCTAAATTAATGAGTGAATATGTATGACCGAAAGTATAGCAATAGTACCATACAAGGTAACTATATCTCAAGTATGAGGATATTCACAAAGCTACTATATGAAGATAAACACTAACACATTGATATATATACCAAGTGTTAATCTTACTGCGGTCTCCAATATATCTTTCAGTTATATCCATGTGTCAACCTAAAGGCACCACCTTCAATCTTAGGAGGTTAACTGCTTGGACCGTTTTCAAGAGAGTTGACCACATGCTAGTCTTACTGCCCTAACAATATCCTATCTTGATGAAACTATGACTAAGGATAGTTTAGACATAATTGTACTTGCATATGGAGCAGGTCTCACTACACATATAATATCTCTCACTTTGTACTATGTATTATGTCAAGCACCTTTGTACAAAGATATCAGTGAATATATTTTAACCTGTCACAGTATATAAGAATAGATCGATATAAACAAAAGATTAAATGCCTTTATTAATTAAACAAATTGTTTGTACCAATGCATAATTAAGATTTATCGCGTTAATAGCCTTAAGGGCATACATCATATCTAACAACATCATAGTCGTCGACATCGCCGCTAATGAGACCGGGAAAGTGATTGGTCGTCAAAAGGGGGTGGAGACATTTTTTAACATCTTTAATATTTTCGGTGACTTTTAGGGTCGATTTAGGTCCAAAATCTTAAAAAGGTGACTTTCCAAATGCGACTCGAACTAGAAAAATAGGACAACTGGTCCATAAAAGGTCAGAGGAATTTCCATCATTGTTGTGCGGGAACACCGAAAAGACCATGTTCACAGGCTACCCCTCGGGAGATTACCACTTGGCGGGCCAAGTGTAGTCTTACAAAAGAGCAAGGGATAGAAAGTTAGACCTGAATTTCTATATTCTCGAGTCAGTAGCCTACAGACGGTTTGGGGACACATCATCAACAGACCTATCAAGTTATGATGAAATAGGACTCTACAGAGTTCTCGAGTCGGTTGCCTACTAGGATTGCCATCAACGGACCTATCGAGGAAGATTTGAGATTTCTTGAGTCGGTTTTCTACTAATGTTACCATCCTCAGACCTTTCAAGAAAGTTTTGACACATTAGCAATTTAGATTAATTATACTTTTATTGCTTAATTGATTTTGTGGAGACAAAAATTATTTTTTCCCCTTCAATTAAGCAAAAGAAATGGAAGATTGATAAAAAAAATAGAGTTTAGAAATATCTGGGGAAGCTTGAAAAATTTTTGTGTGATTGGATTTGCCCCTTCGATACTTTGACATTTTTGCGGCCACATAGGACTCTTAAAAAATGAACTGGAATTCTTATGGTCACCTTGGACTCTTCTATTGGGAAATAATGATCAAGAAGATATATGATAAGAGAAATCAACCGGATCAGGTTTGAAGAAAACAAAAACACAGAGCTTCTAAGTCTAAGAGAAGACAATCTGGGCATACATTGAAGGCATCAAACATCGAAGTTCATGAGGAAAGCATCCGGTTAAAGTTTGGAAAGGAAACAAACTTGTAACCCTTAAAAACTAGCATCCAGAGAAAAACTTATTGAAGAAGCATCCCGATAAATTAGAGACCAGATACATCCGGAAGACTCTACTCACGAGATGAAAGGGAAAAGTTCAAAATTACCTTTTCCCTCCACATTGGTCCAAAGTCAAAGTTCCTTTTGCCTTAAAGAATCAAAAAGGAGATAGCTCTCACGCATTTAACAAAAGGACAAACATCTGACTTGGAAAGAGAAAAAGTTAACCACCTATTTAACCTAGACCAATAGGCATGTGTGTGGAGCTCGCAAAGCTGACAAAGCTCACATAGAATTTAGCAGTGCGCAAAAAGCCAAACAAACTACTACTACCAGCTTTTTGCATTAATCCCTACAATTCAAACAGGTCAAATTATGTCTCTAACAGATTGATCAATGGCTCCGAAAGCACCACCTCATATCTTATCAACGGTGAAGATTCAAGATCAGCCTCAATGGTACACAACAGCTACATTTATCAAAGGGAAACTTCACAGATTGAGAAGGTCTTGGTTGATTTCATAAGAAGCTATTACATTAAGAAATCCAGCTATTTTAATCAGTAATCAAAATCCCTCGAGGAACCAATAACTCAAATTTGTTTGTAAGAATTCTCAAGCTAGTTATAAACTTGAAGAATTCAAAACCCAAACCATTTGATAATGGAAGTGTGTAATAGTATTAAGATAAGGGATTAGCTTAGACTAGAGAGTTTGAGTGGAACATCCCAAGGAAGAGTACTCAGCTAAGGTTGGTACCTTACTAGTATATCCTACATCCGGACGAGATTTTCTAGAGATAAGTTGAAGTGGACTTTGCTAAGGTTGGTGCCTTAGTGGTATATCCTACATTCGGAATGACTCAGCCAGAGTAGTTAGCTTGGTGGTATATCCTGGAATCCAGAGAAAATTGTAAAGGTTTGATTCATGCCCATTAAAAGGAATCTCACTAGTGGGCTTAAGCTCGTAGTAGGTAACTCCAGGGACTAGACATAGGTGGGGTCGAATCAGTATTAATTTATTGTGTTTAATTTTAATTATGCATTTTACTTTATTGTCCTATAATTCATAACTATATCATCCGAAACCATCATCTCCATACCAAAATCAAACAAGCTACATAAGACTTTTTATAAATCTATAAATTTCGGAAAAATGGTTATTCACCCCTCTCTGACCCTAACTACTAAAGCGCAGGGACAAATAGCAAGTGCTCACAATAAGAGATCTAACAATCTCAATCTAAAAGTCCAGTTTTCATCTAGGAATCAAAATGAGTTCTAATAACTCAAAGATTCTTCTAGAGGGAATGTCCATTACCCAACCTCCACTCTTCACCGGTGAACACTACACATTCTGAAAAAATCGAATGGGGAATTTCATTTGAGCACAAAGCATGCAAGTAAGGATGGTCATTAAAGATGGCCCATATGTTCCCACTTATAAAGTAGAGGGTATCACTACCCGAGAGCCATCAAATTAATGGGACGACAATGATTATAAAAAATTGCGTGAAAATGCAAATGCTATTAACATGCTTCATTGTGCTGTTAGTGCAGCTAGATTTAATAGGATATCAGGATGTGAACTGTAGAATAGATATGGAAGAATCTTGAAGTGACTTATGAATGAACCAATAAAGTCAAAGAATCCAGAATTGATCTCCTTCAGCAAAAACTTGAAACCTTCAAAATGGAGCCAACAGAGTCAATTAGTAGCGTGAATACTAGATACACCAATCTAGTTAATGAGATGACGAGGCTTTGAAAGGAGATCACAGAGGAGGAGATAGTGAAGAAGATCCTTTAGAGTCTCACCAAGGAATGAGACAACAAAAAGACTGCCATTGAGGAGGCTCATGACTTAAAATTCCATAGTTATTGTGAACTCATTGGTAATCTATTAACTTAAGAACTATCCTTGGAGATATACATCCAACAAGAGAAGAAGCCTAAGGAAAAGAAGAAAGTCATTGCTCTCAAGGCAGACTCATCCGGATTAGCCTCCTCGGGAATTGAAAAGAAATCAAAGGAATCTGAATACAACAAAGAACAAATGGCCATGCTTACCAAACAATTTGGTAGATTCCTAAAATACGAAGAGAGAAGAAATTCCAGAAGATATTATTCTCAAAGGATGAAGGAAAGCTAATCCAAAAATGACAAGCTAAGAAATGTACCGGAAGACAAGAAAGATCTGGATAAAGAATTAGCATGCTTTGAATGTGGAGAAAAAAGACATTTCAAGTCTAAGTGCCCCAAGCTCAAGAAGGATAAAAAATACAAGAGGAAAGCAATGGTAGCCACATGGAGTGAAAGTGAAGAAAGCAGAAGCTCATACTCCATATGGGAAGAAGAAACTGCAAATTGCGCATTCATGGCACTTCTGAGCTGGAAGTAGCTCATCCTCCTAAGTCAATTCAAGTTGCACCGATATAGGTTCCTAGGTAGGAGAGGTGACCTTGAAGTAAGTAGACACTGAGTCCACTCCTTAGCCAGAACAAATACGGGCATAAACTTGAAGACCAATTTATCCCTTTGAACTAATAAATTTCGTTCTTTCAATTCATGTAAATTGGACGAATCTATAACCCATGTAACTTATATAATTTATTGAGTCTTATATAATTTGAGTAAGTTGAGCAGACTTATTCAAAACTGTTCATAACTATCTTCTAACCGTGAAAAGAAAACCCACGCTCATATATATTGTTTCAAATAATTAAATAAACAAATCATTTCATATAGAAAATAAAATCCAGTTCGCTTCTAACTTAATTATGCACTAAATAGGTGGGCTTATAATACCACTATTGGGATATGGCAGTCAATTTGAACATGCATAACAAGCACGATGGAAATTTAAAATTTTGTCCCTATCCCTAGGAACTCCTATTAGTTGCATATAAATTAAATAAAGCCTTAACACTAAATAATTTTCTACCTCAGTTAGCCTGCATAGGCTAGGCGTATCATAGTTCTAAATTATATCCTAGCATAAATATTTTATATTAAACATGTTAAAACTCTAAGATATAATTTAAATATAAAATAAATTAAGCATGCATTATAACCTAAGCATAATAATTATTAAGTCTAAAATGCTTAAAGAAAAAGACCTAGTCATTAAAATAAATCGTACCACTTGAAGCGTGCTTTGGCAGAACCTCCTTGCACAAGCCTCCAACTATAGGATAGCCTCTATAAGTACCACAAGAACCCCACCAACCGAAACCACCTTGAGAGGAAGAACTATGGAGCCTTGAGGAGTTGCTAGACCACTCCAAAACCCCACTCGAAAAAATAAACTAGAGATTTTCAAGTTATTCTTGAACTTGGTGCAATTTAGAAAAGAGAAATGGAGCTCTATTTATGGGGGAATCGAAGGCTCCCCGAATTTAGTGCGAAATTAATGTTTATTTAATGCGACATTAAATGCGCAATTAAATATCAATTTAAACACAAGATTTAATTGTTAAATTAAATCCAATTTAAATATATATAGTAAATCCAATTTAGATACATAACTTAATTGCTGCATTATATCCAATTTAAATATACGTATTAAATCCAATTTAAATACATAATTTAATTGTTGCATTATATCCAATTTAAATATATGTATTAAATTTAATTTAAATATATAATTTAATTGATGCATTTATTATATCCAATTTAAATATATGTATTAAATCCAATTTAAATATATAATTTAATTAATTCTCTTCTTTTTATTTTATGACCCTTATAAATTTAGTTACAGGTATTCCTGGCTTAACTAAAAAAATTATTCAATCATTTTAATCAACATTTTGATTTATTTGTGACCCTAAAAAAATTAGTTACCGGTCAAAATAAATATTTGGCTTTTCCAAAATGATCTAATCATTTTAACCAATACCTTAATTTATTTATGACTCTAACAAAATTAGTTACCGGTCAAAATAAATTGTTGTTATAACCAAATAATAATCCAATTATTATTATGTCATATTTTCGTAACAGAATAAAACTATTAATTCTTTACTCAGTTCGATGAAGGCCTAATGTGTGTGACCTTATAGAATCCCGAAGTATTGACCTATTAACGTTTAACCAACCCTTGTTTTACTGGAACCATTGGCTCGAGCTTCTAGAGCGTGAATAGAACTCGATTACCTTAGACGACTATAATACGCCTCCATCAAGGGTCTACCATCCCCCATTACTTGGAACGTCATTTGTACCAGTGTGATGAATGCCTCTAGCTTATGACTTTATCATGCTCAATGCAATAGTTATCCAGTGCGATGAACTCCTTCCATTCTTTAATATTAGTATCATCTGGTTTATAGGGTTTGGTTAAAGATTTAACCCACAAATAGCAAGGTTGCTCCAAGCTATCCCGATTATTAACTTGTTATCAAAGTATATTGCCTTTTACCATAGTGTGTTTGACTAGAAACTATTTCTATCAAACACATACTCTTATCAGAGGTTTATAGCAATCATCACTTCAACAAGAGGCCAGGTACAAATCCTTAATATATCCAGAGTGATAGATTCTTTACAAGTACATAACTTACCAACAAGCAGTTATCACTATACCCGTAATCACCCATAGTGACCGAAAGTACAACAATGGACCCACACTAGGTAACTAGCATCTAAAATTTGAGGATATTCACAAAGCTTATTGCATGAAGATAAACACTAACACATTGATATTTACACCAAGTGCTTACCTTACTACGGTCTCCAATATATCTCCTAGATATATCCTTGTGTCAAACTTAAGGCACCACCTTCAGACCTTAGGAGATTGACTACTTGGAACCTTTCAAAGAAAGTTTACCACATGCTAGTCTTTCCGCTTCATCAATATCCTTTCTTGATGAAACTATGACTAGGGATAGTTTAGACATAATCATAATTGCACATGAAGCAGGTCTCACTAAATATAGTCCAACCATAATTTCTCTAACTTCATGCCATGATACGTCAAGGACTTTTGTATACATATATAAATGAATATATTTTAACCAGCCATAATATATTTACAAGGACATCGATATAAAAAAAAAGATTAAATGCCTTTATTAATTAAACAAATTATTCATACCATTACATAATTGAGATATATTGCCCTAATTGCCTTAAGGGCATACATTGTATGTAACAAACTCCCACTTGCACTAAGGCCAATTAGCCATATGTATTAATCCCTATGCTTTAATATGCTGGTCACATTTGACTTGAGTCAATGGCTTCATAAGACCATCCATGAGGTTCTGATCAGTGGGTACATATTCTAGTCTTATTATCTTAGCATCAATAATCTCATTGATTATATGATACTTTCTAGATACATGTCTGTTTTTTTTGTGAGACTGTGGTTCCTTTCCCTGAGCTATGGAACCATTGTTATCACAATACAAAGTAATTGGATTAATAGTTTCAGCCGCCACACCGAGATCACCAATAAATCCCTTTAACGAGACAGCTTCTTTTGCTACTTTGCATGCAGTAATGTATTCAGATTTTGTGGTTGAATCAGCAATAGTTTCTTGCTTGGAACTCTTCCAGCATACCGCCCCTCCATTTAACACAAACACAAAACCTGACTTAGACTTAAAGTCATCCATGTTAGATTGAAAACTCGTGTCAGTGTAACCTCTAATTATGAGGTCACCATCTACATATATAAGGAACTCATCATTAGTCCTTCTCAAGTACTTAAGAATTGCCTTGACGGCCATCCAGTGCTTTTCACCTTGATATGACTGATATCTGCTCGTAAAGCTCAAAGCCTGAGAGACATCTGGCCAAGTACATATCATAGGATACATGATGGATCCTATCAAGGATGTATAGGGAATATCCTTCATGCATATTCTTTCTTGAGCTGTCTTCAAACACTCAGCCTTAGATAGGTTAATCCCCTTTGTTATCGGGGTGATAACCTTTCTTTGAATTCTCAAGGTTGAACGTATTCAACACCTTGTCTATATATGTACTTTGAGAAAGACCTAAAAACCTCTTAGATCTATCCCTATAGAGCTTTATACCAAGTATAAATGCTGCTTCACCAAAGTCTTTCATGGCGTATTTTTTTGACAACCATACTTTAACATTTTTTAAGAAGAGAAATATTGTTTCCTATTAGTAGAATGTCATCGACATACAATACTAAGAAAACAACTGCAATCCCACTAACCTTCTTGTAAACGCAAGGCTCATTAATGTTTGGATAGAAATCCAGTTCACAAATTGTCTGGTCAAACCTTATATTCTAACTCCTGGATGCCTGCTTAAGTCTATAAATGGATCTTTGCAGCTTTCATAACTTTGAGCCATTCTGAGATGTAAAACCCCAAGGCTGCGTGATATACACATCATGGTCTAAATCCAGATTCAGGAATGATGTTTTAACATCCATCTACAAGATATCACAATCATAATGAGTAGCAATGGCGAGGAGTATCCTTATGGATTTAAGTATGGCTACTCGTGAGAAAGTATCATCATTGTAGATACTCTCACGTTGACTATAATCTTTCACAACCAACCTTGCTTTAAAGGTAGTTACATTAACAACCATGTTAGTCTTCTTCTTGAAGACCTATATGCACCCCGATCGGTGTAACCTTTTGTGGCGCATCAACAAAATTCCAAACTTGGTTCTCATACATGGAATCAATTCTGATTTCATGGCTTTTAGCCATTTATCAGAATCTGAGCTTTTCATTGCTTTATCATAGGTCCCTGGTTCATCATCCTCTATGAGATATAGTCCTTATCATTAGTGGTGATAAAACCATATCTATCGGGACCTTTATGAACATGACCTGATCTTTGCAATGATTGTGTTTTGACGGGTTATTCTTGGATCACACTTTTATGCATATCTAGAACGAGGTCAATCAGCTGATTGTCTATTTCTTCCTCTTGAACCCCCAGTTCCTAATTGCTCCCACTGACTTTTGCAAGTAAGTGTTCCTTTCCAAGAAAATGAGCATTCTGAGATACAAATACCTTTTGCATTTTGGGTTGGTAGAATAAATACCCAATGGTTTCCTTTGGTTATCCAATGAATAGACATTTGTTAGATTTACTGCTTTCCTTATTTGATGCTATCCTCTTTACCATATCAGGACAACCCCATACTCTGAGGTGACTTAGAGATGGCCTTTTATTACACTATCTTTCTTAAGGTGTAAAATAAACTGATTTAGAGGGCACTCTGTTTAATACATAAATATTGTTCTCTAGTGCATATACCCAAAAGGATTTACCAAGATCTAAATGGCTCACATTGGACCGAACAATATCTAATAAAGTCTGATTCGTCCTTTCAAACACTCCATTGGATTGGGACGTATACCGAGGGGTCCACTAGGGAACTATCCTATTTTGCTTCAGATAATCCTCAAATTCCTGACTTAAGTATTCTCCAACTCGATCCAATTGAAGTGCTTCAATACTTTTGTCAAGTTGTTTCTCTACTTCATTTCTGAATGGTTTGAACTTTTCAAAAAGTTTCAGACCTTTACTTCATTAAGTATAGATAACGTATTGCGAATAATCATTAATAAATGTTATGAAGTAGGAGTAACCTACTAGTGCCTAAACACTCATTGGACCACATACATCTGTATGTATTAGTTCCAATGTACTTATGGGTCGTTCACCCTTTCCCTTAAAGGAAAACTTTGTCTTTTTTCCTTTTAAACAAGGTTCGCAATCACATAAGACTCCAAGTCTATTGGGCCTAAGTCTCCACTCTTATATAACTTGGTTAAGCGATCTTTGTTTATATGGCCTAAACGATAATTCCATAAGTAGAAAGATTTCTCGTTATCTAATTTTCTATTAGCATCGTTTATATTAAGAATATATTTTTGTAATTACAAAATATCATTTATCGTATCACAATAAAATATCATTCAAAACATTCATAATACCTTTTATCAAATTAGAACAAAATTCCATCGGTTGTGAAGCTGGATATAATATTTTATAATGATAATTGATTATCACTTTGTCTTACTATAAATTTAGTGAAATGGATATTTTAAGTTCCCACATCATTAGTAGACACTAAACTCAAATGATTTTCCGTAGGTAGAACTCTCCTTTTGCCAAACCTCTACTTCTCATTAATATCTATACCTTCATATGGATATGTGATTCTCATTAGGTATTCCATACAAATTTAAAATTCCCTTCAGATGCAATATCAAACACCTTGAAGTGGAAGCTTCAGGCCTCCTCTTCTCATGCCATGAGACTTCAGCCATTTTTATCGTATTTCCATTATCCCATATTGAAATGAAGATCTTCTTTCCAATATTTCATATTGAAAATAATCATTTTCTCTCCTAGACAAAATTCTCAGTATTCTGTTTACTCTTTCCTTCACTCTACTCTAATCCTACTTCAAGACTAGACATCATGTGTGTCCCTTTACTTCTTTAATACATGAACCGTTTGAATTTCTGACAAATTGGTCTACCAGTTTTCCATCAAAAATATTTTGGTTCAAATCTTACCCCATAGGAAATCCTTTTTCTAAGATGTAAAGACATAGACTTTTAAGTCCTTGATTTTATGATGCCCTCGTAGCTAAGGTAACATGGATCCTAACGTCTAACTTGATGTTTAACCTTGTCTCTTGCAAGCTACTTATATAAGGTAACAGGGATTTTAAAAACCTCTAAGGCTTTGTATCCTAGTTTCTTTTCTGTGTTTCACGGACATCTGTTTCAAGTAGAATTGCTTGCATCAAGTTGTTTAGATTTGGGCTTATACAATGTAAATGCCAAGCTCAAGGCTTTGAAGACTATAACATTTCTAAACAAACCTTTGAAGCTAGAGCTAATAAAAATTAGTTATCAATACAAACGTTTGTATCTAAATAAAGATTTCAACCAAGATGTAAGAAAAGAATTATTGTTTAGATATTAGTTTTAGTACATGCATTTAATCTAAGGTCTTTTAATTAAATACATTTGTCCTACTATTTTCTTCGAAATTTACAATAGCCCATTGTACAGAATTTGGGAATTTTAGCCTAGCTAAATTTCGTAGTAGGTAGCATCTATAACTTGCCTATTATGACCCCAAATTTTATGAGTCAAGTCATATTAGTAATTTATAGTTGGAATCTCATTCCATTTGTAGCATATGCAATTGCTAATTCATTCAGGTTCCCTAATCCCAAGGGACGTGTGCCCTTATTTTATATGCCTCAGTCCTCCGGCTAGCCCCCAATTTTATGGTGGACTTACCCAGTCCTGTTAACGTAGACCCTATCTTAATTTTTATAACCAATCAATGTGGACTAAAAGGAATGCTTTGCGCTGCGCTTTGATAGCCCAAAGAGACCGTATTATAAAATTGAGTAAGGAAGACTATAACTTGCCTTAATATATTTACTTTGGGATTTTATTGGTGTTAAATGTCTCACCCAATCTAGGATTTTATCAGACGGAGGGAATTTTAAAATTAATTTATATGTTCCAAACTTAGGTGGGTTGAAGCTCTTTATTATAATTATTCCATAAACCTAGATTATATGCAAAATAATTAACACTTTTATTTGTTATATTTATTTTGCATTTCCTTTAAGCTTTTATGCAATAAATTTAATTTTTACTTTGTTATAGAAATATATTTAAGCACCATCCTATAAACTAGAAATAAATTAGTCCATTTTAATCTCCCAAGTCAATTCGAGTTGCACCGATATAGGTTCCCAGGTAGGAGAGGTGCCCTTTAAGTGAGTAGACACCAAGTCCAATCCTTAGCTAGAACAAATACGGGCACAAACTCGAAGACCAATGGATCCCATTGAACTTATAAATTTCGTTCTTTCAATTCATGTAAATTGGAAGCATCTATAACCCATGTAACTTATATAATTTATTGAGTCTTATATAATTCGAGTAAGTTGAGCAGACTTATACAAAATTTTTCATAACTATCTTCTAACCTTGAAAAGAAAACCCAATTTCATATATATTGTTCCAAACAATGAAATAAATAAATCATTTCGTATAGAATAAAATTCAGTTTGCTTCTAACTATAGGCAGTCTCATGATACCATTGTTGGGAACTGACAGTCAATTTGAACATGCATAATAGGCACAATGGAAACTCAAAATTTTGTCCATGTCCCTAGGAACTCCTATTAGTTGCATATAAATTAAATAAAGGTTTAACTAAATAATTATCTACCTAGGTTAGCATGCATAGGCTAGGCGTACCATAATTATAAATTATTAAAACTCTAAGTTATAATTTAAATATAAAATAAATTAAGCATGCGTTATAACCTAAGCATAATAATTATTAAGTTTAAAATGTTTAATAAAAAGACCTAATAATTAAAATAAAACATACCAGTTGAAACGTGCTTTGGCAGAACCTCCTTGCACAAGCCTCAAAGTATAGGATATCCTCTATGAGTAGCCACACGAACTCCACCAACCGAAAACTCCCCAAGTGGACGAACTATGGAGCCTTGGGTTGTTGCTAGACCACTCCAAATCCCCACGAAAAAATATAAACTAGAGATGTTCAAGTCATTCTTGAACTCGGTGCAATTTAGAAAGGAGAAATGGAGCTCTATTTATAGGGGAAGCAAAGCCTTCCCGAATTTAATGTGGAATTAATGCTGATCTAATGCGAGATTAAAAGCTTGATTAGATGCCAATTTAAACACAAGATTTAATGGCTGAATTAAATCCAATTTAAATATTTGTATTAAATTCAATTTAAATACATAATTTAATTGTTGCATTATATTCAAATTAAATATATGTATTAAACCAAATTTAAATACATAATTTTAATTGTTGCATTATATCCAATTTAAATATATGTATTAAATCTAATTTAAATACCTAAGTTGACTGTCGCATTATATTCAATTTAAATATATGTACTAAATCCAATTTAAATGCATAATTTAATTGATGCATTATATACAATTTAAATATATATATTAAATCCAATTTAGATACATAATTAATTAATTATCGTCTCGTTTATTTTATGACCCTAATAAAATTAGTTACCGGTCACAATAAATTTATGCCTTAACCAAAAAAATTATCTAATCATTTCAATCAGCATTTAGTTTTATTTGTGACCCTAATAAAATTAGTTACTGATCAAAATAAATATCTGGCTTATCCAAAATGATCTAATCATTTTAACCAATACCTTAATTTATTTATGTCCCTAATAAAATTAGTTACCGATCAAAATAAATTGTTGTTAAAACCAAATAATAATCAAATTATTACTATGTCATATTTTCGTAATACAATTAATCTATTAATTCTTTACTTAGTCTGATGAAGGGCCAATGTGTATGACCTTATAGGATCCCGGAGTATTGAGCTGTTAAGGTTTAACCAACCCCTGTTCAGTTTGAACCATTAGCTTGAGATTCTAGACCGTGAATAGAACTTGATTACCTTAAACGACTACAGTACACCTCTAGGAAGGGTCGACCATCCCCCATTACTCGGAATGTCATTTGTGCATATGACTTAATCCTGGTTACTACAATAGCTATCTAGTGTAATGAAATCCTTCCATTCTTTAATATTAGTATTTAGAATTCCCCACAACAAATAACGGGGAAGAATATGAGGCCAGTTTATTCAGAATGTCCACTCTAATTACTCTTAGAGCGGATAAAATCAAGATTGTCGGTGATTCAGCTTTAGTCATCAAACAAGTCACAGGTGACTAGGAATTGAAGGAAGAATATCTCAAACTTTACCTAGAGGCCATATGAAGAAAAGCCTATATGTTTAGCGAATGTCAGTTTTGTCAAATACCTCAAGAAGAGAATAAGATGGCGAATACATTGGCCACTTTAGCCTCCATATGGGAAGGACCTTAAAGCAGCCAATCAAGCCCCTTATTATGGCGACAACCTGATCTCTGTATTACATTAGCGCAATAGAAAAGCTCTATGAATAAAGAAGAATCCTGGTACTCTTACATTGTCAAGTTCTATGAAAAGGGTGAATTCCCAACTAAAGCTACAGGTTGTGATAGGAATACACTATGAAAGCTTGCAGTGCGATTCTACTTGATCAAGGGAGATTTGTTCAGAAGGCCATCTGTCGGTTTGTTGTTTAAGTGTCTAACTTAATAAGATGTAGAGAAAGTAACAAAAGAAGTGCAATAAGGAGACTGCAATCCACATATGAATGGCATCATGATGTCAAAGAAGATTCAAAGAATGGGATACTTTTGCCTAACTATGCTAGTTGATTGTATTCAAGAGGCAAAGACTTGCCATGACTGTCAGATATATGGAGATGTGAGCCATCTGCCTCCAATGACACTACAATACTTGACGACGGCTTGACCATTCTCAGCCTGGGGTATCGATATCATCGGTAAGATAAGACCATCTTCGACTAATGACCATCACTTCATTATAGTGGTCGTCAATTACTTTTCCAAATGGGTTGAAGAAGAGTCATATACAAGCATCACAACCAAGAAAATTACTCAATTTATTCAGCGACACATCTTTGCCAGATACGACATTCCTCATCTTATAGTGAGGGACAATGGTGTATAGTTCCTAGGTGAAATATTTGATCTTATTAAGAAGCATGTGATTGAGCAACATTTCTCTTCACTCTACCGTCCTCAAGCCAATGGAGCCATAGAACCAGCTAATAAGGTAATTAAGAAGATCCTCTCCAAAATGGTTGCCAATTATCGGGATTGGGCCTATCATTTGCCTTATACCTTATGGGGGTACCAAACCAATGTCAAGACTTCTATGAGACAAACTCCTTTTTCTCTTATCTATGGAATGGCAGTGGTATTGCCCACGGAAATGGAGATCGAATCTTTTTGCGTAGCCCTTGAAGCAAAACTTCCTAAAGATGAATGGGGAAGGGAAAGACACGAAGAGTTGACCTTAATCGAAGAGAAATGATTAACTGCATTGGAGAATCTACAGTTATACCAACAATGTATTTCTATAGCTTATAATCCTGAAGTCAAATGGCAAGATCAACCTATGAGAGTAGTTGATTTGGTCTTAAGGAAATCTCATAAGATGCATACAGATGCCCAAGGAAAATTCAAACCAAATTGGGAAGGACCTTACATTTTAAAGAAGACTCTCAGCAAAGGGGAAGTCAAGATCTCGGATTTGGATGGCAATGAATTTGTAAACCCAGTCAAATGCAATAAGCTAAAGTGCTATCTCGTGTGATAAAAAGAATGTATAAATCAATAATAAAGGTCTTTCAAGAGCTAGCAAGGGCTCCTAAGCAAAGATAAAGACTACAAAATGAAAGAGTGAAGCCTTTGGGAATAAAGACTAGAAAATCCATTCGACAACTTAAGCAACAATGAACATTTCTTAGGAATAAATATCATTTATCCTTCCTATTTAATAATATCTTTTTATAATAATATGTTCATGTTGAAAGTACTACTTGAGTGCATTAAATGGAGACTACGAATGTTTAATAAAACACACATTCAAATAGCATTTATGTCTTTATTTCATATAAAGTGGATAATAAACGACAAATGAAAATAAAGAGGGAAAGCAACAAGGCTTAAAGCCTTTATTCTTCCATGAAAAAAGAGAAAGATGAACGATGATAAGCTTAGTGACCTCCCAGGAAGCTATAAATCCTGTTAGTCTCAGCAAGCCCGCGAGTGCTCATAGCCCAAATGCAACAAGCCTCCTTTGGGTGAATGTCAAAAGGCATAGAATAATTCACCTCCACCTGAGTACGGTTAATCCATCTTAGGTCGAGATAGTACACCCGAGTGTAAGAAAGCTCAGAACTAAGGTGGCTGCACAGAGATGTTGAAAGCCCCTGAGAACGACCATTCTGCCTATATAAGCGGCCAAGATAGTAAGTGATAATCTCTGAGAGACCAATAAGGACTACAAGTCCCTTAGCAATGTCCGTAGTCATATGGGTAATTCCCCACCAGGGACAAACCCAATGGATATCCACAGCAGCATGACTTCCTATAAACTCAACCCACTCCTTAATTGTACAATCTCTATGGGAGCGATCACCGATATGAACCCGCTGTGCCTAATAAGCCTTCAATTGATAATCCATGCTGGTAGGAATTGACAATACGAGAAGCTTGTCCTAAAGCTAGAGCTATAAAAAAAATGGCCGGCTGGATTGAAAACCTAAAAAGGTGATCCAAGCAAAAATTAAGGCAAGCCTGATAAATTGAAAACTCAAAAGAGCGATTTATGAAAAAAGAAAGGCTAGAATAAAATTTACCTAAAGGAGGAGTATTCTACCCTTAGTAGTGGCTTCAGTTCCATTTCGAGTGGAATGCATAAAAATCAATGTCTCAGCTAGACTCACTACGATGGGAGACTTACCCTCTAGCATTTGATCGATGATTATCTAGTAAGCGAAGCTACAAATCATGGTCGGAGTCTCTCAAAGGGATACTCCTATTAAAAGCAGGCAAATAAGTGGAAGCTAGCTTGCATTTCTAGGAGAAAGGTTCCTGACTATATTGAAAGCCATATCCAACTTCAAGCCTTTGTTATAGATCAATCGATGCCTATCGGACTATTGCAACTGAAACCAGTTCATTAATGTGCCTAAAAACTCAGGATGATGCATCGAAATGACAAGAAGCATATTGATTGGAGACCCTAATAGTCCATGGAATTCCTCATACAAGGGGTACAATTCGTGATCTCCAAAATGGAAAACATTATCAATAGGATCCCAAAACTTGACATCAGATTGTCCTTGATAAAAATGCGATAGTATTCCTACATGTGCGATAAGATGCAAATCCCGAGATGATCCCAACCATCATAATTCTTGAGATAAACATTCAGATTTTCACAGAAACGGATATAGTTCTCCATTGCAAAATTTCAAAGAGTAAGAGTTCACTATACGTAGTTTATGGGGCAATCTGCCAACGTCTGGTAGATTACCCTGACAAATTCGATTGTCAATAAAAGAAGAAATCACAAAGTGCAAGAATAATGCAAAATTCTCCTACAAATAAAAAATGCGTTCATACAAGAAAGGCCCAACGAAAGGCCTAAGAAATAAAACAACAAAAAACAACCAAAAAGGAGCCTAACTACTATCCGCCACTCGAACTTGGCTGGCTAGGTTCAAAAGATGATGATGGAGGAGGGAAACCACCCTATGGAAATAATCCAGGAAGGCTGACCTACCCTTGCTCAGGGTGCTATTGCTGGTCATCCACTTGAACCATCCCTAATTCAGCTCTAAGACTTCGGATCTACTGCTACAACATTTTAACATAGATCATTCATATGCATTTCATAATGTGGCATGCATTATCATTAAAATAAAAAAATAATAAACATATAGTAATGTCAGAATATTGGTTCATCATAAACCGTTGCTATCCTTGCATACATCTTGAGTCAAAGATGCTATCGGCAATAGGCACCTACAAAATGGAAGACGGAATGAGTCAAAACCATTGTGATCTGAGTAGCGCTAGCCGGGTGGAAAGTCATTGGATGCTCAGGATCCAAGTAAGGGTGGTTCACTGGAGTGTAAGTGCTTAGATCGGGGTGGTACATCAGGAACATGGATTGCTTGTACTAGAATCCCCAATGTCCCTCTATCATCAATGGACTCTAACATGGAGTTAAAGAAGCAGAAGAGCTCTCGATAGGCCTCTTCCCACCTTGGTGATCCTATAAGAACATTGAAACAAGGGCAAATTAGTCAAACTGAGTACAAAAGTTGAAAAATAATAAGGAAATCCAAGATGAAAGGATAACATCATGCGGATGGCCCCCGGTGAACTTGATCCGGGTTGCTCAATTGGGGTTGAGGTGGAAGGAGCATAACCCTCGGTCGGATTGTGATTATCTAGTTGAGGCTCGATAGGAGTAGGATTTTTTTCTGGCCATCCGAGTAGCTGCAAATGACAAAACTACTCATACCCCCTAGGTCGCTCAAGCAAGCACTAGATATGCCATTCAAGGCCAATTGTGCAAATTTCGATGTACTCCTAGGCCAGAAGTTCCACTGAGGCACATCAGGAGGAATAGAACAAATCCTAGAAGAGAGATGCCAACCCTAGACATGCTCTCCGAGGTACCACTCCAAGGAGAAAGAATTCTCTAATATAAATTAGGTGTTCACCAACTCCCTAGCCAACCTCATGACTTTTGCCCAATGAAGCTCATGCCCCCAAGGTCGAGTCTTGATCTTAAGGAGGAGAAAGAAGCCAAGTGTTGATACAATAATTGTACCAAAAAAGGGAGAAAGTCAAAAAATACTATAAGATATACCCGCTCTGAAGTCAAAGAATGAAGGTAGACTAAAAGATAAGAAGGAGACTCGATCTCCCGGACACGCTAGAAGTGTGGCAAATAAGGCAAAATGGATAGTTACCATTCCCCACCAACTTAGTCTTCAAAAGAATCCCCATCTCAAAGAACCAGATTAGCAAAAGTCAGAAAAAGTAAGAACATGAAAGAAAAAAAAGTAAAATGCCCATAAGGAAAGAAAAGGGAGTTAGGCCCTTAAATAGACAGTCTGAAGATCGGATTTGAACTTTCCAATCTTGTTCCTCATGCACTAATCAACGACCCAATACAAATGAAGCAATGCGGCTTGGACCCAAGCATACTCATCAAAGCGGGTGGGATCAATCAAGGTAGGCAAAATGTGAAGGTTCACGATCAAACTTCCAGTGGGAAAACATAGCTAGGACAAAGTGGAGGCCATGAAGGCTCTAGCCTCATAAGAAGAAGATAGGTCCCCTCTATCCCTAGTAGTCCAAAAGGTCATAAGTTTCTCACAAGAAACTTGCCCGGGCCTATCCTTAGAATTGTCGATCAAAGCCTCAATGGTCTTCACATTGAAATTATCCTAAGTAAAACAAGCATTAAAGTGAATCACATTACCATTAAAGGGAAGATCTGTGATAGCGCAGTAATCCAGCGGAGTGATAGTGTACACCCCTCACTTTACAAGATTAGAAGTAGTATCGGACCATCTACTCAAGATATGAGTAGAGGTACCAGCTTGGATGTACGAATACTTGCGAGACTTCAGATACATGCAATTCCGCACCATCCACCCCAAGGACGTCTCATCAACGAAAGCCTTAGCGCCACGAAAAAGTGCCTTGTACCACTTATAGAGGTGGGAAATACTACCACCCTCATGGCCAGTAACATTTAAAAAAATGCATGTACACTAATCACACACCAATCTACGATAAATCACACGATTATTGAAATTCATTGCATCTAATAAGTTTGTGAGATAATTTATTAAAAAAAAGAAAAAAATGTATAATAATAATGATTAAGCTTACCAAGATCCAAGAAAGTTGCTCGGAAGGCTTCAAAGAAGGTGAAATAAAATCCCCAAGAGGAATCCCATGGTACTTCCAAGTCGGTGGGAGCCCATATAATGCCTCGGTAGGAACTTCAAAAATTTTCACTTGTTGGCCATCGATGATCATGTTATGCCTAGTCACTTGGATAACCGATAAATCCAAGCGGACGTTATAGAGCTTGTAACACATTGAGACACTGCAAAATCGGAGTAGAAGGGGTAGAAAAGGGAAGAAAATGAGAGAAAACATTGTCAAGAATTGCTAAAGGGAAAAAATTTGTGGAAAGAAGAAGCAAAAAATGCAAGAAAAGAAAGGAGAAGATTTTGGTGTGAAGAAAAAATGGGGGCAGCAAGCTGTATATGTACCTCGTAGGCAATTAACCGTCGGGCTAATTACATGCATAATTTGCCAGCGGGCTAATCGCCTAGCCAGTTGTCATACATGAATGTGTAACAGCTATTATTATTACCATTACGTAGGTAATTAGCCTAATGGATGAGATATGCAAAAATGCAAAAATTGTTAAAACACACCTAATTAGCCTGGAGGCTAATTAGGTGTATTTTAGTAATTTTGGCATATCTCATCCATTTACTGCATTGTTTTCTAAATGAGCAGACCTAAAAGCTATTTTTATACAGTCATTCATGCATTAAGATCCTAAAAATATTTATTTCGACCCTCGTGTCAATTTTTGAAAAAATCTCATGTAATCCATTAATAAATTTTTAATCGAAGGGGCAAAATATATTTTATTTCAAAATTTGTCGATTAAAAATATTTTTACTCATTGCCTCCCACACACACTATTATTTTTGTTTCGCATACAATGAAATTTCTAGCACGGAATTTATGTATGCGAGGGACAAACTGTTAGCACAAGTCCATTCTAGCCCGATGTGGAATTACGCCTATTTCGATCATTGATCAAACAAAAGAGACAAAAAAGACCAAATTGTCATCTGAAATCCAAATTTCAAAAATCCACATTCAAGGGAAGCTTTGATTTAGCATTTTCTACTGAAAATACAAAAATTCAAAATTTAGTCAAACAAAGGTAATCATCCCGCCTGGTAATTGCTGGTCTATAGTAAAAAAATCAAATCTTACCAAGATTTGGCAAATATGTACTGGATCCAAATCAGATTTTTTTGTCAAACAAGTAATTAGCCCGCCGGCTAATTACCTTCCTTCTATAAATAGGGGAGTAACCTTTCCATTTTCAACAAATCAGAAATCATACGAAAAATCCTTTTGCCAAATTTATTTCGAGAGTCCAAAAGTCTCCAAAACTTTGCCAAAACACTTCAAAATAAGTGCTTTATCATCTAAATTAGATGTAAACTCAATTTTCTGTCTTTTAAGATCTAGATCTCAAAATGATCTTCGATGTAAAAATGACTCAATCTCTCAAAAAGCCCCGCATTTTCTATAGAAATAATCCAAAATTATAGCCATAACTTAGGTTAAATCTATTTTTCAACCAAATAACAATTTTCTCTTGACAACTTCGATCCTCCACCGGCTATCAAGTCATCTTGGGCAGACGAAAAACATGCAGGTATGGACAATAGATTTAGAATGAGAGGAAACTCTATTCAATTTTTCCGGGCCAAAACCCAAGTGTTCTCGTTACTCTGTCGAAATTTCAGTAGAAATTATCAATTTATTATGCCGTTATAATGCCCATTTTATTTCTTAAATAAGGCCATTTTAATGCAAAAATAACGACATAGAACATAATTCCAAAATCAATCCAAATAATTTGAACAATATGAGTACCTATCTGGTCTGAACCCAGAATCTAACTTTCTTTTCAGTATAAAAAACCCATTTTGGACTAGTATACCACAATTTCCGGTGGAGCTGAACTGGTTGGCGACTCTATTTTATTTTTAAATAAAGTGACAATGTTTTATTTTAAAAATATCTTTCTAACTAAAATGTGTAAATATTTTTCTCAATATAATCATATTTTTGGATTATGAAAAGTCATGTTTTTCACATTCAATAAGTTTATGTGAACAATGATAAAGTTAACTTTCTTTTTAATAAGACCAAAACATTTTATTAAAAGAATGACATCGCAGTTTCCTCAAATTGCACCAAACCAAAACACGTCCTACGCACCGCACCCCGCGTGCTAACCTGTTCCAAAACCCATCACCCACTCACAAGCATAAAGAGTGATATTAAGGTCATAGTTAAGAAATTTCTTCACAAAATGATGTCATGCATTTTTTCCATTACTATAGACCGATGTTTATGAAACATTTGACACATGCATTTTTTCATCAAAACATAATTATCACACTTTGAAATAGCAAAAAGAGGGATTTTAAGGTCATAGTTAAGAAATTTCTTCACAATATGATGTCATTTGTCTTTTTCGTTACTAAAGACCAATGATTATGACACATTTGACACATGTGTTTTTTCGTCAAAACATGATTATCAAACCTTGAAATAGCCTAAACTGTGATTGTTAAGTTTAAAAATTTAGTCACAACATGATAACTTGCATTTTTTTTCATCAAAATATGATTTTCACACTTTGAAATAGACTGAAGAGTGATTTTGATGTCATAAATATGAAATTGATTCATAAAATGATGTCATGCATTTTTTCCATTACTGAAGTCCGATGTTTATGACACAATTGACACATGCATTTTTTCATCAAAACATGATTATCACACTTTGAAATAGCCTAAAGAGTGATTTTAGGGTCAAGGTTTAAAATTTTGTCACAATATGATAACTTGCATTTTTATCGTCAAAACATGATTTTCACATTTTCAAATGGCCTAAAGAGTGATTTTAAGGTAATCGTTAAGAAATTTCTTCATAACATGATGTCATGCCTTTTTTCCGCTTCTATAGACCGATGTTTATGACACATTTGAAACATGTGTTTTTTAGAAAAAAACATGATTATCACACTTTGAAATAGCATAAAGAGTTATTTTAAGGTCAGGGTTTAAAATTTTTATCAGAATTTGATAACTTGTGTTTCTTCTGTTACTAAAGACCAATGTTTATGTCACTTTTGACAGACGCATTTTTTTTAAAACATGACTTTCACACTTTCAAATAACCTAAAGAGTGATTTTAAGGTCAATGTTTAATAAATTTGTCATAATATGATAACTTGCATTTTTTTTTTGTTAAAACATGATTTCACGCTTTGAAATAGCCTTATGAGTAATTTTAAGGCCATAGTTATGATATTTCATCACAAAATTGAAGACATGCATTTTTTCTGTTATTAAAAATAGTTGTTTATGACACATTTGACATATGCGTTTTTTCGTCAAAACATGATTTTCACACTTTGAAATAGCCTAAAGAGTGATTTTAAGGTCAAGTTTTAAAAATTACACTTCAGGCTATTTCAAAGTGTGATGATCATGTTTTGACAAAAAAACGCATTAAATCATCTCCTCAAAACATGATTTTCACACTCTAAAATAGCCTAATGAGTGATTAGAAGGTCAAGGGTTACAAATTTGTCACAATATGATAACTTCCGTTTTTTGCGTGACTAAAGACCGATGTTAATGACACATTAGACACATGCGTTTTTTCTGTTAAAACATGATTATCACAATTTGAAATAGCATAAAGAGTGATTTTAAGGTCAAGGTTTAAAAATTTTGTCACAATATGATAACTTGTGTTTTTTCTGTGACTGAGGACCGATGTTTATGTCTCATTTGACATGCGTTTTTTCATCAAAATATGATTATCACACTTTGAAATAGACTAAAGAGTGATTTTAAGATCAAGGTTTAAAATTTTTTCACCATATGATAACTTGCATCTTTTTTGTCAGAACAAGATTTTCACATTTTGAAATAGCTTGAAGAGTGACTTTAAGGTTATAGTTAAGAAATTTCTACATAAAATGATGTCATGCGTTTTCTCTACTACTATAGATGATGTTTATGATACGATTGACACATGGATTTTTTTTTTGTCAAAACTTAAATATCACAGTTTTAATTAGCATAAAGTGTTATTTTAAGGTCAAGGTTGAAATTTTTTTCACTGTATGAGAGCATGCGTTTTTTTCACAAAAACATGATTATCACACTTTTTTTTGAAAAACCCCCGGAGGAAGAATGTGTCCCTCCAAAGGCTAAAAGGTTGGAGTGGGTGAAAATTTTGGGGCGGACGTCCCAACTAGGTTGGCACCCCTGCTTGCCTACAAAGCACCCACCCCTCTTTTATTAATCAAAATGTTGGTCTCAAGGGGAGAACAACATAAAAACCCTAACCGGTGCCGAACCATGTTGCCCTTCAGTTATTGCTGCTCCAGCCACCTTCTCATCTTTGATCGGACTCACCGGTGATTGCTTTTTCTTCTCTAGACCATCTAGTAGCTATGTTCATCTTTATTTTCTTGTTTTTGATTTCATTTGGTTTTCAGTTCCATTGGTACAATTTGGCTTTCAATTTTTTGATATGGCTCAGTCATCAAATCTTTTAAGGACTCATCGAAATAGACAGGATCATGATCGTCCCGATAGTAACCGGATTTACTTTAAAAATTTTCCAAATAGCCATGACGCAGTGGTATTGAAAAGTGTTTTTTCAAAATATGGGGTTCCATGAGAGCTTTTCGTTGCAAGGAGAAAGAATTTGAAGAATCTGAATTTTGGTTTCATTTCTATTGATGGGTCTATCCCTATACATGATGCCTTTTATAGATTGGATGCAGTTACGATTGGCTATATCAAGATGTGTGCTTTCAAAGCCAAATATCCTTCTTTAGGTAAGCAGTTTATCCCTCCTCGACTACCCCCTCGTACACAAGCCAAGCCAATACTGGTTTTTAGAGATTCTGCTAGGGATAATAGATCCTATGAAAATGTAGTAGCTTTTTCCTTGGATTCAAATCAGTGTAAGATTGTTAGTGACTTATAGTTATCGATTTGGGCTAGTTTTGCCTATCTCCTCCGGGTAAGGGATATTTTGGTTGTTCCAGACTTGATAGAGATTGTGTCGAACAGGAATTTTGCTTTTGATTTCACCGCCCCAGCTGGTGGTAATCAGGTGGTTATGTCATTCCTCTCGTCTGATGAAAAGATAGCTTTCCTAGAGAGGGACTGGCTCCACCTACAAGATATCTTTCAGATTGTGTGGATTTCCTGGTTAATTTTGTTCTAACTAAATGTCTCTTTTATGTTGATTTTCTAGGGCTACCTCCTGCACTGATTATATAACAACTCATCACCAAGCTCATGACTGAGTTTGGTTCACTTATGGCACATGATTTTAACTACTTTTACCCTGATCATCTGGATGTGGTATCTTGTTTAGTATTCACGCCAATTGATAGGTCTAGTCAAAATTTCTCACTGATGTGGGGTGAGAAGGAGTATGTGGTTAGTATTAATTTCAGATAGGCCATTGCATGTAATAGGAATTAAACTTTGGATTCGTCTAGGAATGATCTACTTCCTCTAAGACTAATTCTACACGACAAGATAGTTTTGGGTTGGCTGACAGTGTCCTTAGCTCTCATCCTCCCTCTAGAAAGGATGATGCTGAAATTTTTGTTGAATATCAATCTATGGTATTTATTGGGTTGACTGACAGTGTCCTCAGCTCCAGGAAAGATGGAGCTAAAATTTGTATCCAATAATTTGGTATGGGTTCTATGGGGTTGACTGACAGTGTCCGCAGCTCCTTTCCATGCAAGAAAGACGGTGCTGAAATTTCTGTCTAACAATATGGTCTTGGTTATATTAGGTTGGCTGACAGTGTCCCCAGTTTTGTTCCTCAGAAGAACGACGGAGCTAAAATTTCTGTCCAACAATATGGGCCAGGATTTATTGGGTTTACTGACGGCGTCACCAATTCCATTCCTTAGAAGAATGATAGAGCTGAAATTTTTGTCCAACAGTACGGGGTCAGGTTTTATTGGGTTGACTGACAGTGTCTCTAGCTCCTTTCTTCCTAGAGATGGTGGAGTTAAAATTTCTATCCTAGACTAGGGTGGTGGTATGATTGGGTTGACTGACAGTGTCCCCAGGTTTTAATATTATAGGGGTGGGCGAGAAGGATGAAATATTATCCATCACACTAAGAACATAGGTTTTGATATTGGGGAAAGTGGGGTAACTGACATCATCCCCAGTAATCTTTCTCTTAGAATACACAATTCGGCTAAGATTTCTAACTCAGACTCGCGGATTTCAATTTTGAGGGAGGGAGTTGCTGAAATTTCTATCATTCAGAGAACATCGTCTCATTAGGGTAATCAGGGTATTCATACTAGAAAGGAGAACTCGTATGTTCCTTTATAGGCTGTCATTTCCAGTGCTTCCATCCATAATTTACATAGGGGAATAGTTTATTCTAACTCAGAGAAGTATATAGGGTCAGATTGTAATGGGGTATGGTGAGTCTTGGAGAATTGTGCAAGCTAGGACGTACCCGCAAATATTTTTAGACCAGCAGGCATGTTAAATAAGCAAGGAATAACCTCAAGAATGACTGTGAGTTCAAATACCTGGGGACCAGATATAGATAACGAAAATAGGGTTTTTAGCCATTCAAGAGCAAAACCTTCAAGTATATCAGAAAGTAGGGAGACTTTTGAGGTAGGGAATAAGTTAGGGGTTTTTAAAGATAAGCATACCAAGGTTATCCAATGGGCTCTGGAGTCATGCAACATTTAAACTATCTCAATCCAAGGTATTTTATTATTATTAATGTCGTTTAATTTATTGAGTTGGAATTGTCAACGGGGCCTTCATAAAGAGCGGAAACAGATGTTTTGTAAAATCATTGGCTAGAAAGTGGAATCTGCATGCATTTAGAGACAAAATCTGTAGACGTGTCAGATCAGGTAATTAGGAAGTTCTGGGGACATAACAATTTTGGCTCCATTGTGTTTTAGCCATTGGCCTTTTGGAGGGTATTATAGTGTCATGGAATTCATTATAATTTTAAGGCCTAGTTATATAGGAGTCCGAGAGATGGGTTGTTATAAGGTTGTGTTCATCTAAGATTGAAGTCCATCTTGTTTGTGTTTACGCTTATAAATATCAGGAAAACATGAGGCAATTATGGCAGGATCTAGCTGCTAGTATCATGGATTTGAGTTTGGTTATTCTATGTGGAGACTTTAATTAGGTTTTACATCCTTGCAAAAGGTATGGGGGGAGCCAACGAACTCAATGATGGAATTTCATTATTTTGTAGATAACTGTGCTCTTTATGATTTGCCTCTTCGTGGGAGAGATTACACTTGGGTGAATTCTCTAACCTTTTTAAGAATAGACCAGGTTCTTGTTTCTTGCGTGATATTAGTTATTTGGTCGTATATGCGCATCTCCACGGTGGATTCAACACTTTCATTTTCCAATCATTTTCACGTCACACCCAGCTGGAGTTGGGAGGAGGTGACCGTTCTAATCTCTTAATGTATGGTGGGAAAATAGTTCCGTCTTACCGTTCTTAAGACAAAAATGGGCCTTACTTAGTTCAACTTTCCCAAACTGTGGCATTCATTTTAAATTGAGTAAGTTGAAAGAATTCATTCGCCCTTGGCACACTTAAAATTTTGGACGGCTAGAAGAGAGAATTCGGGAACTCGAGGGACGTGTAATTAGCCTTATGTAGAGCACAGTTGCTCGGCCAGTGGATGGGGTAGTAGGCTCGGATTTACAGGTGGTAAGGGCTGATTTGCGTAATCTGAGGAAGAATTTAGAGAACATAAAACATCAACAATTGAGAGTCTTATGGGCATTATTGGGTGACAAAAACACGGGATATTTCCATAGGATTGCTTTGGCACAAGCTAGAAATAATGTTATCAATCAACTTGAAGTGGATGGGGAAATGGTGAGCGACCCGGGAGTGATTGTGAATAAAATTAGGGGCTTTTATTTGGATTTATTTAGTGAACTTCAGGTGGTACCATTTTCATTGGGGTCGTTAAACTTTAGATTGGTTGATATTGCTTCAAACACTCGTTTGACGGCAGCTTTTTCAGAAGGGGAGATTTGGGGTGTGCTTTATTCATGTAATGAAAATAAGGCTCCAGGACCAGAGGGGTTTAACTTTTATTTTTATAAGAGGTTTTGGGCTGATCTTAGAATGGGTATATTGCACTTATTTAAGAATTTTTACACGACGAACAGGCTGCCTGAAGCTATTAAAATATCGTACAAGGTTCTAATTCAAAAAGTACCAGGGTCATGTTCATTGACTAATTATAGGCCTATTGCATTGATTCATGGGATGTATAAACTTGTAGTAAAAGTGCTAGCTATCTGACTACAACCCTACTTGACGGAACTCATATCAGAATCGCAATTTGGCTTTATCAAGGGACGAAACATACATGAGTGCTCTTTTATTGCCTCAGAAGTGTTACACACGATTCATTATCATAGGCAATCTTGCTTGGTTTTGAAATTGGACTTTCATAAAGCTTATGATAGTGTATCCTAGACATATATTGATGAGGTAGTAAACAGAATGAGGTTTGATGCTAAGTGAATTTTATGGTTTAGGAACTATAGGAAATAGTCGTCTACTTCAATTTTAGTTAATGGGGTTTCGACTGATCAGATTAGTATTCGGAGAGGAGTTAAACAAGGGAACCCATTATCTCTTTTTATTTTCATGTTGGCTGTTGAGGGCTTGAAGCAGCTGCTAGACGCGAGGGTTAGGGATGGCCTACTTCTTAGGTTTAGGATTGACGGATCATCAAGGGATATTTCGGTATTGTAGTTTGCCGCTGACACTATATGTTTCTGGTCATCCGATGTGGATATCTTGCCTATGTTCATTAGAGTACTACGATGCTTTGAAATAATCTCAGGACTGCGGATTAACTATAATAAGTGTTTGATAATAGGGGTCAACATCTAGGAACATGTCTTACACTCGTGTGCTAATTTTGTTGATTGTAAAGTAGAGAAGTTTCCTATTATATATCTGGGGGCCCCTATCAGTTGGAAGAAACTACCGATCTCATCTTGGAACCCCCTAGTGGTGAAATTTTAGAGCAAAATAGCAGGTTGGAAGGGGAATTGTTTACCATATGGGGCCCGAGTTTTTTTTATTATATCAGTGTTGGCATTGCTTCCAATTTATCTATTGGCCTAGTATAAAATGCCGAGATCTATTATTGACAAGCTAACTTGCTTAATGAGGAACTTTATATGGAAGGGAGATACGATTACCCGTGGCCTGTGTAAGGTTGCTTGGAGTATGATTGTGTTGCCTAAGGAATTGGGTGGTCAATAAATCAGGGACTTGAGGCTTGTTAACGGTAGTTTGCTATTGAAATGGCTTTGGAGACTACGAGGGTTGAACCAATATTCACTATGGTACGATGTGTTTTTACAGCATTATGGTTTGATTCATGGATGGCTTTTGAAAGGGCTGACTTATGGAAAGGAGTGTATTCGGTCTGCATTAAGGAGGGATTGTTTTGGACTCTCTTAAAAAATAACACAAGGGTAATTATGGGCAATGGGACTATGACATCCTTTTAGCACGATAACTGGACCTCAAACCATCCTCTTTATGTTCTGTTTTCGGATATCTATCCTCTGTGCATTAAAAAATCTTGCACAGTGCAACAAGGTTGTGAGTACTTACTTAGGTCGAATTTGTTTGGTAGACCATTTTGGAAAAGGAATCTACGAATTACAGCTATAGATCGTTGTCGACAATTGAAAACGTGGATTTATAAGGCATGTCCATCTCTTTTTTGAGTAATTTGTTCGAGTCCAACGGGAGAAGTCAGCATGGTGTGTAACTTTCCATGAGTGGTGAATAGGCTTATATGGGTGTGTAAGGCACATAATGGTTATTCAGCGAGATCATTTTGTCGGACATATTATTGTTTACCAATATGGGACGCACACTTGCTGAAATTTAGAAGAATTTGGGAGGCAACCATTTTACTGAAGATCTGATTTTGTGGTTGGCTGTTGTTCCATGATAGCTTACCAACGAAAACAATATTGCTTAGGAGGGGTAGCAGTCCTGTGGGGAATGATGAATGTCCACTTTGCACGGATAGTGAGACAATTGCACATGCTATAATTTTCTATCCGCACTGTCTTAGTATTTAGCAACAGGTTTTTTGTTTGTTTGAGATTTCGCTAACTGTCCCTTCTTCGCCATGGGAGTGTTTGGAATTATGGAGTTCTTAATTCAGTGCAGGCCCGACATGCGACTTCTCTATTGCATTATGGTTCGTGATTTCATGGTCTATTTGGAAACGAAGAAACAAGGTGATCTTTGAGGGAGTCTCTCCGCTGAAGGATATACTCATTGCAAGCATCTACTATAGCTGGTTTTTATTTACTTGTAAGCGGCGCAATATGGGCTTTGTTATTTCTGATGTATTTACTTACTCGCAATTGCTACTCTCGTGTAATTGATTATGTTGATCACACCATGTTATTAACAATATTTATTTAATAAATGCCCGAACCAGCCACAATGGTTGTGTTCAGGGTGTCTTCATTCAAAAAAAGGGGAGAACAATATATAATTACAAGCTAGCATAAAAATCCAACTATTACATCATAATACCATGCCTAACTACAAAGACCCACATCCTGAAAATATCATACAGTAGTACAGAATCATTAAAGTAAACATGATGGATTGTTGAAGAAGTCTGATGCTTCGAAGCCCATATACCTTCTTTTGCACTTAAACAAAAAAATGACACATGTAGAAACTTATCAATAGCTGATCCTCCGAGCCTACCGAGCCCGTAAAAATAAATTAATTCCTACGTTACCATAGGGCCCACGCTATAAAGAACTAAAGAGATGTTGAAAAATTCTGAATCATCTCACCTTGAAAAACGAACGCCACACACAAATGAAGTCATACTCTAAGAAAGGAATAGCAATCGAGATACCGAGCACATTGAAAAGGTCCCACCACACCCTATAGCTATTTCTACAATGAAATAAAGCATGCTCCCATGTCTCTCTCTTTGCACAAAAAGTGCAGCTCGAGTCATCTAAATTCAAGCACCTTCTACTCAATAAAAAATCCATCATCCGTAGCCTCTCATGCATCATAAGCCAGCCAAAAAATTGTATCTTGGGTAACAAACAACTTTTCCAAACTAACATGGATTATAGGGATGCATTCAGTCTATTGGTCATGTTGTAAAACTCCCAAACAAAAGATGCAACCGAATAAGAGCTATCAAGACCAACATCCCAAATAAAGCAGTCTTCCCTCTCCCCAAAACAAGGCTACACTTGATTTCCCATCACGAACAAAGATGGAAAAGAGATACTTATCAAATTTCGGAGCTCATCGCATCTCTCTCTAATAGAAAAATGCGAGGTTCATTTCTAAAAAGGCCTTGAATAACATTAGTATCGAAAAGCATCAAGCATCCATGGACAATGGAAGCACCCTTACAATTGTAAATATAAAAAACTTCCAAAAATAACACCACTACTAGTCTATCCACTGTCTAATTATCATACCAAAATGAGCCCTTTAAACCATCGCCCAAACAAACCTTGGCATTGGATTTGAACACCTCCCAATATTTTTTATCCATAACACACCGGGAGACAATGGCCTTCTAAATATGAGATAACCGTCCAACATTAAGATTTTTAAGTGACACCTAATTTGAGAAACTTTATCATCTCACACAAACTTCAAACCACAAGGAACCCTCCACTGCCACTCTAGCTTTCCAAATCCATTTCAAGAGCAAACTACAATTGACAATCTTGAAGAACCGTATGCATGAACCACCCCACTCTTTTGGTGAAGACATAACATCCTAACTCACCTTATTCAAACCCCTTGAGTGAGCATCTCCCCTCGATAAGAAATTTTGAATCAATCTCGATGACACATCATTAACCAAACAAGGCATCTTATGTAATGACAATAAGTAAATGGGAAGTAAGGCAAGAACAGAGTTAATCAAAACTACACAGCCACTATATGAGAGACATTGTCCCTTCCAATTTGCTAGCCTATTATGGAATTTCACAAGCAACGGATCCCACTGCGATACCGGAATATGCTTATGACTAAGAGGGTTTCCCAAATAAGCAGTAGGAAAAATGCTCCACTCTACAATCAATGAACCTAGCACACGAATGTAAAAGAGTGTCACTAGCATTGACCCTGATGATAGAACTCTTATGGTAATTAATGCTTAATCCAGATATCAATTCAAAACAACACAAAATACGAATAAAATTAGGGAGAACTAATTCATCTACTGGAAGAAAGCATAAGGTATCATTGGTAAATTGTAACAAAGAGATATCCACATCAGAACCCATGGCCTTAAAACCTGGAAGAATCCCTTCCCGAATACTTACATCAATTAATCTCTTTAACTCTTCAATAGCCAACACAAAAACGAATGGGGAAATCGAATCACCTTGCTTAACCCCTCTCTAACTTAATAGGCTCACGTAGAATGCCATTAATTATTAAAGAGGTTGTCGAATTAGCCCTACAATTCAAAAAGCCACCTTATCCATTTATCATCAAATCCCATCGAACAGAGAACTAAATCAATATAATCCTAAGCGATCCTATTGTAAGCCTTACAGAAATCTAGTTTCAATATTAAGGCCGAGCTCTATGAAGTATGAATTGAATGCAATACCTCCGAAGCAACAAACGAGCACTCGGGAATATTCCTTCCTTTGACAAAAGCAAACTAATTTTTGGATATAAGACCATTAAGTAATGGCTGAAGACTTTTAGAGAGGACTTTCACTACCACTTTATACATACCATGAACCAAAGCAATAGGCCTAAAGTTTTGTACCAATAATGAACCCGACACCTTGGGAATCAGGACCGAGTATGAAGCTTTAATTGAAGAAGGTAGACAACAATTTTCATGAAAGTCATTAAACACACGACATACATCCTGTTTCAATTCCTCCTAAATTTTCTTATAAAAGAAAAAATTAAAATCGTCCGGCCCCGGCGCCTTACCTTCATTACATGAATTAATCACCGCCCAAATTTCCACCTTGCTAAAAGGGGCAACTAGAGCTAAATTCTCCATAACATTCACCTTTTTAAAACCCAGACCCGCCAAGGAGTACGGAACCTGATACTTTGCCAAGAATAAAGACACATAGAAATCTCTAATCTTTGTTTTCACCATATTCGGATCATCAATTAGCACACCATCCACCTCTAACATAGAAATTTGGTTCCCTCTAAAACGAGCCAAAGCAATACGATGAAAAAAGGACGTACTATTATCACCAAGTACCGTCCAACTCACCCTCGATTGTTGGTGCCTCAACTTCTCTAAATTGCTCCTATTCTCATATAGTAGCAATCTTGTAACCTGTAATTCGGACCCCCACCATATTATCAATAGGTCAAATAGCCTTTGAGTCCATACGTGAAATCAACTTTGCCTCTAAAGTTTTTATTTTCTGCTCCAAATTTCCAAACTTTTCTAAGTGCTAAGGACGGATAAACTCAAGCAAACTACATAATTTGAAATCTATGTCTCTGTCCATCCATCTCATATTAATTAGATCCCATTTTTCTTTTAACAAAAGGATGATACTCATCATAATCCTACCAATATTTTAGAGACCGAAACACCCTTCCCCCCGAAAACGTAATCGGATCAGATCTAAACGAAATCTGAAAGTGATTCGAGAGAGAGCTTTCCACAGTGGATAAGCTCATCAATGGCCACAAATCCATAATATCACATGAGATAAAAACCGGTCAATCCTCGAGAAAGCTTGGCTATTAAACCACATATAATCTCTACCATTAAGAGGTAGATCATACAAGGTACAATCATTAACAAACTCACAAAATTCAATCATTGCGCTTGAATTTCCTCCACCCGATCTCTCCAAACAATGAAGGACTTCATTAAAATCCCCATAAATAATCACCATAGGGAATTCTTGAATTATTGGTTTCAATTCTAACCACAAGCTACTTCTTTCCACATAATTTGTTGGGCCATACATGCATACAATAAACACATCAACCTACTATGTGAATAATTAGCCACTTATTAGACTTCTGAACTACTGATGCCTGAATAATGGCCGAATTCCATGAGAGCATAATTCCCCTAAATAAGCCTTGAGAAGGAACGAATTCAAAATGGTAATCATTATAGCCCCAAAATTTTCTTATAGCCTGATTCAAGATTGTACCCGACTTCATCTTCACTAGCACAAAAAAATTGAAATTCCATTTTCTAATATTTGAGAGAATCATATACTGTTTGGCACCATTTTTAATGCCTCCCCGACAATTCCAGCATATAAAGCTGATAAATAAATAAAAAACACTACCTTAAAGCCGCAAACCTCCTTCACTTTACTTCCTTCGATTCTCCAAGGCTGCCATAACCACCTCTATATCGGCCTCCTCAAATAAACTCACTCCTCCATGATTATAACACTTTGAAAATGAGTAAAGAGTTATTTCAAGGTCAAGGCTTAAAATTTTTATCACAAAATGATGTCATGCATTTTTTCCTTTACTAATGACCGATGTTTATGAGACACTTGACACATGCATTTTTTCATCAAAAGATGAATACAACACTTTGAAATAGCATAAAGAGTTATTTTAAGATCAAGGTTTAACATTTTTGTCATAATATGATAACTTGCATTTTTTCAATGACTATAGACCGATGTTTATGACACATTTGACACATGAGTTTTTTCATCAAAACATGATTATCACACTTTAAAATAGCGTAAAGAGTGATTTCGAACTCATAGTTAAGAAATTTCTTCACAAAATGATGTCTTGCATTTTTTCCATTAATATAGACCGATGTTTATAACACATTTGACACATGCGTTTCTTCGTCAAAACATGATTATCACATTTTGAAAGAGCATCAAGAGTGATTTTAAGTTCATAGTTGAGAAATTTCTTCGCAAGATAATGTCATGCATTTTTTCCATTACTAAAACCCGCTGTTTGTGACACATTTGACACATGCATTTTTCGTCAAAACATTATTATCACACTTTGAAATAGCCTTAAGAGTGATTTTAAGGTCAAGGATTAAAATTTTGTCACAATAAGATAACTTGCATTTATTTCGTCAAAACATGATTTTCAAACTTTTAAATAGCCTAAAGAGTTATTTTAAGGTCATGGATAAGAAATTTCTTCAAAAACTAATGTCACGCGTTTGATCCGTTACTAAACACCGATGTTTATGACACCTTTGACACATGCATTTTTTTAGTCAAAAAGTGATTATCACACTTTGAAATACCCTAAATAGTGATTGTAAACTCATAGTTAAGAAATTTTTTCACAAAATGATGTCATGCATTTTTTCTACTGCTATAGATTGACATTTATGACACATTTGACACATGCATTTTTTCAACAAAACATGATTATCACACTTTGAAATAGTGTAAAGAGTGATTTTAAAGTCATAGTTGAGAAATTTCTTCACAAAATGATGTCATGCATTTTTTCTATAACTAAAGACTGATGTTTATGACACATTTGACATTTTTTTGTCAAAACATGATTTTCACACTTTGAAATAGCCTAAAGAGTGATTTTAAGGTCAAGGTTTAAAATTTTTGTCACAATATGATAACTTTCATTTTTTTTCGCCAAAACATTATTTTCACCCTTTGAAATAGCCTAATGAGTAATTTTAAGGTCATAATTAAGAAATTTCGTCACAAATCGATGGCATGCGTTTTTTCTGTTACTAAAGAAAATTGTTTATGACAAATTTTACACATGAATTATTTCATCAAAACATGAATACCACACTTTTAAATAGTATAAAGAGTTATTTTAAGGTCAAGGTTTAAATTTTTTGTCACAATATGATAACTTGCGTTTTTTCCTTGACTAAAGACCGATGCTTATGACACATTTGACACAAGCATTTTTCTATCAAAACATGATTATCACACTTTGAAATGGCATAAAGAGTTTAAGGCCAAAGTTTGAAATTTTTTCACAATATGATAACTTGCGTTTTTTGTCAAAACATGATTTTCACACTTTGAAATAGCATAAAGAGTGATTTTAAGGTCTAGTTAAGAAATTTCTTCAAAAAGTCATGTCATGCGTTTTTTCCATTACTATAGACTGATGTTTATGACACATTTGACATGTGCATTTTTTCATCAAAACATAATTATCACATTTTGAAATAGCATAAAGAGTGATTTTAAGGTCATAGTTAAGAAATTTCTTCACAAAATGATGTCATTTTGATTACTAAAGACTGATGTTTCTGACACATTTGACACATCCGTATTTTCATCAAAACATGATTATCAAACCTTGAAATAGCCTAAACTATGATTTTAAGGTCAAGGTTTAAAATTTTTGTCACAATATGATAACCTGCATTTTTTTCATCAAAACATGATTTTCACACTTTGAAATAGCCTAAAGAGTGATTCAGAGGTCATAGTTAAGAAATTTCTTAACCAAATGATATCATGCGTTTTTCCATTAGTAAAGACAGATTGTTATGACACATTTGACATATGTGTTTTTTCGTCTAAACATGATTATCACACTTTGAAATAGCCTAAAGAGTGATTTTAAGGTCAAGGTTTAAAATTTCTTCACAAAAGGATGTCATGCTTTTTTTAGTTACTATAGACCGATATTTATGACACATTTGACACATGCGTTTTTTCGCAAAAACATGACTATCACAGTTTGAAACAGAATAAATAGTTATTTTAATGTCAAGGTTCAAAATTTTTGTCAGAATATGATAACTTATGTTCTTCCCGTTACTAAAGACCAAAGTTTGTCTCACATTTGACAAATGCGTTTCTTCATCAAAACATGATTTCTCACTTTAAAATAACCTAAATAGTGATTTTAAGGTCAACATAATTTTTTCACAATACGATAACTTGCATTTTTTCATCAAAAAATGATTTTCACATTTTAAAATAGCCTAAAGAGTAATTTTAAGGTCATAGTTAAGAAATTTCATCACAAAATGATGTCGTGTGTTTTTTCTATTACTAAAGACCGTTGTTTAATACACATTTGACACAAGCAATTTTTTTGTCAAAACATGATTTTTACACTTTGAAATAGCCTAAAGAGTGATTTTAAAACCTTGACCTCAAAATAACTCTTTATTGTGACATGTTTTGTCAAAAAATGCAAGTTATCATATTATGACAAAATTTTTAAACCTTGACCTCAAAATAACTCTTTATGTTATTTCGCAGTGTGATCATCTTGATTTTCACACTATAGTTAAGAAATTTCTTCACAAAATGATGTCATGTGCTTTTTTATTACTATAGATTATGTTTATTACACATTTGACAAATGCGTTTTTTCATCAAAACATGAATATCACCATTTGAAATAGCATAAAGATTTATTTTAAGGTCAAGGTTTAAAATTTTGTCACTATATGATAACATGCGATTTTCACAAAAACATGATTATCACACTTTGAAATTCTTGTCTCAAGTGCATGGGATTGTAAAGAGGATGCCATTTAGATCATTGAATGTATGGTGGGAGAGCAATACGTTTTTACCCTTTCTCCAACAGAAATGGACAATGGTTTCGACGTCATACCCTCATCGGGATATTAATTTCAAGTTGTACAAGTTGAGGGATCTTGTAAGACCATGGCACAAATCGAATTTTTAGAATCTAGAGGAGAGGATTCAGGTACTTGAGGAATGGGTGATTAGCCTTACATCAAACTTGGTAGGGCGACCTGTTGAAAATGGTGAAGGATCGGAATTGCATAATGCGAAGTCCGAATTATTAGCAAGTAGGAGAAATTTGGAGAATAAAAACATCAACATTGGAGGATGGAGTGGACTTTGTTGGTAAATGATAACACTAATTTCTTTCACAAAACCGCTTTGACTAGAGATCAAATCAATCAAATTAGTCAGGTTGAAGTGGATGGTGTTTTGATATTTGAGCTAGAATTGATCGTTACAAAAATCTGGAACTTTTATTTGGAACTGTATGCTAAAAGACGAGTGATCCCATTTTCATTAGAACGCTTGGCCTTTAGATGTGCTGATTCAGGCTCAAATTTGCGTCTGACAACAGCCTTTTCGGAGGAAGAAATTTGGAATGCTCTGTCATCATGTGGTGAAAACCAAGCTTTGGGACCAAATGGTTACAACTTTTACTTTTACAAACGGTTCTAGACCAAATTGAAAGGGGATTTGAAGCAGCTGTTTTATAATTTTCACACGATGAGTAAGCTATTGGAAGATTTAAAAACCTCTCATATGATTCTGATTCCAAAAATATTGGGTTCATGTGCATTATCTAATTACAGACTGATTTTTTTGATCCATGGGGTATACAAATTGGTAGCAAAGGTGTTAACTAATTGCCTACAACCTTGTCTGTTAGAGTTGATATCTGACTCACAGTTTGGTTTCAATAAGGGGAGAAGTATTCATGAATCCTCCTTTATTGCATTTGAAGTGTTACATGCAATTCATTTGCGTAGGAAATATTGTATGGTGTTGAAATTGGATTTCCACAAGGCATATGACAATGTGTCTTGGACGTATATTGACAAAGTGATAAGGAGAATGAATTTCAAGGACAAATGGATATCTTGGCTGCGTAATTGCAGGAAAAATTCATCCACATCTATTCTCACAAATGGAGCACCTTGCAATCAAATTCAGCTTCGACATAGCGTCAAACAAGGAGACACTTTGTCTCCCTCTATCTTTCTTTTGGCTATCGAGGGTTTGAAACAATTATTAGATGCTAGTATTAGGAAGGGTGTACTTCCTGGGTTTCGGCTTGAGGGTACAATAATGGACATTTTGGTGTTACAATTCATAGACGACTTACCTGCTAATGCAGCTGTTCTACCAATGTTTGTTATAGTGCTTCCATGTCTTGAATTGATTTCAGGCTTACAGATAAATTATAACCAAATCACCATATTGGGTATAAATGTACAAGATTCTATTTTGATCTCGTATGCGGATTTCATGGGGGGAAAATGGAACATTTTCCGATTACCTACCTGGGCGCACCTCTAAGCTGGAAACAAATCCTGATTTTGTCATGGTCTTCGCTTATATTGAAATTCCATAATAAGTTAGCAAGCTGGAAGGGTAACTTCCTACATTATGGAGGGAGGGTAGTTTTGATTAAGTCAATTTTGGCTTCGCTTTTGATTTATTTGATGTACTTGTTTAAAATGCATGTGGAGATCAATAATAGGCTCACCCAGTTAATGAGGTATTTTTTGTGGAAAGGTGATGCTAATGCTAGGATTTTTTGCAAGGTGGGATGGAGTTCTATTGTTTTGCCAAAAGAACTAGGAGGACTTTATATACGGGATTTCAGACTAGTAAACTGCAACTTGCTTTTGAAATGGTTGTGGAGACTTCGTAATGTAAATGCCCAATCTATTTTGTATGAAATTTGGGTTCATTAGTATGGCTTTAATTCTTGGGTGGAGTTGGAAAGTTGCGACACTCAGACATTATCTCCAATATGGAAAGGGGTAGTTGCCTCGTGCATATTGGATAGGCAATACTGGACCTTGTTTAAGAGTTTGTCCCGAGTAATTATTGGAAATCGAAGTTCTATGTCCTTCTAGCATGATAATTGGACCTCAAATCAGCCACTTAGTAATTTATTTCCCTATTTATTCCCTATTTACAATAGGAAACAATGCACAGTGCAGGAAGGTTGTTAGGTCATATTTGGGTTAGATGCATTTAGCCATCCTTTTTGGAAGTGAAACCTGCACATATTGAAAAGAGATCGGTGTAGACAACTCAAATGATGGATTATTGAGATGTATCCAACACACTTTGCGATGACTGAGACAGGTTTGGTTGAGGACATTCGAAGAGACTGCACTTTTCCTATGGTAGCAGACCGATTTATATGGATGGGTGAATCCCATAACAGATACATGGCTGGTTCATTTTGTCGGCTTTTTTTATCACGAGCCAAGATAGCCGACTGTAAATTTTAAATTAGTTTAGGAGTCTAATCTTTTGCCAAAGATTTTTTTTTGGGGTGGCTTATCTTTCATGGATGCTTGCCTATGAGATTCTTCATTTTACGTCAAGGGTGTAGTGCTATAAACAATGATGAGTGTCCTTGTTGTGGTGTTAGTGAGATGATGAACCATGCACTTTTCTTTTTTCCTAGGAGTTTACGTGTATGGCATAAATTATTTCGACTGTTTGGAATCTCGATCACCATGCCCATGTCGAGTGGGGTTTTTATTGAGCTATGTGGTTCTCATTTTGCACCAGGTTCAGGTCAGGATTTTACTACCTCACTTTGGTTCATGATTACATGGTCGTTATTAAAATGGATGAACAAGTTCATATTCGAAGGCACTATCGGATCGGAGGATGTTTTAATATCGCGCATTTATTTTTGTTGGTTCTTATTCTTGTGTAAGAAGCGTAATACGGGCTTCCTTGTTTTGGATGTTTTTACTTTTCCACAAAGACTTATTTCGTGTACCTGAGTATATTGATCGCATCTTGTGATTAATATTCTCTTTTGAATTAATAAATTGCCTGGATTTAACCTCATCGGCTTTTCTTGGGAGTTTTCATTCAAAAAAATGAGTAAAGAGTTATTTTAAGGTCGGGGTTTGAAAAATTTGTCACAAAATGATGTCATGCATTTTTTTCGTTACTAAAGACTGATGTTTATGACACATTTCACACAAGCTTTTTTTTCGTCAAAACATGAATATGACACTTTGAAAAAGCATAAAGAGTAACTCTAAGGTCAAGGTTTAAAATTTTCGTCACAATATGATAACTGGCATTTTTTCTGTGACTAAGGACCGAAGTTTAAAACACATTTGACACATGCATTTTTTCGTCAAAACATGATTATCACACTTTGAAATAGCATAGAGAGTTATTTTAAGGTAAAGTTTTAAAAATTTTGTCACAATATGATAACTTGCGTTATTTGGTCAAAACTTGATTTTCACACTTTGAAATAGCATAAAGAGTGATCTTAAACTCATATTTAAAAAAATTCTTTACAAAATTATGTTATGCGTGTTTTCCGTTATTATAGGCCGATGTTTTTGACACATGCATTTTTCGTCAAAACATGATTATCACACTTTGAAATAACATAAAGAGTGATTTTAAGTTCGTAGTTGAGAAATTTCTTCACAAAATGATGTCATGTGTGTTTTCCATAACTTAAGACCGATGTTTATGACAAATGCGTTTTTTTGTCAAAACATGATTATCACACTTTGAAATAGCCTAAAGTGTGATTCTAAGGTCAAGGTTTAAAATTTTTTTACAGTATGATAACTTGCATTTTTTCTTCAAAACATGATTTTCACACTTTGAAATAGCCTAAAGAGTGCTTTTAAGGTCATAGTTACGAAATTTGTTCACAAAATGATGTCATGCATTTTTTCTATTACTAAAGACCGAGGTTTATAACACATTTGACACATGCATTTTTTTTTGAAACATGATTATCACACTTTGAAATAGCCTAAAGAGTGATTTTAAGGTCAAGGTTTAAAATTTTTTTAGAATATGATAACTTGAATTATTTTTGTCGAAACATGATTTTCACACTTTGAAATAGCCCGAGGAGTGATTTTAAAGTTATAGTTCAGAAATTAGTTCACAAAATCAAGTCATGCCTTTTTTCTGTTACTATAGACTGATATTTATGACACATTTGAAACATGTGCTTTTTTCGCAAAAACATGATTGTCACACTTTGAAATAGCATAAAGATTTATTTTGAGGTCAAGGTTTAAAATTTTGTAAGAATATGATAATTTGCGATTTTTTCGTTATTAAAGATCAGTGTTTATGTCACATTTGACACATGCGTTTTTCGTCAAAACATGATTTTCACACTTTGAAATAGCCTAAAGAATGATCTTAAGGTCAATGTTTAAAATTTTTGTCACAATATGATAACTTGCATTTTTTTTGACAAAACATGAATTTCACATGTTTAAATAGCCTAATGAGTAATTTTAAGGTCATAGTTAAGAAATTTCATCACAAAATGATGTCATGCGTTTTTTCTTTTACTAAAGACCTCTGCTTATGACAAATTTGACACATGTGTTTTTTCGTCAAAACATGATTTTCACACTTTGAAACAGGCTAAAGAGTGATTTCAAGGTCATGGTCTAAAATTTACTCTTTAGGCTGTTTCAAAGTGTGAAAATCTTGTTTTGACGAATTCATCAAAACATGATTTTCACACTTTGAAATAGCCTAAATAGTGATTTTAAGGACAAGGTTTAAAAATTTGTGACAATATGAAGACTTCCATTTTTCTGTGACTAAAGATCGATGTATATGACATGTTAGACACCTGCATTTTTTCGTCAAAACATGATTATCACACTATGAAAAAGCATAAAGAGTGATTTTATGGTCAAGGTTTAAAAATTTTGTCAGAATATGATAACTTGCATTTTTTCCGTGATTAAAGACCAATTTTTATGCCACATTTGACACGTGCATTTCTTGCCAAAACATGATTATCAAACATTGAAATAGCCTAAAGAGTTATTTTCAGGTCAAGTTTTTGAAAATTTTTCATAATATGACAACGAATGTTTTTTCCGTGTCTAAAGACCGAAGTTTATGGCAAATTTAACACATGCTTTTTTTCGTCAAAACATGATTATCACACTTTGAAAAAGCCTAAAGAGTGATTTTAAGGTCAAGGTTGGAATTTATTTTCACAATATGATAACTTGCATTATTTCGTCAAAACAAGATTTTCGCACTTAGAAATAGCCTAATGAGTAATTTAAAGTCGTGGTTAAGAAATTTCTTCAAAAATTGACGTCATGCATTTTTTCCGCTACTAACGACCAATGTTTATGACTCATTTGAAACATTCAGCTTTACATAACAACATGAATATCACACTTTTAAATAGCATAAAGAGTTATTTTAAGGTCAAACCTTGACCTTATAATCACTCTTTAGGCTATTTCAAAGTGTGATAATCATGTTTTGATGAAAAAACGCATGACATCATTTTGTGAAGAAATTTCTTAACAATGACCTTAAAATCACTCTTTAGGCTATTTCAAAGTGTGATAATCATATAATAATCATGTTTTGACGAAAAAAGGAACTAATCAAATGTGTCCTAAACATCAGTCTTTAGTCATAAAAAAATGCAAGTTATCATATTGTGACAAAAATTTTAAACGTTGACCTTAAAATAATTCTTTATGCTATTTCAAAATGTGATAATCTTGTTTTGACAAAAAAACACACATGAAATCATTTTGTGAATAAATCTTAACTATGACATTTGACACATGCGTTACTGTAGACCGATATTTTTGACACATTTGACACATGCATTTTTTTTCATAATATGATTATTACACTTTGAAATAGCATAAACAGTTATTTTAAGGTCAAGGTTTAAAAGTTTTGTCAGAATATGATAACTTATGTTTTTTTCGTGACTAAAGACCAATGTCTATGTCACATTTGACACGGAAAGACCGATGTTTGTGTCACACTTGAAACATTCATTTTTTCATAAAAACATGATTATCACACATTTGACACCCGCATTTTTGCTTCAAATCATGATTTTCACACTTTCAAATAACGCAAGGAGTGATTTTAAGGTCAAGATTTACATTTTTGTCACAATTTGATAACTTGGGTTTTTTAGTGACGAAAGACCGATGTTTATGACACATTCAACACATTTATTTTTTCGTAAAAACATTATTATCACTTTGTGAAAATGAATAAAGTGTTGTTTTAAGGTCATAGTTAAGAAAATTCATCACAAAATGATGTCATGCGTTTTTTCAGTTACTAAAGACCAATGTTTATGACACATTTGACACCTGTGTTTTTTCGTCAAAACATGAAGATCACACTTTGAAATAGCATAAAGTGTGAATTTAAGGTAAAGGTTTAAAAATTTTGTCAGAATATGATAACTTGCGTTTGTTTAGTCAAAACATAATTTTCACACTTTGAAATAGCCTAAAGAGTGATTTTAAGGTCATAGTTAAGAAATTTCTGCATAAAATGATGTCATGCGTTTTTTTTTGTTACAAAATACCAATGTTTATGAAACATTTTACTCATGCATTTTTCATCAAAACATGAATATCATACTTTGAAATAGCATTAAGTGTCATTTTGAAGTCATGGTTTAAAATTTTTGTCACATAGTTAAGAAATTCTTCATAAAATGATGTCATGCATTTTTTTCGTTACTATAGACCGATGTTTATGACACATTTGACACATGTGTTTTTTTGGTGAGATATTATCACGTGTTGTATGAGGAACAATGAGCTATGGGAATTCTTTGTGTCTCAGGTACGGTTTGAAATAGGGAATGGAGTTGGCTGCTCCTTTTGGCATGATAATTGGACAGCAAACATAGCGCAAGCATCATTATTCCCTGATCTTTAACGCTTACATAACCAAAAATAATGTTCAATGTTGGAGGGGTGTTAGCACCTGTATGGATCGAGACCATTACTGAGACCTTTTTGGAAGAAAAATTTGAGGATGTTGAGTCAGGAATGGGGAATTGAACTTTAAAATTGGATAGCTATGTGTTATCCATCTCTATTTATAGGGGAAGAAGGTGACATTGGTTTGGAATAGGGTTAGCCATGATGCCTTATCTTACTTGGGGATTTAGATCATTTTGTGTAGGGACTAGAGGGGAGTAATTCCTACTCGACGACATCTTTCTGTTCTGGTTTTTACAACACGCCATAATGGCAAAAATTGGCTACAAACCTCATGCTGCTATGGGACCTATGTCTGCTCCATAAAGTTGGCTTTTTTGGCTGGCTCTTTTTCCACAGTAGACTACCAAATAGAAGCTTCCTTTTTAACCGTAACTGCCAGGCCATTACTGATTGCATATGTTCATTCTGTGATATGGAATAAACCACCGACATGCTCTTCTTTATTACATTAATAGCTACAAGGTATGGACTCAGGCATTCAAACTATTTGGCCTTTCGGTAACCATGCCTCAGACGGTGGCTAGTTTTTTAGTTATTTGGCGTAAGTTCTTTGTAGTGGGGGTAGGTAGACACTTTGGTACGTCATTATGGTTCTTGATTGCATGGTCCCTATAGAAATGAAGAAATAAATTTGTGTTTAGAGGAACAATGAGCTTAGGGAACATTCTCGATTCAAGCTTTTATCTGCGCTGGTTTATGTTTAAATATAGGAGGCATGATGTTAGCTTTATATCATCTGATGTATTTAATTTCCCAAGCTTGGTACTATCTTCTAATTGACTTGCTTACATTCTCCTCTTGAGAATGGTAGGCTGGTTCTTATTTTATTAATAAAAGAGGGATGGGTGTTTTGAAGGTAACCATAGAAACCAACCTAGCAGGGGACTCCGCCTTGAAATTTTCACCCGCTCAAATTTTTAGCCGTTGGGGGGACACATTATTCCTCCAAGGGTTTTTTAAAAAAAGCGATTATCACACTTTGAAATAGCCTAAGGAGTGATTTTGAGGTCAAGGTTTAAATTTTTTGCCTTAGTATGATAACTTGCGTTTTTTCTGTTACTAAAGACGATGTTTAGGTTACATTTGACACATGCATTTTTTCATCAAAACATGATTATCACACTTTGAAATAAGATAAAGAGTTTTTTGAAGTTCAAGGTTTAAAAATTTTGTCACAATATGACAATTTGCTTTTTTTCCTTGACTAAAGACCATGGTTTATGTTGCATATGACACATATGTTTGTTCATCAAAACATGATTATCACGCTTTGAAATAGGATAAAGAGTGATTTGAAGATCAAGATTTAAAAATTTTGTCACAATATGATAAGTTGCATTTTTTCGTCAAAACATGATTTTCACACTACAAAATAGCCTAAAGAGTGATTTTAAGTTCATAGTTAAGAAATTTCTTCACAAAATGATGTCATGTTTTTTTCCACTACTATAGACCGATGTTTATGACACATTTGACACATGCCTTTTTTTGTCAAAACATGATTATCACACTTTGAAATAGCATAAAGAGTTATTTTAAGGTCGGGTTTAAAAATTTTGTTAGAAGATGATAACTTGCATTTTTTTCGCGACTAAGGACTAATGTATAGGTCACATTTGACACATGCATCATTTCGTCAAACATGATTATCACAGTTTAAAATAGCCTAAAGACTGATTTTAAGGTTAAGGTTTAAAGATTGGGTCCTCCGAAACTTTGGATCACTGTCTTTTCTTTTGTTAGGCGAGTTATGGACTATGGCGTGATGCGTTTTGTTGGTTGGGAATTTCAATGGTAATGCCTCAATCGGGATATAACTTTCTTCTTCTTTGGCACTCCCTTTTCAAACCGAGTATCTATTGTGATTTTGTGACATCATTATGGCTTATCATATCTGTTGGTATTTTAGTGCAATTGGATCAACTAGTTGACCAATGCAGTCGTAATATTTCATCAATAAGTTAGGAGAGTGCGGAGTGCATGCTTGTTCGAGTTCTATTCCGATACTTAGCTTATGAGGGTCCGAGAGCCACCTTTCGCAACACTTTTGTTATGAACTGTTGCAGCTGCTCGAATGGACAAGTCTTTTTGCAACACTTCTATTCGGAAGAGTTGCGACTAGTCGTATCAGGTCTATAAATATCTGGCATTGGCAACATTTTTAGCAATCTGGTTGCAATCTGGTTCACTTTTTCACAACAAGAAATTCATTCTAAGTTCTTGTCAATTCTGATTTTATCTGATTGATCTATTTGGTAGAACCGCCAAATAATATACAATCTGAAAGTGTTCGTCACGACTTTAGAATTATCCAGCCTTCATTCTACCGGAATTCCCCAACAAAGATTGAATCTTATTTGTATAAACGACGTGTTTAGGCTCATTTTTTCGTAAAAAGAATAGCACCATTGGACTCGGGATGTCGCAAAACCTAAGTAGGGGTTTTGTCGGTGGCCAAAATCCATTTTGAAATGATTTAAAATCTGAATTCATTTTTCTGCAGTTTGCAAGGGATTCTGAATCCGTTGCAAAATTCGTTGCAAAATTCGTTGCAGAATGAAAAGTTGCGTTGGTTCATTTGCGACAACTATTTTTTGCGGCACTTCATGGTTCATTGTGACGGTTTGTGAGGGATTCTTATTCCGTCAGAATTTCATCGCAAAATGAAAAGTCAGTATGGTTAGTTTTGGTGACAACCGTTTGTGACGGTTCATGTTCTTTGGTGATGCTTTATGTAGCAGTTTTGGCAACGCTTTTGTTATCTATTGCGATGCTTTCAGAAGTGTTGCCAGAAACTAGGCTACTGGTTGCTATGGTAACAATTTTCAGAGTGTTGCCAGAATTTTTTTGTGTCGCAAGAAAGAATGTAAGTGAAGCAGTTTTGGCAACACTTTGGTGAAATTAAGCGTTGCCAAAAACTTGTCCTTATCCAAATTTAACCGTTATCTAATGTGGCATTGATTTAACTTTTGGGGTTGACAAGTCAATGGTTGACCGACACATGTCAGTCAAAAGTCAAAGTTGACGGGTCAACATAATGCCACGTGGCGCGTTTTTAATGGCTTTCTTCGGTTTTGGAAGGTTAGTCGGATACAAGTTATTTTTCTTATGAGGAGTATAGTTCTTCCGCAAGTTGATGAGTGTTTCTCCTTGGGGGAGGTGCTACTTCTTGGGTGTCTAAGAAACAAACTTGTGTGAGTGATTCGACAATGGAATCTTAGTTTGTAAAAATTGAGTATAATCTAGCCGATCCCATAACCAAAGGGTTAAGGAAAGATCTTGTGCAAAAGTCGGCTATGGGGATGAAATTGAAGTCCATCTAAAATCTCTCATGTTAAGATACCCAATTCCCACCTAATATGACGTTAGGTGCTGAATTCAAAGAGGAAAGCTTAACATCTAGAGATTGGAACACACTGATTAAAACATCCCAAGGTGTGTGTTCAGATCTGCAAGTAAAGGAGGTTGAAGTTTAACTTCTTAATAGCCTTTTTGAAAAATTGTATACGCAGGTGCAAGAGTAAAAAGGCTACCTAGATAATCATGAAGTTTAGCCGCTTCAAGAAGCTTGGACTTGGCTTTGATATGCTTATGAAGGATAGGGACACAAGGCTAGTAAAAGATAGTGTCAAGTAAGAACATGTTAGAATGTTAACTTATGTGTATATTATCTTCAAGTATTCAAGATGGATAACCATGGTTCAATCCATAGTGACACCTTTAGTTATTCAAATACTTGGAATGTGTAATATACTAAGATGAAATTCAATCGTCACGATATTTCATTTATGCATAAGTTTGTTATTTGTTGTGATTTTGTTTAGTTAATCATGGATTACACTAAAATGGGGGAGGATTGTTGGTATTTTAGTGTAATTGGATCAACTAGTTGACCAATGCAGTCGTAATATTTCATCAAACAAGTTAGGAGAGTGCGGAGTGCACGCTTGTTCGAGTTCTATTATGATACTTAGCTTACGAGGGTCCGGGAGCTACCTTTCGCAACACTTCTGTTATGAACTGTTGCAGCTGCTCGAATGGACATGTCTTTTCACAACACTTCTATTTGGAAGAGTTGTGACTGGTCGTATCAGGTCTATAAATATCCGGCATTGGCAACATTTTTAGCAATATGGTTCACTTTTTCATAACAAGAAATTCATTCTAAGTTCTTGTCAATTCTGATTTTATCCGATTGATCTATTTGGTAGAACTGCCAAATAAGATACAATCTGAAAGTGTTCGTCACGACTTCAGAATTATCCAGGCTTCATTCTACCGGAATTCCCTAACAATATCTTGGAATTTATAGAAGAGACGCAACAAAAAGGTCTTTGTGGACGAGATCGACGATGGTGATATGCTGATAGCTAGTATTAATTTTTGTTGGTTTCTTTTTAGTTCCTATAAAAGTAATTTTTGCCATTAGGTCTCGGATTTATTTACTAAACCGAGCTTGCTTCTTACCATGTAACACAAACTTTTTAGTTCTTACTATGAGAACCATTTTATTTATATATTAATGAAAAGAGGGTGGGTGTTTTGTAGGTAAGCGGAGGTGTCAGCCTAGTTGAGACATCCGCCCTGAAATTTTCATCCACCCGAATCTTTTTTCCTTTGGAGGAACACACTATTCCTCTAGGGGTTTTTCAAAAAAAAGGTTAAGGTTTAAAAAAATTTTCACAATAAGACAACTTGCATTTTTTCGTCAAAACATGATTACCACACTTTGAAATAGCCTAAGGAGTGATTTTAAGGTAATAGTTAAGAAATTTCTTCACAAAATAATGTCATGCGTTTTTTCAGTCTCTAAAGACCGATGTTTGTGACACATTTGACACATGCATTTTTTTCATCAAAACATGATTATCACACATTGAAATAGCCTAAACAATGATTTTAAGGTCATAGTTAAGAAATTTCTTCACAAAATGATGTCATGCGCCTTTTCCATGACTGTAGACCGATGTTTACTTCACATTTGACACATGCATTTTATCTATTTCTAAAGATCGATGTTTATGACACATTTGACGCATGCATTTTTTCGTCAAAACATGATTATCACACTTTGAAATAGCATAAAGAGTTATTTTGAGGTCGAGGTTTAAAAATTATTCATTAGGCTATTTTAAAGTGTAAAAATCCTGTTTTGGTGAAAAAAATGCAAGTTATCATATTGTGACAAAAATTTTAATACTTGACCTTAAAATAACTCTTTAGGTTATTTCAAAGTGTGAAATTCATGTTTTGATGAAAAAAATGCATGTGTCAAATGAGTTATAATCATGTTTTGACGAAAAAACGCATGTGTCAAGGGTGATAGAAACATCGGTCTTTCCGTGTCAAATGTGACATAAACATTGTTCTTCAGTCACGGTAAAAACACAAGTTATCATATTCTGACAAAATTTTTGAACCTTGTCCTTAAAATAACTCTTTATGCTATTTCAAAATGCAATAATCATGTTTTGAAAACCAATATATGTGTCAAATGTGTAATAAACACCAGTTTATAGTAGCACATGTATCAAATGTCATAGTTAATAAATTTGTTCACAAAATGATTTCATGTGTCTTTTCATCAAAACAGGATTATCACACTTTGAAATAGCATAAAGAGTAATTTTATGGTCATAGTTAAGAAGTTTCTTCACAAAATGATGTCATGTGTTTTTTCTGTTACTAATGAACAATGCTTATGACATATTTGACACATGCGTTTTTCGCCAAAACATGAATATATCACACTTTAAAATAGCATAAAGAGTTATTTTAAAGTTAAGGTTTAAAAATTTTGTCACATGTTTAAGAAATTTCTTCATAAAATGATGTCATGCATTTTTTCCGTACTATAGACCGATGTTTATACCACATGCGTTTTTTCATCAAACATGATTATCACACTTTGAAATAGTCTAAAGAGTGATTGAAGGTCAAGGTTTAAAAAACTTGTCATAGTATGATAACTTGGGTTTTTTTTGTTACTAAAGATCGATGTTTATGTCACATTTGACACACACGTTTTTTTTGTCAAGACATGATTATCACACATTGAAATAGTATAAAGAGTTATTTTAAGGTCAAGGTTTAAAAATGTGATAACTTGCGTTTTTTTCGTGACTAAAGACCATTATTTATATCGCATTTGACAGATGTGTTTTTTTGTCAAAACATGATTATCACACTTTGAATTACCATATAGAGTGATTTTGAGGTCAAGGTTCAAAATTTTTGCCACAATACGATAACTTGCGTTTTTTCATCAAAACATGATTTTCACACTTCGATATAGCTTAAAGAGTGATTTTAGGGTCATAGTTAAGATATTTCTTCACAAAATGATGTCATGCGTTTTTTCTATTACTAGAGACCGATATTTGTGACACATTTGACACATGCCTTTTTTTGTCAAAGCATTAATATCAAACTTTGAAATAGCAAAAAGAGTTATTTTAAGGTCAAGTTTAATAATTTTGTTAGAATATGATAACTTGCATTTTTTTTTGCGACTAAAGACCAATGTTTATGTCACATTTGACACATGCATTTTTTCGTAAAAACATGATTATCACACTTTGAAACAGCCTAAAGCATGATTTTAAGGTCAAGGTTAATTTTTGTCATAATATAATAACTTGCGTTTTTTTTCATCAAAACATGATTATCACACTTGAAATAGCCTAAAGAGTGATTTCAAGGCCATAATTAAAAAATTTCTTCACAAAATGATGTCATGCATTTTTTCCATTACTAAAGAAATGTTTGGGCACATTTTCATACATGCATTTTTTTCATCAAAACATGATTTTCACACTTTGAAATAGCCTAAAGAGGGATTTTAATGTCATAGTTAAGAAATTTCCTCTTAAAATGATGTCATACGTTTTTTCCATGACTATAGACCGGTGCTTTTTAAAAGAATTATGATTTTGAAGAGGATGGTTATTGAACCGATGACATCCCACCTCTACTTGAGAGATTTACCAATTGAGCTACACCCAATTATATACCAATGCTTATGTCATATTTGACACATGCGTTTTTTCCGTTACTAAAGACCGATGTTCATGACACATTTTACACATGCATTTTTTCGTTAAAACATGATTATCACACTTTGAAATAGCCTAACGAGTTATTTTAATGTCAAGGTTTAAAAAGTACTCATTAGGCTATTTCAAAGTGTGATAAATGATGTTTTGATAGAAAAATGCATGAAATAGCATATTGTGACAAAAAAGCATGTGTCAAATGTGTCACAAACATTGGTCTATAGTAACAGAAAAAAACGCATTTGACATGATGTTATACGCAAGTTATCATATTGTGACAAAATATCTTAACTATGACCTTAAAATCACTCTTTATACTATTTCAAAGTTTGAAGATCGTGTTTTCACGAAAAAATGCAAGTTATCATATTGTGACAAAATTTTTAAATCTTGACCTTACAATCACTCTTTAGGCTACTTAAAAGCATGACATTCATTTTTTGACGAAAGAACACATTCGACATAAACATCGGTCTTTAGTCACAAAAAACGCATGGCATCATCATGTGAAGAAATTTCTAAACTATGACCATAAAATCACTCTTTAGTCTATTTCTAAGTGTGATAATAATGTTTTGACAAAAAAATGCATGTTTCAAATGCATCATAAACATCGGTATTTAGTCATGGAAAAAAAAGCAAGGTATCATATTGTGACAAAATTTTTAAACCTTGACTTTAAAATCACTCTTTAGGCTATGTCAAATGTGGTAATCATGTTTTGATGAAAAAAATGCAAGTTATCATATTGTGATAAAAATGTTAAACTATGACCTTAAAATCACTCTTTAGGCTATTTCAAAGAGTGAAAATCATGTTTTGACGAAAAAATGCAAGTTATCATATTGTGACAAATTTTTAAACCTTGACCTTAAAATCACTCTCTAGGCTATTTCAAAGTGTGACTAAAATATTGTGATTATCATGTTTGGACGAAAAAATGTATGCGTCAAATGTGTCATAAACATTTTTTTACAGTATAATAAATTGCATTTTTTCCGTCAAAATATGATTTCCAAACTTTGAAAAAGCCTAAATAGTGGTTTTAAGGTCATGGTTAAGAAATTTCATCATCAAATAATGTCATGCGTTTTTTCCGTTACTAAAGACTGATGTTTATGACACATTTGACGCATGTTTTTTTATCAAAAAATTTCACACTTTGAAATACCCTAATGAGTAATTTTACGGTCAAAGTTAGGAAATTTCATCACAAAATGATGCCATGCATTTTTTCTGTTACTAAAGACCAATGTTTATGACACATTTGCCACATTCGTTTTTTTAGCAAACATATGATTATCACACTTTGAAAACAAAGAAAGAGTCATTTTATGGTCAAGGTTTGAAAATTTTGTCAGAATATGATAACTTGCATTTTGTTCCGTCAAGACATGATTTTCACACTTTGAAATAGGATAAAGAGTGATTTTAAGGTCATAGTTAAAAAATTTAATCACAAAATGATTTCAAGCATTTTTTCGTCAAAACACGATTATCACACTTTGAAATAGCCTAAAAGTGATTTTAAGGTCATAGTTAAGAAATTTCTGCACAAACTTTTTAAACCTTGACCTTAAAATAACTCTTTATGCTATTTCAAAGTGTGATATTCATGTTTTGACGAAAAAACGCATGTGTCAAATGTGTCACAAACATCGGTCTTTAGTCACAGAATAAACACAAGTTATCATATCATGACAAAATTTTTAAACCTTGACCTTAAAATAACTCTATTGGTCACTATGTGTACACTCAATGAGTTAGAGGGGGGCTAGGGTGAATGACTCACAATAATTACTTAGAAACGTTTTCGCGATTTTGTGAGTTTTGCTGAGTAGGTCAGTTGGCTGAGAAAAAACTGGAAAAACTTCAAAGTAAAGGACACAGAGATTTTTATATAGGTTTGTCAATCTGTGCTTACATCCAATCCCAAGAGTGTATCTTGGCATTAATTCACTAATCTCAACTCATTTACCCTAGGCGGAGAAGCCCTTCATAAATTTTCCCAATTACAAAAAGTACCCACCAAACTGTAATCGCTCACCCGCTGAGTAGAATACCCTCTTCTACCAGCAACTCAATAGTTTCTAAGTAAGAGCTAGAATTAACTTACAGAAACGTTAATCTAGTTACAAATGATCTAATATTACAATTCAAATGATCTTATCTATTCTCTCTTGTTCGAAGTGGATTCTTTGCTGAGTAGTGCTTTCTAGATTGAACTTCTTTAAAGCTTGTAATTTTGCAGAGTTTTTGCTTCTTAGAAATTCAGGTGTAGTCACTAAGTTTTAAAGCATGCCTACTTGCTCCTTTTATAGCTAGGATTAAGAAAGTAGCCGTTGAACTTGCCTTGGCATCTTTTGAAATTGACAACTCATCTATTCACTCGTTGCTTCTTCGAATCAATCCGTTAGGAGATAGAATCACATCGAGGTGAGATAGAAATCAATCCGTTAGATGAAATTTGAGCCTCAATCTGAATCCTTTGTTGTTTGATGCCAATCTTCCATTAGAGAGAACTCGCGCTGACTTGCTACGTGTCGTTTTCCTAGCCCTTCAAGTATTCTAACATTTTGTAGAGCGCGCGATACTAGGTTGTTGATCTGCAGATATTCCCAATTTGGTAAATGACTTTTTACAGCTTGAATATAGAAGACTTTGTCATTTTCTTCATGAACCGGAGTCTTGTCAAGGCATTAATTCTTTTTGTCTTTGTCTCATTAATGTCCTACAAAAAGCAACACTAAAATCAAAGATTCCAAATTTCCTAAAATGGAAATGTCAGTGCCATCGATAGACGTAAAGTAATTTAGCGAAAAGATAAATCAATATACTCAGCTGAAGCAAAATCTAAATATAAAGCGCTGAGTGAATAGTATTTAGTCAGCGACTAAGTACATACTCAGCCAAGAACTGCTCAGAGTTAAACTAAATAGCTAGGTCAGCGGAGATATAAAATTTTACCCTTGAATTTAGTCATCCACATACAACCATAGGCTATTAATTTTAACATCGTTATTGATTTAATTATCTCATACTTAGCTTAATTGTTATGATAAAAACTTAAGCACTACTAAATCATCCATTGAGTCATCCAAACTTGTTCTTAGTTCAACAATCTCCTCCATTTTGATCAATGGCAATTAACTAAGTGAGAATTAAATTAAAAAGATATCTAGATCAGAGTTACCTTATACAAATGCTTGATATGACTTTGTTCAGCATCTTCATATAGCTTAGAGTGAATTCTAACTCCGCCATAATCCTTGAATCCTTCTGAGTTCAACATTCCTCAATACTTCTCATATTTCTCAAAGATAATCAACGCACACACACACACATATATATAGTAGAAAATACAAGAAGTTAAGAAGATCTTAACTTAGAACAGAATAAGTAACCTTTTCATATATGTATAACTTGAGTACAAATAACAAAGAGATAATCCATACTCAGTTTTACAATTAGTGCAACAGATTACAATAAATTATATTCTACTTGGGCATTGGTGGACCACCAAGATTTTCTATTCTATCTTCAAATGCCTATTAATCCCATCTTGACTTCTTTTCCTTAGACAGTGCAATCTCCTTTCCCTCTCTCTCACGATTCTCAGCTTATTCTCTTTGAACGCGCTCTAGATCCTTGGACAAATTATAAGCAAATTCAGCTACCCTCTAATCTCTCTCCCTCCTCTTGCTCACACTTCTGGTGATCCTTCTCCCCCATTGCCATTGCATCTAAAATGACTTGGGCTTGATGATCCGACGAGCTCAAAGAAACTTTAAATTTCTTGAGCTTGCCATAGATAGTAGAAGAAAAATTCTGCACTAGCGGCTCATATATCTCTTGAGAAATATCATCCTATTCTCTGAGAAAAGCGAAGACACCAACCATGGAAAGAGATTGAGATTAATAGACTTGGTATCAAGTATTAAGTCCTTCTTTGGATATCTGGGTGAGACTGGATAGAGCCTTAGCTTGAGTATTTTCTCTACGTATGCGCTCTAGTATGGGAGTGCTTCTTATATGAGTAGATACCTGCTCATGAATCTAATCTATTGCTTGACCATCCTTAATGAGATCGATATAAACATTCTTGATTTGATCACAAATGTGACCAAGTTTCTGATGAAGCAATGGTTCTTGTTCAGAGTCTGCCATTACAATGTCACTGTTCAGAGCTTCAGATATGTTCAGCCTCTTCAAAGCTCTTAGAACTTCTCCCTCTGAGTCCTTGACTCCCTTCAGAATAGCTCCTCTCATCTGTGCATGTTTAAGTTGCTTTGATTTGAGACCACTATAATCGAAGCATTGATGGCATTAATAACTACATCTAATTTAGATGAGTTGGCTTCATTCTCCTTGCTCAAAATGCTATAACCATCCAGCACAACTTACATGCTTTGAAGTAAAGGGTTGAATTTGTTAATCATTGAATTCCTGAAATACCTTTCCTCATTCAGAACTTTGTAGTTGCTTTAAAAATGTTCTCTATCTTATGTTTAAGCTCTACAACTTCCACCTTTAGATAGTCATCCTTCCTACCTACAAAATTTAACAGAGGCAATATATGTGACACAGTAGCCTTGACTAGTGAGAATTGGGTAGGGAATGATCTAAAATGGGCCTTTATCTCCTCAACAACTTCTACAAACCCTTGTACTGGCTCAGTAGCCTTTGTAAGTCTCCTCAGGACCTCCTCAAATAGCAAAGATTTAGCAATTTTAGCATCTATTTCAGCACTTATCCTAAGTCCTAGAATTCTAGCACTTCCCATCCTCCTTATGTCTCCCAAGAACTCAACCTGGGGGTTAAATTGTGGTGGAGGTTGTGGTTGTTGAGGTGGTTGTTGTTGTTCAGGAATCTCCTCAATAATTGGAGGCTCTCTGATAATGGGTCCTTCCAATAACAATTGTTCACGCACAGGAGATCATATAAGTGAAAGATTTGGAATGATAACCATTTGGTCAGAGTGGGAGGTGTTTGGTTGGTCAGTGGTGGATGTGGATGGTATTTGTGTTTCAGGTAAAGGTAGGGTAGAAATGGGTGTAGGTGAGAGTGGTGTCTTAGGTGAAAGGTTTGGGAGAAAGAATGGCTCTCCTTGGTTCTCCTTCTCCTTCTCTTCCGTACCTTCAATAGTGGACTCACTGACCTGAGCTTAAGATTACTCAGTCAGCTGAGTTCCCTGCTCAACTACTACTACATCATCCTCCTTATCCTTCAAGTCCCCTTGATCCTCATCAATCACTATCTTCATCCTCTTCAGCAACCCTCTCTTCCTCTCCTTCCTTGCTTCCTTAGCTTCTTTAGCAGTCAAGCTAACCTGGTAGTATGATTTAAGCACATCAAATTCAACAACTTGCACTTCCACTACTTCATTTTCTTCCCACTCCTCCTGATCCTCAATTCCTTCTAGTGCTCCTATCATCTCATACATAACTTCAAGAACCTCCTTATCAGCTAGACTGCTACTGTAAATTCAATAACTTTCTTAGTATTAGCCTTAGTCTTTGTTGCTGCTTCCTTAACTTTCCTTCTAATCTCCTATTCCAGTTCTTCTTGCCTTTTTCTAATTCTTTCCTCCTCAACAGCCTTCACTTTCATAGCTTCCTCTAGATCCAGGACTATGCCAATTCCTTTCTTCACTATTAGCGTTTTCTTTGACTGACCTACTTGGGGCACATGAACTGATATAGCTTCCTGTCCTTCTATAGTCATTGCATTCAGCTGAGCTTCATCACTCTTTCTCTTCTTCTGTCTCTTCAGAGGCATTTCCTGTCTTAGCTCTTCCTCCATTTTCCTCTCTTCTTTTATCTCTTCTGGAGTCAGCTCACGAGGTTTCTCTTCCTTAGTTCCCTTGGTAAATCTGGTCTTTTTGGGAACATGGGAAACTAAGGAGCTCCTTTCTCCACTTCCTTCTTAGAGTCTCTCCTGACATCCTTCTTACTTTCCTTCTTCTCAACTACATCTTCTCCTGTTTCTACTTTTAGCTTGGTAATCCTCTCAAGCTCCCTAGCAATGGAATCTTTAAGAGTTTGGTCCTCCTCTTTAGGAAAAATAGGTCTGAGTGTCATAATGGCTTTAGGGTCCTTTATTGTGACCTCTCCCTTTTTCATCTTAATATACTTGGTTTTGTTGGGCTTCTCATTACACCTCCATCCATGAAAATGAGCAATACTCATTATTCTGGATTCAATCACCTTCAGAGTGATTCTGCTCCTCAGCGCCCATCCTCTAAGTCAAACTCATATGCCCTGGATATCTCTATCACAAGATGTCTGCACACCATGTGCTTAGACACTTTTAAGAATTTGAACATAATTGCTAAGGGCCAATTTATGAACATTCCATGAGTCAGAGCATAAATGAAGACTCTTTAAAACTTTGAGCAGCTGTTGAAGCTGTCTTGGGCTGCAACACCTTAGTTACAAGCTCATGCACCTGCTTCCCATCCTTAGCAAACATTGATGCTATGAGTTCACCTGCTTTATAGTCAGCGGGGACCTCATAATCAATGTCCACATGCTCTTTATCCTTGATGACTCGCATCCTCAACCCTCTCTCACGCATACCAAGCAAACCAACAATCAGCTTGGGGGTAGCATACACCGTTCTCCCCATCCTTGTTGTAACAAATAGGTCCTTCTGACCTTCTACTAAGTGAATACCATGAAAAAATCTTCTTACTATCTCCTCATAGCACCCACTAGGAAGCTCAAAAAAACCACTCAAGTTATGTCAGCGCATCCACTTTCGAAATCTCTAATCACTAGAGAAACTGAGCATATCTATTGTTGTTGGTTCCTCCACTTCAGTTCCTTCAATAAAACACCATTTTGTAGGAGTATATCTGGTGCTAGTGGGAATAAATAAATCTTCCCTCTTGTTGATTCCAATCGCCACTAGTGCTTTTGTTGTCCACTATAGTGACCCAAAATGTAGCTTTATCATCCCTCACAAACAATGGTTCCTCAATACGAGGTTCAGATGAACTCGCCAATGAAATAGCTTGAGGAAGAATAGAGAATTTTGGGGATTTCGGGAAGAAATTTGTGGAAAAGAAATTTGGTAAAGTAACCTTTCTTCTTTCTAAAATTCTCCTTAAATAGCCAAAGACTCTTCGTTAAGCCTTGCAAAGCTACGTGTACGACTCACAATCCATGATCATATTTGAATGGTTAGATTGAATAGAGTTTACCAAGGATAATGAAAGCGAGAAACACAAGATAACATCTATTTAAATATGGATCATTTCATAACTTGCTACAATCCCTATCAAGTTCAAATTTAAAGAAAACTGGTGAAAATTTAATGACGTGTCCAAACATCAAGAGCTAAAAAGAAATACTTAACCTAAATCGCAGAAGCTCAGAGTGTGCCCTAATTTCTCTGGTCAGCTTCAGAATAGGTCAGCGGGAACTTTATTTCTTTAGATTAGATTGGACATTCCGATTAACTCTCTCAAAGTGTTGAATCCATCTTTTCCAACGGCCATGTGAATATGTTAGCTCGTTGTTCTTTAGTAGAAATGTATGTGAACTTGACTTCTCCTTTTAGCACATGATCCCTTACAAAGTGATGTCTAATATTGACATGCTTTATCCTACTATGTTGAATTGGATTTTTAGATAGGTCAATTGTGCTCTTGTTGTCACACATGACTTTAAGACACTTAGACTTTATGCCATTATCCTCCAATTACTTCTTAATCCACAGCAGTTGTGCTACACAACTTCTTGAACCCATGTACTCACCCTCAGCTGTACTTAGAATCACAGAAATCTGCTTCTTACTATACCATGTTACTTGATAATAACCAAGCAAATGACATCCTCCATAGGTGCTTTTTCTTTCAATTTTGTCTCTTCCATAGTTAGCATCTGTGAATCCTCTTAGCGTGAAATCTGCATTACTTAGATACCATAGACCTGCATCAATGGAGCCTAGCAACTACATGAGAATTATCTTAACAATAGCTAAGTGAGATTCTCTGGGGTGAGCTTGATATCTTGCACAATAGCATACAACATATTGAATGTCAAGCCTACTAGCAATTAAGTAAAGTAGAGAACCAATAACACCTCTGTAGAGCTTACTCTCTACAGATTTACCTACCACATTTTTACTCAGACTTGTATATGTGGCCATGGGTGTTGACATTGGCTTGGCTTCATCCATGTCAAACTTCTTGAGTACTTCTTTGGCACACTTAGCTTGGTTGTCGAAGATTCCGTCTTTGCCTAGCTTGATTTGCAAACCAAGAAAGAAATTAAGCTCTCCCATCATTGATATTTCAAACTCTTTCTTCGTCTATTGGCTGAACTCTTTGCATAGCTTGTCATCAATTGCTACAAATATGATGTCGTCAACATAGATTTAGACTTGCAACAGATCTTGATGTTTCTTCTTTACAAATAGAGTTGTATCTGTTTTTCCTCTGATATAACCTTTGCTGAGTAAACAGTTAGTTAGTCATTCATACTAGGCTCTTGGAGCCTATTTTAGTCCATACAAAGCCTTCTTCAACTTGAAGACATGATCTGGACACTTTGGATCTTCAAAGTCTGGGGGTTGTCTGACATAGACTTCCTCTTGAATATAACCATTGATAAAAGCACTCTTAACATCCATCTGAAATAACTTAAAGTTCCTATGAGATGCAAAAGCACATTGAATTTTTATAGCTTCAAGTCTTGCTACTGGTGCAAAGGTTTCTCCGTACTCAATGCCTTCTTGTTGATTGTAGCCTTGAGTAACTAATCTGGCCTTGTTTCTGACAACATTACGAGCTTCATCTAGCTTCTTCTTAAAAGCCCATTTGGTGCCAATAATTGACTTTCCTATAGGTTTCTTTACCAAATCCCAAACTTCATTTCTTTTGAATTGGTCTAACTACTCTTGTAATCATCCAGTTGTCATCAAACTCAACATCTTCAAGCTTCTTTGGTTCAATCAATGAGATAAATGCTAAATGGCTCATCATTCTATTTATTCAACCTCTAGTCGGTACTAGGTTTTGCACACTATCTAGGATCTTCTCAAATGGGCGATCTCTTCTTGCTCTGACTTCTAGAGGTATATCAGGATCAGCTAGCTGAGCTACTTTCATTGGTTGAGCATCTACATCATCACCAAAGTTGATGGATTGGTCCAAGTCAACTTTATAATCTTCCTTTTTTGTGTCTGGATCATGAATTACAATGGGTTGACTGACTGATCCGCTTACTAGTACTTATTCCTTTTCGTCATCACTGACTTCTCTACCTGCTCTATTTGTTTCATCAAAATCTAAATGCATCGACTCCTCTAAGATACCAGTTCTCTTGACATACACTCTGTATGCCCGACTGTGTGTTGAGTAACCCTAAAAGATTCCTTATCAACCTTACGGTCAAATTTAGCCAACTGGTCTTTAGTTTTTAATATGAAGCATCTACAACAAAAGGCCTTGAGATGACCAACCTTCGGCTTATGCCAGTTCCAAAGTTCATAAGGAGTTTTGTTCAAAACTGGGCAAATTAAAACCCTATTTAGAATTTAACTAGTTTTGTTATCACTCATCATAGAAACGACCCATCTCCATAGTAGTACAATTCTTTCTCTCAACAACCCTATTGTGCTGAGGTGTATGAGGGGCAGAAAAATTGTGGTCAATACAATACTTAGAATAGAATTCCTAAAACTGCATATTTTCGAATTCTCTTCCGTGGTCATTGCGAATTCTATTAATTTTAAGGTCATTTTCATTCTTGGTTCGGGAAGCCAACCTAAAGAATGATTCAAATGTTTCATCTTTGCTTGCAAGCAAGACTATCCAAGTGAACCTGGTTAGATCATCTACAACCACAAGGGTGTATTCCATTCCACTTAGACTTGTAGGAACAACTGGCCCAAACAAATCCATTTGTAAAAGATTAAGGGGACAAGAAGAAGATACATAAGCTAAAGATTTAAAGGTCTTCATAAATTATTTCCCAAGTTGGCATGTTGAGTAGAGTCTATCTTTTTCAAAGGCTAGATTGGGTAAACCCTCAACAAGTTCATTTCTGGCTAATTTGGACTAATTGTTCATATTGATATGTCCTACCCTTCTATGCCATAGCCATGAGTTTTTCTCCTTCAAAACTAAGCATATATCATTAGAGCTAGGGGATAAATCAATCATATAAAAATTATTAATTCTAGGAGCATAAAGAATAGTTTAAACTTTGAGCCTTACATAAGAGACACATTATTAATTGAAGGCTTGACTCCTATAGGGCCACTACCAACAATCTTTCCCTATTTGTTGTCTCCAAAACTAACACTTCCATTCCTTCTTCACTCTAATGTAATGAATTGCTTTTCATCACCTATCATATGCCTCAAGCATCCACTATCCAAATACCACATTCTTCTATCATCAACAGATCTCAGGCTCACCTCCAAAAAAATTAAGTTTTCTTAGGTACCCATGCCTTTTTCTAGCTAGGTCTTCCCTTGGTAGTGGTGGTAATCCTTGACCAGTCATACTCATCATAGTAACCATTTCATTGTCTATATATGACTGTTGCATGTTCTGACTTTCCATAAAAATTACAAGCGACCTTAGGATTGGGTCTGCTCACTTTACTCTTTTGAGAAACCTTTTCAAAGTAGTGAGTGTGGTTACTCTGAGTATTCCTGCTAGGTGGAGGAGGTACCTGTACCTATTTCAAAGCTATTAATTCAGTTGCTAGCTCATCCAATTTCTTAGTGAGTTTGCTATTATATCCATTTTGGAACTCAGCTCTTTCCATTATGTATAAGATCTCAAGTGAGGTAGAAGAGCTGACATCTTCTAGATCATCACACCTCCTTTGGAGTTCTTGAATGTATTTAGCTGACTTCTTATTCATATTAATAACATCATTAAGTTGTATAGCAAGATCATCTGAAGACAAAGGGGATTCAAAATTTACCATAGTTTGCTTTCCTTATCTCTATTCTGGTCAGCTAATTGATTATCAGCGGAAGTAGATGGCTGGTCAGCTGACTTTGAGTTAGGTTGATCATCTTTAGCCAAGACACACATTAGCAGAATCTTGTGTCTCTTCATCTAAGGATGATGACTCTTGTGTAGAGTCTTTCCAGGTAGTAGCATAAGCCTTCTTATTCTTTTTCTTCTTGAACTTGTCCTTCTTAGCTTTGGGACAGCTAGACTGATACGCCCTTTTTCACCACATTCAAAGCATTTTATATCTTTATTATGATCTTTGTTGAACTCCATTCGTGGTTTTTCATCTACTCCTTTCTTATACTTGATCGGCCTTTTGAACCTTTGGAAATTCTTATCTTTCTTCAAGAATCTGCCAAAATTCTTATTCATTAGCGCTATCTCCTCCTTCCAGTCCTCTGGAGAATCTTCCTCAGAGGATTCTTCATTGTTATTAGCTTTAAGGACAACAGCTCGGCTTGAGCTTTCTTGTTCCTTCTATTTTTGCTTCTTGGACTCATCTTCATATTTATTTAGAGACATCTCATGAGTTAGCAGAGTTCCAATTAGCTCATCAAACTTACAGGTCTTCAAATCATGAGCTTCTTAAATAGCACTCTTCTTTTCATCCCATTCCTAAGTTTAACTTCTCAAGATCTTCTTGAAAGTCTCTTCTTATATGAAGTTCTTGCCAAGTCTTTTCAGCTCATTAACAATATTCATGAACCCAGTGTTCATGTTGGAAATATCCTCCTTGGGTTTTACATGGAACTATTCATAGTTCCTCATAAGGATCTTGATCTTGGACTCCTTGACTTTGTCAGTTCCTTCATAAGTTACCTCCAACTTCTTCCATATTTCTAGAGAAGTTTCACAACCTGAAATGCGGTTAAACTTAGTTGAATCAAGAGCGCAATGGAGATAGTTGATAATAGTTTCATTTTCCTTAAGTCTGGCCAAGTCCTAATTGTCCCACTCATCAGAGTACTTATCAACACATACTCCATTCTTCATAATAGGAGGGATATATGGCCCTTCAACCATAGCCATCAAAGCATGCATGCTCTGAGACAGGATGAAATTCTTCATCGTGTACTTTCAATAGGTATAGTGCTCACCATTGAACATAGGGGGCCAGGTGACTAACATGCCTTCTGGCAGAATATAAGCTTGGGCTCCTCCACTAGATTCTCCACCCTTGTAAGCCATGGTCTTTACCTCAAGATTTTAAGATCTTTTAAATGAGAACTTCTCTGATACCACTTGTTGGCCCCTATGCGTACACTCAATGAGTTAGAGGGGGTGAATGACTCACTATAATTACTTAGGAATCTTTTTCGCGATTTGGCAAGTTCCGCTGAGTAGGTCAGCTGGCAAAGTAAAAACTGAAAAAACTTCAAAGTAAAGGACACCGTGATTTTTATACTGGTTCGACAACCTGTGCTCACATCCAGTCTAAAGAGAGTATCTTGGCTTTAATTCACTAATCTTAACTCCTTTACCTTAGGCAAAGAAGCCTTTCACAAATTTTCCCAATTACAGAAACTACACTTCAAACTGTAATCGCTCACCCTATGGGTAGAACACCCTCTTCTACTAGTAACTCAATAGTTTCTAAATAAGAGCTGGAATCAACTTATAGAAATGTTGATCCACTTACAAATGATCTGATATTACAATTCAAATGATCTAATCTATTCTTTCTTGTTCGAAGCATATTCTCTGTTGAGTAGTGCTTTCTAGATTGAACTTCTTTAAAGCTTGTAATTTTGCAGGGTTTTGCTTCTTAGAAATTCAGGTGTAATCATCAAGTTCTAAAGCTTTCCTTCTTGCTCCTTTTATAGCTGGGATTAAGAAAGTAACCCTTGAACTTGCGTTGGCATCTTTTGAAATTGACAACTCATCTATTCACCCATTGCTTCTTCAGAATCACACCGTTGTGAGATAGAAATCAATCCATTAGATTGAAATTTGAGCCTCAATTTGAATCCTTTGTTGTTTGATGCCAGTCTTCTGTTATAGGGAACTCGCGCTGACTTGCTACATATCATTTTCCCATTCCTTTTAGTATTCTAACATTTTATGGAGCACGTGATACTACGTTGTTGATCTGCAGATATTCCCAATCTGGCAGATGACGTTTTGCAGCTTGAATATGGAAGACTTCGTCATTTTCTTCATAAACTGGAGTCTTGTCAAGGCATTAATTCTTTTTGTCTTTGTCTCATTAATGTCCTGCGAAAAGTAACACTAAAGTAAAGATTCCATAATTTCTCAAATAGAAAAGTCAGTGCCATCGATAGTGATAAAGTAACTCAGTGAAAAGATAAATCAATATACTCAACTGAAGCAAAATCTAAATATCAAGCGCTGAATGAATAGTATTTAGTCAGTGACTAAAGTATATACTCAGCCCAGAACTGCTCAGAGTTAAGATAAATAGCTAGGTCAGAGAAGACATAAAATTCTACCCTTGAATTTATTCATCCACATACAACCATAGGCTATTTATTTTAACATCATTATTGATTTAATTATCTCATACTTAGCTTAATTGTTATGATCAAAACTTAAGTACTACTGATTCATCCACTAAGTCAGTCCAAATTTGTGCTTGGTTCAACAAAATCTTTATGCTATTTTTTTTTTAAAAACCCCTAGAGGAATATCGTGTCCCTCCAAAGGAAAAAAGGTTGGGGCGGGTGATAATTTCGGGGCATACCCACCCTCTTTTCATTTAAAAATGCCGATCTCAAGGTGGGATTAACATAAAAGTCAATTGCAAGTTAATAACAAGCTGGGAAAAGTAAAAACATCCAACATCACAAAGCTTAAAGTGCGCCTTCTACACTTAAAAACAAAATAACATAGATACAAACTCGATGTGGCAATATGCTTGGAAGAAACAGTTCCTCCAAAAATCAATTTTTTTTGCCTTTTCTAAATAGCCCATGCAATGAAGAACCAAATAGATGTAGCAAATTGTCTTTTCGTTCTTGGTTGACAATAAGGACGCTAAGAAAGAAAAAATGTGTAACTGGTTGAAGGCATAATGAAAGAGACACCTAACAATCGAAACAAATCGAGCCACACCTTGGAATTGGAGGTGCAATGAAACAAAACGTGATCCATCATCTCATCCTCATCACAAAAGGAGCAACTCAAATCTACCACACTAGGGCATCCACTTTGTAGGAGAAAAGACTTCATTCGTAGCTTCCCATAAAAGAGTAACCATCCAGAAAAATGAATTTTTAATGGAATACATGATTTCCAAAGAACTATAAGGTCCACCACCCCATTTGGCCCTTGAATAGAATAGTAGAATACCATACAAAAAGATGATGTTGAGTACACCTTTTCAGCTCCTACATCCCACAAAAAATGATCGATAGTTGCTGAATCTTTATGCTATTTCAAAGTGTGCTAATCATGTTTTTGCAAAAACATGCATGTGTCAAATGTGTCATAAACATCGGTTGTTAGTAACGTAAATAACTCTTGATGCTATTTCGAAGTGTGAAAATCATATTTTGACCAAAAAACGCAAGTTATCATAATGTGACAAAAATTTTAAACCCTAACATTAACATCACTCTTTAGGCTATTTCAAAGTGTGATAATCATGTTTTGATGAAAAAATGCATGTGTCAAATGTGACTAACGACAGATGTTTGTGTCACATTTGACTCATGCATTTTTTTGTCAAAACATGATTATCACACTTTGAAATAGCATAAAGAGTTGTCTGAACTTAATCAAACTGAATTGAATTGTAGTCCAAGAGAACATGACCTTATTCAGTTTGGTTAAACCAAACACTATACATGAATAGTGTTTTCTAGTACCAATTGTAGGTACTTTTAAATGCTATGTAAATATTGTCCACTTTCATGATTTGTGTCTAATATAAAGACACATTTCATTTTATATATAGCAACAAGTTTTGGACTATTGTTACAACATATATCAGAAAATTTTTACAATCATTATTAAATTTTTTTGTTGTAAAACTAGCAACAGAATCTATTTTGAAAACTTCCCAAACTCATATGGTGTAGATTCAATGTCTAGGGTTTTCAAGAAAAATGGAATCACACGAAGGATTTACGTACCTCGAAAGAAAAACGTTAGAAATCTTAATTTTGGTTTCTTATCAGTTGATGGTTCATTGCCTATTCATGAATTTCTCCAAAGACTAAATTCGATTTACATCAGAATCATTCATTTGAAAGCTTTCAAGGCAAGATATTCAAGATGGGATGATCTTTCATCTTCCCAGATTTACAAGCGCAATCTAAATCCTCCCCAGGCTCTGAGGCACAAGCCAAATTTTTGTAATTCATTCCGAGGTGACAAATCCTATGCAAAATTGTCAAGGGCTAAAAAGTTTTGAATGACATCTCTGTCAAACCGAACTCGGAACAACATGGAGTGCCTTCCAACAATGCAATTTCTTCTCGAGGCCATGATCTTATTTTAGAAGTGGCCCCGTGGAAAGATAAGTCGTGCCTTGTTTCTTTGATTAATATTTCAAACATTCGCACCACTTATGAATTATTACATGATCAAGGCTTTGATATTTCATTTTCGGCTCCCATGGGTAATGACAATGTTATTGTCTCTTTTAATTTAGTGAGTGCTATAAATGACTCTGTAGGTGGTGATTGGAAGGTTATGCGACATGTTTTCAGTCGGGCCTCACCCCTACCGACAGATTTTTCTCCAGAGGAATGCATCATGTATGTTTGCTTTATGGGAATTCCCCCTTGCTAGACATAGAAAATCTGATCAGACACTTGGCAGCCTTGTTCGGTACAATTGTTTCTTTGGATTTTGACTTCACTAGACTTGATCGTTTGGATGTGGTCTCTTGCCTTGTACTAGTTCCTTTCAGAACTACTTGCCGATCTTTCATGCTTGTTAATGACAATTCTGAAGTCTTTGTTTACATTAATCTCAGACAAGGAGTTGGTTGTGAGCACTGCATTGACAATGAATCTAATATCTCGTGTGACTCTAGTGATGTCTCAATTGATTATAGTAACTCATCTGATTCATTTCAACCAGATTTTTAGCAACATAAAAATGCAATTCATGAGTTTACGCATGTCTACCCTGGTCCAGAACATTCTGGTACTAATCTAGGTGCTATCCCCAAGACTAATTTAGCCGCAGCTGATACGAATATTATGACCGACCAGAACAGGCAACTAATAATTTTTTAGGCAAGCCCAATGCCTCAACCTGAGAATTCAGAATCCTCGGAGCTTGACATTCTAAATATGAATCGGGTTATCATTCTTTCATAATCACTATCATCTCCAAATCATGAAAAGGAGAAGACCATCGATATAGGCAACAAATTAGGCCTATTCAAAGAACATCATGGACCAATTATTTTAGCAGCTATGGATAATCTGATCAACTGATTAGATTTTTTGTTTTCAGCATTTCCTTCTTTCTTATGTTATTGGATTTCTTATGTTGGAATTGTCGAGGAGGGGTGAACAATGGTTTCAAATAACAATTCGTGCTATCTTGCATTTGGAAACATAACTTGAAATTTTTCGTTCTTTTGGAGACGAAGATCGAATGTGTCTCTGATATTGTGATCCGTCGCTTTTGGGCTGATAATGACTTTGCATATCACTACGTCACTTCCATTGGTATTTCGAGTGGAATCTTACTCTCTTGGAATTCTTATTTACTTGTTAGGATGATTATCCACTCATTCCATGGGTGGTGTTGAAATTTTCTATGCAACAGATGGATTTTCATGTGCTTAGTCTCTATACTCCGATAAATCTTGTTGACAAAAACACATTATGGTCTGAAATTCTTCTGATAATTTGGAACTTATAGATGGTTTTGATATGTGGGGATTTTAACGAAGTATTACGCGAATCAGAAAGAGTTGGGGGTCATTTCCAACCCTCGTTAAATGCTTTTCAGTATTTTGTGCTAGAAGCTGAGATTCATGATTTACCTCTACATGGACATGATTACTTAGCATAACAGGGTTTCCTTCTCACACGTTTATAGGATTTTTGTTTCAAGTGATGTAATTGACCGCTTGCCAAATCTGTCTATTTTGACTATAGACACAACCTTATCCGATCATTTCCCTATTTTATTTTAGTGTGCCATTGTCTCAGCTACTGGTCCAAAACCTTTCCGCTCTTTAAACCTTTGGTGGGATAATTTAGAAGTTTTACCTTTCATCCGATCTAAGTGGCAATCAATTTGCGCTTCTTATCCACGTAGAGACATTTCCTTCAAACTATCCATGTTGTGTAAGGCTATTCATCCTTGGCATTCTGAGAATTTTGGGGATTTAAATACAATGATTTCTAATTTGGAAGTAAAAATTATGGCACTCACCTCTAGCAACGTCCCTCACCCTCTCTCCGACACAGAACACTGATCTTGATAATCTTTGTAATTCTCTTCAAGAATGCCGAGTAGCCTTGGAAAGACTCCGACATCAACAATCTCGTGTTAGTTGAACCTTATTAGGGGACAATAATACATCCTTTTTTCATCGCACCGCTTCTGCCAGATACCAGAATAATAGAATAACACAGCTCGATATCGAGGGGCATATTGTATCAGATATTTCGGTAATTACCAGTGTAATATGTAACTACTATGAGCGACTATTCAAGGCCAATCTAAAAGTTCTTTTTTTGTTGTGTAACCTCCAATTTTCCACTATTACTATTGATCAGAATTCGGCCTTGACTACCCCCTTCACCTCGGATGATATTTGGTGGTCTATTGGTGCGTGTAGAGAGAACAAAGCTCAGGGTTCAGATGGTTTCAACTTCTTCTTTTACAAGGATTTTTGGGAGGATTTAAAGCCTGATTTGTTGGGGATTTTTTACTATTTTCACACTACTTTACGGCTTTCAGATACTTTGATAACTTCTTACACTGTTCTTACCCCTAAAGTTCCAGGTTCTTGTTCTTTGAATAATTTTAGTCCAATTTCCCTCATCCATGGTGTTTACAAAATTATTGCAAAGTTGCTTTCTTTTCAACTTCAAGCTATTGTACCTTCTTTAATTTAGAGTAATCAATTTGCATTTATAAAGGGTAGGAGTATCCATGAGTGTTCTTTCTTGGCATCTAAGGTTATTCACAGTTTGCATGTTAGGCAGAAATCTTGCCTGGTTTTGAAACTAGATTTCCACAAAGCTTTCGATAGTATCTCTTGGGCTTACGACGACTCCGTTCTTCACAAAATGGGTTTTGACCTGAAATGGATATCTTGGCTTGCAAACTACGAGAAAAACTCGACCACTTCTATACTGATCAATGGTAAGCCATGTGCTCCGTTCCGTATTAAGAGAGGTGTGAAACAAGAGGATCCTTTATGACGCTTCATTTTTGTGCTTGCCGTGGAAGGGTTGAAGTAGTTATTCGACTGCAGTATCGGGAAAGGGGTGTTACCCGGTTTCCAACTTGAGTAATCTTTACCGGATATTTTGTTACTTCAATTTGCGGATGACACTATATGCTTTTTACTGGCTGATGAGGGAATTATTCCTAATTTCATTTGCATATTAAGATGCTTTGAATTAATTTCTGGACTTCGTATCAATTATCACCAGAGTGCTCTGATGGGGATTCATGTTAACAAAACCTCTTTAGCATCATATGCGGTGCGATTTGAATGTCAGGTGGATAAATTTTCAATAAAATATTTGGGAGCACCTCTTTGCTTAAATCAGTCCCGTATTACTTCATGGGAACCCTTGATTGCAAAGTTCAAGAATCGATTAGCTAATTCGAAGGGTAGTTGTCTTTCCTATGCAGGGCGAACCATTCTTATCAAATCGGTATTATCTTCCCTTCCTATTCACTTTCCATCCATTCTTCGCTTGTCAAACTCTATAGTTACAATTCTAAATCTATTAATCCACAACTTTTTATGGCAAGGTGACTCTAACATCAATGGCATATGCAAAGTGAGCTGGAGCACAATTAATTTACCAAGGCTTATTGGTAGTCTTTTCATTCGCAATCTAAAAGGGGCCAATTCTAGCTTACTCTTTAAATGGATTTGGAGACTTCATGAACCCAACAACGATTCCCTTTGGCATGTATTTTGCGTTTAACATTATAGAGTGCAAACTTGGCAAGAGATGTTACTCCTGGACTCTAAAGTTGTTCCTCCCACTTGGTGTGGTATTTTGAAATGTTGTGTTATTAATGCTACCAATTGGGATTTTTTCTCTACGCATACACATGTTCTTGTGGGCAAAGGCCATATAGGTGCCTTTTGGCATGATAATTGGGCAGCAATTATCCCTATCAAGACCCTCTTTCTGAAGCTATTCACTATCTGTAATAGAAAATTCGCGACGATTTTCCTATTTTCAAACAACCCACAAACTCGTCCATTTTGGAAAAGGAGTCTTTGTCTCTCGAGGCAATAGAAATGCATGGAATTAAGAGCTTTGATCATGACATCTTGTCCGCCTTTGTTTCAGGATCCTAACGCCATCAACCACCCAACATTTCTGCCTATTGCTGATTGTTTTATTTGGGATATTCGAGTTCATAATGTGTATTCGGCATCATCTTTTTTGTCACGGATTCTACCAACAACCTCAATGGAGATCTCCCTCGAGAAATTTCATGCTAATTTGGAATACCCATATGCCCCCCAAAATTAAATTCTTTGGGTGGATTGTGTTTCATAATCGGCTACCTACTTACCAATTTTTATTCCATCGAGGTTGTAACTCGATTGAGAATGATATTTGCCCTTTCTGCTCTTCCTTGAAATATTTAGAGCATTGTCTCTTCCCTTGCCAGGAAAGTTACAGGGTGTGGCGGGATGCTTTTAGATGGTTGGGAATCTCATTGGTAATGCCTCACTCGGGTTATAACTTTCTTCTTCTATGGCATTCTTTCGTTAAATCGGGTACCTACCATGACTTTGGGACATCATTATGGTTCATTTTATGTTGGAACCTATGGAAGTGAGGTAACAATAAAATCTTCAATGGCAAGACCGATGGGGGAGATCTGCTATTTGCAAGCATTAATTTTTGTTGGTTTCTTTTCAAATCTTACAAATGTAATTTTTGCATTTCGGTCTCGGACTTATTTACAAACCCAAGTTTCCTTATCATCTTGTAACACTAACTTTTTGGTTGTTATTTTGAGAACCATTATATTTTAATAAAAGAGAGGTAGGTGTTTTATTGGTAAGTAGGAGTGCCAACCTCGTTGGTAGGCCAGCCCTAAAATTTTCATCTGCCCCAACCTTATTCTTCTTTGAGGGACACATCGTTCCTCTGGGGTTTTCAAAAAAAATAAACATAATTAAAGTTTCTTCAAAACTATAATTAGGACATTGATTATATGATAACTTGCAAGTCATACATTTTTTAAGGTTATTTCTTTTGACTTTTTGAATGATTTACTACTGATTATGTGAAGATTTCGTGCTTATTTAGGTCTTGGATGGTATTTGGACTGATTTGGCAAGTTTGGAGCATTTCGATGGATTTTAGAGCTATTCTGGAAGCTATCCTAGAATCCAGGTTAAGCAGTAACGAAATGAGCTATCAATTTTGGGATTTTTGAAGAAAAGAGGAAATTACAGATTTGAAGCTTCCTATTTGAACACAATGACTAGAAACTGATGTACATTATATCCCTTTTTGTTTTGAATTATTTTTTTTCCCTTTTAGTTAGTAATTATCTGTTTAGTTTTAATTAGGAGATATCTTTCCTAGTTTTTTAGGATTTTCTTTTAGCTTAAATAAGGCTGAATTTCCATCAATATGTATCCATCTTTTAGCTGGCTATTTCCAGCTTGAACGTATTCTGCATCTTCTTCTTCTTTAATTTAATTTTTTTATTTTTCATTATGTTTAGCTTACTTATTTTATCTTTTAATTGAGGAATTTTCAAGGTTAGTTTCATCTTGTGAGGTTTGTTCTTAATTCGTTCTTGAATCTCAATTTTTGAATAAAATCAGGTTTGCTTCTAATTGTTGTTTTTTTATTTACTTTGAACAGATCAATCGGTGTTTTTAAGATTTAAACATATGGTTATTTTCATTATGTTCATGCTATCATAATATGATGAAAAGTTTGTAACAAATGATTTCCTATGTTATCGTGGTTTTATTCGGTTTGATTTCATTCTTTGTGCTATCATAACTTATTGAGTCAAAATTGGTTCTTCTGATCTTAATGCTTTTAAAAGATTAAATCTAGTCAGCTATTTCTACAAGTGCGTCGGATAATCGAGGAAATTGATTTAGCTATCTACAATCAACCCCGGTTTTATAAGAAGAATTAACTGTGCTATTTCATAGTTAAAGCCAATGAATTGATATTTCAAGAGTTATCTTTTTGCCGATGATAAATTGCAACTATGCTGCAAAAATCCTTAATCGATAGAATTTTTACATTCATATTTTTTTATTTTATATTTTGCAATTTATTTTCCTTTAACAAACAAACAATTCAAAATCCCCCATTTTTATTTTTTTTCAGTTTTGTCTTTTTGGTCATTCATTCGATTAAAATTGATTTAGTCAGGCTCTGTGGATTCGACCCTATTTACCCGATACTATAAGTTTTTATCAAACCAGAATAATAGGATTATTTTTGGTGGATTCGACACCCATCAAATCTTAGCGCCGTTGCCGGGGACCAACACTAATTAGTTTTATTTGTTTTGATGACGATGACTGATCATGGAAGTATTACAGCTATGACACTCGAAGAGATGATAGTAGCATTAGGAGGAGCCCCACCTGTAGTTTCTTGTGAGTTTTATGGGGTTAGTGGACACATGCTCGTTACGTGTCTACTTCTTTTTAGTGATGAGCATCAACCAATGGCATTTTGCAACCTACCAAAGACATTTTCCAACATCAATCAAGGTAAGTTGAAAAATCAAGGTATGCTTCCAACTCAAGCTAAAGTTAATTTGAAACAGATTTCATGTTTTGTAACCATTCCAAATGAGAAAGAGCTTGTAAATTATAAATCTGAAATCGAAGCTGTTAACCTGGAGTACAGGGTAAGCAGTTTCGAAAATTTAGATTCGAATTTAAAGACTAATTTAGAAAAGGAGATAAGCTCTAATGTTAACAATGAATCAAAACTGAAAATCACAAAGCTAATAGTTCATTAACTCCATTTTCCAAAAAGGTTGTCAAAAACCAAGATAGATAAGGCAGATAGTGAACTTCAGATTATTGCGATAAATGATCCATTCCATGATGTTTTTTATGTGGATAATATTGTAAACGATTCATTACTTATGCCTTTGGAGATAATTTTGGTTGATGATATTAATATCTCTTATCTTTTGTTTACTATTGAGTTGAAAGAAAGTGTCAAAGGCCTTGGCATAAAAGAGCTTGGTTTAGAAAAGATAGCATGGGATGCTGGTTGAACAAAAAAGACGTCGAGCTAAATGACGTTAAACAAAGGCGCTTTTGGGAGGTAACCCAAAATTATTTTTTTTTTATTTTTATTTTTTTAGTTTTTGCTTTCATTTTCATTTTTTAGTTTAATAGTTTTTTTATATTTCAAAAGGGTATAAGTGTAATTTTCTAGTTATCTTCAACCTTGGTCTTATTCTGTAATTTAATTTTGCAGGTGCAAATTTGGCTTCCATGGAGATTTTTCAATTTGGAGCTTAAATGGGTCATGACATTTGGTAAGAGGCCTACACTGATAAAAGCCACGGTGGTGAACTTAAAGGAGCTTGCATCTTTATAACCCAATCACCCATTTTCTTTCAAGCACAGCAACCCACTTACAACCCATTTAACCTTTCACCCAGTATCCAATATAAATAACCCATTCACTCACTTCACTTTACTTACCCAAATACCCAATTGCCCATTATTCTTTCTCTCATCACTTTACAACCGCACATCTCATATCCACCTCTCCTACTCTTCCAACTACCGACAGACCAAAACACGGCCGTTTGCTCAAACGTCGTCACCTCCTCACCATCGTTCAGTAAAGAACCACCATTTTTCTACTCCACTATTAGAGACCATCGCTGCTGCCCCAAATCACTACCACTCATACTCTATCAACATATTCTTCTCTGGCCATCGCTGACTCGTCAACCTCAAGTACAGTTTTCTAAACCATTGAACTCCAATCACATTCTCATAGAGTCTTTTAAGAAATCTGAAATTGGTGTTTTTATTGAGGATTACCTTGACGATATTGTTGGAGACTATTATTTTGACATCAGGAGCTAATTTAGGAATTTATTTTGGGAATTTTGTCTCTAGTTCTAAGAATATTGTGATTAATTTTGATGCTCCCCACATAGTTAATTTTTTTCCTCCTTGTGTTTGATGTTTAGTCTTAGTATTTTGGAGTTCAATTTTAATTTTAATTTGGTGACTGAATTTTTTATTGCTTCTTTTGAGGATTACAAAATTGGTGTTGGTGATTATCTTATGGATTGAAAAATGCTAAATTTTTTTTAGAAGTTTGATAGGATTGGAGATTGATTCATATTCTGATTCACTTTTCACTTAGTTGTTTTGAGGTTATTAGTTGTTTCTAAGGTACAGCTTCCATTCTTTTAGAGGTGTGTGTGCAAGAAAGTCTATTAAATTTGGAGATTGGTTGAGGATAAGTCATTTTAGGCCATAAAGAAGAGACACTTAATTAGTTGTTAGCATGAAATTGATTGACTTTGATTCTTCCGATATACATATTTGTTTTCTTCATATCCTCTTTATGCATAAAATCTAGTTAATATGAACCTGGTTACCCAAGACCAAGCTGGACATGTTGTCTTTGAAAATGCAGGTCTTCAGAAAGCTCCTACCAATAGCCCAATGCTCCTTGATCGATTGGACGCCCTACTCCAGCAACAAAAGGAAACAAACACTCTCATCTCCACCATCTGTTAGCTTTTTTAGCCCAAACAGTAGCACCCAATAGGCTGCCCCGAGCCTCCTCCACCACCAGGTTATATCTTTCCTTCATCACCTCTATCATTTTTTTTGTTTGCGCATAAATGAGGACATTTATGATTTTAAGTGTGGGGGGAGGATGTATTGTTATTGCCTTTTTTGTCTTCAAGTGAAAGCAAAAAAAATTTCAAGTAAAAATTTGAAATTTTTTTTTGAGCATGTCATATGTTAGTTGCACTTTTTAACCTTTACCTTATTACTAATCTCATTGGTAAACACCACTTAAATTCAATGGGTACACTTAGCAAGTGGATAAGTCATTTTTGAACCATTTTTTCTTATGTTTGAGGGCCTTGAACTAGGATTTTTAGGATGGTTGGGTTTGTTACCGCTGCTTTTAGGGTCGAGACACGTAACTCGTTGATGTTCACTTGAATCTCTTCCTTATTATGGTTTATTTTGAGTTTTATATTTGTCAAAGCGAAGTGAAGAAAAGGGGTTATTGAAAAAGAAAAAAAAAAGAAAAAGAAAAAATAACAAGAAAAAAAACATGTTTGCAAAGAAAAAAAGAAAAAAAAAGAAAAAAAATTCTTCAAAGAAAGATTCATTGTTCTATCGTTATATTTTTTGTTGAGTTTCTTATGACCTCTTTATTCTACCCCGTTACATCTTGGTAATACCCATGATCCTGTGAAGTTGAGAGATGGGCTCATCTTCACCTTAAGCAGTTTGCGTATGGAGCTCAGATCATAGGGAGAACCACCCTCGCAAGAGCCCATAAAAGTTCCTACAACTAAGGTGTAACGGGTTGTCAATGTATTTCATCCACCAAGTTCAGTTGTCTTTGTTTTAAAAGCATTTTAACCGACTTGATCCTCATTAAGATTCTCTTTCAAAATTCCTAAAGCTTATGAAAAAAAATGTACAATTATTACTTGACTCTTTCTAAGTTTCTTATTGAATTTAAGTCTTGGTGTGGTGACAATGTGATGTAGTGGTTATTCGGATTGCTTGATTAACTATGATTATGCTGATTCTGTTTTTAATGTTTGCTTCAGGATAAGCAAAAGGCAAGTGTGGGGGAATTTGATAACTTGCAAGTCTTACATGTTTTAAGGTTATTTCTTTTAACTTTTTGAATGATTTACTGCTGATTATGTGAAGATTTTGTGCTTATTTAGATCTTGGATGGTATTTGGACTGATTTGGAAAGTTTGGAGCATTTTGGTGCATTTTAGAGCTGTTCTGGAAGCTATCCTAGAGTCCAGGTTAAGCAGTAACGAAATGAGCTGTCAATTTCGGGATTTTTGAAGAAAAGAGGAAATTACAGATTTGAAGTTTCCTATTTGAACACAATGACTAGAAACTGATGTACATTATATCCCTTTTTGTTTTGAATTAATTTTTTTCCTTTTTAGTTGTAATTATCTGTTTAGTTTTAATTAGGTGATATCTTTCCTAGTTTTTTAGGATTTTCTTTTAGCTTCAATAAGGCTGAATTTCCAGCAATATGTATCCGTCTTTTGGCTGACTATTTCCAGCTTGAACGTATTCTGCATCTTCTTCTTCTTTAATTTAATTTGTTTTCTTTTTCATTATATTTAGCTAACTTATTTTATATTTCGATTGAGGAATTTTCAAGGTTAGTTTCATCTTGTGAGGTTTGTTCTTAATTCGTTCTTGAATCTCAATTTTCGAATAAAATCAGGTTTGCTTCTAGTTGTTGTCTTTTTATTTACTTCGAACTGATCAATCGGTGTTTTTAAGATTTCAACAGATAGTTATTTTCATTATGTTCATGCTATCATAATATGATGAAAAGTTTGAAACAAACGATTTCCTATGTTATCGTGGTTTTATTCGGTTTGATTTAATTCTTTGTGCTATCATGATTTATTGAGTCAAAATTGGGTCTTCTGATCCTAATGTTTTTTGAAGATTAAATCTTGTCAGCTATTTCTACAAGTGCATCGGATAATCGAGGGAATTGATTTAGCTATCTACAATCAACCCGATTTTAAAAAAAGAATTAATTGTGCTATTTCGTAGTTAAAGCCAATGAATTAATATTTCAAGAGTTATCTTTTTGCCGATGATCAATTGCAACTATGCTGCAAAAATCCTTAATCGAGAGAATTTTTACATTCATATTTTTTTATTTTATATTTTGCAATTTTTTTCTTTTAAAATCAAACCATTCAAAGTCCCCCCATTTTTTTATTTTCAGTTTTAACTTTTCGGTCATTAATTCCATTAAAATTGATTTTGTTAGTCTCAGTGGATTCGACCCTACTTACTCAAAACTACAAATCTAATCAATAGATTAATAGGAATTATTTTTAGTGGATTCGACACCATCAAATTTTCCTATGACTGTTGACTTTCAATGGAGAATGTTCTTTCGTAGAATGGTATAAACAGAGGACCCATAAATTGCAATTTTTAATTTGTAGTTAATTTTATGGCGTCTACTTGGGCCATGTTCTTTTCAACGTCTTAAAACAGAACAGAAACTAGAATTGGTTGAATTAAATTTTAGTGTAAAATTATAACTATGCATAGCTAAACTAAACTAAATTACAGTTGTTTATACTGAACCGAACTACATTGAATTGCAGTAAAAAAACATGACCTTAGTCTTGTACGATTGTGTTTTGTATGAATGTGTTCTTATTGCCGTGGAAAACTCAAATTCCTTGCATCTTTAATTTCAAACTCGGAATGACTTTGTAATACAAAATCAACCATATGTGTGGTAACAATTGAAATATTTATTAACTAACCACTTAAATCAATGCTGATGACCACCCCATCTAGTCCACACCTATATGCATATTTTCCCTTGTTAAAATATTTTCGTCACATGTTATTATAATTATACAATAAATTCAACTCGTTTCACTTATGTGACATGGACATTAATTATAGTTTGGTAGAAATATTTTACATGTATTATATCACTACAATGGAAGAATTGTTTCTCCACGCAGATTAATGACCATGGTCCATTGTATTTATTATGTCAATTTTATGTGAAAATGTAATAAAGCCCTATTATTTTAGAATTTAATCAATTCACTATATATATAAAGTGGCGGAGGGAGGTGGGGGCTGATGGGGTACGTGACCCACTAATCGCCGGAAATATGAGATAAATATGTGTAAAAAATTAAATAAAATATTTTATATATTAAATATGTGGTGAAGCATGGCAAATATTTGGGTTGTGCCGAGGTTCAAACCTCCATCCAAAGTGTCCTAGGTTCAAACCTCCGCTTTATTAGAGTACATCTCTTGATGATTACATTCCTTGTATGTAACTTTTCTATTCTATGTAAACTCCTATGTTGTATTGGAGTCTTCCTTAATAGAGTCTCTTGTATAGGCAAACACCAACTATATATTTGTATGTATTTTCTCATAATGAATTACATTTCATTGAGTTTACATGGTATCAAGGCTAATATCCTAAAGGCCTAATTTTTTTTCGAGTTCAATGGCCTCCTCTTTGCCGCCGGCTGCCTCTTTTGAGCCGCCGGCAACCAATGTTCCACCGGTGGCTGGTACTCCACCGGTAGTTTCTCATGATATTTCGGCATAGCCTTCCTCTCCTGTACCATGCTATTCAACTCATCAGGTTCCATGCTCTATCTCGACAATATTCTAGGGTTCCAAAACCTTTCAATTAACAACAGTGACTCGTCTTCCGTTGTCACCTCTACTACTACCGATCAGGGTTATCCGGTGTTCCATTCCAATCCGGTCATCACTCCTAACTTATCTGCTATGATCAATAACAAACTTACGTCTAGTAATTTCATCATATGGAAGGCACAATTTTTAAGTTTATTAAAGAGTTGTCGTCTTGCTCATCGTCTTGACTCTAGTGTCTCGATTCCTTCTAAGTTCTTGGCTAATGGTTCTGCTAATCTGGTTTTCATTGCATGAGAGCAAAAGGGCCAACAAGTTCTTAGTTGGATCCTCAATACTATTTCTGAGAATTTATTACCTCAGATTATGTCATCTTCTATTGCCTTTGAAGGATGGGATAAATTAAACCGTGCTTATTCTTGTGGTTCTCGCTCATAAGTACACCTCCTGCATTCTCAGCTTCTCACTATCCAACGAGGTGCGGAAGACATCACTACTTATATGTTGAAAGCCAAAAATATTTATGATAGATTGGGTACTTTAGGTTATATGCCTGAAGATGATCTTATTGATGCTATCCTTACGGGACTTGGCAAACAATACGACACTTTCAAGTGCGTTATGGAAGCTAAATTGGAATCTATTCATCTCGACAACATATTTGGTCTCTTGCTCACTGCGGACCGTCAACTAACCCGCACTACACCATAAAGTATTCTGCCAACTGCTATGTACACCGCTAGTCCCTTTGGCGGTCATGGTTAGCGTGGTCCTAGCCGTGGTCCTTGCGGTGGCCAAAGTGGCCAATTTAGTGGCCGGGGGCGTGGACAGTACACCAATTTTCAACATTAGCCCCCTGCCTACAGTCCATTGGTGACCAATCAGCCGCATATCTTCCCGCCTATTAATTATAATGCATATAAACAACTTGTGATTTGTCACAACTACCGCGGCATGGGTCACATTGCTCGTACTTGCTCCTCACCAAAGTTGAACACCACTCTATCATCCCATAAAGCCACTACCACAACCAATCCCCAGCCATGGATTATGGACTCGTGTGCTTCTCATCATCTTACTTCGGATTTGGGAAATCTCAATGTTCATTCTAAATACACCGGTCCAGAAGAAGTTCAGATTTGTAATGGTTCTAAACTCTCTATATCTCATGTTGGTAACTCTAAATTTCGTCTTGGTAATCATCTTTTTAATTTTCATGACATTCTTCGTGTTCCTCATTCTTCTCATAATTTATTATCTATTTTTGCTCTAACCAATTCTAACCCTATTTCTATTGAATTATTTTCTAATTATTTTATCATTACGGAGTTAGAAACGGGATGGATCAGGTACAAGGGCCGGAGTAGCAATGGTCTTTATTCTCTATGCGTGTCTGCTGCTCCTCATGTGTCAGCTAATTTAGCTTCTTTATCTATTTGGCATGATTGTTTCGGACATGCTTCTTTTCCTATTGTTAAACAATTTTTAAATATGAATAAAATAAAATATTCGGGTTCGAATAATTCTCTATGTCATTCGTGTTATGTTTCTAAGAGTCATAAATTGCCCTCTGTGTCATCATCCTTTGTGTCATCATGACCCCTTGAATTAATTTGTTTTGGTGTTTGGAGGTTGTCGCCTATCGTATCTATGGATGGTTTTCGTTATTACGTTGTGTTTTTTGATCATTTTAGCAAATATACTTAGGTGTATTTTTTAAAGCGCAAATCTGATGTTAAAGATGTGTTCATCAAATTCAAAGCCATTGTAAAAAAAAATTTCTATACCACCATTGCGTCTTTTCAATCAGATGGTGGGGGTGAATTTTTTGCTCTTTCAAATTACTTCACGGCTAACAGTGTTTCTCATCGCATGTCATGTCCTTACACACCTAAACAAAATAGGTCTGTAGAACATAAACATCGTCATATTATTGAACATGGTTTATCTCTTATGCATCGTGCTCATGTCCCTCATCATTATTGGAATTATGCATGTGATACAGATAATTTTTTGATAAATCAAACTCCAATGTCACAACTTCAGATGAATTCCCCATTTCATACCTTATTCAAACAATCATGCGATCCCAGTTTTCTTACTGTTTTCGGCTGTCTTTATTACCTTGGCTCAAACCTCATGTTAAAACTAAATTTGATCCAAAGTTGCTTCCGTGTGTCTTCTTGGGTTACAATAAAATTCATAGAGGGTGTAAGTGTTTTGATCTTGTCCATTCTAAATTCTATATCTCACTCCATGTCTTATTTGATGAACAGGTTTTTCCATTTTCGAAGAATCATAATGAAAGGCACTTGGGTCCATCGTCTGCCTCTACACTACCATTACAAATACAATTTCCCATTCACCCTACCACAAACCTGGCCCATCAATAGCCAACTCCTAACCCACCATCGTCTTTCTCTTCACTAATTTTGCATCAACCCGATCCATTCCCAGCACCACCGCCAAACCAGATGCCACTTTCTGACCACACTTCACTAGCCTCACCAAAATCACCATTGACCTCACCCTCACCATGAACTTCGCACCTACCTTTCTCAAATCTTTTCCCAAAATCATCCTCTAACCCAAGCCCAAATGCTGCCTCTTCGAACCCACAAAACCAAGCTAAGCGAAATTCACCCAAACATATGACCACTATATTTTTAACGGGTAAACTTAAGGCTCATGTTCCATTTGACTTGTTACATGTTGTTGATCCCCCATCTTCTTATACACTAGCTTCTAAGCATGATCATTGTCGTCATGCTATGACTGACGAGTACAATGCACTAATTCAAAATGGTACTTGGGTGTTCGTACCACCTCCCTCATCTCAAAATGTAATTAGGTACAAATGGGTATACAGGACAAAGCAGAAAACTTGATGGTACTATTGATTGCTATAAAGCTCGCCTGGTTGCTAAGGGCTTTCATCAACGACCTAAGATTGACTTCTTTGTGAGTTATAGTCCAGTTGTCAAACCTACGACTATACATTTTCTTCTTTCATTAGCTATATCTTTGAACTGGCATGTCAGTTAGTTGGATGTATCCAATGCCTTCCTTCACGAAAATTTGGATGAGATAGTTTATATGGTTCTGCCATAAGGATTTGTCAACCCTCAATACCCGAATTATGTATGTGAACATCACAAATCTCTTTATGGCCTTAAGCAGGCTCCTCACATGTGGCATAAGCATCTAACAGATTTTCTCATGAGTGTTGGGTTCCATGGCTCAAAATCCGACGTCTCCCTTTACTGGTACAAATGTAACTCAGTTATGATTTTCTGCCTCATTTATGTTGATGACATTCTTATAATGGGTAATGACTCTGGCGGTATTTCTCACGTTATTGGCCAAATGCAACGTGAATTTGCCATTAGAGATCTCGATAAATTTGATTACTTCCTCGGTGTTCAAGCAACTTGGCTTGATAATGGTTTATTTCTTTGTCAGTCAAAATACATAAACAGTCTTCTTCTTCGACAAAACATATTGGGGGCCAAGCCTATTTTCACTCCTATGTGTTCTAAAGAAAAATTCGTATCTGGTTAAGGGGATCCATATTCGGATGTTACCAATTATCATTGTATTATGGGTACCTTGCAATATTTATCTCTAACACGTCCTGATATCTTATTTACGGTTAACAAACTCTCACAATATATGCATGCCACAAAAACAATTCATTGGCAAGGTGTAAAACTCTTATTGCGGCATCTTTCAGGCACAACTGTTGTCTCTTCATGGCTTCACTGATGCCGATTAGGTTAGTAGTCCCGATGATAGGAAGTCAACTACTAGCTATGCTGTTTATCTCGGCAGGAACCTTATATCCTGGTGCTCTAAGTAATAAAAGTCTATCTTGTGCTCTTCAATAGAAGTTGAATATCGCGCTCTTGCCACTGGTGCATCTGAAATTGGTTGGTTAGAGATTCTACTCTGAGAAATTGGCATCGGTCTTCCTCGGCCTCCACATTTATGGTGTGATAGTTTATCTGCTACTTATCTTACTATTAACCCTGTGTATCTTCAACGGAGCAAGCATCTTGAAGTTGACTTTCATTTTGTCCATGATCGTGTCTCAAAAGGATTGCTATGTGTTTCCTATACTCCTACTCAAGAGCAGGTGGCCAATGTTCTAACTAAACCACTAAATAAGGACTGTTTTGTTCCATTTCTAGACAAGCTAAGCATTTCATCACTTCCACGCTCATTTTGAGGGAGGGTATTAGAGTATATCTCTTTATGATTACATTCCTTGTATTTAACTTTCCTATTCTATGTAAACTCCTATGTTGTATTGGAGTCTTACTTAATAGAGTCTTTTGTATAGTCAAACACCAACTATATAATTGTATGTATTCTTATAATGAATTACAGCTCATTGAGTTTACACGCTCCACCTTCTTCTTTTTCATTTGTTTGATAAATTAAAAAACAAGCAAAATCTAAAAATATTATAAGACTTTCGATATCTCACCCTTCTACAAATCTAAGCGCTCAAACAAACAATGAACAAAGAATTCTGAGCTATACATACACTGCTTTGGAATTCTCTTGTACAGTCTGTTTGAGGAGAATTTGTTGCTGGAAACTTAATAAAACATAATAATAGTAAAGAAAATAAGAACTTTCATTAAAGATGAAAAATTACAAAAGAAGGAAGGAAATAAAATGGCAATCCCCCAAAAGGGAGGCAAATGCTATAAAAGAAATAGATGGACATTTATAGCCCATCAATTCTAAGTAAGAGAAATAAAAATCTACCAATAGAATATTACAAAATAATCTAAATATCTACATATTTTGCTAAAGGAAATATTAAACTAATCACACTTGTCAAAAAGCCGTCTAGGAAAAGCAAATTTGTAAAGTTGCAAAAAACAACTTTTCTCCATTTTTTCACTCTCATTTCCTGTCATATGTCACATCAATCAGTCAACTTGCACTTTGCACTTGATTGCCAACTTTTTTAATGAATTTTTCCACCACTTTTCAGCCTTCTTCCCGAAATGACATGAGATCTCTTATTCTCGAAGAGATCTTGTAAAACATGAAGATCTCTAATAAAAACTGCACTTTCACATTATTTTTTCTGCAGTTATTACATTATTTTTTAGAGGCAATAGTCATGCCTTGTATTGAAACTTGAATCTCAGAAAGCTTATGACTGTATATCGTGGAATTTTATTGATGCAGTGTTTAGGAGAAAGGGTTTCGAAGAGAATTGGATCAGATGGATGGCTAGTTGCAGGGAAAACTCATTTACACCTATTCTGATAAATGGGCAGTCGTGTAATCTGATTAAGGTTGAAAGGGAAGTTAAACAAGGAGATCCAATTTCACCATTCATTTTTGGTTTAGAAGTTGAAGGATTGAAACAGTTAATTGAAGCTAGTATTCGCAAAGGTCTATTACCGGGATTTAAAGTGGATGGATCGAATGTTGACATCTCTCTCCTGTAATTTGCTAATGATACTTTGTGCTTCCTACCCCTAGATGAGTCCCTTTTACCTATTTTTGTTCGAATTTTAAGTTGTTTTGAATTGATTTTTGGTCTGCGCATTAATTATCACAAAAGTTTAATTATGGGGATTCATATGAACGCTACTTTTCTATAGTCTTGTGCGAATAGATTGGGATGTAAGGTTGAGGGTTTTCCAATAACTTATTTGGGGTCTCCTATCAGTGTGAAACGTGTACCCGTGTCATGTTGGAACTCTTTGATTGGGAAGTTCAAGAATCGCTTGGCAAGTTGGAAAGGAAATTGTCTATCTTATGCGGGGAGGGTTGTTCTTATAAAATCTGTACTGCCATCGCTTCCCATCTATCTGTTATCCCTCCATAAAATTCCTAACACGGTTAATGACGGGGATTTTTCAACTTATGAGAAATTTCCTTTGGAAGGGGGATACGAATTCTAGGGGCATTAGTAAGGTTAGCGGGGGAACTATATCTTTACCAAAGCATTTTGGAGGTTTATTCGTTAGAGATGTTAAGCTTGTGAATTGCAGCCTTCTTTTGAAGTGGTTGTGGAAAATGAGTCTTCCGAGGCTAGGGTCTCTATGGGTCGAAATTTGTGTGAACTGTTATGAGTTTCTTACATGGCCTTCGATTGATTTAATTAAGGACAGACGTGTCTCTCATGTGTGGCGGGGCATTATTTCGTGTTGTGTTAAAAGTAATACTTGGTGGACTTTTTTTACATCAAACATGCGAGTTAAGGTGGGAAATGGGGTTTTATGTTTGTTTTGGCATGATAATTGGACATCTAACCAAACATTATCGTCTTTATTCCTACACTTATATCATTGTATAATCATATATATTCTTCGGTAATGCACGGCTGCTCTTTGTTATTTGGAGAAATAGCAATTTTAAGACCTTTTTGGAAGCGAAGCTTGCATTTAACAAGTCAGGAACGGTGCATTGAACTTAGAAATTGGATTATCCTAAATTGTCCTGCATTGTTTATTGAGGAAGAACGTGACCTTGGTGTGGGGCTGTCACAACAATTATTTTTTAATGTTGAGGTAGATTGGTTTGTATGGACCCTAGAGACTCAGAATCACTACTCGGCTTCTTCCTTTGTTCATGGTATTTTTTTGTCTTGGCCAAACACTGAAATTAATTTCATAATGATTTGGGAGTCGTCCCTCATGGCCAAGGTTCAATTATTTGGATGACTTCTATTCCATAAACGTTCACCAACAAGGCTGCTGCTTTTTAGCCGACGATGCCAACCTATTTCGGATGGAAACTGTCCCTATTGTGCCGATGTTGAGACGGCTGACCATGCAGTGTTCCATTGTTCTGGGAGTTTTTGAGCATGGAGGGAGGCATTCAGATTGTTTGGTATTCACGTCACTATTCCAGCGAATGGATACGAGTTTGTTCAACTGTGGCAGATTTACTTTACCCCTGGGTCAAGTCGAGAATTTGGAACAGCCCTTTGGTTTTTTATTGCTTGGTCATTGTGGAAACGTAGGAATAAGTTCGTGTTCAAGGGCATTATTGATTCGGAGGATCATTTATATGCGAGTATTTATTTATGTTGGCATGTATTTAAATGTAGGAAGCGGCAGCTAGGTTTTTTTATTTCGGATATTATTAAAAATCCAAATTTACTACTCTATTGTAATTGACTTTCTTATGTTCTCGTCTTGAGAACCTGAGTTTGATTTTTTAATAAAAGAGGGGTAACTGTTTTGTAGGTAAGTAAAAGTGCCAACCTAGTTGATAGGTCTGCCCCGAAAATTTCACCTGCCCCAAACTTTTTCTTCTTAGAGGGACACAACATTCCTCCGTGGGGATTTTAAAAAAAAATAAATAGCACAAATTTCCACTTATCAAATTGGCTTTAGGACTAAGCCTGATTTGTTCAGGATTCCTTTATATCAGTGTGAATATTTTTCATGCTTAAATATTCATGATTCTCATTTCTTTCTGTTGGTGAGGGACATATGTTTATACACCAACATGAATGACATATTTAATTTATACTCGCCCTAAGAAATGTGTTCAGCTAACAAACACTACCTAGTTAATCCTTAATTATTACTAATTGAATCCCAATTTGAATTAATTGGTTGATGGTGTCGCTCTTAAAATAAAAAAATAATTGTGTTAAGTCAATTTGAAATTACTATCTATGATTTTTTTTATTTGAAGGTTGAGTACCGGTACCCGGCCTCTATTTATTAAAAGGGAAAAAAATATAGAAAAGGAAAAGCAAAAAAAAAAACAAAACATAAAAACGAAAGATCTTTTTATGAAGGAGATTAGTATCCCAACTTACGACCACAGTGAACTTGCTTCCTAGTAGCAATCACTAGTCCTTTCTTTTTCTTGACTGAAAATGGTTTCCAGCCGGAACCCATGCTATTGGAGGCACTATCAACAGGGGAACCCAGTGCTATTGGAGGCGCTATCAATAGGAGAGGCATTAGGAGCCTACTCTTCTAGGGACTTACCATGTTCTAAACATACCTCCAAATTAATCCCATCAAAATTAAGACCATCCAAAGATTGAGAAGCATTCGCTATTGAAACAATTGCAGCATTTTTATTCTTCTCCTCCAAATCTTGTTGTCTCGGTTTATTACGTTGGAGGAGAGTCAAATTGAGCTGATTATGTAGAACAAGTACATCCGCATTAATATTTTTAGAATCATTGTCTGGGGCAGCCTCTTGTCCGTTATGGCCTTGCGGATTAGGAATTGAAGTCTTAATTTGGAGAATATCTACGATAAATACCTGATAATTAGTAAACAGTAATGGGTATTGATTTGTAGTAAAAATGATTTGGAATGAGGTAGACCATTATTCCCTTTAATGATGTTATTTTCGTCGTTTCCATTGATTTTCAGCTTCTTTGACAGATGGATCCGTGCATATGCATGGCAGATTTCCAAAATTTATAACCCATTAATAGAAAACATTAATTTTTTTTTAAAACACCCCAAAGGAACATTATGTCCCTCTAAAAGGAAAAAGATTGAGGCGGGTGAAAATTTCGGGGCGGACGCCCCAACTAGGCTAGTGCCCCCGCTTACCTACAAAACACCCACCTCTCTTTATTAATTAAAACTTCAAATCCTACTCACAAGATGAGAGCATCAATGGATATCAAATACAGCCTAGTAGGTGATACGAAAATAAAAATATCCGACACCAAAGTCATCAACTCCTATTACATCGGGAAGCAAACAATAAAAAAATGAATGCTAACTACAGCTAAGTAAGATGCTCAGAAAATTAAATATATCGGATACAACAAAATTAAGGTTCTGCCATCTATACTTGAAGAAAAACCAGCATAGATAGATGCCATATCCAAGATGATCCTCGGTGTTTAGAACCCCTTCGAACACGAACTTATTCCTCCTCTTCCAAGTAGTCGATGCAATCATAAACCTTAGAGACGTACCAAACTCGTAGCCCGGTCCCGGGGAAAAGTAGGAATGCCATACTAATAAAAACTCAATTCCCCTGAATGGCATTGTTATTGAAATACCTAACAACGAAAAAGCTTGAGCCCACACGCGATAACTACCCAAGTAATGAAATAAAGCATGTTCAATTGATTCTGTTTCCTCACAAAACGGACACATCTCATCCAATACCACTAGGCACCTACAGCTAAAACGAAAAACCTTCATTGGGAGGCGTCTATGAAACACTAACAAAACAAAAAATTTAACTTTTTGTAGAAGGCACGTGTTCCACACCAACATGAAATTAGATTACGGCTTAGTCCATTGTGGCGTCATATAATAACCCAAACAAATCGATGCGGCTGAAAATAAATTGTTAGCTCCCAATTCCTATAAAAACTGATATCCCATCCCCTGAAACACGACTTGTTGTTGCTGTCCTAATGTAGCGCCACCCTCAACTTCCAAAAAAATTGCAAGGCAATTTTGGCATATCCAATTCTGAGTCTGGGTACACCTATCTCTACTCGAGATCCTTAGATTTTGTTTCCAAAAAGGTTTCAAGAAGACTGTTGTCCCAAAAATAGAATTACACCCATCTCACACCAAAAACCTTTTCAAATTACACATGAGATATAAATTAGGGAATAGGATGGATAATGACACATTCACCGTCCAATTAGCATGCCAAAAGGAGCAACATACCCCATTCCCCACCTTAACCCTGATGTTCGATTTAAACAGCTCCCAGTAAGAGATATTTTTTACGCAACAGCATAAAATGTCACGCCAAACAAAGGAAAGATGTGAACTCTTAACATTTTCAAAAGAACTCCACGAGTCAAAGCCATACCTGCAAACACACACATTATACCATAATGATGCCTTCCTGTCTACTCTAGCCCTCCATATCCATTTCAAAAGTAGGCTGCAATTCACTACTTTAAGGTCCCTAATATATAACCCCCCAGGGTTTTTTGCTAACATAATTGTCTCCCAACTCACCCTACAGATTCCCCTAGAATTTGCATCACCTTTCCACAAAACATTCCTCACTAATAGCACTAGCTTATTATTACTTAAGACCATCATTTTATTCAAGAAGAGCAAATAAATCAGAATAGAGGAAAGAACCGATTTCACAAGGACCACTCGGCCAGCATACAATAAACATTGTCCTTTCCAACTTGAAAGGCAATTTTGGAACTTACCAATCAACGAGTTCCAATAAGACATTGGAATATGTCTCGTACTAAGGGGGGGTAATAGGAAATTTCTCAATTTTGCATCCTATGAACTCCTCACAATGATGCAACATAGAGTCCTGCACGTTAATTCCCAAAATAGAGCTCTTTACAAAATTAATTTGCAAACCCAAAATCAGCTCAAAATAATGTAACAAACGAATAAAAATAGGTAAAAGAGACTTATTTGCAGGTAAGAAACACATTTTGTCATCTGCAAATTTGAGGATAGATATATCCACCTCCGACCCATCAATATTGAAACCAGGCAATAGACCATTCTAGATGTGTGCATCAATTAGTTGTTTTAGGCCTTCCACAGCTAACACAAAAATAAAAGGAGAAATAGGATCGCCTTATTTGAGCCCCTACCTAACCTGATCGGATTCGAAGGACTCCCGTTGATAAGAACTAAAGTTATAGAGTTCTCTCTGTAAGTCACCATCCATCTAATCCACCCATCATAAAAACCCTCCTCCTCAACACTGCATCAATATAGGACCAAGAAACGCTATCATACACTTTATGGAAATCAAGCTTAAGAGCCAAACAAGATTGACCGCGTTGATGAATTGATTGGACCACCTCTGAGGCTATAAATGAACATTCATGTATATTACGGCCTTTTACAAACGCGAACTGATTATCTAAAATCAATTAAGGCAACAATACTTGCATCCTCTTTGGAAGAACCTTCGAAATAATTTTATATATACCGTGAATAAGAGCAATCGGTCTATAGATTCCTAACAAGGATGAACTAGGCACTTTAGGAATTAAAACAGTGAAGGATGATTTGATAGAGTTTGGCAGTTGAGCGAACATATACAACTCTTTGAATACAGCTAGCACTTCCGATTTCAATTCACCCTCGAAGCATTTATAAAAGAAAAAGTTAAACCCGTCCGAACCCGGGGCTTTCCTTCCTGACAGGCACAAACTGCAACCCACACTTCAGCCTCTGTAAAAAGCCTCAACTAACCCTAAATTAGCTGCATCATCCACCATTCAAAAATTTAAACCACTCAGATCATAAGGCACCTCATCGTTTTTCGAGAACAAATTTGAGTAATAATTCCATATTGCTCTAATTAGTGTTGGGTTAGAGGAAATAACCCCATCCACTTCAACCTGATAGATCTAATTTCCCCTAAACCTAGCCGACGCCACACGATGAAAAAAACTCGTGTTTTCATCCCCAAGCATAGTCCAGTTAACTCTCAACTATTTATGACGTATCTTTTCTAGGTTCCACCAACAACTAAGCAAAGTCGAATGCACATTCTAAAGTTCTAAATTGCTTTCCCCAACATTTGGCCGGGCAGTTAAACTAGAGGCCATGGATATAACGTGAGCCTCAAGGTCCTTGATTCTGGCCTCCAAACCACCAAAATTAGATTGGTGCCATGGCCTAATAGTGTTCCTTAATCGGAATAACTTAAAATCTATGTCGCTACCCGAAGCTTCCAAACATATAACTTGCCACATATAGCTTGCCACTTTGATTTCAAGAAAGCTAGGAAACTATCATCATCCCATAACCAATTCAATGACCGAAATATTTTTTTACCTCCCCACCCTGAATCATGAGAATGAAAGACTATCGGGAAGTGACCCGGTAATGCCGAGTCTACCGTCATCAAATTCTACCCCGACCACTTATCTAAGCTATCACCCAAAACTAACACCCGATCAATCCTTAAAAAGGATTGGCTATTAAACCAAGTGTAATTGCGGTCATACAATAGTAGATCAAAAAAGTACACTCATTAACAAACTCCTGGAATTTAATCATCGAGCTCATGACCGTTCCACTACTCCTAGCTCTCTCAGAACTATGTAGAACATTAAAATCACCACACAACATCAAATTTTCCAAACCAGGAATATGATGCAGCAAATCAATCCATAGGTGGTTCCTCTCTATATAACTAGGTGGACTATAAATACATAACAAATTTACCTCGAATTGGCTAGACATAATATGTAATATGCACCATCAATCTGCGGAAGCAGTAATAGATCCATGAATTAAGCTTAAATTCCAGGAAACCAATAGTCCACTTGATAAACCATGTGTAGGAGTACAATGCTATTGAAAATCATTGTGTCCTTAAAATTTCATGACAACCTGATCTGAAATCAAAACAGCCTTTGTCTCAATCAAAATAAAAATCTGTAGGTGCCACTTCCGTATACTAGACCGTACCAAGAATTACTTTGCCCCATTCGTCAGGACCCCTCAACAATCCCAACATAAATAACTCAAAGACATAATATTAATTAATAACCTAGTACTATGGCAACCAGCTCAATGTTGCTGACCTTCCAAGGCCTCCACAATCATGCCCATATTCTGTTCATTAAAAACCTCAAGATTTTCACCAAACCAAAATGTCATCAGTTCTCCACTTACACTCGGTTCGCATTCTTCTGCCCAAATGATAACTCTATTCATATTTGAAATGTCCAGGCTCGAATAGCTGGGCACTTCCTTAAATGGAACCAATTCATTCCCTTCTATATTGATCGCACTTTCACTAGATTTATGGTTACTTTTTGGGCGTGTTTCGTTACTTTCTATAGCTCTCACATCCCACTCATTCATTCATGTCTCTATATCATTCCCCAATGATTCAAAGCTACTCCTATTAGAAAAAACTTCCTTTGTCTCCCTCTCTCCTTCTGAGTCGTTATCCTGATAGTGTTGGCAACCAACACCTTGTCTAAGGTTCGGATAAATCATCACCTTCCTAGTTCCCATAGCAAGAGTCAAATTTCGGCTAACTATCCCCAAAGGAACTGAAACAAGATAGGAGACCACATTAAGGTGATCTATCCTTTCAAATTATAGTCCATCGCAACAATTTGACCAAACCTTGCCGTAAGTTCATGCACCAAAGATTCACAGATAAATGCCGGTGGAATTCCCATGAGATCAAGGCACATGATACATTCCATAGGTGAAAGTCAACCGGTAGTGCCCTAATTGAATCCAAGATGTGTTCCATTACTTTCCAATCAGTCCTCATAAACTCCGATAAACCAGCAACTCACAAGAATGAAATTAGACACTATCTCCCCCAACAGGAGCAGCAAAATTGATCTCAAACCTGTGATCACACATAAGATCATAAATATTTTGAATATGGGATATGTTTTTAAGTTGAGCTAATCAGGAACACAATTTCCAAGGTGCAGTTTGAATCACCAAATTACCACTTAACTGAGAATTTACAGGTCTGATTGGGTTTGTTTCTGCCTGAACAGGATTTGTCGAGGCCTCTACCGAATTCTGATTAGCCACAACTGCAAAAAATGAGTGATTATCTTGAGGGGAATTATGGAACACAAACTTCTGTTTAGGCTCCTATTTTTTTGGGTCGAACCTAAGGAGCTTCCTTAGGACTAACATACTAGGCTCTAAATGCATTGAGTCTTACCACGCCATTGACCACACAATTCAGAATTTTCAGCGCCTCTTGAAATTGAATGGATCTGCTGAGGGAAATAAAACCAAAATTCAGGTTTTCAGAATTCCTTCTCCTAGCAATATAGACCCATCCATTCACTCCCCACCTATTAAAAATCCTCTTCATGGCAGCTGCATCATAGTTATTAGGGAAATTTTCAAAATAGATTTTAGAGGAATTAGGGTTTCCAGTTTAGCTAGCATAGTGGTTGCGGGTAGGGTGTTGGGAGCGGTTGAGGGAGAGGGGCGGCGTGAGGGTAATGAACGGTGCTGGTTGGTCACTGGAACGCAGCGGCAGTGGCTAGGAAGGGGTTGGGGTGGGTGCGGGTAAGGTTTCTCTCCATATGATTTTATAACATATTTGTATAAAATCTTGCAAACAAAATATGCTTAGAAAACATTAATATATATTTGAATATATGTATAACTAAGAAATTAATTATGTAAAACTAAATTTTTTATGAAAAAATTATGTAAAACTTATTAGTTAACTGATAGGGGTATCAAAATGAAAATCGACATGCTTTGACAAAAAGGAAAAAAATATATGGAAAGAATATTTTTAATGTTTTGACTATAAGGTTAATGATAGAGACAAAAGATTTAAAGACTCACTAACTAGGTGAAATTATACAATGGACCGGATCCTTTGGTCCCTTCTAACTCCAACAATGACATGTGTAATTCATGCATTGAGAAGGGATTAAAGGACCAGATCCATTGGAGTGGTACTTAACTAACAGAATATTAAACCATTATCCCATAACACATGTTATTCAAGCAGTGAGAAGGGACCAAAGGATGAGATTTTATATTATGCACCTGGCTTTTTACACCCTTCTCCAATCCAAGTTTGAGAATTTATTAACAATTAATTAATTATTTTCTCACCCCAATTAAATACATCCTAATAAATTCTTAACCCTTGGATTGGAGAAGGGTGTAAAAAGCCAGGTCCATAATAAAAAATTATTGGTCCCTGTGTGGGTCTAAATAAGGTCAATAGGAGGGTGAATGACCTTTTTTCGTGGAATTAACAGACTTTAAAAGGTCTTAGTGTAGCATGTTTGAATATGTTACGGAGGATGGATCCGGATGATGCTGTTGTGAAAATAATAATGCAAATAAGTAAAGAGTAAGGAATTCAAACACAAGTATTTTATCCTGGTTTGGCCCCGCCTACTCCAGTCCCCAGAGTTTCCTTCCTCCAAGCTTTTCCACTAGTAAATTCCTTTCCAACTGGCAGGAATCAAGCCTTATATTTTGTCTCCGGATGGTACCCCCTTCCGGATGTAGGATATACCACTAGAGGCACCAACTCCTAGCTGAGTCCTTTTGTCTTTAGTAGGATATACCACTTAGATTTCTACCCAAACCTAAGTTGAGTCCTATAGGGAGATCCCACTCAAAGCACCTACTTCAAGCTATATCCCAATCTCTCTACTCACACAAGTAGGAGATCTTTTAAACTTTGTTTTCTCAAAGGTTTTGGTTTTGGACTTCCACAAGTTTATAATTTCACTTGGGAATCCTTACAAATAGATTTGGAATTTGATTAATTCTTGAAGGGATGTGTTTACTGATTGCTTTTAGCGAATTCTCTTATTAATGCTTTTTTAAAATCAACCAGCACCTTCTCAACTCGTGAAGCTTCCCTTTTATAGGCTTCTATCATAAATGTAGCCATTGTGGGTTGTTGAGCTGTAATTAAATTTTCACCATTGATTAGGTAATATATGGCACTTCAGGAACCGTTGATCAATCCGTTAGATAGAGATTTTGACAGTTGAATCCTTGGGATTGAGGCTAAAAAGTTGTCAGTGATCGTTTTCCTTGTATTTTAGTGAGTCACCAACTTTTAGGCCATTGCCTTTTTGGCATGAGTTCCACGCGCCTTTCACATTGGTCTAGGTGAAAAAGGTTGATACCTTTTTCTCTTTCCTATGTCAGTCCTTTGTCCTTTCTCTAAAAAGTGCTAGCTATCATTTTTGTCTTGCTTTAAGGAAAAGGATCTTTTAATTGCAGACGAAAACGAATGGAAGGAATTTAATATTTTGAATTTTTTCCCTTAATGTCTTCCGGATATTTTCAGTCTTAATATCTTTGGATCTGTCTTCTTCCGGATGCTTGTACAATCAGTTCTTCTAGATGTTATTTTAGGTTGTTCAAAGTTTGTTTTCCTTTCAAACTTTAACCGGATTCTTCCATTTATGCTTAGGTAATTGTCCTCACTTGTTTTGGACTTTTGGATGTTTTGATTATACTAAGCATAAGGAAAGGTGGTTTTATGGTCTAAGTATGATTTTTGATACTTAGTCATTTACTATTTTTACTTTTGGCATCCCTAACTCCCCCAGCATTTTTCAATTCTAGCTTCTAAGGTTTTTCCAGTACAGTGGCAAATTGTACTTTAGAAGCAATTTTTTGTAGTAATTTTTCACTATATATACTTCTGCTGTTAACAATAGTTAACATCAATGAAGTTCAGGATTACAAGATACAGAAATACATAAGTGAAAAATAACTGTAGCTATTAAAAATTTTACAATTTATACATAGTTTATTACAAAATTATTTCTTTTCGGAAGCTTCTCCCTTCTTCTCCTTTCTTTTGCCCTGCTGCTCTTTTTCTACATCAGCTTTGTCTTTCCCCTTATTAGTCTTCCCCTTTTTGTTTGCATCAACTTGGGGGTCAATCACCATGTAGCTTTTACAATCCCAGCTCTCCTGCCAAGCCTTGGAGTAGATAGAATAATCTACATTCCCTTTCCTTCTGTCGTCTATTATTGTATCTACAGTGGATGGAGCTAGATGCAGCGGCCGGAAGACCTTCTGGAGTTTGGGGTAGGACTTTATGAGATAAGGATGCATTTGTAGGACATTTTCGTGATCTTTCTCATCGAAGTAGGGGAAGAGCGCTTTTAGGAGAGTTGCAATCCCTTTATGGCCAATGAAGCATATGTCCCCTATATGTTGAATGAGATCCTGAAGCACAGGGATGAGTTGACTTTCCAAAATAGAAGGTGAGGAAGATCCAGATATTGATAGGTTGGATAATTTGGACTCCAATTTTTTATATTCTTTTCCTATATCTTGACTGCAGTTGTGGATGCTTGTATTTATAGTCATGAGGTCTTTGTGAAATTCCTCTTTGACATTATTTATGACTGTATCCTGCCCATTCATTTGGCTTACAACCTCCTATGCAATATTTTCCATCTGTTTGGAAAACAGCTTGGGCATTTCTTCATCCTTGAATTTCATGAGCTTATCCAAGATGGCCTGTTGGTTTTCATTTAGGTTGGGGAGTGCGGATTTCTCTTCTTTTTCATTAATAAATTTTGACAAGTTTTCAAACTTGGAGTATAGATATTCCTACAATTCTGTGGATAGATCAGTTGAGGAGGAGGTGATTTTGTCCACGAGGGTAGAGCAATTATTTGTAGCTGCAATATTAGCCTGATCTGCAGAATGATTTGCTCCTGCAATTCTTGTTTTGATATGTTCCATCACTGGAGTTACTTTGGCAAGGGAAACCTCTACCACTTGATCAGCAGTGGGAACATCCTCCACTTTCTTCGCAATTCTTTGCACGCTCCCTTTTATCTCCCCTATATCAGCATTTAAATTCAGATTTTTGGATCTTTGTTTTAACACTTTCTCCAAGGATTTAAGGTTCTTTTAGATATTTTGGAGACTTTGCTTGATATTACTCTCCTCATGTTCCTCACGCATAGTATCCTGTAGTATTTTCAGCGCTGTCGTAATCTTTTTCACTCTAGTTTGATTTATACTAATAGTTGGCTTTTTGATCGGACTTTTATAGGAGGAGGTTTCAGATCCTAAGCTACTTCTAGTTTCATCTGATCCAGATGAGTCTCCCTTACTTGTCTCTTCTTCTTCTTCTTCAGAAGACTCCTCTTCTTCTTCTTTCTCTTCTTCCAACCTTCCCTCCAGAATGGCCTCTTCCTTAGAGTCCACTTTAGAAGTGTTCTCGTTGGGTCTCAGACCATGTCCCTCTTCCGGAATGATATGATTTGGGATAGGCTGGTTGTCCTTAGATTTGTTAGCAATTTTAGTATCTAAGTTCCCCTTATTTTGATCTATTATTTCAACAGCAGCATTAGCATCAGTATTTATATCAAACAAAATTGAGTTAGGGATTACCTCGTCTATTGGCGTTTGATTCTGTGTCTGCTTCTTCTCTTCTTTCTTCCACCTCCACAACCCTCGGATGACTGGAAATGTCCTCAGCCATCCCTTTAAATGGCTTTTTAGGACTTTTAATTACTCCTCCAAGTGTGTTGGTAATATCCTCAACACCCTCTCCACTTGCCTTTTCAGGTCTTACTTCATTAGTGATCTCACCTTTTGGATTAAGTAGATTCTTTGAACGTGGTCTGGTTCTAGGCATGAAAGTGAAAAGGTCAGCTTTCGGATCCTGGGCAATGGTTCCTATATCTATTGGATTAATAAGAATGGCCTGGGCACTTGAAGACCGTCCAAGTCTTCTATTCTGAGCTTGATGATCTTGTTATTATCTTTGATGGCTTCCCTTACTTCTCATATTGAGGGTCATCTGGAGTGACTTCCTCATTAAATCTAGGCACATTCTTGCCTTAGTTTTCTTGGCCTTAGCCATTTCATCCTCTTCAGCCTTCTTTGCAGCACCCTCATCTATGATTATTCTAGCTGGCTTCTTAGCTTTGCTTTTCTTGGCTATCACAACCTCATCAAAGGTGCAACGCTTTCCAATAAACAGCTTCCTTTTAAGTACCAGAGCCTCATCCTCTATCTCCTCATCCTCTACTATCACTTCTGGGATTTTTGTAGTCTTCTTCTTTGTATTTGCTGCTTTTATTAGCATCCCCCATGGCTTAGGCTTCTCAGGACTCTTTTTCATAAGTTGAGTGAGGGTTTTTGAATCCTCATCAACTTCTTCTTTTGAAACCAAAGCTAATTGATGTTGTGCTTTGGGTTTGGTGGTTTTGGCCCTTTTCGGAATAGGGGCATCTTCAACCCGATCTGCTGCCTTCCTGGCCCTACTCTTTTTCTTATCCCTTAGCTTCTTGGCTTTCTTCTCATTCGACGTCTCACCAAAATTTAGCTTCTTGAAATTCTTCTCCAGAATTTCTTTTCCATGGACAGCTTGGAATCCGAAGAGATTCACTTCATTTTCTATAAGGATTCTAGTGATCGGGGCATTGTGGGAATTCCTATGCTATCTTAGATAGTGGATAATTAGTACTGAAATGTTTATCACTCTGCTCTCCACCCATTATTAATGCACACAGTGTTGAGAGCATCATAGTAGGAGTGAGCTCTCAGATTATTGTAAAACTCGCACACCATGTCCGGATAAGTTAGGCAATTGATCTTGAGGAAATCGCCTAGAAGTTGATCTTCTATGAGTCTTGAGTAGGGGTCTATTTCAAATAGAAAATTATCTCCCAAGTAGTCAATAGGAACTACTGATTCAGTGGGTTTTAGGTTTACGGGTGTGAAGTCTTCATCCTTGAGAGCAGATTCTTTAAAGATGTTCTTTTGAGGAAGCATCTAGATTTTGTTTTTCAACATTATGGCTGCCATTTGAGATGTTGAAAGAAGTTAGTGAATTTAGGGTTTTGAGTTTTGATTTTTTCAAAGTAACAGTAGTAAGTTGCTCGCGTGAGGAAGAAGGAAATTTTGGGGGGTTTATATAGGATTTCCAAAGTGTGGGTATAATGGTAATCTAAATACAGTTAAAGTAAACTGGATTAATGAAATGGTAGACGGAATTTAAGAGAGAAGTAAATGGTATTCAAACCGGAGAATGGGAAAGGTTTATCTTTAAAAAGGCCATTTAATTTTACCGCACATGTAACATCCTATAGATGTTTGAAATTCAAAATGTGTACAGTTACTTTTCAGCGCCTTTACTACCATTTGTCCTTTCTATCTGCTGAGCCGGCAGTCTTTGATCTGGATCCAGAGTCAATATAATTTCTTCTTCTTTTCTGGATTCCTTGACTTATAGGACTTCATACTAGTCCAAATTGTCTTCCAGATTTTCCTTTAAATTGGATTAGACATTCCAATTGACTCCCTTAGCTTATTGAATTGATCTTTATTCAGTTGCTTGGTAAAGATATCTGCTCTTTGCTCATTGGTTGGAATGTACACCAATGCGACATCCTTTTTCATCACATGATCCCGGATGAAATGATGCCTGATGTTAACATGTTTCATCCTATTATAGAGTACTGGATTCTTTGCTACATCAATGGCACTTTGGATGTCATACATCACTTCAACACATCCGGATTACACTCCATAGCCTTCCAATTGTTGCTTGATCTATAGGAGTTGGGCCACATAACTTCCAACTACCATATACTCAGCTTCTATGGTTGATAAAACAACTGACGTTTGCTTTTTGCTATACCATTATACCAAGCAGTCTCCAAGAAAATGACATTCTCTAGATGTACTCTATCGCTCAAGAGTATCTCTGCCATAGTCTGCATCAGTGAAACCTTGGAGTGTGAATTCTCCATTACTAGGATGTGATAACCCAACTTCAGTGGTTCCTAGGAGGTATTTGAGGATTCTCTTTACTACCTTTAGATGTGAATCTTTAGGATTGGGTTGATATCTTGCATAGTAGCAAACTACCTAGTGTATGATAGGTACGCTAGCTGTCAAGTATAGAAGTGATCCAATCATTCCTCTATAGAGCTTTTGATCAACATCTTCTCCTTCACAATCCTTGGATAGGACTGTATCTGACCCCATTGGAGTGGACATTGGCTTGCTTTTGTCCATTTCAAACTTCTTAAGAATCTCCATAGTGTACTTAGATTGGTTTATAAAAATCCCATCCAGACTCTGCTTCATTTGTAAACTAGGGAAGAAGTTAAGTTCTCCCATCGTGGACATCTCAAGTTCTTTCTGCATTTGAGAGTTGAATTCCTCACACATCCTTTCATCTGTTGCTCCAAAATTGATGTCATCAACATAAATTTAGACAAGAATGATATCATCCTTATTTTTCTTGACAAAAAGAGTTGTATCTGCCTTGCCCTGGATATATCCCTTGGATATGACGAATGTAGTGAGTCTCTCATACTAAGCTCTTGGTGCTTGCTTTAATCCAAGAGAGCCTTCTTCAGTTTGTATACATGATCTAGATGCTTTGGGTCTTTAAATCTAGGTGACTGCTTCACATAGACTTCTTCCTGGATAACTCCATTGAGGAATGCACTTTTAACATCCATTTGGAACAGTGTGAATCCCATGAATGATGCAAAAGCACATAGAATCCAGATTGCCTCAAATCTTGCTACAAGAGCAAATGTTTCTTCAAAGTCAATCCCTTCCTATTAATAGCCTTAGGCAACCAATCTTGCCTTGTTTAAATCACTACTCAGGATTCATCTAGCTTGTTCTGGAACACCCATTTGGTGCCACTGATTGACCTTCCTTTTGGTGGTGACACCAGATCGCAAACATCATTTTTGGTGAATTAATCTAGTTTTGCTTGCATAGCCATCATCCAGCTTTCATCTCCTTTAGCATCTTGAAATTTCTTTGGCTTAATGAGAGAGATAAAGACAGCATGGCTCATCATCCTATCGAGTTATCCTCTAGTACTAACTGGATTTTGGACATTATCTAAAATGGCTGCAACCAGATGATCCCTGCGAGTTCGGACTTCTCTTTGTAGGTTTTAATGTTGGATTGGGTCATGTTCAACTTCTGCCTCAACTTCCTCTCCTTGATCATCATTGAAGTTTATCTCATGTGGGTTGAGATCAGCTTGTGGTACTTCTGGATCAAAAGATATCCACTCATCTTCCTCTTTGTGTTCTTGATTTGGAAGGAATCTAGAATCTGGGCTTCCTTCTTTTCTCCAGAGTTTTCAACTTCCAAAATTACATCTTCCGGAGAGGAACTTCTTTTACTTCTGTTGGTTGCCTGAAAAGCAATCTAGCAAGCGCACTAGGTCATGGTTTATAGTACGGGGCAAGCACAAGGTCGTATTCCTCAGGGAGCAAGGGAAATAATTCAAACTAAGATGTAAATAGTGAGTCCAAGTTCAATATTAAAAGAGTTAAAAAAATAGAGATCTAAAAGAAATAAATAGTTATTGTAAAATAGAAAGTGGTTGCTTTGAATGGTTACTCCTAACACACTTTATAACGGGACAGCAAGCACTCTCAGCAAGCAGACAGACATGTGAATGATTTCCTTTCCTTATTTTATCAAGTTTAGTACTTAAGGATCTAGGTTTCTTGCATCTATTGTTACTAGCCATAGATACCTATTGTCTAGTTCCTTCAAAGCTTCACTACATAGATACCCATTGTAGTTACACCTTGAGCCTTAAGTTTTATGCAAGCATTCAAATAAGTCAGAAACCCTTAGCACAATCTAATCACTTTTCAGATATTTTAGATGTGCGTTTAGTATTTGGATCAGGTTACAAGTCACATTTCAAATTTTCTTGTCCACTTAAGCATAAATTTGGCCTTACTTATGAGATTTTAAGCTCAATACTAATCAATCCACACTAGATGATGATAAAAAAAAGGAAGAGAGAAATCATAGCATATAGACTGTCATACCATATGGACTGTCATACTTACTGGTTGTGCACACTAGAAGCTTAGTCACTCTTAAAGATGGATATGAGACCCATACTAATTCTGGAAATGATGAACTTCGTAGACAATAATAATAAGATTAACTTTTCTACAGAGAATATTGTTAAAGTAGCCAATCCAAAAGCTCTCGCTTTACGAAAGGTCTTCTACCATATGAATAATGGCAAGTGGATCATTCTAGAAATGCCACTTGCCTACAATAATTGTCCAAAATACTAATTAACAAGTAAAAACACTTCCAGAAGATAAGAATTGGTCAAAAGTTGTTAACCCAACTTGCCAAGTCAAGATGCACAAAAAGACAAGCTCCACCGCTTCTACAAGTGGGTTTTTCACATGGTTAAGCAAGGTATCTTCTAGAAGCCTTCCATTTTTGGTCATTTTTCTTGGGTTTGGGCTCCTTTTCCTAATCAAGCTTGGTTTGTTATCCTTCTCCTTTAGATTCCATCTCCTTCACAGCAAGCTCGGCAGTATAGAGGAGCAACCTAAGATTGCACCAAAACACTAATGAATTCCACAAGTTAATCCATAAAAGTAGTGTTTTTAAAGTGAAATGACTAATGTTTTCTTGGTATAAATTACTCTTATCAAACTCCCCCACACTTAAATAATTGCTTGTCCTTAAGCAAAAACATAAGGATGTAAAACAAGTTAAAAAGAAAACAGAACAAAAATAAAGGTTGCAATCAATAATCAATCCTATCTTATCAAAACTTAGAAATCTATTCAAAATACAAAGTTTAAGGTTAATGATGAATACCCCCCACCCTTAGCATGTAACTTAATTTTAAAAGCATGTGAAGACAACAATTCAAGAATAATTCATCAACAACTAATTTCGAGATAAAATCAACCTTTCTCACCAAAGATGTCACTTAATTCACTCCAAGTGTTTAAAGTTGAGTTTTGAGAAATCGCTCATCAGCAATACATAGCAATCATTAATTCCATAGGCTTGATTTTTGGTCTCATCTCCACCACTCAAAAATATTGATCACAATATAATCAAAAGGTCTTTAATTGGGTTGTAATGTAGGTTAGGATAGGCGGTGTGTTGAAAGCCTTTTTGTGTGTAAAATGACTCTACTAAGTAAGCATGTATCATTGCACAGCAAGATATATGGTCACTACTTATGTTAGAAGACGATATTTTGTTCTTAAGGACAATAAGTAGAAAGCAAGAGCAATTATGCATCAATTAGAGGTGTGTTTTTAGCAGGGAAGATTGACTTAATAAGTACAGCAAGCAGTCAAATAAGAGAATTAAGAAAATTTAGCTTGCATTTCGAAATTGAAGGATGTGTGAATGAACTTTGTGTTCTTTTTCTTTTCTTTTTCTATTTTTTTCTTTATATTGATGAAGTGTAGGGCTGGAATTATTGAAGATATCTCATTAAATTTTCCTTTGAGAAGACTTTGAGAAAACAAGGTAGCAACTAGTTTAAATTTGCTATTTTGAAGAATTCTTGGTAAAATCAAGGGTGAAATCAAAGGGAGAGTAAAAAGAAAAAGGCTATGGGGTTTAAATTATTATGTGTATGAAGAAAAAGGATAAGGCACAAAGGGGCTAACTAAGGGATACATAATTTAAGGGTAGCTTTTTGGTTAAAAAGTGTGTAATCCTAGTGCCTTGATCATTTTATGTAGTGATCAATGATGTGGTCTCAATAAGCACTATATCTAAGTTCTCCCAAATCAATTTCTAGCCTTAAGTTGCTAATGTAAGCCCTCTCACAAGAATTCAAACAATTTATTTAAGAGAGAAAAGTGATTTCAAAATTTGATTTAGTAAGGAATGAGAGTGATTTAAAAATTTAAGCACTTTTTGTATTTGAAAACAGATTTGGACTTTTAAGAATGGATACAAGGAATTGTTTTAGTGAATAGATCAAGAAAAGTTTAGGCTCAAGTCCTCACTAAACAATGGGTTTAATTTAGTTGATTATCCTAGTCTTATTTATTGAAAAACGGTTTCAAATTGCATTTAACTTGCTCATCAATCGTATTAACATGCTAATTGTAGTTTTACCATTATTAACCAAACCCTAAGTATTTTACCTAGGCTACTAATTTTCTAAAAGATAGTTTCTCATGCTAATTGCTAATATTAGGAAAAAATCATAAAAAAAATCACAAATTTTAATAGAGAAGTAAAGCTATTTACAAACAACATGTTTTAAGAACACAAAATATCAAAAGCAATACTCAAGGTCAACAAATGTCTTAAGTAGGGGAGTAATAATAAGTAGTAATCAGGCCAAGCAAGCATTTGCATTCAATAGCAAAGCAGAATTTATAAGGCACAAGGAAGCAATTATGCAAAGTTTTCTTACTTACTCCTCCCCCACACTTAAATCATGCTTTATCCTTAAAGCATAAAAAAACAGCCATGGCAAAAAGTATGATAGTTGTAGAAAGTACCTTAATGATGGCAAGGCATAATTTAAAGAGAGAAGTGTAGGAACATTTAGTCTTGAGATGCAGTTGGTGCTTTTTCTACCTCTTCTGTTTGCTCCTCACTATCAATGGAGTCCCCCTTGGTGGTAGAGCCTGAGATTACAGGCAAATTAAGCCTTGCTGCTATGTAATCAGTGGGTGATTCTTTGACAAAGTCAATCATGGTTTCATCCCCCAATCTCCTCAATCTCCTTTCAATATCAATCTTCCAAGCTTTATATCCATCTTTTTCTTCCATAAGTTCATCAATGATAGGGAGAAGTGTTGTCATGGACATGCTGGTGCATCTACCCAGAAATGCTAGCTTATCTTCACTGGCCAATCTCTTGCCAATGCTAGCAACAAAGGCTTTAGGTACTATCTTCCTTCTTTTGGCCATAGGAGTTGGGGTCTCCTCCTTTGCTTTTCTCTTTTTCTCCTTCAAGGCCTCTGCTACATGCCACAACAACCATTGCTTGTCTGGCCTTTGGCAAATTCCAAACTTATTCATGTTATTGAACTCCATAGGCTTTGGATAGCACATTAACTCTAGGCCAATAGTGGGAAGGGGACTAATCATGCTTCTAGCGATCTTAGTTATATAAGACCAACCAGAATGTATTTGTTGGACTTATTTGGAAGTTCAAGGATGAAATCTGCCAGGAACCTCCCAACATTCAGCTTGTCTTTCTTCTCCATGCAGTATAGAGCAAATAAATCACTTTCAGAGACAGTGGACTGATTGGAATGTTCAAAGATAGTACTGGCCAGAAATTTATGAATGATTTTATGCTTATATTCATGCAAATAACTGGGGCATTTTTTGTCCTTGAAGACTGGTTTTCCTAGTAAGTTCCTCCCAAAAACCATCTATGTCAAAATTTTCTAGGACTGAGCAGTGAGCATTCTTGCACTCATCAGTGAGCAAGACATCTTTAGGGACCCCTATGTGCTTGTTCAGATCATCAACAGAGAGACCCCTTTTTCTCCCAAAGATGCAAAACACATATCTGCCTGGTTCATCTGCCTTCTCCACCTGAGTATTTTCCAAGAAGGTCACCAAGAATTCCAGTGTTAGTTCCTTGAAGGCAAGCTCTTAGTTGACATCAAATTCTTGAAAACCACTTCCTCTTAGCAAATAAGTGATTTTGAGGGCTAATTTTAGTGTTTTCAGGGAATCCTAACTGAAAGCCATTGACGGAATGATTTCGCTATCCTTAAGGGCTTCAAAGTATCTCTGTTCATAGGCTCCTTCGACATGCTTCATCATGGACATGACTCGCTTGGAAACCAGTTTTGGGTCGTTGGAAAGGTTAATCAACACCGGAGTTGAGGATCGTACTGGTGTAGACAAGGAAGCCCTATGTTTTCTTGTGGAAACTATAGTAGCAGGTGAGGAATTTTAGGCAAGAAGATGAATAGTGGTCGAGAGAGGGAACAGGGATTTAAAAACGGATGGGAGTGGGGGAGTTGAAGAGTGGATTCCACAAACCGCCCCTTAGGTGGGTATTTTCAAAAAGTAAAATTGTCTTACCCAATTAAAATTCATGCATAAATGTAGGGTTTAGGCCAAATAATTACTTTGTCCACTCATTTCAACTCAACACCCACCTATTTACCCCTTAGGACAATCAAACCCTTGCATGCCAAGATAATTCCCAAAAAAAATATGTTTAAATTTTAAAATGAAAAAAATTGGGTAGAGAGAAACTAGGTGTAAGCATGCGTATGGTTTGTTTGGGGCAAGCATTTTCGTGAAACAAAAATTACATTTTCCAAAATTTTTAAACTAATTCCCAATCCAGAAAAATGACCAAATCAAAATATTTTTCAAAAGAATGAATGCAAGTGTAAGGAACAACAAGAAGAGAGATGGTTGTACACTTAGTGTTGTATTCCCATTCTTGGTCAATTTAGTCCTACATAAATACAAAAAGAAATATTAAAAAGGTACTAAACAAGATGAACAAATATTTACGAAGTTTAAAAATTGAGCTTGGGCTCAATGTTTGCTCTAATTAGTGTTAGGAGCGAACACCAATGTCTTTGTGGCTGTTTTATGGTGGATGTAATTGTTGTGAATCAACAACAATCTTTTGATTCTGATTTGCTAAATAGGGCTTCAATCTTTGTCCATTAACCTTGAATGATTTCCCCTTATTGCCCATAATTTACACAGCACCATGAGAGAACACTTTTTGGAGAAGAAATGGGCCTGTCCACCTTGATTTCAGTTTTCCTGGGAACAACTTCAGTCTTGAATTGTATAAGAGTACTTGTTTCCCTAGTTGAAACTCCTTGTTCTGAATTCTTTGATCATGCCATTTCTTTATTATCTCCTTGTAATCCATGGCATTCTCATAGCTAAACAACATAAATTCCTCCAATTCATTGAGTTGTAACCTCCTTTGTTCTCCAACTCCATTCTTATCCAAATTTAACAGTGTGAGTGCCCACAATGCTATAAATTCCAAGTCAACAGGTAAATGGCAAGCTTTTCTATAGAGCAATCTAAATGGGGACATTCCTATAGGGGTCTTATAAGCATTTCTATAAGCCCATAATGCATTGTCAAGCTTATTTGCCCAATCCTTTGTTGGATATGATGTATGCCCTTAAGGCAATTAGGGCGATATATCTTAATTATGTAATAGTACGAATAATTTGTTTAATCAATAAAGGCATTTGTTCTTTTGTTTATATCAATGTATTTTTATACATATATATTATAGCTGGTTAAAATATATTCATTGATGTATGTATACAAAAGTCCTTGACATATCATAGCATGAAGTCAGAGAAATTATAGTTGGACTATATTTGGTGGAACCTACTTCATGTGCAATTATGATTATGTCTAAACTATCCCTAGTCACAGTGTCATCAAGAAAGGATATTGATGAAACGGAAAGACTAGCATGTGGTCAACTTTCTTGGAAAGGGTCCAAGCAGTTAATCTCCTAAATACTGAAGGTGGTGCCTTAAAGCTTGACACATGGATATATCTGGGAGATATATTGGAGACCGCAGCAAGATAAACACTTGGTATAAATATCAATGTGTTAGTGTTTATCTTCATGCAATAAGCTTTGCGAATGTCCTCATACTTAAGATGCTAGTTGCCTTGTGTGGTACTATTGCTATACTTTGGGTCATTGCTATGCACTCATTAATTTAGGATGCTACGGGTGATTACGGGTATAGTGATAACAACACGTTGGTAGACTGAGTAGTCGGAAAGAATCCATCGCTCCGGATATATTAAGGAGTTGTACCTGGCCACTTGTTGAAGTGATGATTGCCGTAAACCTCTGATCAGAGTATGTGTTTGATAGAAATGGTTTCTAGTCAAACACACTATGGTAAAAGGCAATATACTTCGGTAACAAGTAAATAACTGGGATAGCTTGGAGCAACCTTGCTATTAGTGGGTTAACACTTTAACTGAACCCAATAAACCAGATGGTACTAATATTAAAGAATGGAAGGAATTTATCGCACTGGATAACTATTGCATTAACCGGGATTAAGTCATAAGCATAAATGACGTTCCAAGTAATGGGGGATGGTAGACCCTTGCTAGAGGCGTACTACAGTCGTTTAAGGTAATCGAGTTCTATTTACGGTCTAGAGCATCGAGCCAATGGTTCCATTAGAACAAGGGTTGGTTAAGCCTTAACAGCTCAATACTTCGGGATCCTATAAGGTCACACACATTGGACCTTCATCGGACCAAGTAAAGAACTAATAGATTTATTCTATTACAAGAATATAACATAAATAATAATTGGATTATTATTTGATTGGTTAAAATTGATTAAATCAATTTTTGATAGACCAAGGAATTTATTTTGACCGATAAACTAATTAATTAGAGTCATAAATAAATTATAATTGATTAGATCAATTTTGGTTGGACCAAGAAATTTATTTTGACTGATAACTAATTTATTAGAGTCAAAAATAAATATTTATTTGAAAGGATTTAAAGGGGATTTTGTATTGACGAGTTAAAACCGAAAAGTATAAAATATTTTGTACAATATTCGGTTACACGAAATACACTAAAAGGTACACGAACATTGCTGGGCAGTGTTCGGTGGCCCATATTCATGGGCTGCACAAAGGCAGCCCATGAATGCCACATGCAGCACGTGCATGTGGCATGTGTGGGATGGGAGTTTTACTCCCATCCCACATCGTTAATTGGGGAGCAAATTTTTGCTCCCCAAGCCTATATATAGGCTATCCCTTCTCCTTTCAAAATGTACCAAGCTCAAAGCATAAATCCTAAGCGAGATAATTAATCTCTCGGGTACTTGAGCAAGTTATTTTTGTGGAGCCTGAATTTATTCGGGCACCGCTAGTTTATATTTTTGGGTGAGGCTTCTAGAGTGGTCTAGCAACTACTCGAGGCTTCTGAGTTCTTCCTCCTGGGGAGGTTTTGGTTGGTGGGGTTCGTGTGGATACTGATAGAGGCTATCCTACGACTGGAGGCTTGTGCAAGAAGGTCCTGTGAAAGCACGCTTCAACTAGTAAGTCTTTTTCTTTAAGTGTTTTTAGACTTAATAATTATGCTTAGGTTATTTTTGCATGCTTAGTTTATTTTATGCTTAGGTTATAACTTAGAGTTATAACATGCTTAGTATAAAATAAATATGCTAGGATATAATTTGGAATTATGGTATGCCTAGTCCTTTAGCATGCTAACCTAGGTAGAGAATTATTTAGTTAAGGCTTTATTTAATTTATATGCAATTAATAGGAGTTCCTGGGACAGGGATAAAATTTTGAATTTCCGTCATGCCTCTTATGCATGTTCAATTTGACTGTCAGTTCCCAACAGTGGTATCAGAGCCTGCCTATTTAGTGCATAATTAAGTTAGAAGCAAACTAAATATTATTTTCTAAATGAAATGATTTGTTTATTTAATTGTTTGGAACAATATATATAAACTTCTGTCTTTCATTTCAAGGTTAGAAATTAGTTATGAATAATTTTGAATAAGCTTGCTCAACTTACTCAAATTATACAAGTGTCAATAATTTATTTAAATTACATGGGTTATAGATGCTCCCAATTTACATAAATTGGAAGAACGAAATTTATTAGTTCAAGAGAATCCATTGGTCTTCAAGTTTGTGCCCGTATTTGTTCTGGCTAAGGATTGGACTTGGTGTCTACTCCTCATAGGGCACCTCTCCTACCTGGGAACCTATATCGGTGCAATTTGAATTGACCAATCGGGGGATTAATATGAACTAATTTATTTCTAGTATATAAGATGGTGCTTATATGTGTTTCTATAACGAAGTAAAAAATTAAAATTATTGAATAAAAGCTTAAAGAAAATGCAATATAAATATAACAAATTAAAGCGTTAATTATTTTGCATATAATCTAGGTTGATGGAATAATTATAATAAAGAGCTGAACCCACCTAAGGTTAGACCTTATAAATTAATTCTAAAATTCCCTGAATTAATACAAGTAATTATAATTTTGTCCATCTGATAAAATCCTAGATTGGGTGAGACGTTTAACACCAATAAAATCCCAAAGTAAATATATTAAGGCAAGTTATAGTCTTCCTTACTCAAATTTATAATACGGTCTTTTTGGGCTATCAAAGTGCTACGCAAAGCGTTCCTTCTAGTCCACATTGATTGGTTGTAAAGTTTGAGATAGGGTCTGCCTTAACAGAGCTGGGGTAGTCCACCATAAAATTGGGGGCTAGGCCCAGATCTGAGACATATTCAAGGAGATGCTAATATAAGAGCACACGTCCCTTGGGATTAGGGAACTTGAATGAATTAGCAATTGCATGCGATGCAAATGGAATTGGATTCCAACTATGACTGACTATTATGACTTGACTCATAAAATTGGGGGTTGTAGTAGACTAGTTATAGATGCTACCTACTAGGAAATTTAGCTGGGCTAAAATTCACGAATTCAATAGAATGGGCTATTGTAAATTTCGAAGAAAATAGTAGGAAAATGTATTTAATTAAAAGTCCTCATATTAAATACATGTACTTAAACTAATATCTAAACACTTTTCTTTTCTTATGTCTTAGGTTGAAAATGGCTTCCAATTTTAATCTCCGTATGTTACTTGGCACCAAATTGAATGGCTCGAACTTTTCTGATTGGTTCCGAGCAGTGAGAATAGTTCTCAGATCTGAGGGAATTGCCTATGTCCTAAGTGAAATTTTCCCTGTAGAACCTGATGTTGAGGATCATGTGGAACATGATGCCTGGTTAAAGCACAGGAAAGATCGTGAGACTGCCATGTGTATTATGTTGGGGTCCATGAATTCTGAGCTTCAGAAACAACATGAGAACATGCCCTTGGAGGATATGGTTCTCCATCTTGAAGAACTCTTTTCGGAGAGGGAGAGGACAGAGAGGTATGAGACCTCTAAGCTCCTTTTCGGGACCAAGATGCAGGCTGGCACCTCTGCCTCTCAGCATGTACTGAAACTCTTGGGATACCTTGAGAAGCTGAATCGATTGGGATTCGAGATGAATCATGACTTGAGCATTGACCTTGTGTTGATGTCCTTGACAGATAGTTACTCAAATTTCGTAACTAACTATTACATGAACAGGATTAATTCAACTATCCCTGAATTAATTAACATGCTGAAAACAGTAGAACCTCAGATCAAGAAAGATCAGAAACCTCTACTGTTGGTTGAAAAAGGCAAGGCTTCTAAGAAAAAGAAGCAGGCACTGGGTGCCAAGAAAAGAATCAGTAAGAAGAAGAATGAAAAGAAGGCATCTAAGTATGTCTGCTTCCAATGTGGGAAACCGGGACATTGGAAGAGGGATTGCAAAGCTCCTGCTTCTGAGCATTTGAAGAAGAAGCCTACAGAGGCATCTACTTCAGGTATATTTGTAATTGAAAACTTTGCTACTTTTCCGCAAGAATCCACTTGGGTATTAGATACTGGTTGTGGTTCTCATATCTGTACTTCTGTGCAGGGACTAAGGAATTGTAGAAAACTTGCAAAAGGGGAGATGGACCTACGTGTGGGAAATGGAGCCAGAGTTGCTGCATTAGCCGTAGGGAGCTTTAGTCTTGTTTTGCCAAGTGGACTTGTTTTAGTTTTGAATAATTGTTATTACATTCCAAGTGTTACTAAGAATATTGTATCTGTTGCGTGTTTAGCAACAGAGGGATTTGAAATTTTATTTTCGAATAATAATTGTCAGATTCGTTTGAATAATATTCTTTATGGTTATGGAATGTTGAAAGGTGGCATTTATATTCTTGATACTAAAACAGAAGTTTTCAATATAAACAATGTGAAGAAAGTTAAATTAGATAATGAGAATTCCTTTTACTTATGGCATTGCCGTTTAGGCCACATAAACAAAGATCGCTTAACCAAGTTGCATAAGCGTGGAGACTTGGGCTCTATAGACTTAGAGTCTTATGGTGATTGCGAACCTTGTTTAAAAGGAAAAATGACAAAGTTACCCTTTAAAGGAAAGGGTGAACGAGCCACGAGTACATTGGAACTTATACACACTGATGTGTGTGGTCCAATGAGTGTTCAGGCACTAGGAGGATACCCCTACTTCATAACCTTTATTGATGATTACTCACGATACGGTTATTTGTACTTGATGAAGCACAAGTCTGAAAGTTTTGAAAAATTCAAACTATTCAGAGCTGAAGTAGAGAAACAGCTTGAGAAAAGTATTAAAACACTTCGATCGGATCGAGGTGGAGAATACTTAAGTCAGGAGTTTCAGGATTATCTAAAGGAAAATGGGATAGTTCCCCAGTGGACCCCTCCTTATACACCCCAACATAATGGAGTGTCAGAAAGGAGGAATCGGACTTTATTAGATATGGTCAGGTCCATGATGAGCCATGCAGTTCTTAGTAAATCCTTTTGGGGATATGCACTTGAGAGCGCGGTTTATATCTTAAACAGAGTGCCCTCTAAATCAGTTGATTTTACACCTTATGAAAGATGGTGTAACAAAAAGCCATCTCTAAATCACTTAAGAGTATGGGGTTGTCCTACTATGGTGAAGAGGATAGCGTCAGATAAGCTAAATGCCAAGGCTGACAAATGTCTGTTCATTGGATATCCAAAGGAAACAATTGGATATCTGTTTTACCAACCCGAAGCACAAAAGGTATTTGTGTCTCGAAATGCTCACTTTTTGGAAAAGGAACACTTACTTGAAAAGGTCAGTGGGAGCAATATTGAACTGGAAGTTCAACAGGAAGAAACAGACGATCAACTGATTGACCCCGTTCTAGATACACAAGAGAGTGTGATCCAAGAACAAACTGTTGAAACACAATCATTGCGAAGATCAAGTCATGTTCATAAGGGTCCCAAGAGATATGGGTTTATTATCACTAATGATAAGGAACTATATCTTATGGAGGATGATGAACCAAGGACATATGATGAGGCAATAAAAAGCTCAGATTCTGATAAATGGCAAAAGGCCATGAAATCAGAAATGGATTCCATGTACGAGAACCAAGTTTGGAATTTGGTTGATGCACCGCAAGAGGTTAGACCAATTGGGTGCAAATGGGTCTTCAAGAAGAAGACAGACATGGATGGTAATGTAATTACCTATAAAGCAAGGTTGGTTGCGAAAGGTTATAGTCAACGGGAAGGTATTGACTATGATGAAACCTTCTCACCGGTAGCCATGCTCAAATCCATAAGGATACTCCTCGCCATTGCTGCTCATTACGATTATGAGATCTGGCAGATGGACGTAAAAACAGCAATTCTGAATGGGGATTTAGACCGGGATGTGTATATGACACAACCTGAGGGTTTTACATCTCAGAATGGCTCGAAGGTATGCAAGCTACAAAGATCCATTTATGGACTTAAGCAGGCATCAAGGAGTTGGAATATAAGGTTTGATCAGACAATCCGGGAACTGGATTTCTGCCCAAATGCAAATGAGCCTTGTGTTTACAAGAAGGTTAGTGGGAGTGCAGTCGTTTTTCTAGTATTGTATGTTGATGACATTCTGCTAATAGGAAATGACATTTCTCTTCTTCAAAATGTTAAAGTATGGTTGTCAAGAAAGTTCTCCATGAAAGACCTTGGTGAAGCAGCATTTATACTAGGTATAAAGATCTACAGGGATAGATCCAAGAGGCTGTTAGGTCTTTCTCAAAGTACATATATAGACAAGGTGTTAAATAGGTTCAACCTTGAGCATTCTAAGAAAGGTTATCTCCCAATGACAAAGGGGATTAACCTATCTAAAGCTGAGTGTCCGAAGACAGCTCAAGAGAGAATGCGCATGAAGGATATACCCTATGCATCCGCGATAGGATCCATCATGTATGCTATGATATGTACTAGGCCGGATGTCTCTCAGGCTTTGAGCTTTACGAGCAGATATCAGTCAGATCCAGGTGAAAAACACTGGATGGCCGTCAAGGCAATCCTTAAGTACTTGAGAAGGACTAAGGATGAGTTCTTGATTTATGGAGAAGGTGATCTCACTATCAAAGGTTACACTGACGCAAGCTTTCAATCTGACAAGGATGACTTTAAGTCTCAGTCAGGTTTTGTGTATGTGTTAAATGGAGGGGCAGTATGCTGGAAGAGTTCCAAGCAAGAAACTACTGCTGATTCAACCACGGAATCTGAATACATTGCTGCATGCGAAGCAGCAAAAGAAACTGTCTGGTTAAAGGGATTTATTGGTGATCTCGGTGTGGAGCCTGAGGCTATTGATCCAATTACTTTATATTGTGATAACAATGGTGCCATAGCTCAGGCAAAGGAACCACGGTCTCATCAGAAAAACAGACATGTATCCAGAAAGTATCATATAATCAGGGAGATTGTTGATGCTAAGATAATAAGATTAGAATATGTACCCACTGATCAGAACCTCGCGGATGGTCTGACAAAGCCATTGACTCAAGTCAAACATGACCAGCATGTTAAAGCATATGGATTAAAACATATGGCTAACTGGCCTTAGTGCAAGTGGGAGTTTGTTGGATATGATGTATGCCCTTAAGGCAATTAGGGCGATATATCTTAATTATGTAATAGTACGAATAATTTGTTTAATCAATAAAGGCATTTGTTCTTTTGTTTATATCAATGTATTTTTATACATATATATTATAGCTGGTTAAAATATATTCATTGATGTATGTATACAAAAGTCCTTGACATATCATAGCATGAAGTCAGAGAAATTATAGTTGGACTATATTTGGTGGAACCTACTTCATGTGCAATTATGATTATGTCTAAACTATCCCTAGTCACAGTGTCATCAAGAAAGGATATTGATGAAACGGAAAGACTAGCATGTGGTCAACTTTCTTGGAAAGGGTCCAAGCAGTTAATCTCCTAAATACTGAAGGTGGTGCCTTAAAGCTTGACACATGGATATATCTGGGAGATATATTGGAGACCGCAGCAAGATAAACACTTGGTATAAATATCAATGTGTTAGTGTTTATCTTCATGCAATAAGCTTTGCGAATGTCCTCATACTTAAGATGCTAGTTGCCTTGTGTGGTACTATTGCTATACTTTGGGTCATTGCTATGCACTCATTAATTTAGGATGCTACGGGTGATTACGGGTATAGTGATAACAACACGTTGGTAGACTGAGTAGTCGGAAAGAATCCATCGCTCCAGATATATTAAGGAGTTGTACCTGGCCACTTGTTGAAGTGATGATTGCCGTAAACCTCTGATCAGAGTATGTGTTTGATAGAAATGGTTTCTAGTCAAACACACTATGGTAAAAGGCAATATACTTCAGTAACAAGTAAATAACTGGGATAGCTTGGAGCAACCTTGCTATTAGTGGGTTAACACTTTAACTGAACCCAATAAACCAGATGGTACTAATATTAAAGAATGGAAGGAATTTATCGCACTGGATAACTATTGCATTAACCGGGATTAAGTCATAAGCATAAATGACGTTCCAAGTAATGGGGGATGGTAGACCCTTGCTAGAGGCGTACTACAGTCGTTTAAGGTAATCGAGTTCTATTTACGGTCTAGAGCATCGAGCCAATGGTTCCATTAGAACAAGGGTTGGTTAAGCCTTAACAGCTCAATACTTCGGGATCCTATAAGGTCACACACATTGGACCTTCATCGGACCAAGTAAAGAACTAATAGATTTATTCTATTACAAGAATATAACATAAATAATAATTGGATTATTATTTGATTGGTTAAAATTGATTAAATCAATTTTTGATAGACCAAGGAATTTATTTTGACCGATAAACTAATTAATTAGAGTCATAAATAAATTATAATTGATTAGATCAATTTTGGTTGGACCAAGAAATTTATTTTGACTGATAACTAATTTATTAGAGTCAAAAATAAATATTTATTTGAAAGGATTTAAAGGGGATTTTGTATTGACGAGTTAAAACCGAAAAGTATAAAATATTTTGTACAATATTCGGTTACACGAAATACACTAAAAGGTACACGAACATTGCTGGGCAGTGTTCGGTGGCCCATATTCATGGGCTGCACAAAGGCAGCCCATGAATGCCACATGCAGCACGTGCATGTGGCATGTGTGGGATGGGAGTTTTACTCCCATCCCACATCGTTAATTGGGGAGCAAATTTTTGCTCCCCAAGCCTATATATAGGCTATCCCTTCTCCTTTCAAAATGTACCAAGCTCAAAGCATAAATCCTAAGCGAGATAATTAATCTCTCGGGTACTTGAGCAAGTTATTTTTGTGGAGCCTGAATTTATTCGGGCACCGCTAGTTTATATTTTTGGGTGAGGCTTCTAGAGTGGTCTAGCAACTACTCGAGGCTTCTGAGTTCTTCCTCCTGGGGAGGTTTTGGTTGGTGGGGTTCGTGTGGATACTGATAGAGGCTATCCTACGACTGGAGGCTTGTGCAAGAAGGTCCTGTGAAAGCACGCTTCAACTAGTAAGTCTTTTTCTTTAAGTGTTTTTAGACTTAATAATTATGCTTAGGTTATTTTTGCATGCTTAGTTTATTTTATGCTTAGGTTATAACTTAGAGTTATAACATGCTTAGTATAAAATAAATATGCTAGGATATAATTTGGAATTATGGTATGCCTAGTCCTTTAGCATGCTAACCTAGGTAGAGAATTATTTAGTTAAGGCTTTATTTAATTTATATGCAATTAATAGGAGTTCCTGGGACAGGGATAAAATTTTGAATTTCCGTCATGCCTCTTATGCATGTTCAATTTGACTGTCAGTTCCCAACATCCTTTTTAGCATTGTTAACATATTTCTCTAGGATTCTTTTGATTTCCCTATCAGAAATTTCAGCCTACCTACTTGTTTGTGCGTGATAGGGATTGGCAATTATGTGAGTTACCCTATATTTGTTAAGTAACCTTTCAAAATTATTATTGCAAAAATGAGTTCCTTGGTCACTAATGATTGCTCTGGGTACTCTAAAACGAGTAAAAAGCTTTTTCAAGAATTTTACTACAATTCTAGCATCATTTGTAGGACTAGCAATTGCTTTACCTATTTAGTTACATAATCAACAACAAGAAGAATGTATTTATTACCATAAGAATTTTGAAATGGGCCCATCAAATCAATGTCCTAAACATCAAGAATTTCACACACAACTATGTTGTTTAAGGGCATAGCATTCTTGGCTGAGATATTACCTATCCTTTGGCATTCATCACATTCCATGACAAACCTATGGAAATCCTTAAAATTTGTTGGCCAAAAAAGGCCACATTCAAGCACCTTTGTTGCGGTTCAACTTGCTCCAAAATGTCCACATGCTTCTTTACTATGACACATAGTTATGATTGTTGAGACTTCCTCCTCCGGAACACACCTCCTTATGATTTGATCTGCACATAACTTAAAAAGAAATGGTTCTTCCTAAAAATAGTATTTTAAGTTAGCAAAGAACTTTTTCTTTTGAGCATAAGGTAAAAGAGGTTTAATTCTACAAGCAAGAAAGTTAGCAAAATTAGCAAACCAAGGGAGTGATCTCACTGCAAGTAAATGTTCATCATGAAAGGACTCAGTGATCTCCGCTTGCTCTGCATAGTTGCCTCCAGGAATTCTTGATAAGTGATGAGCTGCAACATTTTTTGATCCCTTCTTGTCTTGGATTTCCAAATCAAATTCTTGTAGGAGAAGTAACCATCTGATTAGCCTTGGCATTGCATCTTTCTTTCCCAATAAGTACTTCAAGGCTGCATGATCAGTGAACACAGTGACCTTCGATAAGACTAAGTAAGATCTGAACTTGTCAAATGCATATACCACAGCAAGCAACTCCTTTTTAGTAATTGTATAGTTTTGTTGAGTTTCAGTTAAGGTTTTGCTTGTATAGTAGATGGCCTGAAATGCTTATCTATCCTTTGGCCGAGAATAGCTCCAATGCAAGTGTCACTTGCATCACATATCAACTCGAATGGTTACTCCCAGTTAGGTGCAATCAAAATAGGTGCTTTGACTAATCTTGTCTTGAGTTCATTGAAAGCCTTTAAACATGCTTCATCAAATTTGAACTCAAAATCTTTATGAAGGAGTGTTGTCAATGGTTGAGCTATCTTGGAGAAATCTTTGATGAATCTTCTATAAAATCTAGCAAGTCCAAGAAAGCTTCTAACTTTCTTAACTAATTTTGGGGCAGCAAGTTTCTCAATGATCTCTACCTTGGGTTGGTCCACTTTAATACCTCTTTCTGAAATTTTATGGCAAGAACAATGCCTTCACTGACCATGAAGTGGCATTTTTCCTAATTCAATACCAAATTGGTCTTCTTGCATCTCATCAAAATAGCTCAAGGTTGCTTAGGCACAACTAAATGATTTCTCCATAGACTAAAAAGTCATCCATGAAGTTTTCAACTGTTTTCTCCACCATGTCATGAAAGATTACCATCATGCATCTTTGAAAAGTTGTTGGGGCATTGCAAAGTCCAAATGGCATTCTTCTATAGGTAAAAGCACCATACGGGCAAGTAAAGGCCCTTTTTTCTTGATCCAAAGGACGGATCACAATTTGATTGTACCCTGAATAACCATCAAGGAAATAATAGAACTTGTAACCATCCGATCTTTCTAGCATTTGATTAATGAAGGGAAGTGGAAAGTGGTCTTTTGTGGTTGCCTCGTTTAGTTTGCGATAATCAATGTAAACTTCCCACCCAGCTACTGTTCTTGTTGGAATGAGTTCATTCTTTTCATTTTGCACCACTGTCATGCCTCCCTTCTTTGGAACCACCTGGATTGGACTAGTCCAAACACTATTTAATATAGGATAAATGATTCTTACATCTAGAAGTTTGATCACCTCCTTCCTAACCACCTTTTTCATGTTGGGATTAAGTCTCCTCTGTGGTTGCACCACTAGTTTATGGTTATCCTCCATTAAAATTCTGTGAACATAAATTGAGGCACTGATCCCCTTTATGTCGGCAATTGTCCATGCTAATGCTTCTTTGTTCTTCCTTAACATCTCAATCAATTGAGATTTCTAGTCCAGGGTGCATTTAGAAGAGATTATGACTGGTAATTTATTAGGGGGATCAAAAAAAGCATACTCCAAGTGATGAGGTAAAGGTTTAAGCTCAAGATTAGGGGGTTGTTCAAGGGATGTTCTGGGAGACAAGTTGGGAATGTGATCTAAAGGTTCAATAGGTTGTTTTCTATATATGGGTCGTGGATAGTGTTGTTCTACAGCTATTTTGGTTGTTCCTTTGTTACGAGTGGTTGCCGCAGCAAAATTTCCTCTGGGGTAATCATTTCTGCTTGCTCCAGTAGAATTTCCTCCACTTCCTCATGATCAAAGTTTTCAAGTTCCTACAAAATGAAAGGATTTAGGTGCAAATCTGTGGTATCAACAAAATAACATTGATAATCAAGTGAAGAAGGTCGTTTCATTGCTTCATTCTTTTTAAATGTTACTTCTTTATCATGAACTTTTAAAATCAGTTTGCCATTATGCACATCAATCAAAGCTCTTCCAGTAGTAAGGAAAGGTCTACCTAGAATGATAGGAACATGAAAATCCTCATCCATATCCACGATAATAAAGTCAACTGGCAAAATAAATTTTCCAAGTTTAACTAAAACATCTTCTACAGTGCCTCTAGGATACCTGATAGTTCTATCAGTAAGTTATACAGATACTTTAGTGGGTTATGGTTCTCCTAGGCCTCGTTGCTTATAAATATAATATGGCATCAAATTTATACTTGCTCCTGGGTCACAAAGTGCATTGTCAATATTCAAGTTACCAATAGAGAAAGGAATAGATAAACTCCCTGGATCTTTCAATTTCTTAGCCAAAGGTTGCCTACTTTGGAGAATGGAGGAACAATCTCTATTCAGTTGAACCTTGGCCACATTTTACAGTTTCTTTTTGTTTACCAGCAAATCCTTCAATAATTTCACATACGTTTCCATTTGTCCAAGTGCTTCTACAAAAGGAATGTTAATGTGAAGTTTCTTAAAGACTTCTAAAAATTTATCAAATTGCTTAGCCATTTCATGTTGCTTGGCTCTTTGAGGATAAGGAATCCTTGGTTGGTAAGTTAGAATTGGTTGCTTCTTAGGAATGCCATCCTTGGTAGTGATCACTGGTTGTTCCTCAGTGGTGATCATAGGCTCAATCTGTTGTGGTTTCTCCAGGTCAGGTACAAGTTATGATTGCTGCGGGTTGGAAGTAGGCTGTGCTTGCTTCTTGATCTCAGTTTGGTTACTTCCTTCAACTTGATTTTCAGTGGTTTGTCCCACTTCTTTCTTCTTACTTGCATATTTATTAACAACAACCATAGGGTTAGTGACTTCACAATTCTTACCACTTCTCAATGTGATAGCCTTGCTCTCTTCTCTTGGATTTAGCTCTGTATTGCTAGCCATTACTCCTTTGTTTTTAGGAGCGACAATGGTGGTATGTTGCTAGAACTATGTCTCCAAATTTTTCATAGAAGCCTATGTTTGCTTCATGAATTGCATCATCAATTCCTTCATCTCCTCAATTTCAGATTTCTTTGATTTCTTATATGGGCCTGGTTGCTGCTATAAAAAATTGTTTTGTGGTTGCTGGTAAGGAACTTGCTTGCCTTGATTACTCCATGAAAAGTTAGGATGGTTGCGCCAGCCAGGATTGTATGTATTTGAAAAGGGATTGTTCCTTGGGTTGTTCCCAATGTAGTAACACTACACTTGGTCAATAGGGAACAAGGCACATTAAGGTATGAGATTTGCATTAACAAATATGGATTTGTATCATGGTGGTCCATTGCTAATTACAAAGGTATTAGGCTTTGGCATACATGGCGGGGCATTGTATCGTACTGCATTCGAAATAGTGCTATGTGGGATTTTTTATGGACCATGTTCTGGTTAAAGTTGGGAATGGTGTTGGGTGCACTTTTTGGCATGATAATTGGATAGCAAATGCAACGTCATCCACCTTATTTCCTGACCTTTATCGGCTATGTAATCAGAAGCTCTATACGATATTAGAGGGCTGACAGTTTCTATTTGGTACAATAGCTGTGAGCACGGGCTTTCCGGTGACTCGTAGAATGATGATGACTTTTTTCTCTGACCTTTTATGGACTAGTTGTTCTATTCTTTGAGATTCGAATCACGTTTGGCAAGTACCTTTTTGACAAGTTTGGACCTTTGACCGCGATTAAATATCATTGAAATTGCATTTAAAATGAGCATTTATCTTTCTCTCGCGTGCAATAATTTGTTTCACAGTTTTCTAAAAAATTTGAAAATTTTCAACAAGTCTCGTTATTTTTTCTAGATTTTATACTCTTTGAGGTTTCCTAAATGTCAAGAATCACTAGAATCGGATAACCGTGGTGAAAGTTATGAATTTTCATAGTCCCCTTTTTTCAAGTAAAAAAATCTTTTTCCGCCTAGCAGGATTCCGGGAGCCATCGCCGACAAGGCTGGCTGCGTCACCGACGTGGCCTTGCCCCTTTTTTTGGGCATGGCCACTCATTTTGGGAGACCACGTCAAAAAAAAGGGTTGGCCACGTCAGCTGATGCTGCCTGCCACGTCAGTGACGCGGTCTACCGTCTCACCGACGCGGCCTTGTTCTGTGGACTGACCTTGCGCGTTCTGGACTTTTTTATCAAAAATTCTAATTTTTACTCGTTTTTTCCATAAAATCCGTGATTTTAAGGGACTAAATGCATTATTTTCACTAATTCAAGTCTATATAATCCCCCAAAATCATCAGATTAAGTACTTTTGCCATTTTAAACATTTAAATTACCATTTTTAGGGTTCTTAGTTTCTAGAGAGAGAAAGGTTAATAATGTGGTGAAATCGAAATAAATACACATTATTTTGGGTTTCTAAACCTTATTAGGCTTGATGTTTTAGTCTAAAGCACTAAAATCAAGTAGAAATCTTAAGTTGAAATCAATTTAAACAGGATTTATGGATTTTTCTCACAATATCAATAAATCCCTTGCTTTTTCTGTCACTAAATTCGTCACTTTTCGTCGGTGTTCATCACAAAATCGTCAAAAGAGCTTGCTAAAGGTTGATTCGGGTCTCGAGGATAGATTCACGGCCCAAAGGTAATTTCGGAGTTCCAATCTATTTATTTAAGTTATTTCTTTCTTTTTGTTGTGCTTTTGCTTGGTTTTTTGGGCATTTACCCTTTATTTTTGGCATTTTTGTGATTTTCCGGCAAGATTCCAGCTGACTACTTCGGTGACCGGCAAGCCACCTGAGGGACATGGTAGGCCGACTCAGTGAGTTGGCCTATTGCGTCGTTCAATCGGCCTACTTGTCGCTCAAGCGGCCAACCACCTTATCGCCGGTATTTTTGGGTTTCTGCCCCCCGAGTCAAAAAATCAAAGTTATTCCGATGGTATAAGTCCAAATCTACTTAAATAATGTGGGAAACAATTTAAAAAGTCAATAATCTTGAGTTTTCGAGTGCAAAAAATATTGATTTTTGCTTGTTTAGGCATTTTTTTCGGTTGACCACTTCAGTAGGCAGTAGGCCGATTGAGCGACACCTAGGCCGACTCATTGAGTCAGCCGACCGTGTCGTTCAAGCGGCCTACTCGACTCAACTTCTTCCTTTCTTCGAAGGTTGGATTCCACCAAGGGGAATTCTGTAACTGTTACATAAATTCCTTACGATATCCCCGCTTCAGGGGAACTGCACCCTACTATACTATACTTGACCCTAGCTTCAAGCTAACCTAACCTAGTGATATTTCTTCTCTTCCTTCGCTTTCAACCTCCTATTACGCCTCACCCATTAAGGAAGCCATCTCCAAATTGTACGTAAGATGGATTACCACAAGTCGGCTTACTGGAAAAAATGCCCAAATGGTCCCTGTATGTTTTATTTTGCGTTTTTAGCCCTGTTTTATAGTTTTAATGCATTTTAGACCCCGTTTAACACCCAAAAAATTTCCAAAAATTTCATATAATCTATAATCTCATAAAATAATTTTCAATCTATTTTTAAGATTTTATTAATTATTTTTAATTGGTTGAATCTCCATTTAATGGCTTAAAATGGGTTTTTCACTAAATAAATCTTTAATAAATCTTTTTACAATATATAAAATCCCAAAAATATTTTGTAAATTTCGCTATTCTATTTTAGGATGTTTATTTTATTAATTAATTTTTAGTTTATTTAGATAATTAATAAATGCCCAAAAAGATGTGTTTTTAACCCCGAAAAATCCTTAAAATGTGTTTTCTACCTTGTTTGATTTATTTTCTGCCTTTTTATTATTTATGCAGTATTTGTTATTTGCTTGCGTACGATTTTTTGTTTCTTGGAGCTGTTTTGGGGTTGGTAGGCCCGGTTGTGACCCAATCTTGGTCTTTTTATTTATCTATTTTATTTTTCCCACATTAGAAAACTGTATAGGTATTTATAAAGTCATGTGATAATTATTTATTTGCTTTATTGGCTGCTTTATTGCATTCCGTGTTATGTAATGTATGGATATTTTACCCAAAAATTCTAATTAGGAGGATTTAAATAGCATAAGAACTAAAGTCGTGTTTATTAAAATGTAAATGCCTTGATTTAACAAATGAAAAATAAGCAACATCATTTGAACTTGGAATCTCTGTTTTAAGGTACGGTCCAACCACCCAGTGGGAATATCTTACCCAAATTCCCGGTAGAGCTAAACCGGGTGGCGACTCTATCTTAAAATGTGGGATTTCAAGTCTCGTATCTCTTAACATCTAAATTGGACTAAAATTCAACTTCAACATCGCTTTTATCAATCATTTTCTTCATACGCTAAAATGAGGATCAATCCTCCAGCTCGCTTCACAGTGTTCATTATTTTCTCTCTTCGCCTCTCACGGGGATCGGGGGGGAGGTCGTCCGCTCATAATGGCGACTCTACTGGGGATTCCCTTTTAACTTAAAATTTGAAAAATTGCTTTTCTTTTCAAAATTGGTTAAAGGATTTTGATGACGTGCTGAAATTAGTTTTAAATCAAATCTTTATTTCTTATGCCTTTTGAATCCATAGCTTTAGTTAGATACTAGGTTAAGGTGTCATTATTTCACCCCCGCGAAGCTCACTTGTATACCTCATGCCCGCCAAGAATTGGGGATAGTTGTGGGTGTATCACTCACTTCAACCAATGCGTAATTTCTATGATAGCACTCATTTGAGGAGTGGTTGAGTTACTATTGTTCTGTGATACCAATAGTTTGAGACCATATACCGTGTTAGATAAAGCCATAGCAACTTCTCCTTAGGAAATCACCAAAACGCGCATGTTTTAGATTTAGGTCGTATACTCATCTGTCGTTTGTTGGCATTTGAGTTAAGCCCCAGATCTTTTGAACGGAGTTGTGCGAGAGTCATAAGGCTGGAAGAGGTTTGCTTTTCGCATGCTATTTGTGTTGTGTTCATGCATATGTACCTCATGCATAGGTCGCCTGTGGCCAACTTTTATTTTATTCTTTCGCTTACCTCTACTCTCCCCTCGCTTGAAGGGGGAATTTAACGAAATACTTGAGATCGTTCGAGTCCCAAGGAACTATATCTTGTTCGCTAGGCATAACAATGGGTTTGCTCGTCTTACGCATTTTGGGGTTAAGCTTCGCATCATAAGCTTTTCTGCTCTCTACCTCTCTAAGCTACCCCGGTATATATGGCATTCATCACTCGAATTATTTTGTAATCATTCGCTTCATCCATGGTTCAATTCAGGCTGATCATCTTCCAATTTAAGAGTTAGACCAAGGCACCGCTACCGTATTAGTCTAGCTTGGCATAGATTCGATTATCATCTAGTTTGTTACTCTATGTGTCCGAATTTAGTTTTAAGCTCAGTTTCAGAATTTGGTTTTTCTGCTATGTCTGATTTATCGATAGTTGATAGGGTTCCATTTGAGGGTACTTTCTGTCCTCTCCCTCCACCCGATAGGGTCAGTCTCCATTAAGTTCTGAGATTGCCAATGCTATGAGAGTGTTTCTCTAATCCGATCAATTCCGAGATGCAATTCAGGAGCAGATCCAAGATTCGGTCCGCGCAGTTTGGGAAGAGAAAAGAAGTGTTCAAAGGATTGCGATGATTGTTATTCAAGCTCAGGAACAACTAGAGACCGCTCAAAATGGGTCAATTTAGGTTCTGTGGTTTCAGATTCAGTCTACTATTCAGCCAATTCTGCCGGTTCAGTGTAAGCAATAGCCCATTCAGCCTTCACTGATCCATTTTAGTTTGGTCAGGATATCACACGGTCTTAACCTCAAATGTTCACTTATCCAACCCAGACTCCAAACCACACCTTCAACCTTGATTTTCTCACTAGTATGAGCCAGCTTCCGTTGACCCCAATAACCCTGAATCAGTTTCAGCTCGATTGGTCAATTTCAACCATTCAGTCCCAATCAGGTATATTCCAACTAGATCAAAATTTAGCCCAACCTCAGATGCCTCCAAAGACCTTTCCTCCTGCCCTTATTTAGTTTAACGCTGCTTCAAGAGGGACTACTTATCCGCATAACCCCTTTGATTCTAATCTATGAGTTAGTTCTTAAGTTGAAACCTCATCGCTTGCTTCACCATTCCAGTTTGGCATACCCCCTTCGTCCAACGGCCAGGTCATGCAACCTCCGGGCATGACAGCTGAAGTTGAGGCCCTCTGGCACTGATTGACTTCTCTTCTATCTGGCGACTAGGTCATGCAATCTCCGAGCATGACATCTGAAGTTGAGTCTCCCTTGCATCAATTAGCTATTCCTCGACCAACTACTAGGTCATTCAATCTCCGGGCATGACACCCAAAATAGAGGCTCCATCATAAAGGTTTTGCTTTTTAGTACTGAGAGAGGACCAAATGGAAATCCCAAAGGAGGTCAAGGAATTGGTAAGTCATGCGTATCCTATCTCGGGCCGAAATGAAAGAATGACTTATACAAGAGAAGAAGTTGGATCGCATGCCCCCCAATTAAGTTCGGGTTGTTGATCAGGTACCCATATGAAAGGCAACTAAAACAAAGTACAACATGTACCAATGGAAAGAATAGTTGGGGGACATATACACAAAGTTAAGGAAAGACGATGAGATTAAACCATTGCCACCATGGAGACATCCCACAGCTGATGAGAGGGATAGGTTTTACATGTATCATGTCTAACCTAGTCATGAATGAATGTTAAACTCTAATTCAAGACATCAATCGCTTGGTAAGAGAGGAAAGATAGTTGAGCCCAAAACAGCATCTAACCATATGGATTCACTCTCTCTTTCTGGCTCACCGAAAGAAGGTAGTGGTCTGCAAGATCTCATTAGGGCCATCTATTCCAAAGGCAAAGCTCCAGCAATTCAACTCAATATCCCTGCAGTTCAGGCTACACCTATTCGGAACCTAGTTAGAAAGCATTTGTTTCCTCCTGGAAACTCCCTCTTGGTGTCATGTTTGCCAGACTGTGAGAGAGGGGGATGCTTAAAACTCTTCGTGAGTATCATTATCCTACACCCAAAGAGAAAAGGAATTTCTATCGCTATCATGTTTAGGTAGGGCATAAAATAGATCAATACAAACCTCTAGGCAGGGCCAATTGGTGTTACATAAGAGAAGGGAAATGGATCAGCCTGCTAGAAAGACCTATATTGAGGAGAAACCATCACCGAGCTCTGATGGTGGGGTGAGTATGATCAATTCTGGTCTCCCCGAGGAATTTGTGTTGGCCATGGTCTTCTCTAGTACAGCCCACGTCATTATGGAAGCCGATTCTATCACCAACACCGACAGGAATCTCGCGAGGTCTATAGTGAATGAAGGAGACAAGTTATCAGCCGAACAAGTGAAAGTTCTGGGTCTCAATCTGGATGACACACTAATGGAAGCTACCAAGGATGCTTAATCTACCAGCTCTATCTTATGATGTAATTCTATTTTAGATGTGAACAACTCTGCCTTTAAGGAATTTTTATTCAATTAAAGTCTCTCTTTTTGCTTATCTGCTTGATGTTTCACTCAATGGGTCCATGCATTCATTTTATCATAAGCATAATGTGTTCAGTGTTCATGACGTTTCTTTAAATGAAATAAATTTAAGTACAGACGATAACCTAAAATGGTAACCAATTCCTAATGACCTAACCTCTGAAAGAAAATGAGAGATAACAAGTGCTTAAGGATCATGATAATGCTTTCGCCTGGTCATGCCTAGACAAACCTAGGGTTTAACATCAGATTGCTGAGCATTGCATCTTTAGGCCTAAAATAGAAAAAGAAGCTCAATTCTTCCTTAGATAGGTTCAATACATCAATTAGTTCATCAAATTCCACTATGTGCCAACTTATTTTCAAGCTGCCGAAGAAGCTTCAGCCGATAAGGGAGAAAGAGCATCACCAAATCACCTTTGATAGAATTAAGGCTAACCTTTTCTTCGTCCACCCATTCTAAAAATTCCCACCCCGATATATCCTTAATCCTTACCTATACCATCTTGTTTTTCTCTCCTTACTGACCATTATCGGCTAGGGGGATACATATGATCAGCGAGATTCAACCCTCATCAACAAATGAACACTGCTTTATCATCATTGGGGTAGGTTACTTCTCAAAATAGGGGGAAGCCGAGTCTTTCACCAACATCATTGTTGAGTAGATGGCCAAGTTCATCGAGAAGCACATCTTTTCTAAGTGTAGCCTACCCCATCGCATCATCTCAATTCATGGAGTTTTAGTCCCAAGGGGCATGGCTTTGCCTCACAGACCACAAGCTAATGGGGTAACCAAAACCACAAACCAGTTTATCAAGAAGTTTATTTCCAAGACTACCGCAAGATATAGCGATTGACCCGATAAGTCACCATTTGCTCTTCGGAGGTATCAAACAAGTGTCAAATTCCCAGGCTTTATGGTTTATACTATGGAAACCGCGATCCCAGTCGAAACCAAGATGAAGTCCTTGAGAGTCACACTGAATCTAAGTCAAAGGCCCATGGACTAAAGCGTAGTTTGAATAGCTTAAACAGTCTCCAAATTCATCAGTAGTGCATAGCAAAAGCATACAATGACCGAGCTAAGAATCAAGAGTATCCGTTAAAGGCTAGTGATCTAATTTTGAAATAAGAGAAACCTACCAACATTAACCAAAGGGAGAAGTTCTAACTAGAGTGGGAAAGACCTCATGTAATTGAAAAAGCACTCGGTACAAGGGGCGTGAAGACTTTGGACACTAGAGAATTCATGAACCCCATCAATCAGGATCGATTGTAGCATTATCATATCTAATAGAAAAGAATCAATTCTATAATAGCGATGCATAAAAATGTAAATAAAATCTATCACTCATTGAGTGGTTCTCTACTACTCGAGCAAAAATTAGGGTGTATCCCATTGATTGGTATCCTACAAATTAGTCATGAAAAAGTTAGGGTGCAAAATAGCCCACTTTGCTAAAAACCCAAAAAGGGCGGTCTAGGCAAAAGTTAGGGCAAGGTGAGCAACAAGAGTGGGTTGGCTAGAAAACCTACATAGGCTATTTATCACCAAAGTTTGGGTCAATAGAAATGGTTATCATTATCATGTACTCAAACTCAATTCATTTAATGAAAATGTCATCTTTATTGAATTCTTTATCTTTGTGCTTGAATGAATATATTGGGCCCAAAAGGCAAAATGCAATAAGTAAGTCGAATGTAGGGTTCTGTGCAGTCAGCCTAACTCCTCAAAAGAAAAGAAAAGCAAAGATAAAAGGCAAAAGATCCTGATAGACTAAAAACATCAAGGTCTATGCAAAAGCCAGGAAAACTCTGCTAGATTGGAAATCCAAAAAGGGCGATCCAGGCAAAAATTAGGACATAAAAGCAAAATAAACAAGTCTGATGGGCCCAACACAATGTTCATGTCTATGCAAAAATTAAGATAAAAAAAACAAAGATAAATGATTGCCATCGAACTCATCAATATATCTACATTATTGTCATCATCATCAGAGTGCCTGAATACATTCTTCGGTCTAGTGGATTAGAAGGGCTCAAATCTATCCCCCGCCCATGTCCACTCCAATCTTGACCGCAACCAAGTATCTTGAGTCCATAATCTCCTGAAACCACCATTGGTAGAATTCATTGTTAGTGATAGCATCTAGTAATTCATTATCTAGAATCTTGAACTTCACTTTATGCACCCCCTTGCCTTCGACATGCTCGATCCCGCAATCAATTTATAGTTGAATTGCTACTTTGAGTAGCTCATGAGGAGCCCTCTGTCACTTCTCATACTAGTGACATAGAATTCACAGGTCCTTTCTCAGCCATGGTAACCAAACACACGAGCCTCACGTGTATGCCACAAGCTCTATAGTTCTCTACTAGGGGCATTCCCACCTAATCTGTGCGACATCCCTAATCCCCTGCTAGGGGCATTCTTACCTTGTCCGTGCCACAAAGAATTTCCATATATCCTCTCTCCTAACAAGAGGCTAGGTCGGATAAGTCAATCGAGCAAGCAAATGAATTGAGCAAAATCGATCAGGCGAGCAGTCATGTAACTCAGATGCGGAGGATGATTAGTCCAAGAAGCTCATACATTCATGCATAATATTCATAAATGTCCTATCTATCATTCTATATTGAATTCTACTGGAAACAAAGCACAGAAAAGTATCCTCAAACCATATGCTCGACCTCTAAATAAGATCCCGTATCAAGGGGCATCTCATAATTGTTTTCAATCCTATATTCTAGGCTACGCACAAGGGGCATGTCAACTACTGTCTTTGAGCTATACATTCAACCTCGACAATTTCTCCGGACTCCCGGAAATACTAACTCAATTTATATTTCATTCTTCCATTTTTATTGCTTAATTTAAGGGGCAAAAATATTTTTGTTCCATAAAATCAATTAAGCAATAAAAACGCAATTTATATTGTTTACTATTCTTCAAAAATAACTTGAAAGGTACACCATGTGGCAATCCAGAGGGACAGCCGACGCGATGGATCCTAAAATCGGAGCTTAGAAAATCCTTCAGGGGCACCTCCATGCAACTTTCAACCCTTCAGGGCACCCTGATACAGCTTTGGCCCTCCAAGAGCGCCTTGATGCAATAATCACAAAATCAACCTAGCGATGACTTTCCTGGACTTTCTGGCTATTTCTAAACGCATTTTTCTCAATATTCCATTTTTATTGCTTAATTGAAGGGGCAAAAAAATGTTCCCGACAAAATCAATTAAGCAATTAAAAATGCAATCTACAATGATTTCTAACTTTTAAAATTCTATTCGTGTTAGGTCTATCGGTGGCTCCACCAGTAGACAACCGATTTAGATTTGCCATCTCGATAGGTCCATTGATGGTGCAACTTTAAACCACCAGTAGACAACCAATTTGTTGGTCCTTGTGCTTATGTTAATAAGGTTAGAGGGGGGTGAATGACCTTTTTCGTCAAAATATTAGACTTTTAAAAAGTCTTGTGTAACGTGTTTGAATGTTCCGAATGTTTTGGGTTCGGATGATGCAAGTAATATAAATTGCAGTAAATTAAAGGCAGAGTAAAGAAAATTCAAACATAAGAGATTTAGACTGGTTTGGCCCCTCCTACTTCCAATCCCCAAAGGTTCCTTCCTTTGAGCTTTTCCACTAGTGTGATTTCTTTTCAACTGGCAGAAATCAAGCCTTACAATTGTCTCCGGATGGTAACCCCTTCCGTATGTAGGATATACCACTATAAGCACGAACTCCTAGCTGAGTCCTCTTGTCTTTAGTAGGATATACCACTTAGATTTCTACCCAAACCTAAGTTGAGTCCTATATGGAGATCCTACTCAAAGCACCAACTTTAAGCTATATCCCAATCTCACAACTCACCTAAGTTGGAGATCTTTGCACTTTGGTTTTCTCAAAGATTTTGGATTTGGACTTCCTCAAGTTTATAATTTCACTTGGTAATCCTTACAACAGATTTGGAAATAATTGATTCTAAGAGGGATGTGTTTTCTGATTGCTTTAGCGAATTCTCTTATAAATTGCTTTCTCAAATCAACCAGTACCTCTTCAACATACGAAGCTTCCCTTTTATAGGCTTCCATCATAAATGTAGCTATTGTGGGTGGTTGAACTTATGTTTGATCTTCACCATTGATTAGGTAAAATGTGGCGCTTCTGGAGCAATTGATAAATCCGTTAGATAGAGTTTTTATCCGTTTGAATCCTTGGGATTGAGGCTAAAAAGTTGTCAGTGATCATTTTCCTTGTATTTTAGTGATTCACTAACTTTTAAGCTAGTGGCTTTTTGTATGAGCTCCACGCGTCTTCTTATTGGTCTAGGTGAAAAAGGTTGTTACCTTTTTCCTATCCTCTGTCAGTCCTTCTGTTCTTTTCTGAAAAGTGCTAGCTGTCTTCTTTTGTCTTGCTTATGGGAAAAGGATCTTTGACTTGATAGACTAAAAGAATGGAGGGAATGGAATTTTGGAATCATTCCCTTTGTCTAGGTAATTAAGTCTTCCATATGTCTTTAGACTTAATATATCCGGATTTTTTTTCATTCGGATGCTTCTGAAATCAGTTCTTCCAGATGTTGTTTTTGGTGGGTCAAAGTTTGTTTCCTTTCCAAACTTTAACCGGATGCTTCCATTTATGCTTAGGTAATTATTTTCACTTGTCTTGGACTTTAATTGTCTTGGATATGAGTCCGGATAAGTGACTTAGGTCTTTTTATACTTAGGTGTTTTGTTTACTTCAAACCTGGTTCGGATTGTTTGTGTTCCAGATCCTTGTTTCCTAACAATCTCCCCCATTTGATGGAAACAAAAACTTAAGATATCTAACCATAAGGAAAGGAGTTTTTATGATGTAAGTATGACTCTTGATACTTAGTCATTTACAATTTTTACTCCCGCATAATTCTAGCATCCCTAAACTCCCCCAACAGTTTTCAATTCTAGCTTCTAATATTTTTGTAGTACAATAGCAGATTGTACTTTAGAAGCAATTTTTTAGAGAATTAGATTTTCACTATGTATACTTCTGTTGTTAACAATAGTTAACATCAATGAAGCTTTTGGATTACAAGATATAGAAATATATAAGTGAATCTAGCTATTACAAAAATTTTATAAGATATAGCTACTCTAATTTCTTCCAGATGCTCCTCCTTCCTATTCTTTGCCTTTTTCCTTCTTTACACCTTTCTCCCCCTTTTCATTTCTAGTAGGGGAATTTATCACCATGTATGTCTTTCAGTCCCACTTTTCCTGCCAAGCTTTAGAGTAAATAGATTAGTCTGAGTTCCCTTGCCTTCTCTGCTCTAAGATATGATCTACAATTGCGAGAGATAGATGAAGAGGGCGAAAGAGGTTCCAGAGCTGGGTGTAAGATCTGGTGATGTTGGGATGCATTTTTAGCATATAATCCCTATCCTTCTCATCAAAATATAGAAAGAGAGCCTTGAGAAGAGTAGTGATTCCCTTATCTCCAAAGAATCATGTGTCCCCAATGTGATAGATGAGGTCTTGAAGGACAGGAAGTAATTGGCTTTCCAAGATAAATAGATAGGAGGAGGATCTGGAGATAGATAAATTTGATAATCTGGACTGTAAAGATCTTTGCCTAGATCATTACAGATATTATGGACGTTGGAGTTAACTATGTTCAGGTCCTTGCGAAGATCATCCCTTATTCTTTTAATGACTGAATCCTGGCATTCAACTTTCCAGCAAGTTCTTCTCCAATGCCAGCTATTTGTTTAACAAGTAGCTTTGGTAGATCTTCCTCCATGAATTTTGTCAGCTTATTTAACATTGCTTGCTGATTTTCATTGAGTTTGGGGAGAGCTGCCTTTTCTTCTTTTTTGTGATGAATTTCAACAAGTTTTAAAACTTGGTATCAATGTACTCCTTTATTTCTATGGAAAGCTCTAAAGAGGATGATGTGATCTTGTCCAAGATGGTTGCACATTTATTTATTGTGTCAGTGTTGGCCTGATCAGTAGAGCGAATTGCTTCTGCGACACTTATTTTTAACTCATTTAGTACCGGAGTAACCTTGTCTAGTGACACCTCAGCCACTAAGTCTGCAGTGGGGAAGTCCTCGACTTTCTGCTTAATCCTTTTGACACTACCCTTAATCTCCCCAATTTCTTCCTCTAAATCCGAAGGTGAGAATTGTTCTAGGAGTACCTTTTTGACAGATTTTAGGTGCTTGCAAATGTTCCGAAGACTCTATTTTACATAGCTCTCCTTATGCTCCTCATGGGTAGCTTCTTGCAGGATTTTTAGAGCAGTTGTGATCTTGTTGACTCTAGTTTGATTTATACCAGTAGCTGGTACTCTGATTAGGCTTGCAAGAGGGGTCTCAGATGCTGCTGTTGGTTTCATCACATCTGGATGAGTCTACTTCAATGGACTCCTCTTCTTCTTCCGTCTCCTTTTCTAACCATTCCCTAGACTAGCCTCGCCCCTTAAGTCCACTCTATGAGTATGCCCTTGGGAACCCAGACTTTGTCCCTCCTCTGGAATGGTGTCTTCTGGGTTGGACTCTTGTTCCTTAGATACACTTGGGGTATGTGTATCTGAGTTATTCTCACTATTAACTGTTGTTTCAACATCAGCACTAGAAGAATTATCATTAACATCAAATGAAATAGTATCTAAAATTACCTTGTTGAGTTGTGCTTGATCTTGATTGGTTGCTTCCTCTCTTCTTTCTTCATTAGCTTCCACCTTAATCCCCTGAAGATTGGCAGTGTCCTCAATCTCCCCTTCTAATGCCTTTTTAGGACTTTTAATTTCTCCCCTAGGGGCATTGGTAATGTCCTCAATGCCCTCTCTAGTTGCCTTTATAGGACTTACATCAATTGGGATTTCAGCTTCCGAATTGAGAAGATTTTCTGGAAGCGGTCCGATTCTGGGTTGGAATGGGAAATTATCAGCTTTTGGATCTTGGGCAATTACTACCATATCTACTGGATCAATGAGAATGGTTTGATTTTTGGAAGAATCTACTGGTCCTTCAATTCTGAGCTTATTGGTTTTATCATTTTCCTTCATAGGTTCTCTGATAAAGTCATACTATGGATCATCCGGATGAATTTCCTCTGTGGATCCAAGCACATTTTTCCCTTTAGTTCTTGTGGCCTTAGCTAATTTTTCTTCTTCTGCCCTTTTGACCGCTTCCTCATCAATCACAATGCATGCATGCTTCTTGGCTTTCTTTCTCTGATCTTTTTAGGCTTTAACTGCCTCATCAAAGTTACACCCCTTCAGGGTGAATTGCTTATTAGGTATCGGGGCTTCATCCCCTATTTTTTCATCCTCAACCATAACCGTTATTTCAGCATATTTCCTCTTTTTGTCAGCATTTTTAATCAATCTCCCCATTGCCTTAGGTTTTTCCGGGCTCTTCTTTAGTAGTGGAGTGATTGTTTGAGCGTCCTCATCACTTTCTTCCATCGGAGCCAAAACTTGATGTTGTTTTGCTTTAGGTTTGGTGGTTCCAACCCTTTTATGAACTGGAACATCCTCAGATGGATCCACTGCCTTTGGGGCCCTTGTCTTCTTCTCATACCTTAGCTTTTTAGCCTTCTTCTCGTTCTAGGTTTCCCCAAAGCTTAACTTCTTGAAGTTTTCCTCCAAGATTTCTTTTCCATTAACAGCCTAGAATTCATAGACATTTTCCTCGTTGGTAATGAGTGTTCTTGTGATCAGGGCACCATGAGATTTTTTATGCTGCCTTAGGTAGTGGATGATCAACTCCGGCATGTTAACAACTCTACTCTCCACCCAGTGTTGTAATACATAGTGCTGGAAAGATGACACTGTAGTGAGAGAGCCCTTCTGAATTAGTATAAATTTTGCAAGTGTATGATGGAGGAATCTTGGCACTTTTGGAAAGTATGTGGAGCATTTGTCACCAAAATAGTTTGGATGTAGCCACATCTTGAGTGCATACTTCACTTGTTGTTCATCCCCATAAATTCGGAGTTGGACTTCATCATTCTTCATATTCAGGAATTTTTCAAAAAAATTCGGTGTGATTGTGATCTCTTTCCCTTGAACCTTAGTTCTCAGAGCGTCGATGAAGGAGTGTACTTTGAGATTGGAGTAGAATTCGAGCACAAGATTTGGATATGTGGAGCATTTGATTTTGAGGAAATCAATCAGGTGTTGATCCTCAATTAGTTTGGAGTAGGGGTCGGTTTCGAATAAAAAATTATCTCCTAGATAGTTCGTGGGAACTACTAAATCTGAGGGCCTAAAATTGACAGGGGCAAAGTCTTTATCGTTGAGAGCAGATTCTTCAATGATGTTCTTTTAAGGAAGCATCTTAATTCCTTTGCTTGTCATGATGGCAGCCATTTTAGAATGTTTGAAAGGATTAGGGTTTGAGTTTTGAAATTTGCAAAGTAACAGTATGTAATTCTTGCTCGCGCGAAGAAGACAAAGATTTTGGGGGGTATTTATAGGATTTTCAAAGTGAGGGTATTTTGGTAATCCGAACTTCGTTAACTTTGGCTGGATTGATGACATGGCAGGCGAGTTTTAGGAGAGAGGTAAATTTTGTTACACCGGAGAATGGGAAGAGTTTATTTTGAATTCTAGCTATTCAATTTAGCGCACGTATAACTCCCAATAGACGTTTGAAATTCAAGAAAGAATAGCTACTTTTTAGCGCCTTTACTGCCATGTGTCCTTTTTGGCTGCTGATGTGGCAATATTCCCTCTGGAGTAGGGCTAACTTCATTTCTTCTACTCTTCTGGATTCCTTAACTTGCTAAGACTCCAAGTTGACTTTGAATTGTCTTCCAGATTTTCTTTAAATTGGATTAGACATTCCAATTGACTCCCTTAGCTTGCCAAATTGATCTTCACTTAATGGTTTATTCGAGATATCTGCTTTTTGTTCATTGGTTGGAATGTATACCAATCCAACATCCTTCTTCATTACATGATCTCAGATGAAATGATGCCTTATGTTGACATGTTTCATTCTTGTACGGAGTACTGGATTCTTTAACACATCTATGGCACTCTTGTTGTCACACATTACATCCACTCATCTGGATTGGACTCCATAATGTTCTAGTTGTTGCTTGATCCAAAAGAGTTGAGATACACAACTTCTAGCTACCATATATTCTGCTTCTATGGTTGAAAAGGCAATTGAAGTTTGCTTCTTATTGTACCATAATACTAGGCAATCTCCAAGGAAATGGCAACCTCTGGATGTACTCTTTCTTTCAAGAGTGTCTTTGCTATAAGCTTTATCAGTATAGCCTTGAAGTGTAAATTCTCTATTACTAGCATACCTTAAGCCCACTTCAGTGGTACCTAGTAGGTATCTAAGGATCCTTTTAACTACCTTCAGATGTGAGTCCTTAGGATTGGATTGACACCTTGCACAGTAGAAGACTGCATAATGTATGTCAGGCCTACTAGTTGTCAGGTGTAGAAGTGATCCAATCATTCCTCTATATAGCTTCTGATCAACATCTTCTCCCTTACAATCCTTGGGTAGGCCTGTATCTGAACACATTGGAGTGGACATTAGCTTACTTTTGTCCATTTCAAACTTCTTGGGAATCTCCTTGGTATGTTTGGATTGGTTGATGAAAATTCCATCTGGACTTTGCTTAATTTGCAACCTAAGGAAGAAATTAAGTTCTCCCATCATGTACATCTCAAACTCCTTCTGCATTTAAGAGCTGAATTCCTCACACATCTTCTCATCTGATGCTCCAAATATGGTGCCATCCATATAGATTTGGACTAGAATGATATTATCCTTCTTCTTCTTGATGAAAAGATTTGTATCTGCTTTGCCCTGTATATATCCCTTGGATATGAGAAATTTAGTGAGTCTCTCATACCAAGCTCTTGGTGCTTGCTTCAATCCATAGAGGGCTTTCTTCAGTTTGAAGACATGATCTAGATGTTTTGAGTCTTCAAATCCAGGTGGCTGCTTCAGATAGACTTCTTCCTTGATAACTCCATTGAGAAATTCACTTTTGACATCCATTTAGAACTGTGTGAATCCCATGAATGATACAAAAGCACATAAGATCTGGATTGCCTCCAATCTTGCTACAGGGGCAAATGTTTCTTCAAAGTTAATATCTTCTTGTTGATTATAGCCTTGGGAAGCCAGTCTTGCCTTATTTCTCTCCACTACTCCAGATTCATCTAGCTTTTTTCGGAATACCCATTTGGTGCCAATGATTGACTTTCCTCTTGGAGGTGCCACTAGATCCCATACATCATTCCTGGTGAATTGAACTAGCTCTTCTTGCATTGCCATCATCCAGCTTTCATCTCCTTCAGCATCTTGAAATTTCTATGGCTCAATGAGAGAGACAAAAGCAGCATGGCTCATCATTCGGTTGAGTTGACCTCTTGTTCTTACTAGATTTTGGACATTGTCCAAAATAGCTTCAACTAGATGATCTCTGCGAGTCCGGACTTCCCTTGGTAGATCTCCAGGTTGGATTAGAACTTGTTCCACTTCTGCCACAACTTCTCCTTCTTGACCTTCATTGAAGTTTATCTCATGTGGGTTGAGATCAACTTGATATGCTTCTGGATCAACGGATATTGCTTCATCTTCTTCTTTGTACTTCTTGACTTGGAAAGAATCGGGAACTTTGGCTTCACTCTTTTCTCCAGAGTTTTTAGGTTCCAGAATGGGATCTTCCGGAGTGGAACTTCTTTTGCCTGGATGGTTAGTCTCATCGAAATCTACATGTATTGACTCTACCACAGTTTGGGTTCATTTGTCAAAGACTCTGTAAGCCTTGCTATGTGTTGAGTAGCCAAGGAAAATTGCTTCATCAGACTTAGAATCAAATTTTCCTAGTTGCTCTCTATCATTTAGGATGTAACATTTACATCTAAATGCTTTGAAATACCCATTTTTGGGTTTTCTTCCCTTCCAAATTTTATATTGGGTCTTTTCTATGGTCTTTCTTATGAGAGATCTATTCAAGATGTAACATGTTGTATTTACGGCTTCTCCCTAGAAATATTTTGGCAAACAATTTTCATTAAGCATTGTTCAACCCATCTCAACTATGGTCCTATTTTTTCTGTCAATAACTCCATTCTATTGAGGAGTATGAGCGGCATAGAAGTTATGTTCAACACCCTTGGAGTCACAAAATTCAGCAAAGTGCTTATTTTTTAACGCACCACCATTATCACTCCGGATGCGTACAATGCTTATGCCCTATTCTACCTCTATTCGGATGAATGTTTTTGAGAATTGGTCAAAGGCTTCATCTTTACTTGCTAGAAAAAGAACCCAGGTATGGCGAGAATAATCATCCATAATAACCATGGTGTATTCTCTTCTACCTAAACTCAAAGGTTTGATTGGACCAAAGAGATCAATATGTAAGAGCTCAAGTACTCTTTTGGAAGGAATGTAGGAGATGGAAGGGAAAATTTTCTTATGTTGTTTACCTAACTAACATGTAATGCATAGATGATCCTTATCAAAAGCAACCTTAGGCAAACCCACTACCAATTCCTTTTTAGCTAGTTTAGACAGGAGGTTCATGCTGACATATCCCAACCTCTAGTGCTACAGCCATGATTCTTCTTCTTTAGACACCAAGTAGATATTGTTTTTCTCATTTTTAATGTTAACAGAATAGACATTGTTTACCCTGGTACATAAAGAATGAGTTGATTAGACTTACTATCAAAGATTGAGCAGCCTCCGGAGTCAAAGGTGACTTTTCTTCCTTTGTCATAGAGTTGGGCAACACTTAGTAAGTTGACTTTCAGTCCATCAACTAGTGAGATATCTTCTATCTTTAATATAGATCCAATGGTTCCATGTCCAATGATCTGTCCTTTTTTATTATCACCAAAGCTTACTTTGCCTCCCTTCTTCCGAGTTAATGTGATGAAGGCCTTCTCATCAACTGTCTTATGTCTTGAACATCCATTATCAATGTACCAAGCGTGTTGATCTGCTGTAGATCTAAGGCATACCTGCAAAACAGATCAAGTGGGTTTGGGTACCCAATCAGTATTAGGTCCTCTCGGGTTATCAACCATTTCAGGCCAAGGATTAACATCATAATAACCATTTTTAAATCTACATAATTTAGTAATATGATTGTTTCTTCCACAAAACCTGCACCCTAAAACTGATCTGATCTGCTCTGCTCCTGCTTATTTTTTTATCTTCTCAAGATCCTCCTTCCTATAGTTTCCTCTATATCCAGCTTCTTGTACACTTGTAGTTGGTCTGGTGTGTATCCGAAAGTTGGTTGGGGGTGCAACTTCTGCTGCATAATTCCTTCTATGTTTGGAAGGTTGCTGAATGTATACAACCTTACCCTTTCCTTTTTATGTAGCAGTATATCTTTGGGCTTGCGGTTGCCTGCTAACCTCCTTCACCTTTTGGTTGGAGGGCTTAGGATTTCCTTTAGCAGCTTGCTTTGGATTTTTCCTTCTTTGTGGAGAATCAGATCTCCATCCGGATGCCTCCTGTATTAGGCCTATTTCTCTATCCAGCCTAATCAGATTTGCACTTAGCATTTGCACTTGATTCCATTCCTCAGGTAGTTCTCCTCAGCCTCATCAATGTGCTTTGTTGTTCTTATCAAGTTGACATCTTGTGCCAATGCTTCACCATCTTCAGCAAGCTCCATCGCTTGTCTTCTTAGAGACTTAATGGCTCTTGTGTTCTTCCTCACATTCTTGATTACAATAGCTAGAGCTCTAGCAAGTTCAACGTTAGAAACAGAATTAGAGTGAGAGTTTACCTCAGTACTGGTTGTTTCTGATTTTGATTCTTCAATTTGCACTGTATCTTGCTTAGAGGTGTTTCTTCTGGATTGCTCTGCTTCCAGATTAGCTAGTGCCCTAAATGCATAGTTAGTAGTCTACTCTTCTTCCATTGAAGATGAGCTATTGTTCTCCTCACTATTACTCTAGGTGGCCACCATTGCCTTTTTCTTGTGCTTCTTGGTTCTTTTAAGCTAAGGCATTTGGTTCTGAAGTGGCCTTTCTCCCCCACATTCAAAGTAGGCAGCTTCCTTTTCTAGATCCCTCTTTTCATTCGGATGCTTTCTGGGCATGTCTCTTCTAAATGTGCCTTCTCTTATTCTCCTGGATTCATATTTTTTGGAATTCCTTCTTTCTTTCTTTTCCAAAAATCTACCAAATTGTTTGGTGAGTAGAGCCATTTTCTCTTTGTTTCTTTGAGACTCCTTGAGTTGCTTTTCTTCTCCGGATGAAGCTGATCTGGTGGATTCTGCTTTAATTACAATGGCTTTCTTCTCTTCTAGCTTCTTCTCTTGTTGGCTGTATCTCTCTAAGGATAATTCTTGAGTCAAGAGATTACCATTGAGCTCATCATAACTGTAGAAGTTTAAGTCATGGGCATCCTCAATGGCATTCTTCTTGTTGCCCCATTCCTTGGTGAGACTCCAGAGCACCTTCTTTACCATATCTACTTCAGAGATTTCCTTTCCGAGCCTTTTCATCTCATTCAATAGATTGGTATATCAAGTGTTCATGCTGTTAATTGACTCTTTTGGCTATATCTTGAAGGATTCAAGCTTTTGCTGAAGTAGATCAAGCTTGGCTTCTCTTACTTTGTTAGTTACTTCATAGGTTACTTCCAGCTTCTACCAAATATCATGTGCAGTCTCACATCCAGATATCCTATTAAATTCAGCTGCACTAAGAGCACAATGAAGCATGTTAATAGCATTTGCGTTTTCATACAACTTTTTAAAATCATTCTCATCCCATAAACTTGGGGCGTTTCGGGTAGTTATACCCTCTACTTCATGGTAGGCTCATGTTAGCCATCTTTAATGACCAACCATGCTTGCATGCTTTGTGCTTGAATGAAGTTCTTCATCCGATTTTTCTAGAATGTGTAATGTTAACCAGTGGAGAGTAGAGGACGGGTAATGGACAGACCCTTGGGAAGGAGTTATGAGTTTTGAAAACTCATTTTGATATTTGAATCAAAATATGGACCTTTAGCTCGAGATTGTTAGATCTCTTATTTTGAGCACTAGCTCTAATACTACTTATTGGTCCCTATGCTTATGTTAATAAGGTCAGAGGAGGGTGAATGACCTTTTTTCACGGAATAATTAGACTTTTAAAAAGTCTTGTGCAGCCTGTTTGAATGTTCCGGATGTTTTGGGTCCGGATGATGCAAGTAATATAAATTGTAGTAAATTAAAGGCAGAGTAAAGAAAATTCAAACATAAGAGATTTATACTAGTTTGGCCCCCTACGTCCAGTCCCCAAAGGTTCCTTCCTTTGAGCTTTTCCACTAGTGTGATTTCTTGTTCCTTCCTTTGAGCTTTTCCACTAGTGTGATTTCTTTCCAACTGGTAGAAATCAAGCCTTACAGTTGTCTCTGAATGGTAACCCCTTCTGGATGTAGGATATAGCACTAGAAGCACCAACTCCTAGTTGAGTCCTCTTGTCTTTAGCAGGATATACCACTTAGATTTCTACCCAAACCTAAGCTAAGTCCTACGGGGAGATCCCACTCAAAGCACCTACTTTAAGCTATATCTCAATCTCACAACTCACCTAAGTTGGAGATCTTTACACTTTGGTTTTCTCAAAGATTTTGGATTTGGACTTCCTCAAGTTTATAATTTCACTTGGGAATCCTTACAATAGATTTGGTAATAATTGATTCTTAGAGGGATATGTTTTATGATTGCTTTACCGAATCCTCTTGTAAATTGCTTTATCAAATCAACCAGCACCTCTTCAACATGTGAAGCTTCCCTTTTATAGGCTTACATTATAAATATAGTCGTTGTGGGTTATTGAACTTGTGTTTGATCTTCACCATTGATTAGGTAAAATATGGTGCTTCTGGAGCCGTTGATAAATCTGTTAGATAAAGATTTTGATCCATTTGAATACTTGGGATGGAGGCTGAAAAGTTGTCAGTGATCGTTTTCCTTGTATTTTAGTGATTCACCAACTTTTACAGTAGTGGCTTTTTGGTGTGATCTCCACACGCCTTCTTATTGGTCTAGGTGAAAAAGATTGTTTCCTTTTTCTTGTCCTCTATTAGTACTTCTGTCCTTTTCTAAAAAGTGCTAGATGTCTTCTTTTATCTTTCTCATGGTAAAAGGATCTTTGTCTTGATAGACCAAAAGAATGGAGGGAATGGAATTTTTGAATCATTCCCTTTGTCTAGATAATTAAGTCTTCCAGATGTTTTTAGACTTAATATATCTGGATTTGTCTTATTTCGGATGCTTCTGCAATCAGTTCTTTCGGATGCTGTTTTGGGTGGGTCAAAGTTTGTTTCCTTTCCAAACTTTAATCGGATGCTTCCATTTATGCTTAGGTAATTATTTTCACTTGTCTTGGACTTTGGATGTTTTGGATATGAGTCCGGATAAGTGACTTAGGTCTTTTTATACTTAGGTGTTTTGTTTACTTCAAACCTTATCCAGATTGTTTGTGTTCCAGATCCTTGTTTCCCAACATGATTCAGATTTGCCTTCTCGATAGGTCCGTTGATGGTGCATCTTCAAACCACTAGTAGACAACCAATTGAGATTTGCCTTCTCGATAGGTCCATTGATGGTGCGTCTTCAAACCACCAGTAGACAACTGATTCAGATTTGCCTTCTCGATAGGTCCGTTGATGGCGTGTCCTCAAACCACCAATAAACAATCGATTCACATTTGCCTTCTCGATAGGGTCATTGATGGTGCATACTCAAACCACAAGTAGACAACCGATTCAGATTTTCCTTCTCGATAGATCCATTGATGGTGCGTCCTCAAACCACCAGTAGACAACCGATTAAGATTTGCCTTCTCGATAGGTCCGTTAATGGTGCATCCTCAAACCACCAATAGACAACCAATTTAGAATTTTCTACCTCCGATAGGTCCGTTGATGATACATCCTATGACCGTCCGTAGACATCCGACTTGAGGTTCCATTGTCGTAGGTATAACCTCCTAACCCTCACTCTTTTGTGAAATCACATTTGACCCATTAAATGGTAATCTCACAGAATCACTAAATCCCTTGCTTTTTTTGTCACTAAATTCATCACTGTTCATTGGTGTTCGTCACAAAATCGTCAAAAGAGCTTGCCAAAGGTTGATTCGGGTCTCGAGGATAGATTCACGGCGTAAAGGTAATTTCTGAGTTCTAATCTATTTATTTAAGTTATTTCTTGCTTTTTGCTGTGCTTTTGCTTGGTTTTTTGAGCATTTGGCCTTTGTTTTTGTCATTTTTGTGATTTTTCAGCGACATTCCAGCTAACTACTTCGCAGACCGGTAGGCCAACTGAGTGATGTGACAGGCCAACTCAGTGAGTCTGCCTACCGCGTCGCTTAGTCGGCCTACTTGTCGCTCAAGCGACCAACCACCTTTTCGCCGGTATTTTTGGGTTTCTTCCCCCCCCCCCCCCGAGTCAAAAAATCAAATTTATTTCGATGTTTTAAGTTCAAATCTACTGAAATAATGTGGGAAATGGTTTAAAACGTCAATAATCCTGAGTTTTCAGGCGCAAAAATGCCGATTTTTGCCTGTTTAGGCATTTTTTCCGGTTAACCACTGCATTAGGCAGTAGGCTGATTAAGCGACACCTAGGCCGACTCACTGAGTCAGCCAATCGTGTCGTTCAAGCGGCCTACCACCTCACTGAGTCAGCCTACTGGCAAAAAATGCCCAAATGATCCCTGTATGTTTTATTTTGCTTTTTTCTGTCTTATCGTTTTAATGCATTTTAGACCCCGTTTAACACCCGAAAAATTTCCAAAAATTTCATATAATCTGTAATCTCATAAAATAATTTTCAATTTGTTTTTTAGATTTTATTAATTATTTAATTGGTTAAATCTCCATTTTTGGCTTAAAAATGGGTTTTTCACTAAATAAATCTTTTTACCATATACAAAATCCCAAAAATATTACGTAAATTTCCTAAATCTATTTTAGGTTTTTTAGTTTATTTAATTAATTTTTAGGTTGTTTAGATAATTAATAAATGCCCAAAAAGCTGTGTTTTAACCCCGAAAAATCCAAAAAATGTGTTTTCTTCCTTGTTTGATTTATTTTCTGCCTTTTTATTATTTATGCATTATTTGTTATTTGGTTGTGTGCGATTTTTTGTTTCTTGGAGCTGTTTTGGGGTTGGTAAGCCCGGTTTTGCCCCGATCTCGGTCTTTTTTTTATTTGTTTTATTTTCCCTGATTAGAAAAATGTATAGGTATTTATAAAGTCATGTAATAGTTATTTATTTACTTCATTTACTGCTTTATTGCATGTCGCGCTGTGTGATGTATGGATATTTTAACCGAAAATTCTAATTAGGAGGATTTAAATCGTATATGAACTAAAGTCGCGTTTATTAAAATGTAAATGCCTTGATTTAATAAATGAAAAATAAGCAACATTGTCCGAACTTGGAATCTCTGTTTTAAGGTAGGGTCCAACCACCCGATGGGAATATCATACCCAAATTCCCGATAGAGCTAAACCGAGTGGCGACTCCATCTTAAAATGCGAGATTTCAAGTCTCGTATCTCTTAACATCTAAATTGGACTAAAATTCAACTTCACCATCGCTTTTATCAATCATTTTCTTCACACGCAGAAATGAGGATCAATCCTCCGGCTTGCTTCACAGCGTTCATTATTTTCTCTCTTTACCTCTCACGCGGGTCCAGGGGGGAAAAACGTCGTCCGCACACAATAGCTTTCTTGACGCCTTTTTGGAAAAGAAATCTGAGTCTCTCATACTGGAACCAGGGGCTAAACTTCAGAATTGGATTGTTATGAGCTGTCCGGCGTTGTTCTTAGAAGATGTTGATGGCATGAACTTGGGACCGGGGCAATAGCGGCAACCTATTTTTTTCGGGGCATCTGATCGGTTTGCGTGGCTGTTAAGGGAGAAGAAGTCATATTCGAAGACGTCCTTTTGCTTGGGTTTTTACAAAATGACTCAATGGCCGAAACTGGATACCGATTTTATACTAATATGGGACGCATGTCTGATCCCGAAAGTTTGTTTCTTCGATTGGCTCCCTTTCCATAAAAGGCTGCCAACAAAAATATTCCTATTTAGTCGAAATTGTCAGGCCGTAACAGATGGTAACTGTCTGTTTTGCATTAAGGAGGAAATTACATATCACACCTTCTTACATTGCACAAATACTTATAAGGTATGGACACAAGCGTTTAAGTTGTTTGGTATTTCGGTGCCAATGCCTTGGATGGTGGTTGATTTTTTGCTTACTTGGCTTGAATACTTTTCGGCTGGAATTGGTAAGGATTTTGGTACATCTTTATGGTTTTTTATCACTTGGGCCTTATGGAAGCGAACAAATAAGTTTGTGTTTGACGGTACGGTGGGCTCAGACGAGATTCTCAATTCTAGCATATATCTCTGTTGGTTTATTTTTAAGTATAGGAGGCGTGATGTTAATTTTGTAGCATCTGATGTATTTAGTTTCCCAAGTTTGCTACTATCTTGTAACTGATTTGCTCATGGTCTTATCTTGAGACCTTGAGCCCGATTTTAATCTAATGAAAAGAGGGGTGGATATTTTGTAGGCAAGCGGATGAGCCAACTTGGTTGGCTAGTCCGCCCCGAAATTTTCACCCACTCCAAGCTTTTTTCCTTTGGAGGGACACGCTGTTCCTCCGGGGGTTTTTCAAAAAAAATATTTTTATTCAAACAACTTTTTCATTACATTTCTTAGACTTTTAGCAATTAGGGTAATTCAGTCAGAAAATATATAAATGAGATTTATTCTTGTACCATGACATGGTCTTTCGCACACATAAATTGCAAGTCCTTGCTCCTTTTAATGTTGGGTTGATAACTTGATATGGGATGTCTTAGAGTGAGATGATTCATGGCAATACTTTATGTTGAAAGTAGTAAAATGATATAAATGAATGGATGTTTCTGCACTTGATGTAAAAACGCATGAACCATAGTTATGGTTGGGAAGACCATAAGCACTATTGCAGCTCGTGCTGAATTAGCATGCTTGTAAAATATATATATATATATATATATATATATATATATATATATATATATATATATATATATATATATATATATATATATATATATATATATATATATATATATATATTTTTAAGCTAAATTAATTTTCCAAGTTAATTATTATTTGGCTACAAATATTTTTTTTATATCTTGTTGCTAAACATTTCACCTATTTGTCGACATATAACAGTTAATTACTCTGTGTTTGTCATCCTTCTTGAGCCAAAAGTTATAACAGTTAATTACTTTGATTTACAACATATATCAGCAGATTTTATTGCCTTCTACCTTAATTTCTAATTTAAAGTTTTAGAAAATTAGTTTTAATAATTGGTCATTTCTTAATTACATTCAAATCAAGAAACAAGATTACAAAGTAAATGTATAATATTTTTTTATGAAAATTGAAAGTACCACAACAATAGATATTAAATATATTTTATTAGTGAATAGCATGAGAATAGAAAACTACGAAGAAAAGAGTAACAACACATTATTCCACATTTCACCAAACTCCGCCGTGATTTATCTTTTTGTCCATATTATTTCACTCAGAGTTTACTAAAGTTTGAAGTTCAGCGGGTTAAATTTGATGTTTGAGTAAATATTGAAATACGACAAAAATGATATAAACTTGTATGTTTAATCAGATTTGAGTTAGACTATGAACAATCTTTTTATTGTCAATCTCCCGTAATGAATATATGTATTCCGTCTATCTAATTTTAGTAGTCTATTTAGTTATCTTTTTAGCTATCCATTTGAATTATCAATACTTTTTCATCATTTTTTTCCAATAATTTGCCTTGTTTTAATTAGGGTAAAGAAAGATTATGTATTAATCAAATTATTTATTGCTTAATTTTCTAATTATTTGTTAGCTAAGCTGGCACGGCGACTGATTCAGAATAAAAGCTTAAGCTTCGAAACGCTACGGTCTAGATTCATAAAAAATGGGGTTGCACAGGCTTGGCTGCATGACTCTAGCATTTGGAACTCGGTTCGACATGTCTATTGCATCCTACGGGCTCATTCTCAATGGTTTATTGGCCTGTCATCGTCACTAACTTTTTGGAATGATGAATGGTTAACACCGCCTCTAGCAGATCGATTGGAGCTCTCACGTAGTGATAGAATGCGTTGCACAAGCAAGCTAGGTGATTTTTTTATCATCGGCAGCCTTGTCAAATCTCCCCACTCTCCCTCCATCAATCATGGAGCTGATCTCTCATGTTGAGGTCACCGAATTTGAGGATGGTTGCATTAGGAAACCATGCACTAACGGGTTTATTTACCGTTGAGCTCTTTTATATTTGGTTGCAACCAAGGTATGAATCTTGCCATATTGCATCAAACATTTGGTAAAAGTATATTGCCCCCTCGCATTCAGTGATTTGTTGGAAAGAACACTCCGGATATATCGCTACTCATGAAATTCTTCAGAAAAAAGGCATTAGCATCATATCTATTTGCAATCTTTACTTCGAATGTGGGGAAGATCAACAACATCATTTCGTGAGTTGTTCATATGTGAAACAATTGTGGGTAAGTGTTATATCTTTATTTGGGCGTCCTCTTGACACATCGAGTGATCTTAAAGCACTTCTTTTCTCTGCCTTTAATGAGCGTTTTAGCTCACAAATCTGGGTACTATGGAAATCTGCCATAGTAAACGTTGTGTGGCTGATTTGGACAGCTAGAAACCGAAGTTTTTTCGAGGGAATCGAACCCAACATTCACCATTCTTTAGACTCGTTATGGGCCATCATGAGACGGACTGATTTGTTGGGTTTTGGGAATGTTTGGAACTCCAGCGTTGAAAATAACCTGCTTCGCAACTTATCTCTTCAACCAAGGTTAAATAAGGCTCCTAGAATTATTCCAGTTCGATGGAATCCTCCCCAAAACTATTGGATTAAAATGAAAACTGATGCTTCTTGCTCAGGTACGCCAGGGGTAACTGGCTGTGGGATTGTTTTCCAAAATAATAACGGCACAGTGATTCATTGCACTTCCTTTCCGGGAATTTCCACAATTGCATTTATGGCTGAACTTGAGGCAGCAATTGGAGGAATACGGATTGCATCAGCTCAGGGATGGAACAACCTTTTGATTGAGGGCGACTCAATGTATGTGGTGACACTGCTGCGCATAAGGGAATTGGAAATTCCATGGATGCTGCGCACTGATTGGTTTAAATGTCTACATATTCTTAATTTGCTGAATGTGCTGATTTCTCATATATTCAGAGAGGGGAATAGAGTGCCTGATGCTTTGGCTAATTATGGCAATCTTAATTGTGAGCAAACTTCTTGGAACATTTGGCGCGATTTTTGTGGAGCGCTCGTGTTGCATGATCGGTTGAATTGGACCAACTACAGATTCCATTGATGACTTTTTATCTAGTTTGTTTTTTCGCTGTGAATGAAGCATGTTTCGTTTCACAGTTCTACTTTTCGCTTTCTTGACAAATTGATGTACCCGGATTTTTTCTTTTCTTCTTTATTAACAATTGGAGGGGGATTTTTAACGGCGGTGGAAACATTTTCCGCTTGCCTTTTCCCACTACCAAAAATAAAAAATTTCCAATTATTTGTTGACATATAAGAGTTTTAATTACTTTGTTCGATTTTGCAACATACATGAACATGTTTTATTGCCTTCTACATTAATATCTAGTTTGGAGTTTTTTTCATAAATTTAGTTCAACAGGAATTCTAGGAAATTAGTTTTACTATTTTTCCCGTATAGTTCTTTTTTTGAAAAACCTCCGAAGGAATATTGTGTCCCTCCATTTTTCCCGTATAGTTTGATTCGGAAGAATGATAGAATTAACAGCAATAATTATTTTTCTTTGGAAATAAAAAAGTGGGGTGAGTTTCAGCTAATGCCATTTACGTATAAATATGTGGCTAATTTTTGCAATCAAAATAAGCATTTGCATGAAAGCACATATATAAAAATGAAAGACTACAAAGTTCTAGCAAGAATAGAAGCTACTAAGATACAAGTTGATATTTTCTTGTTCATTATCATGGATTCAGCTTTTTTCAATTGTTTACAAAAGATCTATTGTACATGCTTGAAACGATGCAATGTGATAAGTGTAATATACAAATATTTTTTTTTTTGGTAAGAGATGGAGGCCAACTACAAAAATGACTAGTAGGGTTCAAATATAATAAATGAAAAATAAGAGTGCAAGTCATTAGAGTACATGGCCAATCGGCCAGAGAAATTAAAAAAGAAACCGATAGTTCTTGGATTTGTTCTTCTGGATCACTGTTTCCCAACACACACATGTAAGAATTCATCCAACCCTTTACTTTGTCAATTTCTATATGTTGATGTTGCCCAACCGTGGTGATAAGTTGGTTCTACTTTTGATTGTGTAGGTACCTATTTTGGAAGTTGAAAGCTTGGCTCGGGGATTCTTTAGCATGAGAGACCTGGTGATTGCACAGGACCCCGCGAGCTGGTTAAGATTCTATCTTGTCACCTATTTAAGATTCAACGTGAAAAGACTATTTGTCAATTTTATGCATGTATGTGTGAATGCATGAATTGTTGGGCTGATCATTGATGTTTGTAGCTCTTGGTCGGGATGGAGCAAGACAGGTATCAGAGTGAGCATGAGGAACGGATGCGGAATAAGCATGGGTACGAGGACTATTAGAGTCGATAGGATCAAGAGGCAACGGATTACCAAAGCCGGTTAGCTTAGGAGGTAGCGGATTATGAGAGGCGGCTAGCTCAAGAGAGGGAGCGGCATGCACGAGACATGGAGAAGTTGAGGGGTTATGTGTAGAGGGTGGAGGAGTGGTGAGATCACCTCGAGAGACAGGCTACAGATCGCGATTGCCGAAGATGCGATGAAATAGCTAGGACCGAAGTCACCATGATTAACACGAGCAAGTTCGTCTACTTTTAGTCCACCCTCAAGATAATGGGTTTTTTGGTGATGCGTCCTATAGGTTTAAATATCTCATCCGGACTTGCCATGGAGCGGGCACTGAGGCCTATTGCCGCGAAGGAGAGCCCTAAAGATGAAGGTCAAAATTACCTCACGGACAGGGTCGAGGTAGATATCTGAGGATCTCTTCTGAGGAATATTTACTTTTATGCTTTTTGCTTTCACTTGATACATTGGTGACATTGCGGATGATTTATCTGTGTGATGTGTGACTTGCTTGCTTGGTTGTTTTATTGATTGTCTGAACTATTTGCGCGCTAGATGAATGTTAGGCATTGTAGTTGTTTGGTAGGGAAAGGATTAACTGATTGACAAATGTAATCAAACTATACGGTCTAACAGTCTCGCAAATTTACTTGACAGGTGATTAGCTGGTGGGAAATGTAGATGGTGACACACAACGCTCAGTTGTAGCATTTTTTGGGGACTTTGGAAGAGTCGGATTAGAAGAAGCTAAAGAACTTTGGATTGTGGGGGCTTCAGTACATTGCTAGTAGGCGGGCGAATCTGGTTTTCCTTCATGCGACATTCACCTTTTAGGACCCGATGGACCATGTGTTTCGATTTTCTGACTTTGAGCTATGTTCGATGGGAGAGGGGTTCCACACACTCCTTGGGGTGCTTTGCCCTAGTGAGGTTCAGTTCACTATGCCGGAGGTGATTGACGGGGCTGAGGATCGATTGATCTAGCTTTGAAACCTGGATCTAGTGATGCCATTCCTCTTCCAAATCCCTGGATCACCAAGATTTGATCTTAGAAGAGTGCTCGATTGGTGCATAGTTGCCCCTAGATCACACATTTCTTATCCTTTCATGGTGGCCTTATTATTGATGGCTGAGTTTGTTTGCAAGGTCAGCATTATTGCCCCTTTTTGGCTGATTAATGTCATCGAGCCTATTTCAGAGGGCGCTTCTCCCCTATTCATAGGGTTGGCTGAGACCCTAAACCACTTGGATATTACTACTGCTGACCCAAACCTCATCGAGAATCATTTCTCCATACTACAGGTAACTGTCTGATTGAATTTGAATCTAAATTCTAGATAGCAAACTAAATCTGAATATGGAACCCAAACTGAATCTGAATCTAAAACTCAAATCGAATCTAAATCTGAAACTTAAACTTAATCTTAATTCGCATGTCTGGCTCTTGGAGAAGCTGGCTTTGATTCAAGAGCCTCGGGGTGACCCGATGAAGTACCAGCCCAGCAGCCATCATGGTAGGAGCCTAGTCACAAAGGCTACTGTTAGATATGATGTATGCCCTTAAGGCAATTAGGGAGATATATCTTAATTATGTAATGGTACGAATAATTTTGTTTAATTAATAAAGGCATTCAATCTTTTATTTATATCGTTGTGCTTATAAATATATTATAGCTGGTTAAATATATTCCTTGATGTATGTATACAAAAGTCCTTGACATATCATAGCATGAAGTTAGAGAAATTATAGTTAGACTATATTTAGTGAGACCTGTTTCATGTGCAATTATGATTATGTCTAAACTATCCCTAGTCAGAGTTTCATCAAGAAAGGATATTGATGAAGTGGAAAGACTAGCATATGGTCAACTTTCTTTGAAAGGGTCCAAGCAGCCAATCTCCCAAGGACTGAAGGTGGTGCCTTAAGATTGACACATGGATATATTTGGGAGATATATTGGAGAGTGCAGTAAGATAAATACGTGGTGTATATATCAATGTGTTAGTGTTTATCTTCTTGCAATAAGCTTTACGAATATCCTCATACTTGAGATACTAGTTACCTTGTGTGGTACTACTGCTATACTTTGGGTCATTCCCATACACTCATTAATTTAGGGTGTTACGGGTAATTACGGGTATAGTGATGACAACACGTTGGTAAGCTGAGTAGTCGAAAAGAATCCATCGCTCCAGATATATCAAGGAGTTGTACCTGGTCGCTTGTTGAAGTGATGATTGCTATAAACCTCTGATTAGAGTATGTGTTTGATACAAATGGTTTCTAGTCAAACACACTATGGTAAAAGACAATATACTTCGGTAACAAGTTAATAACTGGGATAGCTTGGAGCAACCTTGCTATTAGTGGGTTAACACTTTAACCAAACCCTATAAACCAGATGGTACTAATATTAAAGAATGGAAGGAGTTCATCGAATTGGACAATTATTCCATTAATCGGGATTAAGTCATAAGAGCAAATGACGTTCCGAGTAATAGGGGATGGTAGACCCTTGCTAGAGGCATACTACAGTCGTTTAAGGTAATCGAGTTCTATTCACGGTCTAGAACCTCGAGCCACTGTATCTATTAGAACAAGGGTTGGTTAAGACTTAAGAGCTCAATACTTCGGGATCCTATAAGGTCACACACATTGGACCTTCATCGGACTAAGTAAAGAACTAATGTATTTATTCTATTACGAAAATATAACAAAATAATAATTGGATTATTATTTAATTGGTTAAAAATGATTATATCATTCTAGATAAGCCAAGGAATTTATTTTTGACCGGTAACTAATTTATTAGGGTCACAAATAAATTAAAGTGTTGATTAAAATGATTAGATCATTTTTCGGTTAAGCCAGGAAATTATTTTGACCAGTAACTAATTTATTAGGGTCATAAAATAAATTAAAATGTTGACTAAAATGATTAGATCATTTTTTGTTAAGCGAGGAATTTATTTTGACCGGTAACTAATTGTATTAGGGTCATGAATAAATTAAAAGAAATGAGAATTAAAATATATATATATATATATATATATATATATATATATATATATATATATATATATATAGGGAAAAAGGGATTTTCCCTATCCCACATAGCTAAATGGAGAGCAATTTTGCTCTCCTCCTCCTATAAAGGGAGACCTTCTCCTCCTCTTCTCAACACACTTTATGTTCACGTCTTTGTGGCATTTTTCGAGAGTCGTCAGTGAGGATTCTCGACCCATCAAAGAAGAACTTTTTGATCCTTACGGATCATAGTATAATTTGGGGACCTCTAGTTTATATTTTCGGGTGGGTTTTTGGAGTGGTCTAGCAACTACTCAAAAGCTCTTAAATCTTCCTCTCGGGGAGGTTTTGGTTTGTGGGGTTTGTGTGGATACTCATAGAGGCTACCCTACACTTGGAGGCTTGTGCAAGGAGGTTCTGCTAAAGCACGCTTCAACTGATAAGTTTTCTTTCTTTCTCTTTTAATTATTTGGTCTTTTTCTTTAAGGGTTTTTAGACTTAATAATTATGCTTAGGTTGTTTTTCATGCTTAGTTTATTTTATGCTTAGTTTATTTTATGCTTAGGTTATAGCTTAGAGTTATAACATTCTTAGAATAAAATATATATGCTAGGATATAATTTAGAATTATGGTATGCCTAGCCTATGCATGCTAACCTAGGTAGAGGATTATTTAGTTAAGACTTTATTTAATTTATATGCATCTAATAGGAGTTCCTGGGGATAGGGACAAAATTTTGAATTTCCATTGTGCCTGCTATTCATGTTCAATTTGACTGTTAGTTCCCAACAGCCACAACACTTTGAAATTTGAGAAATGGCTAGGGGTTATGGAGGGTCGTAGTGGCACTGACATGTAATGGACATGCTGCTGGTGGAGGATCATAGACGTGTTGGTGGATTCCGGTGGTAGCTGCGTACAGCTTGCGAGGTCGTGGCAGTTTGCGCATTACTTGCCTTATCGATTATGCCGATAGTGGAAGGAGCGTCAAGTGGTCCCATGCTACTTAGCAGGGCTTAGGAGCCAGCCGTTCACTGCCAACTTTCTTGAGCATAATAGGGAGGTGTGGGGCCGTGGAGCAAGATATGAGACTTTGGATTACGACCAGTTGGACACTGTCACCACTAATGGGACTTACCGAGGATGGCTTCGTGACATTTAAAGGTTGTGGACTCAGGATGATTGATGGCGATCATGGCGTGCATGGAGGTATGAGCAGGAAGGACTGGAGCTCTACCTTTCATAGTAGCAGAGAGGATGTCCCGACTCTATGATCCTGACTATGATGATGATGAGGGTGCAGGCCCCTTAGCGTGATCGACGATCTTCACATTATCTTTATGTTTATCTATCTTAACTTTTGCATAAACCTAAACACTGTGTTAGGTCTATCAGACTTATTTATTGCTCTTTATGTCCTAACTTTTTCCTATATTGCCCTTTTCGGGTTTTCAATCCTGTGGACTTACCCGACTTTTGCATAAACCTTGAAGTTTTCAGTCTATCGGATTTCATGCCTTTTATCATTAGTAACTTTATTTTATTGCCAGCTATTGAATGGATTTTAAGAAACCCTAAATTCAACTTATCTGCAACATTTCGCCTTTAGGGCCCAACATATTCATTTGCACATAAACATAAGGATTCGGTAAAAGAGACATTTCCATTAATTGAATTAAGTTTGAGTATATAATGATGATAACCATCCCTGGTGTTAACTAGCCTATACAGGTTTTCTAGCTAACACACACTTTGAACTCACTCTTACCCTAAATTTTGACTAGACCTCCCTTTTCGGGTTTGTAGTCTAGCGGGCTATATTGCACCCTAACTTTTACCCGAATGGTATGCTATATACCAAACAGCGGGTTACACCCTAATTTTTTCCCGAGCAGTAGAGGACCACTGGTCGGGTGATTATTCCTATTTATTTTTTATGTGCCGCTTTTCTAATTTGATTCTTCTGATTTAGATATGATAACACTTCAACCGATCTTGATTGATAGGGTTTGTGAACTCGTTACCATCCATGTCCATTATCTTCATCCTGCCTTTATCAAGAACTTTCTTAATCACGTAGGGTCCTTCCCAATTCGGTCAGAACTTTCCCCTAGGATCGATATTGGTAGGCTTGACCTACTTTCGAACAAGATCATCGGCTTTCAATGAATACTTGTCATGCTTGACTCAGTTGTTGTAAGCCTTGGCCATGCATTGTTGGTACATCTGAAGAATTTCTAAAGCTTTCAAATGTTGCTTGTCCATGGTATTGAGCTACTCGAATCTCACTTTTGTCCATTCAGTCTCTTCTAACTTGGATTTGAGTGCTACTTGCAAAGATTTCATCTCAATTTCTATGGGAAAGATGGCTTCCATTCCATATACCAGAGAAAATGGTGTTTGGATTATGGTAGTTCTGATGCTTGTTCGGTACCCCAAGAGAGCAAAAGGCAGCTTGCCAGCCCAATCTTGATAACCAACAATAGTCTTAGAGAGGATCTCCTTGATAGACTTATTTGTGGCTTCGACTGCACCATTGGCTTGAGGACGGTAAGGTGAGGATTTCTGGTGCTCAATCTCATACTTTTCAATCAAATCGGTGGTATCCCCTTAAAACTAAACCCCGTTGTCTAACACTATGTAGTGAGGCAAACCATACCGAGTGAAGACGTGTTTTTTGAGGAATTTGGCCATTTTCTTGGCGGTAATACTAGTGAATGATTCGGCTTCCACCCATTTTGAGAAATCATCCACCGCTATTATAATGAAATGTTGACCATTAGTTGGGGACGGCCAAAGCTCACCGATTATATCTATCCCCCATGCTGAGAATGGCTAAGGAGTAGATAAATGGTGAAGCTCAGTGCAGACTAGAATCACCCGCATGAACTTCACTCATGACGCGACGAGCCTCAGATTCAGTTAAACATTTGAGCAACAAACCATCTGAACTATGCTTGAAGAGATCATTGTCAATAATGCAGAACTGAACATCCAACTTCCTCAATGTATTTCGGTCTGAATGGGTAGCATTCTCTGGGTACTATGAGAGGGCATGTCTTTGATCGCTTTAAACTTATCCGAATCCATCTCAATACCTCTTTGATTGACCACATGACCAAAAAGCTTTCCTAATGTTACCCAAAAAATGCACTTCTTTGGGTTAAGGTATAATTTGTACTTCTCAATGCGAGTCATAAACTTATCCAAGATCGCGGGGTGTTCTTCCTTGGTAGTAGATTTAACCAACATGTCAACCACATAGACCTCCACTTCTTTATGGGTCATATCGTGCAAGAGAGTGGTTATGGCTTATTGATAGATTGCCTGATGTTCTTTAGACCAAACGACATAACGTGATAACAGAAGACCCCCCATTATGTGATGAAAGCTTTCTTGACCTTGTCAATTATGTCCAATATAATCAGACTGTACCCTGAGAAACCATCCATAAACGAATACATCGTGGCTTTAGCAGCATTGTTTATCAACACATCGATATGTAGCAGAGGAAAGTCGTCCTTCGGTGAAGCTTTGTTTAGATCTCAATAATCCACAAAAACATTTACCGTTCATTCCTTCTTCGCAACTGGGACAATATTGGATAACCAGGTCAGATACTCAACAACTTTAACATGCTTGGCTTTAATCATGTTAGCAACCTCTGCCCTAACCTTATTAGCCCATTCTAGTCTTAATCGGCGGAACTTCTACTTGACAGTCCAGAATTTAGGATCGATTGGAATACGTTGCTCGGCAATATGACAATAAACACCAGGCATGTCCATATGCGACCAAGCAAAAGAGTTAACATGATATTTTACCACTTTAATTATCTCTCTTTTTATTTCAGAGGTTAAGTAATTAGAAACGGTTACCATTTTTGGGTTATCATCTGTACTCAAATTTATTTTAGCTACAGAAACATCATGAATACCGAACACATTATGCTTATGATTAAATGAATGCATGGGCCCATCGGGCGAAACATCAAGCAAATAAGCAAAATCATAATCTTTCATTGAAGAAAAAGAATTGTAAGCTACATTGTTTTCATAAAAAAAGACTGGAAATATTAAAAGTTACATCATCATAGATAGAGTCATCCTCCACATGCCGAGGGCCTTGAGTAGTGGCATCAACGGAGTTGACACCCTTGGTAGATTCCATGAGAAGGTCATATAGGTCAAGACCCAAAGCTTTCTCTTGATCAGCACTTAGCTTGTCTCCTTCTGTCACCAGAGACCTCGCGATTTCCTTGACAACATCGACTAGAGGATTAGGCCCTTCACCTTTCTTCCATTTCTTCTTCATCAACACTGACAGGGCTAGAGTCAAGGCAGCTATAGCATCTTCCACCTCTTCATTAGCTGGCTCTTTTCCATCTTCAAAATCAAGATACATCTTCCCTTCACCCTTCCCATCTAACTAGAATTTAGAAACAAGCTTCTTAAGGTCTTCGAACAGAGGCTCCTCCACCCCGATTAGACAATTCTTCTCAAAGTCATGCACATCATTAAAAATCTTAAAACCTAGCCACACTTGACCCCCATGCTCAACTGGCTCTGGCTCCCCTTTATAGGCCATTTTTCCTAAATCTCATAGATAGTTACCATGTTGCAGTACACCAGGTGAACACACCTATAAGCTTCCCTAGGCGTATAGCTAAGACTAGTAAGCATTGGCTACTTCGTGACCCCCCAATGGGATTAATGATGCCTTGAAGACACTTGCCTATCCCTTTCCATACTGTGTGACAATGCTTCTTCATTATTTTTCTAGCAACAGATGAATAGCATTAAAAAGATTAAACTTTCGACCTCTCATTAAGGATGATGGCTACATGTAACACATATCTTTCTTTGACTTCTATAACGGCCATGACCGAGGCTTGATCGGCTTCAATAACCTTGACCTTTCCATCCTTCCCAGGGATCTTAATTTTCTTATAGAGTGTTGAAGGAACCACCCCTATAGCATGAATCTAAGGTCAACCCAAAAGCAGAGAATAGGTGACCGAAATGTCAAGGATAATGAACTAAACCTTGCTGGTAATCTCTCTGGTAGTCACTTCGGCTTCAAATACCCCTCTCACCCCTCTCTTTGAATCATCATAAGCATGAATGATGGTATTAGATTTCTCAAGCATGGCCTTGGACAAAGCCAAATGTGGAAGGATCTTAAGGGGACACAGATTAAGAATGGATCCATCATCAACCATTACACATGGGATAGTCTTGTCGAAAATTTGGACGCAGATAAATAAAGATCGATTATGGTCTTTCCCCTTAGGTGAGAGATCCTGATTAGAGAATGTTACCAGTTTACCCCATCTCAGAAGCAGTATTCCTGTACCCACCATGTTACACATCTAGACAACAGAAGTGGTAGGCTTTGCTTCAAGTTCCATAAGCCTTTGGATAAGAGCTCGACGATGACAATATGAACCAAGAACAAGTTACAAAATACTATAGCGAGCTTTGGTATTCTTCAACTGAGTAATGAGCGGGTCGATATCAAGGCTCACTTTGACTTAAGGTGGTGGAGATTGTGGTCTGGCAGTGGTACCAACCGATTTACGAATAGGATCATTCTTAAGGTGAAGCCGATTATATTTTGATTGCTACAGTCGGCCACTCCTTATGACATTTTAAATCCCATCAAGCTTAACACTCTTGGTAGCCGGAGTTTCAAACAAGTATGCAGGCTTGTCATTAGCTAAAGTGCAATCCTTAAGCTCATACTTATCCATATTGGAAGCTTCTTCTTCTTTACGCTCATCGTCAGAATATTCCCCCGAAAGTATATAACTGTCAATATTGAATGGCTCATCCTTCATCTTCCCAATGCTTTCGGTCTTAACCTCGCCTTTATCTATTTCTTCAATCTCCATGGAGCCTACCACAGGATTGGACTATGAGATTATATTAAAGATAAAATTTGACGGGAGAGGAGAACCTATAACCGTACAAACTCTTTAGAAATCATCTTCGGGATAGATTCTTCACTAAAACCAGAGTTGATCATAGCGACCTTGCCATCAAACTTCGATAAAGGGTTTTCCATAGTGTTGGGCTTCTTAGTAGGCTCCTCGACCTTTCCTCTTTCACCATGTGAGAGATGGCAGAACACAGACCCCATCATTGTTCTGGTGTATGCCCTTTCTGGACATGGTACTTTCAAAAGTTCCCTTTCTCGGACGGATTAGGAGGGAGATACTCACGCAAATGTCTAATCTTGCCTGCTTCTCTCATTCGAGAAAAGATAATCCCCAAGGGGAAATTCCATGGAAATATGAGAACACCTTTACAGGGAGCAACTTGAACTGCTAAAACTTCTTCTTCTTGCTTGACAGTTTGAACTACAGGTGCCTTTTCCTTAGCAGGAGCAGGGGCAATCTCGCTATAGTCATTCTTCTTATAACATGGTCGATTCCTACTCAGCTTATTTGGCTTCTCTTTCTCTTCATGACGCTCAATCTTCTCAGCTTTTTTGAAAACCTTTGCGTAGGAGTCATAGGAGTCTATCTCCATATCCTTACAAAAAACTAGGAGAGATCCATCAAGAAGCTTCGAGATCATCTCCTTAAGAATGAGCTTTTGTTTTAAAAGCACTTGAGTGGCCATCCACTAATTGAAGTAAGACTTAAAGGCCTCACCTAGTTTTTGCTTAACCACCTCGAGAAGTTGAATGGTGGTTTCCATGGTCGAGTTAAAACCATAATGACCAATTAGAGCCTTAGAGAGAAGCTTCTAATCGAGGACCACATCGATGGGAAGGGTATTGTACCATTCAAGAGCGGGACCACATAAAGTACAAGGGAATAACTTAGCAAAAACCTTATCACCAATCCTCTGAACTCGCATGATCCACTCGCAAAAGACAATGTGAGACTTAGAGGACCCTTCACTAGTGTAGGGCTCCATTTGCGGCATAGAAAAGTACTTCGAAACCCAATCTATGTCTTTCTCTTCTTCCTTCTTCTCATTAATGGCTATGAGCTACCTTAAGAGCGCCTCCACTTGAGATGTCACACCCAGAGGTTGTGTGACCTGGTCATTGAGTGTCACACTCGGAGGTTGTGTGACCTAGTTGTTGAGTGAGAAAGTGGCACCAAATGGTAATGGCGACGGCGGTGGGATCTGAACCTGAGGGGAAACTTGAAGACTCTGACTGAATAGATTTTGAGGATAAGTGGCCCCCCTAGGAGTGACCACAAAGTTGGGGGGAGTGAAAGATGTTGGAGTTGTGGAAGAAGGAATAAAACCACTCAAAGGTACGGTCATCTGAGGAGTAAATCCCCCTAAGAAAGTGGGGAAAATAGCAGTCTGGGAAGCTAGCCCAAAGCCTTGAACAGGAAAAGTCAAGACCGAAGGAGTAAAAGATGGAGGTGGTTGAGTGGAACTCTAAGCAAACTGAAATTCACCTGGATAGATAGGCTGCTTTGGTAATGTAGTCTGACCTAAAGACGGCATCTGAACTAATAGAATCTGAGTTGACCCATTCTGAACTGACCCATTATGATTGACCTCTGACTGTCCCTGAGCTTAGGCATTAGGCCCTGATGGCCTCTAAGCATTCCTTTCCTCTACTAAAATAGAACGGACTTACTCTTGAATAGAAGTACGGAACAAGTTAGATTGGAGGAATTACGCCATAGTAGAGGCGATCTCAGTACCCAAAGTAGACTGACCCTAACTAGGCGGGGGAAGAGGAGGAAGAGGAGGTATATCAGACATTGCAGAAAACCCAGAATCTAAAACTAAGCTTGAAGTTATAGAACGACAAACCTAATGATGATTGATCCTAGACTAGAGAGGACTACGATGAGGAGGAGGTCTCAACCTAGCTGAGAAATCGGAAGTTGGTCAACCCAAATCAAACCATAACTGAAATGAATGGTGTATACATTTATTTGAAATGATAAATGTTATATACACCAGGTGGTTTAAAGGGATAGAGAGCAGAAGGGCTTATGATGCGAAGCTTATCCCCAAAATACATGAGACCTCAGCGAACTAGGTATTGTTCCTCGGGACCCAAATGATCTTAGGTATTTTGTTAAATTCCCCCTTCAAGTGAGGGGAGAGTAAAGGTAAGTGAAAGAATAAAAAAATGTAGGCCACAGGCGGCCTATGCATGGATGTCATATGAATGAGCACACCAAAAGCAGCACACAATAAGCAAAACTTCATCCAACTTTATGCCTCGCACGTTATGCCGGTAAACAATCTAGGGCTTAACTCTAATGCCAACAAACGGCAAGAGAGTATGCGACATTCTTCTAAACATGCACATTTTGGTAATTTCCTAAGGGGAAGTTGCTATGGGTTATCTAACGCGGTGCATGGTCTCCAACTGGTGATAATGTAGAACGCTCTTATTTACCTTGATTCCATATAACTTAATCACTCCTGAAATAAGTGCTATCGCAAGAATTACATGTTGGTTGAAATGAGTGATGCACCCACAAAGTATCCCCAATTCCTGGTGGGCATGAGTTATACAAGTGAGTTTCACGGGGTGAAAAATGGGCACCCTAACCTAGTAGGGTCCTCTAGCTATACGATGGATAAAAAAGGCATAAGAAATAAAGAAGTTCAGATTTTAAAATTGATTTCAACACATCTTCAAATCCTTTAACAAATTTTGAAAAGAAAAGAATTTTCAAATTGTGAGTTAAAAGGACAATGCCCACCATAGTCGCCACTATAAGAAGGCGAACTTTTTTTTAAACAAGCGTACGTGGTGAAGCGCGCTGAGGAAAAATCCTCTTTAGTTCAGAGGTGATGAAAATTAATTAAAGTGATGATCAAGTTGATATTTAGGTCCAATTTATGTGTTAGAGGAGACAAGATCAGAATCTCGTCCTTAAGATAGAGTCACCACCCAGTTCAGCTCAATTGGGAATTTCAGGTACAATTTTCCCACTGGGTGGTAGACTGCACCTCAATTAAAGATTCTGAGATTTGATGATGTTGCCTATTCTTCATTTAATAAATCAAATCATTTATTTTTCAACAAATGTTTCTTTCTTTCTTATGCGATTTAAATCCTCCTAGTTTAGAGTTTTCAGTTTATATATCCATTCATCACAAGGTGCGACATGCAAAAACTGATAAACAAAAGCAAGAAATTAATTATTACATGGCTTTACCAATTCCTATACATTTTTCTAATGTTGGAAAGTAAATAATAAGAGACCAAAATCGAGCCTCAACCGAACTTACCAACACCGAAGCAATTCCAAATACAACAAATCAATCACAAAAAATGTGAAGGCAGAAAATAAAGTTTAATTTAATAAAAAAAGGAATATTATTGTGAATTTTAAAATGGCAAAACCTCATTTTAGGCTAGATTGGGTTATTTAATCAGTTAATTAATTAATTTACCGTATAAAAACAAATAAAGTTCATTTCAGATTGTTTAGAAAATTTTTGGTTAGTAAAACAGACTGAAAAAGGGTAAAACGGGACTGAAAATGCAAGCAAACATAAACCAGGGATCTTTTGGGCATTTTTGTCCATAGGCCACCCGAGTGCACATCATACCGCTCGAGTGACATGGTAGGCCGCCCTAGTCGCGGCAGCCTGGGTGTCGCTCGAGCTGCCTGTTGTCCACCAGAGTGGCCAACCGGAAAAATGTCCAAAAGGCGAGATTTCGGCAATTTTGCACCCGAAAACCCAAGATTATTAGCATTTTAAATCGCTTCCCACGTTATTTCAGTGGATTTGGACTTAAAATGGCAAAATAATGTTGATTTTTGACTCGGGAGGGGAGAAACCAAAAAAATTTGGCGAAAAAGGGATTGGCCCCTCGGGCGGCGCGCAGGCTGCTAGAGTGATACGGCAGGCCGCCCCAGCTGGGGTGGCCTGGGTGTTGCTTGGGCGGTCTACTGTCACCATAGTGGCCGTCGAAGTTTCACCGAAAAATCATAAAATGAGCCAAAACAAGCGCCAAATGCCCCAAAACTAAACAAAAAGACCAGCCAAAGCAGATAAAAGAAGAATTTGAACGAAATAAAGAGATTGGAACTCTAAAATTATACCTCTAAGCCGTGAATCTATCCTTGAGACTCGAATCAACCGTTGGCTAGTTTTTTTGACGATTTTGATGATATTGGTGACAAAAACAGCGACGAATTTAGCTGCGAAATTTAGTGATTTTATAAGAAAGAATCCCTAAACCCTATTTAAATTCATTTTAAGTTGAGATTTAGATTGATTTTAGCTGTTAAAACAAAAAAATTAAACTTAAGAAAGATTAGGAATTCGGATTAATGTGTGTTAACCCAAATATCCACCTCTTTCTTGAGCTTTCTCTCTCTAGAAGCCGAATTTCTAAATGAGTGATTTGATTTTTAAAATGGCAAAGAAGTCCTTTTATCAGATGATTTTTGGGGTTTAAATAGACTACACCAAGTGTAAAAACCTCAATTAGTCCCTCAAATGTCTCAATTTAATAAAAAAACCTTGAAAATTCAGCTTGCCGAGCAAGGAAAAAACCAAAAAATCAGTAAAATCGATAAGATGTGTGAAGACCGCGTGAGATAGCGCGACCAAGCATAGGCCGCGCCACATGGCACGGGCCAGCCCTATGCCGCACCATATGACATGGCTAGATGGTGCCGCCCAAGATGGCAACAGCGTGGACTCCAAGAAAAAGGAGGCCACACTAGAGGAGGCCAGACCGCGCCATTTGGAGCAGCCAGCCGTGCTAGTGGCGCGGCCTGGCAGCTCCGACGGTGGAGCCGGCCGCTGCCGCCGCCGCCGACAATGACGGCGAGGCTGGAAAAAGGGGAGAAACAAATATTTTTTCAAAAAACTAGGGGCAACTTGAGAAATTCGTAACTTTTACCATAGTTATCCGATTTAAGTGATTTTTAACGTTTTTGAAACTATAGAGAGTCTAAAATCTGGAAAAAATAACACGATTTGCTGAAAATTTTTGGATTATATAGAAAATAGCAAAACAAATTACTACGCGCTAGAGAAAAATTAATGCTCACTTTTAAATGCAATTTTAATTATTTTTAACCACGGTCAATGGTCTAAACTCATTAAAAGGAGCTTTCCAAATGTGATTTGACTCCAAAGGATAGAACAACTAATTCATAAAAGGTCAGACCAATTTCCATCATCGTGCCGCGGGAACACTGAAAAGCCTGTGGTCAGAAAAAGCTATTTAAAAACTCTCCAAAATCTCTTTAATTCGTGGTGCCTATATCCTCTTTAGTAGTGGAGTAATATGAGTTCCATTAGAATTAAGACTCCTTATGAAACTGTGCAACTTGTAAACAATAGACTTACTTTGCTTTTCCACCACTCCAAACCAAATATAATTCATTCAAGACACTTCTATAATGACTGGAACACGTGTTTAAATATTCTGGAAGCTTTAGACTTCGAATCGGATTGAAACTAGTTCACCGCGCACAAACATATCACTTCACATTAGTAGGAATTCGGATTAATGTGTATTAACCCACTTTTGGCTAGGATAGAGTCCAAATTTGGAAACCCTGTAGCCATATCTCTTAGGTTTCCATATCCATTTGAATCGCATTGATCTGATGTCATATGATAAAGTTATTGCTAAAATACGAAGGATTGTCCAAACTAAACTTGATAAGTGTTTGAAATCAACGTGCATTTGGAGGGAGGGCTCTTAGGAATTCGGGGAGCAACTGGTTCTGCCCTCATATCATCAATTCCAACCTCCAAAATATGTATGTAAAGATCATGAGCCTCTTTATATGTTCCAAATCAAATGAAACGAGCCTAAAATCAATATAAAACGAAGAAAAGCATGTAAATTCCAACTTTTGTGTAAATGCAATTATTTGTACTAAAAACAAACCTAAACATGCATGAAACTAACCTAAAATACACATAATAATTATATAAAATACACAATTAACAATAGGTTCCCTCGCACTATCCCCTATTTATCCCCGAGTTGTAATAATTTTATTTCCCCTTGTTTGTGAACATTTATAAACTGTTGAAACACATGAAACGTGTGTGAGAGAGTTATAAATAGGATTCTATAATACTTACCCAAATAATGAATTAAGATCGTTTTACTTTTGAATGCAATTTTGAATTAACAAAATGAGAACTATGTGACCCATTCGATATCCGAATCTCTGATCCAAAAGGTATGGATCTCCAGCCTAAAGGGAACCGCAGCAACATTTTTTCTAAGTAGAAACTTGGGTGGTGACTCTATCATTTGTATGGGGATTTAGGTCTTGATTCTTTTATTCACAAAATTGGATTATCTAAATTGTTTTCTACAACACGCCAATCTTCCCTAAACCCAACACCCCCCCCCCCCCCCCGAGTGGACCCCGTCCGCCTTGCGGCGCGCGGGAATTTGTCGTCCGTTCACATGTGGCCTTTTCTTTTAAAGCTATAACTATAGCAATGAGAAACCTCAAAGCTGACAGGATTCCATTCGTAGGGAAATGTTGAATATGATCTAGCAACCATAAGGAATGAAGGATACAATGATTTTTGCTTCAGTGCCGCTAATAAGGTACATATATCTCTATCAATTTCAACTATATTTTTGTTAGCTTGATCTCAATAATCGATTTGGCGTTAGTCGGCGCCTCATTCAAAATTGATATTTAATTTAAAATAAAATAGAATAATTGGAAAAATCATATTTAGAATTAGAACAAGATTTAATGTTTAAGAAGCAGAATAAATGGACTTACAATGAGCTTGTGAAACTCTAGGGTGTTTCTCAAAACTTATAACTTTCGACTTATAGCTTAAAAGATATTTATAAGGAGATTTTAACTTAAAAGTTAGACAATGATGTATTTCTTAATAAGGAGATAGGTGAAAAGCAGCTCCAACCTACTTTTCACTTATCTCCTTGTAAGAAACTTTTAAGTTAAAAGCTAAAAAGGAAAAGTTTGCCGTTTAATTAATTAGATTAGGAAAGAGTACCAAAGAAATGGGTTCTTTTGGCTTTATTGACATCATGATAAGATATATTATAGGATTATGCATATTGGTTAGGTCAAGATGAAGCAAGTTTGCAGTTTAATTTCTTAGCTTCTCATAAATGAATGTAGAGATTCTATAGTGAACTAGTATACAAACAAGATGGCAGGCAATTTATTTATTCAAAAATCATTGAGGAAAACTGTTTAATTTTGTGATGTTGAAAATGTAGTAGTAAGTTTTAGAAATAGTGACAGAAACGATTGCATAAAAGACGTCAAACACTTTTGATGAAAAAACTGTCACGACATTGTGAAACCGTCAATAAATCCAGCACAAAATACGTTAGCGATTTTGTGACGCATTTCCATTCGTCGCAATTCCGTCATTGTAAACGTAGTAGTAAGTTTTGGAACTAATAATGGAAACAATGTCATAAAAGATGTCAGACACTTTTGATGGGAAAGCATCATAAAAACCATCATAACTGTACGACATTGTCTGTCATTGAATTCGTCACAAAATACGTCAATGATTTTGTGACGCTTTTGCATTTGTCACAATTCCACAGATTGATTTTTTATGACGGAAACAACTGTCTCACAAATGCTACAACATTGACAATCATTCCGTCAGACAACCGTACTGAATCCGTCACAGAGCACGTCAGCGATTTTGACGTGGGCTATTGTCATCACAAAGCAAATTTTTTTGTTATTGAATAATCCGTCTCAAATTCGCTTTTTTTTTTTTGCAATGCATTTTTCAAGCTTACTCAGTTAGGATAGAGTTATACCCTTGAAATTAATTTCTATGCACAACATAGACAAACAAAAAAAAATGTTCTGATGAAAGTGCTCTTTCATATTTTCATACTATTGTTTAGGGTTGTAAAAATTCAATGACATTTTTTGTTTCTTGTGTGGTTGGCCTAGTGCCTCGTAATGCAATGTACTATCTCATCATTTGGCTAGGGCTGTCTATTTTGATGAAGTGACAGAAGAATGGCTATCTACTCCTCCTCCATGTGTTGCTCATCTTCTACCTTTTTCTGAAGAAATTAATAAAGGAAGATAGGGAAAAGAGCGTAAGCGCAAAGGCTAAGGTGGTTTCGACGCTAACATGACCCAAGAGGTTAGGAGATGTCCATACCGCACATACCCAAATCCAAAAAAACCTCGCCCCCAGTATTAAATATATTTAAATAAGTAGAGAGTGAAATTCAAAATGAGAATCACAAAGTCTCTGTTACGTGACATAGAAGCAAGCCCGGATTGACAAATAAATCCGAGTAGGAAAAGCTAATTGACCTTATCTTCTACCTTAATTAATACAACCCATATTTTACTCAAAAAAAATTAGATATAAAATAAATTTATAATATGTTAAAATCTTTATATATGTAACTTATTATCTTTTTACAGTTTTATTATATATACGTGTGGGGGAAATTAAACAGGTAAGTGGCAACTCCATTTCTACCATACAATGAATCATAATGTGTGGGATTTTAGTATATAATAGCAATATTTAGGTGAGAAGTTGAACTAACTATTACTTACACAAGAAATACTCATAGACCTTTGCATTTGTTTTTCCTCATCCCTTATCTATAAAAGCTAAACTCAACCTTACTGCTAAACACAACACAACAACAACAACAACATTACCCCAATGCCTTACAAGGCTCCCACACAAGTGGGGTAAGGGGGGGTTGGGTGTACGCAACCTTACCTCTGTAATTACAAAGAGGTTAACATTAAATTGCTTGAAATTTGTGTTTGCTTCCTATATAATAATTATGGGTTTTATTCAAATCCCATCTACTAGAGTTGTTTCAATGATGGTGTCGGCGACAAGTTTGTTCATACTGATGAGCTACACAGTAATTCAAGTGGAAGCTGCAAGGCATCTAATGGAGTTACCAGGGCTTCCAAAGCCTGAATTGCCTAATATTACCAAAACCTGAACTACCTCATTTTCCTCAAGTGCCCGAAATTCCGGAGGTGCCGAAAATTCCGGAAGTGCCTAAAATTCTGGAAGTGCCAAAGCCTGAATTTCCGCACTTTCCACAAGTTCCGAAAATTCTAGAGTTGCCAAAGCCCGAATTGCCCCACCTACCTGAGCTGCCTCATATTCCAAATTTTCCAGATATCAAACCTACTGCTCCTTAAACAATGAAGTACTATATCATAATCTATATAAGTTTGATTTCAAATCACTGAGCTTTGCGTTAAATGAGAAATGCTATGATATTATGCATGATTTTACGTTTTTCTCGTTTGACTGCCGTATGTTTCTATTCACCTTTGTGTTTTGTACTACTAAATACGTTGGACTGTTGTCAGTTGTTATGTTCTGTAGAGACTTTGGTTATATATGTCCCCATTGGCTCAATTACTTCTATATGGAATTCCCCTTACAATATTTATTTATAGTATGTGATTTCTCATTGTTCGTGTTATTAAATTACTTTCAACTATTTTATGCAGTTTCAAATTAGACAAATGGATTTCTTTCCTGTTTAATTGTAATTATTTAATTTTCAGAATTTATTTACTACTCTGTGAATTACATAAATATAGGTCAAGTAGATGTGTGCATTCAATTTTCAGAATATGATGAATGTATGATGAACTTCACACAAAAAAGTCTACTGATTTTTCATAATTTAAAAATCAGGACAAATTTTGACGTTTGCAGGGACATTGTGCAAACAATATATAAAGCAATATATTGCACCTTTTTACTTATCTAATCACCCAACTATGGAGAGAAACCCTACCCGCACCCTCCCCACCCCCTTCCTCAGCCGCCGCCATCACCACCATCCGTCAACCACCCTGTTCCGATCGGAAACCAATCGTCGCCAGCCCCAACACCGCACCCCCTTCCTCGAGCCTCCCTGCAATCGCCAAACTACAAACCCTAATCCACCGAAAATATACTTCGAGAACTTCTCGAATCACTTTGATGCAGCAGCAATGAAAAGAGTGTTCAGTAGGTATGGAGTGAATGGATGGGTCTATATTGCTCGGAAAAGGAATGCTAAGAACCTTAATTTTGGGTTCATCACACTCGATGGAACCACGCGACTACAAGAGGCGTTGAAAGCTTTGAATATGATAGTGATTGGTGTGGTGAGACTCAAAGCTTTCAAGGCCAGGTATGACAAGTCGATAACGCCCCCCTTAAAGCGCGGCCTAACCCCGTGGTGCCAATTTAGAAGGCTACGTTCCATAACTCCCCACGTGATCATCGCTCATTTGCGGCTGTTGTGGCAAATCAAGCTTCGCGAGAGGAATCGGCCATCAATCCTATTCAGGCGCCGTTTGTGTCGGGAACTGACAGTCAATTTGAACATGCATAAGAGGCATGACGGAAATTCAAAATTTTGTCCCTGTCCCAGGAACTCCTATTAGTTGCATATAAATTAAATAAAGCCTTAACTAAATAATTCTCTACCTAGGTTAGCATGCTAAAGGACTAGGCATACCATAATTCCAAATTATATCCTAGTATATTTACTTTATACTAAGCATGTTATAACTCTAAGTTATAACCTAAGCATAAAATAAACTAAGCATGAAAAAATAACCTAAGCATAATTATTAAGTCTAAAAACGCTTAAAGAAAAAGACTTAATAATTAAAAGAGAAAGAAAAAAAAAACTTACCAGTTGAAGCGTGCTTTTGCAGGACCTTCTTGCACAAGCCTCCAATCGTAGGATAGCCTCTATCAGTATCCACACGAACCCCACCAACCAAAACCTCCCCAGGAGGAAGAACTAAGAAGCCTCGAGTAGTTGCTAGACCACTCTAGAAGCCTCACCCAAAATATAAACTAGCAGTGCCCAAATAAATTCAGGCTCCACAAAAATAACTTGCTCAAGTACCCGAGAGATTAATTATCTCGCTTAGGATTTATGCTTTGAGCTTGGTACGATTTGAAAGGAAAGGGGAAAGCCTATATATAGGCTTGGGGGAGCATTTTGCTCCCCTTTATAACCAATGTGGGATGGGAGTAATTACTCACATCCCACATGCATAGCGTGCCACACGCTGTGCATTGGCAAGGCAAAGCCCTTGTGGGCTTTGCCTTGCTTTTGGGCTGCGCATGTGTAGCCCATTTTTATGGGCTGCCGCGAGCAATGCCCAACATTGCTTGCATACCTTTTGGTGTACTCCCGCGCACTCGAGTCTGTACAAAATATTTTTATACTCTCGGTCCAATTAAACTCGCCAATGCAAAATTCCCCTTTTTAATCCCTTTTCAATTATTTATTTTCTGACCCTAATAAATTAGTCATCATTCAAAATAAATTTCTTGGTCTAACCAAAATTGATCTAATCAATTATAATTTATTTATGACTCTAATGAATTAGTTACCGGTCAAAATAAATTCCTTGGTCTATCCAAAATTGATCTAATCAATTTTAACCAATCAAATAATAATCCAATTATTATTTATGTTATATTTTGTAATAGAATAAATCTATTAGTTCTTTACTTAGTCCGATAAAGGTCCAATGTGTGTGACCTTATAGGATCCCGAAGTATTGAGCTGTTAAGGCTTAACCAACCCTTGTTCTAATGGAACCATTGGCTCGATGTTCTAGACCGTGAATAGAACTTGATTACCTTAAACGACTGTAGTACGCCTCTAGCAAGGGTCTACCATCCCCCATTACTCGGAACGTCATTTATGCTTATGACTTAATCCCGGTTAATGCAATAGTTATCCAGTGCGATAAATTCCTTCCATTCTTTAATATTAGTACCATCTGATTTATTGGGTTCGGTTAAAGTGTTAACCCACTAATAGCAAGGTTGCTCCAAGCTATCCCAGTTATTTACTTGTTACCGAAGTATATTGCCTTTTACCATAGTATGTTTGACTAGAAACCATTTCTATCAAACACATACTCTAATCAGAGGTTTATGGCAATCATCACTTCAACAAGTGGCCAGGTACAACTCCTTAATATATCCGGAGCGATGGATTCTTTCCGACTACTCAGCCTACCAACGTGCTGTCATCACTATACCCGTAATCACCCGTAGCACCCTAAATTAATGAGTGCATAGCAATGACCCAAAGTATAGCAATAGTACCACACAAGGCAACTAGCATCTCAAGTATGAGGACATTCGCAAAGCTTATTGCATGAAGATAAACACTAACACATTGATATTTATACCAAGTGTTTATCTTGTTGCGGTCTCCAATATATCTCCCAGATATATCCATGTGTCAAGCTTAAGGCAACACCTTCAGTCCTTAGGAGATTGACTGCTTGGACCCTTTCCAAGAAAGTTGACCACATGCTAGTCTTTCCATTTCATCAATATCCTTTCTTGATGAAACTATGACTAGGGATAGTTTAGACATAATCATAATTTCACATGAAGCAGGTTCCACCAAATATAGTCCAACTATAATTTCTCTGACTTCATGCTATGATATGTCAAGGACTTTTGTATACATACATCAATGAATATATTTTAACCAGCTATAAAATATATGTATAGAAACACATTGATATAAACAAAAGAACAAATGCCTTTATTGATTAAATAAATTATTCGTACTATTACATAATTAAGATATATCGCCCTAATTGCCTTAAGGGCATACATCATATCCAACAAACTCCCACTTGCACTAAGGCCAATTAGCCATATGTTTTAATCCATATGCTTTAACATGCTGGTCATGTTTGACTTGAGTCAATGGCTTTGTCAGACCATCCGCGAGGTTCTGATCAGTGGGTACATATTCTAATCTTATTATCTTAGCATCAACAATCTCCCTGATTATATGATACTTTTTGCATACATGTCTGTTTTTCTGATGAGACCGTGGTTCCTTTGCCTGAGCTATGGCACCATTGTTATCACAATATAAAGTAATTGGATCAATAGCCTCAGGCACCACACCGAGATCACCAATAAATCCCTTTAACCAGACAGCTTCTTTTGCTGCTTTGCATGCAGCAATGTATTCAGATTCCGTGGTTGAATCAGCAGTAGTTTCTTGCTTGGAACTCTTCCAGCATACTGCCCCTCCATTTAACACATACACAAAACCTGACTAAGACTTAAAGTCATCCTTGTCAGATTGAAAGCTTGCGTCAGTGTAACCTTTGATAGTGAGATCACCTTCTCCATAAATCAAGAACTCATCCTTAGTCCTTCTCAAGTACTTAAGGATTGCCTTGACGGCCATCTAGTGCTTTTCACCTGGATCTGACTGATATCTGCTCGTAAAGCTCAAAGCCTGAGAGACATCCGGCCTAGTACATATCATAGCATACATGATGGATCCTACCGCGGATGCATAGGGTATATCTTTCATGCGCATTCTCTCTTGAGCTGTCTTCGGACACTCAGCTTTAGATAGGTTAATCCCCTTTGTCATCGGGAGATAACCTTTCTTAGAATGCTCAAGGTTGAACCTATTCAACACCTTGTCTATATATGTACTTTGAGAAAGACCTAACAGCCTTTTGGATCTATCCCTGTGGATCTTTATACCTAGTATAAATGCTGCCTCACCAAGGTCTTTCATGGAGAACTTTCTTGACAACCATACTTTAACATTTTGAAGAAGAGAAATGTCATTTCCTATTAGCAGAATGTCATCAACATACAATTCTAGAAAAATGACTGCACTCCCACTAACCTTCTTGTAAACACAAGGCTCATTTGCATTTGGGCAGAAATCCAGTTCCTAGATTGTCTGATCAAACCTTATATTCCAACTCCTGGATGCCTGCTTAAGTCCATAAATGGATCTTTGTAGCTTGCATACCTTCGAGCCATTTTGAGATGTAAAACCCTCAGGTTGTGTCATATACACATCCCGGTCTAAATCCCCATTCAGGAATGCTGTTTTTACATCCATCTGCCAGATCTCATAATCATAATGAGCAGCAATGGCGAGGAGTATCCTTATGGATTTGAGCATGGCTACCGGTGAGAAGGTTTCATCATAGTCAATACCTTCCCGTTGACTATAACCTTTCGCAACCAACCTTGCTTTATAGGTAATTACATTACCGTCCATGTCTGTCTTCTTCTTGAAGACCCATTTGCACCCAATTGGTCTAACCTCTTGCGGTGCATCAACCAAATTCCAAACTTGGTTCTCGTACATGGAATCCATTTCTGATTTCATGGCCTTTTGCCATTTATCAGAATCTGAGCTTTTCATTGCCTCATCATATGTCCTTGGTTCATCATCCTCCACAAGATATAGTTCCTTATCATTAGTGATGATAAACCCATATCTATCGGGACCCTTATAAACACGACCTGATCTTCGTAATGATTGTGTTTCGACAGTTTGTTCTTGGATTACACTCTTGTATGTATCTAGAACGGGGTCAATCAGTTGATCGTCTGTTTCTTCCTCTTAAACTTCCAGTTCAATATTACTCCCACTGACCTTTTCAAGTAAGTGTTCCTTTTCCAAAAAGTGAGCATCGCGAGACACAAATACCTTTTGTGCTTCGGGTTGGTAAAACATATATCCAATTGTTTCCTTTGGATATCCAATGAACAGACATTTGTCAGCCTTGGCATTTAGCTTATCTGACGCTATCCTCTTTACCATAGCATGACAACCCCATACTCTTAAGTGATTTAGAGATGGCTTTTTCTTACACCATCTTTCATAAGGTGTAAAATCAACTGATTTAGAGGGCACTCTGTTTAAGACATAAACCGCGCTCTCAAGTGCATATCCCCAAAAGGATTTACTAAGAATTGCATGGCTCATCATGGACCTGACCATATCTAATAAAGTCCGATTCCTCCTTTCTGACACTCCATTGTGTTGGGGTGTATAAGGAGGGGTCCACTGGGGAACTATCCCATTTTCCTTTAGATAATCCTGAAACTCCTGACTTAAGTATTCTCCACCTCGATCCGATCGAAGTGTTTTAATACTTTTCTCAAGCTGTTTCTGTACTTCAGCTCTAAATAGTTTGAATTTTTCAAAACTTTCAGACTTATGCTTCATCAAGTACAAATAACCGTATCGTGAGTAATCATCAATAAAGGTTATGAAGTAGGAGTATCCTCCTAGTGCCTGAACACTCATTGGACCACACACATCAGTGTGTATAAGTTCCAATGTACTCGTGGCTCGTTCACCCTTTCCTTTAAAGGGTAACTTTGTCATTTTTCCTTTTAAACAAGGTTCGCAATCACCATAAGACTCCAAGTCTATTGGGCCCAAGTCTCCACGCTTATGCAACTTGGTTAAGCGATCTTTGTTTATGTAGCCTAAACGGCAATGCCATAAGTAGAAAGAATTCTCATTACCTAATTTAACTTTCTTCACATTATTTATATTGAAAACTTCTGTTTTAGTATCAAGAATATAAATGCCACCTTTCAACATTCCATAACCATAAAGAATATTATTCAAACGAATCTGACAATTATTATTCAAAAATAAAATTTCAAATCCCTCTGTTGCTAAACACGCAACAGATACAATATTCTTAGTAACACTTGGAATGTAATAACAATTATTCAAAACTAAAACAAGTCCACTTGGCAAAACAAGACTAAAGCTCCCTACGGCTAATGCAGCAACTCTGGCTCCATTTCCCACGCGTAGGTCCATCTCCCCTTTTGCAAGTTTTCTACAGTTTCTTAGTCCCTGCACAGAAGTACAGATATGAGAACCACAACCAGTATCTAATACCCAAGTGGATTCTTGCGGAAAAGTAGCAAAGTTTTCAATTACAAATATACCTGAAGTAGATGCCTCTGTAGGCTTCTTCTTCAAATGCTCAGAAGCAGGAGCTTTGCAATCCCTCTTCCAATGTCCCGGTTTCCCACATTGGAAGCAGACATACTTAGATGCCTTCTTTTCATTCTTCTTCTTACTGATTCTTTTCTTGGCATCCAGTGCCTGCTTCTTCTTCTTAGAAGCCTTGCCTTTTTAAACCAACAGTAGAGGTTTCTGATCTTTCTTGATCTGAGGTTCTACTGTTTTCAGCATGTTAATTAATTTAGGGATAGTTGAATTAATCCTGTTCATGTAATAGTTAGTTACGAAGCCTGAGTAGCTATCTGTCAAGGACATCAACACAAGGTCAATGCTCAAGTCATGATTCATCTCGAATCCCAATCGATTCAGCTTCTCAAGGTATCCCAAGAGTTTCAGTACATGCTGAGAGGCAGAGGTGCCAGCCTGCATCTTGGTCCCAAAAAGGAGCTTGGAGGTCTCATACCTCTCTGTCCTCTCCCTCTCTGAAAAGAGTTCTTCAAGATGGAGAACCATATCCTTTAAGGGCATGTTCTCATGTTGTTTCTGAAGCTCAGGATTCATGGACCCCAACATAATACACATAGCAGTCTCACGATCTTTCCTATGCTTCAACCAAGCATCATGTTCCACATGATCCTCAACATCAGGTTCTACAGGGAAAATTTCACTTAGGACATAGGCAATTCCCTCAGATCTGAGAACTATTCTCACTGCTCGGAACCAATCAGAAAAGTTCGAGCCATTCAATTTGGTGTCAAGTAACATACGGAGATTAAAATTGGAAGCCATTTTCAACCTAAGACATAAGAAAAGAAAAGTGTTTAGATATTAGTTTAAGTACATGTATTTAATATGAGGACTTTTAATTAAATACATTTTCCTACTATTTTCTTCGAAATTTACAATAGCCCATTCTATTGAATTCGTGAATTTTAGCCCAGCTAAATTTCTTAGTAGGTAGCATCTATAACTAGTCTATTACAACCCTCAATTTTATGAGTCAAGTCATAATAGTCAGTCATAGTTGGAATCCAATTCCATTTGCATCGCATGCAATTGCTAATTCATTCAAGTTCCCTAATCCCAAGGGACGTGTGCTCTTATATTAGCATCTCCTTGAATATGTCTCAAATCTGGGCCTAGCCCCCAATTTTATGGTGGACTACCCCATCTCTGTTAAGGCAGACCCTATCTCAAACTTTACAACCAATTAATGTGGACTAGAAGGAACGCTTTGCGTAGCACTTTGATAGCCCAAAAAGACCGTATTATAAATTTGAGTAAGGAAGACTATAACTTGCCTTAATATATTTACTTTGGGATTTTATTGGTGTTAAATGTCTCACCCAATCTAGGATTTTATCAGATGGACAAAATTATAATGACTTGTATTAATTCAGGGAATTTTAGAATTAATTTATAAGGTCTAACCTTAGGTGGGTTCAGCTCTTTATTATAATTATTCCATCAACCTAGATTATATGCAAAATAATTAACGCTTTAATTTGTTATATTTATATTGCATTTCCATTAAGCTTTTATTCAATAATTTTAATTTTTTTACTTTGATATAGAAACATATATAAGCACCATCTTATATACTAGAAATAAATTAGTTCATATTAATCCCCCGATTGGTCAATTCAAATTGCACCGATATAGGTTCCCAGGTAGGAGAGGTGCCCTATGAGGAGTAGACACAAAGTCCAATCCTTAGCCAGAATAAATACGGGCACAAACTTGAAGACCAATGGATTCTCTTGAACTAATAAATTTCGTTCTTCCAATTCATGTAAATTGGGAGCATCTATAACCCATGTAATTTAAATAAATTATTGACACTTGTATAATTTGAGTAAGTTGAGCAAGCTTATTCAAAATTATTCACAACTAATTTCTAACCTTGAAATGAAAGGCAGAAGGTTATATATATTGTTCCAAACAATTAAATAAACAAATCATTTCATTTAGAAAATAATATTTAGTTTGCTTCTAACTTAATTATGCACTAAATAGGCAGGCTCTGATACCACTGTCGGGAACTGACAGTCAATTTGAACATGCATAAGAGGCATGACGGAAATTCAAAATTTTGTCCATGTCCTAGGAACTCCTATTAGTTGCATATAAATTAAATAAAGCCTTAACTAAATAATTCTCTACCTAGGTTAGCATGCTAAAGGACTAGGCATACCATAATTCCAAATTAGATCCTAGTATATTTATTTTATACTAAGCATGTTATAACTCTAAGTTATAACCTAAGCATAAAATAAACTAAGCATGAAAAAATAACCTAAGCATAATTATTAAGTCTAAAAACGCTTAAAGAAAAAGACTTAATAATTAAAAGAAAAAAAAAACTTACCAGTTGAAGCGTGCTTTTGCAGGACCTTCTTGCACAAGCCTCCAATCGTAGGATAACCTTTATTAGTATCCACACGAACCCCACCAACCAAAACCTCCCCTGGAGGAAGAACTAAGAAGCCTCGAGTAGTTGCTAGACCACTCTAGAAGCCTCACCCAAAATATAAACTAGCAGTGCCTGAATAAATTCAGGCTCTACAAAAATAACTTGCTCAAGTACCCGAGAGATTAATTATCTCGCTTAGGATTTATGCTTTGAGCTTGGTACAATTTAAAAGGAAAGGGGAAAGCCTATATATAGGCTTGAGGGAGCATTTTGCTCCCCCTTATAACCAATGTGGATGGGAGTAATTACTCCCATCCCACATGCACAGCGTGTCACACGCTGTGCATTGGCAAGGCAAAGCCCTTGTGGGCTTTGCCTTGCTTTTGGGCTGTGCATGTGCAACCCATTTTTATGGGCTGCCGCGAGCAATGCCCAACATTGCTTGCTTATCTTTTGGTGTACTCCCGCGCACTCGAGTCTGTACAAAATATTTTTATACTCTCGGTTCAATTGAAGTCGCCAATGCAAAATTCCCCTTTTTAATCCCTTTTCAATTATTTATTTTCTGACCCTAATAAATTAGTCATCATTCAAAATAAATTTCTTTGTCTAACCAAAATTGATCTAATCAATTATAATTTATTTATGACTCTAATTAATTAGTTACCGGTCAAAATAAATTCCTTGGTCTATCCAAAATTGATCTAATCAATTTTAACCAATCAAATAATAATCCAATTATTATTTATGTTATATTTTGTAATAGAATAAATCTATTAGTTCTTTACTTAGTCCGATGAAGGTCCAATGTGTGTGACCTTATAGGATCCCGAAGTATTGAGCTGTTAAGGCTTAACCAACCCTTGTTCTAATGGAACCATTCTAGACCGTGAATAGAACTTGATTACCTTAAACGACTGTAGTACGCCTCTAGCAAGGGTCTACCATCCCCCATTACTCGAAACGTCATTTATGCTTATGACTTAATCCCGGTTAATGCAATAGTTATCCAGTGCGATAAATTCCTTCCATTCTTTAATATTAGTACCATCTGGTTTATTGGGTTCGGTTAAAGTGTTAACCCACTAATAGCAATGTTGCTCCAAGCTATCCCAGTTATTTACTTGTTACCGAAGTATATTGCCTTTTACCATAGTATGTTTGACTAGAAACCATTTCTATCAAACACATACTCTGATCAGAGGTTTATGGCAATCATCACTTCAACAAGTGGCCAGGTACAACTCCTAATATATCCGGAGCGATGGATTCTTTCCGACTACTCAGCCTACCAACGTGCTCTCATCACTATACCCGTAATCAACCGTAGCACCCTAAATTAATGAGTGCATAGCAATGACCCAAAGTATAGCAGTAGTACCACACAAGGCAACTAGCATCTCAGGTATGAGGACATTCGCAAAGCTTATTGCTTGAAGATAAACACTAACACATTGATATTTATACCAAGTGTTTATCTTGCTGCGGTCTCCAATATATCTCCTAGATATATCCATATGTCAAGCTTAAGGCACCACCTTCAGTCCTTAGGAGATTGACTGCTTGGACCCTTTCCAAGAAAGTTGACCACATGCTAGTCTTTCCGTTTCATCAATATCCTTTCTTGATGAAACTATGACTAGGGATAGTTTAGACATAATCATAATTTCACATGAAGCAGGTTCCACCAAATATAGTCCAACTATAATTTCTCTGACTTCATGCTATGATATGTCAAGGACTTTTGTATACATACATCAATGAATTTATTTTAACCAGCTATAATATATATGTATAGAAACACATTGATATAAACAAAAGAACAAATGCCTTTATTGATTAAATAAATTATTCATACTATTACATAATTAAGATATATCGCCCTAATTGCCTTAAGGGCTTACATCATATCCAACATTAACATGCATTAAATTAGTTCAAAGAGAATTAACCTTTGTAACCATAAATTAACGGTGAATGTTATGAAAAATTTTATTGATTAAGGGCACCTTCTAAGCAAGTTCAGGTTGGGACTAATTCTCTAATCTATGGTGTACCTGCAATTAATCTTGTGGTAGATTCATATACCAAGATGGACGGGAAATTAAGTGATGTTAGTGAGTCAAGTGATTTGGGTTTTAAGAATGTAGTGTCGGGATCTACAAACAATGATTCTACTCCTACTGGGAGTCAGTTGGCTAATCAAAGAAAGAAATTTTGGGCGCGATGCATATTCCGAGGATGAACAAGATTCGATTTCAACATCTAAGACAGTTTCGGCTTCTACACCAATTGTCCATGAAGAACCATGGTAGGTTCAGAGTTGTAAAAGAGGTGCTGAAACACGAGGTGGAACTAATAGAGGGAGGAGGCAGCCTAGTAGAGCGGTGGGACGTTAAAATCCGCTCGAAAATCAGGAGCGCAAATCTACACTAAAGTTTTCTCCTTAGTTGATAGTACCTTTTTACTGTCTAAATGGTTGTTTAACATTTATTATTTTTTGCTATCTGTATTTCTTTTCTTTTATTTAATAAAATGAGTCCGATTCTCCTGCCTCCACCTTTAATAAAAAAAAAAGTGAGTTAACATTCATTAAATCCTTAAAAAAATTGGTGAAAAAAAAAAAAAGAGACGAAACTCTTTTGTCTTGGTACTCAATATATCAATAATTCAGCTCATCTACAGTTGACAAACATTCCACCTTTGATCTTCAATTTCTCATTCACCTTGATCAATTTTAGGCCTAGAATATATTGTTGGAAAGCTCTCCAAGCATAGAATACAATGAGCGTAGAATATAATGACCTATTTTATATTTTTTAAATCACAGCTTTTCCTCATTATAATTTAATTTAAAGTAGATAATATAAACATTATCTAATTTGTAATATTTTCAATAATCTCCCTCATGAATGAAAATTGGGAAACGAAACGAAACGGACATTTTCAAAATTCAAAAGGTGAAAATGTTCTTCGGTCAATATTTACATACGATAAGCAGTCTATAACCTTTAAACTTTCCCTAATAAAAGTATATTTACTTTACTAGCTGACTAGAAGACGTGATATCCTTGAACTATTTTGCTGTTTATATAAACTATAATATACCCCGCACATATATCAACACATCACGGTTTTGGTTCTCATGATTATGTTTATTATGGTCATGAACATCACTTTATCCTGTAAGAGTTTTGAATCACTGTGCCCCAATAATATCATTCGAAGTGACCCACTTTACTCTCGTGATCTCTTTTGCTCAATCATTAAAGCACTAAGGACGATTAACACCATGGCTTAAGTTGACAAAAAAAATATGAAATGTTCCAATTATAGCCATTATTTAACTTGCATAATTTTTTTCATAGATTTTCAAGAAATAAAATTTATATCTGTTAAAAAAATTAGAGATGGTCTAACTTTTACAAAATCAGTACTATTAATAAGGTCTCGTTTTACTTCAAAAAATAAGGTCTCATTTTGTCAACTAATTTCAAAATATTATCTTTCCGGAAATTATTTGCTGTTAAACTAATCCCTCCGTGAAGCTTCTAGACCCATTTCGGATGGTTCGTCTTCCTTAAGTGTTGTTGCATGCATACAAGAGCATGCTTGATCCCTACAATTTGAATGTACTAGCTAAAATAATATTAAAGGAGTTCTTACAAATAATTCTATAAAAATTAAAATAATTTAGTGACGCCATAAATATTTTACAAGTATACAAAAATAGGGAAAAAAATTTATATAAATGTGATAGCATTTATCTGGTAAATATCTAGTAATCGTCTAGTAGTTATGTAGTAAATTATAACTTCAAATAAATTTCTAAAATATACATAACATATAACACTTTGTATTTATCAAGTAGATCACTGTTAAATATCCAAGTTTTATTTAGTATGTGTTAATTTTGACAATTTTTTATAGATCTAATAACACCTAATATATATATATATATATATATATATATATATATATTTCATAACAATATTTACTAGATAACTACTAGATAATTATTAGACGAATACTAGATATTTACCGGATAAATATCAGACCGTATTCATGTAATTATTTTCTCATATTTTTGTTAATTTGTAAATTATTTATTTTTTTTGTATGTATGTATGTAATTAGTTTGACTTAATGGTGACTTTTATAAATATTTTAATGAGACATGTATATTTTTGACAATTTTCCAATATTTAAAGAAGTGAAATAAGGCCCTCAATAAAAAAAAAATATTGCAATAAATACTACTTTTGCAATAAATAGGATTTGAACTTCAAACCTCTTACAAGTTTACCTATTGGTCTACCAATTTAGCTAAGATTTATCAATGTTTACTTTTATCTTTTTAATAATAACCACTAAAATTAAAAAAAAAAATATTTTTAGACCCCTTTTAACTATAGCCCAAGCGGTGGCATCTCCCCGCCACCCCTCAGGGCCTGCCTGAGTTCAATAAAGTCCATTAAGCTAAAACCAACAACTTTTAGTCTTAAAATCTAAAATTTAATTAATTGATGTAATTTTTATATATATGTTTAAGAAGTCTAAAGAAACTTTTAGGGTTTTAAGAAAATTGGCAATATTTTCAAATTTAGTTAAACTAATTAATGGATTAAGCAATTGGTTTGGTAGCTACAAGCCAGAAAACATTGCAAAATGCAATCATATCCATATAACAAAATAATATAACTCAACCGTATTTAGGTAAGAAGTTGAACTAATTAATAACATTATTATTCTTCTTCCGTTTTAGCCTCTTTTCCTACACCTATATAACCTCATTTGATCTTCAAAACCAAAACACAATCCAAATTACTTTCAACTAGCAACTATTCTACTCTAAAGTTGTGATTTGATTCATACTTAAGCATGGTTAAGCTTTGCGTCTCATCCAGTAGAGTTGTTCCGATGATGATGTTGGTGATGAGTTTTTCCGTAATGATGAACTACACAACTATTCAGGTAGAAGCCGCAAGACATCTCCTTGAGCTACCGGATTCGCCCAAGCCTGAATTGCCGAAAATTCCAAAATTATCAAAGCCTGAATTTCCTAAAATTCCAGAGTTGGCTAAGCCTGAACTCCCTAAAATTCCTGAATTGCCAAAGCCTGAAGTTCCTAAAATTCCAGAATTGCCCAAGACAGAGCTACCTAAACTGGCAGAGTATGTAAAGCCTGAACTCTCTAAAATTCCAGAATTGCCAAAGCCCGAACTCCCCACAATTCCAGAGCTTCCTAAGCCCGAATTGCCCCACTGGCCTGAATTGCCAAAGCCTGAACTTCCTAAAATCCCAGAGCTTCCAAAACCTGAATTGCCCCACCTGCCTGAGTTGCCAAAGCCTAAGTTGCCTCATATTCCAGCTATGCCAAAGGATGTTAAACCAACTCATGCAACAACCACTACTCCTTAAGAAGCTACTACCACTACATCTATATCTATATCATCTCATTTACTTGATTTCGTTTTATCCTTATTTAGAGTAGTTGTGTTACACATGGCTACATATGTTGTTTCTGTATTTAAACTATGTGATTTCTATTTAAGCTATTCAATTCAGTTGGAGTGTTATCATATATACTAGCTAGCTAATTCATTTGTTTATGCTTGTACTTTATATGTCTCAATTTTCATATCACTTGCTAGTTGTTACTATGCATATTCAACTTTGCTTTCCTATACAATATTCTATATGCAAAATTTTGACATTTGTGAGCTGCCTAATCCTTACGATTAGGCTCATAAAACAAGTCATTTAGATAACTTGAATAAAGGACCCAAATGGATTGGGGGCAATTTAGTCAGCGCCCGTAAATTCTAGGCGTAAACAATCCAACGAATAGATTTACTAGTCAAAAGCTACCACAACAAAATAATAAATTTCATGTATGATAATGTATTAGTTATCATTTCTAGAGAAAGAAATGAATCTGTTTTCTGTATTTGTTTTTGAATTGATATGAATTAGTATTCTATTAAAACAAAAATAAAGCTTATTTACTGTTAGTTATATCATTTACGAAAATTATAAGAAACTAATTAAAACTTTTGATTGGACATAGGGTAAGGAACTCATCAAACAGATAATTAAAAAAGAAGAAGATCCGGGAAGATAGGAAGTTGTTACCATATGACTTTTGAAACTGGTTATTCAGATAATATGAAAATAATAATATTAGCACTTATTAGATTAGATTATATTATATTTGAATTATTTGAAATAATAAGAGATATTGTTTAGATTTAAAATTTAAAGGTTTATCTTATAGTTTCATATTAGTTATATTTGTAAGCCTATAAATAGCCATCTGTATTCATAATGAAATTGTGCCCATAAGTGCCATCTGCTTATGTGTTCCAGAGTACTGCATCTACAGTATTGCTTTAGTATAATCTTATATCGTATTCTACAACAATGGTATCAAAGCTATCTTCTTACGGGACCTGCATGCTACAGCCGAAGAAATTGCAATACTAACAGAAGAGCTCCATGATGATGCAACAAGAGTATGTTGGTCCCTTAATGATTAATAACTAGGGTCAGAGGGGGTGAATGACCATTTTTGCGTAATTTCTGACTTTTGTGTAGTGTACAAATGATGAACCGGAAGCTTATTGAGGTAAGGTCCAGATAATGCAAAAGTTCAATTTAAAATGCGTTTAAAATGGGAAATTAAGGCAAAGAAAATCAAACACAGTGATTTTATACTAGTTCGGCCCCGCCTACGTCCAGTACCCGGAGTATCCTCCTCCGAGGTTAATCCACTAGTGAGGATGATTTCTTTCACGGGCAGAAATCAAACCTTTACAGGTTGTCTCCGGAGGTTCCTTCTCTTTCGGATGTAGGATATACCACCACGGCTAACACCTAGCTTGGCTAAGTCCTTTACAGTGTAGGATATACCACCACAACTAACACCTAGTTTGGCTAAGTCCTTTTCACTCAGGGATATACCACTCAAACTCTTCCTAGTTCAAGCTAAGTCCCCAATCTCAATACTTACCCCAAGTATAAGATTTTTTACAACTTTTGTCTTTACAAAGGTTGGTTTTTGAATTCTTCAAGTTAATAACTTTACTTGAGAATTCTTACAAATAGATTTTAATGGTTTAGTTCTTGGTTTGTTTTTTATTACTCATCGAATAACATATTTCACAATGTAATAGCTTTCTCAATTCAACCAGCATCTTTTTAACATGTGAAGCTTTCCTTTTACAGGCTTAGATCATAAATGTAGCCGTTGGGTAATCTTGAATCTCCACCGTTGATCAGATATGAGTTGGTGCAACCGGAGCCTTTGATCTATCTGATAGACTCAATAAATGTCTCGTTATCTTTTGTAGGGATTGGTGCACCTAAAATGTCAGAAGTCGTTTCTTTAGCTTTTTGCGCTCTTCAAACTTCAATGTGAAGTTTGTCTCCTTGTAATCTTCACGTTCCTTGCTATTGGTCTAGGTTAAAAAGGTAGACTGCTTTTTCTCTTTTCGTGTCAATCCCTTTTGTCCTTTGCTGAAATTATTCAAGCCATAGCTTTTTATGTTATCCAAGGCAAAAGGCGAGTTGGACTTCAGACTTCTTTGGAGGGAAAATTGATATTTTGAATATTCTCTTTTGTCTTGTGAATTGTGTCTTCCGGATGACTTCAGGTCTTAGCTTTGCCGAATCATCTTCCGATGTAATCTTTTTCGGATGTTGTCTTCGTGGACTTAGGAGTTTGTTTTCTTCAATACTTTCTCCGAATGGATTCTTCTTGGACATAGGAGGCTATTTTCTTCAAAACCTTTATCCAGATGCATTCTTCTTGGGCATAGGAATTTTCTTCCGGATCATTGTTTTCAAACAATTTCCCCCATTTTAATGAAAACAAAAACCTAAGGAAAGAAGCATCCATAATTGAAAATATGAACTAAGTATGATTTTTGATACTTAGTCATTTACATATTTTCCCCCATAGTTTTAGCATCCTAACTCCCCCAAGACTTTCTCATATTAGCTTCTAAGTTTTTTTAGTACAATTGGTGGTTGTACTTAAAAGCAGTTTTGAATAATTTTTTTATTTCACTATATTTCTTCTGCTGTTAACATATGTTAACTTAGATGAAGTGAAATTACAAATGATTACAGAAGATAAAGTGAAACAAAGTTACATATCTAAGCTACATTATTACATATGGCAAAAAAATTGCTAGCTATGCTATGCTACTTCTTCTTCGCCTTCTCTTCTTCTTCCTTCTTTTCTTTCTCCTTCTCCCCCTTTTTGTTTGCAGCAACACTGGAGTGGGGGTCTATTACTAGTTGCTTGCCTTGTTCCCATTGATTCTCCTAGGCCTCAGATAAAATCGTATAGTTTTCATTGCCTGCCATCCTTTGCTCAATTATTTGGTCTACCATAGGCAGCACTAGGTGGAATGGCTTGATCATCTTCTTAAGTTGGGAGCAAGATTTGGAGAGATTGGTATGTGCAGCCAGAGTATAGTCCTGGTATTCTTCCTCGAAGTAGGGAAACTTACCCCGGGGGAGAGTAAGTAGGCATTTATACCTAAAAAAACCAGAGTCACCTATGTGTTGGACTGGCTATTGGAGATAGGGGAGAATCATGCTTTCATAGATGAATGAAGAAGAGGTTGAGGTTAAAGGAGCAGTTAAGCTTAATTTGGACATTAAGGAGCCAAGCTGCTGGATTTCCTAAGTTATTGTACAGGTGTTATTGTGCAGAGATTCATTGATGTTGTGACCACTGGATTTTAACGGCCCTTCTCACAAAACGATGATGAGAGCTAGATAACGCAATTATTTATAGGTGTTATCCATTAGAGGTGTTCCTACTGCATCAGAGATGAGTTTTAGCCAAAGTTGAAGACCTAGTATGCCCTTAGGGACCCGTATGGGTCACACCTGGTGGTACAGGTCCACTGGTGGACTTGTACGGGTTAGAGGCCCCTTCAAGCATGGGAGGGACCTGTACGGGTTGCACCCCACCTGTATAAGTCCCGTATGTGCCCAAATAGTCACAATGGTAGGTAGATCAAGCCTTTTTCAGAGAAAATCAGTCATAAATGTAATTTAATGTGTTCAGACCCGATTTTCTCCTATAAATAGAGGCTTTTTTGCCTCATTTTCAAGAAGGACCAATTAGAAAACAAATTAGATAATATAGTTTGTGTTTTTCATCCATTTCACAAGTATTAGCAAGGGTATAATTGAGGTATAGGAGGTATAAAAGAACGAGAAAATCCATTCCTTGAGGTTAGCAAGGGTATAATTGAGGTATAGGAGGTATAAAAGAGCGAGAAAACCAATTCCTTGAGGTTTTGTCCACATTTTATTCATTACTAGCTTCGTTTATTAGGACTTGAGGAGGGTTATGTCCACACAAACACTCACCTAAATAGTCCTAAAATCATCATTTCATCATCTACTTTTGCAAGACTCTCTCTTGGCATGGGAATCGCTTCAAAGCGGATTCACGGCATAAAGGTACATTCCTGAGTTTCAAAGAGACTCACACCTCATTTATTTTATTGTTATTTCCATTTATTTATTTTAATTTATCTTTTATCTTATTTTGGGTCTGGTACTGACTCACGTGGGTCTTGTTGGTACCTTTATGTCCTTAGGGATATTAAACTTGTGTGCCATACCCATGTGGAAGGAAATCCCATTTTATTCTATTTCTTCTCTATAGATATGCTCTTTTTAACCAAATGAAATCTTGTTTTGGTCCCAACAGGACCTGTACGTGTCCCTCATACTCGTACGGGTCTCACCCTACCCCGTACGGGTACTGGCCCCCAGGCATAATCCTTGTTTTTCTGTTAATCCAGTAAAATGAATCCAACATCACCGTTTGCCATGCGATCAGTTTCACTAATAATCCGGTAAATCAACCCACATAAAATAAAATGTGTTTTCATAATAAAATGCGTTGAAGACCCGTTATTTCTCTTCAATCCTAGAAACTGCCCGGGCACTATCGATCGTAAAACCACCATGCTAACACAATCATGTTTTCTCTAACAAAATGCTAACTTAAGATATGCCATAAACTTTGCTAATCTTTGTGGATGCAGGCAAATCTATTTATTTTATTTTATAACTTATAACAAATGTATAGGTTCCCTTGCAATGCCCCCATTTTTCCCTGGTTGTAATTTTTATTCCCCCATTTTATTATTTGTTCTTTATTATAAATTATTGAATGCATGTTTCAAGTGTGAAAGAGTGTAGAAAAATGGGATTTCTGTAACAATTCCCTAAATGATGAAAAGAAAAAACGGTTTTACACAGCGAATGTAATTTTGAATTAATTAAATGAGAAATAAGTGACTCATCCGACACCCGAATCTCTAATCCAAAAGGTATGAGTCTCCTGCCCACTGGGAACTATACCAAAAATCTTTCCCTAATAGACAACTTGGGTGGTGACTCTATCAATTTTTATCGAGATTTGGGAATTGATTCTTTTATTCTTTAAAATTGGTTAAAATGTGCAAAATTGAACTAAATGGTTTCATCAAGCCTAAGTTGACCAATCCCCAATAGACCCCACCGCAAGGCACCAAGGGAGATCCACATATCTTCAAACACCGAGATTTTACAGTGGCAACTCTACTGGGAAAATCTTTTAACTTGCAAAATTTTTGTTTTTTTTAAAAGCTTAAAAGATTAAGATGAGCACCAAAAATTGTTTACTTAATTCAACCCGTTTTCTTTTTCATCATTTTGGAAAATTATTACACTCTATCTTCACACCTTCTTCTCTCTAGAAATTAATGCGCTCTTCTTCTAGCATTAGGTTAGGGTGCCCTATTTTTTCCGCTAAACTTATGAAAGTGTCACTCATGCCCGCTAGGAATTGGGGACACTCTAGTGGGTGGAGCACTCATTGTCATCTCCCTCCAAAAGAGGCTATTATATGATGGGAACCTACTATATCAACTTCTATTATGTCCCTACACCATTCTTATTGAAAGCCATAGAATTTATCCCTTTAGGTACCTATCTCCAATGAGATTAGACTAGGTCGCCCTTTGTTATCCTCATTGTAATCAAAGAAAAATACCTTCAGAATCAGCAGGAGGAATAAGGCTGGAGGATACGTTATACATGTGTTATATTGTATTCCCTCGTAATTAACCTCACCATGCATTGTTGTAAATTGGGCATGCATACCCACCCCATGCATGTACTAATCTTTTAGTTGCTGCCTCAGCGAGAGTCAAGGCTTGGCAACGATCTCAAGTCCAATCGGTTCACATTCTAATTCTACCTTTGCCTCCTCCAGTTTAGTTAAAGGTTGAGGATCCGCCTCCACCTCCTTCCCCGAGTAGTTCATCCAGCAGTCAGTTTGGTTTGTCTGATCCCGATATTACCCATCAGCTTAAGGAGATGTCTCAAATTCTGACTCATGACTGTCAAGTAGATGTTAAGGTTGAGGATGTTGGTCTTAATGAAGAGGGAAATGCATCAAGGGCTGATATCAGTTTGGAAATTACTAATGCCATCTCATAGTATTTGGGGAGTGACCAGTTTCTCAACCGTGTGATTGATAAGATGATGGATTCTAGTAGAGCGATCTTGGACGAGGAGAGGATGGCCAATGTCTCTTAGGGTACACCTATTAGAGCTCCAGTAGTCTATGTAGCAGTTAGTGAGTAGCCTCCCTTTTCAAGGGTTGCTCATAATCCGTTCACCCAATCTCAGTTAGCACCTCTTTAGGTTCATGAAAGATCTTCCAATTAGTTTGGATAGTTAGGTTCAGTCGGTCCATTTGGTACAATCAGTCAGCTATTTTAGTCTGTGGGTACAACAGTTCTGCCAGCCGTCAGTCAGTTCACTCAGACCAACCAAGGTTTTGTGCCACTAGCATTTCAATTAGGGCATTTTGTCTGACCCCTAATTTTGTAGTCACGTCTAAGGGAACTATTGAACTAAGCACAAGTTTGGACTGACTCAGTGGAAGTCACAATGGTGCTTAAGTTTTGACCATAGCAATTAAGTTTAGTAAGAGATAATTAAATCAATAATGATGCTAAACTAAATAGTCTATGGTTGTATGCGGGTAAGTAAATTGAAGGGTAGAATTTTATGTCTCCGCTGACCTAGCTATTTTGTTTTAACTTTGAGTTGTTCTAGGCTGAGTAAGTACTTTAGTCGCTGATTAAACACTATTCACTCAGCGCTTGATATTTAGATTTAGCTTTAGCTTTAGCTGTGTTTATTGATTTATCTTTTCACTGAGTTACTTTATCTCTATCAATGGTACTGACTTTTCCGTTTAAGGAAAAATGGAATCTTTGCTTTTAGTGTTGCTTTTTGCAGGACATTAATGAGACAAAAACAAAAAGAATTAATGCCTAGACAAGACTCCGGTTTGAGAAGAAAATGACAAAGTCTTCCAAAATCAAGCTGCAAAAAGTCATTTGCCAATTTGGGTAATTCTGCAGGTCAACAACATCGTATCGTGCACTCTGCAAAAAGTAAGATTACCAGAAGGAATGGGAAGATGACACGTAGCAAGTCAGCACGAGTTTTCTCTAAAGGAAGACTGGCATCAAACAACAAAGGATTCAAATTGAAGATCGAATCTCAATCTAATGGATGGATTTTTATATCATAATGGTGTGATTCTATCTCCTAATGGATTGATTTGAAGAAGCAATGGGTGCATAGATGAGTTCTCAATTTTAGAAGATACCTAGACAAGTTCAACGACTACTTTCTTAATCCTAGCTATAAAAGGAGCAAAAAGGCAAGCATTAGAAATTGGTGATTACACCTGAAATTCTAAAAAGCAAAAATCAATCATTCTACAAGCTTTAAAAGAAGTTCAAACAAGAAAGCACTGCTCAGCGAAGAACCAGCTTTGAATAAGAGAGAATAGATTAGATCAATTGTATTGTAATATCAGATTATTTGTAACTGGATCAAAATTTCTATAAGTTGACTCCAGCTCTTATTTAGGAATTGTTGAGTTACTAGTAGATAAGGGTATTATACTCAGCGGGTGAGCAATTACAGTTTGGAGGGTAATTTCTATAAGTGAGGAAATTTATGAAAGGCTTCTCCGCCTAGGGTAAAGGAGTTGAGATTAGTGAATTAAAGCCAAGACACTCTCTTGGGATTGGATGTAAGCACAGCTTGCCGAACCAATATAAAAATCTTTGTGTCCTTTACTCTGAAGTTTTTTAAATTTCACTCAGCCAACTGACCTACTCAGTGGAGCTTATTAAATCATAAAAAAATTCCTAAGTAATTAAAGAGAGTCACTCACCCATCTTTGACTCATTGAGTGTACGCATAGGGACAAATAAGTGGTACCAGAGGAGTTCTCATTCTAAAAGATTTCACAATCTTGAGATAAAGACCATGGAGTATAAGGGAGGAGAATCCAATGGAGGGGCCTAAGCTTATATTCTACTGGAAGGCATGTCAGTCACCATGCCTCCCATGTTTAATGGTGAGCATTATACCTATTGGAAGAACAGGATGAAGAATTTCATCCAGTCTCAGAGCATGCATACTTGGATAGCTATTGTTGAAGGGCCATTTGTTCCTACTATTATGAAGAATAGAGTACGTGTTGATAAGTACTCTGATTAGTGGGACAATCAAGACTTGGCCAGATTGAAGGAGAATGCAACTGCTATCAATTATATCCATTGCGCTCTTGATGCAACTGAGTTTAATCTCATTTCAGGCTATAAAACTGCTTGAGAGATATGGAAGAAGTTAGAAGTAACTTATGAAGGCACTAATAAAGTCAAAGAGTCCAAGATCAATATCGTTATGAGTGATTATAAATGGTTCCACATGAAACCGAAGGAGGATATTTCCAACATGAACACCAGGTTCATGAATATTGTCAATGAGCTGAAAAATACTTGGCAAGAACTTCACAGAAGAAGAGATTGTCAAGAAGATCTTGAGAAGTTTGACTCAAGAGTGGGATGCAAAGAAGAGTGTTGTTAAAAAAGTGCATGATTTGAAGACCTACAAGTATGATGAGCTGATTGGAACTCTACTGACCCATTAGATGTCTTTAAAGCAATACGAAGATGAGTCCAAGAAGTAAAAGTAGAAGGAGAGAGAAAGCTCAAATTGAGCTATTGTCCTTAAAGCTAATAATGATGAAGATTCCTCTGAGGAAGAACATCCAGAGGATAGGGAGGAAGAGATAGTGCTAATGACTAAGAATTTTGGCACATTCTTGAAGAAAGATAAGAATTTTCAAAGGTTTAGAAGGTCGATCAAGTATAAGAAAGGATCAGATGAAAAACCATGAAAGGAGTTTAACAAAGAACATAACAAAGATATCAAATGCTTTGAATGTGGTGAAAAAGTGCATATTCAATCTAGCAGTCCCAAAGCTAAGAAGGACAAGTTCAAGAAGAAAAAGAATAAGAAGGCTCTTACTGCTGCCTGGAGTGACTCTGAACAAGAGTCATCATCCTTAGATGAAGAGGCACAATATTATGCTAATGTGTGTCTCATAGCTAAGGATGATATTCCCAACTTAGAGTTAGCTGACCAACCATCTGCTTCCGCTGCCAATAAATCAGCTGACTAGAGTTGGGACAAGGGAAAGCAAACTGAGGTAAATTCTGAATCCCCTTTGTCTTCAGATGAACTTGACACAATACTTAATGATGTTATTAATGTGACTAAGAAGTCAGCTAAATACATCCAAGTACTCCAGAGGAGGTGTGATGATCTAGAAGATGTCAACTCTTCTACCTCACTTGACATCCTATACATAATGGAAAAAGTTGAGAACCATAATGGATACAACATCAAACTCACTAAGAAATTGGATGAGCTAGCTCCTGAATTAATAGCTTTGAAAAAGGTGCTGGTCCCTCCTCCACCTTGTAGGAATACTCAGAGTAACCGCACTCACCACTCTGAGAAGGTTTCTCAAAAGAGTAAAGTGAGCAGGCCTAATCCTAAGGCCGTTTGTAATTTTTATGGAAAGTTAGGAATGCACACTCATGTATAGACACAAAAATGGTTACTATAATGAGTATGACTAGTCAAGGATGACCACCACTAACAAGGGAAGACCCAGCCAAAAAAAGGCATGGGTACCTAAGAAAACTTGATTGTTTTGTAGGTGAGCCTGAGATCCATTGATGACAGAATAATGTGGTATTTGGATGGTGGATGCTCACTACATATGACACGTGATGAAAAGCAATTCATCACATTGGAGCAAACAAGGAATGGAAGTGTCAGTTTTGGAGACAATAAAAAGGGAAAGATTGTTGGCAATGGCACTGTACGGGTCAAACCTTCAATTGATAATGTGTCTCTTATAAAAGGCCTAAAGTTCAACTTGCTATGCGTTGCTCAGTTATGTGAGAAAGGTAGGAAAGTGATATTTGACTCAGCGGGCTGCTCAGTCATTGATGGTAACTTTGACCAAACTATTCTTTATGCTCCTAGAATTAATAATGTTTATATGATTGATTTATCCCCTAGCTCCAAAGATATATGCTTAGTTTCTAAGGAGGAAAACTCATGGCTATGGCATAGAAGGTTAGGACATATCAATATCACCAATCTGTCCAAATTAGCCAGAAATGAACTTGTTGAGGGTTTACCCAATCTAGACTTTGAAAAAGATAGACTCTGCTCAACATGCCAACTTGGGAAATAATTTAGGAAGAACTTTAAATCCTTAGCTGATATATCTTCTTCTCGTCCTCTTGATCTTCTACACATAGATCTGTTTGGGCCAGTTGTGCCAAAAGTCTCGGCGGAATGAAATACACCCTAGTGGTTGTAGATGATCTGACTAGGTTCACTTGGATTGTCTTTCTAGCAAGCAAAGATGAAACATTTGAATCATTCTCTAGATTGGCTACATGGATAATGAAAGAAAAAGACCTTAAAATTAATAGAATCCGCAGTGGCCATGGAAGAGAGTTTGAAAACAAGCAGTTTGAGGGATTCTGTTCTAAGCATGGTATTGACCACATTTTTTCTGCCCCTTATACACCTTAATAGAATGGGGTTGTTGAGAGAAAAAATTTCGCTATTGCAGAGATCGGTCATTCTATGTTGAGTGATAATAATCTGCCAAAGTATTTATGAGGAGAAGTTGTTAACAAAGCTTGTTACATTCTAAATAGGGTTTTAATTCATCTAGTTTTAAACAAAACTCCTTATGAACTTTGTAAGGGGTGCAAGCCTAAGCTTGGTCATCATAAGGCCTTTGGTTATAAATGCTTTATACTAAACACTAAAGACCAACTGGCTAAATTTGACCCTAAGGCTGATGAAGGAATCTTTCTGGGTTACTCAACCTACAGTAGGGCATATAGAGTGTATGTCAAGAGGACTGACATCTTAGAGGAATCCATGCATGTAGATTTTAATGAAACTAACTATCCAGGTGGAGAAGCCAGTGATGATGAAAAAGAAAAGGAACAAGTTCACGGATCAGTTAGTCAGCCCATTGTAATCCCTGATCCATCAACTTTGGTGATGATGTAGATGCTCAACCAATGATAATAGCTCAGCTAGCTGATCCTGATCTACCAAGAGAAGTCAGAGCATGGAGAGATCACCCAGTTGAGAAGATTCTTGATAATTGAGCCAATCAACATTTGTCTCATTGATTGAACTAAAGAAGTTTAAAGAAGCTGAGTTTGATGACAATTGAATGATTGCTTTGCAAGAGGAGCTAGACCAATTTAGAAGAAATGAAGTTTGGGATTTAGTGGAGAAACCTAGAGGCAAGTCAATCATTGGCACTAAATGGCTTTTCAAGAACAAGTTAGATGAAGCTGGAAATGTCGTCAAAAATAAACCCAGACTAGTTGCTCAAGGCTACAATCAACAAAAAGGCATTGACTATGGAGAAACCTTTGCACCAGTAGCAAGAATTGAAGGCACAAGAATTCTGTATTCTTTTGCATCTTATATGAACTTTAGGCTATTTCAGATAGATGTAAAGAGTGCATTTCTAAATAGGCATATTCAAGAGGAAGACTATACCAGACAGCCCTCGGACATTGAAGATCCAAAATATTCAGATTGTGTCTTCAAGTTGAAGAAGGCTTTGTATGGACTGAAATAGGCTCCAAGAGCCTAGTATGAGAGACTGACTAACTTTTTACTGAGCAAAGGTTATGTCAGAGGAAAAGTAGATACAACTCTATTTATCAAAAAGAAGCATCAAGATGTGTTGCTAGTCTAAATTTATTTTGATAACATCATTTTTGGAGCAACTGATGAAAAGCCATGCAAAGAGTTCAGCCAGCAGATGAAGAAAGAGTTTGAAATGTCAATGATGGGAGAGCTTAATTTCTTTCTTGGTGTGTAAATCAAGCAAGCAAAGACGGAATCTTCATCAGCCAAGCCAAGTATGCCAAGGAAGTACTTAAGAAGTTTGACATGGATAAAGCCAAGCCAATATCAACACCCATGGCCACTGATACAATTCTGGTAAAAATGAGTACAGAGTAAGCTCTATAGAGGTATTATTGGTTCTCTGCTTTGCTTAACTGCTAGTAGGCCTGACATTCAATATATTGTATATTACTGTGCAAGATATCAAGTTGACCCCAGAGAATCTCACTTAGCTATTGTTAAGAGAATTTTTAGGTATTTGCTAGGCTCTATTGATGTAGGTTTATGGTATCCAAGTAATGCAGACTTCACTTTGAGAGGATACATAGATGCTGACTATAGAAGAGACAAACTTAAAAGGAAAAGCACCACTAGAGGATGTCATTTCCTTGGTGAATGTCTAGTAACATGGTATAGTAAGAAGCAGACTTTTGTGGCTCTGAGTACAGCTGAGGTTGAGTATATGGCTACAGGAAGTTATGTAGCACAACTGCTATGGATCAAGTGACAATTGGAGGATTATGGTATAAAGTCTAAGTGTCTTGAAGTCTTGTGTGGCAATAAGAGTGCAATTGACCTATCCAAGAGTCCAATTAAACACAGCAGAATGAAGCATGTCAATATTAGACATCACTTCATAAGGGATCATGTACTATAGGGAGAAGTCAAGCTCATATACATTCCTACTGAAGAATAACGAGCTGCCATATTCACAAAGCCTATTGGAAAGGATCAATTCAACACTTTGAGAGAGCTTATCGGAATGTCCAATCAAATCTGAAGAAGTTCACTCCCCGCTAACCAAGTCTGAGCTGACCAAGAATCTAGGGCTCACTCTGACCTTTAGCAAATTAAGTTAAGTGTTTCTTCTTTGCACTTGAATTTTGGACATGTCATTAAATTATCACCGATTTCTTTTCAAATTCAAAACTGATAGAAATGGTAGCAAGTTATAAAATGTTCTATATTCGCTATCATTAATCCTATGGTAAACTCTATTTAATCTCACCGTTGATTTACGACCATGGATTGTGAGTCATACATGTAAGCTTTATAGGTCTTAGTCAAGAGTTTTTGGCTATTTAAGGAGAAATTCAGAAAGAGGAAAGGATACTTTACCAAATTTTTTCTTTTGCAATCTTCTTCTCAAAATCCCCAAAATTCTCTATCTCTTTCAAAGCTATTCAAATGGAGTGCTCATCTGAGAGATCATCAGAACCCAGCACTGTGGAATCCCTGTTCATGAAGGATGAAAAGGATTCATGTTGGGTTACAACAAAAGACCATATTGCTGAAATGGCGATTAGTATCAACAGAAAAGAGGATCTTTTCATACTAGTAGGAACCATATACACTCTAACTTCATGGTGTTTCAGAGAAGGAGCAGTAGTTGAGGAGCCCATAACAGTAGATATGCTCAGTTTTTTGAATGATAAGCATTTTGGGAGATGGACGTGCCAACACTACCTTAGAGTTTTTGAGATACCCATTGGATGTTACAAGCAAGTAGTGACAAGATTTTTCCATGGGATTCATATGGTTGAGGGCTTCAAAGATATGTTTGTGACAACCATGATGGGGAGGAAGGTGTACGTAACCCCAAACTAATTAATGGGTTATTGGGCATGAGAGAAAGAGGACTCAGGATGCAAGTAATAAGGGATGAAGATCATGTGGACATCCCTATTGATTACGAAGTCCCCTCTAACTATAAGGCAGGTGAACTGATAGCCTCTATGTTTACTAAAGAAGGAAAGGAGGCGTATGAACTTGTTACAAAAGTGTAGCTGCCTAAGACTGCTTCTATAAGAAGCTGTTCTTAATTTGAGAGAGTGTTTATCTATGCTCTGACTCATGGGATGTGCATAAACTAGCGCCTGGGAATTTTGCACAGGTTTCTGAAGATGTCCAAGTACCTGGTATATGGTCACCTTGTTATGGAAATTTGTAGGGCCTATAAACTAGATCTAGAAGGATGAGCTTTGAAGGGCAGGATCAAGTTGAATGTGATTGAATCCAAAATCTTAAGTAATGCACATTTTCATGGCTTGAGGTGTGATGAGAAGCCTAGCAACACCAAGTACATCAAGCTAAAGAGAGGAGAGGTCAGAGTAAAGGATCCTAAAGCCATTATGTCACTTAGACCTATTAAGCCTGAAGAAGGGAATTAAAATCTTGAAGATTTTGTGCTTAGAGAGCTTGAGAGGATTACCAAGCTCAGAACAGAAAGAGGAGAAGAGGTAGATGAGAAGAAAGGTAGTAAAAAGGAGGTTAGGAGAGACTTCAAGAAAGATGTAAAGAAAGCGAGCTCAGCGAGCTCTAATCCTATAGTTGCCCTCATTCCTAAGAAGACCAGATCCTCAAAGGGAACTAAGGAAGAGAAGCTCAGAGAGCTGACTCCTATGAAGATTGAAGAAGAAAAGAAAGCTGAGGAGGAATTAAGAGAGGAGTTACATCTGAAAAGACAAAAAAAAGGAAGAGTGAGGAAACTCAGCTAGATGCAATGACTACTAAAGGACAGGAAGATATATCAGTTCCTGTGCCTCAAGTAGGTTAGCCAAGAAAAAGTTGATGGTAAAGAAAGGAATTGGCATAGTCCAAGATGTAGAGGAAGCTTAAAAGTTATAGGGCAATGAGAAAGAAAGAATTAGAAAAAGGCAAGAGGATTTAGAAGCTGAAATAAGAAGGAGAGCTGAGGAAGCTGGAGCTGAGGCTAAGATCAATACTGAGAAAGCTATAGAATCAGCAATAGCCAGTCTAGTTAATAAGGAGGTTCCTGAAGTTGTGGAAGAGATGATAGGAGCCCTGGAAGGGATTGAGGACCAGGAGGAGCAGAAAGAAGATGAAGTAGTGGAAGTTCAGGCAGTTGAGTTTGATGTGCTTGAATTAGACCAGCAGGTTAGTTTAACTACTGAGGAAGCCAAGGAAGAAAGGAAGGAGAGGAAGAGAGCATTGCTGAAAAGGATGTAAGTGGTTATTGATGAGCATGAAGGAGACTTGGAAGACAAGGATGAGGAGGAAGTAGTTGTAGTTGAGCAGGGAGCTCAGCTAACTGAGCAATCTTAAGCTCAGGTTAGTGAGTCCTCTATTGAAGGTGCTAAAGAAGAGAAGGAAGAGAACAATCTAGAAGAACCATTCATTTTCCCCAATCTTTCCACATAAAAACCTTTATCACCTACACCCATATCCGATCTACCTTTACCTGAAACCCAAATACCATCCACTTCACAACCAAACACCTCCCATTCTGACCAAATGGCCATCATTCCATATCTTTCCCCTGTTGGGTCTCCTAAGCGTGAACCACTCTTATTGGAAGGACCAGTTATTAGAGGTCCTCGTGTTACTGAGGAGATTCCACAACCACAACAACACCCACCTCAACAACCTCAACCCCAATTCAACCCCTAGGCTTAGCTCTTGGGAGACATAAGGAGGATGGAATGAGCTAGATTTCTAGGACTTAGGACATATGCTAAAATAGATGTTGAGATTGCTAAATCTTTGCTGTCTGAGGAGACTTGCAAAGGCTTTTGAGCCACTACAAGGGTTTTTAGAAGCTGCTGAGGAAATGAAGGCCCATTTCAGATCATTCCCTACCCAGTTCTCACTAGTCAAGGCTATAATATCCCATATATTGCCTCTGTTAAATGTTGCAGGTAAGAAGGCCAATTATCTGAAGCCGGAAGTTGTCGAGCTCAAAAAGAAGATGGAGAAAATTTATGGAAGAAACTGCAGAGTTCTGAATGAGGAAAGGGAATTCAGGAACTCAATGATCGACAAATCATCCCTTTACTTGAAGGAATGCAGGCTATACTAAATGGATACATCATTTTGAGCAAGGCGAATGATGCCAATACATCCAAATTATATGTTGTTATTGATGCCATCAATGTGTTGATTACAGTAGTCTCAAATCAAGGCAACTCAAATATGCTAACTTATATAAGAGGAGATATTTTAAAGGGAGTTAAGGACTCAGAGGGAGAAGTGCTAAAGGCATTAAAGAGGCTCAACATATCTGATGCTCTGAATAGTGATATTGTAATGGTAGATGCTAAACAAGAACCATCGCTTCATCAGAAACTTGGTCACATTCGTGATCAAATCTAGAATGTTCATGCGGATATCATTAACGATGGTTAAGCAATTGATCAGATTCATGAGTAGGTATCTACTCATACAAGAAGCACTCCCATGCTAGAGCGAATCCTCAGACAAAATACTCAAGCTAAGGCTCTAGCTAGTCTCACCCAGTTATCCAAGGAAGGACTTAATGCTTAGTACCAGGTCAATCAATCTCAGTCTCCTGCCTTGGTAGGTCTCTTCACTTTTCTCAGAGAACAAGATGCTATTTCTCAAGAGATATACGAGTTGCTAGTTCAGAATTTTTCCTCTACCATCAATAGTAAGTTCAAGAACTTTGAAGCGTCTCTAAGCTTGTTTGATCATCAAGCCCAAGTCATTTTGGATGCAATGGCAATGGGGGAGAAGGATTGTGAGAATGAGAGGAGAAAGGGAGAGATCAGAGGGTCGCTGAATTCTCTTATGAATTATCCAAGGATCTGAAGCACCTTCAAAGACAATATGCTGAGAATTGCAAAAGGAAAGGGAAGGAGATCGCACTTCCCAAAGAAAAGAAGTCAAGATGTGATCAATAGGCATTTGAGGAAAGAAGAGTTAACCTTGGAGGACCACCCTTGCCCAAGTAGAATTGAAATTGTTGTAATCTTTTGCGCAAATTGTAAAACTTAGTAAGACTAACTCTTTGTTATCTGTACTCAAGTTATTCATATATATATATATATATATATATATATATATATATATATATATATATATATATAAAGATTACTTTTCTATTCTAAAGTTAAGATCTTCTTAACTTCTTGTATTTTCTGCTATACATATATGTGTTGATTATTCTGTAGAAATATGAGAAGTATTAAGGGATGCTGAACTTTGAAGAAATAAAGGATTATTGGGGAGTTAGCATTCACTCTGGGCTAATGAAGATGCTGAACAAAAGATATATCAAGCATAAATATAAGGTAACTCTGATCTAGATATCATACTGATTTAATTATCGTTTAGTTAATTGCCATTAATCAAAATGGGGGAGATTGTTGAACCAAGCACAAGTTTGGACTAACTCAGTGGTGCTTAAGTTTTGATCATAATAATTAAGTTCAGTATGCGATAATTAAATCAATAATGATGTTAAACTAAATAGTCTATGGTTGTATGCGGGTAAGTAAATTGAAGGGTAGAATTTTATATCTCCGCCGACCTAGCTATTTCATTTTAACTCTGAGTTGTTCTAGGCTGAGTATGTACTTTAGTTGCTGAATAAATACTATTCACTCAGCGCTTAATATTTAGATTTAGCTTTGGCTGTGTTTATTGCTTTATCTTTTCGCTGAGTTGATTTATGTCTGTCAATGGCACTGACTTTTCTGTTTAAGGAAAAATGGAATCTTTGCTTTTAGTGTTGGTTTTTGTAGGACATTAATGGGAGAAAGACAAAAAGAATCAATGCCTTGACAGGACTCCTGTTTAAGAAGAAAATGACTAAGTCTTCCAAAATCAAGCTGCAAAAAGTCATTTGCCACTTTGGGTAATTCTATAAATCAACAACATCATATCACACACTCTGTAAAATGTAAGATTACCAGAAGGAATGGGAAGATGACACGTAGCAAGTTAGCGCGAGTTCTCTCTAATTGAAGACTAGCATCAAACGAGAAAGGGTTCGAATTAAAGCTCGAATCTCAATCTAATAGATGGATTTCTATCTCACAACAGTGTGATTCTATCTTTAAAAAATTGATTTAAAGAAGAAATGGTTGAATAGATGAGTTGTCAATTTCATAAGATGCCAAGACAAGTTCAACGACTACTTTCTTAATCCTAGCTATAAAAGGAGCAAGAAGGCAAACATTAGAACTTGGTGATTACCCCGAAATTCTAAGAAGAAAAAATCAGTCATTGTACAAGCTTTAAAAGAAGTTCAAACAAGAAAGCACTACTCAGCGAAGAACCAGCTTTGAACAAGAGAGAATAGATTAGATCAACTGTATTGTAATATCATATTATTTGTAATAGGATCAACGTTTCTATAAGTTGACTCCAGCTCTTATTTAGGAATTGTTGAGTTGCAGGTAGAAGAGGGTATTCTACTCAACGGGTGAGCGATTACAGTTTAAAGGGTACTTCCTATAATTAGGGAAATTTATGAAATGCTTCTCCGCCTAGGGTAAAGGAGTTGAGATTAGTGAATTAAAGCCAAGACACTCTCTCAAAATTGGATGTAAGCATAGGTTGCCAAACTAGTATAAAATCTCAGTCCGTTACTCTAACATTTTTCAGATTTCACTTAACCAGCTGACCTACTCAGTGGAGCTCATTAAATCGTAAAAAGTTTCTTAAGCAATTAAAGAGAGTCATTCACCCCCCTATGATTCATTGAGTGTACCCATAGGGACCACCAGGAACAACCTTTTCTCGGTCAGTAGGTTTACCCTTAGGTGGGATTACTTAGTTAGATGGATCATCTTTGTTCATGGAATTGTGTGATCCATTATAGAAGTTACTTGCTACCAATTCAAGTATTCAACCACTAGTCCATTTCATTCAAGCCACTAGGGAGGAGGATTGGGTCCCTAAAAACTTTATTATGCCTATTGTAGCGAAGTATAAGGGAACTGGTCCACGTCAATGTCATATCACTTCCTATTAGAGGGTGATGAGGATAAGAAAGTTGAGAGACAAAGTCCTTGCCGAGTTGTTTCCTTGCACTTTGGAAGGTCCTGCTATCGAGTGGTACAACACTTTGTCAGATGAGGTAACGAAGAATTGGAAGGCTTTATCTGAGGCTTTCATCGAGCAGTATGGTTTTAACGCCACTATTAAGACTACCATGAAGAATCTAGAGGCTATCAAGTAGGCCCCCGATGAAAAGTTCAAGCCTTACTTCGATAGGTGGATGGCCACCCAAATCTTGTCGAAAGATTGCCTTAGTGTCCCTGAGATGATTGTGAAGTTGATGGATGTTGCTTTGTCCCGTATATTGCAAGGTTTGAGGTATGGATAGTTTCTCAAGCTATGTTGAGGTCTTTGAGAAGGCCAAGAAATGAGAGAGAATCGAGGAATTGGAAAAGGCGAGTGTGCCGGTTAAACCTTTGTTTAAGAAGAATGAACTTTCAGCCCTAGTTCAGGCCTCTAAGCTAAGGTCTAGTTTAACTCCGAAAACCGCAACTATACTAGAAGAGGTTTCCATAGTTGATACCATTTAGGATGGTATTTCTCCTTGGAAGGCATCTCTACCTGCCATCTTTAGTAAGTTGAGGGCACTTGGCCTTCTCTAAAGCGTCAAGCCCTATGTTCCAGCCAAGGCCAAGGAGAGGGATTAGTTCTACACCTATCATGTTAGCAAGGGTCATCGCACTAGCACTTGCAGGGATTACTCAAGGATATCCGTGTCCTGATTAGAGAAACGAAGATCCAAGAACCAGAGCTCAAGTCAACCACATCAAATAACCCACTATCCCAACCCAAAGAAGGTGTTAACACTATCAATTCAGGACTTTCCTCCAACCAGGTATTCAACTCAATCTCAAAAGACAACCCAATAGCTTATGCAGTCGTAACTTGGCCAGATAATGACGATGACTCCTTAGAACTCAAAATTGAAATGTTCTTTAATCCTGCTAATTGAGACCCAAGATATTCCTTCAAAGATGGCTCCTTGGGTTGCAATCAACTTTGGGAGAAGATACTTGATGATTTGGACCACCATAGAGGGTATACTTCCATAGGATCGATTTATTAGCATGGAAGAAAGAATAGGGAGATGGCCCATCAAGCTCATAAGAACCTAAAAGCCGAGACTACCATTTCAACTACTAGTGTTGCAAAGGTTGACCAATAAGACCCTCCGCCTGTGGAAGATGATTCAAATCATGTAATTTTTAATGTTGCAAACATTTTCATGCAAACAAAATTGCTTATAAGCCATATCATGGATGAAATTGATGCATTTTCCATTCAAATATTTGTTTCAGTATTCCATTTTAAAGGCATACTGCACTCATAACAACAACATTCTTAAAAATATCATAGTATTTATTAATAAAGTTGGCTTTGAGTATGTCAATGGCATAAAAATCCAATGGTTAAAACTTACCACCAAAGAGAGAGAAAGAAAAGTGCTTAGCAAATATGATAACCTTAGGCCTTTGCTCATCTTTCTTCATGAGGGGGGAAAAAGGATACACATTATCAAGAAAGAAGACCAATAACACCAAAAAGAGACAAGGAAAGCAAACCATGCATTGAAGACACCATTAAAGAAGAAGATTGGGACCCACACCAATCTAAAATTAGTTCAAGCCTAAGAACCCAATCCAATGCTTTTCCAAAACCTTCAAAAAAGGGAAAAAGACCTAATGCTCTTCCAAAACCTTCAAAAAGAACATTCAACTTCTAGTGAACCGACGTTTCTTATTAATATAGGTTCCCTTGCAAAGCTTGGGCCTACATTTCCACTAAAAGGAGGAGATTTTGCCTCATACAATAATCCCAAGTCTCCATAATAACATGATTTCATTCTTTCAACAAAAGAAAAGAAACCATTCCTCCAACATCGTAAAGAAGTGGCTCAAAGCACTTGACCACCTATAGATGTACCAGCAATGTATGGGTCAAAGTTAGATATCCGAAGCAACCTCTTAAGGTGGGTGATCTGGTTCTCAAACAACTATGCCAAGTCAACACAGATGCTAGGGGCAAGTTCAGACCTAATTGGGAAGGACCATTTATGGTTAAGAAAGCCTTTGGCAAAGGAGGCATCAAGCTCATGGACATGGATGGAAATGAATTTGTGAATCCGGTGAATCAAGACAGGCTAAAGCATTATCATGTCTAGGTCAAAAGAAATAAATCACTAAAAAGCAGCACATCGAATAAAAGAAATAAAAAATAAATCACCTGACGAGTAGTCCTCCACTTCTCGGGAAAAAATTAGGGTGCAACCCGCTGATTGGTATTCTGAAAACTGATTAGGAAAAATTTAGGTTACCCTAACGCAAATAAAGCCAGCTAAGTTGAAAATTCGAAAAGGGCTGCTTAGGCAAAAGTTAGGGCATCGAGAGAAAAATGTCAGTTGCTTTTTGGAAAATCTGTAAAAGGACCAGTAGGCAGTAGGGGTTAACCATTGGAAATAATTACCATTACCTATGTACTCAAATTAATCTCATTAATGAACATGTTATGATTTGCTAAGAATCTTGGTCTTATGAATGCATGCGTATCTTTAGGTGAAATGATCGCAAGTATGTGAACATCAATTTATTCTCTACATTTTATGCTCTTTGTTGTTATCTTTACTGCACATATATTATCCAACAAAAGAAAAAATTACCGATAGGCCACAAACAAAATTAGGCCTATGCAAAAGTCAAAAAAAGTCTGCTAGATTGAAAACCCAAAAGGGTGGTCCAGGCAAAAGTTAAGACAAAGAAAAGGAAAAGAAAGTTTGCTGGATTGAAAACCCTGAAGAGCTATCAAGGCAAAATTTAAGACAAAGAAAAGAAAGAGAAGGTCCATAGAGTTGAGCCGCCAAGGACAATTTAGGAAAAAGTAAGGAAAAAAAAGAAATGAAGAAAAAAAGAAAATGTTCGACAGGTCATTTGGCACTGAATGGCCTATGCAAAAATTAGAACTCAAATTCAAAAGCGCCAGTATTTTGCACTTGTTACATTAAGACATCATTTTCATTACGCTTCACAGCTGAGATCCCTTGAACTCTGTTCTCCCACTGTGAAGTCACATGATAGCATGTGTCCAAAGAAAAGCTTAGTTCCAAGCAACCAGCTTTGGTAATACTTGTTAGTCTAAATTGGGTCAGTTCATCGTGATTAGGAACTTCGCGTGTTCAATGGTTAACTCTCTAAACGGTCCTTGTTGATTAGTTAGTCAAGTTGTAACAACTTTTACCATCCCCAACCACCGCAAGGGTTTAGTGAAGTCAGTTTTTCAGTAAGTTATGCCCAGGGGCTGCATGGGTCAACAGGCAGCAATATTTAGTAGTTTTAGTGCAAGCATGCATAAAGTAAAAGGGTTTGTAAATAGCATCCATATTTACATCAAAATAAGCCACGTAGGGCTGAAAATGTCAAATGTCTAGAATGAAAGTAATGGCAATCCTAATCTAAGCCGCTGGAGGATCCTAACAATAGGGCACGTCCTATGTCTCATCCTGAGTGTCTGCCAATAGATCCTTCATGTAAATCATCATATGATCCCCAGCTCTATCTATACTGGTAGATGGAAAGTCAGGGACCTCAATCTCTAAACCCCCGACACCATCCTTAGCTACAGCGCTAGCCACCTAGACCCACTGCTCCACCTCCTGCTCAGCTCCACTCCGCTAAGCCATCACCGGTGCCACCTGATATGTAGATCTGTCATCCTCTAAAGAAGCATTAGATGGCTCAGGTGTCTACCTATCCTCAGCCATCCAAGTCACCTGTCCTTGCAATGCCTCTGCCTCGTCTCTTGCCTATGCAGTCTCCACCCTGGCTCTCTCCAGATACTCCTCCAGTGCCCTAACCCGATCAGCCTTGGTAGCGGCCACCTGCAGCTGCTCCTCTAGAAGCCTATTCCGCTTCTCAAAAGCATTAAAATCCTAAGCAGCCTTATAGTGCTCCATGGCCAACAAAGTCTGCATGAAAATCATAAGATTAGTACACACATGTAAATGTCATGACATGCATCATGCATAGTTTGCTAAATTTTGTAGGTAATGGAAACTCACCGAGGCCAATGCATCCTGAGCAAGTAGCAGGTCCCAAAAGGAGAAGAAACCACTCATAATCCTTTCTACCTTAGTCTCAGTCACCTGAAAAGGAAAGTTACATAAGAGCAGAACATCCCAAGCAATTGCTATGAGAACGAGTCTAAAGGCTAGGGATTCCTTACAGTGGTTGAGGTAGATGGAGCTGGAAGGAAGTGTCCAGATCAGCCTAAAGAACCCCCTCTCTCATACCCTCCCCAAGCGTGAGACTGCTTCGTCGGTGGCTCTGGTTAACCATGGGCACTAGTAGCAGGCGTCTTCCATGTAGAGGCAGGAGGCTACAACCAACAGTTACACTAAGGTTCTCAGTCGATCTCAGAAAGCATTGAAGGAATTCACAGAGACAGAGTTAAGGAAAAACCTGATAGGAAGGGGTAGCAGATCTAGCTGGGCCCTTGCTGCTCCGCACCACGAATGGACTCCCACAATCATCTCTCGGTCCAGCATCACCGTCATCATCATCATCATTACTATCATTGTCTCTATCACCCTAGTGGAACTTGAGGGGGCGGTCATCATAGTGGATCCTCTCACAGGGAGGAAGGAGTGAAGAGTTGGTGAATGCCATATAGCAAACCTCCACCGACATCACTCAAGCCCCCTCACCCAGCAAGTATAGTCTCTGGTCCATCCTAGGCATCAAGTATGGCCAGTGAACTCCCACTAGAACCAGGGGAAGGAGAGGCCTCTCCACCACCGCACTTGTCTGCCAGCCACTGATCCTATCACCAAAGTACCACTCAAAGGAGAGTGACAACTCTTGGACAAAGAGGCGGTCATCCACACCCGCCAACATCCGCTTAATGTCATCACAGATGAGCAGCACCTCCCATAGGTCTCGAATGACTTGTATAAAGTAAATCCACTGTAAGTATCCTAGCTTTGTAAATACAGTCACTAACAATTTGTTGAAATGTAAAGTATAGATTTGATATAAGAAAAGTTTACCCAATCATAGTGCAGTTGGCAGAGGAACTCCCTATACTCTATTGTGGTCCCGTCATTTTGCTGCCAGGGTCCCATCCACCTCGAGATAATGTGAGGCCTCTCAGGCTATCCAAGTAAGCTAGGCCTAGGGATGAACCGATGATCAAAGGCCCAAATCTGTAAGATGTATTAAAGTGAGTTGCGAAGCAGTTTAAATAAGGGGTTAAGGTACAAAGCATAAAGTTTAGGGATTACTAAAAGGATCAGGTGGCAGATCTTGGGCTCGGACTACTGGCCTCAAACACCAACATCTAGCCTATAGTATAGTTGTGCTAGGATGGCCTGACATCAGTTCTTGCCTGACACAACGGCAAGGTCCTCGATAGTAGATAGAATCCCATAATTGAGGCAGCCGGAGTAGATGGGAAAGAAAATGGTGGTGAGGAAGGTAAGTAAGAAGGATCGAGCATACTGATCCCTCCTCCCTTCAGCAATAGCGCTCGGCTGCCCGATTCAGTAATCATGAAGCTTTCCATACTTAAGCTTATCTATCCCTCCAGGATAGAGCCCAAGCAAACTCTCCACACAATGGTCAGCATAAACATCAAAGTGGATGATATCCCCTCTCTAACTCAACCCCATCAACATGCATACATTAGAGGGAGCAACTGTAACCTCCCCGATTGGTAGATGAAAAGTATGGGTCAGCCTCCGGAGCCAGCATCTTCCGAGCTTGAGGGATGGCCCTGATAATGTCGGTAAACCCAAATGAGTCGATGCAGGCTATCAGCGTGGTGTCCCCTATAGTGTGAATCTCCTCATACCACTTTATGCAGAAGCTTAGGGCTCCTACAGTCTTGTACTAGAACTGTAAAGGCAAAACACTATTTATCAGGGGTAGAATATGGTGGAGCAATCAAAAATTAGAAAAACATTGCAGAAGACAAGCTTTTAGACATTTTATCCTAGGAGAAAGGACCCGTATGACTCCGCCCCTACTAGTACGGGTCCCAAACTTCCACTCGGGACCCATTCAGGTCCCCTGCAAGTAGTGGCCTCAAAATAATAAAAAAAATAGTCCAAACTTAACCAATGCTCATCCAAACCTATCCTAAAAGTATCTTAGGCTAAATTCACATGCATTAGGCTCTAATCTAAGTTCTAAAATGCCCTAAATTGTGCCAAAATTGGAAAAAATTCAAAAAACACAAAAAAGCAAAAATTAGGGAATCGAGCGATTTACCTAGAGTTTTGAGGCATGAGTCAAGGGAGAAGGAATCAGAGGCACATCAAAAGAGTGTATGAGCCCAAGGAACAGATCTTCCTCTCGAAAAGTATATCCAACTGAGACCGGACATTCGCGGAACTTCAAATCGCCCACTTAGGGAAAATCTTCGCATTTTAAGGAGAAACGACCAGCTTTTGGGAGCTTTTTATATATCTTAGGTAGTTTTTTTGGAAGGAATGCAAGAAATTGGAGTTTGGGAAGAGTTTAGTGTAAAGCCAGAAGAGGAGAAGTCTGCCATTATTTAAAAGAACTTGACTCGGACCCATACGAGTCCCGCTCCACCCATATGAGTCCCCCCTCCAGAAGCTGCCACCCGTTTGGGTCCCACCCCACCCGTACGGGTCTCCTTTTGCCACTAAAGGGCAATGTTCAAACTAGAATAAAGTGAATGAAGCAGCAAGGGCACATCAAGTCCAAACTAGGGGCCAACCCTATTTCTCTCAAACCTTTATTTCAGTTCAATGAGGGGCAAAACCCCTAGCTTACCATGATCCTGGATTGAAGGGGAAAATTTTTTTGTTTTTACAAAATCAATCAAGAATCAAGGTAAGCCATTTTAAAAAATTTACTAACATGGAAAATTTTCAAGTGCAGGTTTGCCTAGGCACATGAGATTTCCCCGACAAGACAAAAATTTCCCCGACAGGAAAATCATTTAAGGAGAAACTCCCCAGCAGTGGAACTAGTCGAGGGGCATCCCCCCATCATCAAATACCCTAAGGGCATCCCCCCATCATAAAATACCCTAGGGGTACCCAACCTAGGGGCACTCCCCAATAATAGAGCCGATCAAGAGGCATTCCCCCAAGGGGCATCCCCTCAAGGGTCACACTTTGAGGGGCATTCTGGCCCAATCTAGTTGGGCCGAACCCGACATTTGTAAACTTAGTTTTCAATCAATTCGAGGGGCCAATGCCATCCACACATCTTCATTATTGATTGAAGGGGCAAAAATTTTTGTTTACCACAAAGTCAATCAAGAATCAAGACGTGTCATCTCAGGTAGTAACTAACTCAACGTTTTTATTCTCTTTTAACAGGTTATTCAAAATCCCTAGTAGGAAAGTCATCCGCCTTAGGAAAAGGATACACCATCATTTAGGAAAGTCATCAACCTTAGGAAAATGATACGCCACCAAAGGGAGGCTTGTTGCCTTAGGAAAGGAACCTAAAGGAAGGATGTTCGCCTCAGGAAAGGAACACAAAGGAAGGATGTTCGCCTCAAGAAAGGAACATGTAGGAAAGTTGTCTACCTCAGGAAAGAGACGCCAAGGAAAGGAGTTTGCCTTAAGAAAGGAACCCAACCATATCAAGTATGATTTCTGAACCCTCGCTTATATCGTGAGATCATACAGCTATATCTGCAGTGATCTGATGAGGGGTAGTCTGAGAGCATTGGATTTTAATGGTCCTTCACATGAAACGATGATAAGAGCCAGATAATGATATTCTTTATAGGTGTTATCCATTAGAGGTGTTCTTACTATAGCAGAGGTGAGTTTTAGCCAAAGTTGGAGATCTAGTCTGCCCTTAGAGACCCGTATGGGTCACACCTGGTGGTATAGGTCCACTGGTGGACCCGTATGGGTCAGAAGCCCCTTCAAGCCTAGAAGGGTCTCGTATTGGTTAGAAGCCCCTTCAAGCCTAGGAGAAACCCATACGGGTCCCACCCCACCCGTATGGGTCTAGTACGTGCCTAAATAGTCAGAATGGTAGGTAGATCATGCCTTTTTTGGAGAAAATCAGTCATGAATGCGATTTATTATTTCTACACACGATTTTCTCCTATAAATAGAGGCTTTTTGCCTCATTTTCAAGAAGCTAATTAGAAAAGAAATTAGATAATATAGTTTATGATTTTTAGCCATTTCACGAGTATTAGCAAGGGTATAGTTGAGGTATAGGAGGTATAAAATAAGGAGAAAACCCATTCCTTGAGGTTTTGTCCACATCCACATTTTATTCATTCCTAGCTTCGTTTGTTAAGGATTAGGGAAGGTTTTGTCCACATAAACACTCACCGAAATAGTCCTAAAGTCATCATTTCATCATCTACTTTGGCAAGACTCTCTCTCGACATAGGGATTGCTTCAAAGTGGATTCACGGCATAAAGGTACCGTTCCTTAGTTTCAAAGAGACTCACACCTCATTTATTTTATTGTAATTTTCCATTTATTTATTTTAATTTATCATTTATCTTTTTTTTGGGTCTGGTCCTGACCCACGTGGGCTTTGTTGGTACCTTTATATCCTTAGGGATATTAAATTAGTGCATCATACCCATATGGAAGGAAATCCCATTTTATTCTGTTTCTTCTCCATAGATTTGCTCTTTTTAACCAAAATAAAATTATGTTTGGGTCCTAACAAGACCTGTATGGGTCCCTCATATTCGTATGGGTCCCACTAGTAGCCGTACAGGTCCCACCCCACCCGTACGGGTACTGACCCCCGGGTAGAATCCTTGTTTTTCTATTAATCCTTTAAAATGAATCCAACATCACCATTTTTCATGCGATCAGTTTCACTAATAATCCGGTAAATCAACCTACGTAAAATAAAATGTGTTTTCATAACAAAATGCGTTGAAGACCTGTTATTTCTCTTCGATCCTAGAAGCCACCCGGGCACTATCGATCATATAACCGCCGCGCTAACATAATCACGTTTTCTCTAACAAAATGTTGACTTATGATATGCCATAAATTGTGCTAATCTTTGTGGATGCAGGCGGATTTATTTATTTTTGTTTTATAACTTAGAATAAATTTATAGGTTCCCTTGCAATTCCCCCATTTTTCCCCAGTTGTAATTTTTATTCCCCCATTTTATTATTTGTGCTTTATTGTAAATTATTGAACGCATGCTTCGAGTGTGAAAGAGTGTAGAAAAATAGGATTTCTATAATAATTCCCCAAATGATGAAAAGAAAAAAAAGTTTTACACGGCGAACATAATTTTGAATTAATTAAATGATAAATAAGTACTCATCCGACACCCGAATCTCTAATACAGAAGGTATGAGTCTCCCACCCATTGGGAACCATACCAACACTCTTTTCCAAGTAAAAAACTTGGGTGGCGACGCTATCATTTGTATCGAGATTTAAGTCTCGATTCTTTTATTCTTTAAAATTGGTTAAAATGTGTAAACTTGAACTAAATGGTTTCATCACGCCTAAGTTAACCAGTCCCTAGTGGACCTCGCAGCACGACAACAAGGGAGATCCACATATCTTTGACCACTGAGAGTTCACAGAGGTGCTGGAGCTCAAACTTAAATATCTTTTGCCATTTTTTTTATTGTCTTATCTACCCCATCAATACTAGTCTTAAATTCTTCAACCATGTCCTCAGCCTTCTTAGAAAGGAGATTTGGCATGTCATCCTTAAGGAAGGTTGTGAGCTGCTCTTCAATTGCTTGCTGCTCGATGGTAAGAGTGTTGAGACTAAAGCCTACAGTATTGGTTAGACTGCAGCAGGAATGGACTTAAACTTTTCTTCAAATTTTTGCTCCATGAAATCCTTTAACTCAACTTTCAAATCTATAGCAGTAGAAGTGAAGGATTATAGCACTGCTAGAGTCAACCCCGTAAGCAGCTTGGGTAGCGGAGCCTTTGGCTTTTGCTACTTCTTGAGAGAACTTCTCTAAGATAGTAGTGACTTCTGATAAAGCAGCTGCTGTAACTTATCCCTTTCTTGGGAAATCATTCACTTTTTGCTCAAGTGCAGTCAGCCTACTTTGGATTTTGTCAAACTCCGTCTTCACATCTTGAGGAATGAATAGGTTTTGAGTTAAGGATTCTACATCCTCCAGTCTAGCGCAAATTTCCTTGAGGATTGCCTTAAGATTAGGATTTTTGCTTGTCTTGTCCTCTGTAGCAGCCTGTTCTAATAACTTCAAGGCTATTTTGAGCTTTTCAGCTTTTGTTGTGGGTCTAGTTGGAGTGCTGGCCTTTTCTTTCATCTGGCTAGAGTTTACAGGAGAGTCATTGGGACTTGAAGTACTCTCATTGTCATTTTGCTCCTGATTATCCTCTGGAGAGGATTTTGAATTATCACCGAGGGAAGTAGCTTGGTTTTGTTATCCTTCCTTCTCTCCCTCCTTTTCCTCTAGAATGACCTCTTCCTTTGATTCTGCTATATTAGCATGCTCTACGATCCCAGATCCACTCCCTCCTTTTGTTCTTAGATTCTATCAAAACCAAGAACTTGTTCTGATGTTGACACTTTGTTTGGATCATCTACCTTAGATGCAACTAGAGATCTTACTACACCCAAGTTTTCTTGATTTTCATCAATTATAGCCTCTACAGTAGGGGGATCAGAATGTTCAGCTTCCACTCCATTATTGGTTTCATCATCATGTTCTGGAGTTGGAATTGATTTTGGAGCTGCGACATTAATGGGTTAAGGTTCAGCCTAATAACTTCTTCCTTACTGTGAATGGTCATGGTTGAAAATATATGGATTTCCCTTCGTGCCTTGCAGCGGGGTCCACTGGGGGTTTGTTCGATTTAAGCGTGATGGAACCAATTAGTTCAAGTTTGCACAACTAATTTTAATGAATAAAAGAATCGAGACCCAAATCTTAATACAAATGATAGAGTCGTCGCCCAAGTTATCTACTTGGGAAAGAGTTTTGGTAAAGTTCCCATCGGTGGGAGACTCATACCTTTTGGATCAGAGATTTGGGTATCGGATGAGTCACTTATTTGTCATTTAGTTAATTCAAAAATACATTCACTGCATAAAACCATTTTCTTTTCATCATTTGGGGAATTATTATGGAAATCCTATTTTTCTACACTCTTTCACACTCGATTCATGCGGTCAAAAATTTACAATAAAACATGAATAGTAAAGGGGGGAATAAAATTACAAGGGGGGAAAATGGGGGAATTGCGAGGGAACCTATACATTTGTTCTAATTTAAAAAAATAAATAAATTCGCTTGCATCCACAAAGATTAGCACAGTTTATGCCACATCATACATCAACATTTTGGTAGGAAAAAATGCGATTATATTAGCGTGGCGGTTTTGCGATCGATAGTGCTCAGGCGGCTTCAAGGATCCAAAAGAAATAACGGGTCTTCAACATATTTTGTTATGAAAACACATTTTAACTTTTTATAGGTTGATTTACCGAATTATTATTGAAAATGATCGCATGATAAATGGTGATGTTAGGTTCGTTTTACAGTAATGGAGAAAAGGGAATTCTGCATGGGGACTAGTACCCGTACGGGTGGAGAGCACCCGTACGACTATTGGGGAGACCCGTACAGGTATGGGGATCCGTACGGGTCTTGTTTGGACCCAAACTGAACCTCATTTAAGATTTAAACAAAACAAATTTATGGAAATTGAGTAGAATGAAAATGGGATTTCCTTCCATATGGGTATGGCTCACCAATTTACCATCCTTGGGGATACAAGGGTGCCAACAAGGCCCATATGGGTCAGGACCAGACTAAAAACAAGATCAAAGGATAGATCAAGGTAGAAAAATGAAAATGATAATAAAATAAGTAGAAAGTGAGTCTCTTTGAAACGCAGGATCATACCTTTACGCCGTGAATCCTCTTTGAAGCGGTCCCAATGCCGAGAGAGAGTTTAGCCAAAGTAGATGATGAAATGATGGATTTAGGACTATTTTGGGTGAGTGTTTGTGTGGAAAGAACCGTCCCCCAATCCTAAATATGAAGATAGAAAGAAAAAAAATGTGGGCAAAATCAATGTAGAATGATTTTCCCCCTATTTTATAACTTCTATACCTCTTATATACCCTTTTTATTTCTATGAAAATTGTTGAAAAAAATGCTCTATGAATTGCCTATAATGATTCTAACTTGGCTCTTAACTTTCTCCCTAGAAGTGAGACAAAATGCCTCTATTAACATGAGAAAATCAAGTCTAGACAGAATAAAGGTTATTTATGACTGATTTTCTTCAAATAAGGTATGATTTCAATCAGATCAGCCTGATTGGATGCATGTGGCACCCGTACGGGTGGGATGGGACATGTACAGGTACATGTAGGACTAATACGGGTCCCTCTGAAGCGTGTGAGGGTTTTGGGATGTATAGGTCAATCTGTGGACCCGTACCACTATATGTGACCTATACGGGTTCCTAAGGGAAGCCTAGGTCTCAAATTCTTGCTAAAACTCATCTCTGCTGCAGTAGGAACACCTCTAATAGACAACACTTACAAAAGATTGCATTATCTAGATCTCATCATCATTTTGTGAGAAGGACCATTAAAATCTAGCTCTCACAGACTACCCCTCATGGTCTCACTGCCGATACGGATCTGTATAATCTCACGATATGATCAATGATTAAGAAATCATACATGAGGTGTTGATGTGGGTGGGTTCCTTTCTTAAGGCGAACTCATTTCCTTGAAACCCCTTTCTTAAGGTGGATATCCCTCCTCTACTGTGCGTATCCCTTTCTTGAGGTTGGTGACTCTCTTGCTGAGGGTGTATGCACTTCCTAAGGCAGATGACTTTCCCGCCGATGGTGTATCCCTTTCGTAAGGAGGATGACTCTCCTGCTAACGGTGTGCCCTTTTCCTAAGGCGGATGACTTTCCTTTGCTGTGTGTATCCCTTTCTTAAGGTGGATGAATTTCCTTTATTGCGCGTATCCCTTTCTTAAGGCGGATGACTTTCCTTCGACTGATGCTGAGCTATCCCTTTCCTAAGGAGAATGACTTCTCCTCGTATCCTTTTCTTAAGGCGGATCGACTTTCTTAAATGATGTTGTATCCCTTTCCTATGGCGGATGACTTTCCTACTAAGGATTTTAGATGACCTATTAAGAGACAATAAAAAATGTTGAGTTAGTTACTGTCTGACATGACACATCTTAATTCTTGATTGATTTTATGGTGAACAAAACTTTTTGCCCGTTCAATCAAGAATGAAGATGTGCGGATAGGGATTGGTCCCTAAATGAACTGTGATATGGGTTTAGAAATGTTGGGTTTTGCCCAACTACTCTGAGCGAGAATGTCCCTCAGATGGTGCCCCTTGGGGTGTGCCGGCACTACTACATAAGTGCACAATTGCAACAACATTTTAGTATTGCATTAGGTGCCTTAACCGTTGCAGTATGTCACTTTAATGTTACATTTGCAAACCACAACCGCTGCCAATACTAACATTGCAATAGGTCTATTGCAATGGTAATTAGCTTCTAATGTAAAGGAAAATATGTTTCTAAGGAAATGTGATAGTTTTTTGTATTGCAATGGTTACCGTTACAATAGTGCAGTCTATTGCAATGATGCCGTTGCAATAACTTGACCTATTGCAACGACTGGTTGCCTAGCCATTGCAATAGCACAATCTATTGCAATGGCTCCATTGCAATAGCTCGAATAATTGCAACAGTTGCATTACAATAGTTCGAGTAATTGCAACGGCTACCATTGTAATAGCTGGACTATTGCAACGGTTACCCGTACAAATGCTAGAAATAACGTTGACTATTGCAACAGTCGGCTTAAATTCACAATCGTTGCATTAGCTAGTTCTATTGCAATGGTATATACAATTTGCATATTTTTTTATTTTTTTAATTATATATTATTCTTGCAATGCAATTTTATATATATATATATATATATATATATATATAACATTTTACAATTAAAGTTAAAATATAATATATAAAATATTATATATATTTAATGAACGAACTTAGTACATAGTTCAAAACAAAATAACATCATTCGTCCCATATATTAAAATAATAAAATGATTCAGCATAGCTATAAATTGCTCCTCATGCATGCTTCATTGAAATTGCATATGGTCATCCTCTCCAACTGATTGATCGTGTACCTGCGCAAAATTCAACATTGTATTAGATGAAACACTCTTTAATGAAAACAAGTTATACACATAATTTGATGAGAAACAATAATTTCAACAGTGATGAACCAATACACACAATTCAACATTTGTGTAAGATAAATCACTCTTAGTATATGTATTGCAATAATAATTGTTTGTCTAAGTATCTGAAACTATCTTAAGAGTTCTAATAAAAAAACATGTAATCCTAAATCAATTCCTATTATGGCTAGATTAATTCAAGACTAGAATTCCTAATGCAATATGTAAATTTAACTTTTCTTAGTTCTTTTTATTTTATTATTATTGCATTAAACTTTACTTTCCAAGTACATATATTTTTTCAAATTTTTTGTGCCTACCGTACTCTAGGAACACGCATCACCTTGAGGTGCTCCTAGGCCTAGCTCCTTGACAACTATGGCACTATTGCAAAATCCATGAAGCTAAAGTTTAGGTTTTTCACGAGTTGCAATCCCAGGTTGCCCATGTAAAGTATAATGTGGTCCAATGCCCATTCATGATAATTTCTATTTAACCTCATTTTCCAAAATGTAATCAAGTATTTTACATAAATATTTTGCATAAATCACTAGGCTATAGAAACTATATTATGAAACTGCTACCAACCTGGCCAAGTAAATTAGGATTTGATACTGCCCAACCTTTTTTTCTATATGCTTCACGAACTTCATCACACGTAATACAACAATCATCATCTGACTGCGTTACAAAAAAAATGCAGTTGATTGAGAGCATAAGAACAATACATAATAAAAAAGAGCGTATCATTTGATGGTATAATCATAAGAACAATACATAATAAAAAAGAGCCACAGATAAAATTTACCATTTCAGTGCCATAGCAGGAACCACAATATATCTCATTAATAATAAGAACTCATAACAAGTTGACAAAAATCAGAAAATTAATAATAAGAACTCAAACTTAAAGCGAATGTTTGAAAGGGCTTATCTTTTAAGAGCTAAGTTGTAAACTTCTAAGTTATGACCAACGGAGAGCAAGAGAGGATGAATGTGAGAAGCCCTTCAAAAAAGAACAATAGAAGGTATGAATGCAAACCCCGAAAAAAAAGAACTGAGTATAAATTGAACAATGAAAACAGTGGCTAACGAGTATAAAGAACTCTCGAATTATTGAATGGTCAAGCAACAACAAATTGATTTAAAAGTAAATACATAAATGGGTAAGCCACATAGTCATGCCGAGTATATATAAAACGATACAAATTTATTTCAAATGGAAAGCACAAAACAGTAACAATTTGGCTTTACTTCAGATACGTACAGGGCAATGGACATGGGAAAAGGTAATGACTCATGAATTTTGGATTACGATTGTGTTATGGGTCTCAACCAATCCACTAACTATACCTTTCTACATCGGGATTTAATTTGGTAATTATAAGGTTCCACAGACTAATTAATTATACAATAACTATGAATAAAACTCAAGAAGTTACAATAACTATGAATAAAACTGAAAAAATTACATTATTACAGACTAATTAATTACAGGCAGAGCGAATTATCAGTGCAACCATAGCCAAAATGTGAAGAGGATGCCTACGTATAGCAACAACATGCCTTCTCGGTTGATACCTACATGTAAGCGTAACGTTCTTCTCCAACACATTAACTGAAACAGATTCAATATCTGTCAATTTTTACATTTATTCATTATAATAGGATTTCATAATATCAGTCTACAAATAACAGATATTTATCTAGTGGTGTCAATCCATGGGGACCAATTATAACTAAAGGACACAAAAAAAAATGGTGGATACCCTACTTGAATACTCCAATTTAAAAACAACAATACGAGAAAAGGAAACTAAAGGCTGCCACTAAATTGCCCACTAGGCATAACAACAAAATCAACAGTAAAAAATGTTTCACTTTTCTCCATTTTAAAACTATTTTAGACAAATTCAACCATTAAAGTAATATAACAGTTAGAATAATAATTAGCTTGCTTACAATTCATTCTTGACGTAATTTTAGCTACTCTCTTTTGACATTCAGCACATCGAATATCTGCAGAAAGAACAACTTCCTAAACCTGCTTGAAGTTAACAAACAACAACCAATTTCATCAAAATTCAATATAATACCAACATTTATGTTTTTCATTTAACCCTTCAAAACAATCTGACACTTGTGTCTTATGTAAAAACAGACACCATAAGTTTGCATCCCATTAACAAATTTTACACCAAATATCAAATACCCCTTTTGTGCACATCTAGAGATCCCATATTCTCTAATCTGAAGAATAAACAATTAAAATAAAATTATAGCTATTCATGAATCTTAAGCGAAATAAAACGAAGATATTGCAACTAGTACAGTTAGCAACCAAAAATTGCAGGAAACAAATGAAGCACCAGCCATTGATACAGAAGATTGAAAATACGTAACAATTTCATATCCCTATCATCAACCACTAACAATACAAAGAAAATGGAGCATCATATTTGCAAAATTCATATTAATGCATCACTAAACCCATCTTATAACCCGCAACCAATTTAAAAACAAAATTGCAATCAATCAAGACGACTTTAAAACCTATTTAAACATGAAGTGAAAGAGTGAAAACGATGAACCTTTCAAGGAGAGAGGAATGTGTGCGCATATGGTAAGCTTCAAGCTCCTTGTTAAGTGGCCTATGTGTAGACAATATGGACGGCGTCGTCGAAAGATTGAGCTGGTGGATTTCAAGAACCCTAATCGGTGACCTCAGTGAGAGAGAGCGACAGCGGCGGTCTACTTAGTAGAGAGCGAAGTCGAAGGTGAAGGCGGCGGCGAAGATTGAAGGATAGAGAGATCGAGAGGTGAAGTCGAAAGTGAAGGTGGCGGTGAAGTTTGAAGGACAGAGAGATCCACAGGTGAGGTGAGAGAGAGGAGATGTAGGACAGGGTTTTAATTTTACTTTTATATTTTTGTATTTTGTTTGTAATTTTTGCGAAAAGTAAGGGAGGGATATCCTACCTCCCAATTTTTATTTTAATAATAATAATAATAATTAACATTACTTGTAAGTGATAACTAATATTATTTTAAGTAATTATTGTATTATTAACTTTAATAATTATAACTAATCATTATTATAATTAAATATTATTGTAAATTATTTATTATTTGTTATTGTTATTATTTACTATAATTATTTAAATTTTTTCTATATTATTTATTTATGAAGTTCGGCGTTTAAAGTTTAAGAAATAAAGTTTAGTAATTAGGGAAATTATTTTATATCTTAAAAGTTAAAATTATTAATAAATATATTAAATAATTTATTCTAATTAATTTAAATATTTTTAAAATAATAAATATATTTTTATTAGCATTAAGAGGTTTAGGATTTGGAGTTTAGACATCTATTTGGAGTTTTAAAATTATTTTTTATAATAATTTAAATAAGTATGATAATATTTTTGGGAATAATATCATTAATTATTAACTAATTATATAATTTTTACATTATTATTTTCCATTCAATTATTGTAGTTAATTTTATACAACAAATATTCATTATCAAGATTTGAGGTTTTGAGGTTTTGGGGTTTAAGGTTTAGAGTTTTAAAGTTTAGAGTCATGACATATTTTTATCATCATTTAATTTATGGTTATAATTACGCAAATATAATGACAATTGCATTAGATTTATATGTTGTTGTAATAGAATTTACTGTTACAAGTAGACCTTACATTAGTCTCAGGGGTTGCATTAAGGCATTGCATTAGCGTTAGGCGTTGCCAACCACCATTACATTAGCCTCAGTCGTTACAATTTAGCATTGCATTAGTGTGAAATGTTGCAATGAGGCATTGCATTAGCCTCTACCATTGCAATGAGGGATTGCATTAACCCCACCATTTGCATTAGGGTGTTACATTAGCCACGAACCATTGCATTTGAGAGTTGCATTTGTGCACTTATGTAGTAGTGGCCCCTAGGGTTGATGCCCCTAAGTTGCTAGAAGATGAGGGGATGCCCCCTTGACTGATTCCGTTTTTAGGGAATGGGGTAATGCCCATTTGTAAACTTGTTGGGGAAGTGTCTTCTTGAACGACTTGTCTGTTGGGGGAAATTTTCCTATGCTTGGGTGAACCTGTACACAAAAATTATCTGTGCTAGTAACTAATCTTGAAATTGCTTACCTCAATTCTTGATTGACTTTGTGTAAACAAAAATTTTTGCCCTTTCAATCAAGGATCAAGGTGAGCTAGGGGTTTTTTCCCTAGATTTAATTGATATAAGAAGTTGAAGGGAAGTGGGGTTGACCCCAATTTGGACTTGATGTGCCCCTACCGTTTGAGGAGTTCTGCTCTTGTTTGAAAATTACCACGGAGTGGTAAAAGGGGACCCATACGGGTGGGGTGGGACCCATACGAGTGGTAGATGGAAAAAGTGGGACCCATATAGGCGACGGGGACCCGTACAGGTGGCAACGAGGGAGATTTAAAAGACGCAGACCCCTTACACTTCCCGCTTTATATCCAACTCTCCCAAACTCGGTTTCTAGCAATTTTTCCCCTAAAACCACTCAATGATGTACAAGAAAGTCTCAAAAGCCAACCTTTTCACAGTGAAATGGAAAGATTTGCCGAGGGTTCGTGATTTAGAGTTTCGACAATGCCCTGTTTCAGTCGGGTATACTTTTTGCAAGGGGGATCCTTTTCTCGGCCTCACTCCCACTTCCGAGGTGCCTTTAATTCCATCTCCTACCACTCATGCTTCTCATTTCTAGGTAATTTACTCAATTATCCTATTTTGTGATTTCTCAAATTTTTACGATTTTGGTGTGAAATAGGGTGTTTTAGAGCCTTGGATGGAGCCTAATGCATGTAACTTTAGTCTAGGATGCCTTTAGGATTGTTTTGGATTAGTTTTGGTTGAAATTGGTTGATTTTTGGCTATTTGGGCATTTTTTACAAAGGGGCTATTTACAAGGGACCCGCATGGGTAGGGGGGACCCACATGGGTCCTACTTTTGATACAAGTAGAGGGCTCAGACCTATATGGGTGGTGTAGACCTGTATGGGTCCCTCTTCTAGGGACAGAAAGTCTGAAACTTCACTTTAGGCCACTTTTTTTCTGATTTTTAATTATTCCAATGCATTCTAACCTTATTAAACTCGTATAAGACTATGGGAGCCCTGAGCTTGCGTAGAAAGTGGTATGAGGAGATTTGGACTATGGGGGACACCGAGCTGCTAGCCCACATCGACTCGTTCAGGTTTACCGATATCATTCGGGCCATTGCTCTGCCCCTGGTGCTATCTCGGCCCTAATAGAAAGGTGGTTGGAGATGACCTATACTTTCCATTTGCCGATCAAGGAAGTCATCGTCACCCCATCTAATGTATGTGCACTCATCGAGATTAGCTGGGAGGGGACCATCCTCCATTTTGATGTATACACTGACTGATGGCTTCCGGCTTGAGGTGAAGGTGTACGTGGTGGGATTCTTAGGCTTTATCCTAGAGGGAAGGATAAGCTCAAGTATGGAGAGCTGTATGATTACTAGTTTGGGCAGCCAAACCCTATAGCTGAGGGGAGGAGAGATCAGTATGCCTAGTCCTTCTTACTGACCTTCCTCTCCACTATCTTCTTTCCAATCTACTCGAGCAGCCTCAACTATGGCTTGCTCTTTGCCATCGAGGATCTTGCCACCGTGTCAGGCAAGAAGTAGTGTCAGGCCATCCTGTGATAATTGTATTATGGGCTGGATGTTGGTGTTTAAGGCCAGCAGTTCGAGTTCAAGATCTGCCATTTGATTCTTCTAGTGATTCCTGAACTTTATTTTTTATACTTCAACCCTTTATTTGAACCGCTCTTACAACTGAATTTGATACATTTTACAGATTTGAGCCTTTAAGCATCGGTTCATCCCCAAGCTGGCTTGCCTTGACAACCTAAGATGTCTCACATCATTTCGAGATGGATGGGGCCATAGCAGCAGACGGCCTGGACTATAGCTGAGTATAGGGAGTTCCTCTGCCAACTATGCTCTGATTGGGTAAACTTTCTCATGCTAAATCTATGCTTTACATTTCAACAAACTGTCAATAGAAACTGTATTTACAAGGTTAGGTTACTTACAATGCATTTACTTTGTATAGGTCGTTCGAGGCTACTAGGAGAGGATGGTCATCCATGATGACATTGAGAGGATGCGGGCGGGTGTGGATGACCGCCATTTTATCCTTGAGTTGCCACTCTCCTTTGAGTGTTACTTTGGTAAGAGAGTCTACAGCGGTGGATGAGCGCGGTAGTGGAGAGGCTGATCCCTCCCCTAGTTCCTGTGGGCATCTACTTGCTACATCTAATGCTAGGGACGGATCAAAGGTTGTACCTGCTAGGCGAGGGGGCTTAAATGGCATTGGTTGATGTCTCTTATGCTGAGTTTATGAGTCCTTGCTCCTCCCTTCCTCTGAGAGGATCCACTTCAATGATGTACCCATTGAGTTCCACTATAGCGACAATGACAATGACAATGATGATGAGGATGGACTCGGGGGAGACTGTGGGGGTCCTTTTATAGTTAGGAGTATTGAGGGTTCAGCTAGTTCAGCTACTCCTTCCTCTCAAGTATTTTCCTAACTAAGACTTTATGAATTCCTTTGTTGCTTTCTGAAATTAACTGTGAACCTGAGTGCAAATGTTTACCATTGTAGCCTCGTGTTTCCATACAGAAGAGGTCTACTACTACTATTCCTGCTGATCTGGAGCCACCAACAAAGCATTCTCATGCTTCCAAGGAGGTGAAAGAGGGGGTCCTCCGAGCAGATTTGGACACTTCTTTCCGACTCCTTGATCATTCGGGGAAGAAAGCTGTCGAGGAGCTCGAGGAGTCAGTGCATCACATCTGCTTCACTCCTTTTGGCTCTACCCAGGTAAGGAATTCTCAACTTTTAGATTTGTTGTTACAATAGTTGCCTGCAATGTCCTGGTTTTGAACTAACATGATTTTTCTCTTAGGTGACTGTGGCCAAGACGGAGAGGATTGCTAGGGGATTCTTCTATGTTCGGGACCTACTACTGGCACAGGATGATCTGGCTTCGATAAGCCTTATTTGCCTGTAAAATTTAACAAACTATGCATGATGCATGTCATGACATTTACATATGTGTACCGATCTTTAGATTTCTGTGCAGAATTTATTGGCTATGGAGTGTGACAGGTCTGATCAGGATTTGGATGCTTCTGAGGAGCGAGTCAGGTTCCTAGAGGAGCAGCTATGAGTGGCTATTTCTAAGACTGACCAAGTTAAGATGCTAGAGGAGGAGTTAGAGAGGGCCAGAGCGGAGACTACTCGAGCAAAATATGAGGCTGAGGGATTGCAGGCATAGATGACTCAGCATACATAGAGCAGGGGTACACCTGAGCCTTCTGATTCTTCTTTGGAGGATAATAGCTTGGCCTACAGGGTGGCGCTAGCGGTGACTTCAGCAGTTGGAGCTGGGCAGGAGGTGGACCAGTAGGATGAGGTGACTAGAGTATCTGAGAGTGGTGTAGGGGGGTTAGAGATAGGGGTCCCTAACTTTCCTGTTGCTGAAGCTACCAGGGTGGAGGATCACGTGATGATCGATATGGCTGACCTGTTGGCAGACTCTCAGGACCAGACTCAGAATTAGCCCTATGGATAGGTTCCCCCTATAGCTTAGACTAGGATCATTCTAACTTTCTTTTTGAACTATTTTAGCCCTGCATGGCTTGGTTTGGTGTAAACATGGATACTATCTACACAGACATTTTTATTGCATTACTTCATGCATGCTGAATTTCCTTTTCTGAACTGAAACCCCTAAATATTGTTGCCCGTAGACCCATGTTTCCCCTTGGCATAATCTTTCTGAAAAACTAACTTCACAAAACCCCAGTGGCATATGAGAATTGCGAAACTAGATATAACACAACTGAATGAAGTTTGTGACTGACTAACTAACAAGGGTTTCTTAGAGAATGCCATGAACAAGTGAATTAGCCGTTGAACAATCGAAGTTCCTGACCACGATGAACTTACCCAGTTTTAACTGACAAGTCTTACCAAGGCTGGTTGATTTGAGATTAGCACTTTGGATGCCGCATGCTACCATGTGACTTCACAGTGGGGGAACAAGGTTGAAGGGATCCCAGCTGTGAAACATTGCATTTATAAATGATGCTAGAAAATAAGAGAACAAGGGCAAAATACTGGTGTTTTTGGAATTTAAGTTCTAATTTTTTCATAGACTATTCGATGTGAGATGACCTATCAAACATTTTCTTTTCTTTATTTCTTTTTGTCTTAATTTTTGCCTAAAATGTCCTTAGCGGCTCGGTTCAACAGAATCTCTTTCTTTTCTTTCCTTTGTCTTAATTTTTGCATGGACTGCCCTTTTGGGTTTTTAATCAAGTAAACATTTCCGACTTTTGCATAAACCTTATTTCTTTTGTGGCTTATCGGTATTTTCGTCTTTTGTTGAATAATACTCATGCGCAGTAAAGATAATGACAAAGATCACAAAATGTAGAGAAAAACTGTTGTTCACGTACATGTAATTATTTCACTTAAAGACATGCATGCATTTATAAGACCAAGATTCTTAGCAAATCATAACATTTTGATTAATGAGATTAATTTTAGTACATAGGCAATGGTAACAATTTGCAATGGTTAACCCTTAATGCGTACTGGTCCTTTTTACAGATTTTCCAGAAAGTAACTAACATTTTTCTCTTAATGCCATAACTTTTGCCTAAGCCGCCCTTTTCGGGTTTTCAACTTAGCAGGCTTTGTTTTTGCGTTGGAGTACCCTAATTTTTGCCTGGATGACATAAGGATCGCCAACCAACATGTATTTTTGTTCTATTATTTTTTTTATAGTGTGCCTCTTTTCTGTGATTTATTTCTTTTGACCTAGACATGATAGTGCTTAAGCATGTCTTGATTCACTGGATTCACGAACTCATTTCCATCCTTATCCATGAGCTTAATTCCTCCCTTGCCAAAGACTTTCTTAATCGCAAATTATCCTTCCCAATTAAGTCTGAACTTGCCCCCTAGCGTCAGTTTCTACTTGGCATAGTACTTTGAGAACTAGATCACCCGCCTTGAGAGGTTGCTTTAGGTACCTAACTCCATTGTTGTAAGCTTAGGCCATGCATTGCTGGTACATCTATAGGTGGTCAAGTGCCTTGAGTCGCTTTTCTCAAAGTTGGTATGAAAGGAATAGGTTCTTCTCTTCTGTTGAAAGAAGGAGATCATGTTAATATGGAGGTCTTGGGATTATTGTGTGGATTAGAGGGTCTCTTCTCTTTTTAACACACAGAGAAAGGATTTTTGGAGGGAAATTTTGGTAGAAATCTAAGTCCAAGGGGGTTGAAGGTACGTATGCCCATTTTCTAGAAGGATGGGTGTTCTCTTTTTTTTGAAAGAGGGAGACCATGTTTATGGAATAAATGCCCATTTGCTGGAAGATGAACATTCCTTTTGAAGGTTACGAAAGAGCATTGGGGTTTCCTCTAGCTTTGATTTTAGATTGGTGCGGGTTTTAATCTTTTTCTCTAATGGTGGTATCTTTCCCTAGGTGTTGTTGGTATTCTTTCTTGATGATGTGCACCCTTCCTCCTCTTATTGACCAAGACCTAAGGCTATCATGTATTCGAAGAACTTTTTTATCTCTCTTTCTTTTTAGTGGTAAGTTTTAACCATTGGATTTTTATACCATTGACATGTACTCAAATTTAACTTCTTCAATAAATATGATGATATTTTTAAGAATGTTGTTGTTATGAGTGCACGATGTTTTTAAAATGAAACACTCAAACAAGATGTGAATGAAAAATGCATCAATTTATTCATGATATGCCTTATTAAAAATGTTTGCAATATTGGCAGAGGGCCTTCTTGATCAATCTTGGTAACACAGGCAGTCAAACTGGTACTCTCATCTTGACCAAGAGATTCTCATTGTTCTAAAGGTTATCCTCCTTTTCCTTCTTCCATTTCATGAGGTCAATCCCCTGGACGTATGCTCCCCATGCCGGGCTAAATACATTAAGTATCTCTTCCCAAAGTTGGTTGTAACCTAAGAAACCATTCATGAAAGAGTACCTTGAGCCTTGTGCAGTTAGGTCGATAAATGCTTCAATTTCAGGTTTTGAGGAGTCGTCTTCTTCATTGGGCCAAGTTACGACTGTGTAAGCCATAGGGTTAGCTTGTGAGATTGAGTTGAAAACATAGTTGGAGGAAAGTCCTGAGTTGATGATACACACTAACACTGATGGGCTCTTTGGCTGAGCAATCATACCCAAGGGTAAACCCATTGATTGAGGAAAGGTTGTCTCCTTAGGCATTACTATGAAATTAGGGGCAGGGCTAGACGATTCAAAATGAAATGCTGGTGGCACAAACCCTTAGCTAGGCTGAAAAGACTAACTGACAACTAGCAGAACTATCGTACCCACTGGCTAAAACGGTTGACTGACTAAACTAAATGGACCAACTAAACCCAACTGACCAAACTGACTGGAAGACCCTCCTTGAACTTGAAGAGGTGGCAACTGAGACTGAGTGAATAGATTGTGAGCAACCCTTGAAAGGGGAGTCTGCTCACTAACCACTACTTGGACTGCTGGAGCTCTTATATGTGTACCCTGAGAGACATTAGCCATTCTCTCCTTGGCCAAGATCACCCTAATGGAGGTCATAATCTTCTTATTCACATGGTTGAGGAACTGATCAGTCCCCATATACTGTGAGGCAACATTTGCAATCTCCAACTTAATATCAGCCCTTGACGCATTTGCCTCCTCATCGAGACTAACATCCTCTACCTCAACATTAACTTGGCCATCAAAAGTCAAAATGCAAGATATCTCTTCAAGCTGGTGATTAGTATCGAGATCAAACAGACCAAACTAACTACTTGATGCACTACTCGGAGATGGAGGTGGAGTCTCAACCCTTAACTGAATTGGAGGAGGTGGAGATAGAACCGAAATGCAAACCAAACGGACTTGAGATCGTTGCCAAGCTTTGACTCTAGCTGAGGTTGTAACCAAAAGATCAGTACATGCATGGTTTGATTATGCATATGCCATATACAATGATGCATGGTGATGATAATTACAAGGAAATACAACATAATACATGCAAAGCATGTCTTCCAACCTTATCCCTCTCGCCGATTTTGAAGGTATTTTCCTTTGACTACCACGAAGATAACAAAGGGTGACCTAATGTAATCTCACTGGAAAAAGGTACATAGAGGGTAAAATTCTAAAGCTTTTGATAAGAATGGTGTAGGGACGTAACGGAAGTTGATGTAGTAGGTTCCCATCACACCAAGCCTCTTTGGAGAGAGGTGACAATGAGTGCTCCACCCACTAGATTATCCCTAATTCATGGCGGACATGAGTGACACCTTCGTAAGTTTCCCGAAAAAATAAGTCACCCTAACCTAGCACTAGAAGAAGAGAGCATTTAATTCTAGAGAGAAGGAGATGAGAAGATAGAGTGTAATAATTTTCCCAAATGATGAAAAAGAAAATGGGTTGAATTAAATAAATGATTTTCGATAGCCACCTTAATCTTTTAAGCTTTTTAAAAACAAACCAAAATTTTGCAAGTTAAAAGATTATATCCCCAGCATAGTCGCCATTGTGGACGGTCGTGGTAAAAAATATATGGATATCCTTGGCGCCTTGAGGCGGGGTCCACTGGGGGTTTGTTCGATTGAAGCGTGATGGAACCATTTAGTTCAAGTTTGCACATTTTAACCAAGTTTAATGAATTAAAGAATCGAGACCCAAATCTCGATACAATAGATAGAGTTGCCACCCAAGTTGTCTACTTGGGAAAGAGTTTTGGTACGGTTCCCATTGGGTGGGAGACTCATACCTTTTGGATCAGAGATTCGGGTATCGAATGAGTCACTTATTTCTCATTAAGTTAATTCAAAATTACATTCGCCTCGTAAAAACGATTTTCTTTTTATCATTTGGGGAATTATTATAGAAATCATATTCTTCTACACTCTTTCACACTCGATTCATGCATTCAACAATTTACAATAAAGCATAAATAATAAAGGGTGGAATAAAATTACAACCTGGATAAAATGGTGGAATTGCGAAGGAACCTATACATTTGTTCTAAGTTATAAAACAAAATAAATAAATTCGTCTGCATCTACAAAGATTAGCACAATTGACAACACATCATAAGTCAACATTTGGTTAGGAAAAAATGTGGTTATGTTAGCGTGGCGGTTTTGTGATCGATAGTGCCCAGGCGACTTCTAAATAACGGGTCTTCAATGTACTTTGTTATGAAAACACATTTTAACTTTTCGTGGGTTGATTTACTGGATTATTAGAGAAAATGATCGCATGGCACATTGTGACGTAGGTTTGTTTTACAGATTAATAGAGAAAAGGGAATTCTGCATGGGGGCCAGTACTTGTACGGGTGGAAAGCACTTGTACGGCAACTGGGTAGACCCGTACAGGTATAAGGGACCCGTATGGATCTAGTTTGGACCCAAATAGATGCTCATTTCAGATTTAAACAAAATAGATTTATAGAAATTGAGTAGAAAGAAAATGGGATTTCCTTCCATATGGGTATGGCGCAATGATTAAGCATCCTTGGGGATACAAGGGTGCCAACAAAGCCCATATGGGTTAGGACCAGACCCAAAGCAAGATCAAAGGATAGATCAAGGTAGAAAAATGAAAATGATTATAAAATAAGTAGAAAGTGAGTCTCTTTGAAACTCAGGAGCGTACCTTTACTTCGTGAATCCACTTTGAAGTGATCCTAATGTCGAGAGAGAGTTTAACCAAAGTAGATGATGAAATGATGGATTTAGGACTATTTTGGGCAAATGTTTATGTGGACAGAACCTTCCCCTAATCCTAAATATGAAGCTACAAAGAAATAAAATGTGGGCAAAATCAATGTAGAATGATTTTCCCTCTATTTTATAACTTCTATACCTCTTTTATACCCTTTCTATACCTATGAAAATTGCTGAAAAAAATGCTATATGAATTGCATATAATGATTCTAACTTGGCTCCTAATTTTCTCCTTGAAAGTGAGGCAAAATGGCTCTATTTATAGGAGAAAACAGAGTCTGAATGCAATAAAGGTGATTTATGACTGATTTTCTCCAAATAAGGTATGATTGCAATTAGATCAACCTAATTGGATGCATGAGGGACCCATATGGGTGGGGTTGGACCCGTACGGGTACAAGTGGGACTCGTACGAGTCCCTCTCAGGTGTGTGGGGGTTTTGGGCAATACGAGTCAACCTATGGACCCGTACCACTAGGTGTTACCTGTACAGGTCCCTAAAGGCAGTCTAGGTCTCCAATTTTGGCTAAAACTCATCTCTACTGCATTTCAAACACCTCTAACTGACAACAAATGTAATAGATTGCATTATCTAGCTCTCATCATTATTTCGTGAGAAGGACAATTAACATCTAGTGCTCACACTCATCGTATTCTTTTCTCATAATATCAATTTTTTCTTGAGGCATAAGAATAGGTAGGGAAGTTACCACCGGAGGAACAACAGATTCATTAGCCTTGGAAGAGCTTTCGGGCCTTCTATTATGGGAGAAGTCTTATTTTGTTTGGTTTCTATAAGTTTGGCCATCATCTGCTCATATTCCAGATCATCCAAATTCAGTGTAGCTGCAGTGATCACAACATTCTTCCCCTTATCCCTCCATGCCTTAGCAAATACTTCTTCTTTTGAGGGTTTGGGAGTTGGTTACTTGATTGTAATCCTAGTCTCCGGCTATTTTGCATGAATTACCACTTCTGCTATGGTTTTTGCCTTCTTAGCTTTCAAGGCTTGAGAGAGAGTTGGTCCTTTCTCGACCAATCTCTTCTTTGGTTTAGGAACAGCTTCTTCCTCTTCTTCACTACTATTGCTTGAAGTAGTAAGCTCCTCTATTATCTCCTTAATTTTCTTTTCAGCCACCCTCTTTCTTCCAGTCTTGATGGAAGAAGCAACCTTGGGAAACTCTTTCAGTCCTGTGCCACAACTTTCTTGTCTTTCTTGGCAGTAGCTTTTACCAGCCTTCTTTTAGGCTTTGCTGCTGATTGCTTAAGGATTTCACTCAAGGTGAGAGAATCCTCATTTAATTATGTTTCTTCTTCTTCCACTACTGGCTCTAGCTCTATATTCTTTTGAGCTTTTGGCTTTGCAGTTCTAGCCCTTTTTACTACAAGTGCTGTTAGCACAGGTCCATTCCATGCCGAAGAGGAATTATGCGTATTTCAATTAGTGATCAGACAAGAGAGCTAAAACGACCGAGTTGTCATCCAAAAATCCAAAATGAAAAAATCCATATTCCAGGGAAGCTTCGATTTAGCATTTAATACCAAAAAATTAAAAAGTCAAAATTTTGGTCAAAATAGGAAATGAGCCCTCGAGCTCATCACCTCTATACCGTAAAAAAAATCAAATCTCAGTAAGATTCGATAGATTTACTAACAGATTTGCTAGATTTGCACTCAAGTGGGCAATGAGCCTACGGTCTCATTACCTCCCTACTATAAATAGCTAGCCAAACTTTCCATTTCAGGCAGCAATTGAAATTCACGCAAATCATTCTTTCCATTTTCGTTCCGAGAGTCTTAAAAACCTCGAAACTCTACAAAAATACTTTTAAATCTGAGCTTTATCACCGACTTTCGGTATAGACTCATTTTCTGGTCTTTTTCGATCTAGATCTAATTGTGATCTTTGGTCTAAAAACGACTCAATTTCTCAAAAACTCTGCACTTTCTTTAGGAATAATCCAAGATTATAGCCATTACTTGGGTTAAACCTATTTTCCAACCAAATCACTATCTTTGACAACTTTGGTCCCGCACTGGCTCTCAAGTCATCCTAGACAGACGAAAAGTTAAACTAAGGGTAATTTGCTCTAAGCCCAAATTTAAAATTCATTTTTTATTATTCCTATTATTGCACATTGCATTCACATTTGACTAGTTAAGTGAGCCACTAGAGCCACTTAAATTATAACATGTGTAAATAAGCATGCAAGTAAGGATAAAACATCCAGAATGTGAGGAAACTCTGTCCGAGTTTCAAGGCCAAAACCCGAGCACTGCCGTTACTCAGTCGAAATTTTAGTAGAAAATATCAATTTATTAAACTGTTATAATGTCTATTTTATTTCTTGAATTTATTTGTTAAATAAAGCTATTGTAATGCCGAAATTTTCACATAAAACAAAATTCTAAAATTAATCCAATCAATTTGACAACATGAGTACCTATTTTGTCCACTCAGAATCTCATTTTCTTTTCGGTATAAAATTTCCATCATGGATCAGTATACCACAATTCCCGGTGGAGCTGAACCTCGTGGCGACTCTATTTTATTTTTAAATAAAGTAAAAATGCTTTATTTTAAAAATATATTCTCTTAATAAACTGTGTAAATATATTTCTCAATATAATCACATTTTGGCATATAAAAAGCCATGTTTTTCACACTCAGTATGTTTTACGAGAAAAATAATAGAATAATTTTCTTTTTAATAAAACAAACTGTTTTATTACACGACGGCATAGGCTTATCAAATGCAACAACGCGGTTTCCTCAAACTACGACCAAACGCACCTCGCACACCGTACCGCGCATGCATCACCATCAAAACCTTGCCCGCTCTTAGTGGCGACTCTGCTGGGGAGAAATTATTTTTATAAAAGCCGATTTTTTATAAAAAAATTTTTTCGACATAATAATTAAAATATTGTTCAAATTAAATTTTGGAATTACAAAATGTGTTGTAATTTCAGCATTACACAAGTTTTCGGGTTGTATAGCATCTGCATTTCTTACCCTAGGCCAATTTAGTTGTCTTTTGGTGAAGTATCTCCAAGTTCGCTTAGGACTGGAGGGCTATGGATCTGTTCTCACCGATTATGTAATGTACGAGGACCTTGCTCACTTAAGAGAAAGACTACCCGAGTATATTATATGTGGAAAGGATTCCTTTGGATCGCTTAGGGCCACTGGATCTCGGTACACAAAGGCTCAGGGTACCCAATCGCACCCAGTCTTGAGACTGAAACCCGCATACAGATGAACCATAGATACTTCCCCATAGGTTTGCCCAAAAACTAGGAGTGCACACAAGTAGACTTCGCTAAGTCCCCCATTGGCTTTAAAGTAAAGTAATCCAATAGAGTTAAAATGGCAGTAGGCACGATCTAACTGTTTGCTACCTATGCAGGTTTGTTAAAAATAAATAAACAAAAAATGAACATAATGAATGTCACGATTGTGTGAAAACTAACCACATCTTTATGCAACCATGACATTGATGTCCAACATACCATTTTGTTTCCTTAGCCATAGGAACCTAATAAACCAAGACCAATGAGTCTATGTAGGCTCTACCCATGAGCCGAAACCGAAATAAACCAAGACTAGTGAGTCCACCTAGGCTTACTTCTTGAGCCGAAATACACAAACTTTTGAGGGCCAGCGAGTCAACTCACTTTCAACCATTGAGTCAGCCCTCAAGTGAACATCGAGTCAACTCACCCCGACCATTGAGTCAACCCTCAAGTGACAAATGAGTCAACTCACCCCAACCACTGAGTCATCCCTTGAGTGACCAGCTAGTCAACTCACTTTCGACCATTGAGTTAGCCCTCGAGTGACCAACGAGTCAACTCACCCCCGACCATCGAGTCAACCCTCTAGTGACTAGTGAGTCAACTCATAATGACCATCGAGTCAACCTTTGATTTACTAGCGGGTCAACTCACCCCAACCACCTAGTCAGCCTTTGAGTGCCCATTGAGTCAACTCACTTCCAACCACTAAGCCAACCTTTTGAGTGACCATCGAGTCAACTCACCTATGACCATAGAGTCAACTCTTAAGCAACTAGCGAGTCTACTCACCTAGACCTCCAAATTGACTAACCCGGCCAATGAGCCACCTAACTATTAAAGTCATCTCAAGTACAACCCACCATCAAGTCAAACCTAATTTGATTTGAAACCCCAGTCTTTGAACCATGTGTGGGTAATATTCCATAAATATTATGAACAAACCCTTGCCAATTGTTCCCTAAATAATTGGCACACACCCAAACACCCCTAAAACTTGTATATATGCCTATCCATCCACCCATTCATTCATTCATTCATTCATCACTAGCTAGATTTTTCTCTGACTCGGAACTTGAAATGTCGATGGCGAATGATGATGCAGTTGGTCAATTTATCAGAAGAATCTTAGATGCCCTAGAATTTCGTGAAATTTGGGAAAGATTGAGCCCTCCTAGCTCACTCAGGGTGCAAGAACAGGAAGCAAAAATAGCGCCCCTAAAGGTGAAGATGGCAGACATGGAAAAGTTATCCATGATGAAAGATAAGTCCATTGCTTCCTCCATCGAGCAATATGTGGACATTAACAAATTCTCACCAAAGGTATTTAAAGCCCTCCTAGCTAATTTTATCATGCCTTATGTAGCTTTGTACACTAGCACTAGGTCTCCTCATCTGCACATCAAAAGTTATCTCCAAATTACGAGTAGTAGGAAAATCTCCAAAGTCCATATAGTCGATATGTTTTAAGCCACTCTCCATGTTCTAGCTTCTGAATGGTATATAAGGATGCCAATAGATGTAAAATCTGACTACAAGAAGTTATCCTCTACATTTTTGGAGAACTAAGCATTTCATCTGAAGGTCAAAACCACTTTGCAAGATCTCGAAAGGGTCAAGCAACGCTCGAACGAGTTTTTGAGGAATACTACCTGAGATGGATGGTTGTTTGTGTTTTGGTAACTAGGACACCTAACTAGGAGGCCCTAATAGTGAAGTTGTTGAGGGGTTCAGTCAGAGGTACTGAGATGAAATTAAGATGAAGAGATTGGACACTTTTAACGATGTAGCTGACTACATGAAGAAGCTAGAAAAGTACGACGCGGAGGACCAATTTAAAAAGCAGGAACAATAAGCTTACACTAATCCTAAATATTGGGAAAAAGGGGATCCTCCAAATAGAGCAGCTTTGAATCCTTAAAAGCTCCATCCAAGGTCGTTGCTGTAACACAAGTGTAAGCTCATCAATCCATCTCCCTATGGGTGGAATGCTTGTCTCAAATATTTACTAGATTGAGGAAGTCTAATCAGCTTCAGAGTATCAAGCCATTTATCCCACCTATTGCGGCTGGCAGGGATAATTTATGTGCCTATCATGTGACCAAGGCGCATCGCACTAATAAATGCATTGGGTTTATGAAAGATCTATAACAAATGTTAGCCGATGGGAGACTGAAAGAACCTGAAAAGAAGTCGATCACGTAGACTAATCCCTTGCCTAACTTCGAGGCCACGGTGAATGCTATTGATGTTCATATAGAGTCCGACGACCATGGTATTAATGTGATGGATAACTTTCGTAATGATGTAGGATGGGGAGATAATATGATCTTTGAGAACATGGATATTATTTACATGGCCGATCAATACGTATTGACAATGAGGAGGGAAGGACTTGACCAGTATCAGGTGCCGCCATATCTCATATTCTGAGGTGGCTCTAACCTAAGCGAGCATGTAGAGAAGTTTCTCCAATTTATCCATGAGCGAGGAATCACAAAGATGGTTTCGCACCATAATTTCCCTGTTTCTTAGAAGTACCAATCATTGATTTGTACAACGCATTGCCAAAAGAGAGGCACTAGAGCTGGTATTACATGGAAAGATCCTTCACTTATTACTTCATGGCTTCCCAATTGCACCCGTCTTCATTCTAGAATACGCTGGCTAAATAGTCCATCGATTACATCATTTGGCTCAACCCACCGGAGGACTCAACCCTTGAACTAGACAAGAATGGAAACCTGCTATTGTATTAGGAATAGGAAGCAACCAATGTAGTCTATCCAACATGTATGGAGTCCGCTAAGGAGTATCCTTCGTACATGAATAAGCATGATGATGAACCGGAATATTCGATTGTTTATGATGATACTCAATAACTAACTGGAGGAGCTTCCTCATCTATCTACATGATCCGATAAGACTCCAATCCCATTTTATGCCAAATCCTATAGGAGAACCCTGTTGTCAGGGGAGGGAAATGTGAAAAGGCACCTTTTATGCAGTGGACTTTTATCACCAAGTGATCATCAGCGGTGAACAAACCAATTGACTTAGGAGAAATACCTCTTAAAGAAGATTTTGATGAATTCGAAGTCTTCGAAGCAACAAACTCGCCTACTCAGGCAGTCAATCTGATTACTAGAGGTAGGAAGATTACTAGAGCAGTAGCTCCTGAAATACCAAGGGCAGAGCCCTCGACACCCCCAGCCTTTGTCAAGTCCTCAAAAAAGATAGAAAGCCTGATTGTGGACTAGTTAAAGGCCACCACCACAAATATGATCATCTGGGTTCTCCTCCTTGGTTCACAAGATCATCGACTTACCATTGTCAAGAAACTCATGGAAGTTGAGACATCTCCTTTAGCATCCCCCGAATAGGTTTACACATTACACAACACTGATACTAGCACATTCATCCTTGATATTATCTTCTCCAGCTCTGACTTGCTAGATTAGGGGATTTGACACAATAAGGCTCTCTATTTAAAGGCAAGTGCCTTCAGATGTATCATGTCATGTGTAATGGTGGATGATGGCTTAGCCCTGAATGTCTATCCAAAGGATTTTTGCCAATCCTGGGGTTAACCGAGAAGGACCTAAAGAAGTCGGTAATAGTTATAAAGGCCTACGACAACTCCAAAAGAACTATCATTGGTACATTTAAAGCTAAAGTCATTAACAGAGAAATCTCTTCTATTGTGCTTTACATAGTAATCGACATTCCGATAACTTTCTCTATGTTGCTTGGACGACCATGGTTCCATGCCCTTAGAGGAGTCGTATCTACCCTCCACCAAAAGATTATAATTTTGTTCCAAGGAAAGATTGTTACCTTAGAACTAGATGAGGCATCCATTATGGCTGCTTTAAAGATGGAAGAAACCTGCATGAAAGGATTCACCACAACTACATTCGGTCAAGGACCAAACAAGCAACCAGAGGTACATTGGGGCACTTAGATTCAAGTTAACATGTAGAAACACCATACTCTTAGAAAAGTACTAGGTGCCTATGAGCAGGGAATGCCAACCTTCATTATAGGGGCAGGAGAATGGAAACCTGTAGGAATCAATTATACAGGCACCGAAAGAACCACCAACAAAATGATCTTTCAAAAATAGTCAGAGCGACCATACATCAGAACCCTTGAACCTATCACTCATTAGGGGAGGACTATTCTAGGGTTTGAGATCTTCTCAAATGTGGTTGCCTATAACAAATATGGTAAAGGCCCTATCGCCTATATGTTAAAGGAAAAGGAAGATTTTCAACAAGATGATGGGGCAGTTTTTGATCAGATCAAGCTCATTAAACAAGTATATTTAAAGAAGGTTAAGAGGCTGAGCAAAGAAGAAGAAATCCTTGACACTTTGACTAAGAACTTCGTAGCTTAACTCAAGATAGTGGAGGAGGTGAAGAGTAAGGGAGGTTATCTAAGCCCAACTATCATGGACATGGTCAAAGTCATGAAAGGAAAAGCAAAAATAGAAGAGCAAGATGGTGAGCACATCCTGCTGAAGCCAGTTGCTACAAGAGAATCATCCACTGCAAAACAAATCCTTACTGATTAGGAAGAGTCTTATTCCAATATGTTTGAAATAAATAATGTATTTTATGATGATAATAAGATGAAGAACTTTTCTTATTTAGATTGTGTTTCTGATTATGATTCCATGCATCCATTCCATCATTCATCTAGCATTTTTAACATGAGTGGTGGTATTACAAAAGAAGTTAACTTAAACACTGAGCATATCCTAAAATGGTATACATTTCCAATTGATTGCCCATTGAATACGAGAGAGAATTAATAAAAACATTAAAAAAAATCACATTTTAGCCTTCGCTTGCTCTCACGAAGACATGCCTGGGCTTGATCGGCACATCGTTGAGCACAAGATCTCCATGGACCTAAGTATCCATCCTGTGAAGCAAAAGATGAGAAGAATGCATTCAGAATGGGCCGAGAAAGTCAAAGAAGAAGTAGCTAAGCAAATCAAGGCTTAGTTCGTGGAAGTTGTCGAGTATCCCACTTGGTTGTCCAATATAGTCCCAATATCTAAGAAAAATGGTGATGTTAGAGTCTTTGTCAACTTTAGAGATCTAAACAAAGCTACCCCCAAGGATGATTTCCACTTACAACACATCAATGTCTTGGTGGATAGAATGGCATGGGCTACCATGTACTCCTTTATGGAGAGATTCTCTGGATATAATCAAATCCTCATGAATGTGATAGACAAGTTCAAAACTGCATTCATCTCAAAATGGAGAACATATTATTTCAGGGTGATGCCTTAAGACTTAAGAATGCATGGGCAATCTAGCCTGTATCGAAGATTGAGAAAGAAGTGATAAGTTTCTTGGGACCCATACAGTATGTCAGTCATGTTATAGATCGATTGACTACCATGTGTGAGCCCATCTTCAAGCTTTTAAGAAAGTAGCAACCAATAGAGTGGAATGATCAATGTCTGGAAGCTTTTGACAAAATCATGGCTTATTTGATAAATCCCCTAGTACTGAATCCTCTAATCCTCGGCCATTAATCCTCTATCTAGCAATCAAAGAAACATCCATAGGAGCCATGCTAGTTTAAGAATATGAAGACAAAAGAGAACATGTAGTCTATTATCTCAGTATGAAGTTGCTAGAGTATGAGACTCAATACACGATCGTAGAGAAAACTTGTGCCACAATGGTCTAGCTTGCCAAGAAGCTCAGGATTTACTTCCAATCTTATCAAATCTAGGCAGTTACAAAGGTGGATCCGATGAAGTATCTATATCGAACTCCGTCGCTAACTAGAAAACTTGTAAGGTTGTTCTTGCCACTATCAGAATTCGACAATAAATATGTGACTAAAAAGACCATCAAAGGCAGAGTAGTGGCCGAGTTTCTAGCAATCCAACCACTAGAAGACAGAGATATAGAACACTTAGAATTCCCTAACGAATGCCTTATAATGACAATGGAGGATACAAAGAAGAGGATGATGTTCTTCGATGGTGCCGTTAATAAACGAGGAGCTAGTTTGGGAGTTATCATCATTACGCCAGATGGAACACTCATACCTCTGCCAAAGTGAATAGAATTCCCCACAACGAATAATGGAGCAAAGTATGAGGGTTGTTTATTTGGATTGTCTGCTCTAGTTACTCTCAAGGAGGATAAAGTCAAGATTGTTAGCGATTTGGCTTTGGTCATCAAACATTTCATAGGTGACTGGGAGTTGAAAGAAGAATCTCTCAAACCTTACTTGGAAGCCATATGGAGAAAAGCCGCTATGTTTAACGAATGTGAATTTTGTCACGTGCCTCGAGAAGAGAATTAGATGGCAGATGCATTGGCCACTCTAGCCTCAATGTTGGAATCACCTAAAAGACAACTAATTAAGCCACTTATTATAGAGACATCTCAATCCCTGTATTATATCCTTACGATAGAAGACTATGTTGACAAAGAGGAACCCTAGTACTCTGACATCATAAGGTTCCTTGAAGATGGTGAATTCCTAGCTAAATCTATGAATTCTGATAGAAACACACTGCAGAAGCTCACTGTGCAATTCTGCTTGATCAAGGGAGATCTATTCAAAAGGTTGCCCCGATGGTCTACTACAAAAGTGTCTAACTCAGCAAGAAGCAAAGAAAGTAATGAAAGAAGTGCATTTAGGCAACTATTGTCCACATATGAATGGCGTTATATTGGTAAACAAAATCCAAAGAATGGGATACTTTTGGCTAACCATGTTGGCCGATTGCATTCAAGAAGAAAATACTTTCCATGCCTATTAGATATATGGAGATGTGAGCCATTTGCTTCCGACGGCATTGCAAAGATTAATGACGCCATGCTCATTCTAAACCTAGGCCATCAACATTATCGGTGAAATAAGGCCATCCTTGATAAATGGTCATCACTTCATTATAGTGGCCGTAGATTAATTTTCCAAATGGGTTGAAGCAGAGTCATATACAAGCATCACAGCTAAGAAAGTGGCCCGATTTATCCAGCGACACATCTTTGCCAGATGTGGCATCCCTCACCATATAGTGAGTGACAATGACATTCAGTTCCAAGGAGAAACAAATGATCTTATTGAGAAATACGGGGTAGAGAATCATCGCTCTTCGCCCTATCGGCCTCTAGCCAATGGAGCTGCAGAAGTAGCTAATAAGTTAATCAAGAAGATCCTTTCAAAAATGGTTGCCAATTATCAGGACTGGGTCAATCAGTTGCCTTATGCCTTATAGGGATACAGAACTAGTTTTAAAACTCCCACGGGGCAAAGGAGTTCTCCTTAGTAAATGGGATGGAAGCGGTATTGTCTGTGGAGGTGGAGATCAAGTCCTTGTGTGTCACCCTTGAGGCAAAACTTCTTGAGGATGAATGGGCAAAATCAAGGTACGAAGAATTGAATCTGATTGATGAGAAACGGTTGGCAGCATTGGAAAGCCTACTATTGTATCAACAATGTATGGCAAGGGCTTACAATTGCAAAGTTAAATGGCAGGATCAACTTCTAAAGGCAAGTGATCTGGTATTGAAGTAATCGGTCTAGACAAACACAAATGCTCGAGGAAAATTTCAACCAAAAATTGAAGAGCCTTATGTGGTAAAGAAAACCCTCAATAAAAGGGCATTCAAAATCACAGATCTTGATGGTAACGAATTTGTTAAACCAATCAATCAAGACAATCTGAAGTGCTATCTCGTGTAGCAAAAGTAATGTATAAAATAATAATAATAAAAAGTCTGTTAAGAGCTAGTGAAGGCCTTTGAGCAAAAATAAAGACTAAAAATAGAAGAGTGAAGTCTTAGGTAAAATCCGTTCGGAGCCTTAGACGACAGTGGACATTTCTTGGGAATAAGTACCATCTATCCTCCATGATTAATAATGTCTTTTATAATAACATGTTCATGTTGAAAGTAATGCATGAGTAAATCAAATGGAAACCGTGAATTATTTAATAAAACATGCATTCAAATAACATTTCTGTCTTTATTACACATAAAGTGCATTACAAATAGGAAATAGGAATAAAAAGACAAATAACGAGGCCTGAAGCCTTTATTCTCCCACTAAAATAGAAAGATGCTTGATAGCAAGCTCAATGGACTCTGAGAAAGCTACAGATTTAGTTAGTCTCAGCGAGTCTTTCCTCGAATGGGGTAAGTCCACGAGTGCTCACAACCGAGATGCAATAAGCCTCAGTTGGATGAATGTCGAAAGGCATAGAGTAATTCATCTCCACCTAAGTACGATTGACCCACCTCACATCATGACGGTACACCCTGGTGTAAGAAAGTGCAGAACCAAGGAGGGTGCACAGAGATGTGGGAAATGTCTAAAAACTGCCATACTGCCTGCATTAGCGACTATGAGAGTAAGTGATAACGTCTGAGAGACTAATAAGGACTACACCTCCTCTAGAAACATTTGTAGTTGTGAGCACTAGATTTCAGTGATCCATCTTACGAAATGATGATGAGAGCTAGATAATGCATTCTTTTATAGGTGTTATCCATCATAGGTGTTCCCACTGCTGCAGAGTGAGTTTGGCCATAACACAGAGACCTAGACTGACCTTAGGTACCCATACAGGTGCTGCCTAGTGGTACAGTTCCACTAGTAGACCTGTATAGGTGACTACCTACCGTACACCTGGGGGGACCCGTATGGGTCCCCTAGTACTGATACGGGTGGGGCCCCACCCATACTGGTATGCTTGTTTCCCATTTAGACCAATTCGGAAGTAGTCTCTTACCATTTCAGGAAAAAGCAGGTATTGAATTCGGGATCATCGAATTCTGACCTAATTTCACCCTATAAAAGGGGCCTTCTCCTCTCATTTTAGGAAGACACAATTCATAAGCAAAATTACTATAGAAAAATTATAGTTTGAGCAATCTCTATAGGTATAGTTGAGGTATAAGAGGTATAAAATAGGGAGAAAACCCATTCATTGAGGTTTTATCACATTTTATTCATTCCTAGCTTTGTTTATTCGTTTTTAGGGGAGATTCTATCTACTCAAACATTCTCCTAAATAGTCCGAAGTAAGCACATACTTTGGCCGAACTCTCACGGTAGTAAAGGGATCGCCTCAAAGTGGATTCACATCGTAAAGGTAACGCTCCTAAGTTTCACAGAGACTCACATCTCAATTATATTATTATTGTCAGTTTATTCTATATCAACTGTTATTTCAATTCTCATTTTGGGTCCGATCCTGATTAATATGGGCTTTGTTGGTACCTAATATATCATTTCAGTGATTTTATTGGTGCACCAGACTCGTATAAAGGGAATTCCCACTTCTATTTTATCTCCTCTATGATTAACCTATTGATATAAATTAAAAACTGGTTCTATCAGATCCAATAGGACCCGTACGGGGTCCCCCATACCCATACGGTTCCTCTCCAGTAGCCGTATGAGTCTCACCTACCTGTACGGGTACCGGCCTCCAGACAGAACCCCGAACTTCTTTTTTTGGTTAAATAAAAATCAACCAACTCACCTTTTGCCATGCAGTCATTTTCACTAATAATCCGGTAAATCAATCCATAAAAGCTAAAATATGGTTTTACGATATAAATCACGTTTTCCTCAATAAAATGTTGATTTATGGCGTGCTATAGACTGTGCTAACGTTTGTGGATGTAGGGGAATTTATTTTCATTTTTGTTTTATAACTTAGAACAAATGTATAAGATCTCTTTGCAATTTCCCCCATTTTTCCCCCGGTTGTAATTTTTATCCCCCATTTATTGATTGTGCTTTATTATAATATGTAAATGCATGTAACGAGTGTGAAAGAGTGTAGAAATAGGATTTCTGTGACAATTGCCTAAATGATGAAAACCAAAACGGTTTTACGCGGTGAATGTAATTTTGAATCGACTAAATGAGAAGTAAGTGACTCATTCGATACCCGAATCTCTAATCCAGTAGGTATGAGTCTCCCTCCCTGAGGGAACCATACCAAAACTCTTTCCCAAGTGGACAAGTTCTGTGGCAACTCTATCAATTGTATCGAGATTTGGGTCTCGATTCTTTTATTCATTGAAATTGGCTTACTATACAAACTTTAACTAAAGGATGTTTTGTCATGCCTAAATACAACCAAACCCCCAGTGGGCCCCGCCTCTCTCACAAAGGCGCCAAGGGAGACCCACACGTGATCGACACCTCACAGTGGCAACTCCACTGGGGATATAATCTTTTAACTTGCAAAATGTTGGTTTGTTTAAAAAGCTTAAAAGATTAAGATGAGCACCGAAAATCATTTACATGATTCAACTCGTTTTTGTTTTCATCATTTGGGAAAATTATCGCACTCTATCTTCTCACCTCCTTCTCTCTAGCTAGATGTCCTCTTCTTCTAGCACTAGGTTAGGGTGCCCTATTATTTCTGTGACACTCATGAAAGTGTTACCTATGCTCGCTAGGAATTGGGGACACTCTAGTGGGTAGAGCACTCATTGCTATCTCCCTCTAAAAGAGGCTTGGTACAATGGGAACCTTCTACATCAAACTTTTAGTATGTCTCTATGCCATTCTTATCAAAAGCCATAGAATTTTATACTCTAGGGTACCTTTTTTCTGGTGAGATTAGACTAGGGAAGAATGCCCTCAGACTTGGTGGGTTAGAAAAAGGACGAAATCGATCGCTTCGCATGTGTTATGTTACCTACTCTTGTAATGAACCCCACCATTCATCGCTATAATTTATGCATATATATTACATCCCATGCATGTACTGATCTCGTGGTAACTAATTCAGCTCAAGAGCCGGTAATCCTATCCAACACTTATCCCAATCACTATCATGGTTCAGCTTGGTCGGTTAGTTCAACCGGCGATCCCAACACTCTGCACGGTCAGTAGTGGGACTCATTCGCTCCATCAAGAGGCTGTTCTGTAGTTTTGCCATAGTAAGGACCCAAGTCAGTCACTAGAATTTATGGTTATACCAAAGGGGACGATCCTCCCTTATTTCATGGGTCTACCCTATGGCATGACCCAGGACCAAATGGCTCATTCAATAGCCCTTGATGATATCTCACCTTGGGATACTCCCCTATTGGTCATCTTCAGGAAATTGAAGAATACGGATTGATCGATCACCTGCGACCATCTGTTTAACCGAAGCCCAAAGAGAGGGGCAATTTCTATGTATATCATATCAGTCCTGGTCATTCGACTAAAGTATGCAAAGATCTCCTTAAAGCTATCACTACGTTGATCAATGAAGGAAAAGTTTGTAAACCCCATAGAAAGCATTATAGAAGCTAAGCAAGTAAGAGAAGAACCATCCATATTTGATCTCACAGCTGTCAAATAGTGGAGTGGAGAGCCCGTGCATGACTACTTTTGAAGGTGGTTAACAATCATGGTGGCCCTTAAAAGAAAACCTCAAAAAATGGAATTAGTTGAGTAGTTCATCTTTGGATTATCACCTCAACTTTGCAAGATGATGTTCGAAAAGGCCTACAAGTCTATCCCTGAAAGTTATGAAGCTGCTATAGAAGCTGAGAGACTCTCCAAGATTACGGGGGATGAGGACCCATTAAGAATTGAAGTAGACAAAGCCGTGGATACTCTCAAACTTCAATACACACTATTTTGCAACTGAGGGATAAAAGAAGACACCAATTTAGGAAGCACTAAGAAACCTGGCCCAAGTCACAGGGGAAGCCGTGAATGACTTATTGAGCAAGAAATAGTTGCAAGATCTGGATTGTTACCTGACTCACATTCTAATGAATGACCAAGAAGACCCTCCACCTGTGGAGGACGACAATGCAATTTTATATAATGAAAATGATGTAGCCTTTAGGCATCTTCATGGTAATAGTAGTGATGTTGCTTACTTGTTTGATGTTTCGCCTAATGACACCATGCATTCATCTGACTATACGCATAACATTTTTAGCATTCATAACGCTTTTCGACTAACAACACCATGCATTCATCTGACCATATGCATAACATTTTTAGCATTCATAATGTTTCATTGCATGACATTAATTTGGGTACAAAGGAAACTCTAAAAATGGTGACCATTTCCAATGACTTAACCCCTATCGAAAAAAGAGAGATAATAAAAGTGCTTAGAAAACATGTTAGGACATTCGCATGGTCCTACAAAAATATGCCTGGGGTAGATCGCCAGATAGCCGAGCATTGTATCCTTATTGACCCCAAGTTCAAACCAGTTAAACCAAAATTGAGAAGATCACATCTGGAATGGGCTGATAAAATCAAAGCTGAAGTTGCTAGGATACTTGAAGCTAAGTTCATCGAAGTAATTGAGTATCCAACATGGTTAGCCAATGTTTTCTTGGTTCCTAAGAAAGGTCAGAATATGCGTCGACTTTCGTGATTTAAAAAGGGCTTCTCCCAAAGTTGATTTCTTGTTACCATATATTGATGTGCTAATAGACAACGCCGCCAGGACCACAATGTACTCATTCTTAGATGGGTTTTCTGGATACAACCAGATTCTAATAGACATCATAGATAAGGTCAAGACAGCTTTCATCACTGAGTGGGGGGTATATTGTTATAAGGTAATGCCTTTTGGACTAAAAAATGCAGGGCCAACTTACCAGATAGCCGTAACAGCTTTGATACATGACATGATCTACAAAGAGATTAAGGTTTATATGGATGACATGCTAGTTAAGTCCAACACAAGAGAAGAACACCTTGAGGTCTTAGAAAGGTTCTTGACAAGGATTGAGAAGTACAACCTCCGATTGAATCCAAAGAAGTGTGTGTTTGGAGTTACATCAGGGAAGCTTATTAGTCACATAGTCAGTCAGAGAGCAATCGAGGTTAATCCTGATAAGGTTAAGGCCATCCGAGAAATGCCTATTCCTAGAATGGAAAAGGAAGTCAGATCATTTCTAGGATCGCTTCAGTATGTAAGCCGTTTCATTGCCAAGCTAACCACAGTTTGTGAGCCTATCTCTAAGTTGTTAAAAATAAAGCAACCGATAGAATGGAATGATCAATGTCAGATGGCCTTTGATAATATAAATCAAAATACCTAGTGAATCCTCAGGTTTTTAAATCTCTAATGCCTGGTAAATCATTGATACTCTACTTAGCCATAGAGGAGTCATCTATAGGAGCAATATTGGTCCAAGAATAGGAAGATAAGAGTGAACACGCCGTCTACTACTTGAGTAAGAAGTTGTTAGATTATGAAATGAAGTACACAATGGTGGAAAAGACATGTACTACCATGGTGTGGCTACCCAAGAAGTTAAGGCATTGCTTCCAGTCTTATAGAATCCAGGCGGTTGCTAAAGTCGATCCAATGAAGTATCTTTGTCAATCCCCTACATTGGCAGGAAAACTCTCTTATTGGCTCTTGTTGCTATCTGAGTTTGACATTGAGTTTGTCATAAAGAAGGTCATCATGGGGAGAGTGGTGGCTGATTTTCTGGCAAGTCAACCCATAGAATCTGATTATATAGAGAGCCTGGATTTTCCCGATGAACAGTTAGCAGTGGTGGGAGTAGAGAGGACTGAATGTATTATGTATTTATATAGGGCTATGAATAGAAAGGGTGCCAGTCTTAGGGTAATCATCATCACACCACAAAATGAAGTTATCCCACTGAGCAAGTGATTGGAATTCCCGGTCACCAATAACGGAGCTGAATATGAGGCTTGTCTCTTCGGTCTTGATGTCCTATTGAAATTAGAAGCAAAGGAGGTCAAGGTGATGGGAAATTCTGCGTTGGTAATAAAACAGGTTGTTGGGGAATGGGAAATCAGAGAAGGATTGCTCAGACCATACGTAGAGGCAGTTTGGGACTTGGCGGCATAATTCAATCAATGCTTCTTCCAATATATGCCAAGAGATGAGAATCAAATGGCTGATTCTTTAGCTACCCTAGCCTCAATGTGGGAAGGAGAAGAGGTACAACTCATCTGCCCACTCATAATGGAGACAAATCGCTCTCTATTTCATGAGAAGACTCGAGTCATGACTATGGGGGAGCAAAAGAGTTGCTAGTATGATGACATTAAAAGGATCCTGAGGGAAAGGAAATGCCCCAATAGGTCATCAGGTTCAGATTGGTTGACCCTTAAAAGGTTAGCCACACAATTCAGACTAGTTAATGAAAATCTCTTCAAAAGGATAGCTGAGAGGTTACTGTTTAGGTGTTTATCCGAAGAAGAAGCAGAAAAGGTGATGACCTAGGTAGATTCAGGGGATTGTGGCCCGCATATGAATGGTATGGCTTTAGTAAGGAAAATTCAGAGATTGGGTACTTTTGGACCACGATGAATGCAGACTATATGAACAGGGTTAGGAAATGTCATGAGTACCAGATTCATAGGGACATACAACACCTGCCTCCATCCGAACTTCACAAGTTGTCTACTCCTTAGCCTTTCTTGGCATGGGGGATAGATATAATTGGTGAAATTTGGCCATCATCAACCAACGGACATCGATTCATCATAGTCGCAGTCGATTATTTTTCAAAATTGGTAGAGGCCGAATCTTACACCAATATCACCGCTAAGAAGATGGCCAAGTTCATAGAGTGGCATATTTTTGCTTGGTATGGGGTTCTACATCATGTGGTCTCCGATAATAGGGTTCAGTTCCAAGGGGCAGCCAGTGAGTTATTTGAGAAGTTTAATGTTGAACATCACATATCTTCTCCATATAAGCCATAAGCTAACGAGGCAGTAGAAGCTGCTAATAAGTCAATTAAGAAAATCTTATCCAAGACAGTAGCCACTTACAGGGATTGGGCTGACAAACTTCCTTTTGCAGTTTGGGGGGTGTAGAACCAGTGTGAGGACGCCTACTGGCCAGACACCTTTCTCTTTGGTATATGGGATGGAAGCAGTATTATCTATTGAAATAGAAGTAAGATCATTATGTGCAGCACTCGAAGCTCAGTTGAAAGAGTTGAATTGGGCAAAGGCTAGGTATGAATAGTTGAATGCGATAGATGAGAAACGTCTTAAGGCACTCGACCACTTACAAATGTACCAGCAATGCATGGCTCGAGCTTACAATAATAGAGTTAGACACCTAAAGTAACCTCTTAAAGCTGGTGATCTGGTTCTCAAACAACTATGCCAAGTCAACACTGATGTTAGGGGCGAGTTCAGGCCTAACTGGGAAGGACCATTCGTAGTTAAGAAAGTCCTTGGCAAAGGAGGAGTCAAGATTATGGATATGGATGGAAATGAGTTCGTGAATCCAGTAAATCAAGACAGGCTCAAGCGCTATTTGTCTAGGTCAAAAGAAATAAATCACAAAAAAGAAGCACAAAGAATAAAATAAATAAAATACCCAACAAGTGGTTCTCTACTGCTTGGGAAAAAATTAGGGTGCAGCCCGCTGATCGGTATTCTGCAAATCGGTCAGGCAAAAGTTAGGGAACTTAAAATAAAGCTCACTAAGTTAAAAACCCGAAAAGGGCGGCTTAGACAAAAGTTAGGGCATCGAGAGCAAAATGTCAGTTGCTTTCTAGAAAATCTGCAAAAGACCAGTAGGCAGTAGGGGTTAACCATTGGAAATTGTTACCATTGCCTATGTACTCAAATTAATCTCATCAATAAACATGTTATGAATTGCTAAGAATCTTGGTCTTATGAATGCATGCATGTCTTTACGTGAAATAATCGTAGGTATGTGAACATCAATTTTTTCGGTATCATGTTATGCATCTTTGTTAAAATTCTCTGTACTACATGCACCATTCAGTAAAAGACAAAAAAATACCAATGGGTCACAAAAGAAATTAGACCTATGCAAAAGTTGGAAAATGCCTGCTGCGCTGTCTAAGCAAAAATTAAGGCATAAGAAAAAGTCCGCTGGGTAAAGCCATCCAGTACAGCCCAGGCAAAAATTAGGACTCAAAAAATGAATGTTTGGTAGGTCATCTCACATCAAATGGCCTAGGCAAAAATTTGAACACCACCTAATCCCGTCGCTACAAAATCATCGAGAAGAAGTAACTTGGGTATGCAAAATGGCAATATTTAATGGTCTCGGTTCAGAAAAGTTCACATGCATAAAAGTTAAAAGTCAAAAGTAGCATTTCAAAGTTCACATTCAAAATAAGCCACGCACGGGCTAAAAGTATCAAAAGGGTATCAGAGTAATCAAATCTAAGACGCCGGGGGATCCCTTTCCTAGCCACCCTCCTGAGCCTGATCCTGGGTATCCGCTAGCAGGTCATCCACATCTATGGTCATATGATCCATGGCCCCATCGACATCAATGACTGGCTGAACAGAGTCCCTAATCCCTATGCCTCCGCACCCGTAGTAGCATCCTTACCCTCAACAGGCTAACCTTCTCCCCTCTGAGTCACTCGGTATGCAGAAAGATCATCCTTGGACTCAACATCAAAAGGGGTCGGCGTCTGCCTGTCCTCGGTCAGCATCTCTATCTCGGCCCTCACTCAAGCAGTCTCGGCCCTAGCCTAATCAGCCTCAGCAGTAGCAGTCCTTAATTGCTCCTCCATGAATTTAGCTCTCTCCTCTATAGCATCTAAGTCCTGGGCGGATCTACTGCGCTCCATGGCCAGCAAGGTCTGCATTAGAATCATGAGATCAGTATACATATATGTCATAGCATGCATCATGTATAATTTTTTAAATTTTACAGGTAAAGCTTATCGAGGCTAGTGCATCCTGCACTAGTAGTAGGTCTCTTACCGAAAAGTACCCCCTAGCAATACTCTCTGCCTCAGCAATAGTCACTTGGAAATAAAGGGTCACATCAGGATGGAACATTTCAGGCAATCACTATAATGGACAAGGTTAAAAGCGAGAAACTCCTTACATGGGTAGAACTGGAAGGAGTGAAACCAATGGGCTGGACCAACTCCTCGAGCTACTTGACAGCTTGCTTCTCCAAATGATTGAGGAGTTGAAAGAAGGTATCTAGCTCAGCTCGGAGGATCCCCTCTCTCACGGATCCAGAAGTGTGAGACTACTTCGCTGGCGGCTCAGGGGTAACAGCAGTAATGGTAGCAGGTCTCTTCCGCGTAAGGACATGAGGCTATAGCAATAAGACATCATAGGCAGAATACCAAGCAATTACAGGAAATCATAAAGTATTTAAAAGGCTTCGAGTTAAGAAAATACCTGGGAAGAAGGGGTAGCAGACCTAGCCGAGCCCCTAGTACCCTGAGCCATAAATGGGCCCCTATGGTCACCCCTCGGCCCATCTTCATCATCATCATCATCACCATTGTCATCCTCATCATCACTCTAGTGAAACTCAAAGTAGACATCATTATGATGAATCCTCTCGCAAGGAGGGAGAAGCGAGGAATCGATGAAGTCTCTATAAGAACCCTCCACAGACAGCACTCAAGCCCCCTCACTTAACAAATAGAACCCCTGGTTAGTCCCCGGCATGAGATGAGGCTAAAAGATACTGTTGGGACCAAGGGAGGAATTGGTCTCTCCACCACTATGCTGGTCCTCCACTCTCAGACCTGCTTGCCAAAATACCACTCAAAGGAGAGTGGTGACTCCAAGACAAAGCGGTGGTCATCAACACCAGCTCGCATCTGCTCAATGGCTCTATACATAGCTAATCTCTCCCACGGGTCTCTAATAACCTGCACGGTATAAGTGCACTGTGAGTATCACAACCTAGTTAATACAGTTTCTACTAACGTTTTGTTGAAATGTAAGATGCAGGTTTAATGGGGAAGAAGTTTACCGGATCCGAGCACATCTAGCGTAGGAACTCTCTATACTGCGCCATACTCAGGGGCTGGTCCAGCTAAAATCCCATCCACTAGGAGATGATATACGGTGTCTCAAGCTGTATAGGCAACCTTGGCCTAGTAATGAACGGATGCTCGAAAACCCAAATTTGAAAAGCAAAATAAGGATTACTCGCAATATAGTTTGAATGAAAAGATAAAACACTAGAGACGAGCTTTTAGCTTTACCAGCAAGATCAGGTGGTAGATCTTGAGCTCAGACTGCTGGCCCCAAACTTCGACATCCAGCCCATAATACAACTGCACCAGGATGGGCCAACACTAGTTCTTATAGGGCTCGACAGCAAGATCCTCTACAACGGCGAGTAAACCATAGTTGAGGTTGCCTGAGTAGACTGGGAAGAAGACAGTAGTAACGAATGTTAGCAGGAAAGACCTAGCATACTGATCCCTCCTATCAGCTGCAATAGGCCTCGGTTGCCTAATCTAGTAAGAGTGGAGATCCTCGTACTTGAGCTTGTTCATCCTGCCTAAATGAAGCCTAAGTAATCCAACTATATAGGCCTTGACCTCAGACCGGGAGTGCCATCTATCAGCAAACACATTGAAGTAGATGATCTCCCCGCTCCACTCTAGCCTCGTCACAACACAAACATCAGAACGAGTAATAGTCACCTCCCCGATCAGTAAGTGGAATGTATGGGTTGCCTCCAACCACCTCTCTATCAAAGCTAAAACGGCCCCTGGGGCCAGTGCCTTCAGAGCCTGCGGGATGGCCTTGATGATATCACTAAAGCTGAAAGAGTCAATGTAGGCCAGCAGCATGGTATCCTCCACAGTGCATATCTCCTCGTATAACTTCCTGTAGAAGCTTAGGGCTCCCATAGTCCTATACTAAAACTATAAAGAAAGAATTACAGTTCAATAGGATTAGAATACAGTAAACATGTCAGAAATCAGAAAAGCACGACAGAAATCAAGGAAATGGACATTCTGTCTTTGGGCACAGGACTCATACGAGCAAGCCCCATCCGTACTGGTACACCGTCAGTACCCGTATAAAAAATGGGACCCGTACAGGTCCCTTGCAAGCAGTTCCTACAAAGGAATCCTCCAAAAAATCCAAATTGTCCAAATCTCAACCAAAGCTCATCCCAAACTATCCTAAAAGCATCGTAGGCTAAAGTTACTTGCATTAGGCTCTATCCTAAGGTCTAAAACAGCCTAATTCATGCCAAAATTTAAGAAATTCTCAAAGGGATAAAAAATGGAAAATGGAAAATCGGGTGAAATTACTTGGGATCGAGAAGCATGAGTATTAGGAGAAGCGATTAAGGGCACTTCGGAGATCGGTGTGAGCCCCAGAAATGAATCCCCTTTATGGAAAGAATACCCGACAGAAATCGAGCATTCTTGGAGCCCTAGATCACCCACCAGGGGCAAATCTTTGAGCCTAAGAGAGAAACGACCAGTCTTTAGGATCATTTTATACATCTTGATCGAGTTTTGGGAAAAAATTGCCAGAATTTTAAGTATAGGAAGATTTGGGGTAAGGCAGGATGTGAGGGGTCTATTTCAGTTTCAAAACACCCTGATGAGGACCCGTACGGGTCCCACCCTACCCGTACAGGTCCCAATCTTCTAGGACTCCACCCATACGGGTCCTAGCCCACCCGTACGAGCCCTCTCTTGCTATCCAAGGGTAGATCTTTAAACTAGTATTTCAACCAGCACCAAGGACTCATCCTTTTTGAATTCAGGGCCAACCCCGCTTCTCTTAACTCCTTATTTCAAGTAAGATAGGGAAAAACCCCTATTTTGCTTCGATTCTTGATTAAAAGGGACAAAGATTATAGTCTTCATAAGAACTTTTGAGAATCAAAGTGGACTGTTCTTGAGTTGGCTACTAACCAATGCAATTTTCATGTAAAGGTCTATCTCTAGCAAACTGGTATTGCAAAGAGGGACTTCTCCGGTAGCAAGCAACGTACCGAAAGATATCGATCCATTCCCTAACAATGGAATAAGCCGAGGGTCACCTTTCGATGCCCTAGCAAAATTAAATCCAGGGGCATCCCCCTATTCCCTAGTAGAGGAATCAAATCCAGGGGCATCCCCCCATTTTCCAGCAGCAGAATCAGATCCAGGGCCATCCCCCCATTCCCTAGTAGCAGAATCAATCAATCTAGGGGCGTTCCCCCATAGTGCAGCCCTCCTAGGAGCATTCTTTGGGAGGCACCCTTCCAAGGGACACTTTATTCTAGAGCAATCAGGACAAACCCGACATTTCTCGCACTTAGTTTATAGTTCATTTGGGGGCCAACCCCCATCCACGCATCTTTATTCTTAATTAAAGGGGCAAAAATTTTTGTTCATCATAAAGTCAATCAAGAATAAAATGCATCAGCTCAGACAATGATTAACTTGGTGTTTGACTGTTGTCTCTTTTCATAGGTTATGCAAAATCATCAGTCAGGAAAGTCGATCTACCTTAGGAAAGGGATACGATGAAAGTCATCCGCCTTAAGAAAGGGATACATCAGTCAGGAAAGTCAATCGGCCTTAGGAAAGGGATATGAGGAGAAGTCATCCGCCTTAGGAAAGGGATACATCAGTTAGGAAAGTTGATCCACCTTAGGAAAGGGATACTAGGAGAGTTTATCCACCTTAGGAAAGGGGTACGAGGAGAAGTCATCTGACTTAGGAAAGGGATACATCAGTTAGGAAAGTAAATCTACCTTAGGAAAGGGATACGAGGAGAAGTCATCCACCTTAGGAAAGGGATACATCAGTCAGAAAATTTGATACTCCTTAGGAAAGGGATACTAGGAGAGTCGATTCGCCTTAGGAAAGGGATATATCAGTTAGGAAAGTCGATCCGCCTTAGGAAAGGAATACGAGGAGAAGTCATTCGCCTTAGGAAAGGGATACCAGGAGAGTTGATTTGCCTTAGGAAAGGGATACGAGGAGAAGTCATTCACCTTAGGAAAGGGATACATCAGTCAAGAAAGTTGATCCGCCTTAGGAAAGGGATACGAGGAAAAGCCACACGCCTTAAGAAAAAGGCACCACCTAGGGAAAGAGTTTGCCCCAAGGAAAGGAACTTATTCAGATCACCATCACTAACTCAGGTGTAATTCCTAAACCCTCATTCATATCGTGAGATCATACAGATCCCTATCTACAATAATCCTATGAGGGGCAGTCTATGGGCACTTGATTTCAGCGATCCATCTCGCAAAATGATGATGAGAGCTAGATAACGCATTCTTATATAGGTGTTATCCATCAAAGGTGTTCCCACTATTGTAGAGTGAGTTTGGCCATGACACGCATACCTAGACTAAACTTAGGTACCCGTATGAGTGCTGCCTAGTGGTACGGATCCACTAACAGACCCATACGGGTGACTACCTTCCGTACTCTTGAGGGGGGGACTTGTATGGGTCCTCTGGTACCGGTACGGGTGGGGCTCCACCGGTACGGGTATGCTTGTTTCTTGTTTTGGCCAATTCAGAAGTAGTCTCTTACCATTTCAGGAAAAGGCAGGTATTGAATTTGGGATCACCGAATTCTGACCTAACTTCACCCTATAAAAGGGACCTTCTCCTCTCATTTTAAGAAGACACAATTCATTTGATACAAAATAGAAGACACAATTCATAAGAAAAATTACTATAGAAAAATTATAGTTCTAGCAATCTCCATAGGTATAGTTGAGGTATAGGAGGTATAAAATAGGGAGAAAACCCATTCAATGAGGTTTTGTCCACATTTTATTCATTCTTAGCTTCGTTTATTAGGTTTTAGAGTAGATTCTGTTCACTTAAATACTCTTATAAATAGTCGTAACTGAGCACATACTTTGGCCAGACTCTCGCTACAGTAAAGGGATCGCCTCAAAGTGGATTCACATCGTAAAGGTAACGCTCCTGAGTTTCATAGAGACTTACATCTTAATTATATTATTATTGTCGGTTTATTCTATATCGACTGTTATTTCGATTCTCATTTTGGGTTCGATCCTAATTAATATGGGCTTTGTTGGTACCTAATATATCATTTCGGTGATTGTACTGGTGCACCAGACTCGTATAAAGGGAATTCCCGCTTCTATTTTATCTCGTCTATAATTAACCTATTGATATAAATTAAACACTGGTTCTGTTAGATCCAATAGGACCTGTATGGGTCCCCCATACCCCGTACAGTTCCTCTTCGGTAGCCATATGGGTCTCACCCTCCCATATGGGGTACCGGCCTCTAGACAAAATCTAGACTTCTTTTTTTGGTTAAATAAAAATCAACCAACTCACCTTTTGCCATGCAGTCATTTTCACTAATAATCCGGTAAATCAACCCACAAAAGCTAAAATATGGTTTTACAAAATAAATCATGTTTTCCTTAATAAAATGTTGATTTATGGCATGCTATAGACTGTGCTAACGTCTGTGGATGCAGGGAAATTTATTTTCATTTTTGTTTTATAACTTATAACAAATGTATAGGATCTCTTTGCAATTTCCCCCATTTTTCCCCCGATTGTAATTTTTATCCCCCATTTATTGCTTTTCCTTTATTATAATATGTAAACGCATGTAACGAGTTTGAAAGAGTGTAGAAATAAGATTCTTTGATAATTCCCTAAATGATGAAAACTAAAACGGTTTTACGCGGTGAATGTAATTTTGAATCAACTAAGTGAGAAATAAGTGACTCATCCGATACCCGAATCTCTGATCTAGTAGGTATGAGTCTCCTGCCCAGAGGGAAACATACCAAAACTCTTTCCCAAGTAGACAACTTGGGTGGCGACTCTATCAATTGTATCGACATTTGGGTCTCGATTCTTTTATTCATTAAAGTTGGCTTATTGTGCAAACTTTAACTAAAGGATGTTTTATCACGCCTAAATCCAACCAAACCCCCAGTGTACCCCGCCTCTCTCACAAAGGTGCCAAGGGAGACCCACACATCATCAACACCTCACAGTAGTCACATGAGTAATACCCCTCAGGGACAAACCCATCGGATATACTTAGCAGCACAACTTCCCATAAACCTAACCCACTGCTCGATAATGAAGTCTCTATGGGAACGATTGTCGATGTAAACCAAGGAGCACCGTGCCCAATATGACTTTGGTCGATAATCCATGCTCGTAAGGATGGAAAGTATGGAAGGCTTATTCCAAAGACAAAGCTACAAGAAAATAATAACACAAAAAATATATAAAAAGCCTCATGGATTAAAAACTTGAAGAGGCAATCCAGGAAAAAATTTAGGCGAGCTTGATAGATCGAAAACCCGATAGGGTGGTTTATGCAAAAGGAAAGGCTAGAATGAAAATTTACCTGAAGGAGGAGTCTGCTACCCCTAGTAGTGTCTTCGGACATATTTTGAGTGGAACACATGAAAATCAGTGTCTCAGCCAGACTCACTGGGACAGGAAACTTACCCTCTAGTGTCTGATCGATGATGGTAAAATAAGCAAAACTGCAAACCATAGTTGGAGTCTCGCAAATAAATACTTGCAACAAAATGAGATAGATGAACGAGATCCAACTCGCATCATCGGATGAAAGGTTTCTAACTATGTCAAAAGCTACGTCTAGTCTCAAGCCTTTATTCCTAGGAGCATTGCAAATCAAACGATGCCTATTGAATCGCTACAACTAGAACCTATTCATTAATAGGTCAGAAAACTCAGGGCGATGCATCAAAATGGCAGGAGGCATGTCAAATGAGGACCTTAAGAGTCAACTGAATTCCTCATACAAGGGGCATAGCTCGTGATCTCTAAAACAGAAAACGTTGTTGATGGGATCCCAGAACCTAACAATAGCCTGAATCACATTTATTTGATGAAAATATGACAATATTCCTCATGTATGACAAATTGCAAACCCCAAGGCACTCCCAACCATCAGAATTCTTAAGATAAACATTCAGATCTGCACGGAAGTGGATGTAGTCCTACATGGTGAAAAAATTTCAAAAAAGGGAAAGTATTAGTTCGCTATAAGTAGTTTATGGGGGCAATCAATCAATATCTGGCAGATTACCTCGATAAACTTGATTATCATTAAGAAGGAAAGCACAAAGCACGGGAATAATGCAAAATTTTTCCATGATAAAAATGTTCATACAAGAAAGGCCCCACAAACGGCCTAAGGAAAAAAACAACGAAAAAGAAAGCATATCTACTGTCTGCCAATCGAACCTGTCTGGCTAAGGTCAAAAGATGACGGAGGAGGAGGTTGACTGCCCTATGGAAAGAATCTAGGAAGGTTGCCCTGTACTTACTGAGGCTGCTGCTACTAGTCTTCCACTTGAACCATCCCTAGCTGCGCTCGAAGTCATCGAATCTTCATCTGTAACATTTTAACTAAACAATTCATATGTATTTCATAAAATTCCATGCATCATCATACAAATAATAACCAACATACCGCCATATCAGAAATTTTCTCCATCATGTACCGTTGATATCCCTGATGGAAGCTCTAGTTGGTAACACTGTCAGCTATAGGCACCTGAAAAATTGAAGTCAAAATGAGTTAGAACCATTATGATCTAAGAAAGAGACAAATAAAAGATCGAGAAGAGCCCACATGAGCAGCGCCAGCCGGGAGAAAAGTCACTAGGTGCTCGGGATCCAAGTAGGGGTGGATCACTGGAGTATAAGTACTCAGATTGGGATGATACATCAATAATATGGATTGCTATTAATGAAATCCCTGATGTCCCTCTATCATCATCGAACTCTGAGATGGAGCTGAAGAGGCAAAAGAGCTCTCGATAGGCCTGGCTACCTTCCTACCGTTGTGATCCTATAAAAGATAAAAGAAAAAAGAGGAACTTAGAAAAATGTTGAAAGATGAAAAAGGAAAGCCAAGGGATGCATACCATAACTCGGACTGTACCTTACATGCCAAAGCCAGCCTTTATGCCAAGGGCATCTGCAGGTACAGACGAGCCACCCCCACTAGGCTTATTATGAATATATAACCATGGAGGCACAAGAATAGGATCCATATGAGGCCAACTGAGAAACTGTTCTCCATAGAACTCCTAATAACCTCCTGGGCACTCAGGGAAAGAAGCATCAACCTCAACACTGCCTAAATGAGCCACATCGGCTGATCTCTCAAGCTAGAACACCCACTGCAGTACGGGAGGAGGAATTGAATGAGTCCTGGGCGTGAGGGGAAAACCCTGAATACAATCCCTAAGATATCACTCAAGAGAGAAATGGGTCTCTAAAATCAAGTACGAACTCGTGATTTCTCTAGCTAAGTGCATATAGTTCGGCCACTAAGCCTGGTCACCTAGGGAGAAGTCCTAATCTAGAAATGACAAAAAGCAGAAATGAGAAGTCAAACCTACGTGACAAGGAATGAAGAAAGAGTGGTTACATGATAACCAACTCAAAGGTCTATCGTCGAAGATGAGCGGGAATGACCCAAGGGGCATCAATCTACCACTTGCGCCAATAGTGAGCTAATCTTGGAAAACATAAGAGATTTCCATTCATTATGAGCATCGGACTTGTTATAATCTAAGTCTCAAAGAACCAAACCTACAAAGTTGAAAAAAAGCATAAGCATTCGAAACCTAAAAAGAAGCAAAGACATATAGCATGACGATCTCAAATTCTTAAAAAAATAACTTGGAGGCAAGACTTGAACTTTCCAATTTGGTTCCTTGTGCACTGATCGAGAGCCCAATACATGTGGCAAAGAGCAGCTTGCCCCTAGGCATACTAGTTAAACTCCCAAATATTAATCAGGCTCAGAAGAATGTTGATGTTCACCATAGAACCCCTTATCTCAAAACATAACCAAGAAAGAGTCACAACCATAAAGGCCCTACCCTCGCACTCAATAGGCAAATCTGCTCCTCTGCCAGAAGTCTAGAACTTCATGAGCTTCTCACAAGAGATACCTTTGTACTCTCTAGAGTATCCAATCAAAGCCTCGATAAGGCGATTATCAAAATGGTGACAAGAAAAACAGGCATTGAAATGAAGAACCTGACCCTTGAACGACAAACCAGTGATGTCATAATAATCCATGGGAGTGATACTATACTTACCACAACTGAAGTGGAAAGCCTGAGTAGTGTCAGACTATATGCTTAAAAGTTATGTCGAGACACCATCAGGAATTTAGGGATAACCCTTTGACTTCTTATACTTGAGGTTGGCAATCATCCTACCTACAGATGTCCCCTTGTTGCTTCCTAAATGGACTACCTAGCATGTGCACTAGGGTCAAAGTAGTGTGGTAAGTATAAGGTCGTATCCCACAAGGAGTAGTGTAAAATAGTTTGAGGTTTCCCTAGTAGACTAGTTTAGGGGAAGTCTTCTTAATTACAAGTTTTGGTTGTTGGTTGAAAAGCAATAGAATAAATGAATATAGACAATAATGAAAGGCACAAGCTTCACCTACCCATGACAATGTAAGGTTTCCATCCTCGAAAGATATGTTAAACTACTTGATTATGCACATAGATCTAAGGTATATTAACCAGATTTCCCCAACCTTACCCCTCGACCTACTTGGTTTCTAAGATTCACTAACTTAAGTCTCCCCTCGATACTTGTTAAATTAGTAAAATTGAATTAGGATCTGTTAAGAATTTAATCGAAATAAAAACCCTTAACACATACACAATCCCCCCTCGGTTTCTTGTAATATGTGTGTGTGTTTGTGATTCAAACTATAACAAATCTCCCATCGGTACTTATTGTTAAAGCATGTATGAGCCGGCCGAACCCAATTAAATATTACTCAAACACATCAATCATTAAATGATTCAAAATAAGATTCTACATACTTACATCGGAGAAAGTCTTACCCTACCTAAGACAAGCTCGGCTTGCAAACAGATTACCTCTACATAATAAAGAAAATACTGAACTTTATTGATGAGAATGGAATTTCCCAAAGGGGTACATGTTTACCATTGGTGAAGAGGGGTATAAATACCCACCAAGTGATAAAAACAAACCTAATTAGTCTTTATCTAAAAAGGAAAGCAAATCCTAATAAAGGAAGGACTCTAAACTTGCCTAACAAGAAAATAACAAAGTAGGAATAAATAAATGATAAAATCTCTTCTTTTCTTGCAGAAATCACGTCTACATCAGCTCCTAATTTGGTGGTTAACTTAAATTATGATTCTTCTCCTTTTTAGTCTCTTTTTCCTCAAATTTCCAATTTAGCACAGTCTGTTGGAAAAGTCTCCCAAATTTCGGCGACAACCTGAAATTGTGCCAAAAATAAATAAATAATTATTTAATTTCAGGAAATTAAACACAATAAAGGCACAATAAATCACTACAATATTTCACTTATCAAATACACCCACACTTGAACATTTGCTTGTCCTCAAGCAATTTACTTTAGACAAAGAGACAACACAAACTTCATAACAAAACATGGAAAGTCTCCTACAATTTGGAAAGTCACATTTAGAACTTAATTCCAACACAAGGAAAACCTTAGCAAAGAAATCTCATATTTCCACATAACGCATCAAAGAAAGAGAAATTAGACTTCTAACTTCAATGAAGTAGCAGCAAAAATCAGAATACCTCACCCCTCATTCGGTGACGCCTCACTACCTTTATACTATAAGCTTGCCAATCGGTCAAATCTCCACCACAAAGTATTGAATGCATATACTATCAAAAGGTCTTTAAAAGGGTTGTAACATTAGGCTTAAGTAAGGGTATGGAAAAGGGAATTTCGTGTGTAAGGAGTTTCCAATAGAAATTATGTTAATGAGCATGCAACTTCTTTTGGGACAAGAAAACGTTATTCAGAAGCAGACTATCTTCAAGCATAAAAAACCTTTGACATTGTCGTTCACATAAGCTTTTCGTTCAAGCACATCTCATCAAAGTACAACAACCTAGAGAAACTTTTATTCATGCTCAAACACAACAAAAAATTCAAGAACGTAAGTACATTTTTTTTTTCTTTTTTTTTCTTTCTTTTTTTCATTTTTTTTCAAATTTTGTTTCTTTTTCTTTTCTTCCAATTTTTTTTCTTTTTTTGATTGAAAATACAAACAAATGACAGTGAGGCTTTCTCAGGTTATGCTGATATTTGAGGTTGTCTTCTGGTTCTAGACAGTTTCATTAGGGTAGATCTTTTGAGTCGGGAAAGTCTTCCTCAGCTGATATTGTTGTTGCATTGAGTGATGATAATCTCTTTGGAAAACTTAGGGTCTTTTTTGGAAATTAAAGTTAAGGTTGTTTGGTTTGTAATGTATGTAAGAAAGAAAAGGCTTAGGCTCAAAGGGGGTAATCTAAGGATAAAATATTGAAAAGGGTAGGCTTTTTGGCTAGAGGGGGTAAATACGAATACCTTAATCATTTAATATATTCATTCAATGGTGGTCTTGATAAGTACTAGCACACAATAGCAAGTATAAGCACACATTTCCCATGGCAAGTTCTAGCTAAAAACAGAAAGGTCGCCTATAAGAGTTGCGTATCTAATTTAGGCCATAAAATTGAAGTAAAAGTTAAAATTTTAAAAACTTAAACATGCTTATGGGTCCTACAAGATCACTCTACTAAATTTTTCAAAGTCCTAAAATTTCATTCTGAATCTTTGTTAAAAAGTATCCAATTTCCACTTTACAAAGACTTCAAAAGTTTCATTATTAACTAAGGTAATCTAACAATGAGCACAAAGCAAATTCAGTTAGAAAAATAATGTCAAATGGGGGCAATCTTAAGGTTTTCCCAAAACAATTAAGCATAGGTAATGAAAATCTAAAAGTCAAAAGATGAAAAATCATGCATAAATGTCTTAATCCCCCCACACTTAAACTATGCTTTTCCCTCAAAGCATTGAAAAATGAAATACAAAGAGGGTGAGAAAATACTTCCTTAGATAATACGATAATGAAAGGCTAGATGTTACCGTTCACCATGACAGAAAAGAGAGATTAAGAAAACCTTGAGGTTTCCTCCAGAATTGCTTCACTTGGTGCGTGAAGCAGGCACAACTACCAGACTGTCTCAAGGTTGTTCGAGAAGGAAGACTTTCTCCATAACTTCAAGTTGTCCTTTATTATTCCTACAAAGCCAACAAAACATAAGAACTAAAAAAACTTTAAAATAAACTAAGAATGCAAGACAAAGAAAAGTTTTGGTTTTCCCAACAATTTGCTTCAATTGGTGTTTGAAGCGAACACCAAAATGGAGGTTGTTCAAGGAGGCTCATATATGAATGTTGAAAATTGTAGATTAATGTGTTGATGTTGTTGTTGATGAACATCCACGTCTCTCTATGACTTTAATGGATCTTCAATCAAAGGTTGTGTAAGGACTATCTCAGTAAGCTTTTCTTCATCTTTCAAGATTTCTAGAACCATTACTTCTGGGGAAGTCTTCTGTGGTTCCGAAGTTGGGGTAGTCTCAGATTGCTCTTGTGGTTACTCACTGTTAAGCACAATCTTATCATGGTGTTAAGCAGAAAAGTTCAAATTGTGATCAGGTTGCTCAGTCAAAACCTCAGATTGCCCAGCTGCATAATAAAAATCATCCACAACCATATTGTTAGAATAATCATCAACTTTACCATCCCTTTGAGATTCCTTCATAGAGTTCATCATAATGTTGCTTGGAGAGACCTTCTCATCCTTTGAAATCACCATATTGGCTATTTGCTCAACTTTGGTCTCCAAGTTCTTAAGTGAATCTTGTGTTTGCTTCATGAACTCCATCATCACCTCTTTCAAGCTAGGTTCCATTGGTTCATATGGTACCTACTGGAAGAGATGTTGAGGTTACTAGAATGGTTGATGAGGTTGTTGGAATAAGAATTGAGGTTGTCAATGTCCAGTGATAGCACTTTAAGGTAGGGGACAATCCAACCGAGGTTGTTGAAAAAGGGACTAAGATCCAGGAAAAGGTAAGCTCTTCTCTGAGTGCACTTGTAATATCTTGTAGGTCACCATTTGCAAGAGTTTCTAGTCAAAATTTGTGCTCATCGGTTATCCTATTATGAAAGATTTGAATCTGCTTCCATTTGGGTATACCATGGTTTGGTACTCTTCTAAATAAGCCTTTGGATCTTTCCCAAGTTTGCTGGAAAGACTCCTTCTCAAATTGGGAAACCCTAAAAATTTCATTCCTGAGTTGGAAAACTTTGGAAAGTGGAAAGTATTTTGTCAAGAAAGTCTCGGCCATTTGCTTCAAAGTTGTGATCGAACCAGGTTGTAACGACTTAAACCAAGATTTTGCCTTATCCTGCAAAGAGAAAGTAAACAACTTTAACCTAAACACGTCATAAGATATACCACAATCAAATTTAAAAAGATTGCATATTTCAAGAAAGTCATAAAGATGATCATTTGGGTCCTCGTCAGGCAATCCTTGGAATTGAACATTTGATTGCATAAGTTTAATCATGGAAGCCTTAATTTCAACACGATCTTCTCCTTCTTCCGGTATCACGTTGCATGATATGTGTCCCGATAAAGAAGGTCTTTCATACTTCTTGAGAGTTTTCCATGGCAGGAAAGATTCATAATCTGCCATCGGGAAAGCCTATGCTTGTATCACTCGTCAGGTTGCCTGTTTAAGAGATTACGAAGGTTATCAAGAACAAAACAACTATATAAGCTAAACAAAAAAGGTCCAAAGCACCAATCTATAGTTAAATTAATTAGACTATTAAAACTTTGCTCTTTGATAATAGCGCCAACAACTTGTTGCTTCCTAAATGGACTACCTAGCAAGTGCACTATGGTCAAAGTAGTGTGGTAAGCACAAGGTCGTATCCCACAAGGAGCAGTGTAAAATAGTTTGAGGTTTCCCTAGTAGACTAGTTCAGGGGAAGTCTTCACCTACCCATGACAATGTAATGTTTCCCTCCTCGAAAGACGTGTAAAACTACTTGATTATGCATATAGATCTAAGGTATCTGAACTAGATTTCCCCAAGCTTACCCCTCGGCCTACTTGGTTTCTAAGCTTTACTAACTTAAGTCTCCCCTTAGTACTTGTTAATCAGTAAACTTTCATTTAGATCAGTTAAGAATTAAATCGAAATTAAAACCCGTAGCACATACATAATCCCCCTCGGTTTCTGGTAATATGTGTGTGTGTGTTTACGATTCTAACTATAACAAATCTCCCCTCGGTACTTATTGTTATAGCATGTATGAGCAGGCCGAACCCAATTAAATATTACTCAAACACATCAATCATCAAATGATTCAAAATAAGATTTTACATACTTACATCGGAGAAAGTCTTACCCTACCTGGGATAGGCTCGGCTTGCAAACAGATTACCTCCATATAATAAAGAAAATACTGAACTTTATTGATGAGAATGGAATGCCCTAAAAGTTTACCACTATTAAAGAGGGCTCTAAATACCCACCAAGTGATAAAAACAAGCCTAATTAGTCTTTATCTAAAAAGGAAAGCAAATCCTAATAAAGGAAGGACTCTAAACTTGTCCAACAAGAAAATAACAAACTAGGAATAAATAAATGATAAAATCTCTTCTTTTCTTGCATAAATCACATCCACATCAGCTCCTAATTAGGTGGTTAAATTGAATTATGATTCTTCTCCTTTTTAGTCTCTTTTTCCTCAAATTTCCAACTTAGCACAGTCTGTTTGGAAAGTCTCCCTAGTTTCGGCCACAACCTAAAATTGTGCCAAAAATAAATAAATAATTATTCAATTTAAACACATAAAAGGTGCAGTAAATCACTACAATATTTCACTTATCAAATACCCCAACACTTGAACATTTGCTTGTCCTCAACCAATTTACTTTAGACAAACAGACAACATAAACTTTATAACAAAACACGGAAAGTCTCCTGCAATTTGGAAAGTCAAACAGCTTTGAACAAGTTCAGAAATTAATTCCAACACAAGGAAAACCTTAGCAAAGAAATGTCATATTTACACTTAAAGCATGCAAAGAAAGAGAAATTAGACTTCTTACTTCAATGAAATAGCAACAAAAATTAGAATACCTCACTCCTCATTCAGTGACGCCTCACTACCTTTAGACCACAAGCTTACCAATCGGTCAAATCTCCACCACAATGTATTGAATGCATATACTATCAAAAGGTCTTTAAAAGGGTTGTAACGTTAGGCTTAAGTAAGGGTATAGAAAAGGGAATTTCATGTGTAAGGAGTTTCCAATAGAAATTATGTTAATGAACATGCAACTTCTTTTGAGACAAGAAAACATAATTCAGAAGCAGACTATCTTCAAGTACAAAAAAACCTTTGACATTGTCGTTCAGAGAAGCTTTTCCTTTAAGCACATCTCTTCAAAGTACAACAACCTAGAGAAACTTTTATTCATGCCTCAAACACTACTAACAATTCAAGAACATAAATATTTTTTTTTTCTTCTTTTTCTTTCTTTTTCTTTCTTTTTTTCATTTTTTTCGATTTTTTTCATTTTCTTTTCTTTCAATTTTTTTTCTTTTTTTTTGATTGAAAATACAAATAAATGACAGTGAGGCTTTCTCAAGTTGTGCTGATATTTGAGGTTGTCTTCTGGTTCCAGATAGTTTCATCAGGGAAGATCTTCTGAGTCGGGAAAGTCTTCCTCAGTTGATATTGCTGTTGCATTGAGTGATGATAATCTCTTTGGAAAACTTAGGGTGTTTTTGGGAAATCAAAGTGAGGGTTGTTTGGTTTGTAATGTGTGTAAGAAAGAAAAGGCTTAGGCTCAAAGGGGATAATCTAAGGATAAAATATTGAAAAGGGCAGGCTTTTCGGCTAGAGAGGGTAAATCCTAATGCCTTAATCATTTAATATATGCATTCAATGGTGGTCTTGATAAGTACTAGCACACAATAAAAAGTATAAGCATGCATTTCCCATGGCAAGTTCTAGCTAAAAACAGAAAGATCGCCTATAAGGTTTTTGTATCTAATTTAGGCTATAAAATTGAAGTAAAAATTAAAATTTCAAAAACTTAAACATGCTTATGGGTCCTACAAGTTCACTCTACTAAATTTTTCAAAGTCCCAAAATTTTATTCTGAAACTTTGTTAAAAAGTATCCAATTTCCACTTTACAAAGACTTCACAAGTTTCATTATTAAGTAAGGTAATCTAACAATGAGCGCAAAGAAAATTCAATTAGACAGACAAAGTCAAACAGAGGCAATCTTAAGGTTTTCCCGAAATAATTAAGCATAGGTAGTGAAAATCTAAAAGTCAAAAGATGAAAAATCAATAATAAAAATCTTAATCCCTCCCCCATACTTAAATTATGCTTTGCCCTCAAAGCATTCAAAAATGAAAAACAAAGAGGGTGAGAAAAGTCTTTCCTGAGATAATAAGATAAGGAAAGGCTAGATGTTATTGTTCACTATGACAAAAAAGAGAGATTGAGAAAACCTTGAGGTTTCCTCCAGAATTGCTTCACTTGGTGCGTGAAGCAGGCACAACTACCAGACAGTATCAAGGTTGTTCGAGAAGGAAGACTTCCTCCATAACTTCAAGTTGTCCTTTATTACTCCTACAAAGCAAACAAAACATAAGAACTAAAAAAATTAAAAATAAACTAACTAAGAATGCAAGAGAAAGAAAAGTTGCGATTTTTCCAACAAGTTACTTCAATTGGTGTTTGAAGCGGACACTAAAATGGAGGTTGTTCAAGGAGGCTTATATATGAATGTTGAAAATTGTAGATTAATGTATTGATGTTGTTGTTGATGCACATCCACGTCTCTCCATGACTTTAATGGATCTTTAATCAAAGGTTGTGTAAGGACAGTCTTAGCAAGCTTTTCTTCATCTTTCAAGATTTCTAGAACCATTACTTCTGGGGAAGTCTTCTGTGGTTCGAAAGTTGGGGTAGTCTTAGATTGCTCTTGAGGTTGCTTACTGTTAAGCACAATCTCATCATGGTCTTGAGTAGAAAAGTTGAAGTTGTGATCAGGTTGCTTAGTTAAAACCTTAGATTACCCACCTGCATAAAAAAAGTCATCCATAACCATATTCTTAGAATAATCAATAACTTTACCATCCCTTTGAGATTCCTCTATAGAGTTCATCATAATGTTTCTTAGAGAGACCTTTTCATCCTTTGAAATCACCATATTGGCTATTTGCTCAACTTTGGTCTCCAAGCTCTTAAGTGAATCTTGTGTTTGCTTCATGAACTCCATCATCACCTCTTTCAAGCTAGGTTCCATTGGCTCACATGGTACCTGCTGGATGATATGTTGAGGTTGATGGAATGGTTAATGAGGTTGCTAGAATAAGAATTGAGGTTATCGATGTCTAGTGATAGCACTTTGAGGTAGGGGACAATCAAACTGAGGTTGTTGAAAAAGGGACTGAGGTTGTTTCAATGGCATTTGAGACTGTACGGTCAGAAACCAAGGTTGTATGAAAGATGGTTGAGGCTGTCCTGAAAATTGTTAGACAACCTCAGATCCGGGAAAAGGTAAGCTCTTTTCTGAATGCCACTTATAACTTGTGTACACCACTTTCTCAATGAGGGCAAAGGCTTTGTCGGGCTCCATATCTTCTAGGTCATCATTTGTAAGAGTTTCTAGTCAAAATTTGTGCTCATCGGTTATCCTATTATAAAAAATTTGAATTTGCATCCATTTGGGTACATCATGTTTGGTACTCTTCACAATAAGCCTTTGAATCTTTCCCAAGCGTGCTGGAAAGACTCATTCTCAAATTGGGAAAACCTAAATATTTCATTCCTGAGTTGGACAACTTTGTAAGGTGGAAAGTATTTTGTCAAGAATGTCTCAGCCATCTGCTTCCAAGTTGTGATCGAACAAGGTTGTAACTACTTACACCAAGATTTTGCCTTATCCTGCAAGGAGAAAGGAAACAACTTTAACCTAAACACATCATAAGATATACCACGATCAAATTTAAAAAGATTGCATATTTCAAGAAAGTCATAAAGATGATCATTTGGGTCCTCGTCAGGCAATCCTTTGAATTGAACATTTGATTGCACAAGTTTAATTATGGAAGCCTTAATTTGAACTCGATCTTTTCCTTCTTCCGGTATCACAATGCATGACATGTGTACCAATAAAGAAGGTCTTCCATACTCCTTGAGAGTTTACCATGGCAGGAAGGATTCATAATCTGCCATCGAGAAAGCCTTTGCTTGCTTCACTCGTCAGGTTGCCTACTCAAGAGATTACTATAAAGTCTTCAAGGATTTTGCCTTTGTCATCAGGTTGCTAAGAACAAAACAACTATACAAGATAAGTAAAAAAGGTCAAAACACCAATCTACAGTTAAATTAATCAGACTATTAAAACTTTGCTCTTCGACAACGACGCCAAACACTTGTTGCTTCCTAAATGGACTACCTAGCAAGTGCACTACGGTCAAGGTAGTGTGGTAAGCACAAGGTCATATCCCACAAGGAGCAGTGTAAAACAATTTGAGGTTTCCCTAGTAGACTGGTTCAGGGGAAGTCTTCTCAATTATGAATTTTGGTTATTGGTTGAATAGCAATAGAATAAATAAATATAAACAATAATAAAAGGCACAAGCTTCACCTACCCATGACAATGTAAGGTTTCCCTCCCCGAAAGACGTGTAAAACTACTTGATTACGCACATAGATCTAAGGTATCTGAACCAGAATTCCCCAAGCTTACCCCACGGCCTAATTGGTTTCTAAGCTTTGCTAACTTGAGTCTCCCCTCGGTACTTGTTAAATCAATAAACTTTCATTAAGATTAGTTAAGCATTAAATAAAAATTAAAACCCATAGCACATACATAATCCCCCTCGGTTTCTTGTAACTTGTGTGTGTGTTTATGATTCTAACTATAACAAATCTCCCCTCGGTACTTATTGTTATAGCATGTATGAGCAGGCCGAACCCAATTAAATATTACTCAAACACCTCAATCATCAAATGATTCAAAATAACCTTTTACATACTTACATCGGAGAAAGTCTTACCCTACCTGGGATAGGCTCGGCTTGCAAACAAATTACCTCCATATAATAAAGAAAATACTGAACTTTATTGATGAGAATGGAATCCCCCAAAAGTTTACCACTGGTAAAGAGGGCTATAAATACCCACCAAGTGATAAAAACAAACCTAATTAGTCTTTATCTAAAAAGGAAAGCAAATCCTAATAAAGGAAGGACTCTAAACTTGTCCAACAAGAAAATAACAAACTAGAAATAAATAAATGATAAAATATCTTCTTTTCTTGCATAAATCACGTCCACATCAGCTCCTAATTAGGTGGTTAACTTGAATTATGATTCTTCTCCTTTTTAGTCTCTTTTTCCTCAAATTTCCAACTTAGCACAGTCTGTTGGGAAAGTCTCCCCAGTTTTGGCCACAACCTGAAATTGTGCCAAAAATAAATAAATAATTATTCAAATTAAGGAAATTAAACACATAAAAGGCACAATAAATCACTACAATATTTAACTTATCACCCCTCAACCAAAGCCTTGGCACCCGGAGAAAGCGCTCTATACCAGGTCCCAAACTAAGTAATGTTGGCACCGTCATGGTCGGTAACCCGATAATAATGAAACATGCATTGCATTAACTTTCAAAATTCATCCAAAAAAATATACTTAAAAATGCATATGCATGTAATCTATAATCTTGCATTTGCATAAAAATCTAATTCATTTTTGCACCAATCCTAATTTTGCAAACGCATTATTTTCAGATAAATTTTTCTCACAAAAAAAAAATTCAAGGCATATAAGAATTTTCTAGAGGAACCAACTCTATCATGCATCATATTTCACATAAAAAGAAAAATGACAAAATTTTATTGTGCATTTTCTAATGAAGCATAGCATAACCAAGCACAATCAAAATTAATTGACATCGAAATAATAAACACAAAGAGCATAAAAATAAGAATAAAAAAAGGAAAAGAAAAACTAACCAGGTTCCAAGAAAGATGGGACACGCGCTCTAAGGCAATGGGGATTTCCTTGTTGGTGACCCTGTGAAATCCCCAATTAGGAGGCAATCCGCACAAAGCTTCAATGGGTACCCTAGCAAGCTCTACTTGCTGCCCCCAATGTTGACATGATAAGTTCGCACTAGAAGGTTCGGAAGAGCGACCCGGACATTGTAAAGCTTGAACCACATAAAAATTTCGAAAAAACAAAACATAAGCGAAAACATTGGGAAGAAAAGCAAAGAAAGCAACAAGAAATCTGAATTAGAGAAGAGAGGAATTGTTGGTGTAAAGAGAAATGAAGAATCATATTTGTTTTTATAGCCAGCATGCAATGAGCCCGCGAGTTCATTATCTAGGTAATTAGCCCACCAGCTAATTACGTATCCACGTGGGATGCGTGTACACGTTGATTCCGCATTTTGACTATTAATGTGTAACGGCTAGAAAAGTTACCGTTAGATAGGCGATAAGCCTACGGGCTCATTACCTACTTTCAACTTTTTTTACATTTTTCATTTTCTACAATGTTTACAAAATGAGTGGACCTAAAAGCTATATTTACACAACATCTATTGCGTTTCTGCATTAAAATAATTCTAAAACTATATTCGACCCTCGGTCAATTTTAATTTAATCATTTTCATTCAATTAAACATTTTTTAATCGAAGGGGCAAAATATTTTTGTTTTAAAATTAGTCGATTAAAAATATTTTAACTCATTTTCCATCACACACATTATTTTGTTTGTTTCGCATGCGACTAAATTTCTAACACGAAATCTATGTACGCGAGGGGCAACCTGTTAGCACAGGTCCGTTTTAGCTTGATGAAGAATTATGCCTATTTCAACCAGTGATCAGATAATAGACCCAAAAGGACCGAATTTTCATCAAAAAACCTGAAATTCAAAAATCTACATTCCAAGGAAGCTTCGATTTAGCGTTTCCTACAGAAAAATCAAAAAGTCAAAGTTTTGGTCAAATCAGGCAATGAGCCCACAGGCTCATTACCTCTATATAGTAAAAAAATCAAATCTCGATAAGATTCATGAGATTTACTAACAGATTTGATAAATTTACACTCAAGTGGGAAATGAGCCCACGGGGACCAAACTTTCCATTTCAGGCAGTAGTTGAAATTCACGTAAATCATTCTTTCCATTTTCTTTCCCAGAGTCCTGAAAACAAAACTCTACCTAAATACTTTCATTTTCTGAACCAGGTGGAGTCTCTACTTTATTTTTAAATAAAGTAAAAATGCTTTATTTTAAAATTATTTTCTCTTAATAAAATGTGTATATATATTTCTCAATATAATCACATTTTGGCCTATAAAAAACCATGTTTTTCACAATCAGTAAGTTTACGTGAAAAATAGTAAAATATTTTTCTCTTTAATAAACCAACTATTTTATTACACAAAGGCATATGCTTATCAAATGCAACATCGCGGTTTCCTCAAACTGTGACCAAACATGCCCCGCGCACAGCACCCTACGTGCATCACCATCGAAACTAAGCCAGCTCACAGGTGGCTTCGCAATTGTTCCTCCATCTCTCTTGGCCTTACAGTTCTCCTACTTGACCCTCTTCTGCTCAAGGGCCTTTGCCTCATCCTAGGTCTTATTAAACAAAAGCTTATGGAATTTCTTGTCATATATAGGCTTGCCTTCAACCTTGTCTTCTTTCATACGATCCACTCCATTTTTAAAGAGGATTTTTGTAATGATCCCTTATGGTAATACTTGTGCTGCTGCATGTAGTGGATGAGAAGCACAGTAGTGTTTAGTTCCCTCCTCTCAACCCAGTGTTGAAGCACACCGTGCTGGAATGTGGAAGCAGTGTTGATAAACCCCTTCCTTACTAGTATATGCCTTACTATCACAAACTGTATCATCCCATGTACCTCCGGCTAGTGGGTTGAGCTTTTCTCACCAAAGAATCTTACTGGTAGCCATATTGTCGGCTCAACTTCACCTTGAGCTCATCCCCATCATTCCTCATCACCACCTCACTATTCTTCACATTAAAGTGGGTTACAAACAACTGAGAAGATACAGTGATTACCTTTCCTTGATCTTTAGTCCGAATAGCATCAGCATAATTATGAATCCTCATGTTATCATAAAACTCTTTGACTAGCGTGGTTCCAGATCTTGGTCCTTATTTAGTAGGTTTATGAAGGAATCCATCTCAAAGATATAATTATCTCTGAGATAATCAGAGGGCACCGTGGAGTCCACTTGATTGAATTTTACTTCAATGAAGTCTTCATCTTTGAATGATGATTTGGGTTACTGATTTCTTGGGAAAACTACAGCTTGGTTCTTAGTTCTTGATATTTGAGGGTGTTTAGAAGATTTTAGGATTTCTATGGGTATTTTGCAGAGTAACAGTAGAAAGTTGGGGGCTTTTTATATAGTGAGGAAGGTTAGGGTATTTTGGTAATCTGGAAGTGGTTAGTTTTAACTCGATTGATGAGTTGTCCCTTAAATTTGGAAAGAGGGATTAATGGTGTGAAAACTGAAGAATTTGAGGGGTTTGTTGCATTTGTAACTGTTATGATTTACCGCCCAATAATTGTACGATAAACATTTAAAATTCAAAATGTGTACGTACAGTTACTTGTCAGTGCCGTTACTGCTATTTGACACTCTTGTTTGATAAGCTGGAATTTTTTCTCTTCCAGAACTTGAATTAATGTAGTTTTCTTTTCTTCCTTGTTTCTTTTTCTTCTTAGATTGGATTTGACATTCCAATAGCCTCCCAAGCTTGTTGAAATGATCTTTACTAAGTGGTTTAGTAAAGATATATGCCCTTTGCTCATTTGTTGGAATGTAGACCAAGATTACATCTTTCTTCATTACATGATCACTTAAAAAATGGTGTCTGATGTTGACATGCTTCATCCTATTATGTAGCACTGGATTCTGTGGCACATCAATTGCACTCTTGTTGTTACACATCACATCTATTCAACCTGCTTATACTCTATAATCTTCTAGCTATTGTTTCATCCATAAAAGTTGAGCAACACAACTTCTAGCAGCTATATATTCTGCTTCTATTATTGATAATGCCATTGATGTTGTATTTTTATTGTACCATGATGCTAAGCAATCTCCAAGAAAATGACAGCCTCCAAATGTGCTTTTTCTTTCAAGCATATCTCAACCATAGTCTACATTAGTGTACCATTGTGATGTAAAATTGCCATTACTAGGATACCATAAACCAACTTTAGTTATTCCTAGCAAGTATCTTAGTAAACTCTTGACAGCTTTCAGATGTGATTCTTTAGGATTGGCTTGATATCTTGCACAATAGAAACATGCATAGTGTATATTCGGTCTACTTGCAGTTTGATATAGAAGTGATCCAATCATCCCTCTAAATAGCTTCTGATCTACCTCTTCTTTATCACAATCCTTTGAAAGAATTGTATCTGATCCCATGGGAGTGGAAATTGGCTTGCTCCTATCCATGTCAAACTTCTTGAGGATTTCCTCGATATATTAGGATCGATTTATAAAAATCTCATTCGAACTTTGCTAGATTTGAAGACCAAGGAAGAAGTTGAGTTCTCCCATCATTGACATCTCAAATTCTTTCTTCGTTTGAGTGATGAATTCTTAACACATCCTCTCATTAGTTGCTCTAAAGATTATATCATCCACATAAATTTGAATAAGAAAGACATTATTGTTTTTCTTCTCGATGAAAAGTGTTGTATCTGCCTTCCCCCGGATATATCCCTTAGATATGATAAATGATGTCAACCTCTCATACCAAGTTCTTGGAGCTTGGTTTAATCCATCGAGAGCTGTCTTCAGCTTGTAGACATGCTCCAAATGTTTCGAGTCTTCAAATCCGGGTAGCTATTTAACATAGGCTTCTTCTTGAATTACCACATTTAGGAAGGCACTCTTGACATCCATTCGGAATAAGGTGAATCCCATGTATGATGAAAAAGTACATAAGATCTTGATTGCTTCCAGTCTTGCTACTGGAGCAAAAGTTTCTTCAAAGTCTATTCCTCATTGTTGATTGTATTCTTGAGCAACCAACCTTGCTTTGTTTCTCACCACTACTTCAGATTGATCTAGTTTGTTCCAAAGGGCCCAATTTGTGCAAATGAATGACTTCCCTTCTGATAGTGGTACTAGATCCCAAACATCATTTCTTGTAAACTAATCTAGTTCTTCTAGCATGGCCATCATCCAACTTTCATCTCCTTCTGCATCTTGAAATTTCTTTAGCTCAATGAGTGAGAAAAATGCATCATGGCTCATCATTCTATAGTGTTGTCCTCTAGTTCTCATTAGATTTTAAACATTGTCCAAAATGGCTTCTATTAGATGATTCCTATGAGTCTGGGTTTCTCTTTGAAGATCTTTGTATTGTAGTGGCACTTGTTCTCTATCAGCTTCAACTCCTTCATTTACTTCTTGTTCATCGTTGAAGTCTATTTCTACATTATGGGGATTATTTGGAGGCAGATCTGAGTTGCAGTTGATTTGTTCATCTTCTTCTTTGTATTTATTAACTTAAGAGATTCCCTGAATCTCCACAAGTTCTGCTTCCTCCGAAACTGTGTCATTCGGATCTTGATTTCTTTTTCCTACATGGTTAGTCTCATCAAAATCTACATGTATTGACTCAACCATAGTTTAAGTTCTCTTGTTAAATACTTTGTAAGCTTTACTATGTATTGAGTAGCCAAGGAAGATAGCTTCATCAAATTTTGGATCAAATTTCCCTAGTTGCTCTCTATCACTTAGGATGAAACGCTTGCATCTAGATGCTATAAAATACCTTATTTAAGGTTTCTTTCCCTTCCAAATTTCATATGGGGTTTTGTTCATGTTTTTTCCAAGGAGAGCTCCATTTGGAATGTAACATGCAGTATTTACAACTTCTCCCTAAAAGTATTGAGGTAGGTTGTTCTCACTTAGCATTGTTCGAACCATTTCAACTATATTATGTTCTTCCTTTCTACAATGTATGAGTAGAGAAGTTGTGCTCAATGCCTTTTGAATCACAGAATTAAGCAAATTAATTATTTTTTGATTCTCCTCCATTATCACTTCGGATGAGTGTAATCATTATGCCTTGTTCTACCTCTATTCTAATGAATATTCTTCAGAAATGCTCGAAGGCAGCATCCTTGCTAGCTAGTAGAGCTACCCAGGTATAGTGAGAATAATCATCCATAATAACCATGGTGTATTCTCTTCTACCTAAGCTCATTGGTTTAATAGGACCAAAGAGATCAATATGTAATATTCAAGAACTCTACCGATAGGTATATAAGGGATGGAAGGGAAACTTTTTCTAGTTTGCTTTCCTAGTTGACATGCAGTTCATATTTGATCCTCATTAAAAGTAACCTTAGTAAAACCCTCAACTAGTTCCTTTTTGGCTAGTTTTAATAGGAGGTTCATGCGAACATTTCCCAACCTCGATGCCATAGCCATGATTCCTCTTCTTTAGACACTAAGCATGTATTATTTTTATTAGTATTTTTAATGTTTACATAATAAACATTGTTAACTCTAGGTGCATGAAGAATAAGTTGATTGGACTTACTATCAATGATTGAGTAACATTCGGAGTCAAAGATCACCTTCCTCCCTTTATCGCAAAGCTGAGCATCACTGAGTAGGTTGAACTTCAGTCCATCAACTAGAGAGACGTCTTATATTTTTAAATCAGATCCAATGGTTCCATGCCCAATGATCTGTCCTTTTTTATTGTCTCCAAAACTCACTTTTACTCCCTTCTTCCGGGTTAGTATGATAAAGGCTCATTCATCACCAGTCATGTGCCTTGAACATCCACTATCAATGTACCAGGTTTGTTGATCTTCAGTGGACTTCAGGCATATCTATGGAATAGATCAAGTAGGTTTGGGTTCCCAATCAGATTTGGGTCCTCTCGGGTTAATAACCATTACCGGCCATGGATTAATATCATAATAGCCATTTTTAAATCTACACATTTTAGTCAAATGGTTATTTCTACCACAAAACCTGCACCCGAAAATTGGTTTTTTCTATTCAAGCTTCTTTTCAATCTTTTGAAGATCTTTTTCTCCAAAATCTCTAGCATATCCATCTTTGGATAGTGGCAAGTTTGGTTGTCTTGTTTGCGTCGGTAGCTGGCCAGAGGAGCTATTTCTGCTTTTTGATTCTTCCTTTGCTTAACTAGTTGGTGATCATATATTACCGTAATTTTTCCTTTTTGAGCAGTTGTGTATCTCTGTGCTCGAGGTTATCTGCTGATATTCTTTCTTCTTGGATTTGAAGGCTTTGGATTCCTTCTAGTAGCTTCCTTCATCAAGGCTAGTTCTCTCTATATCCATGATAGATTTGCACTGAGTAATGTGGCTTGAGACTTTAGGGAGTTCTCTTTAATAGCTTGACAAGGCTTTCTAGCCCTTATGAGATTTATTTCTCATCCCATGCCTTAACATCTTCAGCTAGCTCTATTACTTGTCTTCAAAGAAGGTTGATGTCTCTTTTATCTTCTTTACATTATTGATCACTATTACTAAAGACCTAGCAAAATCATTGAATGAAATAGAGTTAGAGTGAGAGTTTACCTCTGTACTAGATGACTCAGACTCTGATTCTTCAGCTTGCTTAGTAGTTTGTTGAGTTATTCCTCTTTCGAAATGATCTGCCTCTAGCTCAATTAGTGCAATGAATGCACAGTTCGTTGTTTTTTCCTTATCCAAAGTTGATGAGCAACTGCTTTCATCGTTGTTGCTCCAGGTGGCCACCTTAGCCTTTTCTATGTACTTCTTCTCCTTTTTTAGCTTAGGAAATTATGCTTTGATTTATCCTTTTTCACCATATTCAAAGTAGGCCATCTCCTTCTTGTGATCCTTCTTATCATTTGGACCTTTTCTGTATTTGTCCTTTCTGGATTTGCTTTTTTTTCCTTCTTCTCAAGTTAAACCTTCTAAAGTTTCTTCTTGGTTTCTTTTCTTCATTTTTCAGGAATTTGTTGAATTTTCTGGCCAGCATAGCCAAGTCATCTTCTTTATATGGAGATTCCAGAGGAGATTATGTTCTAGAGGAGTCCGCCTTGAGGGTAATTCCTTTCATTTTCTCTTCAAGATTCTTTTCTTGTTGATTGTATCTTTCTAGAGATAGTTCTTGAGTTTGTAAGTTTCCAATGAGTTCATCATAACCACAAAATTTCAGGTCATAAGCTTCCTCAATGGTGTTTTTTTTATTATCCCATTCCTTGGTGAGACTCCAAAGAATCTTCTTCACAATTTCCTCTTTTGCGATCTCCTTTCCCAGTCTCTTCATCTCATTTATTAGATTTGTATATCTGGTATTCATGCTGCCGATTGACTCTTTTGGTTCCATCTTGAAATTTTCCAGTTTTTGCTAGAGAAGATCAATCTTGGCTTCGTGACCTTTGTTGGTTCCTTCATAAGTCACCTCAAGTTTTTGCCAAATTTCCAAAACTGTTTTGTAGCCTGAGATCCTGTTAAATTTAGCTGCACTCAAAGCATAATGAAGCATGTTAATAGCATTTGCGTTTTCACGCAATTTCTTATAATCATTATCATCCCATCAATTGGACGGTTTTCTGGTTGTAATACCCTCAACCTAATAAGTAGGGACATATTGGTCATCCTTAATGGACATCCATGCTAGCATGCTCTATGCCTGTATGAAATTCATCATTCAGTGTTTCTAGAATGTGTAGTGTTCACCAGTAAAGAGTGGGGGATGGGTTATAGACATATCCTCTAAGAGAAGCTGTGAGTTTTTATCGTGATAACTCTGAATTTTGAAATCAAGTTAGACCTTTAGCTCTAGATTGTTAAGTCTCCACTTATGCACACTCGCTCTGATACCACTTTGTTGGTCCCTTAGTGATTAAAAACTAGGGTCAGAGAGGGTGAATTTACCCTTTTTGGGGAATTTTAGACTTTAAAAAGTCTTTGTGTAGTGTGCAAATGATGAATCGAAAGCTTACTATGGTAAGGTCCTAATAATGCAAATGTTCAATTTAAAATGCATTTAAAATGAGAAATTAAGGCAAAGAAAATCAAACACAGTGATTTTATACTAGTTCGGCTATGCCTACATCCACTCCCCGGAGTATCCTCCTCCAATCATAAATCCACTAGTTAGGTTGATTCTTTCATAGGCACAAATCAAGCCTTTACAGGTTTTCTCCAGAGGTTCGTTCTCTTTTAGCTGTAGGATATACTACCACAGCTAACACCTAGCTTAGCTAAGTCCTTTACAGTGTAGGATATACCACAACAGCTAACACCTACCTTAGCTAAGTACTTTTTCACTTAGGGATATACCACTAAAACTCTACCCAGTTCAAGCTAAGTCCCTAATCTCAATACGTACCCCAAGCATGAGATTTTTTACAATTTTTGTCTTTACAAACGTTGGTTTTTGAATTCTTCAAGTTAATAACCTTACTTGAGAATTCTTACAAATATATTTTAAGGGTTTAGTTCTTGGAGGGTTTTTTTATTACTGATCAAAGAGCACATTTCACAATGTAATACCTTTCTCAAATCAACCAGCATCTTCTCAACATGTGAAGCTTTCCTTTTATAGGCTTGAATTATAAATGTAGCCATTGGATAATCTTGAATCTTCACCATTGATTACATTTGAGTTGGCATAACCAGATCCTTTTATCTTTCCGCTAGACTCAACGAATGTCCCCTTATCTTTTGTAGGGATTAGTGTACCTAAAATGTCAAAAGTCGTTTCTTTGACTTTTTGCTTTCTGCAAACTTCAATGCGAAGTTTGTCTCCTTATGATCTTCACGTGCCTTCCTGTTGGTCTAGGTTAAAAAGTTAGACTATTTTTTCTCTTTCCATGTCAGTCCTTTTTGTCCTTTACTGAAATTATAAAAGCTGTAGCTTTTTAGTTTAACAAAGGCAAAAAGGTGAGTTTGACTTCAGACATCTTTGGAGGGAAAATTGATATTTTGAATATTCCCTTTTGTCTTATGGATTTCGTCTTCCGGATGACTTCATGTCTTAGTTTTGTCGAATCCTCTTCTGATGTAATCTTTACCATATGCTGTATTCTTGGACTTAGGATTTTGTTTTCTTGAATACTTTGTCCGAATGCATTCTTCTTGGACTTAGGAGGTTGTTTTCTTCAAAACCTTTATCCGGATGCATTCTTCTTGGACTTAGGAATTTTTTTCTAGATCATTGTTTTCCAACAAAGTATGATGATACAACATTAAGATGAGTTTTCCGTTCAAAACTCAGGCCGTATAACCATGAACAATGACCAATGACCAATGACCAATGCCCATAACCCATAACCAAAATTATGCCCATGACATATATCAATGACCCATATAAATATCCCAATAAATATGACTATGATTCTGAATAAATTTTAAAGAATTCAAAGGTGAGGAGTGTTGATATATGACTTTTGTATCTATTTATTTAGATAATACGCAAATAGCAATATTAGTTATTATTAGATTAGATTAGATTATATTTGAATTAGTTGAAATAATAAGAGATATTGTTCAGATTTAAAATTTAAAGTTTTATCTTTTAGTTTCATATTAGTTATCCTTGTAAGCCTATAAATAGGTATCTATATTCATAATGAAATTGTGCTCATAAGTGCCATATGCATAATATACGTTCCAGGGTACTGCATCTATAGTATCATTTTGCAGTAATCTTATATCATATCCTACAACAGAAGTCTATAGTTTGAGAATTAGGGACAATGCTTTTATATGTTAGTGTTTGGGCCAAAATTTGGTTAAATTAGTCATTACATGAGCAAATTCAATTTGATTTAACCGTTTTAAGTTTTCTTTTTTTGTGAAGAAACATGGCATTAAATTAATTGAAGCTGATAACATCACTGATAAAAAGTACGACAAAAATCATACCAAATTCTCGTAGAAAAATTAGCTGCTATAAAATGTGATGAGCAGCTTAATGCGCAGGACTAAGAACCATCATTAATATTCGAATAAAAGAGAAAAACTTAATCAGTTACTTACAATCCCTTAAGATAGAGCCCACGGGAGCTAAAATAGAAGCCTCGTTATTAAAAGCTTAACCATTTCAAGTTTTTCTTTTGACCATAATATTTCCTTACCCTATGTCCATTCAAAAGTTTTAATTAGTTTCTTATAATTTTCCCATCAATAAGTGTCGCTGGAACAAGTGACATGAAAATTGAAACATATATAGTAGAAGCATAAACAAATTAATAAGCTACCTAGTATATAAGATAACACTCGAATTGAATTGAATAGCACAAATAGAAATCACACAATTTAAATATAGAGACAATAAATATGTAGCCATGTGTCACTACAAAAAAAACGGATGTTTGGGTCCATATAAATTTGTGGTTACATATGTTAGTTCTCATTAAACTAATTTAATCCATGTTAATTCTATTTACCATTTAAATACCATACAAATGTAAGTGCTCCCCAAATTTAATCCATGTTAATTCTATTTACCATACAAATGTTAGTTCTCCCCTAATCATTAAAATTTATCATAACATTCACTATAAATTTGTGGTTACAAATGTTTGTTCTCTTTAAACTAATTTAATCCATGTCAATTCTATTTATCATATAAATATCTTATTCTTGTAGCCTTCTTTTTACACTTTTCATTCATTCTTCCACTCTTGATAAAATCCATCTCAATCTTTTTTATTTGTTCAATTTGTGATTTATTTTCGGTTTTCTATGTAAGAAATTCATAATTTCTTAATTTATAAAATTATTAATTTCTATTAACGGGCATCATATAACTTACAATTATATTATAGCTATTTAAGTATTCATTTTATTTCATTGTTAATGAGCCAAATAAGTAGGTAATGAATGGAATATAAGTTATGAAAAATAGAAAGAGATGCATTAAATGAGGGACTTGTGGGGTTCCCAGGTTAATAGTATATAAAGAGTACATATGATTAAGGTCCCCAACACACTAAGTTACCTAAGTTTCTACTCTACCCATCAAGAGAGAAACATGTTATGGTCTCTTTTGAGACATAAAGAGACTTAGTTGATGAAGGTCTCAAAACCACCGGTTCGTGTTCGTTCATCCATTATCGTTAAAGTAATTACGCAACAGCAGCGATCGATGATTAGGGGTTCAGATATTATTACTTTAAGTCTTTGATAATCTGACAATGATGTGATCCTGGAAATTATTGTATATATTTATAATATTGTAGTTATAATTATTGTTGTATTGTTATTTTTCCCTCAAGTTAACTCTAATTTTTCTAACAAGTGGTATCAAAGCCAACATCATTTGCTAGACTATTGAGATTGCAAAATAAGTTTCATGTTGAATCAAAAACGATTTTGGTTTTTTTCTTCAACTTGATGTTCATAGATTTTTTTGTATGGTTTTAACCTATGAATATTTGAAAAACGTTTTGTTCTCAAATTATATATTTATAAATTTATGACTCTAAGGTATGAATCTAAAGTTTTTTGTTATATATCTATAAATATATGTTATGAATTTTTTCTTGGATATTTGAAAATATTGAATTTTGGTTTTATTTCTTCATTTGGAAAATGTTCTCTAAGGATTTTGAAGAAATAATAAGGAAAGTAATTATTCGGTTTTGAGTACTTGTTTTTGGTAAAAAAATAAGAAATTTTTTTGATGAAGGTAATAATTATTTTGAGGTATTGATTTGAAAAAGTAATCGTATTGGGTGTATTTTTTTATTTATGTGTCTATCGTGGATTCCTATAAAAGGAGTTATTTTTGTTGTAGGACATTAATTTGGTATTTTGCAAAATTAAGGTGGTCACATAATTTGTAATATTTTATGAAATATGAACATAATATTTGTTGGAAAATTTTGTTTTATATTATTTCAAAAGAATTATTTTTATATTTATGAATACTATTATTTTTAATTGTAAATAATGCTATACGTTTATTATGGTATATGTTGTATAAGTTACCATTATAATATATATATATATATATATATATATATATATATATATATATATATATATATATATATATATATATATATATATATATATATATATATATATTTATTTATTTATTTATTTATGAGTCAAATTATTGCCATATATTTGTGTTTTAATGAGAATTGATTTTCTCTTTAATGGCAATATGTTTTACATTTACATCATTCGGTTTTGGAAACAATCTTTTGACTTTGGGAGTAATGCAAAGAATTAACATATAATTATGTATATAATTATCGTGCATTTATTGAGTATTAATAGCTATATTATTTTTCAGACTCTTTTATTTTGTGATTGGTGACATACCATCTTTTACATATGCTCCCTATTCTATTTTTACAATATGTTCCTTTTAAGTTTGTGATAAATTCTCAACATAATTTTATTCTCTCTTTTCATTCTGGATATGTATTGCAATTCTGTTCCTGATCCAACCAAAGGTTGAACATGCTGTTTAATCCTTGAATGAATTATAAGTATCATTTAGGGACAATGTCATTTGACATGACTCAGCTTAACAGTGTTCAAGTTTCTGAACTTATTTTACGTTATAGTATTTCTATATTATTTTTGTTGATTAGTTTAATCTTTGTTTGATTCAAGGTGGAGATCAGAATGTACTCTCTATGACAGACATGTCAACTAGTTTGGCACCCCTACATCTTGATAGAGAAATCTGAAATTGAAGATTTGTTTGTATTTATTTATTTTGTAATTGTTTTCCAACAATCTTAAAGGATATTTTGTATTCTTCCGTTGACATTTTCCAATTTTCAAAAGTTGGTATTTGTTCTAAATCAAAAACATTTAGATACAATATGGTTTTTGAAAGAGTTATTTCCAAACTCCAAAAGTTTTGAAAGTGTGGGGTGTTTTGGTGAAGTTATTATTTCCGGCTTTTAGAAGGGGAAAATATGGAGATATCTTTTTAGATGAGAAAGTGTATAATGTCTTTAAGGGTGTTGATAAAGTTCTTCTTTCTACTTTTGAGAAAAAGAAAAATGAGATTTATTATTTTAACAGAAATCAGTTTTGTTGTTACAAAACTTGTGATTTTAATAATTTAATTATTCCTTTAATTTGTGTTGTAAGTTTTGTAATATTTTTATATTGCAAAAGACACTTTCATTATGTATTACGAGGAAAGTGATTGAAGAGAAATGATGTAAAGTGAATAAGTGAAGAAGAGTACGTAATTTTTAAATGAGAATCATAAGGATGAATATGTTGGTAAACTACTAAAGAAGTTTGTATTTTATGATGTTAATGTTTTCAGTATCCCTTATAATTCAAATATTCAATTGAAGAAAAATAATAATCATGAGTAGTTATTAAGACTTGTGAAATACTTGAGATATATCGTGAATTTATGATATTATATGTTGGTAATAAATTGGTACAATGATGCTAAGTGAATTTCTAATTCAAATAAGAAAAATTTACAAGTGATCATGTTTCACTATTTGTGGTGATTAACAATAATATGGGAGTCAACTAACCAAATTATAAGCAAGTTAGTTGCATTTGAGTAGACTTGTAATGAGGCTATGTGGATGAGAAATTTCTTAGCATATATTCCTTTTCGAAAAAAACTATCACCTTTTGTGATAGAGCATTGAGATTGTCAAATGACAATATATATCTCTAAAAGAAGGTAAGACATTTACTTGAGACAACACGTTGTGATTACTGAAAGTTGGAATAATATCCAATAACTATGCGAGTCAAGGGTGATTATGGCCAAATCATCTGACTAATTTTTTGAGACATAATTCGGAAACATTAGAGAGGAGGAGACATAAGCCATTTGAAATTAACAAAGATGGGAACCCAACCTATATGGCTGGAGATCCCATGGAATAGGTTCATATACGTAATAACAAGTCTTTGTTAGTTCTGCTAGCACTAAAAATAGTGTCTCGAGTCTAGATGTGAGGAAGTGCTATATTGCATATTTTGAGAGGTTGCGTTAGAGAACTCTTAATGAATTTTATAGCTCTTATGAGTGGTGTATAAAGTGCAATATACACTTGATGAAATCACCTATATAAGTGTGAAGTGGGGTCGCTTCTATGAGATATTGGCGCTATCTCTAGAGCACTCATGAAAGACCAGGCACGCGCATGGCCTATTGTGGTGCACGACGGTGTTGTTCAGAAATGCATCTTGGTATAATGGGATATGATAAAATCCCTATCTTACAGTAGCACTTATTTGGTTTATAGAAACTATATGTTTCACCAAATATTCCGTAAGTTAAATTTTATCTTATCAATTATTGGTTTACAGTCCAAAAGACACCAATACCATGCATTGTATGTCAAACTTGAGACATCCAGAAAAAATTATTTTATCAAAATTTCTTTTGAAATAAGTGGGGGACTGTTGGAAAAATTTGTTTTATATTATTTCAAAAGAATTATTTTGATAGTTTTGAATACTATTGTTTTTAATTGTAAATAATACTATATGTTTATTATGATATATGTTGTATAAGTTACTATTACAATTAATATATATATTTATGAGTCAAATTATTGTTATACATTTGTGTTTTAATAAGAATTGATTTTCTCTTTAATGGTAATACGTTTTACATTTATATCATTTGGTTTTGGAAACTATCTTTTGACTTTGGTAGTAATGCAAAGAATTAGCATATAATTATGTATATAATTATTGTGCGTTTATTGAGTATTAATGGCCATATTGTTTTTCACTATAAAATGGCTCTTTTGTTTTGTGTTGGTACCCCTACATCTTAATAGAGAAATACGAAATTGAAGATTTATTTGTATTTATTTATTTTATAATTATTTTCCAACAATATTTTCAAAATATTTGGGTTTGGCACATCAGAAATTTATGCAAATTCTTAAAAAAATTTGCATTTTCGGAACCCCCAATTTTTTTTAGAATAATTTGTTTGGACCATTAAGTTTGGAATTTTGCAATTTGACACTCAAGTATATGTTTATGCAAAATTGGTTCACTCATTAAGGTTACCACGTGACAAAATGGAGATTCTTAAATGAGAATTTCTTAAGGTTTAGGTGGATTGTCATATAAAGGGGTTTGTATATTTCAAAGAGTATTACAATAAAAACATGTGATATTCGGTTTTATTCCCAATTCAATTATTTGTCATAATTGACATAAATTTGGAATATTAGATATGTTTATAATGACAAATAATTGAATTATGAATAAAATTGAATTTCACAATTCAAGCAATATATATGTTGCCAAAGTAACATCTTTTGTGTAGATATTTGTAGAATATTAGATATGTTTGTTTGTCATTCATGTGGGTGGTATATTGGCCAAAAGGAAGATTATTGTTTGATTGAATTACAAATATACATGTGGTATAAATATTAGACAATTGTTAAATTTATCTATGTAGATAATAAGTCGGCCCAAAGGAAGGTTTATTATCAGACATGAGTAATTGTCGATATTTGATGATTACACTGAGTTACTTATTACAAATAAGGAAAATGTTTATCCATAAAGTGATATGAAAAATATTGTTGAACCAAGCACGAGTTTGATTGACTCAGTGGACTGACTAAGTAGTGCTTAAGTTTTGATCATAACAATTAAGTTCAGTCTGAGTTTATTAAATTAATAATGATGATAATATAAATAGTCTATGGTTGGTTGAGGAGTTAGTAAATTCTAGGGTAGAATTTTGAGTCCCCACTGACCTAGCTATTTAGTTTAACTCTGGCTGATTTGGGCTGAGTATCTACGATGGTCGCTGACTTGGTAATATTCACTCGTCATTTGATATTTACATTTTTTTCAGCTGTGTGCTTTACGACGATATATTTCGCTGAGTTACTTTAAGTCTATCAAAGTTGCTGACTTTACCATTTAAGGTAAAAAAGCATATTTGCTTTTAGTGTTGCTTTTTAAAGGACATTAATGAGACAAAGACAAAAAGAATTAATGCCTTGACAAGACTCACATTAATGAAGAAAATGACAAAGTCTTCCAATTCAAAGCTGCAAAAAGTCATTTGCCATTTTGGGCAATTTTGTAGATCTACCAACCTAGTATTGCGCGTTCTGCAACATTTTAGAATACTAGAGGGAATGGGAAGAAGACATGTGGCAGGTCAGCATGAGTCCTCTCTGACGGAAGACTAGTATCAAATGACAAAGGATTCAAATTGAAACTCAAATCTCAATCTAACGGATTAATTTTCTATCTCACAATGGTGCAATTCTATCTCTTAACGGATTGATTTGAAGAAGCAACGGGTGGATAGATGAGCTGTCAACTTCAGAAGATACCAAAGTAAGTTCAACGGCTACTTTCTCAATATAAGGAGCAAGAAGGCAAGCATTAGAACTTGGTGATTACACCTGAATTTCTCAGAAGCTAAACCTTTGTCAAAATATAAGCTTTAAAGAAGTTCAAGCAAGAAAGCACTACTCAGTGAGAATCTACTTTAGAACAAGAGAGAATAGAATAGATCATTCAAGTGTAATATTTGATTACTGTAATTGGATCTACATGTTTATAAGTTGAATCCAGCTCTTGTTTAAACTCTTAGAGAGTTGCTAATAGAAGAGGGTATTCTACTCAGTGGGTGAGCAATTGTAGTTTGGAGGGTACTTACTGTAATTGGGGAATTTCAGAAAGGCTTCTCCGCCTAGGTAAAGGAGTTGAGATTGGTGAATTAAAGCCAACACTCTCTCAGGATTGGATGTAAGCACAAGTTGCTGAACCAATATAAAAATCTCTTTGTCCTTTACTTTATTGCATTTTCTAGATTTTCACTTAGCCAGCTGACCTCACTCAGTGGAGCCTTTAACTATCGCAAAAAAGTTTTATAAGTTCGTGAGTGAGTCATTCACCCCCCTCTGACTCATTGAGTGTATGCATAAGGACCAATAAGTGGTATCAGTGTAGTTCTCATTTCACAAATTTCACAATCTTTGAGATAAAGACCATGGCGTACAAAGGAGAATCTAGTGGAAAAGCCCAAGCTTATATTCTGCCAGAAGGCATGTCAGTCACCAGGCCTCCAATGTTCAATAGAGAGCATTATACCTATTAGAAGAACAGGATGAAGAATTTCATCCAGCCTCAAAGCATGCATGCTTGGATGGCTATCGTTGAAGGGCCATATGTTCCTACCATCGTAAAGAATGGAGTAAAAGTTGATTAGTACTCTGATGAATGGGACAGTCAGGACTTGATCTGACTAAAAGAAAATGCAGCTACTATTAACTAACTTCATTGTGCTCTTGATGCAACTGAGTTTAATCGTGTTTCATGATGCGACACAGCCAAAGAGATATGGAAGAAGTTGGAAGTGACTTATGAAGATACTGACAAGGTGCAAGAGTCCAAGATCAATATCCTTATGAGGGACAATGAGTGGTTCCATATGAAACCTTAGGAGGATATTTCCAACATGAACACCAAGTTCATGAATATAGTCAATGAGCTGAAATGACTTGGCAAGACATTCACAGAAGTAGAGACTATTAAGAAGATCCTTAGAATCTTGGATCAAGAATGGGAAGTGAAGAAGAGTGCCATTGAAGAAGCTCATGATTTCAAGACCTATAAGTTTGATGAGCTGATGGGAATCTTGCTGACTCATGAGATGTCTGTAAAGTAATATAAAGATGAGCCTAAGAATCACAGTCATAAAGAAAAAGAGCACTCAAGCAGAGCTATTATTCTGAGAGCTGATGATGATGAAGAAGATTCCTCTAAGGAAGGATATCTAGAGGACACAATAGAAGAAATAGCTCTAATGACCAAGAATTTCAGAAGGTACTTGGGAAAAGATAAGAACTTCCAAAAGTTAGAAAGACATGCAAGTATAATAAGGGAGCAGATGATAGACCACGAAAGGAGTATAACAAAGAGCATAACAAAGATATCAAATGCTTTGAATGCGGTGAGAAAGGGCATATACAGTCTAGTTTTCCTAAAGCTAAGAAGTACAAGTTCAAGAAGAAGAAGAGTAAGAAAGCCCTTGTTGCTACCTGGAGTGAATCTGAACAAGAGTCATCATCCTCAGATGAAGAGGCACAAGACTCTACCAATGTGTGTCTCATGGATAAGGATGATCTACCCAACTCATAGTCAGCTGACCAACCATCTAGTTCCACTGCCAATCAATCTGCTAACCACAGTAGAGACAAAGGAAATCACACTGAGGTAATTTTTGAACCCCATTTGTCCTTAGATGAGCTTGCTACAGTAATTAATGATGTCATTAATGTCACTAAGAAGTCAACAAAATACATCAAAGTAATTTAGCAGAGGTGTGGCGATCTAGAAGATGTCAATTCTTCTACCTCACTTGACCTCCTATACCTGATTGAAAAAGTTGAGTACGAAAATGGATATAAAAGTAAACTCACTCAGAAATTGAATGAGCTAGCTGCTGAATTAATAGCTTTGAAAAAGGTGGGGGTCCCTCCTTAACCTAGCAGGAATACTCAGAGTAACCGCACTCACCACTCTAAGAAGGTTTCTTAAAAGAGTAAAGTGAGCGTGCCTAATCCTAACGCCGCTTGTAATTTTTATGGAAAGTTAGGACATGCTATAGTCATGTGTAGACACAAAAATGGTTACTATAATGATACGATTGGTCAAGGATGACCACCACTAATAAGGGAGGACCCAACGAGAAAAAGGCATGGGTACCTAAGAAAGCTTAATTGTTTTGCAGGTGAGTCTGAGATCCACTGATGGTAGAAGAATGTGGTATTTGGATAGGGGATGCTCGAGGCATATGACATGTGATGAAAAGCAATTCATCACATTGCAGCAAAGAAGAAATGGAAGTGTCAGTTTTTGAGAAAACGAAAAGGGAAAGATTTTTGACAATTGCACTATTAGAGTGAAGCCTTCAATTGATAATGTGTCTGTGGTGAAAGGCTGTGAGCACGGGCTTTTCGGTGACCTTTGGAACGATTATTACATTTTGCTCTAACCTCTTATGGACTAGTTTTTCTATTCTTTGAGAGTTGAATCAAGTTTGGCAAGTACCTTTTTGATGATTTTGGACCTTTAGTCGCGCTTAAAAATCATTCGCATGCACTTAAACTTAACAGTTTTCTTTCACTCGTGCGCAGTAAATTGTTTCACAATTTTCCATAAAATCCAAACATTTTTAGAAAGTCTTGCTTACAACGTTTGATTCTAGACTCTCCAAGGTTTTTGGAATGTAAAAAATCGCCTTAATTAGATAACCGTAGTCAAAGTTATGAGTGTTTGAAATCAAAACCCTAATAGAATCCCTAAAACCCTAGCTGAAACCCTAGCTAAACCCCTAATAGAATCCCTAAACCCTAGAAGCCCCCCCTTGCTGCTGCCACTACCAGCTGCAGCGGAGGCACCTTTAGTAGTTGTGTGGCAGCAACCGCCACTGGGGTGGCCACCCCCGTTGTGGCCACCCCTTGCTACCATGGTAGCGGTGGGTGACACAGCTATGGCTATGGCCGCCATTTGGCATGACCATTTTTGAGCCATGTCATTCTTTTTCCCCTCTCTCCTCGCAATTGGGCCATATATTTTCCTCGAAAATTCACCCAAGTCAGTGTATTTTTGAGTGTGGGAGTGTTTAAACCCATCTAGGAGAGAGACTATAGGACTTTTCTCCAGAATTTAGAATTAGAAATCATTTTTTTTGAGAGAAAAGGAAGAACAATAGAGAGAAAGGGAAGAACTAGAGAGAGAAAGCTCTAGAAAAGCATAGAATCCAGATTAATCTTCTCTAATCTCGATTCATAGTTGTTCTTTAGCTTAATCTCATAGCTTAAACACTAAAATCAATTAAAAATCACAGGTTAAAATGGATTAAATAGGGTTTTAGAGACATTTTCTCAAATACGAACTAAATATTCTGTCACTATTCTATCGCTATTTTCGTCACTGATTCCGTCAATTTTCATCACAAATCATCAAAAAGACCTTGCCAAGGGTTGATTGGAGTCTCTCGAGTTAGATTCACGGCCTAGAGGTAACAAAACTGAGTTCCACTATCTTTTTATTTACTTTTTTTAAGTATTATTGTTGTTCTTAGTGGTGTTTGTTCTTTGTTTTTCTTCGGTGTTCTTGGAAAACCGTCAGAAAATAATCCAACCTCTATAGGGATGGCCTTCACCTCTATCCTTATAGCCTTGACCGCTACTATTACAGCGGTGAAGGCTATAGCTAGAGAGGTGAACTCCACCCCTATAGAGGTCTCGTTATTTCTTGTAATTTTTGGGTATTTTCTTACCCAAATCTATAAAATCAGCATTATTCGTGTGTTTTAAGTCTAGATTTGTTGAAATATAGTTGATTATGACTTAAAACTTCAATGATTTTTGGTCTATGGATGCAAAAACACCATTTCCCCCCTTAAAATCAAAGCTCGACAGCCAAGTCTATATCGACAGCCTTGACCACCGCCGCTGTAGCCTCCACCGCTGCCACTATAGCGGTCAAGGCTATAGCGATGGCGGTCAAAGCTGTCGCCATAGCTTTGACAGCCGAAATTTGGTTTTAAGTGCCTTTTTTGCTGTTTTCTTGCGTTTTTAATCCCGTTTTGCACTGGAAAAGTTTTCTAAAAATCATAAAAATTCAGGAATAAGTAAATTAATTTTTAATATAATTTATTTTATTTATTTATAATTTAATTAATTAAATCTCCTTTTAACTGTTTAAAAATGAGTTTTTCACCTAATAAATATAAATAAATTTTTTTATAACAACTGAATATACAAAAATAGTTTTTGTAATTTTAGTTTATTATTTTAGGTTGTTTAGTTCATTTTATTGATTATTAGGTTGTTTAGATGTTCATTTAAATATCAAAAAATATATTTTCTCCATGCTTAGGTGTTTATTTGCTGCCGTTTATTTATTTATATCTTATTTATGATTATTCTCATATATATTTTATCTTGTTTGGAGCCGCGTTCGAGTTGTTAAGCTCTATTAGGACCCGATTTTGCCCTTTTATTTATTTACTCGCATTAAAAAAATGTATAGGTATTTGTAAGCCATGCAATAATTTATTTTCTTCCTTTATTTACTTCTTTTGTGTGATGTATGGCCACATAAATCAAAAACTCCAAACATTAACGGGATTTAAATCGTATAAGAATTGAAGTCGCGCTTATTAAAATGTAAACGGTTTGATTTAAAAATTGAAAAGTATGCAACATCATCCGAACTTGGAATCTCCATTTTAAGGTACGGTCTAACCACCCGGTGGGAATATCGTACCCAAATTCTTGGTGGAGCTTAATCGGGTGGCGACTCTATTTTAAAATACGGGATTTCAAGTCTCATATCCCTTAACATGCAAATTGGACTTAAATTCCACATCAACATCGATTTCGTCAATCTATCTTTTTATCACGCTAAAATAAGGATCAATCCTCTGGCTCGCTTCACAGCATTTATTATTTCCCCCCATGCTGCGCATCTCACATGGTCCTTGCAAGAAAAAGTCGTCCACTCACAGTGGCGACTCTGCTGGGGATTTCCGTTTAACTTAAAATTTGGAAAATCACTTTCATTTTCAAAAATTGGTTAAAGGATTTTGATGATGTGCCGAAATCATTTTTTAAATCAACGCTTTATTTCTTATGCCTCTTGAATCCACTACTTAGTTAGAGTCTAAGTTTTAAGGTGCCATTATGTCACCACCGTGAAGCTCACTTGTATACCTCATACCCGCCAGGAATTGGGTATATTTGTGGGTGGATACTCGTTTCAACCAATGTGTAATTCCCGCGATCGCACTCATTTGAGGAGTTGTTGATTTACACGGAATCAAGGTAAATGAGACCCTTTTATAGTATCGTTCCACGATACCAGCAGTTTAAGACTATGAACCACGATAAATCTAGCAATAGCAACTTCCCCTTAGGTTCACAAAAAAAATTTAGAACTAGGTCATATACTCTCTTACCATTCGATGGTGCTAGAGTTACCCCCAGATCTTTTGAATGGCGTTGCACGGGAGTCATAAGATTGGAAGAGATTTATTTGCTTTTGGTGTGCTACTTGTGTTGTGCTCATGCATACGCACCTTATGCAAAGGCCACCTTTGGTTGACTCGTAATTTCAATTTTTGCTTACGTCCACTCTCCCCTCGCTTGAAGGATGAATTTAATAAAATGTCTGAGATTGTTTGAGTCCTGGCGACCTATATCTAGTTCGCTAGGCATAGCAAGGAGTTTGCACGTCTTAAGTATTTTGGGGTTAAGCTCTGCGTCATAAGCCCTTCTGCTCTCTACCTCTCTAAACCACCCCTGTATATATGAGATTCATCACTTGGATTATTATGCAATCATTCCTTTCATCCATGGTTCAATTTGGGATGATCATCTTCCGATTTTAGTGTTAGACTAAGGCACCACTACCGTCAGACTCGATCATCCTCTAGTTTTCTGTTCTATGGGTCTAAATTCAGTTTCAAGCTCTGTTTTAATGCCTACTTTTCCAGCTATGTCTAATTTGTCGACAGCTGGTGGAGTTCCATCCGGGGGTACTTCTTCTCCTCCTCTCCTCCCGCCTGATCAGGGCCCCTCTCTATTGAGTTTGAAGATTGCCAATGCTATGATAGTGTTTCTCCTATTCGATTAGTTCTGAGATGCAATTTGGAGGCAGATCCAAGATTTGGTCTATGCAATTTTGGAGGGGAAAAGAAGTGTTTAAAGGATTCTGATGATTGGTATTCAAGCTCAAGGACAACCAGAGACCGCTCTGAATGGGCCAGTTCAGGTTCTGTCAATTCAAACTTAGTCAACAGTTTAGCCAATTCAACCGGTTCAGTGTGTGCAATAGCCCATTCAGCCTTCGTCAATCCCATTTCAGTTTGGTTATGATATTACACAGTCTCAACCACCTATGTTCACTTATCCAACCCAGACTCCAAGCCATACCTTCAAGCCTGATTTTCTCGCCAGTGTGAGCCAGTTTCCATTGACCATAATAACCCTAGATCAGTTTTGTCTCGATTCGATCTATTCCAATTGAATTAGAATTTAGCTCAACCTCATATGCCTCCAAAGTCCTTTTTTCCTTCTCCCACTCAGTTTATTGTTGCTCCAAGAGGGACTACTTACTCGCAAAACCCCTTCGATACTAATCTATAGGTTCGTTCTGAAGTCGAAACCTCAGCGCTTGCTTTACCATTCCAGTTTGGCACACCCCATCCATCCAACAACCAGGTCGTGCAATCTCCAGGCATGACACCATAAATAGAGTCTCTATAAGGTTCTTGCTTTTTAGTACCAAGAGAGGACCGAATGGAAATCCCAAAGGAGGTAAAGGAATTGGTAGATCTCGTGATGTCCTATCTCAGGCCAAAATGAAAGAACGACTTGCCTGAGAGAAGAATTTAGATTGCGTTCCCCCAAAATCAAGTTTGGGTTGTTAATCAGACACCCGTATGGAAGGCAACTGAAGCAAAGTACAACACATACCCGTGGAAAGCACCTTTGAGAAGCATATGCACGAAGTTAAGGAAAGATGGTAAGATTAGACCATTAGGCCCATGGAGACCTCCCACAGCCGATGAAAGGGATAGGTTTTATGAGTATCATGTCCAACCAAGTCACTCCGCTGATGAATGCCGGACTTTGATTCAAGACATCGACCGTCTGATAAGGGAAGGAAAGATAGTTGAGCCTGAAAAATTATCTAGCAATCAAGATTCACCCCCACTTTTTGGGTCACCAAAAGGAGGTAGTGGTCCGCAGGATCTCATTAGGGCCATCTATTCTAAAGAGAAAGCTCTCGTAATTCAACTCAAGGCCTCTGCGGTTCAAGCTGCACCTATTTGGACACCTACTCAAAAAGCATTCATATGCCCCTGGAAACTCCCTCTTAGTATCCTGTTTTCCAAGTTATAAGAGAAAGGCATGCTTAGCCCTCTTCATGAATATCGTGCTCCTATACCTAAGAAAAAAGCAAACTTCTACAATTATCATGTTCAAATGGGACATCAAAGCAACCAATGTATAGCTTTAGCTGCTGCTATCTCCTATTTAGTAAGGGAGGGAAAAATGGATGAGCCTAGTAGGAAGATCGATATTGAGGAGAAACCATCACCAAGCTCTGATAGTGAGGTAGGTGCGATCAATTCTAGTCTCCCCAAAGAATTTGTATTGGCCATGGTCTTATCCGATTCAGCTAACATAGCTATGCAAGCCCATTCTATTGCCAAAGTTAACAAGAATCTCATGAGGTCTATAGCGAATCAAAGAGATAGGTCATCAGCCGAACAAGTGGAAGCTCTGGATCTCGTCCTGGACAACGCACCAATGAAAGCTACTAAGGATGCCTAATCTACCAGCATCATAACTCAAGACCCTCCACTTGTGGAGGATGACTATCTATTTATGTAATTTTGTTTTTCTAGTATTTAGATATGAACGACTCTACCTTGAAGACATTTTTTTTAATTCAATCAAAGACTTTGCTTTTTCTCATTTGTTTGATGTTTTGCCCAATGGGTCCATGCATTCATTTTATTATAAGCATAATATGTTTAGTATTCTTGACGTTTCTTTAATTGAAATAAGTTTGAGTACAGATGATAACCTAAAATGGTAACCATTTTCTTATGCCCTAACCTCTGAAAAAAAGAGAGATAACAAGTGCTTAAGGATCATGATAATTCTTTCACCTTGTCAGACCTAGCCACACCCAGGGTTCATCGTTAAATTATCAAGCATTGCATCTGCACACCCAAAATAGAAACAGAAGCTCGGTCCTTCCTTGGATATATTTAACATGTCAATCCGTTCATGGCCGGCCTCACGACCATCTACAAACCTATTTTCTAGCTACCAAAGAAGCGTCGTCCGATTATGGAGAAGGAGCATGGTCAGACCACCTTTGACAAAACTAAGGATTACCTTTTCTTCGCCCACCCATTCAAAAATTCCCACCCCCAATACATCATTGATCCTTACTAATATACAATACATTCCAAATCCAAAACCCTTCATTATTTCTCTCCTCCTTGACCATTCTCGGTGAGGGGGATGCGAACAATGGGCGAAATTTGACCCTTATCATCAAATGAACACTACTTCATCATCGTAGGGGCAGGTTAATTCTTAAAATAGGGGGAAGCTGAGTTTTTCACCAACATTACTGCCAAGAAGATGTCTAAGTTCATCGAGAAACACTTCTTTGCTCGATATAACTTACCTCATCGCATTATACCAGATAATGGGGTTTCCATTTCAAGGGGAAATAACCAATTTGATCAAGAAATATGAGACTGAGCATCAAAGGGCTTCATGCCACATACCACGATCTAGTGGGGCAATCGAAGCCACAAACCGGCTTAACAAGAAGTTCGTTTCCAGGACTACCGTAAGGATCAGATATTGAGCTGATGAGATATTGTTCACCCTTTAAAGAGGTCAAACAAATGTCAGAATTCTTGCAAATCGAGCACCTTTTTCCTCTGTCTATGAATTGGAAACCATGCTACCAATCAACGCCAAGATGAACTACTTGAGAGTCGCACTAAACCTAAGACAAAGGGACCCCTATTGACCAAAGCATAGTTCAGACAGCTTAAACAATCTTTAGATGTACCAGCAATGCATAGAAAAAGTGTACAATGACTGAGCCAAGCATCAAGAGTATCCGTCAAAAGCTGACAGTCTAGTTCTGAAGCAAGTATAGCCTACCAACACTAATCCAAGGGGGAAATTTTCACCAAATTGAGAAGGGCCTTATGTATTAAGAAAGTTCTCGGTGAAGGCAGAATGAAAATCATGGATATGGATGGTAATGAGCTCATGAACCCCATCAATCAAGATCGGTTAAAGCATTATCATATCTAAATCAAAAGAATCAAATCCAGCAAAAGCCGCATATAAAAAATGAATAAAACAAAATCACCCGATGAGTGGTCCTCTACTGCTCGGGCAAAAATTAGGGTATATCATGCTGATCGATATCATATAAATTGGTTAGGAAAAAGTTAGGGTGCAAAATAACCCGCTAGACTAAAAATCCAAAAAGGGCGATCTAGGTAAAAGTCAGGGTAAAAGTGAGTTACAAGAGTGTGTTGGCTAGAATACCATCATAGGCTAGTTAAGACCAGAGTTTGGGTTAATAGAAATGGTTATCACAATATTGTATCAAACTTACTTCATTTAATGAAAATGTCATTTTACTGAATCCTTTATGTTCGTGCTTGAATGAATAATATTGGGCCCAAAAGGTGAAATATTGCAATTAAGTCAAACGTAGGGTTCTGTGCAGTCAACCCAATTCCTCAAAAGTCAAAAGAATAATAACAAGAGGCAGAAATCTTGAGAGACTGAAAAGAATTTACGTCTATGCAAAAGCAGGGATGGTCCGCTGGATTGAAAATCCGAAAGGAAGGTCCAGGCAAAAATTCGAAAATAAAAACAAAATGGTAAACAGAGTTTAATAGGCCTATCGTAATGTTCGAGTCTATGCAAAAGTTAAGATGATAAAAATGGAGATAAATGACTGCCATTAATTACATTAAGATATTTGCATTATCATCATTAGGGTACCTAGACACCCTCTGCAGCCTGGTGGACTCGAAAAGGCTCAAATCCGTCCTCAGTGCATGTCTACTCCAACTCTGACCGTGACCGAGCATCTCGAGTCCATAACACCCTAATCTTTTGAAGCCATCATTGGTAGCATTCATTGGTAGTGATAACATCCAACTGTCCGTTATCTGGAATCTCGAGCTTCGCTTCATGCTCCTCTTATCTCTGATCTACTCAGCCTGGTGATCACTTTGCAGCCATTTCATATCTGACCTCCCAAACCTATCGGGTGCACCATAGCATTCCTAATCATACCTTGTCTTTGCTACAATGCACTCTGCATAGCCTTTATCCTGGCAAGAAATAAGTCAAGTTTTCCTGATCGAGCATCTACAACGCCTAACATTCATCCAGCGAACAAGTAAAGCAATCAACCCTATAATTAAGCAAACACTCATAAAATTTGGGACAAGTTAATAGAGACAATAGTATTAAGTAACCAAATGGGTCTTAAAGTCAAAAAGCAGGCAAACAAGTAGGTGCACAAAGTAAACTAGTTGAGCAGCAGAATGGTCTCAGTCATCAATCCTCCGCATCAGATATAATATAATGTGTCCTGTCATCATCCTTAGTCCCCTCCTCATCACTAGTGTCCTCTATGTCCTCATCTATAGGGGCAGGGGTTGATGTCTGTCCTACTATTAGTCCAGGGCAGACTGCAGACCTCGTGAATGGCACCTTCTTCGCCCTCGTTAAGTCATGGGTGGGACCTAAAGACCTAAACTATCTCACATCGGCCATGAAACCCTGCTCACTGCCTCTAACATCTCCACCTCAGCCTTAGCTTCATCCCCTAAGCTAAGCCTCACAATCATCTCTCTAAATCCGTAATCTCTAGGCCTGATCGCTGAGCTGTGCCACCTCTCGGTCATATGCGGCTCTCTCGTTTGCATATTGAGCTCTCTCCAATGCCATCTAGCTTCGATAATCTGCCAGCTCCCTCTCAGCGTGTGCCAGACCTTCCTTGCTCATCCAAGCTTGATCTTGCTATAGTGTGATAAAGGCCTGCATATATCGGTGTATATGGGAATATGATCAGCCCAATAATTCATGCATCATGCATACATTTGCATATATATATATATGTTCTTATCTCTCTATTTTTACAGGAATGTGAAAGCAAGATCTTACCCCGTATATAGAGTCCTAGGCCAAGACCATGTCCTTCATCGAAAAGTGCCCTCGAGCTATATGCTCGGCTTAAAAAACAAGCACCAGCATCAAAAGCATTATCAGGCCAGTCACCATGATCGAGCAGTAATCAATCGCAATCAATCAAAAAAGCACATACATTTGTAGTATTGAGAGGAGTGAAAAAGATGGGCATGGTAGTCTCCTCAATGCACTTAACCTCACATACCCCTGGTCGACTAAGAACTCATACCTCTTGCTCCATGGCATTCCCCATAGCTCCCTGGATAACTCCGTGATATGGGATCCCCCAAGTATGTAGAATCTAGGTAGAAGCAATATTAGGGCCATCTTATGGCCTAGTAATGTGTTCCTTGGTCCGTTACAGCCAGTATTGCTAGTCCCTCTCCTAATGCCTTAATCATTTAATATATGCATTCAATGGTGGTCTTGATAAGTACTAGCACACAATAAAAAGTATAAGCATGCATTTCCCATGTCAAGTTCTAGCTAAAAATAGAAAGATCGCCTATAAGGTTTGTGTATCTAATTTAGGCTTTAAAATTGATGTAAAAATTAAAATTTCAAAAACTTAAACATGCTTATGGGTCCTACAAGTTCACTCTACTAAATTTTTCAAAGTCCCAAAATTTCATTCTGAAACTTTGTTAAAAAGTATCCAATTTCCACTTTACAAAGACTTCACAAGTTTCATTATTAAGTAAGGTAATCTAATAATAAGCACAAAGAAAATTCAATTAGACAGACAAAGTCGAATAGAGGCAATCTTAAGGTTTTCTCGAAACAATTAAGCATAGGTAGTGAAAATCTAAAAGTCAAAAGATGAAAAATCAATAATAAAAATCTTAATCCCTCCCCCATACTTAAATTATGCTTTGCCCTCAAAGCATTGAAAAATGAAAAACAAAGAGGGTGAGAAAAGTCTTTCCTGAGATAATAAGATAAGGAAAGGCAAGATGTTATTGTTCACTATGACAGAAAAGAGAGATTAAGAAAACCTTGAGGTTTCCTCCAGAATTGCTTCACTTGGTGCGTGAAGCAGGCACAACTACCAGACTGTATCAAGGTTGTTTGAGAAGGAAGACTTCCTCCATAACTTCAAGTTGTCCTTTATTACTCCTACAAAGCAAACAAAACATAAGAACTAAAAAAAAATAAAAATAAACTAACTAAGAATGCAAGAGAAAGAAAAGTTGCGATTTTTCCAATAAGTTACTTCAACTGGTGTTTGAAGCGGACACTAAAATGGAGGTTGTTCAAGGAGGCTTATATATGAATGTTGAAAATTGTAGATTAATGTATTGATGTTGTTATTGATGCACATCCATGTCTCTCCATGACTTTAATGGATCTTTAATCAAAGGTTGTGTAAGGACAGTCTTAGCAAGCTTTTCTTCATCTTTCAAGATTTCTAGAACCATTACTTCTGGGGAAGTCTTCTGTGGTTCGAAAGTTGGGGCAGTCTTAGATTGTTCTTGAGGTTGCTTACTGTTAAGCATAATCTCGTCATGGTCTTGAGTAGAAAAGTTGAAGTTGTGATCAGGTTGCTTAGTCAAAACCTCAGATTATCCACCTGCATAATAAAAGTCATCCATAACCATATTCTTAGAATAATCAATAACTTTACCATCCCTTTGAGATTCCTCCATAGAGTTCATCATAATGTTTCTTGGAGAGACCTTTTCATCCTTTGAAATCACCATATTGGCTATTTGCTCAACTTTGGTCTCCAAGTTCTTAAGTGAATCTTGTGTTTGCTTCATGAACTCCATCATCACCTCTTTCAAGCTAGGTTCCATTGGCTCACATGGTACCTGCTGGATGATATGTTGAGGTTGATGGAATGGTTAATGAGGTTGCTAGAATAAGAATTGAGGTTATCGATGTCCAGTGATAGCACTTTGAGGTAGGGGACAATCAAACTGAGGTTGTTGAAAAAGGGACTGAGGTTGTTTCAATGGCATTTAAGACTGTAGGGTCAGAAACCATGGTTGTATGAAAGATGGTTGAGGCTGTCCTGAAAAATGTTAGACAACCTCAGATCCGGGAAAAGGTAAGCTCTTTTCTAAATGCCACTTATAACTTGTGTTCACCACTTTCTCAATGAGGGCAAAGGCTTTGTCGGGCCCCATATCTTCTAGGTCATCATTTGTAAGAGTTTCTAGTCAAAATTTGTGCTCATCGGTTATCCTATTATAAAAAATTTGAATTTGCATCCATTTGGGTACATCATGTTTGGTACTCTTCACAATAAGCCTTTGAATCTTTCCCAAGCTTGCTGGAAAGACTCATTCTGAAATTGGGAAAACCTAAATATTTCATTCCTGAGTTGGACAACTTTGTAAGGTGGAAAGTATTTTGTCAAGAAAGTCTCAGCCATCTGCTTCCAAGTTGTGATCGAACAAGGTTGTAACTACTTAAACCAAGATTTTGCCTTATCCTGCAAGGAGAAAGGAAACAACTTTAACCTAAACACAACATAAGATATACCATGATCAAATTTAAAAAGATTGCATATTTCAAGAAAGTCATAAAGATGATCATTTGGGTCCTCGTCAGGCAATCCTTTGAATTGAACATTTGATTGCACAAGTTTAATTATGGAAGCCTTAATTTGAACTCGATCTTTTCCTTCTTCCGGTATCACGATGCATGACATGTGTACCAATAAAGAAGGTCTTCCATACTCCTTGAGAGTTTACCATGGCAGGAAGGATTCATAATCTGCCATCGAGAAAGCCTTTGCTTGCTTCACTCGTCAGGTTGCCTGCTCAAGAGATTACTATAAAGTCTTCAAGGATTTTGCCTTTGTCATCAGGTTGCTAAGAACAAAACAACTACACAAGATAAGTAAAAAAGGTCAAAAGCACCAATCTACAGTTAAATTAATCAGACTATTAAAACTTTGCTCTTCGACAACGACGTCAAACACTTGTTGCTTCTTAAATGGACTACCTAGCATGTGCACTTCGGTCAAGGTAGTGTGGTAAGCACAAGGTCATATCCCACAAGGAGCAGTGTAAAACAATTTGAGGTTTCCCTAGTAGACTGGTTCAGGGGAAGTCTTCTCAATTATGAATTTTGGTTATTGGTTGAATAGCAATAGAATAAATAAATATAAACAATAATAAAAGGCACAAGCTTCACCTACCCATGACAATGAAAGGTTTCCCTCCCCGAAAGACGTGTAAAACTACTTGATTATGCACATAGATCTAAGGTATCTGAACCAGAATTCCCCAAGCTTACCCCACGGCCTACTTAGTTTCTAAGCTTTGCTAACTTAAGTCTCCCCTCGGTACTTGTTAAATCTGTAAACTTTCATTAAGATTAGTTAAGCATTAAATAAAAATTAAAACCCATAGCACATACATAATCCCCCTCGGTTTCTTGTAATATGTGTGTGTGTTTATGATTCTAACTATAACAAATCTCCCCTCGGTACTTATTGTTATAGCATGTATGAGCAGGCCGAACCCAATGAAATATTACTTAAACACATCAATCATCAAATGATTCAAAATAAGATTTTACATACTTACATCGGAGAAAGTATTACCCTACCTGGGATAGGCTCGGCTTGCAAACAAATTACCTCCATATAATAAAGAAAATACTGAACTTTATTGATGAGAATGGAATCCCCCAAAAGTTTACCACTGCTAAAGAGGGCTATATATACCCACCAAGTGATAAAAACAAACCTAATTAGTCTTTATCTAAAAAGGAAAGCAAATCCTAATAAAGGAAGGACTCTAAACTTGTCCAACAAGAAAATAACAAACTAGGAATAAATAAATGATAAAATATCTTCTTTTCTTGCATAAATCACGTCCACATCAGCTCCTAATTAGGTGGTTAACTTGAATTATGATTCTTCTCCTTTTTAGTCTCTTTTTCCTCAAATTTCCAACTAAGCACAGTCAGTTGGGAAAGTCTCCCCAGTTTTGGCCACAACCTGAAATTGTGCCAAAATTAAATAAATAATTATTCAAATTAAGGAAATTAAACACATAAAGGGCACAATAAATCACTACAATATTTCACTTATCACCCCTCAACCAAAGCTTTGGCACCCGGAGAAAGCGCTCTATACCAGGTCTCAAATTGAGTAAAGTTGGCACCGTCATGGTCGGTAACCCGATAATAATGAAACATGCATTGCATTAACTTTCAAAATTCATCCAAAAAAATATACTTAAAAATGCATATGCATGTAATCTATAATCTTGCATTCATTTTTGCACCGATCCTAATTTTGCAAACGCATTATTTTCAGATAAATTTTTCTCACAAAAAAAAATTCAAGGCATATAAGAATTTTCTAGAGGAACCAACTCTATCATGCATCGTATTTCACATAAAAAGAAAAATGACAAAATTTTATTGTGCATTTTCTAATGAAGCATAGCATAACCAAGCACAATCAAAATCAATTGACATCGAAATAATAAACACAAAGAGCATAAAAATAAGAATAAAAAAAGGAAAAGAAAAACTAACCAGGTTCCAAGAAAGATGGGACACGCGCTCTAAGGCAATGGGGATTTCCTTGTTGGTGACCCTATGAAATCCCCAATTAGGAGGCAATCCGCACAAAGCTTCAATGGGTACCCTAGCAAGCTCTACTTGCTGCCCCCAATGTTGACATTATAAGTTCGCACTAGAAGGTTCGGAAGAGCGACCCGGACATTGTAAAGCTTGAACCACATAAAAATTCCGAAAAAACAAAACATAAGCGAAAACATTGGGAAGAAAAGCAAAGAAAGCAGCAAGAAATCTTAATTAGAGAAGAGAGGAATTGTTGGTGTAAAGAGAAATGAAGAATCATATTTGTTTTTATAGCCAGCATGCAATGAGCCCGCGAGCTCATTATCTAGGTAATTAGCCCACCAGCTAATTACGTATCCACGTGGGATGCGTGTACACGTTGATTCCGCATTTTGACTATTAATGTGTAATGGCTAGAAAAGTTACCGTTAGATAGGTGATAAGCCTACGGGCTCATTACCTAGTTTCAGCTTTTTTTACATTTTTCATTTTCTGCAATGTTTACAAAATGAGTGGACCTAAAAGCTATATTTACACAACATCTATTGCGTTTCTGCATTAAAATAATTCTAAAACTATATTCGACCCTCGGTCAATTTTAATTTAATCATTTTCATTCAATTAAACATTTTTTAATTGAAGGGGCAAAATATTTTTGTTTTAAAATTAGTCGATTACAAATATTTTAACTCATTTTCCATCACACACATTATTTTGTTTGTTTCGCATGCGACTAAATTTCTAACACGAAATCTATGTACGCGAGGGGCAACCTGTTAGCACAGGTCCGTTTTAGCTTGATGAAGAATTATGCCTATTTCAACCAGTGATCAGATAATAGACCCAAAAGGACCGAATTGTCATCAAAAAACCTGAAATTCAAAAATCTACATTCCAAGGAAGCTTCGATTTAGCGTTTCCTATAGAAAAATCAAAAAGTCAAAGTTTTGGTCAAATCAGGCAATGAGCCCACAGGCTCATTACCTCTATATAGTAAAAAAATCAAATCTCGATAAGATTCATGAGATTTACTAACAGATTTGATAGATTTGCACTCAAGTGGGAAATGAGCCCACGGGGACCAAACTTTCCATTTCAGGCAGCAGTTGAAATTCACGCAAATCATTCTTTCCATTTTCTTTCCCAGAGTCAAGAAAACAAAACTCTACCTAAATACTTTCAAATCTGAGGTTTATCACTGACATTTAGTATAAACTCATTTTCTTGTCTTTTTAGATCTAGATCTCAGAATGATCTTCAGTATAAAAAGGACTTAATTACTCAAAAACCCTACACTTTCTTTAGGAATAATCTAGGATTACAGCCATAACTTGGGTTAAACCAATTTTCCATCCAAATCACAATCTTTGACAACTTTAGTCCCGCACTGGCTCTCAAGTCATCCTAGACAGAAGAAAAAAAGTAAACTGAGGGTAATTGGCTCTGAGCCCAAATTTAAAATTTATTTTTTATTATTCCTATTATTGCACGTTGCATTCACATTTTACTGGCTAAGTGACCCACCAAAGCCACTTAAATTATATTGTGTAAATAAGCGTGCAAGTACGGATAACACATCCAAAATGTGAGGAAGCTTTGTTCGAGTTTCTGGGCCAAAACCCGAGCGCTGTCGTTACTCTACCAAAATTTTGGTAGAAAATATCAATTTATTAAGCTTTTATAATGCCCATTTTATTTCTTGAATTTATTTCTTAAATAAAGTCATCGTAATGCCAAAATTACAATATAAAACAAAACTACAAAATTGATCCAATCAATTTGAACAATATGAGTACATATTATGTCTGAACTCAGAATCTCTTTTTCTTTTTGGTATAACAATCTCATCATGGATTAATATACCACAATTCCCGGTGGAGCTGAACCAGGTGGAGACTCTACTTTATTTTTAAATAAAGTAATGCTTTATTTTAAAAATATTTTCTCTTAATAAAATGTGTATATATATTTCTCAATATAATCACATTTTGGCCTATAAAAAACCATGTTTTTCACAATCAGTAAGTTTACGTGAAAAATAGTAAAATATTTTTCTCTTTAATAAACCAACTATTTTATTATACAAAGGCACATGCTTATCAAATGCAACATCGCGGTTTCCTCAAACTGTGACCAAACATGCCCCGCGCACAGCACCCTACGTGCATCACCATCGAAACTAAGCCAGCTCACAGGTGGCTTCGCAATTTTTCCTCCCACTCTCTTGGCCTTACACTTCTCCTACTTGACCCTCTTCTGCTCAAGGGCCTTTGCCTCATCCTAGGTCTTATTAAACAAAAGCTTATGGAATTTCTTGGCATATACAGGCTTGCCTTCAACCTTGTCTTCTTTCATATGATCCACTCCTTTTTCAAAGAGGATTTTTGTAATGATCCCTTATGGTAATACTTGTGCTGCTGCATGTAGTGGATGAGAAGCACAGTAGTGTTTAGTTCCCTCCTCTCAACCCAGTGTTGAAGCACACCGTGCTGGAATGTGGAAGCAGTGTTGATAAACCCCTTCCTTACTAGTATATGCCTTACTATCACAAACTGTATCATCCTATGTACCTCCGGCTAGTGGATTGAGCTTTTCTCACCAAAGAATCTTACTGGTAGCCATATTGTCGGCTCAACTTCACCTTGAGCTCATCCCCATCATTCCTCATCACCACCCCACTATTCTTCACAATAAAGTAGGTTACAAACAATTGAGAAGATACAATGATTACCTTTCCTTGATCTTTATTCTGAATAGCATCAGCATAATTATGAATCCTCATGTTATCATAAAACTCTTTGACTAGCGTGGTTCCAGATCTTGGTCCTTAGTTAGTAGGTTTATGAAGGAATCCATCTCAAAGATATAATTATCTCTGAGATAATCAGAGGGCATTGTGGAGTCCACTTGATTGAATTTTACTTCAATGAAGTCTTCATCTTTGAATGATGATTTGGGTTACTGATTTCTTGGGAAAACTATAGCTTGGTTCTTAGTTCTTGATATTTGAGGGTGTTTAGAAGATTTTTGGATTTCTATGGGTATTTTGCATAGTAACAATAGAAAGTTAGGGTATTTTGGTAATCAGGAAGTGGTTAGTTTTAACTGGATTGATGAGTAGTCCCTTAAATTTGGAGAGAGGGATTAATGGTGTGAAAACTGGAGAATTTGAGGGGTTTATTGCATTTGTAACTGTTATGATTTTCCACCCAATAATTGTATGATAAACATTTAAAATTCAAAATGTGTACGTATGGTTACTTGTCAGTGCCTTTACTGCCATTTGTCACTCCTGTTTGATGAGCTGGAATTTTTTCTCTTCCAGAACTTGAATTAATGTAGTTTTCTTTTCTTCCTTGTTTCCTTTACTTCTTACATTGGATTTGACATTCCAATAGCCTCCCGAGCTTGTTGAAATGATCTTTACTAAGTGGTTTAGTAAAGATATATGCCCTTTGCTCATTTGTTGGAATGTAGACCAAGATTACATCTTTCTTCATTACATGATCACTTATAAAATGGTGTCTGATGTTGACATGCTTCATCCTATTATGTAGCACTGGATTCTTTGGCACATCAATTGCACTCTTGTTGTTACACATCACATCTATATAACTTGCTTATACTCCATAATCTTCTAGCTATTGTTTCATCCATAAAAGTTGAGCAACACAGCTTCTAGCAGCCATATATTCTACTTCTATTGTTGATAATGCCATTGATGTTGTATTTTTATTGTACCATGATGCTAAGCAATCTCCAAGAAAATGACAGCCTCTAAATGTGCTTTTTCTTTCAAGCATATCTCAACCATAGTCTACAATAGTGTACCATTGTGATGTAAAATTGCCATTACTAGGATACCATAAACCAACTTTAGTTATTCCTAGCAAGTATCTTAGTATACTCTTGACAACTTTCAGATGTGATTCTTTAGGATTGGCTTGATATCTTGCACAATAGAAACATGCATAGTGTATATTTGGTCTACTTGCAGTTTCATATAGAAGTGATCCAATCATCCCTCTATATAGCTTTTGATCTACCTCTTCTTTATCATAATCCTTTGAAAGAATTGTATCTGATCCCATGGGAGTGGACATTGGCTTGCTCCTATCCATGTCAAAATTCTTGAGGATTTCCTTGGTATATTAGGATCGATTTATAAAAATCTCATTCGAACTTTGCTAGATTTGAAGACCAAGGAAGAAGTTGAGTTCTCCCATCATTGACATCTCAAATTCTTTCTTCATTTGAGTGATGAATTCTTAACACATCCTCTCATTAGTTGCTCTAAAGATTATATCATCCACATAAATTTGAATAAGAAAGACATTATTGTTTTTCTTCTTGATGAAAAGTGTTGTATTTGCCTTCCCCCGGATATATCCCTTAGATATGATAAATGATGTCAACCTCTCATACCAAGTTCTTGGAGCTTGGTTCAATCCATCAAGAGCTGTCTTCAGCTTGTAGACATGCTCCAAATGTTTTGAGTCTTCAAATCCGGGTAGCTATTTAACATAGGCTTCTTCTTGAATTACCACATTTAGGAAGGCACTCTTGACATCCATTCGGAATAAGGTGAATCCCATGTACGATGAAAAAGCATATAAGATCTTGATTGCTTCCAGTCTTGCTACTAAAGCAAAAGTTTCTTCAAAGTCTATTCCTCATTGTTGATTGTGTTCTTGAGCAACCAACCTTGCTTTGTTTCTCACCACTACTTTAGATTGATCTAGTTTGTTCCAAAGGACCCAATTTGTGCAAATGAATGACTTCCCTTCTGATAGTGGTACTAGATCCCAAACATCATTTCTTGTAAACTAATCTAGTCCTTCTAGCATGGCCATCATCCAGCTTTCATCTCCTTCTGCATCTTGAAATTTCTTTAGCTCAATAAGTGAGACAAATGCATCATGGCTCATCATTCTATAGAGTTCTCATTAGATTTTAAACATTGTCCAAAACGACTTCTATTAGATGATTCCTATGAGTCTGGGTTTCTCTTTGAAGATCTTTGTGTTGTAGTGGCACTTGTTCTCTATCAGCTTCAACTCCTTCATTTACTTCTTATTCATCATTGAAGTCTATTTCTACATTATGGGGATTATTTGGAGGCAGATCTGAGTTGTAGTTGATTTGTTCATCTTCTTCTTTGTATTTCTTCACTTGAGAGATTCCCTGAATCTCCACAAGTTCTACTTCCTCCGAAACTGTGTCATTCAGATCTTGATTTCTTTTTCCTACATAGTTAGTCTCATCAAAATCTACATGTATTGACTCAACCATAGTTTAAGTTCTCTTGTTAAATACTTTGTAAGCTTTACTATGTATTGAGTAGCTAAAGAAGATAGCTTCATCAAATTTTGGATCAAATTTCCCTAGTTGCTCTCTATCACTTAGGATGAAACGCTTGCATCTAGATGCTATAAAATACCTTATTTAAGGTTTCTTTCCCTTCTAAATTTCATATGGGGTTTTGTTCATGTTTTTTCCAATGAGAGCTCCATTTGGAATGTAACATGCAGTATTTACAACTTCTCCCTAAAAGTATTGAGGTAGGTTGTTCTCACTTAGCATTGTTCGAACCATTTCAACTATATTATATTCTTCCTTTCTACAACCCCATTTTATTGAGGTGTATGAGTAGATAAGTTGTGCTCAATGCCTTTTGAGTCGCAGAATTAAGCAAATTAATTATTTTTTGATTCTCCTCCATTCTCACTTCGGATAAGTGTAATCATTATGCCTTGTTCTACCTCTATTCTAATGAATATTCTTCAGAAATGCTCGAAGGCAGCATCCTTGCTAGCTAGTAGAGCTACCCAGGTATAGTGAGAATAATCATCCATAATAACCATGGTGTATTCTCTTCTACCTAAGCTCATTGGTTTAATAGGACCAAAGAGATCAATATGCAATATTCAAGAACTCTACCGATAGGTATATAAGGGATGGAAGGGAAACTTTTTCTAGTTTGCTTTCCTAGTTGACATGCAGTTCATATTTGATCCGCATTAAAAGCAACCTTAGTAAATCCCTCAACTAGTTCCTTTTTGGCTAGTGTTAATAGGAGGTTCATGCTAACATTTCCCAACCTCGATGCCATAGCAATGATTCCTCTTCTTTAGACGCTAAGCATGTATTATTTTTATTAGTATTTTTAATGTTTACATAATAAACATTGTTAACTCTAGGTGCATGAAGAATAAGTTGATTGGACTTACTATCAATGATTGAGCAACCTTCGGAGTCAAAGATCACCTTCCTCCCTTTATCGCAAAGCTGAGCATCACTGAGTAGGTTGAACTTCAGTCCATCAACTAGAGAGACGTCTTATATTTTTAAATCAGATCCAATGGTTCCATGCCCAATGATCTGTCCTTTTTTATTGTCTCCAAAACTCACTTTTCCTCCCTTCTTCCGGGTTAGTATGATAAAGGCTCATTCATCACCAGTCATGTGCCTTGAACATCCACTATCAATGTACCAGGTTTGTTGATCTTTAGTGGACTTCAGGCATATCTATGAAATAGATCAAGTGGGTTTGGGTTCCCAATCAAATTTGGGTCCTCTCGGGTTAATAACCATTACCGGCCATGGATTAATATCATAATAGCCATTTTTAAATCTACACATTTTAGTTAAATGGTTATTTCTACCACAAAACCTGCACCCGAAAATTGGTTTTTTCTATTCAAGCTTCTTTTCAATCTTTTGAAGATGTTTTTCTCCAAAATCTCCAGAATATCCATCTTTGGATAGTTGCAAGTTTGGTTGTCTTGTTTGCGTCGGTAGCTGGCCAGAGGAGCTATTTCTACTTTATGATTCTTCCTTTGCTTAACTGGTTGGTGATAATATATTACCGTAATTTTTCCTTTTTGAGCAGTTGTGTATCTCTGTGCTCGAGGTTATCTGCTAATATTCTTTCTTCTTGGATTTGAAGGCTTTGGATTCCTTCTAGTAGCTTCCTTCATCAAGGCTAGTTCTCGCTATATCCATGATAGATTTGCACTGAGTAATGTGGCTTGAGACTTTAGGGAGTTCTCTTTAATAGCTTGACAAGGCTTTCTAGCCCTTATGAGATTTATTTCTCATCCCATGCCTTAACATCTTCAGCTAGCTCTATTACTTATCTTCAAAGAAGGTTGATGTCTCTTTTATCTTCTTTACATTATTGATCACTATTACTAAAGACCTAGCAAAATCAATGAATGAATTGGAGTTAGAGTGAGAGTTTACCTCTGTACTGGATGACTCAGACTCTGATTCTTCAGCTTGCTTAGTAGTTTATTGAGTTATTCCTCTTTCAAAATGATCTGCCTCTAGCTCAATAGTGCAATGAATGCACAGTTGGTTGTTTTTTCCTCATCCGAAGTTGATGAGCAACTGCTTTCATCGCTGTTGCTCCAGGTGGCCACCTTAGCCTTTTCTGTGTACTTCTTCTCCTTTTTTAGCTTAGGAAATTATGCTTTGATTTATCCTATTTCACCATATTCAAAGTAGGCCATCTCCTTCTTGTGATCCTTCTTATCATCTGGACCTTTTCTGTATTTGTCCTTTCTGGATTTACTTTTTTTCCTTCTTCTCAAGTTAAACCTTCTAAAGTTTCTTCTTGGTTTCTTTTCTTCATTTTTCAGGAATTTGTTGAATTTTCTGGCCAGCATAGCCAAGTCATCTTCTATATATGGAGATTCCAGAGGAGATTATGTTCTGGAGGAGTCCGCCTTGAGGGTAATTCCTTTCATTTTCTCTTCAAGATTCTTTTCTTGCTGATTGTATCTTTCTAGAGATAGTTCTTGAGTTTGTAAGTTTCCAATGAGTTCATCATAACCATAAAATTTCAGGTCATAAGCTTCCTCAATGGTGTTTTTTTATTATCCCATTCCTTGGTGAGACTCCAAAGAATCTTCTTCACAATTTCCTCTTTTGCGATCTCCTTTCCCAGTCTCTTCATGTCATTTATTAGATTTGTATATCTGGTATTCATGCAGCTGATTGACTCTTTTGGTTCCATCTTGAAATTTTCCAGTTTTTGCTGGAGAAGATCAATCTTGGCTTCGTGACCTTTGTTGGTTCCTTCATAAGTCACCTCAAGTTTTTGCCAAATTTCCAAAACTATTTTGCAGCCTGAGATCTTGTTAAATTTAGCTGCACTCAAAGCACAATGAAGCATGTTAATAGCATTTGCGTTTTCACGCAATTTCTTATAATCATTATCATCCCATCAATTGGACGGTTTTCTGGTTGTAATACCCTCAACCTAATAAGTGGGGACATATTGGTCATCCTTAATGGACATCCATGCTAGCATGCTCTATGCATGTATGAAATTCATCATTCAGTGTTTCTAGAATGTGTAGTGTTCACCAGTAAAGAGTGGGGGATGGGTTATAGACATATCCTCTAGGAGAAGCTGTGAGTTTTTATCGTGATAACTCTAAATTTTGAAATCAAGTTAGACCTTTAGCTCTAGATTGTTAAGTCTCCACTTATGCACACTCGCTCTGATACCATTTTGTTGGTCCCTTAGTGATTAATAACTAGGGTCAGAGAGGGTGAATTTACCCTTTTTGGGGAATTTTAGACTTTAAAAAGTCTTTGTGTAGTGTGCAAATGATGAACCGAAAGCTTACTATGGTAAGGTCCTAATAATGCAAATGTTCAATTTAAAATGCGTTTAAAATGAGAAATTAAGGCAAAGAAAATCAAACACAGTGATTTTATACTAGTTCGGCTATGCCTACATCCACTCCCCGGAGTATCCTCCTCCAAGCATAAATCCACTAGTTAGGTTGATTTCTTTCATAGGCACAAATCAAGCCTTTACAGGTTTTCTCCAGAGGTTCATTCTCTTCTAGTTGTAGGATATACTACCACAGCTAACACCTAGCTTAGCTAAGTCCTTTACAGTGTAGGATATACCACAACAACTAACACCTACCTTAGCTAAGTACTTTTTCACTTAGGGATATACCACTCAAACTCTACCCAGTTCAAGCTAAGTCCCTAATCTCAATACGTACCCCAAGCATGAGATTTTTTACAATTTTTGTCTTTACAAACGTTGGTTTTTGAATTCTTTAAGTTAATAACCTTACTTGAAAATTCTTACAAATATATTTTAAGGGTTTAGTTCTTGGAGGGTTTTTTTATTACTGATCGAAGAGCACATTTCACAATGTAATACCTTTCTCAAATCAACCAGTATCTTCTCAACATGTGAAGCTTTCCTTTTATAGGCTTGAATTATAAATGTAGCCATTGGATAATCTTGAATCTTCACCATTGATTAGATTTGAGTTGGCATAACCAGATCCTTTGATCTTTCTGCTAGACTCAATAAATGTCCCCTTATATTTTGTAGGGATTGGTGTACCTAAAATGTCAAAAGTCGTTTCTTTGACTTTTTGCTTTCTACAAACTTCAATGCGAAGTTTGTCTCCTTATGATCTTCACGCGCCTTCCTGTTGGTCTAGGTTAAAAAGTTAGACTATTTTTTCTCTTTCCATGTCAGTTCTTTTTGTCCTTTACTGAAATTATTAAAGCTGTAGCTTTTTAGTTTAACAAAGGCAAAAAGGTGAGTTTGACTTCAGACATCTTTGGAGGGAAAATTGATATTTTGAGTATTCCCTTTTGTCTTATGGATTACGTCTTTCGGATGACTTCATGTCTTAGTTTTGTCTTAGTGTTGATATATGACTTTTGTATCTATTTATTTAGATAATACGCAAATAGCAATATTAGTTATTATTAGATTAGATTAGATTATATTTGAATTAGTTGAAATAATAAGAGATATTGTTCAGATTTAAAATTTAAAGTTTTATCTTTTAGTTTCATATTAGTTATCCTTGTAAGCCTATAAATAGGTATCTATATTCATAATGAAATTGTGCTCATAAGTGCCATATGCATAATATACGTTCCAGGGTACTGCATCTACAGTATCGTTTTGTAGTAATCTTATATCATATCCTACAACAGAAGTCTATAGTTTGAGAATTAGGGACAATGTTTTTATATGTTAGTGTTTGGGCCAAAAGTTGGTTAAATTAGTCATTACATGAGCAAATTCAATTTGATTTAACCGTTTTAAGTTTTCTTTTCTTGTGAAGAAACATGGCATTAAATTAATTGAAGCTGATAACATCACTGATAAAAAGTACGACAAAATCATACCAAATTCTCGTAGAAAAATTAGCTGCTATAAAATGTGATGAGCAGCTTAATGCGCAGGACTGAGAACCATCATTAATATTCGAATAAAAGAGAAAAACTTAATCAGTTACTTACAATCCCTTAAGATAGAGCCCACGGTAGCTAAAATAGAAGCCTCGTTATTAAAAGCTTAACCATTTCAAGTTTTTCTTTTGACCATAATATTTCCTTACCCTATGTCCATTCAAAAGTTTTAATTAGTTTCTTATAATTTTCCCATCAATAAGTGTCGCTGGAACAAGTGACATGAAAATTGAAACATATATAGTAGAAGCATAAACAAATTAATTAGCTACCTAGTATATAAGATGACACTCGAATTGAATTGAATAGCACAAATAGAAATCACACAATTTAAATATAGAGACAATGAATATGTAGCCATGTGTCACTACAAAAAAAACGGATGTTTGGGTCCATATAAATTTGTGGTTACAGATGTTAGTTCTCATTAAACTAATTTAATCCATGTTAATTCTATTTACCATTTAAATACCATACAAATGTAAGTGCTCCCCAAATTTAATCCATGTTAATTCTATTTACCATACAAATGTTAGTTCTCCCCTAATCATTAAAATTTATCATAACATTCACTATAAATTTGTGGTTACAAATGTTTGTTCTCTTTAAACTAATTTAATCCATGTCAATTCTATTTATCATATAAATATCTTATTCTTGTAGCCTTCTTTTTACACTTTTCATTCATTCTTCCACTCTTGATAAAATCCATCTCAATCTTTTTTATTTGTTCAATTTATGATTTATTTTCGGTTTTCTATGTAAGAAATTCATAATTTCTTAAGTTATAAAATTATTAATTTCTATTAACGGGCATCATATAACTTACAATTATATTATAGCTATTTAAGTATTCATTTTATTTCATTGTTAATGAGCCAAATAAGTAGGTAATGAATGGAATATAAGTTATGAAAAACAGAAAGAGATGCATTAAATGAGGGACTTGTAGGGTTCCCAGGTTAATAGTATATAAAGAGTGCATATGATTAAGGTCCCCAACACACTAAGTTACCTAAGTTTCTACTCTACCCATCAAGAGAGAAACATGTTATAGTCTCTTTTGAGACATAAAGAGACTTAGTTGATGAAGGTCTCAAAACCACCGGTTCGTGTTCGTTCATCCAATTATCGTTAAAGTAATTACGCAACAGCAGCGATCGATGATTAGGGGTTAAGATATTATTGCTTTAAGTCTTTGATAATCTGACAATGATGTGATCCTGGAAATTATTGTATATATTTATAATATTGTAGTTATAATTATTGTTGTATTGTTATTTTTCCCTCAAGTTAACTCTAATTTCTCTAACAAGTGGTATCAAAGCCAACATCATTTGCTAGATTATTGAGATTGCAATACAAGTTTCATGTTGAATCAAAAACGATTTTGGTTTTTTTCTTCAACTTGATGTTCATAGATTTTTTTGTATGGTTTTAATCCATGAATATTTGAAAAACGTTTTGTTCTCAAATTATATATTTATAAATTTATGACTCTAAGGTATGAATCTAAAGTTTTTTGTTATATATCTATAAATATATGTTATGAATTTTTTCTTGGATATTTAAAATATTGAATTTTGGTTTTATTTCTTCATTTGGAAAATGTTCTCTCGGGATTTTGAAGAAATAATAAGGAAAGTAATTATTCGGTTTTGAGTACTTGTTTTTGGTAAAAAAATAAGACATTTTTTTGATGAAGGTAATAATTATTTTAAGGCATTGATTTGAAAAAGTAATCATATTGGGTGTATTTTTTATTTATGTGTCTATCGTGGATTCCTATAAAAGGAGTTATTTTTGTTGTAGGACATTAATTTGGTATTTTGCAAAATTAAGGTGGTCACTTAATTTGTAATATTTTATGAAATATGAACATAATATTTATTGGAAAATATTATTTTATATTATTTCAAAAGAATTATTTTTATATTTATGAATACTATTGTTTTTAATTGTAAATAATACTATACGTTTATTATGGTATATGTTGTATAAGTTACCATTATAATATATATATATATATATATATATATTTATTTATTTATGAGTCAAATTATTGCCATATATTTGTGTTTTAATGAGAATTGATTTTCCCTTTAATGGCAATATGTTTTACATTTACATCATTTGGTTTCGGAAACAATCTTTTGACTTTGGGAGTAATGCAAAGAATTAACATATAATTATGTATATAATTATCGTGCATTTATTGAGTATTAATAGCTATATTATTTTTCACTATAAAATGACTCTTTTATTTTGTGATTGGTGACATACCATCTTTTACATATGCTCCCTATTCTATTTTTACAATATTATTCCTTTTAAGTTTGTGTAAATTCTCAACATAATTTTATTCTCTCTTTTCATTCTGGATATGTATTGCAATTCTGTTCCTGATCCAACCAATGGTTGAACATGCTGTTTAATCCTTGAATGAATTATAAGTATCATTTAGGGACAATGTCATTTGACATGACTCAGCCTAACAGTGTTCAAGTTTCTGAACTTATTTTACGTTACAGTATTTCTATATTATTTTTGTTGATTAGTTTAATCTTTGTTTGATTCAAGGTGGAGATCAGAATGCACTCTCTATGACAGACATGTCAACTAGTTTGGCACCCCTACATCTTGATAGAGAAATCTGAAATTGAAGATTTGTTTGTATTTATTTATTTTGTAATTATTTTCCAACAATCTTAAAGGATATTTTGTATTCTTCCGTTGACATTTTCCAATTTTCAAAAGTTGGTATTTGTTCTAAATCAAAAACATTTAGATACAATATGGTTTTTGAAAGAGTTATTTCCAAACTCCAAAAGTTTTGAAAGTGTGGGGTGTTTTGGTGAAGTTATTATTTCCGGCTTTTGAAGGGGAAAATATGGAGATATCTTTTTAGATGAGAAAATGTATAAAGTCTTTAAGGGTGTTGATAAAGTTCTTCTTTCTACTTTTGAGAAAAAGAAAAATGAGATTTATTATTTTAAGAGAAATCAGTTTTGTTGTTACAAAACTTGTGATTTAAATAATTTAATTATTCCTTTAATTTGTGTTGTAAGTTTTGTAATATTTTTATATTGTAAAAGACACTTTCATTATGTATTACGAGGAAAGTGATTGAAGAGAAATGATGTAAAGTGAATAAGTGAAGAAGAGTATGTAATTTTTAAATGAGAATCATAAGGATGAATATGTTGGTAAACTACTAAAGAAGTTTGTATTTTATGATGTTAATGTGTTGAGTATCCCTTATGATTCAAATATTCAATTGAAGAAAAATAATAATCATGAGTCGTTATTAAGACTTGTGAAATACTTGAGATATATCATGAATTTGTGATATTACATGTTGGTACTAAATTGGTACAATGATGCTAAGTGAATTTCTAATTCAAATAAGAAAAATTTACAAGTGATCATGTTTCACTATTTGTGGTGATTAACAATAATATGGGAGTCAACTAACCAAATTGTAAGCAAGTTAGTTGCATTTGAGTAGACTTGTAATGAGGCTATGTGGATGAGAAATTTCTTAGCATATATTCCTTTTCGAATAAAACTATCACCTTTTGTGATAGAGCATTGAGATTGTCAAACGACAATATATATCTCTAAAAGAAGATAAGACATTTACTTGAGACAACACGTTGTGATTACTGAAAGTTGGAATAATATCCAATAACTATGCGAGTCAAGGGTGATTTTGGCCAAATCATCTGACTAATTTTTTGAGACATAATTCGGAAACATTAGAGAGGAGGAGACATAAGCCATTTGAAATTAACAAAGATGGGAACCCAACCTATATGGCTGGAGATCCCATGGAATAGGTTCATATACGTAATAACCAGTCTTTGTTAGTTCTGCTAGCACTAAAAATAGTGTCTCGATTCTAGATGTGAGGAAGTGCTATATTGCATATTTCGAGAGGTTGCGTTAGAGAACTCTTAATGAATTTTATAGCTCTTATGAGTGGTGTATAAAGTGCAATATACACTTGATGAAATCACCTATATAAGTGTAAAGTGGGGTCGCTTCTATGAGATATTGGCGCTATCTCTAGAGCACTCATGAAAGACTAGGCATGCGCATGGCCTATTGTGGTGCACGACGGTGTTGTTCAGAAATGCATCTTGGTATAATGGGATACGATAAAATCCCTATCTTACAGTAGCACTTATTTGGTTTATAGAAACTATATGTTTCACCAAATATTTCGTAAGTTAAATTTTATCTTATCAAGTATTGGTTTATAGTCCAAAAAACACCAATACCATGCATTGTATGTCAAACTTGAGACATCCAGAAAAAAATTATTTTATCAAAATTTCTTTTGAAATAAGTGGGGGATTGTTGGAAAAATTTGTTTTATATTATTTCAAAAGAATTATTTTGATAGTTTTGAATACTATTGTTTTTAATTGTAAATAATACTCTATGTTTATTATGATATATGTTGTATAAGTTACTATTACAATTAATATATATATTTATGAGTCAAATTATTGTTATACATTTGTGTTTTAATAAGAATTGATTTTCTCTTTAATGGTAATACGTTTTACATTTATATCATTTGGTTTTGGAAACAATCTTTTGACTTTGGTAGTAATGCAAAGAATTAGCATATAATTATGTATATAATTATTGTGCGTTTATTGAGTATTAATGGCCATATTGTTTTTCACTATAAAATGGCTCTTTTGTTTTGTGTTGGTGACATACCATCTTTATCATATGCTCTCTATTCTATTTTTACAATATTGTTCCTTTTAAGTTTGTGATAAATTCTCAACGCAATTTTATTCTCTCTTTTCATTCTGGATATGTATTGCGTTTCTATTCCTGATCCAACCAATGGTTGAAGATACTGTTTAATCCTGGAAGGAAATACTAGTATCCTTTAAGGACAGTGTCATTTGACATGAATTAGCTTAACAGTGTTCAAGTTTCTTAACTTATTTTACGTTATATTATTTCTATATTATTTTGTTGATTAGTTTAATCTTTGTTTGATTCAAGGTGGAGATCAGAAAGCACTCTCTATGGCGGACATCTGGATGAGTTTGGAACCCCTACATCTTAATAAAGAAATACGAAATTGAAGATTTATTTGTATTTATTTATTTTATAATTATTTTCCAACAATATTTTCAAAATATTTGGGTTTGGCACATCAGAAATTTATGCAAATTCTTAAAAAAAATTTGCATTTTCGGAACCCCCAATTTTTTTTAGAATAATTTGTTTGGACCATTAAGTTTGGAATTTTTCAATTTGACACTCAAGTATATGTTTATGCAAGATTGGTTCACTCATTAAGGTTACCACGAGACAAAATGGAGATTCTTAAATGAGAATTTCTTAAGGTTTAGGTGGATTGTCATATAAAGGGGTTTGTATATTTCAAAGAGTATTACAATAAAAACATGTGATATTCGGTTTTATTCCCAATTCAATTATTTGTCATAATTGACATAAATTTGGAATATTAGATATGTTTATAATGATAAATAATTGAATTATGAATAAAATTGAATTTCACAATTCAAGCAATATATATGTTGCCAAAGTAACATCTTTTGTGTAGATATTTGTAGAATATTAGATATGTTTGTTTGTCATTCATGTGGGTGGTATATTGGCCAAAAGGAAGATTATTGTTTGATTGAATTACAAATATACATGTGGTACAAATATTAGACAATTGTTAAATTTATCTATGTAGATAATAAGTCAGCCTAAAGGAAGGTTTATTATCTAACATGACTAATTGTCGATATTTGATGATTACACTGAGTTACTTATTACAAATAATGAAAATGTTTATCCATAAAGTGATATGAAAAATATTGTTGAACCAAGCACGAGTTTGATTGACTCAGTGGACTGACTCAGTAGTGCTTAAGTTTTGATCATAACAATTAAGTTCAGTCTGAGTTAATTAAATTAATAATGATGTTAATATAAATAGTCTATGGTTGGTTGAGGAGTTAGTAAATTCCAGGGTAGAATTTTGAGTCCCCACTAACCTAGCTATTTAGTTTAACTCTGGCTGATTTGGGCTGAGTATCTACGATGGTCGCTGACTTGGTAATATTCACTCATCATTTGATATTTACATTTTTTTCAGCTGTGTGCTTTACGACGATATATTTCGCTGAGTTACTTTAAGTCTATCAAAGCTGCTGAGTTTACCATTTAAGGTAAAAAAGCATATTTGCTTTTAGTGTTGCTTTTTACAGGACATTAATGAGACAAAGACAAAAAGAATTAATGCCTTGACAAGACTCACATTAATGAAGAAAATGACAAAGTCATCCAATTCAAAGCTGCAAAAAGTCATTTGCCATTTTGGGCAATTTTGTAGATCTACCAACCTAGTATTGCACGTTCTGCAACATGTCAGAATACTAGAGGGAATGGGAAGAAGACATGTGGTAGGTCAGCATGAGTCCTCTCTGACGGAAGACTAGTATCAAATGACAAAGGATTCAAATTGAAACTCAAATCTCAATCTAACGGATTAATTTTCTATCTCACAATGGTGCAATTCTATCTCTTAACGGATTGATTTGAAGAAGCAATGGGTGGATAGATGAGCTGTCAACTTCAGAAGATACCAAAGTAAGTTCAACGGCTACTTTCTCAATATAAGGAGCAAGAAGGCAAGCATTAGAACTTGGTGATTACACCTGAATTTCTCAGAAGCTAAACCTTTGTCAAAATATAAGCTTTAAAGAAGTTCATCAAGAAAGCACTACTCAGTGAGAATCTACTTTAGAACAAGAGAGAATAGAATAGATCATTCAAGTGTAATATTTGATTACTGTAATTGGATCTACATGTTTATAAGTTGAATCCAGCTCTTGTTTAAACTCTTAGAGAGTTGCTAATAGAAGAGGGTTTTCTACTCAGTGGGTGAGCAATTGTAGTTTGGAGGGTACTTACTATAATTGGGGAATTTCGGAAAGGCTTCTCCGCCTAGGTAAAGGAGTTGAGATTGGTGAATTAAAGCCAACACTCTCTCAGGACTGGATGTAAGCACAAGTTGCTGAACCAATATAAAAATCTCTTTGTCCTTTACTTTATTGCATTTTCTAGATTTTCACTTAGCCAGTTGAGCTCACTCAGTGGAGCCTTTAACTATCGCAAAAAAGTCTCATAAGTTCGTGAGTGAGTCATTCACCCCCCTCTGACTCATTGAGTGTATGCATAAGGACCAATAAGTGGTGCCAGTGTAGTTCCCATTTCCCAAAATTCACAATCTTTGAGATAAAGACCATGGCGTATAAAGGAGAATCTAGTGGAAAAGCCCAAGCTTACATTCTGCCAGAATGCATGTCAGTCACCAGGCCTCCAATGTTCAATAGAGAGCATTATACCTATTAGAAGAACAGGATGAAGAATTTCATCCAGCCTCAAAGAATGCATGCTTGGATGGCTATCGTTGAAGGGCCATATGTTCCTACCATCGTAAAGAATGGAGTAAAAGTTGATTAGTACTCTGATGAATGGGACCGTCAGGACTTGATCTGACTAAAAGAAAATGTAGCTGCTATCAACTAACTACATTATGCTCTTGATGCAACTGAGTTTAATCGTGTTTCATGATGCGAGACAGCCAAAGAGATATGGAAGAAGTTGGAAGTGACTTATGAAGATACTGACAAAGAGAAAGAGTCAAAGATCAATATCCTTATGAGGGACAATGAGTGGTTCCACATGAAACCCTAGGAGGATATTTCCAACATGAACACCAAGTTCATGAATATAGTCAATGAGTTGAAATGACTTGGCAAGACATTTGATAGAAGTAGAGACTATCAAGATGATCGTTAGAAGCTTGGCTCAAGAATGGGAAGCGAAGAAGAGTGCCATTGAAGAAGCTCATAATTTCAAGACCTATAAGTTTGATGAGCTGATGGGAATCTTGCTGACTCATGAGATGTCCGTAAAGTAATAAAAAGATGAGCCCAAGAATCACAGGCATAAAGAAAAAGAGCACTCAAGCAGAGCTGTTGTTCTGAGAGCTGATGATGATGAAGAAGATTCCTCTAAGGAAGGATATCTAGAGGACACAACAGAAGAAATAGCTCTAATGACCAAGAATTTTAGAAGGTACTTGGGAAAAGATAAGAACTTCCAAAAGTTAGAAAGACATGCAAGTATAATAAGGGAGCAGATGATAGACCACGAAAGGAGTATAACAATGATATCAAATGCTTTGAATGCGGTGAGGAAGGGCATATTCAGCCTAGTTTTCCTAAAGCTAAGAAGTACAAGTTCAAGAAGAAGAAGAGTAAGAAAGCCCTTGTTGCTACCTGGAGTGAATCTGAACAAGAGTCATCATCCTCAGCTGAAGAGGCACAAGACTCTACCAATGTGTGTCTCATGGATAAGGATGATCTACCCAACTCATAGTCAGCTGACCAACCATCTAGTTCCACTGCCAATCAATCTGCTAACCACAGTAGAGACAAAGGAAATCACACTGAGGTAATTTTTGAACCCCATTTGTCCTTAGATGAGCTTGCTATAGTAATTAATGATGTCATTAATGTGACTAAGAAGTCAACAAAATACATCAAAGTAATTTAGAAGAGGTGTGGCGATCTAGAAGATGTCAATTCTTCTACCTCACTTGACCTCCTATACATGATTGAAAAAGTTGAGTACGAAAATGGATATAAAAGTAAACTCACTCAGAAATTGAATGAGCTAGCTGCTGAATTAATAGCTTTGAAAAAGGTGCGGGTCCCTCCTTAACCTAGTAGGAATACTCAGAGTAACCGCACTCACCACTCTGAGAAGGTTTCTTAAAAGAGTAAAGTGAGCGTGCCTAATCCGAACGCCGCTTGTAACTTTTATGGAAAGTTAGGACATGCTATAGTCATGTGTCGACACAAAAATGGTTACTATAATGATATGATTGGTCAAGGATGACCACCACTAATAAGGGAGGACCCAACGAGAAAAAGGCATGGGTACCTAAGAAAACTTAATTGTTTTGCAGGTGAGTCTGAGATCCACTGATGGTAGAAGAATGTGGTATTCGGATAGTGAATGCTCGAGGCATATGACATGTGATGAAAAGCAATTCATCACATTGCAGCAATGAAGAAATGGAAGTGTCAGTTTTTGAGAAAACAAAAAGGGAAAGATTTTTGGCAATTGCACTATTGGAGTGAAGCCTTTAATTGATAATGTGTCTGTGGTGAAAGGCTGTGAGCACGGTCTTTTCGGTGACCTTTGGAACGATTATTACATTTTGCTCTAACCTCTTATGGACTAGTTTTTCTATTCTTTGAGAGTCGAATCAAGTTTGGCAAGTACGTTTTTGATGATTTTGGACCTTTAGTCGCGCTTAAAAATCATTCGCATGCACTTAAACTTAACAGTTTTCTTTCACTCGTGCGCAGTAAATTGTTTCACAGTTTTCCATAAAATCCAAACATTTTTAGAAAGTCTTGCTTATAACGTTTGATTCTAGACTCTCCAAGGTTTTAGGAATGTCAAAAATCGCCTTAATTAGATAACTGTAGTCAAAGTTATGAGTGTTTGAAATCAAAACCCTACTAGAATCCCTAAAACCCTAACTGAAACCCTAGCTAAACCCCTAATAGAATCCCTAAACCCTAGAAGCCCCCCCTTGCTGCTGCCACTACCAGCTGCATCGGAGGCACCTTTAGTAGTTGTGTGGCAGCAACTGCCACTGGGGTGGCCAGCCCCGTTGTGGCCACCCCTTGCTACCATGGTAGCGGTGGGTGACACAGCTATGGTTGTGGCCGCCGTTTGGCATGACCATTTTTGACCCATGTCATTCTTTTTCCCCTCTCTCCTCGCAATTGGGCCATATATTTTCCTCGCAAATTCACCCAAGTCGGTGTATTTTTGAGTGTGGGAGTGTTTAAACCCATCTAGGAGAGAGACTATAGGACTTTTCTCCAGAATTTAGAATTAGAAATCATTTTTTTGAGAGAAAAGGAAGAACAATAGAGAGAAAGGGAAGAACTAGAGAGAGAAAGCTCTAGAAAAGCATAGAATCCAGATTAATCTTCTCTAATCTCGATTCATAGTTGTTCTTTAGCTTAATCTCATAGCTTAAACACTAAAATCAATTAAAAATCACAGGTTAAAATGGATTAAATAGGGTTTTAGAGACTTTTTCTCAAATACGAACTAAATATTCTGTCACTATTCTATCGCTATTTTCGTCACTGATTCCGTCGATTTTCATCACAAATCAACAAAAAGACCTTGCCAAGGGTTGATTGGAGTCTCTCGAGTTAGATTCACGGCCTAGAGGTAACAAAACTGAGTTCCACTATCTTTTTATTTACTTTTTGTTAAGTATTATTGCTGTTCTTAGTGGTGTTTGTTCTTTGTTTTTCTTCGGTGTTCTTGGAAAACCGTCAGAAAATAATCCAACCTCTATAGGGATGGCCTTCACCTCTATCCTTATAGCCTTGACCGCTACTATTACAGCGGTGAAGTCTATAGCTAGAGAGGTGAACTCCACCCCTATAGAGGTCTCGTTATTTCTTGTAATTTTTGGTTATTTTCTTACCCAAATCTATAAAATCAGCATTATTCGTGTGTTTAAAGTCTAGATTTGTTGAAATATAGTTGATTATGACTTAAAACTTCAATGATTTTTGGTCTATGGATGCAAAAACACCATTTCCCCCCTTAAAATCAAAGCTCGACAGCCAAGTCTATATCGACAGCCTTGACCGCCGCCGCTATAGCCTCCACCGCTGCCACTATAGCGGTCAAGGCTATAGCGATGGCAGTCAAAGCTGTCGCCATAGCTTTGACCGCCGAAATTTGGTTTTAAGTGCCTTTTTTGCTATTTTCTTGCGTTTATAATCCCGTTTTGCACCGGAAAATTTTCTAATTTATTTTTTTTATTTATAATTTAATTAATTAAATCTCCTTTTAACGGTTTAAAAATGAGTTTTTCACCTAATAAATATAAATAAATTTTTTTATAACAACTGAATATACAAAAATAGTTTTTGTAATTTTAGTTTATTATTTTAGGTTGTTTAGTTCATTTTATTGATTATTAGGTTGTTTAGATGTTCATTTAAATATTAAAAAATATGTTTTCTCCATGCTTAGGTGTTTATTTGCTGCCGTTTATTTATTTATATCTTATTTATGATTATTCTCATATATATTTTATCTTGTTTGGAGCCGCGTCCGAATTGTTAAGCTCTATTAGGACCCGATTTTGCCCTTTTATTTATTTACTCGCATTAAAAAAATGTATAGGTATTTGTAAGCCATGCAGTAATTTATTTTCTTCCTTTATTTACTTCTTTTGTGTGATGTATGGCCATATAAATCAAAAACTCCAAACATTTACGGGATTTAAATCGCATAAGAATTGAAGTCGCGCTTATTAAAATGTAAACGGTTTGATTTAAAAATTGAAAAGTATGCAACAACATCCGAACTTGGAATCTCCATTTTAAGGTACGGTCTAACCACCTGGTGGGAATATCGTACCCAAATTCTTGGTGGAGCTTAATAGGGTGGCGACTCTATTTTAAAATACGGGATTTCAAGTCTCATATCCCTTAACATGCAAATTGGACTTAAATTCCACATCAACATCGATTTCGTCAATCTATCTTTTTATCACGCTAAAATAAGGATCAATCCTCTGGCTCGCTTCACAGGATTTATTATTTCCCCCCATGCTGCGCATCTCAGATGTTCCTTGCAGGAAAAAGTCGTCCGCTCACAGTGGCGACTCTGCTGGGGATTTCCGTTTAACTTAAAATTTGGAAAATCACTTTCATTTTCAAAAATTGGTTAAAGGATTTCGATGATGTGCCGAAATCATTTTTTAAATCAACGCTTTATTTCTTATGCCTCTTGAATCCACTACTTAGTTAGAGTCTAAGTTTTAAGGTGCCATTATGTCACCACCGTGAAGCTCACTTGTATACCACATACCCGCCAGGAATTGGGTATATTTGTGGGTGGATACTCGTTTCAACCAATGTGTAATTCCCGCGATCGCACTCATTTGAGGAGTTGTTGATTTACACGGAATCAAGGTAAATGAGACCCTTTTATAGTATCGTTCCACGATACCAGCAGTTTAAGACTATGAACCATGATAAATCTAGCAATAGCAACTACCCCTTAGGTTCACAAAAAAAATTTAGAACTAGGTCATATACTCTCTTACCATTCGTTGGTGCTAGAGTTACCCCCAGATCTTTTGAACGGAGTTGCACGGGAGTCATAAGGTTGGAAGAGATTTATTCGCTTTTGGTGTGCTACTTGTGTTGTGCTCATGCATACGCACCTCATGCAATGGCCGCCTTTGGCTGACTCGTAATTTCAATTTTTGCTTACATCCACTCTCCCCTCGCTTGAAGGATGAATTTAATAAAATGTCTGAGATTGTTTGAGTCCTGGCGACCTATATCTAGTTCGCAAGGCATAGCAAGGAGTTTGCACATCTCACGTATTTTGGGGTTAAGCTCCGCGTCATAAGCCCTTCTGCTCTATACCTCTCTAAACCACCCCTGTATATATGAGATTCATCACTTGGATTATTATGCAATCATTCCTTTCATCCATGGTTCAATTTGGGATGATCATCTTCCGATTTTAGTGTTAGACTAAGGCACCGCTACTGTCAGACTCGATCATCCTCTAGTTTGCTGTTCTATGGGTCTAAATTCAGTTTCAAGCTCTATTTTAATGCCTAGTTTTCCAGCTATGTCTAATTTGCCGACAGCTGGTGGAGTTCCATCCGGGGGTACTTCTTCTCCTCCTCTCCTCCCGCCTGATCAGGGCCACTCTCTATTGAGTTTGAAGATTGCCAATGCTATGATAGTGTTTCTCTTATTCGATTAGTTCTGAGATGCAATTTGGGGGCAGATCCAAGATTTGGTCTATGCAATTTTGGAGGGGAAAAGAAGTATTTAAAGGATTCTGATGATTGGTATTCAAGCTCAAGGACAACCAGAGACCGCTCTGAATGGGCCAATTCAGGTTCTGTCGATTCAAACTTAGTCTATAGTTTAGCTAATTCAACCGGTTCAGTGTCTGCAATAGCCCATTCAGCCTTCGTCAATCCCATTTCAGTTTGGTTAGGATATTACAAAGTCTCAACCACCCATGTTCACTTATTCAACCGAGACTCCAAGCCATACCTTCAAGCCTGATTTTCTCGCCAGTGTGAGCCACTTTCCATTGACCATAATAACCCAAGATCAGTTTTGTCTCGATCCGATCTATTCCAATTGAATTAGAATTTAGCTCAACCTCAGATGCCTCCAAAGTCCTTTTTTCCTTCTCCCACTCGGTTTATTGTTGCTCCAAGAGGGACTACTTACTCACAAAACCCCTTCGATACTAATCTACAGGTTCGTTCTAAAGTCAAAACCTCATCGCTTGCTTTACCATTCCAGTTTGGCACACCCCATCCATCCAACAACCAAGTCATGCAATCTCCAGGCATGACACCATAAATAGAGTCTCTATTGTGAAGGTTCTTGCTTTTTAGTACCAAGAGAGGACCGAATGGAAATCCCAAAGGAGGTAAAGGAATTGGTAGGTCTCGTGATGTCCTATCTCGGGCCAAAATGAAAGAACGACTTACCTGGGAGAAGAATTTAGATCGCGTTCCCCCAAAATCAAGTTTGGGTTGTTAATCAGACACCCGTATGGAAGGCAACTAAAGCAAACTACAACACATACCCGTGGAAAGCACCTTTGAGAAGCATATACATGAAGTTAAGGAAAGATGGTAAGATTAGACCATTAGGCCCATGGAGACCTCCCACAGCCGATGAAAGGGATAGGTTTTGCGAGTATCATGTCCAACCAAGTCACTCCGCTGATGAATGCCGGACTTTGATTCAAGACTTCGACCGTCTGATAAGGGAAGGAAAGATAGTTGAGCCTAAAAAAATATCTAGCAATCAAGATTCACCCCCGCTTTCTGGCTCACCAAAAGGAGGTAGTGGTCCGCAGGATCTCATTAGGGCCATCTATTCTAAAGAGAAAGCTCTCGTAATTCAACTCAAGGCCTCTACGGTTCAAGCTGCACCTGTTTGGACACCCACTCAAAAAGCATTCATATCCCCGTGGAAACTCCCTCTTAGTGTCCTATTTTCCAAGTTACAAGAGAAAGGCATGCTTAGCCCTCTTCATGAATATCGTGCTCCTACACCTAAGAAAAAAGCAAACTTCTACAATTATCATGTTCAAATGGGACATCAAAGCAACCAATGTATAGCTTTAGCTACTGCTATCTCCTATTTAGTAAGGGAGGGAAAAATGGATGAGCCTAGTAGGAAGATCGATATTGAGGAGAAACCATCACCAAGCTCTAATAGTGAGGTAGGTGCGATCAATTCCGGTCTCCCCAAAGAATTTGTATTGGCCATGGTCTTATCCGATTCAGCTAACATAGCTATGCGAGTTCATTCTATTACCAAAGTTAACAAGAATCTCATGAGGTCTCTAGCGAATCAAAGAGTTAGGTTATTAGCCGAACAAGTGGAAGCTCTAGATCTCGTCCTGGACAACGCACCAATGAAAGCTATTAAGGATGCCTAATCTACCAGCAACGTAACTCAAGACCCTCCACTTATGGAGGATGACTATCTATTTATGTAATTTTGTTTTTCTAGTATTTAGATGTGAATGACTCTACCTTGAAGACATTTTTTTAATTCAATCAAAGACTTTGCTTTTTCTCATTTGTTTGATGTTTTGGCCAATGGGTCCATGCATTCATTTTATTATAAGCATAATATGTTTAGTATTCTGGACGCTTCTTTAATTGAAGTAAGTTTAAGTACAGATGATAACCTAAAATGGTAACCATTTTCTTATGCCCTAACCTTTGAAAAAAATGAGAGATAACAAGTGCTTAAGGATCATGATAAAGGTTTCACCATGTCAGACCTAGCCACACCCAGGGTTCATCGTTAAATTATCAAGCATTACATCTCCACACCCAAAATAGAAACAGAAGCTCGGTCCTTCCTAGGATATATTTAACATGTCAATCAGTTCATGGCCGGCCTCACGACCATCTACAAACCTATTTTCAAGCTACCAAAGAAGCGTCGTCCGATTATGGAGAAGGAGCATGGTCAGACCACCTTTGATAGAACTAAGGATTACCTTTTCTTCGCCCACCCATTCAAAAATTCCCACCCCCAATACATCATTGATCCTTACTAATATACAATACATTCCAAATCCAAAACCCTTCATTATTTCTCTCCTCCTTGACCATTCTCGGTGAGGGGGATGCGCACAATGGGCGAAATTTGACCCTTATCATCAAATGAACACTACTTCATCATCGTAAGGGGCAGGTTAATTCTTAAAATAGGGGGAAGCCAAGTTTTTCACCAACATTACTGCCAAGAAGATGTCCAAGTTCATCGAGAAACACTTCTTTGCTCGATATAACCTACCTCATCGCATTATACCAGTTAATGGGGTTTCCATTTCAAGGGGAAATAACCAATTTGATCAAGAAATATGAGATTGAGCGTCAAAGGGCTTCATGCCACATACCACAATCTAGTGGGGCAATCGAAGCCACAAACCGGCTTAACAAGAAGTTCGTTTCCAGGACTACCGTAAGGATCAGATATTGAGCTGATGAGATATTGTTCACCCTTTAAAGAGGTCAAACAAATGTAAAAATTCTTGCAAATCGAGCACCTTTTTCCTCTGTCTATTAATTGGAAACCATGCTACCAATCAACGCCAAGATGAACTACTTGAGAGTCGCACTGAACCTAAGACAAAGGGACCCCTATTGACCAAAGCATAGTTCAGACAGCTTAAACAATCTTTAGATGTACCAGCAATGCATAGAAAAAGTGTACAATGACTGAGCTAAGCATCAAGAGTATCCGTCAAAAGCTGACAGTCTAGTTCTGAAGCAAGTATAGCCTACCAACACTAATCCGAGGGGGAAATTTTCACCAAATTGGGAAGGGCCTTATGTATTAAGAAAGTTCTCGGTGAAGGCAGAATGAAAATCATGGATATGGATGGTAATGAGCTCATGAACCCTATCAATCAAGATCGGTTAAAGCATTATCATATCTAAATCAAAAGAATCAAATCCAGCATAAGCCGCACATAAAAAATGAATAAAATAAAATCACCCGATGAGTGGTCCTCTACTGCTCGGGCAAAAATTAGGGTATATCCTGCTGATCGATATCATATAAATCGGTTAGGAAAAAGTTAGGGTGCAAAATAACCCGCTAGACTAAAAATCCAAAAAGGGCGATCTAGATAAAAGTCAGGGTAAAAGTGAGTTACAAGAGTGTGTTGGCTAGAATACCTTCATAGGCTAGTTAACACCAGAGTTTGGGTTAATAGAAATGGTTATCACTATAATGTATCAAACTTACTTCATTTAATGAAAATGTCATTTTACTGAATCCTTTATGTTCGTGCTTGAATGAATAATATTGGGCCCAAAAGGTGAAATTTTGCAATTAAGTCGAACGTAGGGTTCTGTGCAGTCAACCCAATTCCTCAAAAGTCAAAAGAATAATAACAAGAGGCAGAAATCTTGATAGACTGAAAAGAATTGAGGTCTATGCAAAAGCAGGGATGGTCTGCTGGATTGAAAATCCGAAAGGAAGGTCCAGGCAAAAATTCAGAAATAAAAACAAAATGGCGAACAGAGTTTAATAGGCCCATTGTAATGTTCGAGTCTATGCAAAAGTTAAGATGATAAAAATGGAGATAAATGACTGCCATTAATTACATTAAGATATTTGCATTATCATCATTAGGGTACCTAGACACCCTCTGCAGCCTGGTGGACTCGAAAAGGCTCAAATCCATCCTCTGTGCATGTCTACCCCAATTCTGACCGTGACCGAGCATCTCGAGTCCATAACACCCTAATCTTTTGAAGCCATCATTGGTAGCATTCATTGGAAGTGATATCATCCAACTGTCCGTTATCTGGAATCTCGAGCTTCGCTTCATGCTCCTCTTATCTCTGATCTACTCAGCTTAGTGATCACTTTGCAGCCATTTCATATCTGACCTCCCAAACCTATCGGGTGCGCCATAGCATTCCTAATCATACCTTGTCTTTGCTACAGTGCACTCTGCATAGCCTCTATCCTGGCGAGAAATAAGTCAAGTTTTCCTGATCAAGCATCTACAACGCCTAACATTCATCCAGCGAACAAGTAAAGCAATCAACCCTATAATCAAGCAAACACTTATAAAATTTTGGCCAAGTTAATAGAGACAATAGTATCAAGTAACCAAATAAAGTCAAAAAGCAGGCAAACAAGTAGGTGCACAAAGTAAATTAGTTGAGCAGCAGAATGGTCACAGTCATCAATCCTCCGCATCAGATATAATATAATGTATCCTGTCATCATCCTTAGTCCCCTCCTCATCACTAGTGTCCTCTATGTCCTCATCTATAGGGGCAGGGGTTGATTTCTGTCCTACTATTGGTCCAGGGCAGATTGCAGACCTCATGAATGGCACCTTCTTCGCCCTCGTTAAGTAATGGGTGGGACCTAAAGACCCAAACTATCTCGCAGCGGCCATGAAACCCTACTCACCGCCTCTAACATCTCCTCCTCAGCCTCAGCTTCATCCCCTAAGCTAAGCCTCAAAATCATCTCTCTAAATCCGTAATCTCTAGGCCTGATTGCTGAGCTGGCCACCTCTCGGTCATATGCGGCTCTCTCGTTTGCATATTGAGCTCTCTCCAATGCCATCTAGCTTTGATAATCTGCCAGCTCCCTCTCAGCGTGTGCCAGACCTTCCTTGCTCATCCAAGCTTGATCTTGCTATAGTGTGATAAAGGCCTGCATATATCGGTGTATATGGGAATATGATCAGCCCAATAATTCATGCATCATGCATACATTTGCATATATATATATATATATATATATATATATATATATATATATGTTCTTATCTCTCTATTTTTACAGGAATGTGAAAGCAAGATCTTACCCCGTATATGGAGTCCTAGGCCAAGACCATGTCCTTCATCGAAAAGTGCCCTCGAGCTATATGCTCGGCTTCAGAAACAAGCACCTGCATCAAAAGCATTATCATGCCAGTCACCGCGATCGAGCAGTAATCAATCGCAATCAATCAAAAAAGCACATACATGTGTAGTATTGGGAGGAGTGAAAAAGATGGGCATGGTAGTCTCCTCAATGCGCTTAACCTCACATACCCTGGTCGACTCAGAACTCATACCTCTTGCTCTATGGCATTCCCCATAGCTCCCTGGATAACTCCGTGATATGGGATCCCCCGAGTATGTAGAATCTAGGTAGAAGCAATATTAGGGCCATCTTATGGCATAGTAATGTGTCCCTTGGTCCGCTACTGCCAGTATTGCTAGTCCCTCTCCTAATGCCTAAATCATTTAATATATGCATTCAATGGTGGTCTTGATAAGTACTAGCACACAATAAAAAGTATAAGCATGCATTTCCCATGGCAAGTTCTAGCTAAAAATAGAAAGATCGCCTATAAGGTTTGTGTATCTAATTTAGGCTTTAAAATTGAAGTAAAAATTAAAATTTCAAAAACTTAAACATGCTTATGGGTCCTACAAGTTCACTCTACTAAATTTTTCAAAGTCCCAAAATTTCATTCTGAAACTTTGTTAAAAAGTATCCAATTTCCACTTTACAAAGACTTCACGAGTTTCATTATTAAGTAAGGTAATCTAACAATGAGCACAAAGAAAATTCAATTAGACAGACAAAGTCAAACAGAGGCAATCTTAAGGTTTTCCCGAAATAATTAAGCATAGGTAGTGAAAATCTAAAAGTCAAAAGATGAAAAATCAATAATAAAAATCTTAATCCCTCCCCCATACTTAAATTATGCTTTGCCCTCAAAGCATTGAAAAATGAAAAACAAAGAGGGTGAGAAAAGTCTTTCCTGAGATAATAAGATAAGGAAAGGCTAGATGTTATTGTTCACTATGACAGAAAAGAGAGATTGAGATAACCTTAAGGTTTCCTCCAGAATTGCTTCACTTGGTGCGTGAAGCAGGCACAACTACCAGACTGTATCAAGGTTGTTCGAGAAGGAAGACTTCCTCCATAACTTCAAGTTGTCCTTTATTACTCCTACAAAGCAAACAAAACATAAGAACTAAAAAAAATTAAAAATAAACTAACTAAGAATGCAAGAGAAAGAAAAGTTGCAATTTTTCCAACAAGTTACTTCAATTGGTGTTTGAAGCGGACACTAAAATGGAGGTTGTTCAAGGAGGCTTATATATGAATATTGAAAATTGTAGATTAATGTATTGATGTTGTTGTTGATGCACATCCACGTCTCTCCATGACTTTAATGGATCTTTAATCAAAGGTTGTGTAAGGACAGTCTTAGCAAGCTTTTCTTCATCTTTCAAGATTTCTAGAACCATTACTTCTGGGGAAGTCTTCTGTGGTTTCGAAAGATGGGGCAGTCTTAGATTGCTCTTGAGGTTGCTTACTGTTAAGCACAATCTGGTCATGGTCTTGAGTAGAAAAGTTGAAGTTTTGATCAGGTTGCTTAGTCAAAACCTCAGATTACCCACCTGCATAATAAAAGTCATCCATAACCATATTCTTAGAATAATCAATAACTTTACCATCCCTTTGAGATTCCTCCATAGAGTTCATCATAATGTTTCTTAGAGAGACCTCTTCATCCTTTGAAATCACCATATTGGCTATTTGCTCAACTTTGGTCTCCAAGTTCTTAAGTGAATCTTGTGTTTGCTTCATGAACTCCATCATCACCTCTTTCAAGCTAGGTTCCATTAGCTCACATGGTACCCGCTAGATGATTTGTTAAGGTTGATGGAATGGTTAATGAGGTTGCTAGAATAAGAATTGAGGTTATCGATGTCCAGTGATAGCACTTTGAGGTAGGGGACAATCAAACTGAGGTTGTTGAAAAAGGGACTAAGGTTGTTTCAATGGCATTTGAGACTGTAGGGTCAGAAACCAAGGTTGTATGAAAGATGGTTGAGGCTGTCCTGAAAATTGTTAGACAACCTTAGATCCGGGAAAAGGTAAGCTCTTTTCTTAATGCCACTTATAACTTGTGTTCACCACTTTCTCAATGAGGGCAAAGGCTTTGTCGGGCTCCATATCTTCTAGGTCATCATTTGTAAGAGTTTCTAGTCAAAATTTGTGCTCATCGGTTATCCTATTATAAAAAATTTGAATTTGCATCCATTTGGGTACATCATGTTTGGTACTCTTCACAATAAGCCTTTGAGTTGGACAACTTTGTAAGATGGAAAGTATTTTGTCAAGAAAGTCTCAGCCATCTGCTTCCAAGTTGTGATCGAACAAGGTTGTAACTAGTTAAACCAAGATTTTGCCTTATCCTGCAAGGAGAAAGGAAACAACTTTAACCTAAACACATCATAAGATATACCACGATCAAATTTAAAAAGATTGCATATTTCAAGAAAGTCATAAAGATGATCATTTGGGTCCTCGTCAGGCAATCCTTTGAATTGAACATTTGATTGCACAAGTTTAATTTTGGAAGCCTTAATTTGAACTCGATCTTTTCCTTCTTCCGGTATCACGATGCATGACATGTGTACCAATAAAGAAGGTCTTCCATACTCCTTGAGAGTTTACCATGGCAGGAAGGATTCATAATTTGCCATCGAGAAAGCCTTTGCTTGCTTCACTCGTCAGGTTGCCTGCTCAAGAGATTACTATAAAGTCTTCAAGGATTTTGCCTTTGTCATCAGGTTGCTAAGAAGAAAACAACTACACAAGATATGTAAAAAAGGTCAAAAGCACCAATCTACAGTTAAATTAATCAGATTATTAAAACTTTGCTCTTCGACAACGACGCCAAACACTTGTTGCTTCCTAAATGGACTACCTAGCAAGTGCACTTCAGTCAAGGTAGTGTGGTAATCACAAGGTCATATCCCACAAGGAGCAGTGCAAATAATTTGAGGTTTCCCTAGTAGACTGGTTCAGGGGAAGTCTTCTCAATTATGAATTTTGGTTATTGGTTGAATAGCAATAGAATAAATAAATATAAACAATAATAAAAGGCACAAGCTTCACCTACCCATGACAATGTAAGGTTTCCCTCCCCGAAAGACGTGTAAAACTACTTGATTATGCACATAGATCTAAGGTATCTGAACCAGAATTCCCCAAGCTTACCCCATGGCCTACTTAGTTTCTAAGCTTTGCTAACTTAAGTCTCCCCTCAGTACTTGTTAAATCAGTAAACTTTCATTAAGATTAGTTAAGCATTAAATAAAAATTAAAACCCATAGCACATACATAATCCCCCTCGATTTCTTGTAATATGTGTGTGTGTTTATGATTCTAACTATAACAAATCTCCCCTCGGTACTTATTATTTTAGCATGTATGAGCAGGCCGAACCCAATTAAATATTACTCAAACACATCAATCATTAAATGATTCAAAATAAGATTTTACATACTTACATCGGAGAAAGTCTTACCCTACCTGGGATAGGCTCGGCTTGCAAACAAATTACCTCCATTTAACAAAGAAAATACTGAACTTTATTGATGAGAATGGAATCCCCCAAAAGTTTACCACTGGTAAAGAGGGCTATAAATACCCACCAAGTGATAAAAACAAACCTAATTAGTCTTTATCTAAAAAAGGAAAGCAAATCCTAATAAAGGAAGGACTCTAAACTTGTCCAACAAGAAAATAACAAACTAGGAATAAATAAATGATAAAATATCTTCTTTTCTTGCATAAATCACGTCCACATTAGCTCCTAATTAGGTGGTTAACTTGAATTATGATTCTTCTCCTTTTTAGTCTCTTTTTCCTCAAATTTCCAACTTAGCACAGTCTGTTGGGAAAGTCTCCCCAGTTTTGGCCACAACCTGAAATTGTGCCAAAAATAAATAAATAATTATTCAAATTAAGGAAATTAAACGCATAAAAGGCACAATAAATCACTACAATATTTCACTTATCACCCCTCAACCAAAGCCTTGGCACCCGGAGAAAGCGCTCTATACCAGGTCCCAAATTGAGTAATGTTGGCACCGTCATGGTCGGTAACCCGATAATAATGAAACATGCATTGCATTAACTTTCAAAATTCATCCAAAAAAATATACTTAAAAATGCATATGCATGTAATCTATAATCTTGCATTTGCATAAAAATCTAATTCATTTTTGCACCAATCCTAATTTTACAAATGCATTATTTTCAGATAAATTTTTCTCACAAAAAAAAATTCAAGGCATATAAGAATTTTCTAGAGGAACCAACTCTATCATGCATCGTATTTCACATAAAAAGAAAAATGACAAAATTTTATTATGCATTTTCTAATGAAGCATAGCATAACCAAGCACAATCAAAATCAATTGACATCGAAATAATAAACACAAAGAGCATAAAAATAAGAATAAAAAAAGGAAAAGAAAAACTAACCAGGTTCCAAGAAAGATGGGACACGCGCTCCAAGGCAATGGGGATTTCCTTGTTGGTGACCCTGTGAAATCCCCAATTAGGAGGCAATCCGCACAAAGCTTCAATGGGTACCCTAGCAAGCTCTACTTGCTGCCCCCAATGTTGACATGATAAGTTCATACTAGAAGGTTCGGAAGAGCAACCCGGACATTGTAAAGCTTGAACCACATAAAAATTCCGAAAAAACAAAACATAAGCGAAAACATTGGGAAGAAAAGCAAAGAAAGCAGCAAGAAATCTGAATTAGAGAAGAGAGGAATTGTTTGTGTAAAGAGAAATGAAGAATCATATTTGTTTTTATAGCCAGTATGCAATGAGCCCGCGAGCTCATTATCAAGGTAATTAGCCCACCAGCTAATTACGTATCCACGTGGGATGTGTGTACACGTTGATTCCGCATTCTGACTATTAATGTGTAACGGCTAGAAAAGTTACCGTTAGATAGGCGATAAGCCTACGGGCTCATTACCTACTTTCAGCTTTTTTTACATTTTTCATTTTCTGCAATGTTTACAAAATGAGTGGGCCAAAAATCTATATTTACACAACATCTATTGCGTTTCTGCATTAAAATAATTCTAAAACTATATTCGACCCTCGGTCAATTTTAATTTAATCATTTTCATTCAATTAAACATTTTTTAATCGAAGGGGCAAAATATTTTTGTTTTAAAATTAGTCGATTAAAAATATTTTAACTCATTTTCCATCACACACATTATTTTGTCTGTTTCGCATGCGACTAAATTTCTAACACGAAATCTATGTACGCGAGGGGCAACCTGTTAGCACAGGTCCGTTTTAGCTTGATGAAGAATTATGCCTATTTCAACCAGTGATCAGATAATAGACCTAAAAGGACCGAATTGTCATCAAAAAACCTGGAATTCAAAAATCTACATTCCAAGGAAGCTTCGATTTAGCGTTTCCTACAGAAAAATCAAAAAGTCAAAGTTTTGGTCAAATCAGGCAATGAGCCCACAGGCTCATTACCTCTATATAGTAAAAAAATCAAATCTCGATAAGATTCATGAGATTTACTAATAGATTTGATAGATTTGCACTCAAGTGGGAAATGAGCCCACGGGGACCAAACTTTCCATTTCAGGCAGCAGTTGAAATTCACGTAAATCATTGTTTCCATTTTCTTTCCCAGAGTCCTGAAAACAAAACTCTACCTAAATACTTTCAAATCTGAGGTTTATCACTGACATTTAGTATAAACTCATTTTCTTGTCTTTTTAGATCTAGATCTCAGAATGATCTTAGTATAAAAAGGACTTAATTACTCAAAAACCCTACACTTTCTTTAGGAATAATCCAGGATTATAGCCATAACTTGGGTTAAACCAATTTTTCAACCAAATCACAATCTTTGACAACTTTAGTCCCTCACTGGCTCTGAAGTCATCCTACACAGAAGAAAAAAAGTAAACTGAGGGTAATTGGCTCTGAGCCCAAATTTAAAATTTATTTTTTATTATTCCTATTATTACACATTGCATTCACATTTTACTAGCTAACTGACCCACCAAAGCCACTTAAATTATATTGTGTAAATAAGCGTTCAAGTACGGATAAAACATTCAAAATGTGAGGAAGCTTTGTTCGAGTTTCTGGGCCAAAACCCGAGCGCTATCGTTACTCTACCAAAATTTTGGTAGAAAATATCAATTTATTAAGCTTTTATAATGCCCATTTTATTTCTTGAATTTATTTCTTAAATAAAGTCATCGTAATGCCAAAATTATAATATAAAACAAAACTACAAAATTGATCCAATCAATTTGAACAAAATGAGTACATATTATGTCCGAACTCAGAATCTCTTTTTCTTTTTGGTATAAAAATCTCATCATGGATTAGTATACGACAATTCCCGGTGGAGCTGAACCAGGTGGAGACTCTACTTTATTTTTAAATAAAGTAAAAATGCTTTATTTTAAAAATATTTTCTCTTAATAAAATGTGTATATATATTTCTCAATATAATCACATTTTGGCCTATAAAAAACCATGTTTTTCACAATCAGTAAGTTTACGTGAAAAATAGTAAAATATTTTTCTCTTTAATAAACCAACTATTTTATTATACAAAGGCACATGCTTATCAAATGCAACATCGCGGTTTCCTCAAACTATGACCAAACATGCCCCGCGCACAGCACCCTACGTGCATCACCATCGAAACTAAGCCAGCTCACAGGTGGCTTCACAATTGTTCCTCCATCTCTCTTGGCCTTACACTTCTCCTACTTGACCCTCTTCTGCTCAAGGGCCTTTGCCTCATCCTAGGTCTTATTAAACAAAAGCTTATGAAATTTCTTGGCATATATAGGCTTGCCTTCAACCTTGTCTTCTTTCATACGATCCACTCCATTTTCAAAGAGGATTTTCATAATGATCCCTTATGGTAATACTTGTGCTGCTGCATGTAGTGGATGAGAAGCACAGTAGTGTTTAGTTCCCTCCTCTCAACCCAGTGTCGAAGCACACCGTGCTGGAATGTGGAAGCAGTGTTGATAAACCCCTTCCTTACTAGTATATGCCTTACTATCACAAACTGTATCATCCTATGTACCTCCGGCTAGTGGGTTGAGCTTTTCTCACCAAAGAATCTTACTAGTAGCCATATTGTTGGGTCAACTTCACCTTGAGCTCATCCCCATCATTCCTCATCACCACCCCACTATTCTTCACATTAAAGTGGGTTACAAACAATTAAGAAGATACAATGATTACCTTTCCTTGATCTTTAGTCCGAATAGCATCAGTATAATTATGAATCCTCATGTTATCATAAAACTCTTTGACTAGCGTGGTTCCAGATCTTGGTCCTTAGTTAGTAGGTTTATGAAGGAATCCATCTCAAAGATATAATTATCTCTGAGATAATCAGAGGGCACCGTGGAGTCCACTTGATTGAATTTTACTTCAATGAAGTCTTCATCTTTGAATGATGATTTGGGTTACTGATTTCTTGGGAAAACTACAGCTTGGTTCTTAGTTCTTGATATTTGAGGGTGTTTAGAAGATTTTAGGATTTCTATGGGTATTTTGCAGAGTAACAGTAGAAAGTTGGGGGCTTTTTATATAGTGAGGAAGGTTAGGGTATTTTGGTAATTTGGAAGTGGTTAGTTTTAACTAGATTGATGAGTTGTCCCTTAAATTTGGAGAGAGGGATTAATGGTGTGAAAACTGGAGAATTTGAGGGGTTTATTGCATTTGTAACTATTATGATTTACCGCCCAATAATTGTACGATAAACATTTAAAATTCAAAATGTGTACGTACAGTTACTTGTTAGTGCCTTTACTGCCATTTGTCACTCTTGTTTAATGAGCTGGAATTTTTTCTCTTCCAGAACTTGAATTAATGTAGTTTTCTTTTCTTCCTTGTTTCCTTTTCTTCTTAGATTGGATTTGACATTCCAATAGCCTCCCGAGCTTGTTGAAATGATCTTTACTAAGTGGTTTAGTAAAGATACATGCCCTTTGCTCATTTGTTGGAATGTAGACCAAGATTACATTTTTCTTCATTACATGATCACTTATAAAATGGTGTCTGATGTTGACATGCTTCATCCTATTATGTAGCATTGGATTCTTTGGCACATCAATTGCACTCTTGTTGTTACACATCACATCAATACAACCTGCTTATACTCCATAATCTTCTAGCTATTGTTTCATCCATAAAAGTTGAGCAACACAGCTTCTAGCAGCCATATATTCTGCTTCTATTGTTGATAATGCCATTGATGTTGTATTTTTATTGTACCATGATGCTAAGCAATCTCCAAGAAAATGACAGCCTCCAAATGTGCTTTTTCTTTCCAGCATATCTCAACCATAGTCTACAATAGTGTACCATTGTGATGTAAAATTGCCATTACTAGGATACCATAAACCAACTTTAGTTGTTCCTAGCAAGTATCTTAGTATACTCTTGACAGCTTTTAGATGTGATTCTTTAGGATTGGCTTGACATCTTGCATAATAGAAACATGTATAGTGTTGTATCTGCCTTCCCCCGGATATATCCCTTAGATATGATAAATGATGTCAACCTCTCATACCAAGTTCTTGGAGCTTGGTTCAATCCATCGAGAGCTGTCTTCAGCTTATAGACATGCTTCAAATGTTTTGAGTCTTCAAATCCGGGTAGCTATTTAACATAGGCTTCTTCTTGAATTACCACATTTAGGAAGGCACTCTTGACATCCATTTGGAATAAGGTGAATCCCATGTATGATGAAAAAGCACATAAGATCTTGATTGCTTCCAGTCTTGCTACTGGAGCAAAAGTTTCTTCAAAGTCTATTCCTCATTGTTGATTGTATTCTTGAGCAACCAAACTTGCTTTGTTTCTCACCACTACTTCAGATTGATCTAGTTTGTTCCGAAGGACCCAATTTGTGCAAATGAATGACTTCCCTTCTGATAGTGGTACTAGATCCCAAACATCATTTCTTGTAAACTAATCTAGTTCTTCTGGCATGGCCATCATCTAGCTTTCATCTCCTTCTGCATCTTGAAATTTCTTTAGCTCAATGAGTGAGACAAATGCATCATGGCTCATCATTCTATAGAGTTGTCCTCTAGTTCTCATTAGATTTTAAACATTGTCCAAAACGACTTCTATTAGATGATTCCTATGAGTCTGGGTTTCTCTTTGAAGATCTTTGTGTTGTAGTGGCACTTGTTCTCTATCAGCTTCAACTCCTTCATTTACTTCTTGTTCATCATTGAAGTCTATTTCTACATTGTGGGGATTATTTGGAGGCATATCTGAGTTGCAGTTGATTTGTTCATCTTCTTCTTTGTATTTCTAAACTTGAGAGATTCCCTGAATCTCTATAAGTTCTGCTTCCTCCAAAACTGTGTCATTCGGATCTTGATTTCTTTTTCCTACATGGTTAGTCTCATCAAAATCTACATGTATTGACTCAACCATAGTTTAAGTTCTCTTGTTAAATACTTTGTAAGCTTTACTATGTATTGAGTAGCCAAGGAAGATAGCTTCATCAAATTTTGGATCAAATTTCCCTAGTTGCTCTCTATCACTTAGGATGAAACGCTTGCATCTAGATGCTATAAAATACCTTATTTAAGGTTTCTTTCCCTTCCAAATTTCATATGGGGTTTTGTTCATGTTTTTTCCAATGAGAGCTCCATTTGGAATGTAACATGCAGTATTTACAACTTCTCCCTAAAAGTATTGAGGTAGGTTGTTCTCACTTAACATTGTTCGGACCATTTCAACTATATTATGTTCTTCCTTTCTACAACCCCATTTTATTGAGGTGTATGAGTAGAGAAGTTGTGCTCAATGCCTTTTGAGTCGCAGAATTAAGCAAATTAATTATTTTTTTTTCTCCTCCAATATCACTTCGGATGAGTGTAATCATTATGCCTTGTTCTACCTCTATTCTAATGAATATTCTTCAAAAATGCTCGAAGGCAGCATCCTTGCTAGCTAGTAGAGCTACCCATGTATAGTGAGAATAATCATCCATAATAACCATGGTGTATTCTCTTCTACCTAAGCTCATTGGTTTAATAGGACCAAAGAGATCAATATGCAATATTCAAGAACTCTACCGATAGGTATATAAGGGATGGAAGTGAAACTTTTTCTAGTTTGCTTTCCTAGTTGACATGCAGTTCATATTTGATCCTCATTAAAAGCAACCTTAGTAAAACCCTCAACTAGTTCCTTTTTGGCTAGTTTTAATAGGAGGTTCATGCTAACATTTCCCAACCTCGATGCCATAGCCATGATTCCTCTTCTTTAGACACTAAGCATGTATTATTTTTATTAGTATTTTTAATGTTTACATAATAAACATTGTTAACTCTAGGTGCATGAAGAATAAGTTGATTGGACTTACTATCAATGATTGAGCAACCTTCGGAGTCAAAGATCACCTTCCTCCCTTTATCACAAAGCTGAGCATCACTGAGTAGGTTGAACTTCAGTCCATCAACTAGAGAGACATCTTATATTTTTAAATCAGATCCAATGGTTCCATGCCCAATGATCTGTCCTTTTTTATTGTCTCCAAAACTCACTTTTCCTCCCTTCTTCCGGGTTAGTATGATAAAGGCTCATTCATCACCAGTCATGTGCCTTGAACATCCACTATCAATGTACCAGGTTTGTTGATCTTCAGTGGACTTCAGGCATATCTATGAAATAGATCAAGTGGGTTTGGGTTCCCAATCAAATTTGGGTCCTCTCGGGTTAATAACCATTACCGGCCATGGATTAATATCATAATAGCCATTTTTAAATCTACACATTTTAGTTAAATGGTTATTTCTACCACAAAACCTGCACCCAAAAATTGGTTTTTTCTATTCAAGCTTCTTTTCAATCTTTTGAAGATGTTTTTCTCCAAAATCTCCAGAATATCCATCTTTGGATAGTTGCAAGTTTGGTTGTCTTGTTTGCGTCGGTAGCTGGCCAGAGGAGCTATTTCTGCTTTATGATTCTTCCTTTGCTTAACTGGTTGGTGATCATATGTTACCGTAATTTTTCCTTTTTGAGCAGTTGTGTATCTCTGTGCTCGAGGTTATCAGCTAATATTCTTTCTTCTTAGATTTGAAGGCTTTGGATTCCTTCTAGTAACTTCCTTCATCAAGGCTAGTTCTCTCTATATCCATGTTAGATTTGCACTGAGTAATGTGGCTTGAGACTTTAGGGAGTTCTCTTTAATAGCTTGACAAGGCTTTCTAGCCCTTATGAGATTTATTTCTCATCCCATGCCTTAACATCTTCAGCTAGCTCTATTACTTGTCTTCAAAGAAGGTTGATGTCTCTTTTATCTTCTTTACATTATTGATCACTATTACTAAAGACCTAGCAAAATCATTGAATGAAATGGAGTTAGAGTGAGAGTTTACCTCTATACTAGATGACTCAGACTCTGATTCTTCAGCTTGCATAGTAGTTTGTTGAGTTATTCCTCTTTCGAAATGATCTGCCTCTAGCTCAATTAGTGCAATGAATGCACAGTTGGTTGTTTTTTCCTCATCCGAAGTTGATGAGCAACTGCTTTCATCGCTGTTGCTCCAGGTGGCCATCTTAGCCTTTTCTGTGTACTTCTTCTCCTTTTTTAGCTTAGGAAATTATGCTTTGATTTATCCTTTTTCACCATATTCAAAGTAGGCCATCTCCTTCTTGAGATCCTTCTTATCATTTGGACCTTTTCTGTATTTGTCCTTTCTGGATTTACTTTTTTTCCTTCTTCTCAAGTTAAACCTTCTAAAGTTTCTTCTTGGTTTCTTTTCTTCATTTTTCAGGAATTTGTTGAATTTTCTGGCCAGCGTAGCCAAGTCATCTTCTTTATATGGAGATTCCAGAGGAGATTATGTTCTGGAGGAGTCCGCCTTGAGGGTAATTCCTTTCATTTTCTCTACAAGATTCTTTTCTTGTTGATTGTATCTTTCTAGAGATAGTTCTTGAGTTTGTAAGTTTCCAATCAGTTCATTATAACCACAAAATTTTAGGTCATAAGCTTCCTCAATGGTGTTTTTTTATTATCCCATTCCTTGGTGAGACTCCAAAGAATCTTCTTCACAATTTCCTCTTTTGCGATCTCCTTTCCCAGTCTCTTCATCTCATTTATTAGATTTGTATATCTAGTATTCATGTTGCCGATTGACTCTTTTGGTTCCATCTTGAAATTTTCCAGTTTTTGCTGGAGAAGATCAATCTTGGCTTCGTGACCTTTGTTGGTTCCTTCATAAGTCACCTCAAGTTTTTGCCAAATTTCTAAAACTGTTTTGTAGCCTGAGATCCTATTAAATTTAGCTGCACTCAAAGCACAATGAAGCATGTTAATAGCATTTGCGTTTTCACGCAATTTCTTATAATCATTATCATCCTATCAATTGGATGGTTTTCTGGTTGTAATACCCTCAACCTAATAAGTAGGGACATATTGGTCATCCTTAATGGACAGCCATGCTAGCATGCTTTATGCCTGTATGAAATTCATCATTCAGTGTTTCTAGAATGTGTAGTGTTCACCAATAAAGAGTGGGGGATGGGTTATAGACATATCCTCTAGGAGAAGCTGTGAGTTTTTATCGTGATAACTCTGAATTTTGAAATTAAGTTAGACCTTTAGCTCTAGATTGTTAAGTCTCCACTTATGCACACTCGCTCTGGTACCACTTTGTTGGTCCCTTAGTGATTAATAACTAGGGTCAGAGAGGGTGAATTTACCCTTTTTGGGGAATTTTAGACTTTAAAAAGTCTTTGTGTAGTGTGCAAATGATGAACCGAAAGCTTACTATGGTAAGGTCCTAATAATGCAAATGTTCAATTTAAAATGCGTTTAAAATGAGAAATTAAGGCAAAGAAAATCAAACACAGTGATTTTATACTAGTTCGGCTATGCCTACATCCACTCCCCGGAGTATCCTCCTCCTAGCATAAATCCACTGGTTAGGTTGATTTCTTTCATAGGCACAAATCAAGCCTTTACAGGTTTTCTCCAGAGGTTCGTTCTCTTCTAGTTGTAGGATATACTACCACAGCTAACACCTAGCTTAGCTAAGTCTTTTACAGTGTAGGATATACCACAACAGCTAACACCTACCTTAGCTAAGTACTTTTTCACTTAGGGATACACCACTCAAACTCTACCCAGTTCAAGCTAAGTCCCCAATCTTAATACGTACCCCAAGCATGAGATTTTTTACAATTTTTGTCTTTACAAACGTTGGTTTTTGAATTCTTCAAGTTAATAACCTTACTTGAGAATTATTACAAATATATTTTAAGGGTTTAGTTCTTGGAGGGTTTTTTTATTACTGATCGAAGAGCACATTTCACAATGTAATACCTTTCTCAAATCAACCAGCATCTTCTCAACATGTGAAGCTTTCCTTTTATAGGCTTGAATTATAAATGTAGCCATTGGATAATCTTGAATCTTCACCATTGATTAGATTTGAGTTGGCATAACCAGATCCTTTGACCTTTCCGCTAGACTCAATAAATGTCCCCTTATCTTTTGTAGGGATTGGTGTACCTAAAATGTCAAAAGTCGTTTCTTTGACTTTTTGCTTTCTACAAACTTCAATGCGAAGTTTGTCTCCTTATGATCTTCACGCGCCTTCCTGTTGGTCTAGGTTAAAAAGTTAGACTATTTTTTCTCTTTCCATGTCAGTCCTTTTTGTCCTTTAATGAAATTATAAAAGCTGTAGCTTTTTAGTTTAACAAAGGCAAAAAGGTGAGTTTGACTTCAGACATCTTTGGAGGGAAAATTGATATTTTGAATATTCCCTTTTGTCTTATGGATTACGTCTTCAGGATGACTTCATGTCTTAGTTTTGTCGAATCCTCTTCCGATGTAATCTTTACCATATGCTGTCTTCTTGGACTTAGGAGTTTGTTTTCTTGAATACTTTATCCGAATGCATTCTTCTTGGACTTAGGAGGTTGTTTTCTTCAAAACCTTTATCCGGATGCATTCTTCTTGGACTTAGGAATTTTTTTCTGGATCATTGTTTTCCAACAAAGTATGATGATACAACATTAGGATGAGTTTTCCGTTCAAAACTCAGGCCGCATAACCATGAACAATGACCAATGCCCATAACCCATAACCAAAATTATGCCCATGACATATATCAATGACCCATATACATATCCCAATAAATATGACTATGATTCTGAATAAATTTTAAAGAATTCAAAGCCGAGGAGTGTTGATATATGACTTTTGTATCTATTTATTTAGTTAATACGCAAATAGCAATATTAGTTATTATTAGATTAGATTAGATTATATTTGAATTAGTTGAAATGATAAGAGATATTGTTCAGATTTAAAATTTAAAGTTTTATCTTTTAGTTTCATATTAGTTATCCTTGTAAGCCAATAAATAGGTATCTATATTCATAATGAAATTGTGCTCATAAGTGCCATATGCATAATATACGTTCCAGGGTACTGCATCTACAGTATCGTTTTGCAGTAATCTTACATCATATTCTACAACAGAAGTCTATAGTTTGAGAATTAGGGACAATGCTTTTATATGTTAGTGTTTCGGCCAAAATTTGGTTAAATTAGTCATTACATGAGCAAATTCAATTTGATTTAACCGTTTTAAGTTTTCTTTTTTTGTGAAGAAACATGGCATTAAATTAATTGAAGCTGATAACATCACTGATAAAAAGTACGATAAAAATCATACCAAATTCTCGTAGAAAAATTAGCTGCTATAAAATGTGATGAGCAGCTTAATGCGCAGGACTAAGAACCATCATTCATATTCGAATAAAAGAGAAAAACTTAATCAGTTACTTACAATCCCTTAAGATAGAGCCCACGGGAGCTAAAATAGAAGCCTCGTTATTAAAAGCTTAACCATTTCAAGTTTTTCTTTTGACCATAATATTTCCTTACCGTATGTCCATTCAAAAGTTTTAATTAGTTTCTTATAATTTTCCCATCAATAAGTGTCGCTGGAACAAGTGACATGAAAATTGAAACATATATAGTAGAAGCATAAACAAATTAATTAGCTACCTAGTATATAAGATAACACTCGAATTGAATTGAATAGCACAAATAGAAATCACACAATTTAAATATAGAGACAATGAATATGTAGCCATGTGTCACTAAAAAAAACGGATGTTTGGGTCCATATAAATTTGTGGTTACAGATGTTAGTTCTCATTAAACTAATTTAATCAATGTTAATTCTATTTACCATTTAAATACCATACAAATGTAAGTGCTCCCCAAATTTAATCCATATTAATTCTATTTACCATACAAATGTTAGTTCTCCCCTAATCATTAAAATTTATCATAACATTCACTATAAATTTGTGGTTACAAATGTTTGTTCTCTTTAAACTAATTTAATCCATGTCAATTCTATTTATCGTATAAATATCTTATTCTTGTAGCCTTCTTTTTACACTTTTCATTCATTCTTCCACTCTTGATAAAATCCATCTCAATCTTTTTTATTTGTTCAATTTGTGATTTATTTTCGGTTTTCTACGTAAGAAATTCATAATTTCTTAAGTTATAAAATTATTAATTTCTATTAACGGGCATCATATAACTTACAATTATATTATAGCTATTTAAGTATTCATTTTATTTCATTGTTGATGAGCCAAATAAGTAGGTAATGAATGGAATATAAGTTACGAAAAACAGAAAGAGATGCATTAAATGTGGGACTTGTAGAGTTCCCATGTTAATAGTATATAAAGAGTGCATATGATTAAGGTCCCCAACACACTAAGTTACCTAAGTTTCTACTCTACCCATCAGGAGAGAAACATGTTGTGGTCTCTTTTGAGACATAAAGAGACTTAGTTGATGAAGGTCTCAAAACCACCGGTTCGTGTTCGTTCATCCAATTATCGTTAAAGTAATTACGCAACAGCAGCGATCGATGATTAGGGGTTAAGATATTATTGCTTTAAGTCTTTGATAATCTGACAATGATGTGATTCTGGAAATTATTGTATATATTTATAATATTGTAGTTATAATTATTGTTGTATTGTTATTTTTCCCTCAAGTTAACTCTAATTTTTCTAACAAGTGGTATCAAAGCCAACATCATTTGCTAGATTATTGAGATTGCAAAACAAGTTTCATGTTGAATCAAAAACGATTTTGGTTTTTTTCTTCAACTTGATGTTCATAGATTTTTTTGTATGGTTTTAATCTATGAATATTTGAAAAACGTTTTGTTCTCAAATTATATATTTATAAATTTATGACTCTAAGGTATGAATCTAAAGTTTTTTGTTATATATCTATAAATATATGTTATGAATTTTTTCTTGGATATTTGAAAATATTGAATTTTGGTTTTATTTCTTCATTTGGAAAATGTTCTCTCAGGATTTTGAAGAAATAATAAGGAAAGTAATTATTCGGTTTTGAGTACTTGTTTTTGGTAAAAAAATAAGAAATTTTTTTATGAAGGTAATAATTGTTTTAAGGCATTGATTTGAAAAAGTAATCATACTGGGTGTATTTTTTATTTATGTGTCTATCGTGGATTCCTATAAAAGGAGTTATTTTTGTTGTAGGACATTAATTTGGTATTTTGCAAAATTAAGGTGGTCACTTAATTTGTAATATTTTATGAAATATGAACATAATATTTGTTGGAAAATTTTGTTTTATATTATTTCAAAAGAATTATTTTTATATTTATGAATACTATTGTTTTTAATTGTAAATAATACTATACGTTTATTATGGTATATGTTGTATAAGTTACCATTATAATATATACATATATATATATATATATATATATATATATATATATATATATATTTATGAGTCAAATTATTGCCATATATTTGTGTTTTAATGAGAATTGATTTTCTCTCTAATGGCAATATGTTTTACATTTACATCATTCGGTTTTGGAAACAATCTTTTGACTTTGGGAGTAATGCAAAGAATTAATATATAATTATGTACATAATTATCGTGCATTTATTGAGTATTAATAGCTATATTATTTTTCACTATAAAATGACTCTTTTATTTTGTGATTGGTGACATACCATCTTTTACATATGCTCCCTATTTTATTTTTACAATATTGTTCCTTTTAAGTTTGTGATAAATTCTCAACATAATTTTATTCTCTCTTTTCATTCTGGATATGTATTGCAATTTTGTTCCTGATCCAACCAATGGTTGAACATGCTGTTTAATCCTTGAATGAATTATAAGTATCATTTACGGACAATGTCATTTGACATGACTCGGCTTAACAGTGTTCAAGTTTCTTAACTTATTTTACGTTATAGTATTTCTATATTATTTTTGTTGATTAGTTTAATCTTTGTTTGATTCAAGGTGGAGATCAGAATGCACACTCTATGACAGACATGTCAACTAGTTTGGCACCCCTACATCTTGATAGAGAAATCTGAAATTGAAGATTTGTTTGTATTTATTTATTTTGTAATTGTTTTCCCACAATCTTAAAGGATATTTTGTATTCTTCCGTTGACATTTTCCAATTTTCAAAAGTTGGTATTTGTTCTAAATCAAAAACATTTAGATACAATATGGTTTTTGAAAGAGTTATTTCCAAACTCCAAAAGTTTTGAAAGTGTGGGGTGTTTTGGTGAAGTTATTATTTCCGGCTTTTAGAAGGGGAAAATATGGAGATATCTTTTTAGATGAGAAAATGTATAAAGTCTTTAAGGGTGTTGATAAAGTTCTTCTTTCTACTTTTGAGAAAAAGAAAAATGAGATTTATTATTTTAAGAGAAATCAATTTTGTTGTTACAAAACTTGTGATTTAAATAATTTAATTATTCCTTTAATTTGTGTTGTAAGTTTTGTAATATTTTTATATTGTAAAATTCACTTTCATTATGTATTATGAGGAAAGTGATTGAAGAGAAATGATGTCAAGTGAATAAGTGAAGAAGAGTATGTAATTTTTAAATGAGAATCATAAGGATGAATATGTTGGTAAACTACCAAAGAAGTTTGTATTTTATGATGTTAATGTTTTGAGTATCCCTTATGATTCAAATATTCAATTGAAGAAAAATAATAATCATGAGTAGTTATTAAGACTTATGAAATACTTGAGATATATCATGAATTTGTGATATTATATGTTGGTACTAAATTGGTACAATGATGCTAAGTGAATTTCTAATTCAAATAAGAAAAATTTACAAGTGATCATGTTTCACTATTTGTGGTGATTAACAATAATATGGGAGTCAACTAACCAAATTATAAGCAAGTTAGTTGCATTTGAGTAGACTTGTAATGAGGCTATGTGGATGAGAAATTTCTTAGCATATATTCCTTTTCGAATAAAACTATCACCTTTTTTGATAGAGCATTGAGATTGTCAAACGACAATATATATCTCTAAAAGAAGATAAGACATTTACTTGAGACAACACGTTGTGATTACTGAAAGTTGGAATAATATCCAATAACTATGCGATTCAAGGGTGATTTTGGCCAAATCATCTGACTAATTTTTTGAGACATAATTCGGAAACATTAGAGAGGACGAGACATAAGCCATTTGAATTAACAAAGATGGGAACCCAACCTATATGGCTGGAGATCCCATGGAAAAGGTTCATATACGTAATAACAAGTCTTTGTTAGTTCTGCTAGCACTAAAAATAGTGTCTCGATTCTAGATGTGAGGAAGTGCTATATTGCATATTTTGAGAGGTTGCGTTAGAGAACTCTTAATGAATTTTATAGCTCTTATGAGTGGTGTATAAAGTGCAATATACACTTGATGAAATCACCTATATAAGTGTGAAGTGGGGTCGCTTCTGTGAGATATTGGCGCTATCTCTAGAGCACTCATGAAAGACCAGGCACGCGCATAGCCTATTGTGTTGCACGACGGTGTTGTTCAGAAATGCATCTTGGTATAATGGGATATGGTAAAATCCCTATCTTACAGTAGCACTTATTTGGTTTATAGAAACTATATGTATCACCAAATATTCCGTAAGTTAAATTTTATCTTATCAAGTATTAGTTTATAGTCCAAAAGACACCAATACCATGCATTGTATGTCAAACTTGAGACATCCAGAAAAAAATTATTTTATCAAAATTTCTTTTGAAATAAGTGGGGGATTGTTGGAAAAATTTGTTTTATATTATTTCAAAAGAATTATTTTGATAGTTTTGAATACTATTGTTTTTAATTGTAAATAATACTATATGTTTATTATGATATATGTTGTATAAGTTACTATTACAATTAATATGTATATTTATGAGTCAAATTATTGTTATACATTTGTGTTTTAATAAGAATTGATTTTCTCTTTAATGGTAATACGTTTTACATTTATAACATTTGGTTTTGGAAACAATCTTTTGACTTTGGTAGTAATGCAAAGAATTAGCATATAATTATGTTTATAATTATTGTGCATTTTTGAGTATTAATGGCCATATTATTTTTCACTATAAAATGGCTCTTTTGTTTTGTGTTGGTGACATACCATCTTTATCATATGCTCTCTATTCTATTTTTACAATATTGTTCCTTTTAAGTTTGTGATAAATTCTCAACGCAATTTTATTCTCTCTTTTCATTCTGGATATGTATTGCGTTTCTATTCCTGATCCAACCAATGGTTGAAGATGCTGTTTAATCCTGGAAGAAAATACTAGTATCCTTTAAGGACAGTGTCATTTGACATGAATTAGCTTAACAGTGTTCAAGTTTCTTAACTTCTTTTACGTTATATTATTTCTTTATTATTTTGTTGATTAGTTTAATCTTTGTTTGATTCAAGGTGGAGATCAGAAAGCACTCTCTACGGCGGACATCCGGATGAGTTTGGAACCCCTACATCTTAATAGAGAAATACGAAATTGAAGATTTATTTGTATTTATTTATTTTATAATTATTTTCCAATAATATTTTCAAAATATTTGGGTTTGGCACATCAGAAATTTATGCAAATTCTTAAAAAAAATTTGCATTTTCGGAACCCCCAATTTTTTTTAGAATAATTTGTTTGGACCATTAAGTTTGGAATTTTGCAATTTGGCACTCAAGTATATGTTTATGCAAAATTGGTTCACTCATTAAGGTTACCACGTGACAAAATGGAGATTCTTAAATGAGAATTTCTTAAGGTTTAGGTGGATTGTCATATAAAGGGGTTTGTATATTTCAAAGAGTATTACAATAAAAACATGTGATATTCGGTTTTATTCCCAATTCAATTATTTGTCATAATTGACATAAATTTGGAATATTAGATATGTTTATAATGACAAATAATTGAATTATGAATAAAATTGAATTTCACAATTCAAGCAATATATATGTTGCCAAAGTAACATCTTTTGTGTAGATATTTGTAGAATATTAGAATTGTTTGTTTGTCATTCATGTGGGTGGTATATTGGCCAAAAGGAAGATTATTGTTTGATTGAATTACAAATATACATGTGGTATAAATATTAGACAATTGTTAAATTTATCTATGTAGATAATAAGTCGGCCTAAAGGAAGGTTTATTATCTGACATGACTAATTGTCGATATTTGATGATTACACTGAGTTACTTATTACAAATAAGGAAAATGTTTATCCATAAAGTGATATGAAAAATATTGTTGAACCAAGCACGAGTTTGATTGACTCAGTGGACTGACTCAGTAGTGCTTAAGTTTTGATCATAACAATTAAGTTCAGTTTGAGTTAATTAAATTAATAATGATGTTAATATAAATAGTCTATGGTTGGTTGAGGAGTTAGTAAATTCCAGGGTAGAATTTTGAGTCCCCACTGACCTAGCTATTTAGTTTAACTCTGGCTGATTTGGGCTGAGTATCTACGATAGTCGCTGACTTGGTAATATTCACTCATCATTTGATATTTACATTTTTTTCAGCTGTGTGCTTTACGACGATATAGTTCGCTGAGTTACTTTAAGTCTATCAAAGCTGCTGACTTTACCATTTAAGGTAAAAAAGCATATTTGCTTTTAGTGTTGCTTTTTACAGGACATTAATGAGACAAAGACAAAAAGAATTAATGCCTTGACAAGACTCACATTAATGAAGAAAATGACAAAGCCTTCCAATTCAAAGCTACAAAAAGTCATTTGCCATTTTGGGCAAGTTTGTAGATCTACCAACCTAGTATTGCGTGTTCTGCAACATGTCAGAATACTAGAGGGAATGGGAAGAAGACATGTGGCAGGTCAGCATGAGTCCTCTCTGACAGAAGACTAGTATCAAATGACAAAGGATTCAAATTGAAACTCAAATCTCAATCTAACGGATTAATTTTCTATCTCACAATGGTGCAATTCTATCTCTTAACGGATTGATTTGAAGAAGCAACGGGTGGATAGATGAGCTGTCAACTTCAGAAGATACCAAAGTAAGTTCAACGCTACTTTCTCAATATAAGGAGTAAGAAGGCAAGCATTAGAACTTGGTGATTACACCTGAATTTCTCAGAAGCTAAACCTTTGTCCAAATATAAGCTTTAAAGAAGTTCAAGCAAGAAAGCACTACTCAGTGAGAATCTACTTTAGAACAAGAGAGAATAGAATAGATCATTCAAGTGTAATATTTGATTACTATAATTGGATCTACATGTTTATAAGTTGAATCCAGCTCTTGTTTAAACTCTTAGAGAGTTGCTAATAGAAGAGGGTATTCTACTCAGTGGGTGAGCAATTGTAGTTTGGAGGGTACTTACTGTAATTGGGGAATTTCGGAAAGGCTTCTCCGCCTAGGTAAAGGAGTTGAGATTGGTGAATTAAAGCCAACACTCTCTCAGGACTGGATGTAAGCACAAGTTGCTGAACCAATTTAAAAATCTCTTTGTCCTTTACTTTATTGCATTTTCTAGATTTTCACTTAGCCAGCTGACCTCACTCAGTGGAGCCTTTAACTATCGCAAAAAAGTTTTATAAGTTTGTGAGTGAGTCATTCACCCCCCTCTGACTCATTGAGTGTATGCATAAGGACCAATAAGTGGTATCATTGTAGTTCTCATTTCACAAATTTCACAATCTTTGAGATAAAGACCATGGCGTACAAAGGAGAATCTAGTGGAAAAGCCCAAGCTTATATTCTGCCAGAAGGCATGTCAGTCACCAGGCCTCCAATGTTCAATAGAGAGAATTATACCTATTAGAAGAACAGGATGAAGAATTTCATCCAGCCTCAAAGCATGCATGCTTGGATGGCTATCGTTGAAGGGTCATATGTTCCTACCATCGTAAAGAATGGAGTAAAAGTTGATTAGTACTCTGATGAATGGGACAGTCAGGTTGATCTAACTAAAAGAAAATGTAGCTGCTATCAACTAACTTCATTGTACTCTTGATGCAACTGAGTTTAATCATGTTTCATGATGCGACACAGCCAAAGAGATATGGAAGAAGTTGGAAGTGACTTATGAAGATACTGACAAGGTGAAAGAGTCTAAGATCAATATCCTTTTGAGGGACAATGAGTGGTTCCACATGAAACCCTAGGAGGATATTTCCAACATGAACACCAAGTTCATGAATATAGTCAATGAGCTGAAATGACTTGGCAAGACATTCACAGAAGTAGAGACTATCAAGAAGATCCTTAGAAGCTTGGCTCAAGAATGGGAAGCGAAGTAGAGTGCCATTGAAGAAGCTCATGATTTCAAGACCTATAAGTTTGATGAGCTGATGGGAATCTTGCTGACTCATGAGATGTCCGTAAAGTAATATGAAGATGAGCCTAAGAATCACAGGCATAAAGAAAAAGAGCACTCAAGTAGAGCTGTTGTTCTGAGAGCTAATGATGATGAAGAAGATTCCTCTAAGGAAGGATATCTAGAGGACACAACAGAAGAAATAGCTCTAATGACCAAGAATTTCAGAAGGTACTTGGGAAAAGATAAGAACTTCCAAAAGTTAGAAAGACATGCAGGTATAATAAGGGAGCAGATGATAGACCACAAAAGGAGTATAACAAAGAGCATAACAAAGATATCAAATGCTTTGAATGCAGTGAGAAAGGGCATATTCAGTCTAGTTTTCCTAAAGCTAAGAAGTACAAGTTCAAGAAGAAGAAGAGTAAGAAAGCCCTTGTTGCTACCTGGAGTGAATCTGAACAAGAGTCATCATCCTCAGATGAAGAGGCAGAAGACTCTACCAATGTGCGTCTCATGGATTAGGATGATCTACCCAACTCATAGTCAGCTGACCAACCATCTAGTTCCACTGCCAATCAATCTGCTAACCACAGTAGAGACAAAGGAAATCACACTGAGGTAATTTTTGAACCCCATTTGTCCTTAGATGAGCTTGCTACAGTAATTAATGATGTCATTAATGTGACTAAGAAGTCAACAAAATACATCAAAGTAATTTAGCAGAGGTGTGGCAATCTAGAAGATGTCAATTCTTCTACCTCACTTGACCTCCTATACCTGATTGAAAAAGTTGAGTACGAGAATGGATATAAAAGTAAACTCACTTAGAAATTGAATGTGCTAGCTGCTAAATTAATAGCTTTGAAAAAGGTGCGGGTCCCTCATTAACCTAGCAGGAATACTCAGAGTAACCGCACTCACCACTCTGAGAAGGTTTCTTAAAAGCGTGCCTAATCCTAACGCCGCTTGTAATTTTTATGGAAAGTTAGGACATGCTATAGTCATGTGTAGACACAAAAATGGTTACTATAATGATATGATTGGTCAAGGATGACCACCCCTAATAAGGGAGGACCCAACGAGAAAAAGGCATGGGTACCTAAGAAAACTTAATTGTTTTGCAGGTGAATCTGAGATCCACTGATGGTAGAAGAATGTGGTATTTGGATAGTGGATGCTTGAGGCATATGACATGTGATGAAAAGCAATTCATCACATTGCAGCAAAGAAGAAATGGAAATGTCAGTTTTTAAGAAAACAAAAATGGAAAGATTTTTGTCAATTGCACTATTGGAGTGAAGCCTTCAATTGATAATGTGTCTGTGGTGAAAGGCTGTGAGCACGGGCTTTTCGATGACCTTTGGAACGATTATTACATTTTGCTCTAACCTCTTATGGACTAGTTTTTCTATTCTTTGAGAGTCGAATCAAGTTTGGCAAGTACCTTTTTGATGATTTTGGACCTTTAGTCGCGCTTAAAAATCATTCGCATGCACTTAAACTTAATAGTTTTCTTTCACTCGTGCGCAGTAAATTGATTCACAATTTTCCATAAAATCCAAACATTTTTAGAAAGTCTTGCTTATAACGTTTGATTCTAGACTCTCCAAGGTTTTTGGAATGTCAAAAATCGCCTTAATTAGATAACCGTAGTCAAAGTTATGAGTGTTTGAAATCAAAACCCTAATAGAATCCCTAAAACCCTAGCTGAAACCCTAGCTAAACCCCTAATAGAATCCCTAAACCCTAGAAGCCCCCCTTGCTACTGCCACTACCAGCTGCAGCGGAGGCACCTTTAGCAGTTGTTTGGCAGCAACTGCCACTGGGGTGGCCACCCCCGTTGTGGCCACCCCTTGCTACCATGGTAGCGGTGGGTGACACAGCTATGGCTGTGGACGCCATTTGGCATGACCATTTTTGAGCCATGTCATTCTTTTTCCCCTCTCTCCTCGCAATTGGGCCATATATTTTCCTCGAAAATTCACCCAAGTCGGTGTATTTTTGAGTGTGGGAGTGTTTAAACCCATCTAGGAGAGAGACTATAGGACTTTTCTCCAGAATTTAGAATTAGAAATCATTTTTTTAAGAGAAAAGGAAGAACAATAGAGAGAAAGGGAAGAACTAGAGAGAGAAAGCTCTAGAAAAAGCATAGAATCCAGATTAATCTTCTCTAATCTCGATTCATAGTTGTTCTTTAGCTTAATCTCATAGCTTAAACACTAAAATCAATTAAAAATCACAGGTTAAAATGGATTAAATAGGGTTTTAGAGACTTTTTCTCAAATACGAACTAAATATTCTGTCACTATTCTATCGCTATTTTTGTCACTGATTCCGTCGATTTTCATCACAAATCATCAAAAAGACCTTGCCAAGGGTAGATTGGAATCTCTCGAGTTAGATTCACGGCCTAGAGGTAACAAAATTGAGTTCCACTATCTTTTTATTTACTTTTTGTTAAGTATTATTGCTGTTCTTAGTGGTGTTTGTTCTTTGTTTTTCTTCGGTGTTCTTGGAAAACTGTCAGAAAATAATCCAACCTCTATAGGGATGGCCTTCACCTCTATCCTTATAGCCTTGACCGCTACTATTACAGCGGTGAAGGCTATAGCTAGAGAGGTGAACTCCACCCCTATAGAGGTCTCGTTATTTCTTGTAATTTTTGGATATTTTCTTACCCAAATCTATAAAATCAGCATTATTCGTGTGTTTTAAGTCTAGATCTGTTGAAATATAGTTGATTAAGACTTAAAACTTCAATGATTTTTGGTCTATGGATGCAAAAACACCATTTCCCCCCTTAAAACCAAAGCTCGACAGCCAAGTCTATATCGACAGCCTTGACCGCCGCCGCTATAGCCTCCACCGCTGCCACTATAGCGGTCAAGGCTATAGCGATGGCGGTCAAAGCTGTCGCCATAGCTTTGACCGCCGAAATTTGGTTTTAAGTGCCTTTTTTGCCGTTTTCTTGCGTTTTTAATCCCGTTTTGTACCAGAAAAATTTTCTAAAAATCATAAAAATTCTGGAATAAGTAAATTAATTTTTAATCTAATTTATTTTCTTTATTTATAATTTAATTAATTAAATCTCCTTTTAACGGTTTAAAAATGAGTTTTTCACCTAATAAATATAAAAAATTTTTTTATAACAACTGAATATACAAAAATAGTTTTTGTAATTTTAGTTTATTATTTTAGGTTGTTTAGTTCATTTTATTGATTATTAGGTTGTTTAGATGTTCATTTAAATATCAAAAAATATGTTTTCTCCATGCTTTGGTGTTTATTTCCTGCCGTTTATTTATTTATATCTTATTTATGATTATTCTCATACATATTTTGTCTTGTTTGGAGCCGGGTCCGAGTTGTTAAGCTCTATTAGGACCCAATTTTGCCCTTTTATTTATTTACTCGCATTAAAAAAATGTATAGGTATTTGTAAGCCATGCAATAATTTATTTTCTTCCTTTATTTACTTCTTTTGTGTGATGTATGGCCATATAAATCAAAAACTCCAAACATTAACGGGATTTAAATCGCATAAGAATTGAAGTCGCGCTTATTAAAATGTAAACGGTTTGATTTAAAAATTGAAAAGTATGCAACATCATCCGAACTTGGAATCTCCATTTTAAGGTACGGTCTAACCACCCGATGGGAATATCGTACCTAAATTCTTGGTGGAGCTTAATTGGGTGGCGACTTTATTTTAAAATACGGGATTTCAAGTCTCATATCCCTTAACATGCAAATTGGACTTAAATTCCACATCAACATTGATTACGTCAATCTATCTTTTTATCACGCTAAAATAAGGATCAATCCACTAGCTCGCTTCACAGCATTTATTATTTCCCCCCATGTCGTGCATCTCACATGGTCCTTGTAGGAAAAAGTCGTCCGCTCACAGTGGCGACTCTGCTGGGGATTTCCGTTTAACTTAAAATTTGGAAAATCACTTTCATTTTCAAAATTTGGTTAAAGGATTTTGATGATGTGCCGAAATCATTTTTTAAATCAACGCTTTATTTCTTATGCCACTTGAATCCACTACTTAGTTAGAGTCTAAGTTTTAAGGTGCCATTATGTCACCACCGTGAAGCTCACTTGTATACCTCATACCCGCCAGGAATTGGGGATATTTGTGGGTGGATACTCATTTCAACCAATGTGTAATTCCCGCGATCACACTCATTTGAGGAGTTGTTGATTTACACGAAATCAAGGTAAATGAGACCCTTTTATAGTATCGTTCCACGACACCAGCTGTTTAAGACTATGAACCACGATAAATCTAGCAATAGCAACTTCCCCTTAGGTTCACCAAAAAAATTTAGAACTAGGTCATATACTCTCTTACCATTCGTTGGTGCTAGAGTTACCCCCAGATCTTTTGAACGCGTTGCACGGGAGTCATAAGGTTGGAAGAGATTTATTCGCTTTTGGTGTGCTACTTGTGTTGTGCTCATGCATACGCACCTCATGCAAAGGCCGCCTTTGGCTGACTCGTAATTTCAATTTTTGCTTACGTCCACTCTCCCCTCGCTTGAAGGATGAATTTAATAAAATGTCTGAGATTGTTTGAGTCCTGGTGACCTATATCTAGTTCGCTAGGCATTGCAAGGAGTTTGCACGTCTCACGTATTTTGGGGTTAAGCTCCGGGTCATAAGCCCGTATGCTCTCTACCTCTCTAAACCACCCCTGTATATATGAGATTCATCACTTGGATTATTATGCAATCATTCCTTTCATCCATGGTTAAATTTGGGATGATCATCTTCCGATTTTAGTGTTAGACTAAGGCATCGCTAACGTCAGACTCGATCATCCTCTAGTTTGCTGTTCTATGGGCCTAAATTCAGTTTCAAGCTATGTTTTAATGCCTAGTTTTCCAGCTATGTCTAATTTGCCGATAGCTGGTGGAGTCCCATCCGGGGGTACTTCTTCTCCTCCTCTCCTCCCGCCTGATCAGGGCCACTCTCTATTGAGTTTGAAGATTGCCAATGCTATGATAGTGTTTCTCCTATTCGATTAGTTCTGAGATGCAATTTGGGGGCAGATCCAAGATTTGGTCTATGCAATTTTGGAGGGGAAAAGAAGTGTTTAAAGGATTCTGATGATTGGTATTCAAGGTCAAGGACAACCAGAGACCGCTCTAAATGGGCCAGTTCAGGTTCTGTCGATTCAAACTTAGTCTACAGTATAGCCAATTCAACCGGTTCACTGTGTGCAATAGCCCATTCAGCCTTCGTCAATCCCATTTCAGTTTGGTTAGGATATTACACAGTCTCAACCACCCATGTTCACTTATCCAACCCAGACTCCAAGCCATACCTTCAAGCCTAATTTTCTCGCCAGTGTGAGCCAGTTTCCATTGACCATAATAACCCTAGATCAGTTTTATCTCGATCCGATCTATTCCAATTGAATTAGAATTTAGCTCAACCTCAGATGCCTCCAAAGTCCTTTTTTCCTTCTCCCACTCGGTTTATTGTTGCTCCAAAAGGGACTACTTACTCGCAAAACCCCTTCGATACTAATCTACAGGTTCGTTCTGAAGTCGAAACCTCATCGCTTGCTTCACCATTCCAGTTTGGCACACCCCATCCATACAACAACCAGGTCATGCAATCTCCAGGCATGACACCATAAATAGAGTCTCTATTGTGAAGGTTCTTGGTTTTTAGTACCAAGAGAGGACCGAATGGAAATCCCAAAGGAGGTAAAGGAATTGGTAGGTCTCATGATGTCCTATCTCGGGCCAAAATGAAAGAACAACTTACCTGAGAGAAGAATTTAGATCGCGTTCCCCCAAAATCAAGTTTGGGTTGTTAATCAGACACCCGTATGGAAGGCAACTAAAGCAAAGTACAACACATACCCGTGGAAAGCACCTTTGAGAAGCATATACACGAAGTTAAGGAAAGATGGTAAGATTAGACCATTAGGCCCATGGAGACCTCCCACAGCCGATGAAAGGGATAGGTTTTGCGAGTATCATGTCCAACCAAGTCACTCCGCTGATGAATGTCGGACTTTGATTCAAGACATCGACCGTCTGATAAGGGAAGGAAAGATAGTTAAGCCTGAAAAAATATCTAGCAATCAAGATTCACCCCCGCTTTCTGGCTCACCAAAAGGAGGTAGTGGTCCGCAGGATCTCATTAGGGCCATCTATTCTGAAGAGAAAGCTCTCGTAATTCAACTCAAGGCCTCTGCGGTTCAAGCTGTACCTGTTTGGACACCCACTCAAAAAGCATTCATATCCCCGTGGAAACTCCCTCTTAGTGTCCTATTTTCCAAGTTACAAGAGAAAGGCATGCTTAGCCCTCTTCATGAATATCGTGCTCCTACACCTGAGAAAAAAGCAAACTTCTACAATTATCATATTCAAATGGGACATCAAAGCAACCAATGTATAGCTTTAGCTGCTGCTATCTCCTATTTAGTAAGGGAGGGAATAATGGATGAGCCTAGTAGGAAGATTGATATTGAGGAGAAACCATCACCAAGCTCTGATAGTGAGGTAGGTGCGATCAATTCCGGTCTCCCCAAAGAATTTGTGTTGGCCATGGTCTTATCCGATTCAGCTAACATAGCTATGCGAGCCCATTCTATTGCCAAAGTTAACAAGAATCTCATGAGGTCTCTAGTGAATCAAAGAGATAGGTCATCAGCCGAACAAGTGGAAGCTCTGGATCTCGTCCTGGACAACGCACAAATGAAAGCTACTAAGGATGCCTAATCTACCAGCATCGTAACTCAAGACCCTCCACTTGCGGAGGATGACTATCTATTTATGTAATTTTGTTTTTCTAGTATTTAGATGTGAACGACTCTACCTTGAAGACATTTTTTTTAATTCAATCAAAGACTTTGCTTTTTCTCATTTGTTTGATGTTTTGCCCAATGGGTCCATGCATTCATTTTTATTATAAGCATAATATGTTTAGTATTCTTGATGTTTCTTTAATTGAAATAAGTTTGAGTACAGATGATAACCTAAAATGGTAACCATTTTCTTATGCCCTAACCTCTGAAAAAAATGAGAGATAACAAGTGCTTAAGGATCATGATAATGCTTTCACCTTATCAGACCTAGCCACACCCAGGGTTCATTGTTAAATTATCAAGCATTGCATCTTCACACCCAAAATAGAAACAGAAGCTCGGTCCTTCCTTGGATATATTTAACATGTCAATCGTTTCATGGCCGGCCTCACGACCATCTACAAACCTATTTTCAAGCTACCAAAGAAGCGTCGTCCGATTATGGAGAAGGAGCATGGTCAGACCACCTTTGACAGAACTAAGGATTACCTTTTCTTCGCCCACCCATTCAAAAATTCCCACCCCCAATACATCATTGATCCTTACTAATATACAATACATTCCAAATCCAAAACCCTTCATTATTTCTCTCCTCCTTGACTATTCTCGGTGAGGGGGATGCGCACAATGGGCGAAATTTGACCCTTATCATCAAATGAACACTACTTCATCATCGTAGGGGCAGGTTAATTCTTAAAATAGGGGGAAGCCGAGTTTTTCACCAATATTACTGCCAAAAAGATGTCCAAGTTAATCGAGAAACACTTCTTTGCTCGATATAGCCTACCTCATCGCATTATACCAGATATTGGGGTTTCCATTTCAAGGGGAAATAACCAATTTGATCAAGAAATGTGAGACTGAACGTCAAAGGGCTTCATGCCATATACCACGATCTAGTGGGGCAATCGAAGCCATAAACCAGCTTAACAAGAAGTTCATTTCCAGGACTACCGTAAGGATCAGATATTGATCTGATGAGATATTGTTCACCCTTTAAAGAGGTCAAACAAATGTCAGAATTCTTGCAAATCGAGCACCTTTTTCCTCTGTCTGTGAATTGGAAACCATGCTACCAATCAATGCCAAGATGAACTACTTGAGAGTCGCACTGAACCTAAGACAAAGGGACCCCTATTGACCAAAGCATAGTTCAGACAGCTTAAACAATCTTTAGATGTACCAGCAATGCATAGAAAAAGTTTACAATAACTGAGCCAAGCATCAAGAGTATCCGTCAAAAGCTGACAGTCTAGTTCTGAAGCAAGTATAGCCTACCAACACTAATCCAAGGGGGAAATTTTCACCAAATTGGGAAGGGCCTTATGTATTAAGAAAGTTCTCGGTGAAGGCAGAATGAAAATCATGGATATGGATGGTAATAAGCTCATGAACCCCATCAATCAAGATCGGTTAAAGCATTATCATATCTAAATCAAAAGAATCAAATCCAGCAAAAGCCGCACATAAAAAATGAATAAAACAAAATCACCCGATGAGTGGTCCTCTACTGCTCGGGCAAAAATTAGGGTATATCCTACTGATCGATATCATATAAATCGGTCAGGAAAAAGTTAGGGTGCAAAATAACCCGCTAGACTGAAAATCCAAAAAGGGTGATCTAGGTAAAAGTCAAGGTAAAAGTGAGTTACAAGAGTGTGTTGGCTAGAATACCTTCATAAGCTAGTTAACACCAGAGTTTGGGTTAATAGAAATGGTCATCACCATAATGTATCAAACTTACTTCATTTAATGAAAATGTCATTTTATTGAATCCTTTATGTTCGAGCTTGAATGAATAATATTGGGCCCAAAAGGTGAAACGTTGCAATTAAGTCGAACGTAGGGTTCTGTGCAGTCAACCCAATTCCTCAAAAGTCAAAAGAATAATAACAAGAGGCAGAAATCTTGATAGACTGAAAAGAATTGAGGTCTATTCAAAAGCAGGGATGGTCTGCTGGATTGAAAATCCGAAAGGAAGGTCCAAGCAAAAATTCAGAAATAAAAACAAAATGGTAAACAGAGTTTAATAGGCCCATCGTAATGTTCGAGTCTATGCAAAAGTTAAGACGATAAAAATGGAGATAAATGACTGCCATTAATTACATTAAGATATTTGCATTATCATTATTAGGGTACCTAGACACCCTCTGCAGCCTGGTGGACTCGAAAAGGCTCAAATCCGTCCTCTGTGCATGTCTACTCCAATTCTGATCGTGACCGAGCATCTCGAGTCCATAACACCCTAATCTTTTGAAGCCATCATTGGTAGCATTCATTAGTAGTGATATCATCCAACTGCCCATTATCTGGAATCTCGAGCTTCGCTTCATGCTCCTCTTATCTCTGATCTACTCAGCCTGGTGATCACTTTGCAGCCATTTCATATCTGACCTCCCAAACCTATCGGGTGCGCCATAGCATTCCTAATCATACCTTGTCCTTGCTATAGTGCACTCTGTATAGCCTCTATCCTGGCGAGAAATAAGTCAAGTTTTCCTGATCAAGCATCTACAACGCCTAACATTCATCCAGTGAACAAGTAAAGCAATCAACCCTATAATCAAGCACACACTCATAAAATTTGGGCCAAGTTAATAGAGACAATAGTATCAAGTAACCAAATGGGTCTTAAAGTCAAAAAGCAGGCAAACAAGTAGGGGCACAAAGTAAATTAGTTGAGCAGCAGAATGGTCTCAGTCATCAATCCTCCGCATTAGATATAATATAATGTGTCCTGTCATCATCCTTAGTCCCCTCCTCATCACTAGTGTCCTCTATGTCCTCATCTATAGGGGCAGGGGTTGATGTCTGTCCTACTATTGGTCCAGGGTAGACTGCAGAGCTCGTGAATGGCACCTTCTTCGCCCTCGTTAAGTCATGGGTGGGACCTAAAGACCCAAACTATCTCGCATCGGCCATGAAACCCTACTCACCGCCTCTAACATCTCCACCTCAGCCTCAGCTTCACCCCCTAAGCTAAGCCTCAAAATCATCTCTCTAAATCCGTAATCTCTAGGCTTGATCGCTAAGCTGTGCCACCTCTCGGTCATATGCGGCTCTCTTGTTTGCATATTGAGCTCTCTCCAATGCCATCTAGCTTCGATAATCTGCCAGCTCCCTCTCCGCGTGTGCCAGACTTGCTCATCCAAGCTTGATCTTACTATAGTGTGATAAAGGCCTGCATATATCGGTGTATATGGGAATATGATCAGCCCAATAATTCATGCATCATGCATACATTCGCATATGTATATATATACATATATATGTTCTTATCTCTCTATTTTTACAGGAATGTGAAAGCAAGATCTTACCCCGTATATGGAGTCCTATCTCTCTATTTTTACAGGAATGTGAAAGCAAGATCTTACCCCGTATATGGAGTCCTAGGCCAAGCCCATGTCCTTCATCGAAAAGTGCCCTCGAGCTATATGCTCGGCTTCAGAAACAAGCACCTGCATCAAAAGCATTATCAGGCCAGTCACCATGATCGAGCAGTAATCAATCGCAATCAATCAAAAAAGCACATACATGTGTAGTATTGGGAGGAGTGAAAAAGATGGGCATGGTAGTCTCCTCAATGCGCTTAACCTTACATACCCCTGGTTGACTCAGAACTCGTACCTCTTGCTCCATGGCATTCCCCATAGCTCCTTAGATAACTCCGTGATATAGGATCCCCTGAGTATGTAGAATCTAGGTAGAAGCAATATTAGGGCCATCTTGTGGCCTAGTAATGTGTCCCTTGGTCCACTATAGCCAGTATTGCTAGTCCCTCTCCTCTTCTTGCGAGAAGCCTAAAACAAAGTCAAGGCAAATATTAGTCAAATCAGAAAGGCAATAGCAGTTGTCATTTGAAAGCAGAATTAATCCTTGACAGTTGGGATGTTACCTTCTTCCGTCGAGGCAAGAAAACTCCGGGGCCGATAAGATACTCAGCATCGAAAGGCACACCATCCTAATCCATGGCTATGATACCACCCTCACCATCCAAGGGGGCTTATCATCATCATCATTGTCACCACCATACCCGTTGCTACCCTGAGTCACCATGCTATTATCTCTAAAATCCTTATGTTTATCAAATAGGGTCAATCTCGGGCAAACAGGGATAAGGCGGTCCAAATGGGTAGCATAATCTTATCCAACCGATGGCACTCTTACCTTGTCATTGTCCATATCTTGCGCTTGGTCTCTCACAAACATAAGGTGAGGCTAGAAGGTACCCATGGGCACATCAGGCAGAACTGGCCTTTAAAGGGTAATGCTAGTCCTCCACCTCCGAATGCGCTTCCCAAAGTACCACTCCTGACTCCAGGGGCACTCGAGTATAAAGTGGCAGCCTTCCACTCCTCATCGACCATCTACTCCTCTTTGGATCTCCTTGACATGGTTGTAATATAGAAGCCTTCTCCATAGCTCTGTGATAAGGTAAAAAACAATGATAAATCACTGTAAGTATCTCTCCTTTTTGTCCATACAATTTCAAACTAATGAGTTGAAATAAACGTGTAGGAATAGATTCTATTACCCATTGTCTATGGGTATTCTTATCCTTCTATCCCACCATCCACTAGGCTATGTAGTGAGAACTACTCGAGGGCTGGCCGTCTAACCCGAGCGGGGGAACGATCATATGCACGTATGCCTACACCTGTAGGAAGAATGAAAAAGTTAGTGTACCATCAGAAATAATTAATTCAGAATTTCTTCTTGATAGAATTGCTCACCTGAATCTAGAGAGGCCCGATCTTTAACTCGCCAATGTCCCCGCAAGCTAAATAATCACGAGCATAATAAATCTGGCCAAGCATGGCCCGAGGCTAGTTCCACCCTCAAAAAATGGTCATATACTCCAGAACACAGAGCAATCTTATAGTGACCGCGCTTAAGGAAGAATGAAAAAACAGCGTAGTAAGCAGCGTGATGACAAAAGACCGAAGATACTGAGTTAGCCTGTGGCCCCTAATGTTGGTCTCCTGTGTATAGTAATTCTCAAGAGCTATATACTTGATCTTTTCCTTCCTCCGAGAGAGAACCTTGAGGAGTGCCTCTACTCAAGCCCAAGAGGCTAGCTGGTTATGAAAAGGATCAAGATATAGGTCATAGTGGATCACTAGACCCTCCCATTAGAAACATGTCATCGCCGCTATGTTAGAAGGGGCAATAGTAAACTCCCCCATCAACAAATGAAAATGTGGGTGGTCTCGCTCCACCACTTAACCAAGCACGCCATGATCGTTTGACACATCGGCTTATGCCCCATCGGTAGCCTCTATCTATAGTACCAAACCTTTAGCAGTGATCGCCTCGACGAGAGAAAAATCTAGACTCGACCATGTCCTCGCCTTTATCTTCGCCCACAATCTGGCACAGCGTCTCATTGAACCCATGGTCTTGTAATGTTGGGTCCACAAAATAAAGTACAATAATTTTTATTATTATTTAAAGTGGCAAAATTAGAGAAAAGCTCAAATTTCAGCATCAAGATAGCCTTAGATAAAATTTTCAACAGCAAACTCAAATTCAACGTGAAAAATCGATCAAGGCTGCATCTTCTGATTCTCAGTTCGGGTTTCCTGGCGCTGTCGCCGCTGCTACGGTGACCACTGCTAACCTATAGCAGGAGCCACTATAGTAGTAGTGGTTACTGCTATAATGGTAGCATCCACCGTTGCTGCTGTGGCTAGGGCAGTAATGGCGGCCGCCAAGCTGGCTCCGCCTCTCTTTTCCCCGAAAAATCCAAATTTTGATGCTTAAATTTAGTCCGAATTCACCCAAATCAACTCCTAAACAATCCTAACCACATTCTAAACCCTATTCATCAATATATTTCACAAAAAATCCAGCCTAAATTCCTAAAGACTCAAAATTAGGTCACGGGCATAAAGTGCAAAATTCAATTTTTTATAGGGTTTAGTGATTTACCTGAAGAAGATAGGCATGTCCTTGCAAATTGGTGTACATCCGAGGTTGAGAGTAAGGAGTATTCCCCAAATGTTTGTCCTCTTAGTGAAGTTTGTATGCTTAAGACACTGAAAGAGCACACAAACTCTGGTTTGTTACAGGTAGAGAGCTATGATCGACCCCTCGAGTCCCCTTCTTAATCATTTTCGAGCAACAAATCAAACAAAGCCGGGCCCAATTATTGTAGAATGAAAGAGAAAGAAAATGAAAGAAAGATGTGAATATGGAAGGAAAGAAAAGGAAAAGTTCTTTACCTCAAAGTAAAAGGAATGTGTGCCCTTTTGTCACTTAGTGCTTTAGCATGTACTTCCGAATATTCCCTTTAGTCCAAGGGGTAGAGCCCGCCAAACGGTTATTTCTTTCTAACCCTCGGATATCCCTAAACTCGGTTTATCTAATATTCTTATGTTTTTGTTGCTTAATTGATGGGGAAATTTTTTTTTGTTCCAACAAAACCAATTAAGCAATTAAAGCACAATTCATGGCAATTACTAACATTTCAAAATTTCCTTGCCAGGTACACCATGCAGTAATCCCAATGGACATCCGACCCTAAGGATTCAAAATTCAGAACTCAGAAGTTTCCCCAAGGGGCACCTCGATGTAATCATCTAGGGCATTCCAAGCTCTATATTCTAAGCTCTGCATCTTTCTCGGCCTCCCAGATATCTCTTTTTTCTTAATATTCCATTTCTATTGCTTAATTGAAGGGGAAAATTTTTTTGCCTTGACAAAATCAACTAAGCAATTAAAAATGCAATCTATGATGACTACTAACTTCTCATGTTTCTATTCTCAATAGGTTCGTTGATGGTGCGTTCCTAGACCACCAGTAGACAATGCCTTCCAATAGGTCTGTTGATGGTGCATTCGCAGACCACCGATGGATAACCGATTCAGCCTTTCCTTCTCGATAGGTCCATTGATGGTGCATTCCCAAACTACCTATACACAACCGATTTAGCCTTGCCTTCCGATTTGTCCATTGATGGTGAGTTCCCAGGCCACCAGTAGACAATCGATTTAACCTTGCCTTCTCGATAAGTCTGTTGATAGTGTGTTCCCAAACCACCAGTAGATAACTAATTCAGCCTTACCTCTGATAGGTCCATTGATGGTTTGTTCCCAAACCCCCAGTAGACAACCAATTTAGCTTTTTCTACCTTCGATAGGTCCATTGATGATGCATCCCATGACCATCCGTAGACAACTGACTCAAGGTTCCTTCACCTCAGTTATAACCTTCTATCCCTCCCTCTTTCGTGAGATCACACTTGGCTCACCAAGTGATAATCTCCCAATGGGCAACCTGTGAGCACGAGCTTTTCGATGCTTGGAACGATGATGACATTTTGCTCTGACCTCTTACTGACTAGTTGTTCTATTCTTTGAGAGTCGAATCACATTTGGCAAGTTCCTTAACCGTTTCATTCACTCTCGTGCATTAATTTGTTTCACAATTTTTTGTAAAATCCAAACATTTCTAGCAAGTTTGTATTATATCATTTCATTCTAGACTCTTGGAGGTTTCCGAAATGTTAGGGATTGCCTTAATCGGATAACTGTAGTCAAATTTATCTGATTAAAATTAAAACCCTAATAGAATCCCTACAACCCTAGCTGAAACTCTAGCTAAACCCTTAATAAAATCCTTAAACCCTAGCAGCCCCCCTTTGCTACTGCCACCACCGACCGCAGTGGTGATATCTCCGGCAGCTGTGGCCGCCACTGTAGTGGCAGCCATCGCCACCGGGGTGGAGGCCACAGCCATCATTGTGGCGGTGACCGCCGCCGGGGTGGCCACCCCTTACTACCTTGGTAGTGTTTCTTGCTACCATGGTAGCAGTGGCTGCCACAGTTGTGTAGCTACCACTAACGTGCTGGCGGTGGCAGCTTTGGCACGACCATTTTTGAGCCATGTCATTCTTTTTTGCCTCTCTCCTTGCGATTGGGCCACGTATTTTCCCCAAAAAATCACCCAAGTTGGTGTATTTTTTAGTATGGGAGCATTTAAGCCCATCTAGAAGAGAGATTAGAGGACTTTTCTCCAGAATTTAGAATTAAAAATCATTTTTTTTAGAGAAAAGGAAGAACGAGAGAGAGAAAGGGAAGAACTAGAGAGAGAAAGCCCTAGAAAAGCATAAAATCTGGATTAATCTTCTCTAATCTCGATTCTTAGTTGTTCTTTAGCTTAATCTCATAGCTTAAACACTAAAATCGATTAGAAATCTTACGTTAAAATGGATTAAATAGGGTTTTAGAGACTTCTTCTCAAATACGACCTAAATATTTCATCACTATTCTATCGCTATTTTCATCAATGATTCCGTCGATTTTCATCACAAATCATCAAAAAGACCTCGCCAAGGGTTGATTCAAGTCTCTCGAGTTAGATGCACGACCTAGAGGTAATAAAACTGAGTTTCCACTACATTTTTATTTACTTTTTTGTTAAGTATTGTTGCTGTTCTTGGTGTTTGTTCTTTGTTTTTCTTCTGTGCTCTTGGAAAACCGTAAAAAAATAATCCAATCTCTAGAGGGATGGCCTTCACCTCTATCCCTATAGCCTTGACCCCTACTGTTATAGCGGTGAAGGCTATAGCTACAGAGGTGAACTCCAGTCCTATAGAGGTCTCGTTATTTCTTGCGATTTTTGGGTATTTTCTTACCCAAATTCATAAAATCAACATTATTTGTGTGTTTTAAGTCTAGATCTGTTGAAATATAGTTAATTATAACTAAAACTACAATGATTTTAGGTCTATGGATGCAAAAATACCATTTCCCCCCTTAAAATCAAAGCTCGATGGCCAAGGCTATAACGACAGCCTTGACCGCCGCCGCTATAGCCTCCACCACTGCTGCTACAGCCGTCAAGGCTATAGCGATGACAGTCAAAGCTGTCACCATAGCTTTGACCACCGAAATTTGGTTTTAAGTGCCTCTTTTGCCGTTTTCTTGCATTTTTTACCCCGTTTTGCACCTAAAATTTTTTCTAAAAATCATAAAAATTCTAGAATAAATTAATTAATTTTTAATCTGATTTATTTATTTTATTTATTATTTATTTAATTAAATTTCCTTTTAATAGCTTAAAAATGAGTTTTTCACCTAATAAATCTAAATAAATCTTTTTATAACTAAAAATACTAAAACAGTTTTTGTAATTTTAGTTTATTATTTTAGGTTGTTTAGTTCATTTCATTGACTATTACGTTATTTAGATGTTCATTTAAATACCCGAAAAATTGTGTTTTTGTTCCGAAAAATCCCAAAATATGTTTTCTCTATGAATAAAGGTTTATTTGCTGCTGTTTATTTATTTATGTCTTATTTGTGATTATTCTCATATATATTTTGTCTTGTTTGGAGCCGGGTCCGAGTTGGTAAGCTCAGTTAGGACCCAATTTCGCTCTTTTATTTATTTACTCGCTTTATTAATTTTCCCGCATTAGAAAAATGTATAGGAATTTGTAAAGCCATGTAATAATTTATTTTCTTGCTTTATTTACTGCTTTTGTGTGATGTATGACCATATAAACCGAAAACTCCAAACATTAATCAGATTTAAATCGCATAAGAACTTAAGTCGCACTTATTAAAATGTAAACGATTTGATTTAAAAATTGTAAAGTAAGCAACATCATCCAAACTTGGAATCTCTATTTTAAGGTACGGTTTAACCACCTAGTAGGAATATCGTACCCAAATTCCTGGTGGAGCATAATCGGGTGTCGACTCTATTTTAAAATACGGGATTTCAAGTGTCGTATCCCTTAACATGCAAATTGGACTTAAATTCAACATCAAAATTGATTTCATCAATCTGTCTTTTTATCATGCTAAAATAAGGATCAATCCTCTGACTCGCATCACAGCGTTTGTTATTTCCCCTCGTGCTACGCATCTTATGTGATCCTTGTGGGAAAAAGGTCGACCGCTCAGAAAGGCCTAAAGTTCAACTTGCTAAGCATTGCTCAGCTATGTGACAAAGGCAGGAAAGTTGTATTTGACTCAGTGGTCTGCTCAGTCGTTGATGGTAACTCTGACCAAACTATTCTTTATGCTCCTAGAATTAATAATGTTTATATGTTTGATTTATCCCCTAGCCCCAATGATATATACTTAGTTTTGAAGGAGGAAAATTCATGGCTATGGCACAGAAGGTTAGGACATATCAATATGACCAATCTGTCCGAATTAGCCTGAAATGAACTTGTTGAGGGATTACCCAATCTAGCCTTTGAAAAAGATAGACTTTGCTTAGCATGCCAACTTGGGAAACAATTTAGGAAGACCTTTAAATCATTAGCTGATATATCTTCTTCTCGTCCCCTTTATCTTCTACACATGGATTTGTTTGGGCCTATTGTGCCAACAAGTCTAGGTGGAATGAAATACACCCTTGTGGTTATAGATGCTCTGACCAAGTTCACTTGGATTGTCTTACTAGCAAGCTAAGATGAAACATTTGAATCATTCTCTACGTTGGCTACCCGGATTATGAGTGAAAAATACCTTGAAATTAATAGAATCTATAGTGACCATGGAAGAGAGTTCGAAAATATGCAGTTTGAGGAATTCTGTTCTAAACATGGTATTGACCACAATTTTTCTACTCCTCATAAACCTTAGCAGAATTGGGTTGTTAAGAGAAATAATAGCACTATTGTAGAGACGGGTCATTCTATATTAACTGATAATAATCTACCAACGTATTTCTAGGGAGAGGTTGTTAACACAACTTGTTATATTCTAAATAGGGTTTTAATTCACCTAGTATTGAACAAAACTCCTTATGAACTTTGGAAGGGGCACAAGCCCAAGGTTGGTTATCTCAAGGCCTTTGGTTGTAAATGCTTCATGTTAAACACTAAAGACCAATTGGCTAAATTTAACCCCAAGGCTGATTAAGGAATCTTTTTGGGTAACTCAACACATAGTAGGGCATACAGAGTGTATGACAAGAGGACTAGCATCTTAGAGGAGTCTATGCATGTAGATTTTGATGAAGCTAACAATTCAAGTAAAGAAGTCAGTGATGATGAAAGGGAAAAGGAACAAGTCAGCAGATCAATCAGTCATCCCATTATTATTCATGATCCAGTAGCAGAAAAAGAAGAAGATGAAGTTGACTTGGACCAATCCATCAACTTTGGTGATGATATAGATGCTCAACCAATAACAGTAGCTCAGTGAACTGATCCTCATTTACCAAAAGAAGTCAGAGCAAGAAGAGATAACCCAGTTGAGAAGATTCTTGATAGTGTGCAAAATCTAGTGCTGACTAGAGGTCTGCTGAATAGAATGATGAGTCATTCAGAATTTATCTCATTAATTAAACCAAAGAAGTTTGAAGATGCTGAGTTTGATGACAACTAGATGATTACAATGCAAGAGGAGCTCAACCAATTCAGAAGAAACGAAGTTTGGGATTTGGTGGAGAAACCCAAAGGCAAGTCAATAATTGGCACCAAATGGGTTTTCAAGAACAAGTTGGATAAAGCTGGAAATGTTGTCCGAAATAAGGGCAGATTAGTTTCTCAAGGCTACAATCAATAAGAAGGCATTAATTATGGAGAAAATTTTGCACCACTAGCAAGACTTAAAGCCATATGAATCCTCTGTGCTTTTGCATCTCATATGAACTTCAAGTTGTTTCAGGTGGATCTACAGAGTGCATTTCTTAATGGTTATATTCAAGAGGAAGTCTTTGTCAGACAGCCCTTAGGATTTGAAGATCCAAAGTTTCTAGGTCATGTCTTCAAGCTGAAGAAGGCTCTCTATAGACTAAAACATGCTCCAAGAGCTTAGTATGAAAGACTAACTAACATTTTACTTAGCAAAGGTTATGTTAGAGGAAAAGTAGATACAACTCTGTCTATCAAGAAGAAGCATCAAGATGTGTTGCTAGTCCAAATATATGTTGATGATATCATATCTGGAGCAACTAATGAGAAGCTATGCAAGGAGTTCATCTAGTAGATGAAGAAAGAGTTTGAAATGTCAATGATGGGAGAGCTCAATTTCTTTCTTGATTTGCAAATCAAGCAAGGCAAAGATGGAATCTTCATCAGCCAAGCTAAGTATGCCAAGGAAGTACTCAAGAAGTCTGATATGGATAAAGCCAAGCCAATGTCAACACCCATGGCCACTGATACTATTCTGAGTAAACATGAGGAAGGTAAACTTGTAGAGAGTAAGCTTTATAGAGGTCTTATTGGTTCTCTACTTTACTTAACTGCTAGTAGGCTTAAATTCAATATGTGGTATGTTATTATTGAAGATATCAAGTTAACCCTAGAGAATCTTGCTTAGCTACTACTAAGAGAATTCTCAGGTATTTGCTAAGCTCTATTGATGCAGGATTATGGTATCCAAGTAATTTAGATTTCACTCGGAGATGATACATAAATGCTGAATATGGAAGAGACAAGCTTGAAAGGAAAAGCAACATAGGAGGTTCTCATTTCCTTGGTGATTGTCTAGTAACATGGTATAGCAAGAAGCAGACTTCTGTGGCTCTGAGTACAACTGAGGCTGAGTACATGGCTGCAGGAAGTTGTGTAGCACAACTTCAATGGATCAAGTAGCAATTGGAAGATTATGGTATAAAGTGTAAGTGCCTTGAAGTCATGTGTGACAATAAGAGTGCAATTGACCTATCCAAGAATCCAATTCAACATAGCATGATGAAGCATGTCAATATTAGAAATCACTTCATTAGGGATCATGTCCTAAAAGGAGAAGTCAAGCTCACATACATTCCTACTGAAGAACAGTGAGCTGATATGTTCACAAAGCCCATTGGAAAGGATCAATTCAAGTCTCTTAGAGAGCCGATTGGAGTGTACAATCCAATTTGAAGAAATACATTTCACTCTAACCTATTCTGAAGCTAACCAAATTAGGGAACACTCTGAGCTTCTGCGAATAAGGTTAAGTATTTCTTTTTGCTGCTTGAATTTTGGACACATCATTAATTGTCATCGATTATCTGTCAAATTTAAACTTGATAGAAATAGTGGCAAGTTATAAAATGATCCAGATTCAGTATCTATTATCCTGTGTTTCTTATTTTCATTAATCCTATGGTATACTCTGTGAAATCTCATCATTTGATATATGAACATCGATTATGAGTCATACTCATAGCATTGTAGGGATTAGCAAAGAGTTTTTGGCTATTTAAGGAGAATTTCTTAAAGAATAAAGGTTACTTTTACCAAAATTCTCTTCTATAAAAAAATTCCCAAAATTCTCTAAGATTCTTCAAGCTAATTCTATGGCGAGTTCATCAAGAAGATTAGTAGAAACCATTTCTGAAAGGCCTTTTATGAGAAATAAGAAGGATACATGCTGGGTTACAACTCAAGACCATATCGCGAAAGTGGCGATTGGAATCAACAAAAGGGAAAATCTATCAGTTCCCACTGAAATGAAGTATACTCCTACTCAATGGTGTTCTATAAAGGGAATTGAAGTAGAGGTTCCAATTATTATAGATATGCTGAGTTTCTGCAGCGATGAAAGATTTGGGAAATAGGCACGCCAGCACTATTTAAGAGGCTTCTTTGAACTTCCCAATGGCTGCTATGAGGAAGTAGTTCTAAGATTCTTTCATAGAATCCATCTAGTGGAAGGACAGAAACATCTCTTTGTCATTACAATGATGGGGAGAAAAGTCCATGTTACTCCCAAACTGATTGCTGGATTGCTAGGGATATGCATAAAAGAGGACTCAAATTGCGAGTGATAAAAGATGAAGATCATGTGGACATCCATATTGACTTCGAAATTCTAGAAGACTATAAATCAGGTGAACTCATCGCCTCAATGTTCACCAAAGAAGGAAAGCAATCACATGAGCTTATTACTAAGGTTCTACTGCCCAACACAAACTCGACAAGGAGTTGCTCAAAGTTTGAAAGTGTATTCATCGATGCTCTAACCCATGGGATGAGTATTAATTGGCTGTTGGCTATATTACATAGATTTTTCAAGGTCACCAAGCATATGGTGTATGTTCAGCTAGTAATGGAGATTTGCAGAGCTTATGAGCTTGATCTAAAAGGATGGGTGGTAAAGAAAAATATTCAGCTATAGGTGATTGAATCCAGGGTTCTTAGAAATGCTCATTTTCATGGACTAAGAGCCAATGAGAGACCTGCCAACACCAAGTATATAAAGCTGAAATGAGGGGAAGTCAGAGCAAAGGATCCAAAGGCTATAATGGAGATAAAGCCTATTCACCTAAATGAGGAGGATTTGACTCTAGATGCCTTTATGGCTAGTTAGCTTAAGAGGATTACCAAGCTCAAAGCTGAGAAGGGAGAAGAAGTGGATGAAAAGAAAGGGAGCAAGAAGAAGGTCAAAAAAGACTCTATGAAAGCTAAGAAAGGGAGCTCAATGAGCTTAGTTCCTACAGTTCTAGTTCTTAAAAAGATAAGATCCACAAAGGTAACTAAGGAAGACAAAGTCAGAGAGCTAACCCCGAAGGAAATTGAAGAAGAAAAGCAGGCTAAAGAAGAATTAAGAGAAGAGATGCCCCTGAAGAGGGAAAAGAAGAGAAAAGTTACTGATGCTCAGTTAGATGAGGGAGCTACTAAGGGAAAGGAAGCTACATTAGTTCCTATACCCCAGGTGGGTCAGCCCAAGAAGAAATTGATGGTGGAGAAAGGGACTGGTATTGTCCAAGATCTTGAGGAGGCTGAAAGTGTAAAACTAGTGAGGAAGAAAGAATAAGGAAAAGGTAGGAGGAGATTGAAGCTGAAATCAGGAGGAAAGCTGAGGAAGCAGTAACTAGTACTAAAGGATGATACTGAGAAAATTTTGTAATCTGTAGTAGCAAGCTTAGCTTAGAAGGAAGTTCTTGAAGTGATAGAGGAAATGATTGGTGCTCTTGAAGGTATTGAAGATCATTAAGAGCAGGAAGAAGATGATGAGGTAGTAGAAGTTTATGCTATGGAGTTTGATGTACTTAATTCTAACCAACATGTCATGCGAACTGTTGGTGATGCTGAACAAGCTAGGAAGGAGAGGAAGAGGAGTTTGCTGAAGAGGATGAAAGTTGTGATTGATGAAGATGAGGATGATTTGGAGGATAAAGAGGAAGAAGCTATAATCAAGCATGGGGCTCAGCTGACTGAGGAATCTCAATCTCAGGTCAGCGAGTTCGCTGTTGAAGGTGATGATGGAGATAAGGAGGAGGAGAACCCTGAAACATTATTTTTCCAAAACCCATCTACTAAAACACCACTCTCACCTACACGTATCTCTGCCTTGCCCTTACCTGAAAACCAAGCACCATCCAGATCCACCTCTGACCAAACACCTAACCCAGACTCTGATCAAATAGCCATCATTCCATACCTTTCACCCATTGGATCTCTAGTTCATGAACAACTGCTATTGGAAGGACCAATCATTAGAGGTCCTCCAATCATTGAAGAGATACTAGAACAGCCTCAACAACAACAACCACAACCACAACCCCAGTTTAACGCCCAAGCAGAGCTATTAGGAGACATAAGGAGGATGGGGAGAGCAAGATTTCCAGGACTAAGGATAGATGCTGAAATCGATGCTGAGATAGCAAAATCATTTCTGTTTAAGGATGTCCTGAGGAGAATTATAAAGGTTATGGAGCCAGTGCAAGGTTTTCTAGAAGCAGATGAGGAGATGTAAGCCTACTTCAAATCAGTCCCTACTCATTTTTCTTTGGTGGAGGAAATTGTATCCCGTGTATTGCCTTTATTATATATTGCAGGTAGGAAAGCGGACTTTTTGAAGATGGAAGTTGTAGAATTCAAGACGAAAATGGAAAAGATCTATGAGAGTAACTACAAGGTGCTAAATGATGAAAGGGATTTTAGAAACTCAATGATTGACAAGTTTAATCCCTTACAGGAAGCCACGTAGGCAGTTTTGGATGGGTACATCATTTTAAGAAAGGAGAATGAGGCAAATAATTCCAAATTAGATGCAGTTATTGACTGAATCAATGCACTAATTACTGTAGTCTCCAAGCAAGGCAATTTAAATATGTCGAACCAGATGAGAGGAGATATCTTGAAAGAAGTAAAGGACTCAAATGGAGCAGTACTTAATTCGTTGAAGAGGCTTAATATTTCTGACGCTCTGAATAGTGACATTGTTATGGCAGATGCTGAACTTGAGCTTACACTTCACTAGAAGCTTGGTCACATCAAGGATCAAATCAAACAAGTTTATACTAATGTCATTAATGATAGAGAAGCACTTAGTAAGATTCATGATGAAGTCACTACTCATAGAAGGAGCACTCCCATGCTAGAGCGAATACTTAGAGAGAACAATCAAGCAAAGGCTTTGGCTAGTCTCACCCAGATTTCTAAGGAAGGACTAAGCGCTCAATATTTGGCTAATCTATCTCAATCCCATGCTTTAGTAGGCTTGTCTGCCTTTCTTAGAGAATAAGAAGCTATATCATAAGAATTATATGAGCTATTGGTGCAGAACTTCTCAACCAATATCTGTAGTCAGTTTGAATCTTTTAAAGAGTCTCTGAGCTCATTTGATCATCGAGCCCAAGCCATTTTAGATGCAATGGCAATGGGGGAGAAGGATCACGAGAAGCATGAGCAGGAGGAAAGGAAGAGAGATTAGAGGATAGCTGAATTTTCATATAATTAGTCCAAGCATCTGGAGTGCATTAAAAGAGAATATCATGAGACAAAGAAGAGGAAAGGCAAGGAAATAGCGCTGCCAAAAGAGAAGAAGTCAAGATGGGATCAGCAGGTCATTGAAGAAAGGAGACCTAATCTTGGAGGACCACCTTTGCCAAAAAAAATAGAATTCTATAATTGTTAGAGCTTATTGTAAATCTTAGTATAGATTAACTCTTTGTTGTCTGTACTTAAGTTATTCATATACGAAAAGATTACAAATTCTGTTCTAAGTTAAGATCTTTTTAACTTCTTATATTTTCTGCCGCATATATATGTGTTAATCGTTTTGTAGAAATATAAGAGAAGTGTTGAGGAATGCTGAACTCGGAGAGGTCAAGGATTATGGAGAAGTTAGCATTCACTCTGAGCAGATTGAAGATGCTAAACAAAAGTCATATCAAGCATAAATATAAGTAACCCTAATCTAGATATCTTATTGATTAAATTCTCGCTCAAGTTTATTGCTATTGATCAAAATGGGGGAGATTGTTGAACCAAGCACGAGTTTGACTGACTTAGTGGAAGACTCAGTAGTGCTTAATATTTTATCATAACAATTAAGTTCAGTCTGAGTTAATTAAACCAATAATGATGTTAAACTAAGTAGTCTATGGTTGGTTAAGGAGTTAGTAAATTTGAGGGTAGAATTTTGAGTCCCCGCTAGCCTAGCTATTTAGTTTAACTCTGAGAGATCTGGGCTGAGTATCTACGATAGTCGCTGACTTGGTAATATTCACTCAGCACTTGATATTTAGATTTTGTTTCAGTTGTGTGCTTTACGATGATAAATTTTGCTAAGTCATGTTAAGTCTATCAAAGCTGCTGACTTTACCATTTAAAATAAAAAGGGATCTTTGCTTTTAGTGTTGCTTTTTGCAGCACATTAATGAGACAAAGACAAAAAGAAACAATGCCTTGACAGGAATCAGATTATTAAAGAAAATGACAAAGTATTCCAATTCAAAGCTGCAAAAAGTCATTTGCCTTTTTGGGTAATTCTACAGATCTACTAACCTAGTATCGCGCTATGCAACATTTCCAAATACCAGAGGGAATGGTAAGAAGACACATTGCAGGTCAGCACGAGTTCTTTCTAATGAAAGATTGGCATCAAATGACAAAGGATTCAAATTGAAGCGCGAATCTCAATGTAACAAATTGATTTTCTATCTCACATTGGTGCAATTCTATCTCTTAACGGATTTATTTGAAGAAGCAACGAGTGGATAGATGAGCTATCAACTTCAAAAGATACGAAAGTAAGTTCAAAGGATACTTTCTCAATCTAACTATAAAAGGAGCAAGAAGGCAAGCATTAGAACTTGGTGATTACATTTGAATTTCTCAGAAGCTAAATCTCTATAAAAAAACAAGCTTTAAAGAAGTTCAAGCAAGAAAGCACTACTTAGCGAGAATCTGCTTTAGAACAAGAGAGAATGGAATAGATCATTCAAGTATAATATCTGATTACTATAACTGGATCAATGTGTTTATAAGTTGAATCCAACTCTTGCTTAAGCTCATAGAGAGTTGCTGACAAAAGAGGGTATTCTACTCAGCGGGTGAGCGATTGTAGTTTAGAGGGTACTTACTGTAATTGGGGAATTTGTAAAAGGCTTCTCTACCTAGGGTAAAGGAGTTGAGATTAGTGAATTAATGCCGAGACACTCTCTTGGGATTGGATGTAAGCATAGGTTACCGAACTAGTATAAAATCTTTGTGTCCTTTACTTTGTTGCATTTTCAAGATTTTCACTCAGCCAGCTGACCTCACTCAGCGCAGCCTTTAACTATCGCGAAAGAGTTTTATAAGTTCGTGGGTGAGTCATTCACCCCCCTAACTCATTGAGTGTATGCATAGGGACCAACAAATATATTGCTATTAAATGCATAAAAATGTTTGTTATTTACTCAGATGGTAATCGGCCCAAACGTAGACTATTATTTGGCTAATAACAAATATACCCATCGATAAATCATGAAGCACTATAATAATAAATACATGATAATTATAAAGTTTAATTTCATGTGAGCACAAGCCGGTCCAAAGAAAGGCTATTGTTTGACAGAATTCATTAAATATTTGATCATTTGTTTAGGCCGATTGCTCTCTAATACCATCTAAATTGCGTACTTTTGCCTCAGATATACCTCAACTTTCAAGTGGACCACTGAAGTACCCAAACTTGTAAAAAGGGAACCTCCATGCTACCTTAGTCTGACGTGGCAACTGATGTGTCCGGGTTTGACCAAGGGGGCGCATGTTGATAATTGAAAATGACATATTTTACAAAAAAAGGTCATAAATAACCCTTTGACACTTTTCTAATTGCAAAATAACTCTCTTCCTCCTTTAATCTCTCTTTCTCTCAATCCTAACAAACCTTAAACTTCAAATTATAGTAAATCCATTGCTATATATAAATTTTACTTGTTATTTCCTTTATTATTGATAAGTGACATTTAGTAGTGAAATATTATGTCCTTAATGTGCTTAATTGTTCTAAATAAAATAAGTTTTTATTGATTTCTGGTGCAATCTCAAGTTTTCTGCCGGACTAGGAAGATCTCACCAGCAGATTGTCAAAGTAGGAAATCTCAGCAAAAAGAGGAGAAAAGGAAAAGAATCATGGATGAGTTAGACCACCCAATTAAAAGGCTGATGTGGTGTGAACTAAAAAAGAAGAAAAAGGGAGATTTTATCTTTTAATATTTCCAAGTTTATCAATTACCTTAGAGTTCTTTCTTGTTTAGAGTTTGTTTTCTTTTTTAGATAAAGACTAAAATAGGATAGTTATCTTTTTGTATCTTTATTTGTTTTCATCTTTATCAATTGGTGGTATAAACATACCTTTTCTCCATTGATGAATAATCAGACAATCCATAAATAATATTTAGAATAGAATTGTTCTTTTATTTTGCTTTCTTTTTAATGGAGTTCAGCATTCTCTTCATTATGAGTGAGTAATCTCCTTGCAAGCCAAACCTGCCCAAGCAGGCAGCATAAGATCTTCTTTGGATGAAACCTCGTAATTTTATTTTGAATCTTTTGATGATTGTTGTGTTTGAGTAATTATTTGATTGCGTTAGGGCCCGACTCACACATGCTATAGCAATAAGTACCTAGGGGAGATTTGTTATAGTTAGAATCACAAACATACACACATATTACAAGAAACCTTGGGGGGTTTGTGTATGTTCTAAGGGTTTTAATTTCGATTAAATGCTTAACCAATCTTAATGCAAGTTTACTGATTTAATAAGTACCTAGGGGAGACTTAAATTAGTAATCTTAGAAACCAAGTGAAGCCTAGGGGTGAGCTTGGGGAAATTTGGTTAAGAGACCTTAGATCTATGCACATAATCAAGTAGTTTTATAGGTTTTGCTAGGAGGAAATCTTACATTGTTTATCGGTAGGTGAAGCTCGTGCTTTTCTATCATTGTTTACAACCTTTATTTACTTTATTTCTTTTGTTTCATTGCTATTTTAAATAAACAAATAAACTTTCGAAATTGAGAAGATCTTCCTAAACCAGTTTCCCAAGGAAACCTCAAACTGGTTTAAGATTGCTCCTTGTGGGATATGACCTTGTGCTTACCACTCTACATTGACCATAGTGCACTTGTTAGGTTGTTCATTTTGGAAGCAACAAGTTTTTGGTGCCTTTGCTAGGGAGCAACATTTAAATATTTTGATTACTTTAACTATAGATTGGTGCTTTTTACCTTGTGTGTTCTTAGATTTTCAGGAACATGTGTTTTTAGAAGATCTTTCAGACTTGAATGCACAAAGCTAGTTTTCTACCTCTTTTTCCACTAAATTTTGAAATAAAATGAACTTGTCATAAACTAAGTAGTGCTGCTAGAAGAGCTCATGCTAGAGAAAGAATGGCTGAAGATAAAATAACTCGGAATGATGAGACCTTACAAGATGAGAAGGATGAGGTCAATCCTCCACCTCATAGGGAAAGACTTCGGGAGTATATGCAACCTGACATAGAGGGAAACTCTTCCAGTATTGTTATACCTCAAGAAGGGGGCAACCTTTTCGAAATCAAAGCCTCAATGATTCAGATGCTTCAGGCATCTGTCCAATATGGAGGTCTCCCTGGATAAGATCCAAACTCACGCATCCAAGAATTCATTACCACGTGCAATAACTTCCGATCTAATAGGGTGATCTCAGATTATGGGATAAGACTGAAGCTTTTCCCATTCTCTTTGAGGGACAAAGCTCAGATGTGGCTAAAGACTTTGCAACCAGGTTCCATTATAACCCGGAGTGATATGGCAAAGGCTTTCTTGAACAAATACTTCCCACCTAAGAAATCCTTGAATCTGATGAATGAGATCACAAGATTTTCCCAGAAATCTGACGAGTCTTCATTGGAGGCTTGGGAAAGGTTCAAAGAGATGTTAAGAAAGGTTCCTTACCATGGTATCCCAGCTTGGATACAAGTTCAAAATTTCTACAATGGTTTAACCACAACTCACAAGATGCAAATTTAGTCTATTACCAATGGAGACTTGGAAGACTATGCTCCCGAGGAGATCTTCGAAATCATAGAAAAGCTTGTCAACACAAGTTCTAAATGGCACTTCGTGAATGAAGAAAGGTCAAAGTCTCATAATTCCCAAGCTGTCACTGACCTTTCCAATAAGTTTGATATGTTACTCCAACATCTTACTAAGAGAAATGTTTTAGCCATCACAAGCTATGTACCGAGATGTTGTGAGTACTGTGGAGACAACCATAGAAGTGTTGATTATGATGTTGCCCTTACCCAAAAGCAAGATGAAACCCTTTCATTAATACTTACAATCCAGTTTGGAGAAATCATCCAAACTTTTCATGGGGGCAATCTCAGCCTCAATTTCAACAACAAAACCACTTCCAGTAACCTCATCAATCTCAGGTTGCTCCATGAGTAGGACCTTCCCAACCTACCAAGAATTATGAAATAGAAGAGATAAGGGACATGATGGTTCAATTCATAACACAAAGCCAATCTTCTATAAAAAAAATTTAAGACTCAAGTTCACCAGATTGCCCAAGTTGTTTCTCCTTGAAGCAAGGGAACTCTGCCTAGAAATACCGAGACAAATCCAAGGGAGGAATGCAAGGCAATCACACTCTAAAATGGTAAGATTGTAAATTTAATTAATCCTATGATACTTGATGTTGTTGGAAATGTAGGAACCAAAGAGAAAGAAGTTGAGAAGAGGAAAACTGATAAGACTGCTCCAATTGAGAAGACCTCCTAGAAGACAAAGCAATCATTTTTCATGGAGAAGATTGCCGAGGTAGAGAAACCTATCATTCCAGCATATCAACCAAGGATTCCTTATCCTCAAAGGGCAAAGCAACATGAGATAGCTAAGTACTTTGATAAATTTCTTGATGTTTTTAGAAAATTGCACATTAGTATTCCTTTTGCTGAAGCTCTTGCCCAAACGCCAAAGTATGCAAAATTTATGAGATATCTCTTCGCAAACAAAACAAAGCTGGAAAGCATGGCTACGGTGCAACTTAACCGATATTGCTCCTCCATTCTACAAAGCAGGAAACCTTTACCCGCTAAGCTTAAAGATCTAGGGAGTTTTTCTATTCCTTGTTCTATAGGCAATCTTGAAATTGTCAATGCTTTGTGTGATTTAGGAGCTAGTATTAACTTAATGCCATATCATTTGTATGAGTGACTTGGTTTAGGGGAATCTCAACCTACTTTGATTTCTGTTCAATTAGCAGATAGAATGGTTAGATATCCTAGGGGAATGGTTGAGGATGTCCTAGTTAAAGTCAGAAAATTTATTTTACCAGTTGATTTCATAGTTGTGGATGTGCATGAGGACATACATGTGCCTATCATTTTAGAAAGACCTTTACTAGCCACCGATAGAGCCCTCATAGATGTACGTAATGGAAAATTAATCTTGAAAATACATGAGGAGGAAGTTGTCTTCAAAATGAATGAAGCTGTTAGATTTCCTCCTTCTTGTGATGATAAATGTTATCTCTTGGATGCCGCTGATGAGCATTTAAATCCACATTTTCTTCAAGAACTTCATGGAAAAGAATCAAAAAAGGAGGAAGATCTTGTTGAGAAGCAAGTTGAAACTAAATGCCAGACAACCTTGAAAGGTAGGCAGCAAATGGAACCTTTGATAGATTTCCCTAAACATGGGATTGCCGCATTAGAATATAACCAATCAACCCTTGAGCTAAAACCTTGGCATGGAAATTGTGAATTTAATGAAGTCCATCCTGGTGAAAAAGTATTGTTGTTTAATTATTGCTTTGAACTTTCACCAGCAAAGCTTAGGTCTTTCTGGTCCATATTCTGTGGTAAAAGTCCTTCCTCATAGCTCCATTGAAATTGAAAATCGGATGGGAGAAAGCTTCAAGGCAGATAGACAAAGGTTGATACATCATCTATCATCGAAACAAGATGAGGAGTAGGAGAGAGCCTTCCTCTTTGAACCACGCTGACAAAGTCTTGTAGTTGTGCCCACTTCATATACCAAGTGAAGCAATTCTGGAGGAAACCTTGAGGTTTTCTCAATCTCTCTTCTTTTCTCTCAATGGTGAATGGTAATATGAAGCCTCTTCTTATTTAGTCATCTCAGGAAAGTCTTTCTTTACCCTTTTTGTATTTAATTCTTTAATGCTTCGAAGGCAAAGCATAATTTAAGTGTGGGGGAGGGATTAAGATTTTCATGCATGATTTTTCAACTTTTGATCTTTGATTGTCATTACCTATGCTTAATTGTTGCTAGAAAACCTTAAGATTGCCCCTGATTGACTTTGCATGTCTAATTGAATTTTCTTTGTGCTCATTGATGGATTACCTTGTTGAATAATGAAACTCGTGAAGTCTATTTAAAGGGGAAATTAAATAGTTTTGAGCAAAGATTCAGAATGAAATTTAAGGACTTTGAAAAATTAGTAAAGTGATCTTGTAGGTCCCATAAACATGTTTAAGTTTTTGAAATTTTAATTTTTACTTCAATTTTATAGCCTAAATCAGATACAAAATCCATATAGGCAACCTTTCTATTTTTAATTAGAACTTGCCATGGGAAATGCATGCTTATACTTGTTATTGTGTGCTAATACTTATTAAGACCACCATTGAATGCTTGTATTCAATGATTAAGGAATTATGATTTACCCTATCTAGCCAAAAAGCCTAACCTTTTCAACATTTTACCCTTAGATCACCCCCTTTAAGCCTTAGCCTTTTCTTTCTTACACACATTACAAACCTAACAACCTTCACTTTGATTTCCTAAAGCACCTTGAGTTTTCTAAAGAGATTATCATCACACAATGCAACAACAATATCAATCAAGGAAGACCTTCTCAACTCAGAAGATCTCATCAATGAAACCATTAAAACCAGAAGACCTTGAAGATTAACACAACCTTAGACTGCTTCTTTATATTTTGTTTGTACTAATTCATAAAAAAATAAAAACCAAAAAAATCAAAATAAAAAAGTAAAAGGAAATGAAAAAAAATGTTTATGTTTTTAAATTTTACTTATGTTTGAGGCATGAATAAAAGTTTCTCAAGGTTGCTGTACTTAGAAGAAATGTGCTTATAAGGAAAGCTTCTCTGAACAACAATGTCAAAAGGTTTCATGTTCTTGAAGACAATCTACTTCTGAACAAGGTTTTCCTATCTTCTATGAAGTTGCAGGTTCATCAACATAATTTCTTTTGCAAACTCATTACCCACAAAATTCCCTTTTTCCATACTCTTACCTAAGCCTAACATTACATTTGTAGACCTTTTGATGATGTATGCATTCAATACTTTGTGGTGCAGATTTGACTGATTGGCAAGCTTAGGGTCTATAAATTTTAAGGTGTTGCTAAAGGAGGGAATTCTTAAAATCACCCTAAACATATTAGAGTGAGTGCATCCTTTGGTTGGGTATCTTGATTTTGTTGCTATTTCATTAAAGTAAGAAGTCTAATTTCTCTTTCTTTGCATGTTTATGTGGAAATATGAGATTTCTCTACTAAGGTTTTCCTTATGTTGAAATTGAGTTCTGAACTTGTTTAAAGCTATTTGACTTTCCAAATTGCAGGAGACTTTCCTAGTTTTGTTATGATGTTTGTGTTATTTTCTTTGCCTAAAGCAAATTGCTTGAGGATAAGCAAATGTTTAAGTGTGGGGGAATTCGATAAGTGAAATTTAGTAGTAAAATATTGTGTCATTAATGTGCCTCATTGATTTAAATAAAATAAGTTTTTATTGATTTCTGGCACAATCTCAGGTTTTCTGCCAGATTAGGAAGATCTCGTCAACAAGATTGTCAAAGTAGGAAATCTCAGCAAAAAGAGGACAAAAAGGAAAAGAATCATGGAAGAGTTGGACCACCTAATTACAAGGCTGATGTGGCATGAGCTAAAGAAGAAGAAAAAGAGAGATTTTGTCTTTTAATATTTCCAAGTTCATCAATTAGCTTAGAGTTCTTTATTGTTTAGAGTTTGTTTTCCCTTTTAAATAAAGACTAAAATAGGATAGTTATATTTTGGGATCTTTATATATTTTCATCTTTATCAATTGGTGGGTATAAATATACCTCTTCTCCAATTATAAAGCATCAGACAATCTATCAATAATATTTAGAATAGAACTGTTTTTTTTTTATTTTGCTTTCTTTTTAATGGAGTTCATCATTCTCTTAATTATGAGTGAGTAATCTCCTTCCAAGCCAAGCCTGCCCAAGCAGGCAGCGTAAGATCTTCTTCCGATGGAACCTTATAATTTTATTTTTAATCTTTTGATGATTGTTGTGTTTGAGTAATAATTTGATTGAGTTAGGGCCTGACTCATACATGCTACAGAAATAAGTACCTAGGGGAGATTTGTTATAGTTAGAATCACAAACACACACACATATTTCAAGAAACCTAGGGGGGATTGTGTATGTTCTAAGGTTTTTAATTTTAATTAAATGCTTAACTAATATTAATGCAAGTTTACTGATTTAACAAGTACCTAGGGTAGACTTAAATTAGTAATCCTAGAAACCAAGTGAAGCCTAGGGGTAAGCTTGGGAAAATTTGGTTAAGAGACCTTAGATGTATGCACATAATCAAGTAGTTTTACAGGTTTTGGTAGGAGGAAATCTTACATTGTTTATGGGTAGGTGAAGCTTGTGCTTTTCTATCATTGTTTACAACCTTTATTTACTTTATATCTTTTGTTTCATTGCTATTTTAAACAGACAAACAAACTTTCAAAATTGAGAAGATCTTCCTATACCGGACTACCAGGGAAACCTTAAACTGTTTTAAGATTGCTCCTTGTAGGATATGACCTTCTGCTTACCACTCTACATTGACCCTAGTGCACTTTCAAGGTTGTACATTTTGGAAGCAACAATTATCTTTGTCTTTTGAAAAACCCATAGAGGGACAGTGTGTCCCTTCAAAGGCTAAAAGTTTGGACTAGGTGAAAATTTCGGGGCGGAGTCCCTAACTAGGTTTGTTTCCCCGCTTGCCTACAAAACACCTACCCCTCTTTTATTAATAAAGAAACCGAATTACAATTCTCAAGATGAGAATGTAAGCAAGTCAGTTACAAGATAATAGCAAGATAGGAAAATTAAATACATCTGAAGCTACAAAACTAACATCGTGCCTCCTATACTTGAAAGTAAAGCAATAGAGATAAATGCTAGATCCAAGAATATCCTCTGAGCTTGCAATTCCTTCGAACACAAATTTATTCCTTCCTATCCGCAGAGACTAGGCAATGAAGAACCATAGCAATGTACCAAACTCTCTACCAACTCCCACAGTGAAATACTCACACCAGGTGACCAAAAGTCTGAGGCATAGTTACCAAGATGCCAAACACCTTGAACTCTTGTGACCATACTTTGTAGCTATTCATGCAATGCAACAAGGCATGATAAGTTGTTTCTTCCTTATCGCAAAATGGACATTTACTATAGACAACAGCCTGACAATTGCGGTGAAAAAGAAAGCTTTTTATTGGAAGCCTTTTGTGAAAAACATGCAAACCAAAGAAGCTAACTTTTAGAAGCAGGCAAGCCTCCCAAACCAACATAAAGTTGATATTCAGTTTTAGCCATTTAGGCAAGTTATAATAACTAAAATAAAAGGACACTATCGAGTACGACTTCATCCTATCCAATACCCAAACAAACTGATCCAACCCACCAGAGAAAATGAGATGTCACTGCTGCCCATGTCCGAACTCGATGCCCTCTCCTCCCACAATGAATAGTGTCAGACAGCCCAAACAAAACCAATTCTGCAGTACAGCTCCCCGTTCCTGACCCAAAATCCTCAAGTTTCTTTTGCAAAAAGGCCTTATAAATGGTTTCAATCTGAATAAGAATTGTCACCCCTCAAGAATCGTGCAATTGTTTTCATTACGTAAACGGTAAGGGTCAGGAAATAAAGATGATAGCGCAAAATTAGCCGTCCAATTATCGGGCCAAAAAGAACATCCCCCACCATTCCCAGTTTCAACTCGTACCTAGGACTTAAAGAAATCCCACATTTTACTATTCCTCATGCAGCACAGTAAAATATCTTCCATGTATGAGAAAGCCTATTCCACTCATAATTCGCAATAGACCACCATGATACAAACCCATATTTTCTCACACAATCATCATACCACTACAAACCTTGCTCTTCACTTCAAACTTTTCAAATCCATTTCATCAATAGGCTGCAATTTACTCACTTAAAATCCCTAATGTACAGTCCCTCAAGATTTTTAGGTAAGGTAATTGTTGCCCAACTAACCCTACTTATACCCCTTGAATTTGCGTCCCCTTCCACACAAAGTTGTGCATCAACTGTTCCCGCTTTGCAGTAACCACCCCTTGCATTTTATTTAAGAAAAGTAAAAAAATTGGAATAGAGGCCAAGACTGATTTAACAAGCACCACACGCCCCGTATAAGACTCCTTTCCAACTGGATAAGCGATTCTAAAACTTGCCAATCAATGAATTCCAATAAGATACCAGAATACGCCTTGAACTAAGTGGAGTACCAAGATAAGTAATCGGGAAATTCTCCACTTTACATCCCAACTTTCATGCACAAGAATGTATGACTGATTCTTGTACATGAATACCCATAATAGAACTTTTATTAAAATTAATTCTCAGCCTAGAAATTAATTCAAAACAACACAAAATTCTAATAAAGGTAGGTAATAGGGACTCATCTGCTAGTAAAAAACATAACGTATCATCAGTAAATTGAAGGATGGACATGTCCACTTCAGAGCCATCAATCCGAAATCCAGGTAACAAGCCATGATGAACACTCGCATCAAAAATTTGTCTTAATCCCTCACTCGCTAGAACGAAGATGAATAGAGAAATAGGATCTCCCTGTTTGACCCCTCTCTCCAATCTAATCGGTTCGCTCGGATTCCCATTAATTAGAATCGATATCATAGAATTCCTCCTACAACTCATAAGCCATCGAATCCACTTTTCCACAAACCCTATCCTCCTGAAGATTGCATCAATATAGGGCCAAGAAACACAATCATATGCTTTATGGAAATCAAGCTTAATAGCAAGACATGATCTCCCACTCCTATATGAGGAGTGCATAATTTCCAATGTAATAGACGAACATTTATGGATATTACGGCCTTCTATAAATGCAAATTGGTTTAATAAGATCAATTTAGGCAATAATGGCTATAATCAATCCGCTAAAACCTTTGACACAATCTTTGTAATTGTTACTATATGTAAATTGAAACTCCTCTCTCTCTCTCTACCATCACCAACAACCATTTTTCTTCATCTTGGGTATTCTTCTTATCCCATTATTACCAAATTGTGTTTAATCTGATGAAACTAAAATTGATTATTAATTGGATCTAATTTGGGTTTGTGAGCAGGAACCATCCATGTTTAGAGAAATTCCAGTATAGCTGGTGAAATTAGTAATTAGGGATTGAAATGTTGAATTTTGATCAAATTGATTACTAATTATCTTTTAACTATTTCATATCTACTAATTTTGATTGAAATGATTACTAATTAAGTTGAGATTAATGGGGAATTAGGGGTTGAAGTGATTTCAAAGCAGAGGTCACCTTCATCATCATCATCGCATTCATAGGAGCAGAGGTCACCTTTATTACTATTATCGCCTTCGTTGTCATCATCTTTATCGTCGTCGCCGTCATCTCTATCAGATTCGTCGTCACCATCTCCGTGTTTATCACCTACAGCTTCGCAGCCGACGATTCATATTTGAAAATAATTTTCTGGGTTTCTGTTTGGCTCCAAATTCTAGATCCTTCAAAGTAAGAATCTTTTATCTAATTTTTGCTCTCCTACCCCATTCCATAGTGGATTCTAATTATATGACATTCAATCTAGTTTAATTCATGTACTTAGAATTGGAATTGATATTGTTTCATTTTCATTTCGCTTTGTTGTTTATCTTCAACACATATGGTGGTTTGAAGTTGATGGAACCCTCGAATTCCTCTTTCCTCCAAGTAGGTAGGTCGTTTTCCTTTAGTGAGTTTTCATTAGCAAAACAGAAACCCAGCAAAAGCTTCTCTATTTAATCCAATATTGATTTGAATTAAAGAAAATAATTTGAAAACGGTGATATTTGTAAAGGAGAAGTTGATTTGGTTGAGAGTTCTTATTCAATTCTTAATTGTTTGTGAAATTAAAGAAAGAATGCCTAAGATAGAAATATATTTTGAAGAGTTTTTTGTGTTGAAGATTGCATTTATAAAAGATAAAACTAATAGGGTCTTAAGAGAATTTTTTAAGGTTTTTTTAAAAAAAATTTAGTCTATGCCACGTGTCGCTATACTATTGGTTTGACTTTCCAAATGTTCGACATTGGAGTGAGTGGCATGCACCCTCTTGGCTGCAACTAGGCAAGTGGGGTTGAGGTAGCATGGAGGTTCACTTTTTACATATTTGGGTAGTTTGGAGGTCCACTTGAAAGTTGGGGTATATCTAAGGAAAAAGTGCACAACTTGGAGGGTATTAGAGAGCATTCGGCCTTTTTTTTTAACAAAGTACCACTGAAAATTAATTGTCCATCCAAAGACTAAGAATTAAGGTTGTATTGGGTGTTTGTGATGGATTTTATAATTTTGAGACAAAAACTGGAGTATGTCTTGACTTTTGGGATGTTGAGTTTGGAAGAAGAGAAAATGTTAGAAATATTTATTCTTTAAAGAAATATTGACTTAATAAAATCTATTGTTATTTTTTTTAAGTTAATTGCATTGGCCTAGGAGCTGAGAGAGCTGGAGCTCCTTTGCTAAGTTCCTTTCGTCTTAGGACTCATTCCTTCAGCGATCCTTATTTGATAGTATCTCAAGCGTAAGTCCAAATTCATGAACGACCTTTTACCTCCTTATTTTAAGTCTACGTGCTTCTGCTTAGTATGTCATTTATATGCTTCTTAAGTCGGAGGCCATTTTAATTGATCTTCTCATAGGTGGAACACACTGGCTGTAGTTAGCGATTTACCTCTTTTTCACAAGCATGAGTAGGCAATGTAATTGTTGGGAAAGTCATCCCTGGAATATATCAAGATAAGATATTTCCCGTAGCTTTGTTTATCGCACAGGTAATGCTATGTGATTCGGGTCAAGGCGAATCGGATAATATGTTGCAAATTAGTAAGGATACTTTCTAAACTAATTATTACTTATCAATTTATCTCAGCAGAGCTATTCTTCACTTTAAACCCCTACTTCCACAACTTTTATGGGTGATTCACCCTATCCTATTGGGATACCAATCTAAGTCAATAGATTTACTATGGAGATCTCTTTCTTGGGGATTTACACAATTGTAATGTAAGAAATATGCTGATGATAGAATGATTTTGGCGTCTGGGTATCGAACAACATTTTCATTAGGATTAAACTCATCAACCTCAAGAACATATGACTTAAAGAAGAGGAATCAAATTTAGGATCTTGTCTAGAGATAAAGTACAAAGTGTAAATATATTCATATAGTATATCGGTACGAACTCTATAATTACGGATCCGCTTACTAAAGTAGTGACACATAAGGTTTTTCACGAGCTTGTAGCTCATTTGGATATTCCACTATTTTAGTATATTCAGTTTCAGTGGGAGTTTGGTTATATACTTTTGATGCTCTATTATGTATGGATATACTTATATATTTTAATTCACTTTCTGCAAAAATAAAGTGTTAAGTTTTGTTCACACTATTTTTAACATAAATATTATGTTTAATGTCATAAAAACTAAAGAAGGACCTTTTGAAAGAGACATGTATAATGTTTTCTAGCATGTCATTTTCATCCATACTTGATATAAGTCATTGAGTATACTTATATACTTTAGTCATTTCACTCTAATTATGATTAAAGCTATAATGGTTCCACAATTTATACATTTAATGGACAAGATTGATTTAGGAAAAATAGCATATGGAAGTGCACTTAAGGAAATTTGTAATATAGTTGTTTCAAGGTTAATATGTTGCCCAAGTGGAAGATTGTAAGAAATTCCTAATTTCTTAAGTTATAAAAGTATTAATTTCAATTAATGGGCATTGTGAGCGGACAAGATTTTAGGAGGGTTCGTGCACGCAGGGAGTGGTGCGTAGGGCGCATTTCAGTGCAGTTTAAGGAAGCCTCAGTGTTTGGTTTTGTTTGACAAAATTTGGTTCGCTTAAATGTTTGTGCCTCTTTTATAACAAAATCCTTCATTTTATTAAAGAGAAAATCATTTTATTATTTTTCACGTAAACTTATTGAGTGTGAAAATTTAGCTTTTTATAAGCAAAAATTGTGATTATATTGAAAAATATATTTACACATTTTACTAAGAGAAAATATTTTTAAAATAAAGTATTTTACATTATTTAAATATAAAATAGAGTCGCCACCGGTTCAGCTCCATTGGTAATTGTGGTATACTGATCCAAAATGGGATTTTTATACAAAAAAATGAGATTATGAGTCCGGACATAATAGGTACTCATATTGTTTAAATTGTTTGGGTTAATTTTGGAATTTTTTTGAGGTAATTTTAGCATTATAATGGCTTTATTTAGAATATAAATTCAAGAAATAAAATGAGCATTACAACTGCTTAATAAATTGATATTTTCTACCAAAATTTTGGTAACAGCAGTACTTCGGGTTTGGCCCGGAAACTCTGATAGAGTTTCCTCATATTCTTGATGTTTGTCTAAACCTACAAGCTTATTTACACATATTATAGTTTAAGTGGCTCCAGTGGCTTACTTAACCAGATAAATGGAATGCAATGTGCAATAACAAAAATAATAAAAATGTATTTTATTGAATTTTAAATTTGGGCTTAGAGCCAATTACCTTTAGTTTACCTTTTCATCTGTCCAGGATGACTTGAGAGCTGTGTGGGACCGAATTTGTCAGATTACAGTTTGGTTGGAAAATAGATTTAACCCAAGTTGTGACTATAATCTTGGATTATTTGAAGGGAGAATGCAGGGCTTTTGGGAAATTGAGTCATTTCTAAACCAAAGTTTACATTGGAATCTTGGTCTAAAAAGACAGAGAAAAAAGTTTATACCTGACGTAGGTGATGAAACTCGGATTTGGAAGTGTTTTGGTAGAGTTATGGGGCTTTTAGTACTCCCGAAATGAATTAGGCATAAACGATTTAACGTATGATTTTCATTCTATCTGAAATGAGAGGGGAGCTCCCTTATTTGTAGAAAGAGGTAATTAGCCCGCAAGCTCGTTACCTATCTGACAAAATCTTATCCAAAATCTCCAAAAATCTTGCAAATTCTTGGTAAGATACAATTTTTACAGTTCACAGATAATGAGCCGGCGGGCTCAATACCTATTTGACCTTTTTTGACTGAAATGGCCTAATGAGCAAAAATAGTGGCCTTTGGCCTCTTGTCCCACCTTATTTTGGCCAAATTAGATCATTTAGGCCCTCAAAATTGGGTTTTTTGTGTTTTCAGGATAGTTTGACTGTTTGACTGTATTAATTATTATGAAATGGACTTTAAGCATACAACTTTGAACATTATGATGAATGAGAATTTTTGGGATTTTTGGATTTTTTAAGACAATTTGGTCCTTTTTGGCTCTTTGTCTAATCGCTGATTGAAATAGGTATAAATTCTCATCGTGCCGAGCAGACCATGCTAATAGTTTGCCCCTCGCATAAAATTTTTTTACTGAGGACGTAAAATTGCACGTGTGCGGATGAAAGAGCTACTGCCAAAATTAGTGTTCTTGTGTGATAAGGACATGAAAACTTCTTTTTTAAAAGAATCAACATATCTTAATCAATAATTTCGAAAAACAAAAATTTTTGCCCCTTCAAATAAGAATGTTGATGAAAATATTTAAACAATAATCCATTGAGTAAATGTAAAAAGAAAAGATGTTGGGGATAAAAGAAAAGGTAGTTGGAAACATTTCATGTCCTTAACGGTACATAGAAAATTTTGGTCCACTCATTTTAAAATAGGGTCTTGGATGATGCATAAGATAAGTGAAGGGTCATACTTACCTGTGGTGTTGGTCGCAACTAAAATGTTGCATCCTTTGATCAGTTTTCTCTTTTGAAGGATGGTGTTGTTTGAAATGTCCTGATCAGTTTTCTCATCGGGGAGTGTGGCACTATCAGCCATCATTGAGTAATTTTCTCATCAAGGAGTCGGGCACTATCTACCACCATTGAGCAGTTTTTCTCATCAAGGAGTTGGACACTATCTGCAACCATTGAATAGTTTTTCTCACCAAGGAGTTTGGCACTATCTGCCACCATTGATTAGTTTTCCTCATTAGAGAGTTGGGCACTATCTGCAAATATTAACCAATTTTTCTCATCAAGGAGTTGGGCACTGTCTGCCACCATTTATCAGTTTTTCTTGTAAGGGAGTTGGGCACTATCTACCTTTATTGACCAGTTTTTCCCATCAGGGAGTCGGGCACTATCTGCCTCCATTGACTAGCTTTTCTCATCAAAGAGTTGGGCACTATCTGCCACTATTGAGTAGTTTTGCTCATCAGGGAGTTGGGCACTATCTGCCATCGTTGAGCAGTTTTTCTCATTAGGAAGTTGGGTACTATCTATCACTATTGAGTAGCTACTTTCATCAAAGAGTTAGGCATTGTTTGCCACTATTAAGCAGTTTTTTTATCAGGGAGTAGGGCACTGTCTACCACCATTGAGTAGTTTTTCTCATCAAGTAGTTAGGCACTATCTGCCACCATTAACCAGTTTTCCTCATTAGGGAGATGGGCACTATCTTTCACCATTGAGCAGTTTTTCTCATCAAGGAGTTGGGCACTGTCTACCTGTATTGAGTTGCTATTGTGATTTTTTTGCAAAATAAAAAATGACATGGCACTACATGTTGCAAGTGTGATACGACACTATAAAACATAACATGGAATTACATGACATTGCATGTCATTAGCATAACTCAACATAAAATTGCAGGATATCAACAAAACCTAATATGACACTGCACATCATGGATGGATTATGGTAAAGATCTTGTTGGACTTAAATTTTGGCTATGATGTGTCGGGGTAAAGATCTCACTGGATTTAAAGTCTAGCTGTGATGTAAATTGTGAAGATCTCACTAGATCTAAGGTTCAGTTATGATGTGCCGAGGTAAAGATCTGACTAGTTCTATGGTTCAGCTCTGATGTGCTGGGTAAGGATCTCCCTAGATCTAAGGTTTTTTTTGTGTCCTATAGTTTGGTTTTGGATGCAATGGTAAAACTTAGTCTTTCGGAAGTGTTTTATTCATTCTTGTTTAATGATGCATCTGATGTAGTACATTTACTGATGTATGATGAGTTTTGCATGTGCATGATGTATTAAGTTGGCATTTGTTGGTGACTAATAATGTCTGCATGGTGACTTGTTGCCTTTGAACCTATAAAATTGTAATATGCATGTAATGTGTAATTCATGTCATGTTTATGCAATGAAGTTTATGCAGCTGTTCGATGAGGTCTGCTTGCTTGGTTCTCAACAGTATTCTTATGTACTATTGGCTTCTTGGTTTCTATCGTTTTCAGTGATGATGAAAAATTGATTTTAGGTTAGAGTCCTAGGTGTAGGCTCTATAGCTTTGAGCGATGAGCTTGTCATTTTTTATTATTATGCTATATGCTATGCATCTGTTACACTCTGATTGTTGGGCTGGCCATGAATATTGCTTTGTGCTTGACTATTTGAACACTATGGGTCTCTAGGTCCTTCCCAGATCTAATGCATTCCCGAGTTGTAAAACCTTTACCTATAATGGCATATAACATGAGCCTGGGGAGGTAAACTCTAGTTGCTTGGACTGATTGAGGTTAGATTTTATTCTTTTGACCAATCGTGAAGACAATATGGCATGCATCAGTATTTCCCAGAATCTCTATGTAGCTAAGTGTAAGAAGATTGCCTTCTCACATTTTGGAGATATGGGAGATTCATATTCTAGTGTTGATGAACATTACTGCTCCTTTGCGAAGGCTTTAGTTAGATTATGTGCTTATTATCATTTGGTGATTAATCGCGATGAGTAACTTTGATTATGCTTGCATGCAGAGGTTATGCCCTAATTTTTGCCTGAACCGAAGCATAGGGGGCTTTGTATTTTCTCTTCTCTTATTTTTAACCCTAATTTTTTTTCATAAACTGCCTTTTTAAGTTTTCGATTTATCGGGTTGCCTTAACTTTTACCTATACCACCCTTTTAGCTTTTCAATCTAACAGGTTCTTTTGTTGAATTTTTTTGTGTGGATGCACTGTATGAACAGGAGTGCTTACATGATTGTTTCTTTTAACAATTATGTGTATTCATTAAGTGCAGACATTTAATAATTCAATAAAACGAAATAATAGTGAAAGAAATATTTTTAGGCACAAATCAGTGAAAGAGATTTTTTAGGCACAAAGGTATGGTATCTATTCCCACAAACTTTTTCCAGTTATCAACGATCCTTTTCAAGTTTTACCGGTCGATTTCTCTGTTTCTTTTGTCTTTACTTTTGCATTAAAGCCCTCACTAGCTTTTAGCAGACACACATTTTTTTCATTTATATGGCATTACTGAGCCTATTCTTATTCGAGGGATTCATGAACTCATTTCCTATGATGTCCTTGATGTGTATAATTTCCTTAGTAAGATCTACTTTACCATGTTGGTCTTATTGGATGGAATGTTCCCCTTGCATCGGCATGCACTACTTGCATTTGATTTAGGATAAACTCCCTTGATTTTTACTTTATTGGCTATTTTTGTTGTCCTTTTTATCTTTTGTTCAAGCACCTCTATGTGACTTGACTTTGACCTATTTGTTTGGTTCATGATGGTTCTCTTTGGTAGAGGAAGGATATGTTGTTTCAATGATGTCAAGCCCCAGGTTGAGAAATTTTTCAAAGACATTTCATTTGATAGATTTTTCTTGTTGATTTAACTTTGTTCATGTGTGTTCTGCGAGATCCTTATTGGTTTTCAGGCTTCTTGTTGAGTAGCACACCCTCAGGAAAAGCAAATATTTAGAGATTAGTCTCATTGGATTTGTTGGTTTGGTTTTCACTATGATTGTGTTGTTGATGAGGTCCTTTCTATATCATGCTAGAGTTGCTTGGGAGTCTGTGATCCAATTTTTCTTGTGTGGCACAAAGTATATTTAATCTAGATTTCTTTGAGGCATGGTTACAGTGATTTTTTTTTGTAACATATCTGGTGACTTATCTATTGACTTGAGTAGATTCTCTTATGATCTTTTCTTCATTTGCCCCTATAAGTAGTGAGGACAATTTATTGATTAGGCATGCTTGATTGAATCAGGAAAAGGCAGCCATATTTTTTTATTTTTTTCTCTCTTTTTTAGTGGTTAAGTTGTTTGAAATAGATACCATTTTTAGATATATCAAATGTGCCTAAATTTATTTCTTTAACTAGAGCATCATGAATGTTGAATATTTCAAATGTATGCTAGAATGAATACATGAAATCATTATCCAAAACATTGCATATGCAAGCAGATTTATTCATAATGTTATTTATTACATTGTTCATTTCGAAAGCACTAGAGATAAAAACAAAAGAGTAATCTTCATTATTTGGCATAGCTCCCACTTCTTCTGAGTAGCTGTTGCTTGCTATACTATTCCCTAATTGAGCTTTCATCTTGGTCTTCTCGAATTTCCTCATCCGAATGATATTTGATCTCTGAGTCCTGAAGATCAAGTTATTCGTGATCTGCATTTTTATTTTGCATCAGCTCATAGAGCTCGTCTTCCTTCAGCTGATCTTCCTCGTCATACTTTTCAAACTTCTTGCCATAATCTACAACATCATTAAAGGTATTAAACATTGACATTTTCATCTTGTCCTTGTACCTCTAATTGGAACCCTCCACTAGTTTCATAATCAAAGTTTCCTGGTTAGGGGCCCTACTTACCAGCGCTTGGACTGCCATCCACCTCAAATAGTAATCCTCAAAGGATTAATTCAAACATTGCTTCACCCTTTCGAGATCTTGTAGTGTAGTCTTTTATCTTTAGAATGAAATCAAAGTTCTCTATAAATTAAGAACATAACTTCTTCCAGTCTAATTTTACATCTGTTGGCATCCTCATGTACCATTCAAAAGTAGGACCACGAAGTGTTGCTCAGAATAAACTGATGATATGAACTTTGGGAATTGCTATACTGGTCATGATTGGGAGATATCCCTTTACGTGTGCTTGTAAGGATCCTATGCCATTGTATGGAGCTATGTATGACATCATAAAGTTAGCTAGGAGTGCTTCAGACTTGCTAGGCACAAACTTGTAAATATCCACATATTGGTCGATGGAGGAAGCAGTGGGTTTCTCTGTCTTTAGGGAAGAGTTTGCCAGGTCACTGATCTTTGCCTTTAATACTGCTAATTTAGCTTCTTGTTCTTGCAACTTTTGAGAATTCAATTTCTCTAAGATACTGTAGAATTTTGAAGTATCCAAGATTCTTTTGAGGTAGCAGATAATAGCATCATCATCCGCCTTCATCTTCTCAGGTTCAGAATTGGAGAAAAATCTGTTGAGTAACTCAACTCGTGATAGGGGTCAAACCTTTGGAGTGCATAAGATACGTCTTGGCCTGCTTCTTTCTCATTTCCAACCTTTTCATAAAAATAAATTTAGGGACTCCCATGTTACAAGGGTCCTAATGGTTTTTTTAATGATTGAATGAATGGATGTTATAAATGTATGAATGATATGTACATACATGAATGAATGTATATGTATGGAATTCAACATTCATGGAACAATGTAAGAGAGAGTCAAACATTCGAGGAGTATTTGACAATGTTCAGGTATTCGGGGATACCGAATAGGGATATGAATCTCGATATTCAAGGAATATCAACTAAGATCGGGTGGTCACATATAGTGATGAGACTTAATTGGCTTATTTGCCACATTCATGGAATGCACAAATTTGAGTGTCTTTTAGGGAAAGTACAACTCAGGGTAGTGTCATTTAAGGAATGCACTAAGATTGGGATCATCTAAGATGCCCCTAGGGTAGGACTTATTTTGGTCATTCAAGGAATGCCAAAAAGGTTTTGTCTCACTAGACATTGATTCGACAATCGCTATGTCGCCTTGGTTTGGGTAAGATTTGGTCATTCGGGGAACGCCAATAAGTTTTGTACCTCGATGGGTATCATTTTAGGAATTACTGTGTAACCTAGGGGTAAAATATTTGTAGAATATTTGATAAAAGTTAAGCATTTGAGGAATGCGTAACAAAAAGGGGTACGTCTAGATACTCGTGGAATATCAAGCTTGGTCAAGAAATCACTTTAAGTGTCAAGGTTTGGTTTTCTTTCATGGAAAGCATAACTCAAAATTGGGTCATTCTAGGAACACACAAAAGTCATGGTCATGTAGAATACCCCCAAGTATTTTGGCCAAGTCATTGCAAGAATGGCTTAGCTATTGTGTCCCATTGGACATTAATTTGGCAATCAGTATGTCGCCTTAATTCTTGGAAAAGCTTTGGTCATTCAGGGAATGCCAAAGAAGTCCATGGGATTTAATTCAACAATTATGGGGTTTCCTTGGTTTTAGTCATTTGGGGAATGCCAAAAGGTTTCAGTCTCATAGTGGGGTTTTAGACCACTTGGTGGTCAGGATTAGATGACTCGGTGGTCAGGATTAGATTACTCGATGGTCGAGATTAGATGACTCGCTAGTCGGGGCTTGATGACTAACTAGTCCGACATTTATCAACTCAATTATTGAGTATGAATTAACTCGGGGATTGAAGGTGACTTTATTAGTCGAGTGACTCCCTAGTTGAATTGACTCGCTGGTCAGGTTTTGGAAATGACTTTAATAGTCGGGTAACTAACTCGTCATGTTTTAAAATGACTTTAACAATCATGTAATTCACCGGTGAAAGGTGAGTTGAGTCGGTGGTCACTCAAAGGGTTGACTCTATAGTCAAAAGTGAGTTGACTCGCTAGTCATTTAGTGGCTGACTCAATGGTCAAAGGTGAGTTGACTTACTGGTCACTTGGAGGTTGACTAGGTGGTCAAAGGTGAGTAGACTTGCTGATCACTCGAAGGTTGAAAAGGTGAGTTGACTCGCTGGTCACTCAAAGATTGACTAGGTGGTCAAATGTGAGTTTACTCGCTGGTCACTCAAGGGTTGACTCACAAGTCAAATGTTAGTTGACTGGCTAGTAACTTAAGGGTTGACTGACAAGTCAAAGGTGAGTTCACTCTCTGGTCACCCGAAGGTTGAAAAGGTGAGTTGACTTGCTGGTCACTCGATGATTGACTCGATGGTCAAAGGTAAGTTGACGCGCTGGTCACTCTGGTGTTGACTCGCTAGTCAAAGGTGAGTTTACTCGCTGGTCACTCAGAGGTTTTAACTCAGTGGTCATAGGTGAGTTGACTTATTTGTCACTCGGGGGTTTACTCGCTAGTCAAGGGTGAGTTGAATCGGTGCTCACTCAGAGGCTCACTCGGTGGCCAAAGGTGAGTTGACTTCCTGGTCAAGGGTGAGTCGACTTACTGGACACTTGAAGGTTGACTCAATGGTCAAAGGTGAGTTGACTTGTTGATAACTCGAAGGATGACTTGATGGTCAAAGGTGAGTTGACTCACTGGTAACTCAAAGGTTGACTCGATGATCAAAGGTGAGTTGACTCGCTGGTCACTCGAAGGTTGACTTGATGGTCAAAGGTGAGTTAACTCGATGGTCACTCGAAGGTTGACACAATGGTCAAAGGTGAGTTGACTTAATGGTCACTTGATACGGTTGACTCACTGGTCATAGGTGAGTTTACTCAATGGGCACTCGAGGGATGACTCGCTGGTCAAAGGTGAGTTGACTCGCTCATCACTCGAGGCCTGACTCGTTGGTCAAAAGTTAGTTGACTCGATGGTCACTCAGATGGCTAATTTGGTGGTCAAAGGTGAGTTGACTTGCTGGTACCTCGAATGCTGACTCGGTGGTCAAGGGTTAATTGACTCGCTGGTCACTCGAAGGCTTACTCGATGGTCAAAAGTGAGTTGACCAGATGGTAACTCAAAGGTTGACTCTTTGGTCAAAGGTGAGTTGACTTAGTGGTCACTCGAAGGGGTTTGCATGTTTCGGCTTGCAGGTTAAGCCTTGGTGGACTCGACGGTCTCGGTCATGTTGGATTCTATCGCTAAGGAAATAAAAGGGTATGTCACACATCGATGTCATAGCTGCATAAATACGTGGCTAGTTTTACATAATCGGGATGCTTAAGATGTTTTTCGGTTTATTTATAGTTAAAAAACCTGCACAGGTAGCAAAAGGTTAGATCATGCCTACCACCCTTTTAACGCCTATAAGTTACTTCGCTTTAAAGCCAACGAGGGACTTAGCAGAGTTTGCTCGCATGTGCTCATGAGGTTAACCTATGAGGAAGTGTCTATTGTTCATCTATATGTGGGTTTCGGCCTCTGGATAGGGTGCAATTGTGTACCCTGCACCTTTGTGTACTGAGATCCATTGGCCCTAAGCGAACCAAAGGAATCCTTTCCACGTATAATATACTCAGGTAATCTTGCCCTTAAGCAAGTGAGGCCCTCATACTTTACGCAATGGGTGTGATTGGATCCATACCCCTTAAACCCTAAGCGAACTTGGAGATACTTCACCAAAAGATACCTAAATTAGTTTAAGGGAGAGAAATGCAGATGCTATGCAACCCTAAAATTCGTGTAATGGCAAATTTTACCACATATTCCATAATTCCAAAATTTAATTTAAAAAATATATTAATTATTAGTCAAATTTTTTTTAAAAAAATCACGTTTTTATAAAAATAGTTGCCCCCAGCAGAGTCGCCACTATGAGTATGTGAGATTTTAGGAGGGCTTGTGCATGCGGTGTGCGGTGCGCAGGAGGCATTTTGATACAGTTTAAGGAAACCGCGGTGTGGTTTGGTTTGAGAAAATCCGGTTCGCTTAATTGCTTGTGCCTCTTTTATAATAAAAGGCATGATTTTATTAAAGAGAAAATCATTTTATTATTTTTCACGTAAACTAATTGAGTGTGAAAATTGTGGCTTTTTATAAGCAAAAAATATGATTATATTGAGAAATATATTTACACATTTTACTAAGAGAAAATATTTTTAAAACAAAGCATTTTACTTTATTTAAAATAAAATAGAGTCTCCACCCAGTTTAGCTCCACTGGAAATTGTGGTATATTGATCCAAAATGGAATTTTTATACCAAAAAGAAAATGAGATTCTGAGTCCGGATATAATAGGTGCTCATATTGTTCAAATTGTTTGGGTTAATTTTGGAATTTTATATTTTTGTGTGGTAATTTTGGCATTACGATGACTTTATTTAGAATATAAATTCATGAAATAAAACGAACATTATAACGGCTTAATAAATTGATATTTTCTACCAAAATTTTAGGAGAGTAACGGCAGCGCTTGGGTTTTGGCTCAGAAACTCGAATAGAGTTTCCTCATATTCTGAATGTTTGTCTGAACCTGCAAGCTTATTTACATATATTATAGTTTAAGTGGCTTCAGTGGCTCACTTAACCAGACAAATGAAATGTAATGTGCAATAATAAAAATAATAAAAATGAATTTTAATGAATTTTAAAATTAGGTTCAGAGCCAATTACCCTCAGTTTACCTTTTCGTCTATTTGGGATGACTTGAGAGCCGGTGCGGCGCCAAATTTGTCAGAGATTATGGTTTGGTTGGAAAATAGATTTAACCCAAGTTATGACTATAATCTTGGATTATTTGAAGGGAAATGCGGGGCTTTTGGGAAATCTACTCGTTTTTAGACCAAAGTTTACACTGAAATCTTTGTCTAAAATGATAGAGAAATGAGTTTACACATGATGTAGGTGATTAAACTCGGATTCAAAAGTGTTTTAGAAGAGTTTCGAGGCTTTTAGGACTCCCGAAACGAATTAGGCATAAAGGATTTAACGTATGACTTTCATTTTGTCTAAAATGAGAGGGGAGCTCCCTTATTTATAGAAAGAGGTAATGAGCCCTATTTGACAGAATCTTATCCAAAATCTTCAAAAATCTTGGAAAATCTTGGTCAGATACGATTTTTACTATTCACAAGTAATGACCTGGCCAGCTCATTACCTATTTAACCATTTTTTACTGAAACGACCCAATGAGCAAAATTAGTGGCCTTTGGCCCCACCTTATTTTGGCCAAATTCAATCATTTAGGCCCTCAAAATTTGGTTTTTTGTATTTTCAAGATAATTTGACCCCTTGACTGTATTAATTATTTTGAAATGGACTTAAGGATATAGCTTGGAACATTATGACAAATGAGAATTTTTGGGATTTTTTATGACAATTCGGTCCTTCTTGGCACTTTGTCTAATCGCTGACTGAAATAGGTATAAATTCTCATCGGGCCTAGTGGGCCATGCTAACATGCATCATATAACTTACAATTATATTATAGCTTTTTAAGTATTCATTTTATTTCATTGTTAATGAGCAAAATAAATAGGTTATGAATGAAATATAAGTTATGAAAAACATATAGAGATGCCTTAACATGAGGGACTTATGGGGTTCCAATGTTAATAGTATATAAAGAGTGCATATGGTTAAGGTCCCAAAACGCTAAGTCAGCTAAGTTTCTACTCTACCCATCAAGAGAGAAATATGTCGTTGTCTCTTTTGAGACATGAAGAGACTTAGTTGAGGAAGGTCTCAAAACCACCAGTTCGTGTTCATTCATCCAATTATCGTTAAAGTAATTCCGCAACATCAACAATCGATGATGAGGGGTTAAGGTATTATTGATTCTAGTCTTTGATAATCTTACAATGATGTGATCCTGAGAATTATTATATATATTTATAATATTGTAATGATAATTATAATTATAATTGTATTGTCATTTTTCCCTTAAGTTAACTCTAATTTTTCTAACATTCCATACTAAAATTATTGATGGATGTTGAGACCACAAAAAATAAATCCCTGCACAAAATAAACTAGTAGTTAGTAGCGAATAGAGGTCAATCCTACAAGGAATGGTATTTCACAACCTTATTCTTAGAAGATAACACACAACGTGACGAAGAAGTACTCTCGATGGGAATTTGTAGATTAAAACTAAATAAAGAAGGTAATAAAATAATGAGAAATAATGAGTCAACCAAAGCAGAGCAAGACTGAACATCATGGTGATCATGGGATGGGGAATTAATTGCACCACGACCTAGATTTAGTTATACTAGCACCCAAGCACTGTATAGTACTAACAACTCTTCCTTATCGTGTATGGAGATCAAGCTTCGCTCCACGACCTCCCTTTTACTCATTGTGTCTTTCAACTTCGCACGAGACAGCTCGCCAATGAATAGCAATAGATATTAGAAAGCATAATTCCTTACCGACAGGTAGTGAAGCGCTCCCAACAGATATAAGATTACCTTTCTCCAGTGTCGATAGAGACTGTTCTCACTTTATCCTTTTCCAAGTACAATTACAAATGCAAGGATTAAGATTAACAATAATAACAAAGACTTACCAAATGGTTGATCAGGCCAAATAGCAAGACTAGATGACTCTTACCATAGAAACCTTGAAGTACCGAGATTTGTAAATAGGTCGCCTTACGGATTTTTGTGTTCAATAACGGTCCTCAAACCATTTTCACTCAGCCTTGACCCTTACTTGGTCAAGTCACAAAGAATTTAGCTAGACATAACTAAATTTAAATGTGCTAAAATATAAAGAGACTTAAAGTAAATTATGCTGAAAGTATAAAGACTGAAATTCAATTGAAACTTAAAAGCGATTAAACTAGAAATGAACTTGTTTATTAAACTGAATCTGACATAAAAAAAAACTTACAAATATAAAGTACTTGAAAGTAAAAAGACTTATAACTAGAAGCTAAAACTAGACTAGAAATGAAGTGATGAAGACTGTTGTGAAAAGAAGGATGCCCCTTTGAAGTGCGCCGACCTTGGTATTTATAGCTAAAGCCTCTCCTTATGCTTCCTCTTTTGTGATAGAATAGAACTATTTGTATTTATTCTTTAGGATTCATTACCTTTTAGTCTCTTTCTTTAAATGGTAGTAAAATCCCCGTCTTTATGGATTTAGGATAGAGATTAAAATTCCTTCTTGAATTGGACTCTTCCCTAATAAGATTTGCTCGAATTAGGTGACCTTCCAGATCTAGAACTCTACGTGCTGCAGTATTGATATCTTTTTTATCACTCTGAAGTGTTCTAGAATCACTGGAACCAGCTATCACTCTCGCTGTTTGTATCAGGTATCGGTGAAAGGCTCTTTTTGTCCCATTATCACATGTTTTCTCCAAAATGCCTTAAAAACCTAAAAAGATAGAAAAGGAAGTAATAATGGCCAAAAATACTAAGAACTTGGTCTCAATAATATGGAAATGAGCTTAAAAATATGTTGGAAATACAACTCATCAAATCTCGCCACACTTATTCCATGCTTGCCCTCAAGTATGCATTAAATGTTAGGAAGAAGAGAAATTTAAACTGCGCAAATAACCCTAGATAATTTCACAGAGATCGTATTCTTTCACCGAGACTTATATCGAGGCTCTTTATGAACTGTTATATTTCCAATGTGAGATATCATGAAGAAGACCTTATTCAGAACTTTACCCGAGAGTATTTACCAAATCAAAAGCACGAGCACACAAAACATTGTTATTGTTCATAATTACTATGTTTTAAGATTTTGCACGTCCTGGTGATCATAAGATTACTCCTTCTAAACCTTTTATTTATTTAAGGCACATTTTTACTTGGCGGAGGTACCTAAGATATATCTAGCCATTATTTAGGTTTTGCTTTGCGAATTTGAGAACTTTTCTAGCTATGCTAGCCCTTTTTACTAAATTTGCTAACCCATTTCAGCTCTTTACATAGTTTACCATTTCACTTTGGTCCCACTGCACTTTCCAACCATCAATTCCACCTAATCTCTCTCTCCTTAGGGAAAAGTCTTATCCCGAGTTTTAGCTGTGGATACCTCTTCCTCTAGCAGTCCCATGAAAGAAACAAACAAGGTTGCGAGCCACATAAATCTCGTTTCAACTAATTACGGAACTTATAGTAGAAAGTAACCACCAAGATTGATACCAAGATTGTAAGGTCTCGATGGAGGATCTTATGAAACAAAGGGACTAACTAAGAGCAAATTAAGTCCAAATTAAAGCATTCAAATAGCTAAATCATGTTACACTTTTCTACACTTAACAGGACTAAGACTCTTACAAAGTGACTTTAAGAAATCTAAGATTGGAATATCAATAATCAATTCAGGTCTTGATGATAAGTTACAGTTAATTGAGACAGTCCTGTTAGTTGTCTAATTAGTTATTTACATAGTTTTTCTTATCTTGATTATAATCACGTCTCAATGATAGGTTACAAAGCAAAACTAGGTCATTGCAAGAATGAAAAGATGAAACTCGAGTCCTGTGAAACTTTTTCTTAAGAAAAGATGAAATATATACAAAGATAAAGAAAAATGAAAAGAAAAAGACTAAAAATTAAAACTATAAAGCAAGAAAAAGATTAAAGTAAAGAGGAAAGAAGCAAAAAAGTTAAATCCCCTCCCCACACTTAAACCATGCATTACCCTCAATGCAACAGAAAAAAAAGAAGAGAAAAGAGGGCAAAAAGAATGTTACTATCTTGGTGGAGGAGGACAGGGGCGTAGAGACCCAGTTGGTCTCGCTATAGCCTCTAGATCTTGAGTTGCTGGATAATCAGGTCCATATTGAGCTCTAAAGTGTCGCAGCGAATCCTGAGGTTATGATTCTCACCACTGAGCTCAAAGATGCTCTTGAGGAGATCTTTGTATTACTGCTCTAGGCTATTATACTTCTTAAGGAGGTCTGTACGGCCGGCAAAAGGATTGGGGCCATCATGAGCAAACTGGTCTAGCTATGGATCAGCGGGAGCAAGTAGAGAGGGCTTGTCTTTAGGAGGACCGAGAGGACACATAACCATGATCCCATTGATCATTTCTATAAGAAGCATGTTCTCAAGAGTCTCTAGGTCCAAGAACGGGGTCTCAGGTGTTCTGGTGTAAGGGGCTAGTTCAAAATGTTCAATGCCTTGTATAATCATCGAGATCATGGCACCTAGGATCAGAGGGCTCTTGGGGTGAGTGAGGACGTATTGGAACTGCTTGGCCAGCCAGGCTCCCAATTGAAGCTTCTTGTTATTTTTCATGCACTACCAAATTTGCACTTCCTTCTCGTACAGGGTCCTAGAGCTTTTATGGCGACTAGATAAATTAAATGCAAGAGTTTTATGGTCATACCTGAGGTATGGCTCATGGATGTAGAAATCGCGAGAGTCCCCAAACTTCGAGGTGGTGACTCAAGGATCATTATTGTAGAGGGAGATATAGGTCTCGACGGCGTTGAAGCTAGAGGGAGGATCATCACACATATCATCAGAGGGGTCAGTCACCCCTAAGGTTTAAATATAGAAGACTGGAGTGAAAAGGGTTGGGTCATAGAGTATTAATGAGAGTAGTTGTGAGCGGACAACCTTCTCCCGTCCCTTAAGGGCGCGGGCTGGAAGGATTGATCCTCATTTTAGCATGATGAAAAGATAGACTGGTAAAAGCAACGTTGATTTTGAATTTAAGTCCAATTTAGATGTTAAGAGATATGAGACTTGAAATCTAGTATTTTAAGATAGAGTCGCCACCCGGTTTAACTCTACCGGGAATTTGGGTACGATATTCCCACTAGGTGGTTGGACCATACCTTAAAACATAGATTCCAAGTCCGGATGATGTTGCTTATTTTTCATTTGTTAAATCAAACCATTTACATTTTAATAAACGTGACTTTAATTCTTATGTGATTTAAATCCAATTATTGTTTCGAGTTTTCGGTTTATATAGCCATACATCACACAGAAGTGGTAAATAAAACAAGAAAATTAATTATTACATGGCTTTACAAATACCTATACATTTTTCTAATGCAGAAAAATAAATAAATCGGGTAAATATAGAAGGGCAAAGCTAGGTCCTAACCGAGCTTACCAAATCAGACCCGGCTCCAGATGAGAAGTATTATTCACAACCGAGCACGAATAATCCAAAAGTAAGTAAATGCGGTAAAAAATGGGAACATAACATATTTTTGGATTTTTCGAGAGTAAAACACAATTATCAGACATTTAAATGAGCATCAAAACAACCTAATAATCAATAAAATAAACTAAACAATCCTAAAATAAATAAAGGAAATTACATAAAATATTTTGAGATTTTTAATTGTTATAAAAGATTTATTTAGATTTATTTAGTAAAAACGCTTTTAAGCCATTAAAATGAATATTAAACCAAACAAACAACTAATAAAATCCGAAAATAGGTTAAAAATAAATAAAAAAATTACAGATTACATAAAAAAATTTGAAAATTTTTCGGATGAAAATTGAGGTAAAAAATGCAAGAAAATGATAAAAAGGGCCAAAAACACAAAACAGAGACTTTTTGACATTTTTGCTAGTCCAGATGCTAGAGTGGCTCCTGAGATGCTACAATGGCAGCCCCGGACACTATCGTTGTAGCATCTTAAGCTACGCCGCAGCATCTCAAGGACAACATGAGTATTTGGCCCCGAAAAATGTCAAAAAGTCCAAAATCGGTATTTTTACACCAGAAAATCCAAGGCCACCAAAATTTTAAGCCGATTCCCACAAATTTTTGGTAGATTTGGACTTAAAATGACGAAATAACTTTGGTTTCTCGGCTTTGGGATAAAAGGCAAGTCCAAAAATATCAGGGAAGATATTTGTAAAAATACCGAACAAATCACAACCAAGAACAGCCAAATAATAAACTAAAATGAATAAAAGTAGATTGGAACTCAGTTTTGTTACCTAGAGGCTGTGAATCCATGATTTGAAACTCAAACAGGTCATTTGGCATGCTTTGTGGCGAATTTGTGACGAAATCCGACAAAACAGCGATGAAAATAGTGACAAACTTAATGGCGAAATTTAGTGAGTTTATGAGAAAAAGTCTCTAAATCCTATTTAAGCTCATTTTAACCTATGATTTTTAGTTGTTTTTAATGATTACGGTAAAAGATTAAGCTAAATAACACTTAAGAACCCGGATTAACCAGATTTCTCAAGTTTTAGATAGCTTTCTCTCTCTAGAACCTAGAAATGTCTAAATGAGAAATTAAGTGTTAAATTTGGCAAAAAGTCCTGAATTAGGTGATTAAATGTATAGGCCTTACTCAATCCAAATAGCTCAATTAGTCCCCAAAAATCCAAAGATTCCTGAAAAAATTGAGTTTATCCAAAATTAGAGAGAGGAAGGCGAACTGGTGACGGACTTTGAAAGCCCACGCAGCGTCTACGGCAGCATCTCACCGCACTCCTGCACGGTGAGATGCCGCAACATGCTGCGAGATGCTGCAGCGGCAGAGTCTTGAGGCACGCTGCCGCGTATCAGCGATGTGGCCACATTATGGCCACACCTCACCGAGATGCTATGGGGCGTGGCCCTATGGCGTTCGGAGACACCACCGGAGCGTCTCGCCGCTACGGTAGCGCTAGCAAGGGGAGGCGAATAATTTTGTATTTATTTTTTTCTTTTATTATTAACATTTTTTTAATAATTTTTTTTATTTTTTTGATGATTTAATGCATCTATTTTAGTTAACCGATTGAGGGACACGACGCGATTAAAGTACCAACTTCGTTATGAGAATACTTGTCAAATGCAATTTGACTCTGAAATAATAGAGCAATAGGCCAATATTAGGTCAGAGAAAAATGTCATCATCGTTTTACGGGTCATCGAAAAGCTCAGGCTCACAAGCTGCCCTTCGTGAGATTATCATTTGATGGGTCAAATGTGATATCACAAAAGAGCGAGGGATATGGGGCTATACCTGAGACAATGGAACCTTGAGTTGGTTTTCTACGGACAGTCATGGGACGCATCATCTACAGACCTATCGGAGGTAGAAAATTCTAAATCGGTTGTCTATTGGTGGTTTGAGGACGCACCATCAACGAACCTATCGAGAAGGTAGAACTAAATTGGATGTCTACTGGTGGTTTGAGGACGCACCATAAACGGACTTATCGAGAAGGAAAATCTAAATCGGTTGTCTATTGGTGGTTTGAGGATCCACCATCAAGGGACCTATCAAGAAGGCAAATCTAAATTGGTTGTCTACTAATGGTTTGTGGACGCAACATCAACGGACCTATTCAGAAGGCAAATCTAAATCGATTGGTTCCCAGTGGTTTTAGGACACACCATCAATGGACCTATCAAGAAGGAAAATCTTAATTGATTGTCTACTGGTGGCTTGAGGATGCACCATCAACGGACCTATTGAGAAGGCAAAATCTGAATTGGTTGTCTACTGGTGGTTTGAGGACGTACCTGACACAAATTGAATTTGAAAAGTTAGAAATCGTAGTAGATTGCATTTTCAATTGATTAATTGATTTTATGAAGACAAAAATTTTTGCCCCTTCAATTAAGCAATAAAAATGGAATATTGAGAAAAAGTAGTTTAGAAATATCCGGAAAGTCCGGGGAACTCATCGCTAGGTTGATTTTACGACAGCTGTATCGAGGCGCTCTTGGAGGGCCAAAAGCTGCATCGCGGTGACCCTAAAGGGTTGAAAGCTGTATGGAGGTGCCCCTAAAGAATTTATTGAGTATTTAATTTTGGATCTATGAATCAATTACCCATCAGAATCGCCGTATAGCGTATAAGGCATCCATCGGGTACAGCTGATATGCCCCTTGGATTCTCTATCTTTGAAAGCAGTTTAGAAAATGTATTAAGATTCCCCTGATGATTATATTAAGGTACCCCTGGGCAGCTGCTTCAAGGTGCCCCTGGGAGAAATTTTGAGTTCTGATTTTAGGATCCATCAGGTTGGTTGTCCATCTGGATCACCACATGGTGTACCTGTCAAGGTAGTTTTGGAGCATTAGTAAATGACACGAATTGCATTTTTATTGCTTAATTGATTTTGTGGAACAAAATATTTTTGCCCCTTTAATTAAGCAATAAAAATGGAAGAATGAAATATAAATTGAGTTAGGATTTCCGGGAGTCGAGAGCAACTATTGAGGTTGAATGTATAGGTCAAACATATTAGTTGAAGTTAGTTGACATGCCCCTTAGGCGTGGCCTAGAATATAGGATTGCAAATAAATGTAAGATGCCCCTTAATATGGTTTCTTGTTTGGAGGTCGAGTGTATGGCTATAGGATACTTTTCTGTGCTTTGTTTCCTGTAGAATTAAGTATAAGATAATAGATAGGACATTTATGAATATTATGCATGAATGCATGAATGCATGAGCTGCTTAGACTGATCATCCTCCACATCTAAGCTACATGACTACTCACCTGATCGATTTTGGTCAATTCGGTTGCTTGCTTGATTGACTTATCTGACCTAGCCTCTTACTAGGAGAGATAATATATGGAAATGCTTTATGGCACGTACAAGACAAGAATTCCCCTGGCGGAGGATTAGGGATGTCTTACAGATTAGGTGGGAATACCCTTAGAGGAGAACTATAGAGGTTACAGCGTACACGCGAGGCTCATGTGCTTGGATACCATGGCTGAGAAAGGACCTGTGAACTCTATATCACCAGTATGACAAGTTATAGAGGGCTCCTCATGAGCTATTCAAAGCAGAGAGTCGACTGCAAATTGATTGCTGGATTGAGCATGTCGAAGACAAGTGGGTGCATGAAGCAAAGTTCAAGATCTGGATAACGAATGACTGGACGCTACCACTACCAATGAGTTCTACCAAGGATGGTTTCAGGAGATTGCTGATTCAAGATGCTTGGTTGCAGTCGACGTTGGAGTGGACACGTGTAGAGGATGGATTTGAGCCCTTCAAGTCCACCAAATTGCAGAGGATATTCAGATACACTAATGATGATGACGATAATACAATTATCTCGATATGGTCGATGGCAGTCATTTATCTTTGTTTTCATTGTCCTAATTTTTTCATAGACCAAACATTGTTTTGGGTCCATTAGACTTGTTTATTTTGCTTTTATGTCCTAATTTTTGCCTAGACAGCCCCTTTTGGGTTTTCAATCTAGCGGACTTTTCGTAGCTTTTTCATAGACCTCGCTATTTTCAGTCTATCCGGATTTTTGCCTTTTATTATCCTTTATGAGGAATAGGTTTGACTGCACGGAACCCTTTTTTCGACTCACTTGCAAAACTTTGCCTTTAGGGCCCAACATATTCATTGAAGCACAAACATAATGAATTCAGTAAAATGACATTTCCATTAAATGAATTAAGTTTGAGTACATAATGATGATAACCATTTCTATTGACCCAAACTCTGGTGCTAACTAGCCTATACAGGTTTTCTAGTAAACATATCTCTCGTTGCTCGCTCTTACCCATATTTTTGCCTAGACCGCCCTTTTCAAGTTTTCAGTCTTTGGGGCTATTTTGCACCCTAACTTTTGCCTGACCGGTTTGTAGAATATCGATCAGCGGGATACCCGCTAATTTTTACCCGAGTAGTAGAAGACCACTCACCGAGTGATTGATTTTGCTTATTATATTTTTTATATGCCGCTTTTCTAGATTTTATTCTTTTGATTAGATATGATAGCGCTTCAACCAACCCTGATTAATGGGGTTTACAAACTCATTACCATTCAAAATCTTCATGCCCGTTGTATCGAGCATCTTTCTGAATATGCAAAGTCTTTCCCAGCCTGGTTGGAACTTCCACATTAGATCGATATTAGTAGGCTTTACTTGGTTAAAAACCAAATCATCGGCCTCTGACAGATACTCCTGATGCTTGACACAGCTATCATAAGCTCTTGCCATGCATTTTTTATACATCTGAAGACTTGTTTAAGTTGTTCGAATTATGCCTTGGTCGATGAGGGTCCCTTTGACTTGGATTTAGTGCAGATCTCAAGGATTTCATCGCGACATTGGTTGGTAGCATGGCTTCCATTCCACAGACAAAGGAGAAAGGTGTTCATCTTGCGAGAATTCTAGCACTTTTTTGACATCTTTGAAGGGTGAATTATAGCTCATCGGCTCAATCTCTGATCCTTACAGTAGTATTAGAAAGAAACTTCATGATAAGCCACTCTATGGGGCTCAGTTCCATATTTCTTGATCAAATTAGTGCATGCCCCTTAGGACTGAATCTCATTTTCTAAGACTACGTGGTGAAGTGGGATGTACCGAGCAAAGATGTGTTTCTCGATGAACTTGGCCATCTTTTCGGCGGTAATGTTGGTGAAAGACTCGGCTTCCCCCTACTTTGAGAAGTAGCCTGCCCCTATGATAAGGGTTGAATCTCGTTAAGAGTGGTCAATAAGGTGATAAATGGTAAGGTTTTATGGTTGTAAGGAATTGGATATGAATAAGGATCAATGGTGTATCGGGGGTGAGAATTTGGATAATGGGTGGTTGAAGAAAAGGTAAGCCTTAATTCTATCAAAGGCGATCTGGTGATGCTCTTTCTCCATAATTGGCTGACGCTTCTTTGACAGCTTAAAAATAGGTTTGCACATAGTCGTAAGGCGTGCGATGTATTGAACTTATCCAAGGAAGAACTGAGCTTCTTTTTCTATTTTAGGTGTGAAGATGGGATGCTTGGCAATCTGACGATGAACCCTGGGTTTGTCTAGGTATGACTTAACTTACTGGAAATGTTCACCGAGAGTGTATCGTTATCTCCCAAGAAAGAATACTTAAGGTGACTCGGTAAACTTTTAAGTTCAAGCTTCAGTGGTTGGATGATGGACGGAGTGAGCTTCTAGAAAGGTGGTAGAGCAATCTTCGGTCCAGGTCTCGTTATTGGTTGAGGTGAGTTGAGATTGTGGATAGCCTCTTTCACCTTCTCTTTAAAATTAGTATCATCAAGACTCTCAATATCCAGTGACTCATTCAGCGTAGCTAAATACTCGTCTGAGAAATTGAGCTCAAAAATTTGTTGAATGATAGGATCAAGACAAACAATGCTGCATAGGCTGGAATATTCTTCCAGGGTCTTCATAGCATCATAAACATTGAAAGTGGCTACTTCCCCGTTGAAGTCCATAGTGAGAGAACCATTGTGTACATCAATCTTTGTCTTGGCAGTGCTCAAGAATAGTCTCCCTAGCAGCAAATATGAGTTCCCCTTCTTGTCTGCATCACACATATCAAGAACAAGAAAGCCAGCAGGAAAAACAAAATCATTTACCTTGACCAATACATCCTCCAAAATTCCCTCAAGGTAGATGATAGAGCGATCAGCGAGTTGTAGATAGAGGAAGGCATGATGTTTATAGATGCACAGAGATCACACATAGCCTTTTCAATTCTAACCTGGCCTATGGTGCAATTGATTACGAACATTCACTAGTCCTTCATGTTAGGGGTAATTTGCATTGGATCACGACAGATACATTCTCCCCCATCATGACCTTATCTAGGTCATGCTGCTTCTTGTTGGTACATAACTCCTTGTCGAATTTCGCACATTTGGGTATCTGCTTGATCATATCAAGCAGTGGGATGTTGGTCTCTACTTTCCTCAAGGTCTTAAAAATTTCCTTCTCCTCTTTCCTCTTCTTAGACTTTGCTAGTCTCTCTGGAAAAGAAGGTCTAGTCTCGGTAGAAACAACTGGTTCCTCTGTGTCATCAGGAATCACAATGACTTCATCCTTCATTTTTGCTCTCGGTGGTTCTAACTAGTGTGAGCGGGCGGACGAGTTTTCAAGTTGCACGCGGGGTTTGGTTTGGTGCAGTTTGAGGAAACTGCGGTGTTTGGTCTGGTTTGATAAAATCTAGTTTGCTTAAATGCGGGGCTTCGTAGGCCAAAAATGTGATTATATTAAGGAATATATTTTCACATTTCAATAAGAAAAGATATTTTTAAAAGAAAGCATTTTACTTTATTCAAAAATAAAATAGAGTCGCCACTCGGTTCAGCTCTACCAGGAATTGTGGTATACTACTCAAAAATGGGATTTTTATACCGAAAAGAAAATGAGATTCTGAGTTCGAACATTAGTTACTCATATTGTTCAAATCGTTTGGATTAATTTTGGAAGTTTGGAATTTGTGGTGATATCTACATTACGACGGCTTTATTTAAGAATTAAATTCAAGAAATAAAATGGGCATTATAACGGCTTAATAAATAGACATTTTCTATCAAATTTTTGGCAAAGTAACGGCAACACTCGGGTTTAGGCCTGGACACTCGGATAGAGTTTCCTCACATTCTGGATGTTTGTCCGTACCTGTGAGCTTATTTACACATATTATAGTTTAAGTGGCGCCAATGGCTCACTTAACCAGAAAAATGGAATGCAATATGTAATAATGAAGCAAAAAGTGTGTTTTAATGAATTTGAAAGTTAGGCTTAGAGCCAATTACCCTCAGTTTACCTTTTTGTATGTCCAGGATTACTTGAGAGCCGGTGCAGGATCGAAGTTGATGATGATTGTGATTTTGCAGAAAAATAGATTTAACCCAAGTTATGGCTATAATCTTGGATTATTTCTATAAAAAATATGAAATTTAGGTCATTTTTAGACCGAAGATCACCATGGGATCTTGATCTAAAAAGACCGGAGACTGAGCTTATACCTATTGTCGGAGATGAAGCTTGAATTTGGAAGTATTTTGATAGAGTTTCGAGACTTTGAGGTCTCCCGGAACTGAAAAAGGATGCAAAGGTAATTTTGGAAATTTATAAAAAATTTCATCTCTATTGAAATGAGGGGGTGACCCCGTATTTATAATGGGTTGGTAATTAGCCAGCTGGCTAATTATATAGGTAATTAGTCGGCGGGCTAGTTACATCTCTGATAGGATTTGATTTCAGATCCCGTAAATCCTAGCCAAATCTGGGTAAGATTTGATTTTTTTACTGTGGATCGATAAATAGCTGGCGGGCTAATTACCTATGTTTGACCAAACTTTCACTTTTTTATTTTTCACTAGAAAATGCTAAATCGGAGCTTCCCTAGAAAGTGGATTTTTGAATTTTGGATTTTTTATGACAATTCGATCCTTTTTGGGTCTTTTGTTTGATCATTGAACAACATAGGCATTATTCCTCATCGGGCTGGAACAGACCTGTGCTAACAATTTGCCCCTCGCATGCATAAATTTTGTGCTAGAAATTTTGTCGTATGCGAAACAAACAAAAATAGGGTGTGTGGAATGCAATGAGTTAAAATATTTTTAATCGACAAATTTTGAAACAAAATATATTTTGCCCCTTTGATTAAAAATTTATTAATGAGTTGCATGAGGTTAAAGAATTGACCAGGGGTCGAAATAAATATTTTTGGATGCTAGATGCATGTGTGACTGTGTGAAAATAGCTTTTAGGTCCGCTCATTTTAAAAATAATGTAGAAAATAGATGAAAAATGCAAAATTGCAAAAAATTTGAAAATACACATAATTAGCAGATTAATTACCTATGTAAAGGTAACTTTTATAGCCGTTACGCGTAAATGCGTGGGACGCATAAACGCGTGATAGCTAGACAGGTAATTAGCTAGCGGGCTAATTCCTAGTCGCCTATAAAAACAATAGCTTGGCTCTCATTTTCTTCACACCAACAATTCTCTCTTCTTCTCTCTTATAGGTTTTGCTCCTTTATTAAAAGAATTTACGCTTTTGAGCTATTTTCGACAATGATTTCTTTCATCTTCTTTCCTCTTCTTCCCCTTCTTTTCAAATTTTACGGGGTTTCGATGTGGTTTAAGCTTTATAACATTCACTTGGATCTGCCAACTATTCAGATGACTACTCGGAACGTGCTTATTGATGGTGAACAAGTGGAACTTTCTGAGGTTCCGGTCGAGGCTTTGTATGTGCTTTGGCCGAATCGGATGTATCACGGGATCGCTCCGGGGGATTTTATCCCGCCTACTTTGAAGCCTTACTACCATCTTTCTTGGGGTTTGGTAACCCTTACTGCTGTTTTTATTTTGCACAAAGACCTATCCAATTTATTATTTATTTATATATTTTTATGCAATGATTTATTCAATGCAATGATTTATTTAATGCAATGATTTATTATTTTTGGTACTCGTGTCATTATCGAAAATTGGTGCGTGATGCATGTGTATGCATTGTTTAGGTCACCAAGCATGACGGCGCTAGCATTACCAACTTTTATAAGTGGTACAAGGTGTTATCCCCCAGTGCCAAGGCTATCATTGCCTGGGATGTCTTTGGGTAGGATGGTTAAGGACTGCATGTACGTCAGGCACCGCAAGTATCCATACATCCCAGCTGGTACATCTACGTACATCTTAAGCAGGTGGTCCAATACTACCCACACTTTCAACTTTCACAGCGAGGAGTATGCCATCACTCCACTGGATTACTATGCCATCACATGTCTACCTTCCATGGTAACATGATCCACTTTAATGCTTGCTTCACTTATGATAATTTCATTGCGAAGATTATTGAAGCTTTGATTGGATACTCTAGGGATAAGCCAGGGTGAGTTTCTTGCAAGAAACTCATGACTTTTTGGACCTCTGGGGATAGAGGGTATCTAACTGCTACCTACGAGGCTAGAGCTTTCATGGATACTACCTTGTCGTGGCTATGTTTTCCTATCGGGGGTTCGATCGTGAATCTCTATATTCTACAGGCTTTGATAGATCCATCCCACTTTGATGAGTACGCATGGGGCCGGGCCGTATTTGGTCACTTGTACTAGGCTTTTGAACAGTGCGTGAGGAGCCAGATTGACAAGTTCAAGTCTTGTCTCCAGATTGATCATGTAAGGACTTAACCCTTATCTCTTTTCTTTATGAGTATCTTATCCATTTTTGGTGTTATGATCTCTTTCTTGACTGCTTGCAGATCTAGTTTTTTGACATGGGGATCCTTCTGAGGACCAAGCTCGTGCCAAGCAGTGGTTTCTCATTCTGCCCTCGACTGCTACATTATTTTTGCAGTTGGGAATTGGAGTTTGGTTCTGCTCTTTCTGCTGTCTCTGTACCCTTTATTCAGTGCAGGTATGCTTTATTTTTGCTTGATTTCCTTTAATCGCTTTATCTGCTACAATCGTTGTATCATTGTTTGGTCTTTTCTTTCTCGCAGATCAAGATGCAACCTTGGGGGCATGCTCTTCACTGGCTGGAGGCCATGAGATTGGCTAGGGAGTCTTTAAACACCCCACTGATCAAAGAGACCCCTTTCTTGTTGGAGTGGTACCTAGAAGATCGTATTTAGGGTTGGCATCTTCCTCCTAGGTCACATTCTATTCCTCCTGAGTTGCCTCGGTGGGTCTTTTGGCCTCGCCGCTCACCTAACTTTGTACGATTAGCCTTCGAGGGTATTCGTAGCACCTTCGCAGAGCTGGTTGGGGGATACGATGAGTTTTGCCATCTGCAGCTTCTTGGATGGCCGGATATAGATCCTGTTCCTGTTGCGCCTTAGCGGGATATCCATAATTCTCATGAGGATGATGATCCTTCGGCTTCTACTCCTAAGGCCTCTGCCCCTTCAACTTCGACCCCTAATGGCCAGGCCAGATTAGGTTTGCCTGAGGCTGTCCGGATGATGGTACCTTTCCTTTCACTAGCTTGAGTTTTTCCTTTAATTATTGCACTTAGTTAGACTAATTTGACCTTGTTCTGCTGTCTTTGCAAGATCACTAGGGTAGGAAGAGACCTACGAGTACTTCTACTCACGTGTGTAGCTCCTCAGCATCATCCGTCTCATCTCAGGGCCCGACGATGGTGGAGGGGCATTGGGGGTTCGAGCATCAGCCCCCGATGTTTATGATGTACCGCCCTAACTTGAGCATTTATACCTCGGTCATCCCACCTTATCTGGATCCTGGCATCCGGTGACTTTCTATCCTGTTGGCACCACTCATGTTACTCTCCTCTGTCTTTTCTTCCTTTGACTTTTGATTTTGGACTGTGGCAGTGCTAACTTGCTTTGATCTTTCATTCTTATAGGTGCCTATTGCTGACAGCATCTCCAATTGGGGATATATTCAAGGGCAGTAGTGCTTCATGATAACCCAAAACTCAGACATTGCGATATGTATGTTATCTTATTATGTTTAATGATGATGCATGGCATGTTTTGAAATGCATATGAATGATTTGTGTTGAAATATTGCAGCTAGAGATTCGACAGCTTTGAGCTCAATTGGGGATGCTTCAGGTGGATAACCCACAGCAGCAGCCGTAGTAGGGGCAAGGCGATCCTCCCGGATTCTTCCCCCAAGGCGATTATATAGGCTTTTTCTCTTTCTTTTTAGTTTTGCTTTCTTTTGGGCCATTTGCAGCGCCTCTTTTTGTGTGAACACAGTTTTGCATAAATAAAATTTTCTTTATTCCCTTGCTTTGTGTTTCCTTTGCATTGCTTATTGAGTTTATCGGGGTAATCTGCTAGATATTGGCAGATTGCCCCATAAACTACGTATAGTGAACTGTTACCCTTGTGAAATTTTACCATGGTGGGCTACATTCATATCCATGCTGATCTAAATGTTTAAATAAAGAACTCTGATGGTTGGGATCATCTCAGGGTTTGCGGTTTGGTGCACATGAAGGAATACTACAGCAATTTTGTCAAGGACAATCTGATCCGAGCTGCTATTAGGTTCTGGGATCCTGTTGACAACGTGTTTCAGTTTGGGGACCATGATCTATGCCCTTTCTATGAGGAGTTCTGTAGGCATCTCCGGTCCTTTATCGATATGTCTACAGTTATCCCGGTGCCTCACCCTAAAATTTCTAATTTGTTGATGAATCATTTTCAACTTCAATGATTTGACAGGCACCGATTGATCTTTGAGGAGGGCCAGAGGTTGGATATGGCTTTTGACATAGTCAGGGGACTTCACTCTGACGATGCAAGCAGGTTGCCGCTCATATGTTTACTTTTGTTCGAGGTTTTTCTCTATGAGGTTCCCACTACTAGAGGGGAAATATCTCCTTGCGGTTAGTTTGGCTAAGACCTTAATCTTCGTGCATGCTTCTCGGAGTGGGATTGAAGTTACTACCAGGGGCACTAGGCTTCTTCTTCAGGTAACCTTTATTTGAGCCTTTCTTTTTGGATGTACTGCCCTTTCGGGTTTTTGATTCATCAGGCTTACCTTAATTTGTTCCTGACTACCTTTCAGGTTTTCAATCCGGTAGGTTATTTTCTCTTTTTTTCATCTTTTTTCTTCTCTTTTTTTTCTCATTGTTTTCTTTTTTCATTTTTTTATTTTTCTTCTTTTTGTGCTTTCTTGCATAGCTTTGGCTCTAGGAAAAGCTTTCTGTGATGTCTGTTCCTACGAGCATGGATTATTATCCGAGGGCCTATTGGGCACGACGCTCTATAGTTCACATCGGTAATCATTCCCACAGAGATTTCACCATTGAGGAGTGGGTTAAGTTTATAGGGAGCCGAGCTGCTGAGGATATTCATTGGGTTTGCCCTTGGTGGGGAATCACTCATGTGACCACTGATATTGCTAGAGATGGTGTGGCCCTTATTGGGCTTTTTGAGATTGTCACTCATTCTCCTGGTCACTTGTGTAGATAGTACGATCGATCTCAGGGGTTTTCTACATCCCTATGCACCCTTATTGGCCCAGAGCTTTCCTATACTCGGGTTTGTCATCATGACATGAGATGGATTAGTCGCACTCAGGCTAAGATGAACTACTCTACCCCCTTTGACGTCTATCCTTCTGGGGCTTATCACATCTGGGTTGCAAGTGTTTATGGACTGGCTACTCTTTAGGAGGGTGTTCAAAGCTTCCTTAGGGTTTAGCAAGCTTGCCATTATGTGTCTTTTGTTCCATTGGAGAATAAAGGCAACATGCCTCATTGTTTGTCTTTGTCGGTTCTATTTTCTATTTGTACTGCGCCTTTATGTATAATAAGGATGAAAAGATGTTATTTGAATGCGTGTTTCATTAAATAATTCATAGTTTCCATTTAATGCACTCATGCAGTATTTTTAATATGAACATGTTACTACAAAAGATATTATTTGTCATGGAGGACAACTGGTATTTATTTTCAAGAAATGCCCACCGTTGGCTAAGGCTCTGAACGGATTTTAACTAAGGCTCGACTCTTTTATTTTGGAGTCTTTATTTTTGCCCATGAGCCCTTTCCAGATCTTGACAGACCTTATTATTGTTATTATTAAAAAAATTTTACATGAGAGAGCATTTCAGCTTGTTGCGATTGACCGGATTCACGAATTTGTTGCCGTCCAGATCTGAGATCTTCACTACCCCTTTACTGAGAGTCTTCTTTTCACATATGGTCCTTCCCAGTTTGGCTGGAATTTTCATCGAGCATCCGTATGTGTTTTACGAGATTGCTTCAATACTAAATCATCCATCTTCAAAGGTTGGCTCGACCCCCTGACTTTATGGTTGTAAGCTATGGCCATGTGCTGTTGGTATAACTGTAGATTTTCCAATGCAGCTAGTCACTTTTCATTGATCAAGGTCAGTTCTTCATGCCTTGCTTTTGCCCATTTATCTTTGGGAAGTCTGGCTTCAAGGGCTATTTGTAAAGACTGGATTTCCATTTCAAGGGGCAGTACTGCCTCCATCCCATAGACAAGGGAAGAAGGAGTTTGACCCGTAGGAGTCTTGGCACTAGTTCTATATCCTCACAAGGCGTAGGGTAAATGATCAGCCCAATCTCAATAGTTGGAAACCATCTTAGAAAGGATTTTGTTGATTTTCTTATTAGCCGCTTCTACAGCTCCATTGGCTTGAGGGCGATAAGGCAAAGAGTAATGATGCTCAATCCCATGCTTTTCAATAAGATCAGTTGTTTCCCCTCAGAACTGCACACCATTGTCACTCACCACATGATGAGGAATGCCCTACTGGCAAAGATGTGTTGTTTAATAAATCGAGCCATTTTCTTGGCTGTGATGCTTGTATATGATTTCGCTTTAACCCACTCGGAAAAGTAATCGATCGCCACTATAATAAAGCGATGACCATTGGTCAAATAAGGCCTTATTTCACCAATGATGTCAATGCCCCAGGCCAAGAATGGCCAAGGTGTTGTTAAGCTTTGTAATGTTGTTGGTGGTAAGTGGCTCACATCCCCATATATCTGATAAGTGTGGCAAGTCTTTGCTTCTAGAATACAATCAGCTAGCATGGTTAGCCAAAAGTATCCCATTCTTAGGATCTTCTTTGCCATCATGATGCCATTTATGTGTGGACTCTAGTCTCTTGAATGTGCTTCTTTCACCACCTTTTCAGCTTCTCGCTATATCGGGCATTTTAGCAGCAAGCCATCAGTGGTCCTCTTGAATAGATCTGCTTTGGCCAGGCAAAATCACACAATAAGCTTTTTCAACGTATTTCCATCGGAATCCATAGCCTCAGCTGGGAATTCACCATTTTCAAGGAACTTGATGATATCAGAATACCAAGGGATTCCTTCTTTTGTGGTGTCTTTTATCGTGCAGCCGTAGTTAGGAGATCGGGCTTTTTCCATAACAAGGGGTCTGCTTGGTTGCTTTTGAGGCCCTTCCCATATGGAGGATAAAGTGGCTAATGCATCTGCCATCTGATTTTCCTCGCGGGGCATGTGACTAAATTTGCATTCGCTGAACATTATGGCTTTTCTCCATGAAGCTTCTAAGTAAGGCCTAAGGGATTCCTCCTTTAGTTCCTAGTCCCCTATGACATGCTTGATGACTAAAGCTGAATCACTAATAATTTTGACCTTGTCTGCTCCAAGAGTGATTATGGCAGACATCCTAAATAAATAGGCTTCATACTCTTCTACATTATTTGTGGTGGAAAATTCCAAGCATTTTGACAAAGGTATGAGTGCTCTGTCTGGCGTAAAGATGGTAACTCCCAAGCTGGCTCCTCACTTGTTGACAGCACCATCGAAGAACGTGGTCCATTTTCTTAGGTTCTATATGGTGGCTACGAGGCATTCGTCGAGAAATTCTATGTTTTCTTGGTCTCCTTCCTCGAGTGGTTGATTTGCTAGGAATTTGGCCACTACTCTACCCTTGATGGTCTTCTTTGTTACATACCCAATATCAAACTCTGACAACAAAAAGAACCACCTTGCCAGTTTTTTGATTAGTGAAGGCTCTATACAAAAGTACTTCATTGGATCCACTTTAGAGACTGCTTGGATTCTGTATGATTAGAAGTAATGTCTGAGCTTTCTGGTGAGCCAAACCAAGGCAGAGCAAGTCTTTTCTACGATGGTGTATTGAGCCTCATACTCCAGCAATTTCTTACTGGAGTAATAAACTACGCGTTCCCTCTTATCTTTATATTCTTGAACTAGCATGGCCCCCATAGACATTTCATCCACCGCCAAGTAGAGAATGAGTGGCCATCCGAGAATTGGCAGTTTTAGTTCCTGAAGTTCATTAGGTAAGCTTTAATTCTATCAAAGGCTTCCTGGCATTGGTTGTTCAACTCTATTGGCTACTGTTTCCTCAAGAGTTTGAAGATAGGCTCACATGTGGTGGTCAACTGTGCTATAAACCGACTGATGTATAATATGGACCCCAAGAATCTTCTTACTTCTTTCTCAGTTTTTGGCACGGGCATTTCCCTGATAGCATTAGCCTTGTCGGGATCCATTTCTATGCCTCTTTGGCTAACCACGTGCCCCAATAATTTGCCTGTTGTATCACCAAATATGCACTTTTTTGTGTTCAAACGGAGGTTGTACTTCCCAATCCCTGTGAGGAATCGTTCTAACACTGTCAAGTGTTCTTCTAGTGTAACGGATTTCACAAGAATGTCATCCACATAGACCTTAACTTCCTTGTAGGTCAAGTCATATAGCAAGGTCATGTCCGCTCACTGGTAGGTCGCCCCTGCATTCTTGAGTCTAAAAGGCATTACTCTGAAATAATAAGTTCCCCACTCTGAGATGAACATAGTTTTGAACTTGTCTATTACGTTTGTGATGATCTGGTGGTATCCCAAGAATCCATCCATAAAGGAATACATGGCCGCTCTTGTAGCGCCGTCTACCAGAACATCTATGTGTGGTAGCGAGAAATCGTCCTTAGGGGTAGCCTTATTCAAGTCCCTAAAGTCAACGCAAACTTGGACATCACCGTTCCTCTTGGGTACTAGGACTACATTAGATAATCAAGTGGGATACTCATTGACTTTGATGAAACTTACCTTGATCTATTTTGCCACCTCTACTTTGACCTTTTTCAGCCAATTCTGGATGCATCCTTCTCATTTTTTGCTTCACCGGTCGAATTTTTGGGTCCGTGGGGATCTTGTGCTCGGCAATATGCCGGTCAAGTCCAGGCATATCCTCGTGAGACAAAGTGAAGGCTAAAATGTGACTTTTCAATACTTTATCAATTGTCTCTCTTGTTCGATTGGCAATTGAATGGAAATGTATATCATTTTTGGGTCATCTTTCTTGTTTAAGTTAATTTCTTTTATAATATCATTATTGATGTTAAAAATGCTAGATGAATGCTGGAATGGATGCATGGAATCGTAATCAGAAACACAATCCAAATAAGCAAAGTTCTTCATCTTATTATCATTATAAAGTACATTATTCTTTTCAAACAAGCTAGAAATAGAAACAAAAGACTCATCCTGATCAGTAGGGTCTGCCTCTATTGTGGATGATTCTCCCATGGCAGCTAGCTTCAGTAGGATGTCCTCGTCGTCTTCCTCTGGTACCTTTGCTTTGCCTTTCATAGTCATGACCATGTCCATGATAGTTTGGTTTAAGCTACCTCCCTTGCTCATCGCCTCCTCTACTATCTTGAGTTGTGCCTCAAGGTTCTTAGTTAGGGTGTTAAGGATTTCTTCCTCTTTACTCAGCTTATTGACCTTCTTTGGGCGTACCTGTTTATCATTCTTGGTCTAATCCGAGATTGCCCCTACATCTAGCTAACGACTGGCTTCCTTACATAGGTTTTGAAGGTTTTACCATTTTTGCCTTAGTTGAATACGTCTGAGAAAATCTTAAATCCTAGAAGGGTCCTCTCTTTATGAGTAACAGGCTCGGGGGTTCCTTTATAGGGCTGTTATAGCTTCTTTTGAAAGGTCATCTTGTGAACAATTCTTCCAGAGCCTGTGTAACTGAGTCCCGCGGGCTTTCATTCTTGTGCCCCTATATTGAAGGTCGACATTCCCTATTCATGGATCCCTAGTCCTTTTCCAGGAGTGTGGTGCTTCTGAATGTATCCCTGAATCCATGGGCCCTAGTACACCTCTGATTGCTTGTTTGCTTCCTGGCGAATTGTGGCTGTGGTGAACCTTTTCATGATGCTTCCTTCCATCTTCAGTGTTGCTACCACTGAGGCTTTGTCAGCTTCTAGGGTAAGAATCTTTCCATGGAATGGTATTTCAATCTTCTAGTGCAGGGTGGATGGGACTCCTCCCAAAGCATGGAACCATGGTCTCCCAAGTAGCATAAAGAAAGTTACCGAGATATCTATGACCGTGAAGAGTACTATAGCTGAGATTTCACTGATAATGGCTTCAGCTTTGAACGTGCCGATGATAGTCCTTTAGGAATTGTCGTAAGCTTTGATGACTTTTGTGGATTTCTTTAGGTCCTTCTCGGGTAGTCCAAGGATCGGCAGAATATCTTTGTGACAAACATTTAGTGCTGAGCCATCATCGATCATTATGTAGCGCCTGATATGCCCGAAGAGCCTTATTATGTCGAATGCCTACGTTAGGTAGATCTGAGCTTGAAAAGGCAATGTCAAGGATAGCAGTGTTGGTCTCATTATTGAGTAGCGAATAGACCTGCTCTAGGGACGCTAGAGGAGACATTTCAATTCCCATCAAATTTTTAACGATAGCAAGCCTGTGATCTTGAGATCCCAAGAGTAGGTCCCAGTTACTCATCTTTGTTATAGTAGCCTTCAATTGATCCACAATCGGGCTTTCTACCTATTCCGAGAACTTAACAAAAGTGGGAGGTATCAGAGGCCTAGTTCTTGGTGCAGCTGGGGTTATAGATACAGTGACCTTTCCTCCTCTAGTGATAGGACTGACCACCTCGATTAGCAGGTTTGTTGTTTTGAATACATCAAATTCGTCAAAATCCTCATCGAGGGGTATCTCTACCAAGTTGATCAGCTTATTCATAGAAGCTGGTGCCCTAGCGGCAAAGGGCCACTGCATGAAGGGAACCTTTTTAGGTTGCTTTTATGGAACGACGGGATTCTCTTGTAAGATTTGGCAAAGGACAGGATTGGATTCCTGTTTGATCATATGGATGGACAATGAGGCTCCATCAGTTGGTTTATTTTTGCCGAACAGATCTAGCATATCATCATAAAGAACATGCACGTCATGGTATCTGTTTGTATACCACGGGTGGTCCTTGGCCGATTCTATTGATGTTGGACGGGCGACGTTGGTTGCTTTCCATTCCCAGTACAGCAAGGGGTTTTAGTGCCTGTCTAGTTCGGGGGTTATGTCTTCCAATGGGTCAACCCATGTGAAGTATTTGATGAAATGCTTGGCCCGAACATTCCAGAACACTTTTGGTAAAATGTCATCCCTTCATACCAAACGACTGCCTTTTCTCAGAGTCCAGCGGAACCTTTTAGGCCAATGGGCATAGTGAATGTACCCGTCATTCATCATTTGCACAAATTCACGGGTAAACTTCCATTTGTACCCGTCATTCATCATAGGCCAATGGGCATAGTGAATGTACCCGTCATAGATCATTTGCATAGTGGCCTCATATTTCCATTGTAGAATATGGGGTAAACTTCCTTCAAGCCCGGACTCTAGATTTGACAACTATTTCAAGCTAGTTCATTCTCTGCATGAATTCTCTCCATAATGTATTCATGGGATGGTTCTTGTCCCTCGTCCCAGATTATATTAATGAAATGTTTACTATTCGAGTCAAAGTCCGTAAAGTCTTCGGAATTGTCACTTGTTACAGACTATAAGGTGCCAGGGGAGTCATGCTCTAGAGAAGAGGCGTAGCTCTCGGCATCATTATAATCAACCATCATGCCATTGGGGAAGGGAGCTGCATACTCAAAATCTCCCAGTAAGTGATTTAGCTCATCACTCAAGAAAGTCTCTGATTCATACCCCAAGTTATCCACTTCGATTTCATCTTCATGATCTGATTCACTAGAGTCGACAAATTCTTCAACCTCTTCATCTAAATCTTTAAAAGGTTGTGGTTTAAAGATCCAGTTTGGCGCGTGGTGAGCTAGGATATCATTATCAGAATCTTCTTTTAGATCCTCTTCGGGGTCCTCCTCAGGATCTTCTGCGTGATCTTCCTCAGGATCTTCCATGGGATCTTCCTCAGGATCCTCCTCGGGATCCTTCTTAAGATCCTCTCCTGGGTTTTCTTCTGCCACATTTGGCTCAGCTTCGACTCCTTCTATAGCTATACAAAACTTGGATACCATGGTTTGTATGCTGGTAAATGTTTCCTCCCTACGGGCACCATATGATGTAATGTTGGTGCGGACTTCTCCAAATGGGTCTCATGCACCTCCATCTAGATTCAAGCCAAGATACCTCTGCTGGCCCGCGTGGTGACTCCATGCTTGTTCAGGATCATATAGTTCTTGGATTTTTGGATGTTCTACTCCTGAAGAGCTCCAGAATTCAAATAGACTCATTCCGACATAGTTGGGACTCATGTAATCAAGATAAGTGTACATGGGAGGTTGTAAAGGAGGGATATTTTGCCAGCCGGTATTATGCCGGTCTACCTGCGGCACCAACCACCAGCAAAGCTCATCCGGGTATGGTTGATATGCCCTAAAGTAGTGCAGGAAATTTCTTTCCATAAAGTACCAGTTCCAATGTTCTTCCAGTGGCATCGCGTCATACCAGTCAATGGTTGGGCCTCCTAAGAATTGCAGAAACTGTGGTGCGAAACCCATCATGGCTATTCCTTGTTCGTGTATAAACCGGAGAAATTCCTTCAGATGTTCATTCGGATATAAATCTCAATGATATATGAGATGTGGTAGTACAAGATATCGGTGCAGCCCTTCTCTCGTTATCCTTACGATGTACAGGTTGACCATGTAGATGATATCCATATTGTCAAAGACCATATTGTCCCCCCCATCCCGGTTCATGTTGAAAATTATCTGTTACTTCGATACTGTATTTATTAGCCTCTACAAGAATACTTATGGCATTTACCGTAGCTTGAAAGTTTGGCAGCGGATTATTCTGAGTGCTTGGCTTCTTCTCAGGCTCTATCATTTTTCCATCAGCTATCATTTATTGTAGATCTTTCAGTATTCAAGCGCACTCATTAGTGCGGTGCCCTTTGGTTACATGATAAGCACATAAGTTATCTCTGTCTGCCACTATAGGCGGAGCGAACGCCTTAATGCTCTGGAGTTGGTTGGACTTCCTTAGTTCGGTGGATATCTAGGATAGTGATTCCACCCATGGGGAGATGGACTGGTGGGTAACTGCTGCCACTTTAGGAGAGGCTTTTGAGGATTCACTGGTGCCTTGTTTGGAAGAACCGCCTTTCTCCTAATATCAAGGTTTAGTGTAAGCCTATTGTTCTTGCTTCTTTGTTTGATCTTCTTCTTCATATTTTTCAAGCCTCTTGGCATAGTCTACCACGTTGTTGAAGGTGTTGAACCTTTTCATCTTTATTTTATGCCGATATTTCGGGCTAGAGCCTTTGACAAGCTTTACTATTAGGGAATCTTGGTCAGGTGCCCCAATTACAAGCACGTGCACAACCATCCACCTCAGACAAAATTCTTCGAAGGACTCATTCGGCCGTTGCTTAATTCTTTTGAGATCTTGCAGAGTAGTCTTGACCTTCAAATTGAAGGCATAATTTTCAAGGAATGTCGAGCACGGCTTCTTCCAATAAGACTTTACATTGACTGGCATTCTCATGTACCACTCAAAGGTGGGTCCACGAAGCATTGATCGAAATAGATTGACTATATGAACCTTAGGGATGTTCATGCTAGTCATAATTCAGAGTTAACTCTCCATGTAAGCGTGGGGAGGTCCGGTGCCAGCATATGGAGCCATGTAGGGCATCAAAAAGTTAGCCAGAAGGACTTCTGACTCCTTAGGTAGGAATCGATCAATATCCATGTACTGCTCTATAGAGGGGGCAACAGATTTGTCCTTTACTGGAGATAGTTTCTCCATGTCTGCCATCTTTGCTTTGAGTGCGGCTATTTTGCTTTCTTGTTCTTGGGTTTTCTGAGCATTAGCAGCACTCAGCCTTTCCCAAATATCATGAAATTCTGGGGCATCGAGAATCCTCCTGAGGGACTGGCCAACTACATCATCATCTGCCATTCAAATTTCGGGTTCTGGATCAGAGAAAAATCTAGCTAGAGATTCGACCAGTGGTGGGGGTATGACTTTTGGACTACCCGTAATGCGCCTTAACCTACGTCTCTCTCGCTTCCAACCTAAAAGGGTAAGAGATCAAGTGTTAGTAAGTGCATTGGGCATGGCTCTAGGTCTTTCTCACTTTGTTCGTGGGCGAATGAATGAATGTATGAGTGATCAAATGCATGGGTGAATGATGGAGATGCATAATCAAATTAAAAAACCTTCGGGCATATGCCAATCGCCCAAGGAGCAATTGACAACTTACGATATTCATGGAATATTGCAAACACACGGATTAATGACCAAGGGCCTGAGTCGGATCAGACTCGAAAGCCCGAGGGCGAAATGACTCGTTGGTCAAAGGTGGTTCGACTCATTGGTCCAAAGGGTGAGATGACACCTAGGGTCACTCAAAGGGTTTTGACTCATTGGTCCAAAGGTTGAGCTGACACTGGTCACTCAAAGGGTTTTGACTCATTGGTCCAAGGGTTGAGCTGACTTGCTGGTCACTCAAAGGGTTTTGACTCATTGATCCAAGGAGTGAGCTAACTCGCTGATCACTCAAAGAGTTTTGACTTGTTGGTCCAAGGGTTGAGCTGGCATGCTGGTCACTCAAAGGGTTTTGACTCATTGTGTAACATCCCATTTAACACATCATGTTAGTCATTTATACATATATATTAGAAATTATTAGATGAAGTATAAATATATAATAAAAATATTAATTTTGGTATATTTGGTTTAAAATATATTAGATATATACATATATACACTTAAATATATTAAAGGGATTTAAAATTTTGTGAAGATAAAAGTAGAAATTATAGTTGGGAATTAAATTAGTACTTGAGTTGTTTATTATTGGTATAAGTATAGTATAGTATAAGTGGAAGTATTATATAATTAAAAAAAGGGCAAAATGGTCATTTTGGCCTATAGATAATTGTGGAAGTGATAAGTATCTGAAATCAACCATGAAACAAAGAAAAAAACTCAGAATATGAAAGGGTAGGAGTAGAAGAGAAGAAGAAGAACAAAGAGAGAGGAAGAATCAGGTATGTATATGATTTTGTAAAATAATTTTTGAGATGTTAGAGATAGAATTTGAGCTTAGGACAAAAAGATGAATTGATTCTCTTCATCTGTAGATTGCTTCTGCAAACTTTGGGGATTTTTAGATGAGTAGATCAATAGTTATGTTTTTTATAAGATGAAGTGTGCAGAATTGGATGATCAAAGAGATAGGGTGAGTTTTAAAATTAATCTGGGATTGTTATACTACTTCAAAAATTCTGATTTTTTGATATGTTATTCCCTTATGTGTATAGTCTAAGTAGGAAAAATAATCAGGTTGATTCATGTTGTGTGGAGAGAGTTATGTGCATTTTATTACGTTACTGTCCAGGTAAAGCGGGACTGAAACAGGTTTTGATGGGAAATTCACTATAAATCGTATAAGGCTTTGAAAATTTTGAGGATTTATTATATTATGGAATTTGGTAATAGGAATTTAACAAAAGAAGAATCATCACATTTGAGTAAGTGAGTTAAAAGTTATGAATTTTGAAGTGAAGTGAGGCCATAAGAACACTAGTTCTAAGTGCAGAAAACAGGATAGATTTAGAGTTTAAAATACAAAATTCATAACAAATGGAAAAGTGATCAGAAAATTATGAAATTTTGGTATGTTATAAAGCTATTAGTTGAGAGCAAAATCAAACTAGAATCAGGTCATTTGGTTGGGTACTTTGAGAGATACGATTGATTAAAGTCAATAAGGTCATATAGATAGAAATTCTAGTTTATGTTAATCTTTATATAGACACAAACACACACACACAAAAGGAAATAAGATGTATATATGTATGTTTGATATATGAATATGTATGTTATATGAGCTCAAAACAGTGAAGGGATTCCGGAGAAAGTCCAAGTCGTTATGAGAGAATTAGCTCGGATAAATTTGTGAGTATAGACATGATATGAATATATGGGTGAAATGTATTGATGTGTTAATTGTATGAATATGTGAATGTGATAAGAATTGTTTTGATATGAAATTTTGTGAGAAATATGTTAATATGTGTCATTTAAATATGATAATGGATTGAATTCTTAAGTGAAGTGAATTAGTGCATATATGAACTATTGGTAGAGTATAATTGAGTATTGCATTTGATATGCTGGATTTATATGATATATGTATGTGGAATATATGTTCATTTGTATTAGTATATGATAATTGTAAGTTCAATGATTCGTATAACAAACATTTGCACTTGAATAGATGAAAATTAAAAAAGACGTTGTGACATAGCTGATCAAACATTTGCACAGTTTGCCGATTTATTGCCTTTGTTTACATCAGATCATAGTGTTGCTAGTGCAACTGTAATCACCGGTATTGTCGATCTTAATCTTGCTTTCCACTGGTCCTTTACCGACTCCGATTACCATCACTCCTCTCACCCTCAACACGATGTCCTCTGCTCTACATTCTGGAATTGGTTTTAGCTCTCTTCCCATTTGTTAGTCCTGAGCCATGAATGCCATCTTCCTTTGTAGCCATGTAAGCCAATCAACCTATGCTTCAATAATCTTTTATCTTTCAGATTAAGGTAAGGCAATTTGATTTCCCTCTTATATTGAGTTGTTCCTTTATCAAATTCACTATTGATGTTCCATTATTAGAGAGTTGTGTATAAGTCTCCTTGTCCCTCCCTTGGCATACCAGATAGAGAGATAGGTAGAAGTCGCCTTGTCCCTCTCTTGGCGCGACCCACTCCTAAGAGAGATAGGTAGAAGGACGCTTGCCCTCTCGAAGTGCATTAAACTATAGAAGGACACTTGTTCCTCTCCAAGTGCAAATAAACTGAGAGAGTTAGGATCGAGTTACTTGTCCCTCTCCAAGCATGATCCTTTAATAGATCATTCGAGGCATAACCATGGTAGTTGTCGTGCCCTCGATAAGTACTCCAAAATTTACTTTGAAAACTTTCCCAATACTCACTGCAAATTGAAAGTTTTGTGGATGGTTTTTTGGAAAATATGGTGCAATAGGTTTAGTTTTTATTACTAGGAAATGCAATATGAAGAATCTGAATTTTGGTTTCCTTACTCCAGATGGGTCACTACCTTTACACGAGACTACCTACAGGTTAAATCTCGAAGCTATTAGCAATGTTTGTTTAAGCGCCTACAAATCAAAATTTACTTCCAGGTTGCCTAAATCTCGGGTAATTACTACCACTACTAAGAACCTGATGCCTACGGCTCCTTGCCATAGGCAATTTTGTGACTCTCTGAGGGACTCACGCTCTTATGTTGATGTTCTTTCCTATAAAACCAAACCCAAGTAGTTTGATTTTGAAGCTGAAAATCTAGATAATTAAGGTAATTGGATTTCTCTCTCTTGCATGGCGAAGGTGAGGAATATTTCTTCCATCACATACTTGTATAATATGGTGTTAAAAAGGAAACTTGCTATTAATTTCATTGCTCCATTGGGTGGAAACTATGTTGTTGTTTGATTTCATTCATCAGATGCCCTTTCAACTTTCCTTGCTGTTGATTGGTTGTCTTTGTAAGACATTTTTTATTCGATTTCTCCTTTCAACCCTAGCTACGTATAAACAGAATGCATCAGGTATGTTGATTTCATGAGGCTCCCACCAGCCATCATTGCAAAGAAATTGATTTGTACCTTATGTGAGGAATTCAGAAAGATTGTCAAACTTTACTTGGATTTGGATTGTGCTTGTTGTTTAGATGTGGTCTCATGTCTCCTTTTTGTTCCTTTCAACATAGTCAATCAGGAATTTATTCTTAAGCTAGGTGAATCTAATATTCCAATTTATGTAAGCTTCAGACAAGCCACAGCCTACAAGAATTGTTACTTTGATGATTTCTCTAATTTATCTATTTCAAAATCTGATGGCTCAAGCTAATTCTAAGGTAATCATACCTCACCTCGGCGTCCTCACAATGTAAAAACCATAGATAAGCATTCGGCAGTTGGTAACGCTCTTGGCCTTTTAGATATAATGTTCTCTCAAAACCCTAGGAGCCAAGCATTATGCGGCGAACCTCCCTCTCATGCCCAGCCATCACTTGACTCTCCTAATGAGAGTAGTAAGACCTCGGCCTCTCCCATCATTGCTTTATCCTGTTCACAGGAGACTTCTTGATAATCAAAAAATTAAAAGAATAGTACTTCATTCTGCAACTAAGGTGATCTATGATTTCTAGTAACAATGCCTTGGCAGTTTAGGTTCATCCGCCTATCATCACTTCAAATCAAACCTTTCCCCATTCGTCATGGGTAAACATTTTAAGTTCATCTCAGAATGGCCTTTCCTTTACCAATCAAGCTTCCAGTCCTTCAGGACCAGATATATCTAACATGAACCACATTATTTTATCTCACCACCATATTGCTCTAAATTAAAACTTATAAGTATTCTTCACTAGTGAAAAATTAGGCTTGTTCACGAAGAAGTAGAGAGCTACGATTTTAGAGGTCTTGGATTCTAAGTCAAATTGATCTAGATGGCTCAGTCGAGGATCTTTAAGACATTATCATGCCATTATCTTTCTTATGTTGGAATTGTAAGGGCGAGGTTTATAATGGTTCCAAACAATTGTTCATTCGCACGTGTATTGGACAACACAATCTCCAATTTTTTGTGTTACTTGAAACTAAGATATTTGATGTGTTTGATCATGTTGTTCGCAAGTTTTGGGGCATTATAATTTTTTTCACCAGTGTTTGCCATCTCAGGGTCTACAAGAGGGTCCACTAATTTCTTAGGACTCAGCTTTAACTCAGGGTTCAGTATTCTCTTCAGGCACTCATTGGTCAATCATCCGTTTCACCATGGCCCATCTTGATCTCTTCCTTGGTGTCCTTTACGGACCTGTTGATAGTGAAGAGAGGGCTCTTTTGTGGCAGAAACTGCAAGCAGTTATTTGTTAGCTTACTAATGTTGTACTCTATGGTGATTTTAGTGAGGTTCTACATCCTTCTGAATGCTCTAGTGGAAGTATGTCACATTCTCAAGTATGTTTCAAGGGTTTTGTCAATTCTTGTGAATTGTTGGATCTACCACTTCATGGTCATGCTTATTCTTGGTCCAATTGTCAGTCCTTGTCTCTTATTGACGGAGTCTTTACCTCATGTGGTGTTCTTGATTTATGGTCGAGTTCATCTTCTTCTACGATTGATACTGCTCTATCAGACCACATTCCGATTCTTTTTTAGTCTCATGTGCCTCCTAACCCTGGCCCTAAGCCATTCTGTTCTTTGAACTGTGGGTGGTATAATTTGAAATTTCTACCATTCATTTCAGAGACATGGATTGGTATTTGAGCATAATTAATTCACAGGGACATCAATTTAAAACTCAATCGGCTAAGAATGGTTGTTATGATGAGGCAGCTTCAACATTTCAGCCAATTGGATCAATCAAAATAATATCTTGAGACAAAGTTCATTAACCTTTCTTCGAATAACTCTAGTTGTCCCCTAGATGATTTAGTTTCCATTGAGCTACATCAGGCTCGCTCATCTGTCTTACAACATCGTCACCAATTATAATGTATTCGACATTAGCAGTCTCATCTCTCATGGACCTTATTAGGAGATAACAATATTGCTTTCTTTCATCAAATTGCTTCGGTTAGATTCAAGAACTACCATATTACTCGGCTAGAGTTAGATGGAATTCTTACGAATGATTTAGTTATTATCTCTTTAGCAATCCGATCCTTTTATGCTTAGCTTTTAAGGAACCTATAGTTGTTCCATTTTCACTTCAGCGGCTTCACTTTTAGACTGTTCCAGCAGTCTCTAATGAACAGTTTATTGCGCCTTTCTTAGAAAATGAGGTTTGGTCTTCAATTTATGCTTGTGCTGAAAACAAAGCATCGAGTCCTGATGGGTTTAATTTTTTCTTCTACAAGCGATTCTGGGATGTCATAAAATCTGAGCTCCTGCTCCTTATAGAGACTTCCTTCTTACCGGCCTCAATAAAGACCTCCTTCATTGTCCTAATTCCAAAAATACCCGGTTCTTCATTATTAAGCAATTTCAGACCCATTGCCCTTATCCATGACATATACAAGATTATTGCAAAGCTTCTTGCTAACTGCCTCTAACCCATCCTCCCAGACTTGATCTCGAGTAATCAATTCATCTTTGTCAAAGAAAGAAACATTCATGAATGTTCATTTGTGGCTTTGGATATTTTGTACTCTCTCTATACTAGCCACCGGTATTGTTTTGTCTTAAAGCTCGATTTTCATAAGGCCTTCGGTAGTGTTTCGTGGCCTTGCATTGATGCATTTCTTCAAAAAATGGGTTTCCATGGTTCTGGGAAGTCTTGGCTCTCTAACTGCCGGAAATAATCGACCACCTCAATTTTGATAAATGGATCCTCTTCTGATCTTATCCGCTTACATAAGGGGGTGAAATGAGGTGACCCTCTCTCGCCCTTTCTCTTTGTTTTAGTTGTTGAGGGATTGAATCAATTGTTTGATTCTAGTATTCGGGAAGGTTTATTACCGAGGTTTAAGCTCAATGATTCCCTCCCTGATATCTCTTTGCTACAATTTGTGGATGACACAATATGTTTCTTGTTTGCAAATCCATCCCTAGTTCTAATATTTGTGTGAATTCTTCGCTATTTTGAATTTGTATCTAGACTTTGAATCAATTTCAATAAAATCTCCCTCCTTTGGAATCAACATTAACGATGATATATTGTGAAACACTAATGCTGATTTGGGATATCGGATTAAGAAGTTCCCTATCAAATATCTCGTCACGCCTTTACACTTCAAATGAATAAATACCATAAGCTGGGATTTTTTTATTTCTAAGTTTCAGAACCGATTAGCGAATTGGAAGGGAAGCTGCCTATCTTATGCGGGGAGAGTCATACTTATTAAATCGATACTTTCCTCTCTTTCGATATATCTTTTATCTCTTCTTAAATTGCCTTAATCTGTCAACGTGAAATTAATTCGTATGATGCGGAATTTTTTATGGAGAGGAAATGACTGGTATGGAATAAATAAGATCAACTAGGATGTGATTAATTTACCTTATAATTAGGGTGGATTATGCATTAAAGACTTTGATCTAGTGAATTATAGCCTTCTTATGAAATGGTTGTGGATGCTTCAAACCTTACACACAAATTCGTTATGGTATGCTTATTATATGCGTTGAAATGGTTATCAATCATGGCATGATATTGTTAACTCTGACTCTAATAGTCTCTCACCAATTTGGTCAAACGTGGTCACTTGTTATTATAAAACTCAGATTTTATAGGATTTTTTCACTACAAATTGCCGAGTTCGTGTTGGTAGAGGTACCTTATCTTCCTTTTGGTATGATAACTGGACCTCGAATCAATCTTTACAATCGTTGTTTCTTTTTCTGTATGTGTTATGCAACCGCAAGAGCTCTATTGTTAGTCAAGCTTGTAATATTATTTATGGAAATGCTGCCTTCTTAAGGCCATTCTAGAAAAGGCACCTTAGAATGTCGACCCATGATTGTGTTGTTAAACTAAAATCATGGATTACTCAATCATGCCCATTCTTGTTCTTTCTTAAGGCTTCAGTGGAGCCACAAAAGCCGACCTAATTATAGATGATGACAGATGGCTCTAGGAACCAAGAGTAAACTTTATGATAGCCTGGAATTCAATCACTCCACCAAAGGTTTGATTTTTTTGCTAGTTGCTCCTCCACAACAACTTTCCTACGAGACCATTCTTATTTCATTAGGGTTGTAGTATGACTCATGATGATACGTGCCCTTTTTGTATGAAACAGGAATCTATTGATCATGCTCTTATGCTTTATCAGTTTAGCCAGGTAGTATGGGTAGATGCTCTTCGTTGGTTAGGTGTTTTCATATCTCTTCCATCATCCACTCACTCATTTCTACTTCTTTGGCAATCCTTCTTTAACTCGGCAATTTTCCGGGAGTTTGGTACATCTCTTTGGTTAGTCATTGCTTGGTGTCTATGGAAATGAAGGAATAATCGTGTCTTCAACAGTCAACACCCTAATGATGATCCATTAGTCTCTAGATTACATTTATGTTGGTTTTTATTTAAATGTAGGAGACGATATCTTAGCTTTTCGGTCTCAGATTTGTTTATGAATTCTAGCTTACTATTACCTTGTACTTAAACTTTGTTCTCACTTCGAGAACCCTTTGATGTTTTATTAATATATCTTTTGCCATGGTGGTGGTTTTAGGGCTAGAAGCACGCTGCTTCTAATCTTGTCTCCACCTCCATTGGTTTTTCTTAAAAAAAGGGTTGAATTAATAAATAAATTAACTAAAAAACAAAATAAATATCTAATTCTATATGCATAAAAGCACACAACCATCCAAGAGGTAGGATATGTTTTATTTATTATGAGGAATGGGGTTTTGGTTTCTCTTGGTGTTTTCTCTCTTTGTTCTTCGTGTCTACGGCTAGCACCGGTCCCGGTTCAAGAAAAGTTTGTGTACATGAGATTCGAGAGCTTCTGCTTGTGAGCTTCATGGAATCTAACTCTTAAGGAGACTAACTAAGTAAGTTTTTATTTGTTAAAATAAAATTGTTTTAAAACTCTATCAATGGTTCTTGTAAAGTTCATATTCTGAATTCGAGAAAGTTTTAACCGGTAATTTCGCCTTTGCTATTATATTTTCTTTGACAATTCCCATCAATGCACTCAATGAGGCAGCAGAAATCATATAATGAATACCATTTTGAGCTCAAAGGCTACCCAGAGTGGTACTCTAAAGAGTGAAGGAAGACTAACCAAGTTTATATGGGTGATGATGCAAATAATGAACAAGAAGAACATAATGAAAATACTGAAGATGGAAGGCTGACAAATACAACAAATTTAGGAGCTATGCCACCCCAACATCTCAACTTCCTCGTTCAAGAAGTATATAAGATTATGAGGGGAGAAATATTGATGGGATTCCACTAACTAAAACCAGAGGAGAAGATTTTACAGCTTTTGTAGGATTCATAGGTAATGATCCTAAACACTACACTAATAATGATATGGTGGATTAGATAATAGATAGTGGGGAAACATCCCACATCTGCTCATGTTTATCTTTACTTTAGAATGTTAGGCAGATTCTTAATCAACATTTGGTTATCCTACCTGATGGTACAAATAACAAGTAAGTAACATTGGTGATACAAGTTTGTAGAATGTGTTAATTTTGAAGGATGTGCTGTACCTACAGAACGTTCATTTTAATTTGTGGTCAGTGGGAAAATAGTTAATTGACATAAAGGTTACCATAAATTTCAAGCCTAACTATTGATGTCTACAGGCGCTACTGTGCTAATTACTTCATCACCATATTGGATGATTTCACACAAGCTACTTGGGTTGTACTTTTACAAAACAACGCCCGAATTGTTTCTAAAATTAGAATTTTCTTGCAAATTTTAGAAACACAGTTTCACACAAGAGCTCAAATCAAGAGGAGTAATAATGGATCTGAATTTGAGAACAAAGATTGCACTAACCTATTACAACCAAGGGCATAACACACCAGAAAAACTGAGTTTATACTCCTTAACAAAATGACAATGCTAATGCTGAAAGGAAACAAATGAAACTATCAGAAATAGCTAGAGCATTCATGTTCCAAGGAACATGCCAAATAAATACTGGGGAGAAGCTATACAGATGGAAGTTGCTATTTGTAATGTACTGCCATGCAAAATGCTAAAGTGGAAATAACCACACTTCATGTTTTATGGAGCAAAGCCTAAATATAGCAACTAAAAGGTTTTTAGGAGCATGTGTTTTTTCATAGATAAAAACCTTACAAGGACAAGCTTGTACCTAGAGCACATGAAGCAATTCTTCTAGGTTTTTTACCTTGACAGAGAGGCTGGAAAATACTTGATGTCAACACAAACAAGATAGTAATTTCGAGGGATGTAATGTTCCAAGAGTCTATCTTCTCATTTTCCACTAATAAGAATCTTTCTATATCACCAAGGGAATGCAGAACATGGGAACACAAGAAAAACTACAAAGTTAATAAAGTAAGCTAATCTTGAACCTAGGGTGACCAATGAAGGGAAAGAAGAACCAGGAGAAAACAAATATGGTTAAATGTCTATGTTACTCAAGCTGTCAATGTACCAACTCAAAATAAAACATTCATGAGCAAAGTTCATATGTCAAAAGAATCTAGGAACTACATATAAGATGTTCAAGATCCCAAGTGGGTTGCAGCAATGGAGGAAAAGTTACAGGACCTCATCCCAAAGTAGAGCTTGACATCACTGCCAATCTCATATAACAAGGCGTGATGTTAGGGTGCCTCTAGATGTCGTTTGCAATCTTGAGGGGTTAAAGGGTTTTCCCCCCAAATCTTAAAACAGAATTGATGAACCTCCTCCTGGGGCCTTTGCCATTTTCATAAGGCAAATTGAGTAGTGGTTTAAACTTCCTCTAAGTCGCGCTCTGTCTTCTATTCAATGGGTGTTGAATTTATCATGAGCGTAGATATCCCATAATTCGTGACTTGAAATGGCCAACATAGCCAAGTTGTGCTCAAATGTAGAGTTTTGGATGGATTGGACTGTCTTTCACTGCTTTTGTGTTTTGATTGGTCCGCAAATTGGGTTTCTAGTTTACTAGGGAGTGCGTAGGCTAAGAAAGCCCATGCTTTTTATGAAGGTCGACTCTATTAAGAAATTAAAAGACTGCTAGCTTTACCTTGAGCTTGATAATGAAAGCCAGCACCTTGGTGATTTGTACCCAAAAGGGGGATTTCGCTTCCCTATCAAGTGGAATGCAGATCTTAGTAATCTGGCTTTTTGTAAGTGGAATTGTTGTCTGTATCCCAGGCAAGCCTATGTCGTGTATATCTTGGAGTCCATGTTTGTTGAAAGGAAGGTGTCTTGGTAGGATGCCACATCCAACATTTTTTATGATGACATTCGTTACATGTTGATAAATAACGTGTTCAACCCAACATGAGTTGAACTGATTTAGTAGAGCAGACTCAGTTGTGATAAGAAGTTTTGATCATGACAAATTATCTCAGTTAGAATAATTAAATCGATAATGATGTTCAGTTTGCTAGACTAAGTTGATTAGCATGTTGAATAAACTCAAGGGTAGGGTTATTTAATTTGGCTGGCATAGTTCTATGACTTAGCTCGGTGTGTCTTTTGTTAAATAGTTACTTAGTGTTTTGGACTAAGTACTGCTCACTCAGCTCACGTTATTTGGTAGATATCTAAATTTGGTCTTTATATAGCTGATTTAAATATAACTCTTGAGCGCACGTCATTTGGGGAAATAGAATATTGTTGTTGATCTTCAAATATAGGAAACAACAAATATAAATTTATGGGCTCATGGAATCAAATCAACCAATCCTTCTATAAACATTAAACACCAATCATAAGAGTTCATGCCCAAATTTCAAATTTCGAAAAGCAAATGTACATCTTAAAATGATTTGCTACACATCAAATCATAATTAGGCCTTCTTCAAAAAAAAAAAAAAAATTCATAATTAGGCAATTCTGACAATCATATATTAACAATTTATTTCAAGATTTATGGAATGGAAAGCAAGCCTTGTTAAACTTATAAAGGGATAGTCAGAATTGCCTAATTATGATTTTATGTGTAGCAAATGATTTTAAGATGTTCATGTTCGCATCTTGTGAGTTTGATACTTGCTTGTATGTTTGCATCTTGTGACTTTGAGCTTCATTATTTTTTATTAATGAAAAGAGGGGTGGATGTTATGTAGGCAAATGGATGTGTCAACCTAGTTGAGATGTCCGCCCCAAAATTTTCACCCGTCCCAACCTTTTTTCCTTTGGAGGGACATGCGATTCCTCCGGAGGTTTTTCAAAAAATAACTTGTAAAGAGATAGAAGAGTTTTTCTTAATAAAGCTTTAACTTGAATAAAACAGAGGGTTCTCGTTAACGAAGTCGTAGTTATCAAATTTATTAAAGGTGAAACATCAAACTGCTCATAATGAGATCCTAGAACAGCAAAAAGTAAATAAGCAATCACTTCAAGATCAGATTTACAAAGAGAAGTGAAATCCATCACTGAAAATAAAATCCACTTCAATTTTTGTTAAACATGAACTTTGGACTAGTTCTGTAGCTTCAACGGTCCACAGCTAATCAATAAATAAATTGAACTTTGAGACAGTATTAATCTAATTATAATAAACCACATTAAAGTATTTCAACCAAGTCAAGCATTAAGTAGCACCACAATTACGAAATTACCTTAAGTTAATTGGTGTGAGAATTGAACATCACGATCCAGTTCCAATTCTTTGGTTTCATTCCATTGATTATAGTAGACTTTTCGCCGGCAACACTATGCATTCTTTTGAAACCTCCAACATCAGATGAACCACTCAAATCTGCACATATAAGTTAATGAACATCATGACTAGATCTGTATCAATATATTCGAATTTATTAATCAACTTTTTCCACAAAATTTAATGAAAAAATCAAATTCGGTAGAATTAGTACTAATAGGCTCATAGTTGTAAAATATAACAAAGTAAACAAGGTATGACTACTAGTTATCTCCTTTATTTGCTCTCACTACAGTAAAAAAAAAAACCATGGAGAGAAACCCTACCCTAACCCGCACCCATCCCGCCCCCCTACACAGCCGCCACCATCGCCCATCAACCAACCTTTTCCGATCGGACACCAGCCGCCGTCAGCCCCAACACCGAAACCCCTTCCATGAGCCAACCCGAAATCGCCAAACCACAAACCCTCGCCGTAATCCCTTTTATGTGCCCTTTACCGCCACTTCGCAGGTTAGAGATTCAAATCCTAATCATATTGCCAACACCAGAAATCCGACAGCGAACAAGATCTATTTTGAGAATTTTCCGAATGGTTACGATGCGCTAGCCCTGAAGAAGGTTTTTGGGAGATTTGGAGTTTCTGGCTGGGTGTTTGTCGCACAAAAGAGAAACGCCAGGAACTTGAATTTTGGGTTCATTACGATTGATGAAACTGTTCCGTTTTATGAAGCTTTGAACAAGATGAACTCTGTTGAAATTGGGGCGGTTCGACTGCGGGCGTATAAGGCAAGATACTCGAGGCCTTTGAATGTTCAGAAAATCCAGGAGCCGATCCGAAAGCCATCTAGGCGTGTGAACCGAGTGTTTCACGAATCACCTCGGGATGGGAGATCATATGTTGCTGTCGCGACCCCTCATCGTAATTCTATAGAGGAGGCGAGTAAGGGGCAGCCTAAGATTGTGACAAGCCCAATGGATAAGAATGAGTCACAGAAGAGTGAGGAGTGCATGGTGCAGTCTACCTCATGGAAAGATAAGGCCTGCCTGATTCGGCTTCACAATATATCTCATATTCGAAATATATATGATTTATTGTGTGAGCGTGGTTTTGATGTTGAATTTGCCGCTCCTTTTGGTGGGGAGTGCGTGATTGTCTCCTTTATTACAGGAGATGCGATGAGTAATTTTGTTAGCATGAATGGAAGGTTCTCAGCCACCTTATGTTTTCGGTTGAGCGTCTGTCGGGGAATTTTATTCCCTCTGAGTGTGTCATGTATCTTGATCTCATGGGTATTCCACCAACTATTATATGTGAATCATTAGTTCGCAGCCTTGCTGGGAGATTTGGTCGGCTGGTGGCTATGGAGTGCAACTTGGAAAGGCCGGATCGATTGGATGTGATTTCTTGTTTAGTGTCAGTTCCTATAGGCACTATGAGCCACAATCTGAAGTTAGCAGTGGGGAGAGGGAGATTACGATTTACACTTCTATGCACCAGGCCGTTAGCTGTCCGAGGTGTCAGGAGGATTACTATAGCTCAGAGGACGAGTCGGATGAGGGTTCAATGGCGGATAGGATATCTGAAGAAGTGGCTATATCGGAGGAAGATTGTGACACGAGAATGTTGCGGGATAACGGTATATTGGAAAATTCTACCTTATGGGAGCCAGATGGTAATGAGAGTGCGAACTCGGCGGCTAGTGGAAACTCGGAGACTGGCAGATTGTCTGGATCGTCGGGGCCGGACGTGGCAAATAGAAATAGGGTGATAATGAATGCCCAGCTTACAGAACCACAAGAGAATGAGGCTAGAATGGTCGTTAGAGTGGGTGAGATGCTAGGGCTGTTTTAGGAGCAACATGTGTAGCAAATTGTGCAGGTACTGGAGGAGCCTAGAGTTTGAATAGCCCATCTAAATCGAGGTTTGGTACACGTTTCTTTATGTCAGTAAATCTTCTTTCTTGGAACTGTTGTGGGGGGCTCACGAATGGAGCAAAGCAATTTTTTGTTCGTTCGTGTGTCCGCAAATGGTCCTTGCATGTTGTTGTGTTAGTGGAGACGAAGGTGTCGGATATATCAGAGTTGATTGTGAGGAAATTATGGGGCCATAATGATTTTTCATATTATTGTGTTTCTGTTCAAGGTTTGTCGGGAGGGTTAATTGTGTCATGGAACTCTAAAGTAGTTAGGGGTACAGTTAGAGCGGTTGGTTTAAGATGGTGTATTCTGAGCTCGGTCGTGAACCAGGTTGATATTGATATTGTATGCTTATATGGGCCAGTCACAGCTGTTGAGAGGAATCAATTATGGGTTGAATTGTTGCCCCTTATTCGGGATGTTGGTAATGTATTGTTATGTGGTGACTTTAATGAAATTCTTCATTATTCGGAAAGAGCGGGTGGGAACGGGATTGTTTCTAATTCTATGTTAAGATTCCAAGATTTTGTGAATGAGAGTGCGTTGTATGATGTTCCTTTAGTTGGAAGGGACTATACGTGGAGTAACAGTCAGTCCTTTTCGAGGATCGATCGTGTGTTGGTGTCAGGTGGTCTATCAGATAGCTGGCCGAATTTACAACTCATGACGGTAGACTAAACCCTATCGGATCACTTACCCATTATTTTCCAGTCGCATACTTCGAGGAGACGGGGAAGGAGAATAGATAGATCGCTAAACTGTTGGTGGAATGTTGATACTTTTTTGCCATTTATCACTAGTAAGTGGCGTTCTATTTGTGGTACGGCTGGGTGTAAGAATAGAGATGTCGATTACAAGCTGCGAAAATTATGGGGATTTATCCGTCCTTGGCATTCGTCTAATTTTGGTCAATTGGATAGTAGATTGAAATCGTTGGAAGCCCGGGTTTTAGAGTTGACTGACTCTAGTATGGGTCGGCCTTTGGATGCTTCAGCCGTGTCTGAATTACAAAATGTGAAAACTACATTGTTTCAGGTTAGACGGAACCAAGAAAAAATTCGGCACCAACAGTCAAGAGTGAAGTGGACTTTATTGGGCGATGACAATACTGCATTTTTCACCGCATCTCTTCGGCTAGGTTTAGAGGTAATTGGATTTCACAGTTGGAAATTGGTGGGAGAGTCACTAACGATCCTAAAGAGATCACAGCTACGATTTCAAACTACTATTTGAACCTATTTTCGGAAACTACAGTTATTCCGTTTGATTTGGAAAGGCTAAAGTTCAGGACGGTCGATGCATCGGAGAATTGTCGCCTAGTTGAACCATTCTCAGAAGCCGAGATATGGGATCCAGTTTGTTCCTGTAATGAGGGGAAGGCGCCTGGACCTGATGGGTTTAATTTTTTCTTTTACAAACTATTTTGGGGTGAACTGAAGCATGAGCTAATGGACCTATTTGCGAAGTTTCATGCAACGGGACGGCTGCCGAATGCTATTAAATCGTCATATATAGTCCTAATTCCTAAGGTACCAGGTTCTTCTTCGTTGAATAATTTTAGACCAATTGCCTTGATCCATGGTATATATAAAATTGTGTCTAAGGTGCTGGCTAAAAGACTACAACCATTGCTACCTAAATTGATATCAGAAAATCAATTTGCGTTCATTAAAGGTCGTAATATTCATGAATGTTCGTTCATAGCCTCGGAGATTATCCATTCGGTTCATAAGAATCGTCAACCATGCTTCGCTATTAAGTTAGACTTCCATAAGGCTTATGATTGTGTTTCGTGGAACTATATAAACGCGGTTTTTAGACAAATGGGTTTTGAGGAAAGATGGGTTCAATGGCTTGACAACTGTAGAAGGAATTCGGTCACTTCAATTCTGATCAATGGGACGCCATCGGAACCAATTAAATTAGCTAGGGGGGTTAAACAAGGCAATCCTATTTCCCCGTTTCTTTTTGTTCTGGCGAGTGAGGGACTGAAACTAATGTTTGAGGAGAGTATTCGAATTGGCCTATTACCGGGTTTTTGGGTTGAAGGTTCAGAGAAGGACATGTCTATCCTGTAATTTGCTGATGATACGCTATGCTTTTTACCGGCAGATGAGTCTCTATTACCCATTTTTGTTAGAATTTTGCGATGTTTTGAGTTGATTTCAGGCCTGAAAATTAATTTTAATAAGAGCTCTATTATGGGTATTCATGTACAAGAGACGGTCGTTTCATCTTGTGCAGGAGTCCTGGGATGTCGAGTGGAGAACTTTCCGATTACCTATCTTGGAACCCCTCTCAGCGTTAGGCGTGTTCCCGTTTCCTCTTGGAACCCATTGATAAGCAAGTTTCAGAGTCGATTAGCGAGTTGGAAAGGACAATGTTTATCCTATGCAGTACGAACGGTGCTTGTGAAATCGGTATTATCATCTCTTCCAATCTTTTTGTTATCATTGAATAAAATGCCAGAAGCGGTAATTACGAAACTTGAGCAGCTGATGCGAAATTTTTTGTGGAGGGTGATTCAACTACTATGGGCATTAGTAAGGTTAGTTGGGCGATGATTGTCCTACCCAAAAATCTTGGGGGCCTCTACATTAGGAACTTAAAGTTAGTTAATTGTAGTTTGTTGATGAAGTGGGTATGGAAGGTTAGGAGTGCTGATCATGGGTCATTATGGTATGAGATTTGCGTTAGACGATACAGGTTTGATTCATGGTGGTCCATTGGAAACTACGATTCATCTACATTGTCATATACTTGGAGAGGAATTATAGCATGTTGTATTAGAGGTGGGGAGTGGTGGGAATTTTTTAGGTCGAGCATTCGGGTTGCTATTAGAAGTGGGGAAAATTGCCCATTCTGGCATGACAACTGGACGGTAAATTCGGAGTTGGCGGTCTTGTTCCCTGACCTATATCGATTGAGTAATAGGAAATCGTGTTCGGTGGCCGAGGGGTGTCATTATCTCTTCGGGTCATCGGCCTTTTTGCGGCCTTTTTGGAAACGGAACTTAAGGATCTCAGGACAGGAGAGAGGTGCGGAACTTCGAAATTGGATCAGTATAAGCTGTCCGAGCTTGTTTCTAGAGGGTGACAACGAGTTGGGGCAGGGTCAACGGTAGCCTATCTTTTCAGGGACGGCTGATCGGTTTATTTGGGAGTTGGGGGAGAAGAAGGTGTACACGACAAGCTCCTTTTGTATGGGCTACTATAGTACGCCAAAATGGCCAAAGCCGAGGCTCGACTTTTCGATAATATGGGAGGCATGTGTGACCCCGAAAGTTTGCTTTTTTGGGTGGCTTGTTTTTCATGGAAGATTACCAACAAAAATGTTCCTTTTCCTCCGGGGCTGCCAACCTATAACAGACGGTCAAAGCCCATTTTTGTGATTTGGAGGAGACTATGGATCACGCCCTGCTCCATTGCATTGACAGCTATAAGGTGTGGACGCAGGTGATGAGATTGCTCGGTATCTCGCTGCCTATACCATGGAAGGCGGTGGATTTTCTGGCCATGTGGCGCGGCTTCTTTGCTGATGGAAGGGGTAGAGAGTTCGGAACGGCGCTATGGTTCTTAATTGCTTGGGCACTATGGAAATGAAGGAATAAATTTATTTTCGAAGGCAGGATGGGCTCAGAAGACATTATTGGATCATGCATTCATTTATGTTGGTTCATCTTTAAAACTAGGAGGCGTGATGTTAATTTTGTTACTTCTGTTGTATTTATTTTCCCGAACTTGCTACTCTCGTGTAATTTATTTACTCATGTTCTCGCCTTGAGACCGTGAGTTGATTTTTATTTAATAAAAGAGGGGTAGGTGTTTTATAGGTAAGCGGGGAAACCAGCCTAGCTGGGGACTCCGCCCCGAAATTTTCACCTGCTCCAAACTTTTAGCCTTTGAAGGGACACAATGTTCCTTCGGGGGTTTTTCAAAAAAAAGGTATGACTACTAGTTATAGTTTTCGGATTTCTTTTGCCAGACGATTACATATTGCATTTAATAAGAGACAAATATTTCAAAATCATAAAATATGGGCAAAAACAATAATTTTGTATAGAAATTAAATTAAAATTTCAAAATTACATGAACTTTAATCAGAAAATGTAATTGTGATTTGTTGATAATGTTTGTGTATATGCTTATACAGACGAGGAGAAGCATTTTCAGCTACTAGAACTGCTGTGTTAAAGCGTACTATAACTGGCAATTGTATGGTCCGAGTCAGTTGTAATGATATCGCAGTTTGGAGCAATCATCTTTTTTACATTTGTCTCCCTTCATTTCTGACTAAAGCATATGTTGTAAATTGGTGGCACTGATTAATTTTAATGGACTCCGGGTGAAGAAGCGTCGGAGAAAGGAAGAGAGGTAGTCCAAAGAAGAAACTGGTTGTCAAAGCCGATCTTTGTTTTTCAGTTGGTCGGATCGTTCGATTCTTGAAGAAAGGCCGGACCTTGCCACCAAGCTCGAGTATCTCAGCTCAGCACAACCTCCTTTTCCAATGTATTTCACAAACTCACTTCCATAGGTCATCAACCAAAGCTTTTTCAAGCTCTGTTCTCCCTTGCTCCTGGCAGATAGTTTGCTCTAGCTTTGTATCTAAAATGCTACAGCCGAGTGGTAGCACAACATGAAGACGTTGGCCCATCATCACGGATCAGTCGAACTTCATGCTGAAGGAGGTTCACTGATCCCTGCCGTTTTAAGATTTGAGGCAGCAGACACTGAATAGGTGTTGTTCCCTTTAGTTGGTTGTTCTTTGCCATGTGTGTGGCTTATTTTATGATTTTGCTTCCGGTAAGCATTGCATTAAGCTTCTGAAAAGCTTTTCTTTTTCTTTTCCTTTTTTATATTTTTGTACACCTTTTCTTTTTTTAACAATATACTCAACCAGATTACCGGCCTCAGTTTTTAATTAAAAAAAAAACTATGTGCTGACTAAAAGTAGGGTGGACTCAATTATGTCGAAACCCTGAATTGAAAATATATTGCTTTCTAATATATGGAAGTTTCACCTATTCAACAGATATACCAATTGATATCAAAAAAACCCTAGCCGCCCCTCTTTCTCTCTTGGCCTCTGCTAAATCCTTTTCAAGCTTTCGTTGAGGATGAAGGAGAAAGTCTTGTCTTTCTTCTTCCTCCTCCCCTATTTAAGAATTTTCATGTTTTTCTTTTATGTCGAATAATCCGTTGCTGTTTTCTTTAGTTTCCACGACGAGAACGGCTTCATCAATCATGGATCTGGTGCTACACATCTCAATCTTGATAGTTAGATTAGACTTCATCCGCCATTAGATAAGATATTTTCATGATCTTTCATAGTAGGTAACTAGATTTATCTTCTTTAAGCAAGATCATTCTAGATCTGAAACAATGGTTGATGTTGTGGCGTAAACAGAAGTTCTTATGGTTGTGGATCAAAAACTTTAGTTAAGATTAAGAAAATATATATTTCAACGTTTATTTTTTATTATTTTATTTTTAGTTTGTCTTGTCATGTGGCTTGTTTGTCTTGTGTAAAAGCAGGTTTTATTTGTTTGTACTGGTTGTTTCTGTCCGGTGTTTTAACTCCGGTTATATGTTTAGAGTAGTTTTTGAATGTCTATGTTGATCGGTCTACGAATCTTGCTGCATAATTGCTAGTTAGAGCAGCCGATTCTTCCACATGTAGGGTAATTTGTCCACCTTTGATTAAAGATGTTATTGGTTCCGATTTGATTTAATAGATTATATTCTTCATTCAAAAAAAATAGATTGCTTTTCTTAGTTTGGTGAAAGTGAGGTATTTCCTAATGGCCTCATTTCTAGAGAGTGAGTTTTTTCTGGCTTTCTTGGAATCAAAATAATTGCTTAAGGAAGAACTGGTTCTATTAGGAACACCCATTAACTACTTAAGTATTTAATAAGCATTAAGTATGAGAGCCATGAGAGTCGAGAGAGCCTATCCCCCTAACCCTAGCCGCCGCCCCACCGTAACCACCACCACCACCCACCTTAACCGCTGACACCCAAACCCTTTCCCCTTGCCCTATCTCCAATCCCTAGCGATCCCCTATTCCCACAAACAGCCATTCGGCGAGTCTGATCTTTAAACTCAACCCAAACCTTGCTATCCTAAAACTTACTATTTAGTCCGTAATAACCTGAGTAACATCGATGATGCCGACCCTCATTCGCCGGTTTCAATTCAGGAAAAAGTTTTCTTTGAGAATTTCCCTAATAGGTATGATTCACTAGCCATGAAGAAAGCTTTTTCCAAGTACGGAGTTACCGGATGGGTCTATGTAGTGAAGAGGAGGAATGCAAAGAACCTCAGTTTTGGTTTCGTTAGCCTTGATTGATGCAGCGGAATCAATCACAAGACAAGAAAACAACTCTACTATTCACAATTCTTCTAGATTGTAAATAAAAGAGGGTTCTAAGAACCCTAAATTCTTCAAGATTTAGAGTAATTAGGAGAAATAGCCGCAGCCAATATTATTCAATAAAAAGATGTCGAATTGTCTGTCAAACACGCCTATAAATAAGGTATACAGGCTAGGGTTAAAACCCTAGAAAAAAGAAAAGCACACAAACTTTTAGAAAATTGCAATTAAGTCCCTGAAAAGAGAAAAACGCAAAATTAAGGGCCTGCATGGCAAAATTAGGGCCCGATACGCCATGAGCGTTGCTCGTTGGGTCGTTTCCGATAAAAAAGTGTCTTGAAACATCAAAATCTGTCCCAAAAATCTAAAATGAATAGTAACCGAACTAGCCACTTTTATCAATTTTCTCCAAGTACACTAATGCCCTCTCATCTACATCTTCCTCCCCTAGCTGGAAAGAATTCGCCCTCGAATCGTCATCATCTGAAGTATCACCAGTGAAAGGAATGAGATTCTTAACATTAAACATGTCAGAAGTGCGAATATGACTCGGCAGCTTCAAACGATATGCATTCGGGTTAATCTTTTCAATGATCTCCACTGGACTGAACTTCTTTGCCGAAAGTTTGTTGTACTCTCCAACCGAAAAACACTCTTTTGTCAGAACAGCCCAAACAAAATCACCCACATTGAACTTCACATATCTGCGCTTCCTATCAGCATCTTCTTTATATTTATCATTGGCTCTCAATAGATTTTCCCGCACAACTTCATGGACACTATAAAGGCTGTTTACAAATTCTTTTGCCTTGCCATGATGACAAATCTGGTCAGGCATAGGTAACAAATCGAGGGGACTGTGAAGAAGTATAGAATAAATGATAGCAAATGGACTAAATCCAATACTCCAGTTAATAGTATGATTATGAGCAAATTCAGCCTGACTGAGCTTCATATCCCAACTCTTCCCATGCTCGCTAACCAAGCTCCGTAACATATTACCCAAAGAGCGATTGACCACTTCCATTTATCCATCGGTCTGGGGGTGATAAGCACTACTGACGTTCAACTGTGTGTTGACCATCTTCCACAAATTATGCCAAAAGTGAATAAGAAAGTGTGTATCTCGATCTGACACAATTGACTTCTGTAAACCATGCAGTTTGTAAACCTCTCTAAAGTATAATTGAGCAACTTTAACAGCATCGGTAGTTTTCTTACACGGAATAAAGTGCACCATCTTCAAAAAATGATCAACCACTACAAAAATAGAATCATTACCTCGCTGAGTACAAGGCAATCCAAGCACAAAGTCCATGCTCACATCCTCCTAAGGACCAGAAGGAACAAGTAGTGGTCTATATAACCCGACATTTATGGCAGCTCCATTAGACACTTGGCAGATTCTGCAATGCTGCACAAACTTGTCAACTTCCTTTTGTATAGACGGCCAAAAATAAGCTAATTGCACTAACTATAAGGTCCCATCTCTCCCCACATGACCTTCACCATGTAGCTCTTGGATAATATTCAACCACAAGCTACAATCAAGAATGCATAACTAATTCCCTTTGAATAGGAAACCATTCTGTAACACAAACTCGGTCCTCTCTCTGGATGACACCCTTCTCAACACCACAACAAAATATGTGTCAGTGTAATAAAGATTAGTAAGGGATTCAAAACCAGGTACCTCAACTACTAAATGAGTCATTAATACTCGTTTTCTGCTCAATGCATCTGCTACTTTATTAGTGACTCCGGACTTTTGTTTCACAACAAAAGTAAATTGCTGTAGATAAGCAAACCATGAGGTATGCCGTATCGAAACTTTGTCCTGACCATGAATATGCTTCAAGGCCTCATGGTCCGAAAATAGTATAAACTCCCTCTGAAAGAAATAATGTCTCCAGTGTTTGATGGCTTGCATGACATCATAAAATTCCACATCATAAGTGCTATACCTCATTTTGGCTCCTGTTAACTTCTCACTGAAGTATGCGATTGGCCTCTGGTTTTGACTCAACACTGCTCCAATTCCAATCTTTAACGCATCGTAATGCAATTCAAAAGGCTGATGAAAATCCGGTAAGACAAGGATCGGGGCTATCGTTAGCCGGTGTTTTATCTCTTAGAATGCCTTATTTGCGTTGGCTGTCCACTCAAATCTCCCATTCTGCTTAATGCAGTCAGTAATAGGGGCCAAAATACCACTGAAATGATGAATAAACCTCCTATAAAAATATGTCAGCCCATGAAAACTATGCACTTCTGTGACCGTCCGCGGTTGAGGCCAAGCTCGAACTGCCTCTATTTTTGACTCACAAGCTTCATACCTTGATCAAAAATTACATATCCCAAGAACAACACACTTCGAGACATAAATAGGCACTTCTTATGAGCTGTCTAAAACCTCTCATTCCTCAAAACAGACAACACTTCTCTCAAATATGTTAAATGCAAATTAGGCTCATCACTAAAAATTAGAATATCATCATAGTACACAATAACACATCCCAATAAAAGGTCTCAACACCTGATTCATAACTCTCATAAAAGTGCTAGGGGCATTTGATAACCTGAAAGGCATAACCATCCACTCAAACAACCCTTCTCTAGTCTTAAAGGCAGTTTTCCACTCATCACCAGGTCTAATACAGATCTGATGATAACCACTCTTCAAATCAAGTTTAGTAAACACAACAGCACCACTAAGTTGGTCTAACAAATCATCCAAATGAGGAATAGGGAAGCAATACTTGACTGTGATCTTATTAATGGCTTGACTATCAACACACATCCTCCACGTGCCATCCTATTTGGGAATCAACAAAGCAGGTATTGCACATGGACTCAAGCTCTCCCAAATGAAACCCTTCGCCAGTAACTCCTCAACTTGCCTCTGCAACTCCTCATACTCTGTCGAGCTCATTCTATAATGGGGTCTATTAGGCAAAATAGCCCCAGGCTCCAAGTTAATCTGATTTTGAATGTCTTGCAAGGGAGGTAACTCATCCGGTAGTTCGACTAGAAAGACATCCTAAAACTCTTTGAACAAGGGTTTTACTAACTTAGGGACTACAACCACCACTTCTTTCACTGCTCGCACCCCTACTAAATACACCGCCCCAGCCTTCTTCATCTCCACTTTAAACTATCGACGGGTTAACATATTACTTCCACTACTCTTCTCCTCCTTTTTGGGAAGCAATGCTATCTTCATTCCATTCCACACAAAACTATAAGAGTTAGCAGTTCTATTATGGTTAACCCCTTTATCAAACTGCTAAGGCCTACCTAGTAAGAGGTGACATGCATCTATATTAATCACACCACACCATACCTCATCCTTATACTTCTCACCCATGGAGAAAGGAACTAATACCCATTTATTCATCGAAATGTCCCCTCCATGCTTTAGCTAAGCCAGTTTGTAAGGACTTCGATGTTTTTCTGTGGGCAACTCTAGCTTTCGCACTGCCTCCAAGGAGATAATATTCTCACAACTACCCGCATCAATTATGTACTTATAGACCTTCCCTTTTATGGTGTAAGTGGATTGGAAGATATTATTCTGCAACCACTGATCATCATTCACACATAGGGTTCGGAAAGATCATCGCTCGACCAAAGCTGTCCGATATCACCTTCTACCACAATCTCTTCATTCACCTCCTTGTCTCCCTCATCAATGTTATCTTCACCCACTCCTTCCTTTCCCGTTTCATTATCAGTTATCATTGCCCTCTTTTCCGAGACCTTGCAGTTTATATCCTTATGCCCAATTTGACCACACTTAAAACACCTTAGTTGACTATAACTCGGATTAGGGTTTTCTACTGCTGGGGAAACCTCCTTATTACCTATTGTTTCCATAGTCTTAAACCTTCCACCGCTGCTACTGCCTCCTTTCAAAACATTCACAACCGTTGAACAAGTTCTCTTTTCTAAACCTAGAGCCCTTTGGTGAGCCTCCGACATAGTAAGTGGATCAAAATTGTTAACCACTTCTCGCAATTGTTCACGTAACCCCCCAATATACCTCGATACTAACTGCTCTTCTATATTATATATATCATTCCGTGACTCCAATTACTAAAACTTTGTTGGGTATTCTTCAATAGAACGCCCTCCCTGTTTGAGGTTTTGCAACCTCTAATACATAAGGCGCTGAAAATTGTAGGGTAGGAATGTGGCTCTCAACTGTTTCTTTATCTTTTCCCATGTCACAATCTTAGACTTACCCATGAAAACCCTAGTGTTCTTGACTTGTACCCACCAAGCCATTGCTCTATCTCTCAATCGAGTCGCCACTAGTTGTACCCGCTAATTCTCCGAAACTCCCTTAAATTCCAGAACTTCTTCTACTGCCGCCAGCCAATCAAGAAACTCTTCAGGTTGAAGGATTCCCCTAAATTTTAGAATCTCAATCTGCATGCCAGACTCCCAAGTCGATCCTCGATGGCTCGCTCTTGGCGATGACCACCATACTCAGATCGCCACTCCTCATCACTTTCATTCCCTAGGGTTTCATCACGAGGTCGTTCGTTGATGATATGCATCCCTCTGCACTTGTTATTGATCCCATCAAGTCTCGCATCTAATGCCTCTAGCATGGACATTACTCGTTCAATAAAAGTCCCTATCCTCTAATCAACAACCTCTGCAACCCGATGCCTTTCTTCGTCTTTAGTAATCTCGGCCACACTTCATTATTTTCTTGGTTGTGCCATAGTATGTGAAGGCTTTAGTACCAACTGATGTAGGAGAATCAATCACAAGACAAGAAAATAACTTTATTATTCATAATTCTTCCAGATTGTAAACAAAAGAGGTTTCTAAGAACCCTAAATTCTTCAAGATTTAGAGTAATTAGGAGAAGTAGCCGCAACCAATATTATTCAATCAAAAATTGTTGAATTGTGTGTCAAATAGGCCTATAAATAAGGTCTAGAGGCTAGGGTTAAAACCTTAAAAAAAGAAAAGCACACAGACTTTTAGAAAATTACAATTGAGTCCCTAAAAACAGAAAAACGTAAAATTAAGTGCCTAAATAGCAAAATTAGGGCATGATATGGTGGGGCTCATGTTTATGCTATGAGCGTTGCTCGTTGGGCCATTTTCGATTAGGAAAGTGTCCTGAAACATCAAAATCCGACCCAAAAATCCAAAGTGAATAGTAACCGAACAAGCCACTTTTGTCAATTTTCTCCAAGTACACCAATGCTCTCTCATCTACATCATTGATGGATCTCACCCCTTACATGATTTATTAAACAAGCCTAACATTGTCCAGATTGGTGCGGTAAAGTTACGTGTGTTTAGAGTAAGATTCTCAAGGCCTATGATTGTTCCTGATGTTCAGCCCCTGAAACGCAAACAACATACTATAAAGAAGGAATTTTGTAATGCCCCTCATGATGATAGAACTTATGTGGCTGTGGTAGCAAAAACTGGAGCCTCGGTAGGAGAGTCAAATCAAACACAATCAAAAGCCACAGAAAGCTCAGATGAGATCTCCCAAAAGAGTGATGAATTGATGATTCAGCCCACCCCTTGGAAAGATAAGTCTTATCTGATCAAGTTATCTAATATTGCACATATTTGGAACATTTATGACTTGTTAAGTGATCTTGGTTTTAACATTGAGTTTGCTGCCCCAGCTGGTGGTGATAATGTCATTATTTCGTTCTTTTCTATTGATACGATGAGGAATTTTGTGAACCATGAATGGAAGGTGTTGGTCCATTTGATATACTCTGTTGAATGTTTGTCAATGGAGTTTATTACCTCATAATGCATTATGTATCTAGATTTTATGGGTATTCCTCCGACTACTATATGTGAATCTCTAATTCATGGTTTGGCTGCCAGGTTTGGTCATTTGGTTGCTATGGAGTGTGATTTTGAAATGCTGGATCACTTAGACATTGTATCTTGCCTTGTTTTGGTTTTGTTTGGTACTGTGAATTGGAAAATTAAGCTATTAGTGGGCGATAATGAGTTTTTGGTGCATTCTAACCTGAGATAAGGAGTAGGATGTCAACATTGCCAATGTGAATATTCTACCTTTGGAAGTAATTCAGAAAATGCTTCTATAGAGGATAGCATGTCTAAATTGATGGATCAATTGAAGGATAGGGATTGTATCAGTGATCCGATTGTGGGGAGTATGGAGTACCAATCCGAAAATAAACCAACTTCAAGCGAGAAAGTGGACCAAAGCTCAGGAAAGGAGATTCATTCCTCTCAGGATATGTCTAGTTCTAAGGGGCCCAATATCTCAAATAGGAATAGAGTCATTGTTAGAGAAGACGAGTGTGACCAAAGAGTTAATGAGGATATGCTAGTTTTTTAGGTAGGAGAGAAACTCTAATTGTTCGATAACCGAATTTCGGGAATGGTTATTGGGGCATTGAGTTTGGAAGCTTAGATTGTATGTTTTTTTTTAGGTTTTGTTTCTATGATTTATTATGTCGCTTAATTTTATATATTGGAATTGTCGAGGTGGCTTGACTAATGGAGACAAGTACTTTTTTTATCAGGTCATGTGTCCGTAAGTGGAATCTACAATTTATGGTATTGGTCGAAATGAAGGCGGCGACGGTGTCGGATCAGGTGATTAGAAAGTTCTGGGGCCACAATGATTTCCAATTCCATAATGTCCCTGCCAATGGTTTCTCGGGGGGTCTTGTGGGGTCATGGAACTCGAGGTTAATTCAGGGGGTAGTAATTCAATCTTTCGATAGATGATGTATTCTTCATGTTTCTATGAACTAGGTGGATGTCTATGTACTTTACTTGTGTGGTCCTACTAATCAGTTGGAAAAAAACCAGCTATAGCAGACTTTGATTCCACATATCAAGGGACTTGACAGGGTATTATTTGTGGGGATTTTAATGAGGTACTCACTAGTTTTGAAAGATCAGAGGGTGGTGGAATTAGCTCAAATTCCATTGAACAATTCCAGAACTTTGTTAACGAATGTTTTCTCCATGTCATGCCATTTCAAGGTAGAGAATACACATGGTTCAACAGTCAATCCTTCTCAAGGATTGATCGGGTCCTTGCCTCCTGTGAGATATTAGATATGTGGTCGAGGATGAGTTTGAGGACTGTGGAGTCCGCATTATCTGATCATTTTCCAATACTGTTTTCATCTTACTAGGAGACACCAGAATAAGGTATTTTGATCTCTGAATTGCTGGTGGGATAATGATGGTTTTTTTACCGTTCTTGAAGTTGAAGTAGAATGAGATCAGATTATAGGCATTGGATAAGGATATTGAATTCAGAGTGAATTGGTTAAGGGCGATGATTAAACCTTGGCATACAAGAAATTTTGGAAGTCTAGATAACAGGATAAAGGAGCTAGAAAATCATGTACTGATCCTGACATCCACTAATGTGAGACGCCCTATTGATGTGTCTGAGGGCTCCGAGCTTTAAGTTGCGAAATCTGCTATACTTGATTACCGAAGCAGCATAGAAAAATTAGACACCAATAATCTATGGTTAAATGGATGGTCATAGGCAATGATAATACAGCTTTCTTCCATCGAATTCCATCTGCTCGTTATAGGGGGAACAAGATATCCTAGTTAGAGGTAGATGACGTGATGTCCTATGAGCCAGGTGTGATAATTTCGACGATAAGGAATTATTATGTGAAGCTATTCTCAAAACCAAATGAAGTACCCTTCAGTTTAGATGGTCTTGATTTTTGCATGGTTGATGCTACTTTGAATGGTAGGTTAGTTATGCCATTTTTAGAGAGAGAAATTTGGGAGGCATTCTGTTTATGCAACGAAGGAAAAGCACTAGTTCCAGATGGGTTCAACTTCTTCTTTTCTAGGCAATTTTGGGATGAATTGAAAGAAGTTGTTTATCTCATTTTTAACGATTTCCAGGAGTCATCGAAGTTACCAAATTCGATTAAAGTATCGTTCACTGTTCTAATTCCTAAAGTCCCTGGGTCATTGTAGGTTAATAACTATAGGCCGATAGCTCTAATTCACCGAGTTTATAAGATTCTTTCTAAAGTTTTGCCCAGTAGGCTTCAACGGATTCTCCTAGAACTTATTTCAGATAATCAGTTTACTTTTGTTAGGGGACAAAATATTCATGAATGTTTGTTTATTGCTTCGGAGGTCATTCACTCAGTTTAACAAAATAGGCAGCCTTGTTTGTACTTAAGTTAGACTTTCAGAAAGCTTATGATTGTGTGTCATGGTCCTATATTGATGCGGTGATGAGAAGAATGAATTTTGATGAGAATTTGATTAGGTGGCTGGCTATTTGTAAGGAGGACTCTACTACTTTAATTCTTATTAATGGGTCCCCAACTACATTGATTATTCTTCAGAGGGGAGTTAAACAGGGGGATACAATATCTCCCTTCATTTTTGTCCTGGCTATTGAGGGATTGAAAAAACTATTTGAAGCTAGCATTCGGAAAGGTCTCTTACCGGAATTTCAAGTTAGTGGTTCAGATGTGGATATTTCTCTCCTCCAATTTGCATATGATACGCTATGCTTCTTACCTGCAGATTAGTCTCTTTTACCTATTTTCATGCATATATTACATTATTTTGAATTAATATATGGTTTGTGAATTAATTTTATTAAAAGTTCCATTTTAGGAGTCCATGTTAGTGAGTTGATGGTACAGTCATGCGCGGAGCGTTTGGGGTGTAAGGTTGAGAATTTCCAGATTACTTATTTAGGTGCTCCATTGAGCATGAAATGCATTACCATTTCTTATTGCAGTAGTTTGATAGGGAAGTTCCTTGGTCGCCTTGCTAGTTAGAAAGGCCAACGTTTATCTTACGAGGGGAGAGTGGTGCTTATTAAGTCTGTCCTTTCCTCACTTCCAATTTATTTACTGTTGTTGCACAAATTACCAACTTTGGCTAGTGATAGACTTATTCAACTTATGAGGAATTTTTTATGGAAGGGTGATGCAAACTCGAGGGGTATTAGTAAAGTGAGTTGGGACCCCATAACTTTGCCGAAAAATTTGGGGGGTTTGTACATTAGAGATTTTAAACTTGTGAATTGTAGCCTCCTTCTTAAATGGCTATGAAAGCTGAGAACGTCGAGCCCTGACTCCTTGTGGCTTGAATTGTGTGTTAAGAGATATGATTTTGTATCATTGATGTCCGTTGAAAATTATGATGCAACACGCCTTTCGCATATTTGGCATGATATTGTGACTGTATGTATTAGGAATAATGTGTATTAGGATTATTTTAAGGTGTGTATGCGTATCGAGTTGGGAAATGGGTTAGGGGTCTCATTTTCAGATGATAATTGGACTGCAAACCAATCTATTTTGTCTTTATTTCTTGACCTTTATCATCAGTGTAACCAGAAATATTGCTCGATGTATCAGGGCTATCATCAACTGTTTAGGAATAACGGCTTCATGAGGCCATTCTAGAAAAGAACTTTGAGAATTTCAAGCCAGGAACGATGTATGCAGCTGCGATAATGGATTCTTAATAGTTGTCCTTCATTGTTCCCTAGTGAGACAGATACTAGTTCAAGGGAGAATCAACTTGTTTTTTCTTAAGTTGCGGACCGATTTATATGGGAGCATGGTGATAAAAAAAGTTCTGAATTTCGTCCTTTCGCCGTGGCTTTTATCATACGCCGCTTTGGAATAGACCGAATAAAGATTTTATGATGATTTGGGAAGCGTTTATTTTGCCCAAAGTGAAGTTTTTTGGGTGGTTAGCATTTCATGGCCGACTCCATATGAAGTTGTTTCTCTTTAGAAGAAGTTGTCAAGCTGTTACAGATGGAGTTTGCCCATTTTGTGATCAATTAGAGACGGATGACCACGCTTTATTCCATTACATGGGTAGTTTCAGAGTATGGGCTCACTGTTTCAACCTGTTCGGGATCTCAGTTACTATGCCCTTATCGGGTGCTGATTTCCTTTAGTCATGGCATCACTACTTCTCTCCTAGGACACACCGCGAGTTTGGCACAACTCTATGGTTCTTGATTGGTTGGATGCTTTGGAAATGGAGAAATAAATTTGTGATTGAAGGTGTGCTAGATTCGGGTGACCCATTGTACTCGAGTATCTATTTTTGTTGGTTTGTTTTGAAGTGTAATACTAGGTCCATTGGGTTTGCTGTGACTGATGTTTTGAACAACCCAAATTTACCTCTTGCTTGTGATAGACTCGAGTGATCTCACCTTGAGATCCGTTTTATTATTAATGAAAGGGGGTGGGTGTTTTGTAGGCAAGCCGATGAACCAACCTAGTTGGGTAGTCTGCCCTAAAATTTTCGCCCGCACTATTCTTTTCTCCTTTCGATGGGACACATCTTTCAACAGGGGTTTTTTTTTAAAAAAAACTTCTTAAGTGATTGCAAGTGGTAATTGATTTTGAATTGAAATTTTTCAAAGAAGAAACAATACTTGTGATTGAGAGGCTATGGAATAAAAGGCTCAATCTTTTCGAAAGTCGGATATTATGCTGTTTTTGTCGTAGGAAGAGAAAAAGAATACTTTGTTAAATCCATGCGTGGGTTGACAACCTAAATACAACATACATCACCTGAAGTACAAAGATTTTGAAATTGAATTTTACTTTATTTGTGAAATGGTAGGTTCCAAGATACTTTAATATGAGATTGGAAAGACTACCCAATGTGCATTCTTTTCATTATTACCATGAACTACTACATTTATTACTAAAACCACAAACAAACAAAGCAGCATATGCTTAATACCTACTTTATCCAATATTTCTATTCTTACGTGTGCCATGAAATTGTAAACTGTACCGAATAATAGCTAGACATTAGGAATCAATATAGTTAATATCATAGATAAATTAAGGTAGTGTCAGCGGCGAACTTTTTAAAACAAGCGTACGCGGTAAAGCGCGCTAAGGGAAAGTCCTATTTTAGGCGTGATAAAAATATTAATGAAAGTGATGTTCGAGTTGAAATTTTAGTCCAATTGAAGTGTCAAAAGATACGAGATCAAAATTCCGTACTTTAAGATAGAGTCGCCACCCGGTTAAGCTCCACCGGGAATTTGGGTACAATATACCCAAAGGGTGGTTGGACCGTACCTTAAAATAGGTATTCCGAGCTCGGATAATGTTGTCTATTCTTCATTTAATAAATCAAACCATTTATATTTTAATAAAAGTAACTTTAACTCTTATACGATTTAGTTCCGCCTAATTAGAATTTTCGGTTAATAAGATCAATACATCACACGGCGAATCATGCGATAAAGCGATAAAATAAAGCAAATAAATTAATTACTACATGGCTTTAAAAATTCCTATACATTTTTTTAATGCGGAAAAATAAATAATAAGAGACCGAAATTGAGTATCAACCGAACTTACCATCAGATACTCAGTTCCAAACAGGATATATAACCCAAAAGCACGAATAAGCAAGGCACATATAATTTCCAAAGGAAGATCAAAATGAGTTAATTAATAAGTTAACCCTAAAGGGATTTATTGTAAATTTTAGGTGACAAAAACTCCATTTAAAAGCCAAGTTGGGTTATTTAATAAGTTAATTAATTAATTTACTACATTAAAATGACTAAAATTAATTTCAGATCATTTAGAAAATTTTCGGGTGATTAAAAGGACTGAAAATGCAAGAAAAATGGTAAAACAGGGCTGAAAATGCAAGAAAAATACAAACCAGGGACCTGTTTTGAAATTTTGCCCATAGCCACTACAAGGGGTGGCGGCGCCGCTACTACTTGTAGCGGTTGCTCCATAGCTTTTAGAGGCGGTGGCACTCCCTATAGAGGCCCCGAGAAAATTTCAAAAAAGGGAGAGAATGATATTTTTGCAACCAAAAAATCAAAACCATTAAGATTTTAAGTCGATTTCAACAATATTTCAGTAGTTGGACTTAAAATGTAAAAATAATGTTGATTTTATGGATCAGGATGAAAAATACCCAAAAATCGAAGGAAAAGACCCAAGCCTCTACTAATCATGGCGGCGCCGCTACTAGATGTAGCGGCGCCGCTATTGAGTGTAGCGGCCGCGGCTTTGCTTGTAGAGACTCAGGCGATTTCTTCTGATTTTGCGAAAATACCAAATCAAAACGAGCAAAAGGTTCCAAAAACACCACAAAACAACAATAAAAACAAAATGAAATAAAGAAATAATTATTAGAAGTCAGATATGTTACCTTTAGGCGTGAATCCACTCTTTGTGACTTGAATCAACCAAAGCAAGCTCCTTTTTTATGATTTCTTACAAAACCGTGAGGGAAATCAGTGACAGAATGAGTGACAAATTTAGGTAGTATTTGAAAGAAAATAGTCTATAGACCTATTTAATCCATTTTTACAAAAGATTTCTAGTTGACCAAAAATCCCATACTCACAGGTGGTGACTCTACTAGGGACTTTCTTTTTAATTAATATTGAATATTCTTTTCTTTTTCAAAATTTGTTTAAGGATTTGATGATGTTCTAAAATCATTTTTAAATCAAAACTTCTTTATTTCTTATGCCTTTGTTATCCATCATGTAGATTAGAATACTAGGTTAGGGTGCCCGTTATTCACCCGTGAAGCTCACATATATCACTCATGCCCTCAAGGAATCGAGGGTTCTTTGTGAGTGGATCACTCATTTTAACCAACACGTAAACTCCCATGGTAGCACTCATTTAAGGAGTGGTTGAGTAACGTGGAATCAAGGTAAACGATAGCCTCCAACAACCAGTTTGTGACCATGATGGCGTTAGCTTTGCCGTAGTAACTTCCTCTTAGGAATTATCAAAACACGCATGTTTTAAAATTAGGTTGCTTACTCTCTTGCCATTTATTCGCGTTAGAGTTAGCCCCAGATTTTCAAACGGCGCTGCGCGAGAGTCATAAGGTTGGAAGAAGTTTCGCTTATCTAATGCTACTTGCGTTGTGATCATTCATGCGACATCCATGCATAGTCCGCCTATGGCTGACCTTTATTTTATTCTTTCACTTACCTTTGCTCTCCCTTTGCTCGAAGGGGGAATTTAACAAATTGTCTAAGATTGTTTGGGTCCCGAGGAACCGTACCTAGTTCGGTAGGGAATAGCGAGGGATTCACTTGTCTCATTTATTTTAGGGATAAGCTTCGCACCATAAGCCTTATGCTCTTTATCCCTCTATACCACCTTGTGTATATAACATTTATCGCTCAAATAAATGTGCAAACCATTCATTTCATTAATGATTCATTCTTAGGCTAATTAGCTTCTGATTTCTCAACTAGGCCGAGATATCCTTATTGTCATAGTCTACTTTGGTCCAGGCTAGATCGTTGTTCGATTCATCATTCCATGACTTCAAGCTTAGTTTCAGAATTCAAGTTTTTAGCAATGTCTAATCTGCCACCAATTGATGGAGTTTCATCTGAGGGTACTCCTTCTCTTCCTCCCCCAAATGATTAGGGTCAGTCTTGGTTAGGTACTGAGATCGCCTCTTCTATGGTGCAGTTCCTCCGATCTGACTTATTTTGGTCTACCATCTAGGAACTTGTCTATTCTATTTTGTGAGAAGAGCGGGATGCTTCTAGACCATCAGGGTCTATTGCTCAAGCTAGGGGAAAGTCAGAGTTTGTTTGGAATGGGTCAGTTTAGAATGGGTTAGCTCAGTTTCTATTGGTTCAGATTTCTTCTACTATTCAGTCAATTCGTCTGAACCACGCTATTTAGCCAAGTCAATTTCATTTCGGGCAGACTTCATCTCAGCCACCCCTATCCTTTGCTCAACCAACCTTTGGTCTTCCTTCTCCTAGCCTGAGGATTGTAGCTCATACTCCCATTTTCGCTGATTTTATAGGGGGATTTACTCCACATATGACTGCATCTTCTGGTGGTTTTGTCCTGCCTCCGACACCCCCAATGTCTTTTGCACTTTCTCTTCCTACTTTTATGGTCTCTCCTAGGGGGCCCATCTATCCCCAAAACCCTTTTGATCCTAACTTCCAAGCACATGCTCATGTTCGAGCTCCATCACGTCCTCTGCCGTTTCAATTTGGAGCCACTTTTGTTCCCAATGACTAGGTCACACAATCTCCGGGTGTGTCACTCCTTGACAAGGTCACACAATCTCTAGGTGTGACACCTAAAGTGGAGGCTCTTTTGAGCCAGCTTTTAGCCGTGAATGAAAACAAGGAAGAAGAGAGAGATGAGGATTGGGTCCCAAAGAACATTTTAATACCAAGAATGGAGCCTTACATTGGTAAGGGTCCCCCTAAGTCTCACGTAGTGATGTATGAAAGAATCATGAGGGTTCAAAAGATCGGTGACAAGGTTTTGACCAAGCTATTTCCGTTCATTTTAGGTGGGCAAGCTCTCGAATGGTATAATACGCTTCCTACCAATGTGGTTCTCGATTGGAAGCTTCTTTTTGAGGCGCTAATCGCTCATTATGGTTTCAATTCGACCATGGAAACAACCATCCAACATCTTGTAGCCGTGAAGCAGAAATAAGGAGAGACTTTTAAGTTTTATTTTAATTGGTGGATGGCCACTCAGGTGCTTTTTAAGTAGAAACTTAGCTTGATGGAGATGATCCCGAAGCTTCTTGATGGGTCTTCTCCAATCTTTTCCAAGGAGATGGAAATTGACACCTATGAGTCTTATAATCAGGTGTTTGAAAAGGCCAAGAAGATTGAGAGAAGCAAAGAGAAAGAGAAAGCTAATAAGCTAAGTGGCGGTAAACCCAGGTTTAATAAGAACAACAATTCTAGAACTTTCGAGATTGCCCCTATCCCCGGCCGAGGAGAAGACACCCACAGTTCAAGTCATCTCCCCAGAGAGTGTCTCTATAGTTCAAGATGCATATGTTTGGGCACCTTGTCAGAAAGTGTTCGTGTCTCCATGGAAACTTCCCCTTAGTGTCCTATTTGCGAAGTTGCGAGAGAAAGGCATGCTTAACCCTCTTCATGAATATCACTCTCCTACGATCGAGGAAAAAGGGAATTTTCATCCCTATCATGTTTAGGTGGGGCACAAAACAGATCAATGCAAACCTCTGGGCATGGCCGTTTGGGGCTTAGTGAGAGAAGCAAAAAAGGAACAACCATTTAGGAAGACTAGTGCTAAGGGGAAACCATCACCGAGCTTATATGGTGAGGTAGGTACGATCAATTTCGGTCTCCCCGAAAAAATTGTATTGGCTATGGTCTACTCAAGTTTAGTTGACACCAATATGGAAGCCGATTCTATTCCCAAAGCTAACAAGAATATTGCGAGGTCCTTAGTGAGTGAAGGAGACAAGCTATCAGCCGAATAAAGGAAAGTTTTAGGTCTCGACCTGGATGACACACCAATGAAAGCTACCGAGGATGCCTAATCTACCAACACCATAACTTAAGACCCTTCATTTGTGGAGGATGACTATCTATTGTGTAATTTTCTTTTTCTAGTACTTGGATATGAACAGTTCTACCTTTAAGGCATTTTAATTTTATGAAAGACTCCAGTTTTGCTTATTTATTTGAAGTTTCACCTATTGGGCCCATGCATCCATTTTATCATAATCATAATGTGTTCAGTATTCATGACGTTTCTTTAACTGAAATAAATTTGAGTACATATGATAACCTCAAATGGTAACCATTTCTAATGACCTAACCACTGGTAACGAAAAAGAGAAAATTAAGTGCCAAAAGATTATAATGACGCTTCCAATTGGTAATTTCTAGACATACCTAGGGTTGATTATCATATTGCCAAGCATCACATTTTGACACCGAGAAAGAAGTTTTGTATTTTCTTGGATCAATTTTAAATGTCAGTTGGTTCATCGTTTGCTACACAACCGCATGCAAGCCAATTTCCAAGCTACTAAAGAAATGTTAGCCTATTTTTGAGATGGCATTATGAGATTGCCAGTGACAAAATTAAGGCTTACCTTTTTATCCCACCCATTTTTCGATTTCCCACCCTAATAAAATTTTGATCCTTATCGATATCCAACTTTCTCCACCTACTGAGCTTCAAAATTTACCTACTCCTTCCCAATTCTTGTAGCGGGGGAAAATATAATTGGCAAAATTCGGCCCCCATTAACCAATGTACATTGTAACATCATCGTAGCAGTGGTTTACTTCTCGAATGGGGGGAAGCTGAATCTTACACCAATATTACCACTAAGAAGGTGGCCAAGTTCAATGAGAAGCACATCTTCACTTGATATGGTCTGCCTTATCATATTATCTCAGACAATGGGGTTCAATTTCAATGGGCAACAGCTGATCTGATTGAGAAGTATGGGATTGAGCACCACAAGGGTTCATAATACACACCACAAAGTGGAGGAGCAATTAAAGCCACAAATCAGTCTATCGATAAGATTTTCTCAAAAACCATTGCCGGGTATGGAGATTGCACCGATAAGCTACCGTTTTCTTTTTGGGGGTACCGAACTAAGTGTCAGAATTTCCATAAATCAAGCGCCTTTCTCCTTGGTTTATGGAATGGAAGCCCTCCTACAAGTTGAAACCAAAATGAAATCCTTAAGAGTTGCTCTAGAATCTAAGTTAGTAGAAGCCGAATGGATGAGAGAAAGATTCAATCATCCTAATACCATGGATGAGCAGCACTTGAAAGCGCTAGACAACCTTCAAATATATTAATAGTGCATGGCTAGAGCTTAATTGAGTCAAGCATTAGAAGTATCCATTGGAAGCCGATGATCCAACTTTGAAGCAAGTAAAGGCTACTCACACCGACCCTAGGGGGAAGTTCATACCGAATTGGGGAAGGCCCTACGTCACTAAAACAGTTATCGGTAAAAGGGGAATGAAAGTCATTGACATGGATAGTAATGAGTTTGTAAACCCTATTGATCAAGACAGGTTGAAGCATTATCATCTCTAACCAAAAGAATCAAATCCAGAAAAGTGGCACATAAAAAAATAAAATGAATCACCCCTCGATTGGTTATCTACTGCTCTAGAGAAATTAGGGTGTAACCCGTCGATTGGTATTCTCCAAACCATTCAGGTAAAAGTTGGGGTCCAAAATAGCCTGTTAGACTGAAAACCTAAAAAGAGTAGTGTAGGCAAAGCTAGGGTAAAAGTGAGCTAAGAGAGCGTGTTAGGTAGAAAACCTATATAGCCTAGTTAACACCACAGTTTGGGTTAATAGAAATGGTTATCAACATTATGTACTCAAATTTGATTCATTCAACAAAAATGTCACTTTTACTGAGCTCTTATGTTTGTGCTTGATTGAATATGTTGGGCCCTAAAGAAGATATGTTACAAGTGAGTGAAACATAGTGTTCTATGCAGTCAACCCGATTCCTCAAAAGAAAAGGATGATAATAAAAGGCAAAAATCCTAATAGAGTGAAAATAGTGAGGTCTATACAAAAGCTAGGAATTGTCTGCTGGACTGAAAACCCAAAAAGGGTGGTCTAAGAAAAAACAAAGACAAAATATAAATAAGTCTTATAAGCCCATCACAATGTTCGGGTCTATGAAAAAATTAAGACAGCTAAAAATAGAGGTAATGAATGTCGCTGGTCACATCGAGGTATCTGCATCATTATCATAAGAATCATACTACTTGATATCCTCCACAACCTAGTGGACACAAAGAGCTCAAATTTGTCTTTCACACGTGTCCACTCTAATCTTGACCAGGACTGAGCATCTTGAGTCTGCACATCCTAATCTTCTAAAACCATCGTTGGTAGAATTCAATGGTAGTGATAGCGCATAACCATTTGTTATCCAGAATCTCAAACTTTGCTTCACGCACCCACTAGTCTTCAATATACTCAGTCCAATGTGTGAACTATCGTGGTTGAAAATATGTGGATTTCCCATGGCACCTTGTGACGGGGTCCACTAAGGGTTTGTCTTATTTAAGCGTTATGGGGCTATTTACTTCAAGTTTGCACATTTTATCCAATTTTATTCAATAAAAGGATCGTGACCCAAATCTCGATACAAATGATTGAGTTGCCACCCAAGTTATCTGCTTGGGAAATAGTTTTTGTATGGTTCCCATTGGGCGAAAGACTCATACCTTTTGGATTAGAGATTCGGGTATCAGATGAGTCACTTATTTCTTATTTAGTTAATTCAAAATTACATTCATCGCGTAAAACTGTTTTCTTTTCAGCATTTGGGGAATTATTATGGGAATCCTATTTTCCTACATTCTTTCACATACGATTCATGCGTTTACAATTTACAATCCAAGGTTGCTTCAAGCTATCCCAGTTTTTTACTTGTTACCGAAGTATATGTTAGGTATGCCCTAGTTCTAGACATGTGTTATTGATATGTAATAGATAAGTTACATTTTATGTTACATTTTAAAGGCATTAATCTTTTCTATTATATATCTTATGCTATATTTAGATTAGAGTAGCCATTTATAATAAATCATAAATGTTCCAAGTGTGTTTTAATCATAGGAATGAATAAAACGATTGGCTTGTATGTTGGTTGATTTATTTGAGAAAAATTCATGAACATAGGCACATGTTGAGAAAATGGGGCTGGACTGATCCACAAAGCAAGGTCACATGGTTGAATGTCATAGAAAACTTTCTAGGTAGATCTCAATAGTCCTTAGACTTGATTTCGGCTTATTATTAATGTGGAATTGAATATGTTGTCGCATATTACTAACGAGTCCTTGCACATTGGATTACAAGTATGGGTATGCTCGGTATATTTCATGACCATGTTAGTAGTAGTGTTGAAGTGATAGGATTGCCATTCGATTGGAAAATTGAAATAAATTATTGGCGACTTGATGAATGAAAGGGATTAAGACATGTCCAAATGAGTTCAGAGCTTGTTTGAAAGAATCATTTCATTCTAGATCATGAAATATTATGAACTGCTAGAGAGGGTGATGGTACCATGCCTTTATTCATTATATCGATGTCAATAGGCAAAGGACTTTGTGAGACAACTACTGGGTTCAGTGTCCTTTAAGACGGCCGTAATCTATCCTAATTGGGGTCTGTAATGGTTAGCTAGGACCCGCTTATAGTCTATGGTTAAGCACATTGCCAACATACGGACAGACCTACCGGATCGTGCAATAGAACTACTAAACTGGGATTTCTTGTACATGTAATGCTACAAGGCTTGATGAAGAATTGTTTATAAATTAATTGATGTGTCATGTCAATATAATTGTATAATAATAATAACTCCAGATAATTAATTTAGTTAATGGTACAACATAATGTATTTATGTTATACATTAAAGTTAAATTAATTTGATTAAAAGTTTTAACATACGATATTGTTCAATTAACAAATTGAATAAATTCATATAGGTAATAATTTAATCAAAATAAATTTAATCATATTGCATACTAAAATAATTTATTGACTAAGTTTAGTTAATTATATTAATTTGTAGTATGACAATTTAATTGATTAAATGGTTTCTTTTAATTAGTCTATGGGTTAAAGTGAAAGTTTAAAAAATTGTTAATTAAATTTTTTAAGGAATTAAATCCATGAGGTTTAATTATTAAATTAGAATTTTAATGGACCACTTTATAAATTAATCTACCCTAATCCTAATTAGTTAATTAGCTCATATATAGACAATTAAAAGAAAACGAAGACCTAATTTTCCATACTGCAAAAAACATGAGCGGCCAAATAGAATTAGGCATTTGGAGTTTTCTCTCTACTTCTTCATCCTCTACGTCTAGCAATGGTCCCGGGTTCTATAGTAGTTTGCACGTGACTTTGTAGAAGCTTTCACTCTGCGAGTTTTGTTGCATCCGTCTCAAAGGGGACTTCAGGTGAGTTTTTATTTTATGTAATCTTATTGTTTTTAAACCATTCGAATCGTTCCTGAAAAAAGGTCCTATCGCGGATTTGAGAAATTTTAACCAGTTTTTGCCTTTGTCGTTAATTTTTCAATAAAAAATCCCTTCAATTGGTGTCAGAGTGAGGTTCCTTTCAAGTTGATTCCATGGATTTTGTTTCATAATGAGTCTTGTTCTTGATAGGCATGGTTTATGTAACGAATCGTTCATGGGTTTTGTTATTTTTTCCCACATATTTTTACAAGATAAAAATTTATTTATTTTCTTGTATTTGATTTTTTGTTATTGGCTATGATTTTTTGTGCCGGTGTTGATTAATTAAATCTGACCTAAATAAATAATGAAATTTATTTATATAAAAAAATAACGATTTTTCCGACTTTGATCGCTGCTACGATGGCAGCAGTTCCTTTATAGGAACTACTGTCATGGGCAGCAGCTATGCTGCTATAATAGCAGTAGGTCCCTTACGAGCTCTGTTGCTATGGGCAACAGCTATTCTGCTAAAATAGCAGTAAGTCCCTTTCGGGCTCTGTTGCTATGGGCAGTAACTGCTGCTGCAATAGCAGCAGGTCCCTTGCGAGATCTACTACTAGAGGTAGCAGCATGGCTGCTGCATTAGTAGTAGCAACTTGCTGCCCTAGTGGCAGCAGCTCCACTTGGAGCTGTTGCAGACTGGGCAGCCACGACAGGCTGTCCCAAAATAGACTACCGTGATATTTTGGAGTCGAAATTTTGGGTTTGTTTTCATGTTTACATGCTTGTGTGAAATTTATTTTTGTATTAAAATTTTGAAAATCCTTTTTTGATAAAAAACGGTGGATTGGATCTTTTTCACTAAAATTGTTTTGGAAATTTATTGATCCAATGCCATGGGTTCCAAGGCATGATAATTTGATAAATTTGATGATTGGAACTCATAAGGATTTTTCTTGATAAAAATTCAAAGCCAAATTTTGATAAAATTGGATTGCATTTGATTATTGAAAAGTTCCTTGAAAAGGTTTTCACAAAGAACTCACATATTTTATTTTCTAGGTTTTAGGGTAAAAACTTGACATGAATGAAATACGCTTAAAGGTGAAATTCACCCTTTTGATTGTGGTACCAATGCAAAAGGGTACATCAAGATTAGAAATTGTGATCCCCAAAATTCAAGTGGGAGAAAAATTGATAATTTTGCTATATGGCTAAAAGCTATATAGGCCTTAATAGGCTTGAGATCACAGTTTGCTATGTTGATAGTTTCACCAATTATTTGGCGAAATTATAACAAGTGTAATTGAGATGACATTTGATAAATTTTGTTTTAAGAGGTTTTCAACAAATTTTTTTGTCCTTGTAACTATACTGCCCAAATTTGTTATATAACAACCAAATAAATTAATCCATCAAATATTGAGTCGTTTAAAGTGTTTTTCGAATTCACACATGTGCCACCCATTGAGGCATAATGTACTTTATCCTCAGCAGGCTGCCTTGTGTTATCGGTGGGCCGCATAGGGTAAGCATACTTTGGTATGGCTAACATGTGGCATGACAGCTTGACTCAATGGGCTTTTGTTCTAACCCATTTAGACCCAAGCATATAGATGGGTAAAGTGCCAATACGTCCATCAACCAAGAGTACTTTGGGAAAGGATTGGATAGTTTATCCTACCAATCATTCAATAATGGGTTTTTGTTTAGGCTTAGCTCGGATGATTATTGGAGGGTTATGGATCTTAGAATAAAGCTTAAACTTGATGCACTTTCAAAATTAATTTGGATTGATTAATTGTTTGAGTTTTGATTTAAAAGTGCTTCATTAAAATGTTCCAATTTCTTCTGTGCAGTTTCTTTTCAGGTACTAAAAACTAGAAAATGGCTGCTAATAACAACAACTCCATCAGGTCAATCTTGGAGAAGTAGAAGCTTTCAGGAACAAATTACCTTGATTGGTCCAGGAACTTGTTGATAGTTCTGCGAATGGAGAATAAGGAATATGTTCTAAACATACCCCTTCTAGAGGCTCGTCCAAAAGGACATGGCATCACTGCCAATATGAGCAACATGTGAAGGATGATAGTGAGGTATTCTGTTCGATGTTGGCTACTATGAGTTCTGAGCTTCAGAAGCAGTTCATGGAGCAACATGCATAAGAGATGAATGAAAGTCTAAAGCAAACGTTTCAGGAGCAGACTCGTTAGGAGCGCTACGTAATCACAACTCAGTTCTGCAATGCAAAAATACAGACTCGCACTTCTATTAGCGTACATGTGCTAAAGATGAAGAGCTGGACAGAGACTTTGTCTCGACTCAGGTCCCCAATGTCGAGAGAGTTGGCAATAGATATTATAATGGGCTCTCTTCCTGCTGCCTTCAACCAATTATTCATGAACTACAATATGTAGGGTTATGAGAAAACAGTTGATCAACTGCATGACATGCTCAAGGTAGCCTAGCAAAACATGGAGAGGAAGACTCCTGAGGTGCTCATGGTTAATAAGGGTAATGGGAGCATTACCAAGGCCGAAGCTAGTTCTAGGGGCAAGGGCAAAGCCTTCAAGGCTAAGCCTAAAACCAAGAAAGGGGCTAGGGTTAAGGGCAAGCATCCCTCTCCTTCTGATGAGTGTCATGAGTGTCATGAAAAAGGACACTAGAAAGTGAATTGTCCTAAGCTTAAGGAGCGAGTGAAGAAGGGAAATGGGACGTCTTCTCCAGGTATTTATGTTGTTGAGATTAATCTTGCTATTTCAATATCCTGGGTCATTGACACTGGATGTGGTGCTCACATTTGTTCAAATGTGCAGGGGTTGAGAAATAGAAGATTGCTGGCAGATGGTAAAGTTGATCTTCGAGTTGGCAATGGCGATAAGGGTCAGGCCATGGTAGTTGGAGATTACTTTTTAGATTTTCCTAGTGGGCTAGTTTTAGAATTGAAAGACTGCTTTTATGTACCTGGTAAGCGCAAGAATATTATTTTGGTTTCTTGCTTGGATATTATTGGTTTAAGTTTTAATATTGAATATGGTGGAATTTTTATCATTTGTGGCAACATTGTTTATGGAACTTCATTTTTTGAAAATTGTTTATATATACTCGACCTAAAACATGAGCGCCCAATCTGTCAAATAAATACCAAAAAGTTTAAACAACATGGTTCTAATCTGACTTATAGTTAGCACTTTAGACTTGGTCACATAAATGAAAAACGCATAACTAGACTTTAGTCTAGTGGTGTGCTAGGTTCATTTGACTTAGAATCATATGACGTATGCAAACCTTGTTTGTGTGGGAAGAGGACTTAGGCACTGTTCAACAAACCAAATGAAAGGGCATTTGAGCTATTGGCTCTAATACATTAAGATGTATGTGGGCCAATGAGTGGTAGTGCTAGATTTGGTTACCTCTACTTTGTGACTTTTACTGATGATTTCAGTAGATTCGGATATATATATCTGATAAAGGAAAAGTCTGAAACTTTTCAAAAGTTTACAGACTATAAAAATGAAGTAGAAAACTAGCTTGGCAAGAAAATTAAAGCGCTTCACTCTGATAGATAAGGCGAATATTTGGCCTAAGAATTTGATTTATATTTAAGAGAGTGTGGAGTAGTTTCATAGCTCACCCCTCCTGGTACACCTCAATGAAATGGTGTGTCTAAAAGGAAGAAATGAACCTTGTTAGACATGGTTCGCCCAACGATGAGTCAAGCCTCACTTCTTGTATCCTTTTAGGGATATGCCTTAGAGACAGTCGCTCGTAAAATTACTGTTACTCCTGTAAGGTGGTTGTATGGACACCATATGAGATATGGAAGGGCCACAAGCCCAATTTATCACACATGAAGATCTAGGGTTATGATGCACATGTCAAGAAATTGACAAGTGATAAACTAGAGTCCAAATCTATTAAATGCCAATCTATGGGTTAAACCAAGGAAACAAGGGGTTATTATTTCTTTAATTTGGCCGAAAATAGAGTTTTTATGGCCCGGAGAGGAACTTTCATGGAAATGGAGTTTCTCAATAAAGTGATCAAAGGAAATAGTCTTCAGCTCAATAAAGTTCGAATGCCACAAGTTCACTCAATTGAGACTCCAATAGTCGGAATTGAAGTTTCTATGGAAATCGAACCAACGGTTTAGGATACTAAACAAGTCAAACCAGTGGCATAGGAACCTAGAAGGTTTGATAGGGTCAGTCGTCAGCTAGCGAAATTAAATTTACTCATGACTGATGATGGGGACTACATGGTCCTGGACCATGAAGAACCAAAGACATATCAGGAGGCTATTGAGAGCCCACACTTAGATCAATGGCGAAAGGCTATGGAAGCTGAGATACAAACTATATATGATAACCAAGTATTGAAATTGGTGGATCCACTTAAGGGTGCTAAGGTAATAGATTGTAAGTGGTCTTTCAAGTTGAAAGCTGACAACACCTTCAAAAGGTAGGCTAGTTGCAAGAGGTTTCAAGCAAGTTCAAGGAATTGATTATGATGAAACCTTTTCACCAACGGTAATGCTCAAGTCCATTAGGATTGCTCTTGCTATAGCTGCATGGTATGATTATGAGATATGGCAAATGGATGTCAAAACTGCTTTTCTAAATGGCAAACTTCTCAAGGATGTGTATATGAAATAACCTGAGGGTTTTGTCGATCCAAAGTTTCCTGGCCATGTATGCAAGCTTCAAAGGTCCATTTATAGGATAAAGCGAGCATCCAAGTCTTGGAATCAAAGGTTCAATAAATCCATACAAGAATTTGGTTTCATACAAAACATTGATGAGCCCTGTGTGTACAAGAAAGTTAGTGGGAGCCTATTAACCTTCCTAGTGTTGTTTGTTGATGACATCCTTATCATTAGTATATTCCAATGAGGCAGTTCGTCAATGAGGGTGAAATATCATTGCAATGGGTTGACACTGATAACGATGTTGCTAACCCATTGGCCAAACCGCTCATGTAGGTTAAGCATGATGGTCATACAAGGTCTATAGGGATTAGGGAGATTCCTACTTGGAACTAATGCAAGTGGGAGATTGTTAGGTGTGCCCTAGTTCTAGACATGTGTTATTGATATGTAATAAACAAGTTGCATTTTAGATTACATTTATAAAGCATTAGTCTTTTCTATTATATATCTTGTGGTATATTCAGATTAGAGTATCTGTTGATAATGAATCATAAATTTCCCAAGTCTGTTTTAATCGGGGGAATGAATAAAATGATAAACTTTTTTGTTGGTTGATTTATTTGAAAAATAAATCATGAACATAGGCACATGTGGAGAACATGGAGCTGGACCGATCCACATAGCAAGGTCACATGGTTGTATGTCATAGAAAACTTGCTAGGTATATCGTAATAGTCCTTAGACTTGATTTCATTATTAATGTAGAATTGAATATTTTGTCACATATTACTAATGGGTCCTTCAACGTTGGATTACAAGTATGGGTATACTCAGTATATTTCATGCCTATATTAGTAGTAGTATTGAAGTGATAGGATTGCCATTCGATTTGCAAATCGAATTGAATCACTGGGCACTTGATGAATGAAAGGGATTAACACATGTGCAAATGAGTTGAGAACTTGTTTGAAAGAATAATTTCATTCTACCCCAAGAAATATTATGAACTGATAGAGATGGTGACGGTACCGTGCCTCTGTTCATTATATCGATGTCAATAGGCAAAGGACTTTATGAGATAATTACTAGGTTCAGTGACTTTTAAGACAGCTGTAATTTGACCCAATTGGGGTCTGTAATGGTTAGCTGGGACCCTCTTAGAGTCTATGGTTAAGTCCATTGCCAACATATGAATAGACCCACCGGATCGAGCAATAGAACTACTGAACTGGGATTTCTTGTACAAGTAATGCTACAAGGCTTGATGAAGAATTGATTATAAATTAATTGAAGTGTCATGTCAATATAATTGTATAATCTTAATAACTCCAAATAATTAGTTTAGTTAATGGTATAACATAATGTATTTATGTTATACATTAAAGTTAAATTAATTTGATTAAAAGTACATATGATATTTGTTCAGTTAACAAATTGAATAAATTCATATGGGTAACAATTTAATCATAATAAAATTTAATTATATTGCATACCAAAATAAGTTGTTGACTATGTTTAGTTAATTATATTAATTTGTAGTATGCCAATTTAATTGATTAAATGTATTCTTTTAATTTGTCAATTGGTTAAATTGAAAGTTTATAGAATTGATAATTAAAATTTATATAAGGAATGAAATCCATGGGGATTAATTATTAGATTAGAATTTTTTAATGGACCAATTTATAAATAAATCTACTCTAACCATAATTAGTTAATTAGCCTATATATAGACAATTAAAAGAAAACAAAGACCTAATTTTCCATACTGCAGAAAACGTGAGCAACCAAATAAAATTAGGGATATGGAATTTTCTCTCTACCTCTTCATCCTCTACGTCTAGTAACGGTCCCGGGTTCCATAAGAGTTTGCACGTGACATTGGAGAAGCTTCCTCTCTGCGAGCTTTGTTGCATCCATCTCAAAAGAGACTTCAAGTGAGTTTTTATTTTATGTAATCTCACCATTTGTAAACCATTTAAATCGTTCCTAAAATATGGTCCTATCGCGGATTTGAGAAATTTTAACTAGTTTCCGCCTTTATCGTTAATTTTTCCATGAAAAATCCCTTCAATATATAGCTTTTTACCGTAATGTGTTTGACTAGAAATTATTTCTATCAATCACATACTCTGATCAGAGGTTTATAGCAATCATCAGTTCAAAAAGTGGCCAGGTACAACTCTTTAATATATTCGGAGCGATGAATTCTTTTCGACTACATAGCTTACAAACATGCTGTCATCACTACACCTATAATCACCTGTGGCACCCTAAATCAATGAGTGAATATGTATGACCTAAAGTATAGCGATAGTACCACACAAGGTAACTAGCATGTCAAGTATGAGGATATTCGCAAAGCTACTACATAGAGATAAACACTAACACTATGATATATTCACCAAGTGTTTATCTTATTACGGTCGCCAATATATGTTCTAGGTATATTCATGTGTCAAACTTAAGGCACCAGCTTCAGTCTTTAAGAGGTTAAATGCTTTGACCCTTTCCAAGAAAGTTGGCCATATGCTAGTCTTATTGCTTCATCAATATCCTTTCCTGATGAAACTATGACTAGGGATAGTTTAGACATAATCGTAATTGCAAATGAAGGAGGTCTCACTAAACATAGTCCAATTATAATTTCTTTCACTTCATGCTATGATATGTCAAGGACTTTTGTACACATATTATAAATATTTTTTAATCAGTCATAATATATATGGACTGAAAATACCGAATTTGGATCTGATATTTCAGAATTGAATTACTACGAACTTGCTCGAATCTATGATGGAATACCTGCAAAACAACACACAACTTGGGGGCGATCGGTACTACCCTATAGGGGAGCCTCTGATGCCTAGTAAGGGTTCTGAGGAATATAATGAAAGTAGTATGAGAATGTTGAGATACCTGTTGAACTGACCTAGGGGGCCTATTTATAGGCGCAAGAGCTACCCTATTTCTAATGAAAAAAGGAGTCTCAATTGTGATGAGTTTAGGACTCTTTATGTATATCTGATACTTGTACCTAAGTAGATTAGGATATGGATAGAGGAGAGAATATAGGAACTAGAGTCAGACCTGGATTCCCCTTGCTTGAGGGATGCATAGATGCCTTCAAGCTAGTTATGAGTCGTCGAGAGACTGTGACTGTCCAAGGCCTCTTGTGGTCGCTGGTTTCATATGTTAGCCGACAGGAATGAGTCAGGCTCTCCTTACTTGATTAACACATTAAGCCACATGGCTCTTTGTTGACCCAGTCTCTAAGATGAGACAAGAGAGATACAATTAGAGAGTTATCAGAAGTCCCCTTGTAAGTGTGAGAAGTTCATTAGGCCTTCTGGTAGTGTGAGCCATCTTGGATTCAGGCGGCTTGTTATTTTAGGGCTACGTGGCCAACCGTGGCCCAAATACTCTTGAAGCTTCCCTACGGGTGTAGAGTCTTTTCAACTTCCTTGGCAGTAGTTCAAATTTTTTAAAATTCAAAACCAGCTAACAGACATGTGCTACCTGGTTTGCTACCTCTGAAATTTAATGATGGAAACTTTCCACCTTCATCTTCTTCCTATTTAAACATGAAATGAACTCTTTTCACACTTTTACTCTCCCTTCCTCTACTAAAAAGGTTCTTTGGCAGTTTCCGGTGAACCATATTTCTCCAGCAGCTTGTCTTTTTGCGTGTGCTCAACAAGTAAGTTCTCTATTTTCCTCATTCTTGGAATTAACATGCACGTATTGGGTTGATTTAATGTTGTTCTACCATTCTTCATAAATGAATTATCCCTGTCCAAGTTTTTCGTTTATTTACTGTAAATTTTGCCTAAAATGCCCCTTTCTTTATTGAAAATGTGTCAAATATGGTTTAGGGGTAGCTTTTCCCATGTTTTGTTACTTTACAAAATATGCCAGAATGGGATTTTATTGCTCGCCAAAATCTAGGTTTGACATTTCCCTATCCTCTGGAACTAATATGAACTTGATGAACATAGGCTCTTTTAGAATTTCGATGTTTTTCCCTCCCGGCTGAAATAGTGCTTAGATCCTGTAGGGTAGATTTTCCCTAAATCTAACTTGTTTTAGGCGGCTATCTTTTCTAGGTGACCATGTCATCTACTACCTCCATAAGTACCAAGTCGGTCGATAGATTATTTGATGAGTATTATGCCGAGTTTCCTGACTCGGTGTTAAAGTGTTTTATTAGTGTTGACCAAACTAACCTTCGTCCTAACATTAGGGTTAAAAGAACTATTAGAAGGATGGATCGAGTAGGGAAGAGTGCTGACAACAAGAGGAGGGCATCTCACGAGGCATCTTCAAGTTCACACGCCATCCCATATACCAAGGAGAAAGGTGTTTGATCAGTGGGTGTCCTTATACTAGTTCTATACCCCCAAACTACAAATGAAAGTTTATCAGCCTAACCCTTGTAGGTAGCCACTATCTTAGACAAAATCTTTTTGATTGACTTGTTGACATTAATGATTAGTTTTACTTTAGATCTCTTAGGGGAGTTGAGTATAGACTTGTAACCAAAGGTGTACTTTCCACTCTTTATAACGAGAGCTGGCTTGTCGTTGATGCTCTAATGAGAGGTTATTTTGGTCATGTAACTCAAGACATACTTTCTTTTCTTTCAAACCAGAGCCAACCTGCTATTGATGCTCTTATGAGTCTTTTTGGCCAGCTTTCTTGAGGATGAGACCCCCTTTTTCCCCCTCGTAAAGAAAGATGGATCAAGACTAATTGTTATCATGTTTACCGAGCACTTTTATCATCTCCCTTTTTGTTGGTAAGTTTTAACCATTGGATTTTTATGCCATTGAGATATACTCAAAGGTAACTTTGTTAATAAATATGGTGACACTCTAAGAATGTTGTTGTTATAAGTGCATGATGTCTACAAAGTGAAATACTAAAGCAAGATGTGAATGGAAAATGCATGAATTTAACCATGGTATGCCTCATAAGCAGCATTATTTGTTTAAAAATATTTGGTACATTGAAAATTACATCATTTAAATCATCCTCCACAAGCAGAGAGCCTTGTTGGTCAGCCTTGGGAATACTGGCAGCTGAACTGGTAGTCTCGGTCCTTAGGTTCGCATCAGTTTCTTTGACCATTGCTCTTGCAATGTTCTTGATGGCTTTATTTATAGGGTTGCCCTTCTCACTTCCTTTCCAATCTTTCTTCATGAGTATAGCCAAGGCTATGGTGATATCTTTGAATGCTTCACTCACCTCATCCCCTTCAGTTTTCCCACACACTTCCACAGAAACCGAGGTCTCAATTATGCAGCCATTCTTAAAGTCGTACACATCATTGAAGATTTCAAAACCAGGGACCTTTTTTCCTCCTACCTCAATAGGTTCTTCCTCACCTGTGAACATCTTCTTGTTGACCTCAGCTCCTATCATAAGCCAGGATTGGGCCTTGGATTTCTTAGCACCTAGGCAATTCCCCAAACCAAGTCTGAATTGCCATGAAAGTGGTAAAATGGGTTCCAGCATGCCCTAAAGATTCTTCCCAAGCTCCTTTCCTTTCACATAACCTTGCATCATCATAATCTTTTTGATTTTAAAAGATATGTATCACCTAAATGAAAACTTCACACCCTAGTGAGCAACAACCACCCCAGATTCCTTTTCCTCGGCTTCCATAGCCGTAATAACCAATGGTTCATCAGCCTCGATGGTGACTAGCTTGCCATTGTGGATGAGCTTGACTTTCTAGTGGACTGTGGAAGCGATGACTCCTAATGCATAAAGCCAAAGATGACCCAACAACAATGAGTTAGTGACGGGGATATCAAGGATAGTGAAAAAGACTTTGGACTTCACTTACCTAATTATAACTTCAGCTTTGAACACTCCAATGACATTTCTCTTCGTATCATCATATGCCCATATAATAGTATTGGATTTGCCCAACATGGATTCATCTAACTCCAAGTGAGGGAGGATTTTGGTAGGGCAGAGATTAAGGGTGGAACCATCATCCACCATAACACACGAGATACAACGATCAAAGATTTATACCTTCATGAAAAGTGCCTTATTACGATTGTTCCCTTCACCTGGGAGATCAGATGGATAAAACATAATGGGTTCAACCTGATTGGAAGGAGATCCTCCAATGACTGAACGCACCTTAACCAAGGTAGTGGAAGGTGTAGCCTCCATGCTTAATGACTTTTCCCTTAAACCCCGTACGATGATCCTAAGAGTCGATGAGAAGCTGCCAACTGTTGTACTTGGCGGGGGTAATTTGTAATTGCTGGATAAGAGGAGTGACCTTTGAATCTACATTTCCAATACTAAGAGAAGTTTGAGTCTCAACAGTAGGTGTAAAGGTCGGTCCCTAGCTGACACTCGGGATGACTTGAATGTCAATATCTCTACCTCTTCTTCTTTTTGGGGGGATATTAGGGGTGACTCTCCCACTTTGAGTAACATGCAACACCCCATCCTTCGTATTATTCCTCCCCTCTAAGGTTTCTATAAACAAGGTTTACCCTTTGAGGTCATCATTCTCCAATACGTAAGGATTAATGCCAATGGGTCCAAGTTGCACCAATATAGTTTCCTCACCATAAGTACCTTCAAACTCGTACGCATCAAGGTCAATGGGGACAGGTTCATCGAGTAAAGCCACTACTGAGTGAACCATAGGATTAGCTTACGTGATCCTATTCAAGACATGGTGGGGGGGCAACCCTAACTCAATAGATGTAACTTGTTTCTCAAAATTTTGTAGGGGGTTATTCATGGTGCTGGGTTTAATCTCAGGCTCTCGAATCTTCTTTTCCCTAATCAGGCCATGAATAGCCTCAAGTAAATCCCTACAGGAACCAGTATGATGACCTTTGCTATTGTGATAAGCACAAAATTGATCCCTATCCTTAGGCTTAGGCAGGACATAGGGTTTGATACTCTTAAGAAGACCAAGCGCTCTCAACTTACTAAAGATAGTAGGAAATGGTGCCTTCCATGGAGAAATACCAACATCAACGGTATGGACTATGGCCACTTCTTCTTACACTATTGTTGTTTTGGGATCGAAACTAGACCTCATCTTAGAAGCCTAGGCTGGGGCTGAAGGGTCATTCTTCTTGAACCAAGGTTTGGCTGGCATACTCACCTTGTCCTATTCCTCGATCCTTTCCCATTTCTCGGCCTTTTCAAAGACCTCCACATAGCTAGAGAATTTATCCATACCGAGAACCTTACGATAAGCAAGTAGGGCACCATCCATTAAGTTTATGATCATCTGCAGGAGACTCAGTCGATCTTTCAATAAAACTTGGGAGGCCATCCATCTTTCAAAATAAGGCTTGAATTTCTCGTTGGGGGCTTGCTTGATTGCCTCCAAATTCTGTATGGTAGTCTTAATAGTGGCGTTAAAACCATATTGCCCAATGAAAGCCATAGATAAAGCTTTCTAGTTTTTGGTCACCTCATCTGACAAAGTATTGTACCACTCGATAGCAGGACCTTCCAAGGTGCAAGGGAACATCTCGACGAGGAGCTTATCATTTAGCTTCCTTATTCACATAACCCTTTGATAGGTGGTGATGTAAGATTGAGGTGGACCAGTTCCCTTATCCTTTACTATGCTAGGAATACTAAAGCTTTCAAGGACCCAATCCTCCTCCCTAGTGGCTTTAATTGACAGTGCCGATGGCTGAATGATAGGATTGGTAGCGAGCAACTTCTATAATAGATCAAGCAATTCCACGGATAAGGGTGATCCATTTGATTTAGCAATAACACCTAAGTGTAAACTTGTTGATTGAGAAAAGGTTATCCCCTTAGGTGTGACTATAAAATTAGGGGTTGGGCCAGATGCCCCAAACTGAAATGCTGGTGGTACGGGCCCTTGGCTAGGTTGAGCAAACCGATTGATGGCCTACACAATGACTATACCCACTGACTGTAAAGCCTAACCGGCTAAATCGAATGGACTAACAGAACCCAACTGACTAGAAGATTCTCTGTAGATCTAAAGAGATGGTAGCTCAGTCTGAGTGAAAGGATTTTGAGCAACCTTTGAGAGGGGAGGCTGCTTACTAACCACTGCGTAAACTGTCGAAGCCCTAATAACTCCACTCTGAGAAACAATAGCCATTCTCTCTTTAGCCAAGATTGCCCTGATAGAGGCTAGCATCTTATGATTCATTCGGTTAAGGAACGGATCACTTATCAGATACTGTGAGATGACATTTGCTCCTAATATCAACCCTTAATGCATTTACCTCCACACCAAGACTAACATCCTCAACCTCAACCCCTATCTAGCCATCCTAAGTCAGATGCAAGACATCTCCTTAAGCTAATGAGTAGTACCGAAATCAAATGTACCAAATTGACTGATGGATGAATCACTCAGAGATGGAGGTGGAGTAACCCTTAATTGTACCGAAGGAGGAGGTGGCGATAGAATAGGAATTTGAATCTAACGGACTTGAGATCGTTGCCAAGCTTCAACCCTTTAAACTTTGGTTGAGGTAGTAACCAAGAGATCAGTATATGAATGGGATGGGATATGCATGAATGATGCACAACAATGCATGGTGGGGTTAATCACAAGGGTATGTAACACAACACATGTGAAGTGCTCGATTCCGTCCTTATTTCTCCTACCAATTTTGAGGGTATTCTTCCATAGTCTAATCTCACAAAGAAACAAGGGTGCCTAAGAGGTAAAATTCTAAGGCTTTTGATGAGAATGGTGTAGGGATATATCGGAGGTTGATATAGAAGGTTCCCATCCCATCAAGCCTCTTTTAGAGGGAGATGGCAATGAGTGCTCCGCCCACTGAGTGTCCCCATTTCCTGGTGGACATAGGTGACACTTTCATAAGTTTTGCGGGAAAATAAGGCACCTTAACCTACCACTAGAAGAAGAGCGCATCTAACTAAAGAGAGAAGGAGATGAGAAGATAGAGTGTAATAATTTTCCCAAATGATGAAGAAGAAAATGGGTTAAATTAAGTAAATGATTTTCGGTTCTCATCTTAATCTATTAATCTTGTAAAACAAACCAAAGTTATGCAAGTTAAAAGATTTTATCCCCAACAGAGTCACCACTGTGAGGTGTCGATGATGTGTGGGTCTCCCTTGGCACCTTGGTAAAAGCCGGGGCCCACTGGGTGGTTGATCAATTTAGGCGAGATAAAACCATTTAGTTTACATTTGCACATTTTAGCCAATTTAATGAATAAAAGAATCGAGACCCTAATCTTGATACAAATGATAGAGTCGCCACCCAAGTTATCTACTTAGGAAAAAGTTTTGGTATGGTTCCCATTGGGCGGGAAACTCATACCTTTTGGATCAGAGATTTGGGTATCGGATGAGTCACTTATTTCTCATTTAGTTAATTCAAAATTACATTCACTGCGTAAAACCATTTTATTTTCATCATTTGGGAAATTATTATGGAAATCCTATTTTTCTACACTCTTTCACACTCGTTACATATGTTTACAAATTACAATAAAGCATAATTAATAAATGGGGGAATAAAAATTAGAACCGGGGGAAAATGGGGGGAATTGCGAAAGAACCTATATATTTGTTCTAAGTTATAAAACAAAATGAAATAAATTCCCCTAAATCCATAAAGATTAGCAAAGTTTATGGCACATCATAAGTCAGCATTTTGTTTGGAAAAAATGTGATTATATTAGCGTAGCGGTTTTGCAATCGATGGTGCCCAGACGGCTTCTAGGATCGAAGAGAAATAACGGGTCTTCAACACATTTTGTTATGAAAACACATTTTAACTTTTCTGTGTTGATTTACCAGATTATTAGTGAAACTGATTGCATTGAAAATGGTGATGTTGATTGATTTTTATTGATTAAAAAGGGAAATTTGGGTTCTGCCTTAGGGTTAGTACCCGTATGGGTGGGATAGGACCCGTAGGGCTGCTGGCGATGATCGGTACGGGGTATAGGGGACCCGTACAAGTCCTAACTAGTCCTGGGCAGAAACTTAGTTCAGTTAACAAGCAGATTTATGGAGCAGAAATCAAACAAAAATAAGATTACCTTTCGTATGAGTATGGCACACCAGTTTAATACCCTTAAGGACATAAGGTGCCAACAAGGCTCATATGGGTTAGGACAAGACCCAAAAGTGGGAATAAAAGAACAGATGGAATTGAATAGGTAGAGAGTAATAATAAAATGACTAAGATTTGAGTCTCTTTGAAACTCAGGAGCATACCTTTACGACTTGAATCCACTTTGAGTTGATCCCTTTATTGTGAGAGAGTCTAGCCAAAGTAGATGATGAAGTGATGTTTTTAGGACTATTTAGGATAGTATTTGTGTGGACACAATCTCCCCCAAGTACCTCTACTATACCCTTTCTATACCTATAAAATCTGCTGGAATTTCATACATTAATTTTCTATAATTTCGTGTATGTCATTCTATATATGTGTCTATGTTGAAATGAGGTGCAAAGGCCTCGATTTATAGGGGAAATTAGGTCTAAATGCAATAAATTGCATTCATGACCTGATTTCTCCCGAGAATAGTAGAGAGTACTTACCATAAAACCTGAATAGGCAAGTACGGGACCCGTATAGGTTCGATGGGACCCATATGGGCCCCCTGCAGGCGTATAGGGGAATTGACCCATACGGGTCCACAGTGGATCTGTACCATCAGGTATGACCCATACAGATCCCTAACGGTAGACTAGGTCTACAAACTTGGCCAAACTCAACTCTGCAGTAGTAAGAACTCCTATGATGGATAACACCTATAAAAGATTGCACTATATAGCTCTCATCATCGTTTCATGAGAAGGATGGTTAAAATCCAATGCTCATAGCACCCTAAATTAATGAGTGAATAGGTATGACCCAAAGTATAGCGATAGTACCACACAAGGTAACTAGCATCTCAAGTACGAGGATATTTGCAAAGCTATTGCATAAAGATAAACACTAACACTATGATATATTTACTAAGTGTTTATCTTATATCCATGTGTCAAACTTAAGGCACCACCTTTAGTCTTTAAGAGGTTAACTGCTTGGACCCTTTCCAAGCAAGTTGACCACATGCTAGTCTTATTGCTTCATCAATATGCTTTCTTGATGAAACTATGGCTTGGGACAGTTTAGACATAATCGTAATTGCACATGAATGAGGTCTCACCAAACATAGGCCAATTATAATTTCTCCCACTTCATGCTATGATATGTCAAGGACTGTTGTACACAAATATCAATGAATATATTTTAACCATTCATAATATATATAGACACACTGATATAAACAAAAGATTCAATGCCTTTATTAATAAATGAATTATTCATACAATTACATAATTTAGATATATCACCCTAATTGCCTTAAGGACATATATCATATCCAATAATTACTTGATTGGGCAGCCAAGCCCTATAGCTGAGGGGAGGAGGGATCAGTATGCCCGGTCCTTCTTACTGACCTTCCTCTCCACCGTCTTCTTTTCAGTCTACTCGAGCAGCCTCTACTCTGGGTTACTCTCTACCGTTGAGGATCTTCTCATCGTGTTAGGCAAGAACTTGTGCCAAGCCATCCTGGCATAGTTGCATTATGGGCTGGATGTTGGTGTTCGAGGCCAGCAGTTCGAGCTCATGATCTACCATCTGATTCTTCTAGTGATTCCTTGAACTTTATCCTTTGGGCTTTGACCCTTTATTTGAACTGCTTTGCGATTGAGTTTGATACATTTCGTAGATTTGGGCCTTTGAGCACTGGTTTGTCCCCAGGCCTGGTTTGCCTGGACAACTTGACATGCCTCTCATCATTAGGACACTAACGCGCCCTTCGAGTAGGGATTTCTACAGTCGGCATTTTCTGGGTTTTTCTTGCCCACCAAGTCGGGTTTTAAGATTTTTCCATCAAATTTTGACATTGGGGGATTCATTCTAAGATTTTGCACTTGGTAAGTCTATAAATACCCATCAAAATTCTAATTAAAGGACTTTTTTTGGCCGATTTTCAATAGAATGGAATTCTTAGAATTTTCTAAGTTTTAGGGAGAAAGAGCTTAATAATATGGTGAAATCTAAATTAACACACTTGGTTCTTGATTTCTAAATCTTGTTAGGTTTAATCTCTTGGGTTAAATCACTGAAGTCTAACAGAAATCTTAGGTAAAAATTGGTTTAAATAGGATTTAGGGACTTTTTCCTCACAAATCACTAAATCCCTTGCTAAATCGGTTGCTTTGTTGGGTTTTCATCTCAAATCCATCACAATGCTTGCCAAGCATCTATTTTGAGTCTCGAGAGTGGATTCGCGACCTTTAGGTAACTTTCTGAGCTCCAATCTATTTATTTTTGTTATTTATTTCTATTGTTGTGTTTTTGGTTTTTTTTCGGGCGTTTGGCCCTTTTTCTTTATCTTTTTTATGATTTTCTGCCAAAACTTTGGCTAACCTTTCCGGCAAACATCAGGCGGACTGAACATTGCCTAGGCCACCTAGCTGAGTCAGCCTATGACTTCGTCCAGTCGGCCTATAGATCGCTCAAGCGGTCAATCGTAGTTTTATCGGATTTTCTGGGTTCTTTTTCCTCCCAAACTGAAAAACCAAAGTTATTTGAGCATTTTAAGTCCGAATCTACTATAACAATGTAGGCAACAATTTGAAATTTTAATAATCTTGGTTTTCATGTACAAAAATGTCGATTATGACTTGTTTAGACATTTTTTTGGCAGGCCACTTCGGTGGGACGAAGGCCAACTGAGTGTCGTCTAGGCCACCTCATTGAGTTGGCCTACCATGTCACTGAGTCGGCCTCCCACCTCACTGAGTCAGCCTACTGGTAAAAATGTCCAAATGGTCCTTGTTTGCTTTATTCTGTTATTTTTTGCCCTGTTTCTATTGTTTGTTTGCCCTGTTTTTGTCATTTAATGCGTTTTCAGTCCCGATTTTTACCCGAAAAATATTTAAAAATCACAAATAATCTGAAACTAACTAATTTAATTTTTAGTGCTGCTGGAAATTATTTTATCTATTATTTAATGGGTTAAATGACTATTTAATGGCTTAAAAATGATCTTTTTACTAAATAAATGCCTAATAAACCTTTTTGCCATGGTTAAAAGTTCCAAAAATATTCCAAAAATATTGAATCTGATTTTGGGATGTTTAGTTGATTTATTTCACATTTTTAGGTTGTTAGATTATTAGTTAATGCCCGAAAATTGTGTTTTTGTCCCGAAAAATCAAAAAATATATTTTCTCCATGCTATATGTTTATTTTCCATTTATTTATTTAAGCTTTGTCTATTATTATTCCAATATATCTCTTGCCTTGTTTGAAGCCGGGTCCGAGTCAGTAAGCTCGGTTAAAACTCGGTTTTGCCCATTTATTTATTTATTGCTTTATTTATTTTCTTGTATTAGAAAAATTTATAGGTATTTGTAAAGCCTTGTAATAATGATGTTATTTGCTTTATTTATCGTTTTTCATGTGATGTATGACATATAGATCAAAAACTCCAAACTATCATCGGATTTAAATCGCATAAAAACCGAAGTCGCATTTATTAACATAAATGGCTTCATTTAAAAATTGAAAAGTAAACAACATCATCCAAACTCAGAATCTCTATCTTAAGGTACGGTCCAACCACTCGGTGGGAATATCATACCCAAATTTTTGGTGGAGCTTAACTGGGTGGCGACTCTATCTTAAAATATGGGATTCTAATTCTCGTATCCCTTAACACTTAAATCAGACTAAATTTCAACTTCAACATCACTTTCATTATCCATTTTCATCACGCTAAAATAAGGACTATCCCTTAGCACGCTTCATAGCGCTCGTTATTTCTCCGCCCCACGCCGAAGAGCATTAAAGCTTACCTTGCGGGCAGGGGATTCGGTCATCAGCTCACACTCTCATTCTGGTTATCTGTCCATACCTACGAGCTTATTTACACATATTATAGTTTAAGTAGCACTAGTGGCTCATTTAACCAGGGATATGAAATGCAATGTACGATAATAAAAGTGTTAAAAATGAGTTTTTAAGTTGGGCTTAGAGCCAATTACCGTCATTTACCTTTTCGTCTGTCCAGGATGACTTGAGAGCCGTTGCAGGACCAAAGTTGTTAGAGAGTATGCTTCGATTGGAAAATAGGTTTAACCGAAGTTATGGCTATAATATAGGATTATTCCCAATAGGGAAAGGATTGTTGAGTCATTAACTCGTCTTTAGACCGAAGAGCACTGTGAGATCTTGATCTTAAAAAACCAAAAAATGAGTTTATACCGAGTGTGGATGATAATGCTCGAGTTCAGGAGTGTTTTGATAGATTTTTGGGGCTTTTAGGACTCCCACAATAAAAATGGATGAATGGATTTTTTTCACCTTTTTCTGTCTGTTTTCGAATGAGAGGCAAAGTCCTCTATTTATAGAGGGGTGGTAATTAGCCGGCGGGCTAATTTCCTATCTGATAATATCGTACTTTAATACCATAAATCCTTGCCAGATCTTTGTAAGATTTGATTTTTTTTATTGTAGATAGGTAATTACACAGCGGGATGATTACCTATGTTTGACCAAAATTTGACTTTTTGTTTTTTAGTAGAAAATGCTAAATCAAAGCTTCCTTAGAATGTGTATTTTAGAATTTCGGATTTTGGATGATGATTCGGTCCTTTTTTTCTCTTTTGTCTGATCACTGAATGAAATAGACATAATTCGTCATCAGGCTAGAAGGGACCTATGCTAACAGTTCGCCCCTTGCATACATAAATTTTGTGCTGGAAGTTTTGACTTATGCGAAATAAACAAAATATTATGTGTGGAATGCAATGAGTTAAAATATTTTTAATCGACAAATTTTGAAACAAAATATATTTTGCCCATTCAATTAAAAAATTTTTAATGAGTTGCATGAGATTAAAATTGACCGAGGGTCAAAATAAATATTTTTGGGTTTTTAATGCATGAATGACTGTGTAAAAACAGCTTTTACGTCTGCTCGTTTTATAAACAATGCAGAAAATGGATGAAATATGCAAAATTGCAAAAAATTTCAAAATACACATAATTAGCCAATGGGCTAATTACCTATGTAACGGTAACTTTTATAGCCTTTGACAGCTGGCTAGGTAATTAGCTGGCGGGCTAATTACCTGCGGGCTATAAAAACAGCAGCTCGCCCCTGATTTTCTCCACACAAAGATTTATGTTCTTCTTCTCTTGCGAGCTTTGCTTCCTTATTTTGAAAATTTATGCTTTCTAGATATTCTCAACAATGATTTCTTTCATCTTCTTCCCTTTTCTGCCCCTTTTACTCTAATTTTGCAGGGTCTCCATGTGATACAAGCTTTACAATGTCCACTTGTATTTAACGGCAATCCAAGTGACTACTCGTAATGTTGTTATCGATGGCCAATAAGCAGAACTTTTTGAGCTTCCTACCGAGGCACTATACGGGCTTCCCTCAACCTAGATGTATCATGGGATCGCTCTTGGGGATTTTATTCCGCCTGCTTTGAAGCCTTCCGATCAGCTTTCTCAGATTTTGGTAAGCCTTATCGCCATTTTAATTTTTTTTATTTTTCATTTATTTTTTTAGCATGCCTTTATTTGTCATTTATTCATTTTATTCTCATTATTTATTTTATTTCTTTTTAATTATGTCATGAATCTATTAAATGCAATGACTTTTTGATAATCGTGTGATTTATCAAAAATTATTGTTTGATTAGTGTGCATGCATTATTTTTTTAGGTCACTAGCCATGAGGGTTACAGTATTTCCCACTTTTACAAGTGGTATTATCCCTTGGCAAAAACCATCGTTGATGGGACGTCTTTAGGGAGGATGGTGAGGAATTGCAAGTATATGAGATCACTCTAGCATTCATACATCTCAGTTGGTACTACCAACCACATCTTGAGTAGATAGTCCAATACTATCCATACTTTTCATTTTCATTGTAGGGAGTACACTATCACTCCACTGCATTACTGCGCTATCACAGGTCTTCCCTTCCATGGTAACATGATTCATTTTAATGCCTGCTTCACTTATGATAGCTTTAATATGGATACCATTGAGGCTTTGCGTAGCTATTTTGGGGTTAAGCCCGAATGAGTTTCTTGCGAGAAACTAATGACCTTTCAAAATACTAGGGATAGAAGGCACTTGACTTCTACTTGTGTGCATAGAGCCTTTATGGCTGCTACTTTGTCCTAGATATGCTTTCCTATAGGGGGTTCGATCATTAATCTCCACATTCTGCCCACTTTGATCGATCCAACCTACTTTGATGAGTATGCCTAGGGCCGAGCTATGTTGGGTCATTTGTATTGGACCCTTGATCAGTGTGTGAGGAAGAGGATTGGCAAGTTCAACACTTGTCTCCAGATTGTCTATATAAGAGCCTGACTTACTTTTCTCTCTTTATGAGCATTCTCGCCTGTGTTTTGACGTTCTGACTCTCTTTGACCTTTTGCAAATATGGTTTTTTAAGATGGTGATTCTTTCCAAGAACAAGCTAGTGTGAAATGGTAGCTATTCGGTCTATCCTCATTTGCCACGCTACTGGCACGGTTGGCAGATTGAGTCTCCTTCTTCTCTTTCTATCCACCTTTATACTCTTTCATCGAAGCAGTTACACTTCTTAGCACTTTTAACTTGCTACAATCCTATATTCACTATAATAGTTGTATCAATGCTTGGTTTCTTTTCCTTTTTTTAGATCTAGATGCAGACTTAGGGGCATGAGCTTCGCTAGCCAGAAGTCATGAGATTAGATGGGGAGGCTGTGAATACCCAGTTGATTTTAGAGACTCCCTTCTCCTTGGAGTGGTACCTTGGGGAGCGCATCTAGGGTTGGCATCTTCCTCTCAAGTCGCGCTCTATTCTTCCTAATGTGCCCTGATGGATTTTTTGGCCTCGTAGCTAACCTGACTTTGCATGACTGGCTTCTGATGGCTTACCCAATGACTTCCTAGAGCGGATTGGGGGGGGTGATGATTTTTTTCATTCAAAATTACTCAAATGGGTAGAGATAGACCCTAGTCCCGTCGAGCTTGGGCCACATATTCACAATCTGCCTGAGGGTGCTGCTCCTTCGACTTCTGCCCCTAGCGGGCGAGCTAGATCGAGTTCACTTGGGACTATCTGGATGACGATATGTCTTCATCATTGACTTAGATCTCTCCATTGTTTTTCCATTTTTATTCCAATTTGTCCTTGCTTTGATGTTTCTATAGGATCACCAATGAAGGCAGAGGCCTGCGTCCACTTCTACACATGTCGGGAGTTCTTCCGATTTAACTATTCCTCCTTAGAGTCCGGTGATGATGGAGGGACATCGGGGGTTTCAGCATTAGCCTTTCATGTTCCTGATGTACCATCCTGACCTAAGTACTTACACCTTAGTGATTCGGCCTTACCTGGACCCTAAGCATCCAGTGACTTTCCACCCTGCCAGCGCCACTAAAGTGAGTTCTTTGCGCTTTTTCTTTTTTCTTAGATTATGCCAGTTCTAACTCATTTTGATCCCTTATTTTTCTTTATAGGTGCCTATTGCTGATAGCATTTCTGACTAGGGATACGTCCAAGGGTAGCAACGATTCATGATGAACCATCTGATATGGCAGTATGTTTATAACTTTATCATTTTAATAATGATGCATGAAATGCAATGAAATGCATATGAATGATTCGTATTAAAATGTTGTAGTTGGAGATCCGGCGGCTTGATGCTCAGTTGGGAATGGTTCAGGTGGATGACCAGCAGCAGCAGCCTCAACATGGACAGGGCGATCCTTCGGGGTTCTTTCCATAGGGTGGTTTTCCTTCTCCTTCATCGTGTTTTGATCCTAGCCATCCAAGCTCCAGCGGCATATAGTAGATAGGCTTTCTTTTCGTTGTTTTTTTCTTTAGGCTGTTTGTAGAGCATTTCCTTATATGAACACATTTGTTTATAAAAGAATTTTGCATTTTTATGATGCTTTGTGCTTTTTTCTTTTCATTGATAATCAAGTTTATCGGGGTAATCTGCCAGGCATTGGTAGGTTGCCCCATAAACTACGTATAGCAAACTGCTACCCTTTGAAATTTTACCATGGAGGGCTCATTTTCTTGCAGATCTAAATGTGTATCTAAAGAACTCCAAAGGTTAGGACCGTCTCGGGGTTTACAGTTTATCACTTATGAAGAAATATTGTCGCATCTTTATCAAGGACAATGTGGTCTAGGCTGCTATTAGGATCTGGGATCATATTGACAACTTATTCCAATTTGGAGATCATGAGTTGTGCCATTAGTATAAGCAATTCTGTGGACTCCTGAGATCTTCAGCTGATATACCTCCTACCAGTTCGATGCTTTATCCTGAGATCTTCAACTGTGCCCTTTGTATGAGGAATTCTGTGGACTCCTGAGATCTTCAGCTGATATACCTCCTACTAGTTCGATGCTTTATCCTGAGTTTTCTAATTCATTGATGAATTGTTTCTAGTTGGGAACCTTGTTCCTAATGATGCGAGCTAGCTTCGCTCATTTTTTTGCTTTTGCTTGGGGTCTTTCTTTGTGAGGCTCCAAGTATGGTTTGCAACTTTGCCTTTTTGACCATCAATGATTAAATGTTAGAGGGGAAATCTCTCGTCGCTGTGAGTTTGGCCGAGACACTAATCTTTATGCACTCTTCCCAAAACAGGACTGAAGCTATTACTAGGTGTAGCAGACTCCTTCTTCAGGTAAATTTTGTTTGAGCCTTTCTTTCTGAATGAACTGCACTTTCGAGTTTTCGGTTCATCAGGTTTGCCTTAATTTTTGCCTGGACTACCTTCTCAAGTTTTCAATCCAGCAGACCTCTCTTGTTTTCTTTTTATTTTTTCATTTTTTTTATTTTTTTTCTTTTGTGTAGTTTTTATAGCTTTGGGTTTGGGATAAGCTTTTTGTATTTTCTATTCCCACGAGCATGGATTATTATCCGAAGGCCTACTAGGCACGGGGTTCAATAGTTTGCATTGATGATCATTCTTATAGATACTTCACTGTCAAGGAGTGGTTTGAGTTTATGGGGAGTCGAGTAGCTGAGGATATTTGTTGGGTTTGTCCTTGGTGGGGAATCATTCATGTGAATACCGATGTTGCTAGAGATGGTGTGGTCCTCATGGGTCTTTTCGAGATTATTGCCTACTCTCCTAGTCACTTATGTAGGCAATATGGTCATCCTCAAGGGTTTCTGACATCCTTGTGCACCCTCATTGGCTTTGAGCTTTCTTATACTCAGGTTTATTGTCATGAAGTGAGGTGGATCAATTACTCTCGGGTGGAGATGAACTATTCCATGCCTTTTGACATCCATCCTTCCACCGCTTATCAAATCTAGTTCGCGAGTACTCACGAGCTTGCCACCCTTAAGAAAAGGCTTATCGAGACTAAGAGACTCTGTAGTTTCTTTGGAGATCATTGAGATTGTCATTGTGTGTATTTTATCTTCGTGGGAGAATAAAGGCTTTAGGCTTCGTTATTTGTCTCTATCATTTCCATTTGCTGTTTGTAATGCACTTTATGTGTAATAAGGATGAAAAATGCTATTTGAATGTGTGTTTCGTTAAACAATTTGCAGTTTCCATTTAATGCAATCATGCAGTTTTTTAACATAAATACGTTACTATAAAAGATATTACTTGAATAGGAAGGACTGGTACTTATTCCCAAGAAATGCCCATCGTTGGCTAAGGTTCCGAATGGATTTTACCAAAGGCCTCACCCTTTTATTTTGGGGTCTTTATTTTTTCTCAAGATCCCTTACTAGCTTTTGACAGACATTTTTTACACGAGATAGTGCTTCAGCTTGTCGCTGTTCTCTGGATTCACAAATTTGTTGCCATCCAGATCTGAGAATTTAACTGCCCCTCTACTGAGAGTCTTTCGTACTACGTATGGTCCGTCCCATTTTGGTTGGAAATTCCCTTGAGCATCCGTGTGCGTCTTACAAGATTGTTTTAAGACTAGATCACCTATTCTCAGGGGTTGATCTTGCCTTTTGACTTTACGATTATAAGTATTGGCCATGCTGTGGGTATAGCTATAGATTCTCTAATGTAGTTAATCCTTTCTCATCGATCAAAGTCAATTTTTTGTGCCCTCCCCTTGCCCATTCATCTTTAGGAAGTCTCGCTTCAACGACTATGCGCAAAGACTTGATCTCCATTTCAACGGGCAACACCGCCTCTAACCCATAGATGGGAGAAAAAAGAGTCTCACATGTAGGAGTTTTGATGCTGGTTATGTATCCTTGTAAGGCATAGGGGAAATGGTCGACCCAATCTCGCTAATTGGCAATCATTTTGGAGAGGATCTTCTTAATGGTCTTATTTACTTCTTCTGCAGCTCCATTGGCTTGAGGACGATAGGGTGAAGAGCAATTATGCTCAATTATGTGCTTCTCAATAAGGTCGGTTGTCTCTCCTTGGAACTGTACACCATATTAAGTTACTATATGATGAGGAATGTCATATCTAGCGAAAATATGTCGTTGAATAGACCAAGCCATTTTCTTAGTCATGATGCTCGTATATGATTCTTCTTTAACCCATTTGGAAAAGTAATCGATCGGCACTATGATGAAGTGATGGTTGTTGGTAGAGGATGGTGTTATTTCATTGTTGATATCGATGCTCCAAGCTGAGAATGGCCAAGGCATCATCAAATTTTGTAATGTCATTGGATACGAGTGACTCAAATATCCATATATCTTACAGGATGACAAGTCTTTGCTTCTTGAATACAGTCAACTAGCCTAGTTAACCAAAAGTATCCCATCATTTGAATTTACTTTGCCATCATAATACCGTTCATATGTGAACCATAGTCTCCTGAATGTACTTCTTTCATCACCTTCTCTGTTTCTTGTTGAGTCAAACATTTTAATAGCAAACCATTAGATGACCTCTTAAATAGATCTCCCTTAATCAGGCAGAACTGAACATCAAGTTTTCTTAGTGTATTCCTGTCAAAATCAGTGGCTTCAGCAAGGAATTCACCGTTTTCAAGGAATTTGACAATGTCAAAGTATTAGGGTTCCTCCTTATCAATGATGCCTTCTATTGCATAGACGTAGTATGGGGTTCAGGTTGTCTCCATAATAAGGGGTTTGATTGGCTATCTTTTAGGCCCTTCCCACATGGAGACTGCATCTGCCATCTGGTTCTCCTCTTGAGGCATATGACATAATTTGCATTCGTGGAACATTACGGGTTTCCTCCATATGGCCTCTAGGTAAGGCCTGAGGGATTCCTCCTTCAGTTCCTAGTCTCCCGTGATTTTTTGATGACCAAAGATGAATCACCAATAATCTTCACTTTATCTGATTTAAGAGTGACCAGAGCAGACATTCCTAATAGGTAGGCTTTATATTCTGCCCTGTTATTTGTGGTGAGAAATTCTAATCACTTTGAAAGAGGTATTAGTGCTCCATATAGTGTAATGATGATAACTCCCAAGCTAGCTCCTCGCTTGTTAACAGCACCATCAAAGAACATGGTCCATTTATAGGGGTTTTCTGCAATTGTTACAAAACATTCGTCAGGGAACTCTAGGTTTTCAAGTTCTTCTTCCTCGAGTGGTTGATTTCCTTAGAATGCAGCCACTGCTTGTCCCTTTATGGTATTCTTAGTGACATACTCAATATCAAATTCTGACAGTAATAAGAGCCAGCCTGGCACAAATACTTCATCGGATCCACTTTTTCGAATGATTAAATCCTTTCAGATTGGAAGTAATTTCTTAGTTTCTTGGTAAGCCAGACCATGATGGCACATGTTTTCTCCATGATGGTGTATCGAGTCTCATACTCTAGTAACTTCTTTGTGAGATAGTAAACTATGTGTTCCTTCTTAACTTCATGCTCCTAAACTAGCATAGCTCCTATAGATTTTTTTCTATTACCAGAAAGAGAATGAGTGGTTTTTCGAGAATTAGCGGCTTTAGCACAGAGAGGTTCATTAGGTAGTCTTTGATCCTATCAAATGCTTCTTAACATTGGTCGTTCCATTCTATTGGTTGCTACTTCCTCAAGAACTTTAAGATAGGCTCGCATGTGGTGGTTAACCGTATTATGAAGTGGCTAACGTACTATATAGACCCTAAGAAGCTCCTCACTTCCTTCTCGATCTTTGGTATGGGCATTTCCATGATGGCATTGGCTTTATCGGGATCTATCTTTATTCTTCTTTGACTAACCACATGCCCTAGCAATTTGCCTGATGTGACGCTGAATATACACTTCTTTAGGGTTAAGATAGAGATTGTATTTCTTAATTCTTGTGAGGAATCACTCTAACACTACTGGGTGCTCTTCTACCATCCTAAATTTCACAGGCATGTCATCCACATAGACATCAACTTCTTTGTGGATCAAATCATTTAGTAATGTTGTGACTGCTCACTAGTAGGTTTCCCTTGTATTTTTTAGCCAGAAAGGGATTACTTTGAAAAAATACATTCCCCATTCTGAGATAACAGTTTTGAACTTGTCTATTACATTCATGAGTATCTGGTGGTAGCCAGACAACCCATCTATAAAGGAATACATGGCCGCTCTTGCTACACTGTCTACTAGAATGACAATGTTTGGCAATGGAAAGTTGTCCTTAGCGGTAGCTTTATTCAAGTACCTAAAGTCGACATAAACTCTGATGTTGCCATTCTTCTTGGGCATAGGGACTATGTTGGATAGCCAAGTAGGATACTTAATGACCTCCATGAAATTAGCCTTGATCTATTTGTCTACTTCTGCCTTGACCTTTTCTGCCCATTGCGGATGCATCCTCCTCATCTTTTCTTTTACTGGACGTATCTTTGGGTCGATGGGAATGTTGTGTTCAATGATGTGTTGAACAAGTCCCAACATGTCCTCGTGAGACCAAGAAAGGGCTAAAACATGCTTTTTAAGTACATTTATTAACTCTCTCTCTTGATCAATGGGCAGTTGATTGGAAATGTATACCATTCTTGAATCAACTTCCGTATTTAAGTTAATTTCTTTTGTAATGTCATTATTAATGTCAAAGATGATAGATGAATGCTAGAATGGATGCATGGAATTGTAATCAGAAACATAATCCAAATAAGCAAAGTTCTTGTTCTTATTGTCATCATAAAATACCTTATTCATTTTGAACATATCAAAAATGGAAACAAAAGACTCATCGTAATCAGTAGGGTCTGGCTTTGCAGCAAATGATTCTTCCATGGTAGCTGGCTTTTGCAAGATTTCCTCATCGTCTTCCTCTTTTACCTTTGCATTGCCCTTCATTGCCTTGACCATGTCCATGACAACCAGGATCAAGCAACCTCCCTTGTTCCTTACTTCCTCCACTATCTTTAGTTGTGCTTGGAGGTGTTTGGTTAGAGTATCGAGGGTTTCCTCTTCTTTGCTCGGCTTCTTAATCTTCTTTGGGTGCATTTGTTCATTGAGATTGGTCTAATTGGGAATTGTCCTAGCATCTGGCTGATGACCCACTTTCTTCATCATAAAGTAATGCAGCTTTTACCGTGCTCGTTATAGACGACTACATTTAAGAAAATCTCAAATCCTGGAACTATCCTCCCCTAGTGAGTAACAGTTTCAGGGGTTCCATTGTAGGGTTACTCTAACTTCTTCTGAAAGACTATCTCGTCGGTGATTTTTCTGGTGCCTTTATAGTCTAGTCCTATAGATTTTCATTCTCCTTCCCCTATATTGAAAGTTAGAATTCCCTCCTCATGAGCACCTAGTCCTTTTCTAGGTATATGATGTTTCTGCATATAACCTTTGAATCTAAGCTCAATACTCTGGTTGCTTATTTGATCCCTAAATGATTGTGGCTATGGTAAACCCTTTAATATGGCTTTCTTTTATCTTCAATGCTGCCACCACTGATGGTTCATCAGCCTTTAGAGTGACGATCTTTTCGTGGAATGGAATTCTAATTTCTAGTGAAGAGTGGATGGAACCCCTCCTAGAGCATGAAACCATGGTCATTTGAGCAACATGGAGAAAGTCACCGGGATGTCTATAACTGTAAAAAGCACAATAGATGAGATTTCACCGATAGTAACTACAGCTTCAAATGTACTGATGATGGTTCTCTTGGAATTGTCATAGGCCTTAATGACCGTTGAGGATCTTTTCAAGTCCCTCTTAGCTAGTCCTAGGATTGGTAGGATATCCTTAGGACAGACATTCAGCAATGAGCCGTCGTCAACCATTACAAACTGTATGATGGGTCAAAAAACACTCACCTTCAAGTAAAAAGCCTTATTATGGTGAATGCCCTCATCGAGTAAATCTGAGCTTGAGGAAATAATATCGAGGATAACAGTGCTGGTCTTACTGTTAAGTAGCGCACAAACTTGCTCTGGCGATGCCATGGGAAACGTTTTGAATTCCATCAATTTATTCATAATGGCAAGCCTATAATCTTGAGAACTAACGAGAAGGTCCCAAATGCTCATCTTAGTAGTGGTGGCCTTTAGGTGGTCAATAGTTGGACTTTCTATCCGTTTTGAGAACTTAACAAAAGTAGCGGGTATCAGGGGCTCCGTTCTTGGCACATCATGGGCCATTGACCCAGTGATTTTCCCTTCTCTAGTGGCAGGACTTACAACCTGGGTAGGAAAATTTGTCATTTTGAAGACTTCAAACTAATCAAAATCTTCATCGAGTGGTATTTCTCCCAAGTTAATTAGCTTGTTCATGGAAGATGGCGCTTTGGTGGTAAAGGGCCATCATATAAAGGGAACTTTTTCAGGCTGTCTTTCCAAGACAACAAGGTTCTCCTGTAGGATTTGGCATAGAATAGGGATGGAGTCTTTCCCGATCATGAGAATGGATGAGGAAGCTCCATCACTCGGATTACTATTTCATATGACCAACTCCTCTAGTTCATCAGAGTGCTTATTCATGTACCAAGGATATTCCTTGGTAGATTTCATTGATGTTGAGCAGACAGTGTTAGTTGCTTTCCATTCCCAACATAACAATGGGTTTCCATGTTTACCCAGCTTAGGAGTTGAATCCTCTGGCAAGTCTAACCAGGTGAAGTAATCGATGAATTATCTGGCCAAAGTATTATAAAATGACTTTTGATAAAATGTTAGCCCCTCATACCAGAAGACTGCTTTCTTTTGGAGGGTCAAGTAGAACCTTTCGGGCCAATAGGCATAGTGAATGTACCCATCATTAATCATCTGCACAAATTCATGGATGTTAGGGTGTGGCCTTGTGTTTCCATTGTAGAATATGGGATAAACTTCCCTCAAGTTCGGACTTTGAATTTGATAAATGGCTTAAGGCAATTCATTTTCTGCACGGATTCTCTCCATGATGTACTCCCAAGAAGGTTCTTGCCCCTCATCTCAGATAATATTAAGGAAGAGCTCACTACCTTAGTCAAAGTCTGTAAAGTCTCTTGAATTATCGCTTATCGTAGACCATAAGGCGCTCGGGGAGTCACGCTCTAAAGTTGAGGCATAGCTCTCAGCACCATTATAGTCGACTATCATGCCATTAGGGTAGGGAGCCTTGTATAAGGAATCACTTGGCAAGTGGTTTAGCTTATCATCTAAAAATATCTCAGGTTCGTACCCCACATTATCCACTTCACTTTCATCTTCATGTTCTGACTCGTTAGAGTCCTTGAATTCTTCTACTTCTTCATCTGAATCATTGAAAGGTTACGGTTCATTCATAGGTTCAAAGACCTAATTTGTAACTTTTTGAATTGGCATATCATTATCAAAGTACTCCTCAGGGTCTTCCTCAGAACCCTCCTCAAGGTTTTCCTCAGGGTCTTCCTTAGGTTCATCCTCCATTGTGTTCCCTATTGTATTTATTCTAGCCTTTACTTATGTGCTAGCTATATAAAGGTCGGAGATCATGCCTCACATATTGGCGATGTCTCCTCTACTCAAGTACCATATGTCATAATTTTCACACGGACCCCTTCAAATGGGTCGTGCAGCTCGATGCTCACTTGGTTCTAGCAGCTCATTTTTTATGCCATATATGCACGTAGTTTGGCGAATGGTTCTTGCATTACCTCATCCAGTTTAATGCTGAGATACCTTTGTTGGCCCCCATGAATAATCCAGGCTTGTACAAGATTATATAGCTCTTGATTTCCTATTGTGTCATCCTAGAAGAACTTCTCCATCTGAATTGATTCATCCTAACTTAATTGAGACTCACGTAATCTGGGGGAGTATACATTGAGGGCTGTGGAGGATAACATCCTGCCAACTAGCATTGCGTTGATCTACTTGAGGCGCCAACCACCATCAAAGTGCATCAAGGTGTGATTGAGAAGCCATGAAGTAGTGGAGGAAAGATCTCTCTATATAGTACCCGTTCCAACGGCCTTCCATTGGCATTACACTATACGAGTCCATAGCCGGACCTTCCAAGAAGCAGGGGAATTAAGGTGCAAAACTCATCATGGCAATCTCTCGTTCAAAAATAAATTGGAGGAATTCTTCTATATGCTCATTCAAGTCAGAATCTCCTTAGAATATGAGGTGTGGTGGCACTTGATACTTACCTAGCCCTTCCCTCCTCTTTCTCAAGACATATTGATCAACCTTGTAGATGATGTCCATGTTGTTGAAAATCATATTATCCCCCCATCCTAGCTCATGTCAGAAATTATCCGTCACATTAATACCGTGCTCGTCGGCCTCCACCTGAACATTGATGGCATTTACCGTGGCCTCAAAGTTGGCAAGGGATTAGTCTGCATGATCGATTTCTTCTCGAGCTCCTTCATTCTCCCGTCGTCTATCCTCTGCTATAAACCTTTTAGTAGCCAGGTGCATTCATTAGTGCAATATGGCTTGGTCACGTGATAGTAACAAAAGTTATCTCTATCTGCCGCAGCAAGTGGAGCGAATGGTTTGATGCTATAAAGCTAGTCAAACTTTCTAAGTTTGGTGAATATCTATGATAGTGACTCCACCCACGGGTTTGCACCTGAGTGGCTGCTATAACTTTAGATGGAGCCTTTGGGGACTTGGAACTACCTTATTTGGGAGTCCCACCCTTTTCCCAATATCTAGGCTTAGTGTAAGCCTATTGTTCTTGCTTCTTCATTCGGTCTTCTTCATCATACTTCTCTAATCTCTTGGCATAGTCCACCATGTCATTAAAGGTATCAAACCTTTTCATCTTCATGTCATCCCGGTACCTTTGGCTGGATCCTTCAATGAGCTTTACTATTAAGGCCTCTTGGTAGGGTGCCCCAGCCAAAAGTACACGAATAGCCATCCATCTCAGGTAGTATTCTTTAAAGGATTCATTCGGGCATTGCTTGACCCTTTCGAGATCTTGTAAAGTAGTTTTGACCTTCAGGTTGAAAGTGTAGTTCTCCATAAATGTAGAACATAGCTTCTTCCAGTTAGATTTCACGTCCGTTGGCATGCTCTTATACCATTCAGAAGCAGGTCCACAAAGAGTAGCTTGAAATAGATTGACTATATGAACCTTAGGGATGCTCATACTAGTCATGATCCAAAGATAACTCTCCACATGCATGTGAGGAGGCCTAGTGTTAGTATATGTAGCTATGTAAAGCATCACAAAGTTAGCCAGGAGGGCTTCAGATTCTTTTAATGAGAACCGGTCAATGTCCACATATTACTTGATAGAGAGAGCCATATACTTTTCTTTTATTAGAGATAGGTTTTCCATGTCTGCCATCTTTACCTTGAACACCGCTATCTCGGCCTCTTGTTCTTGGGCTTTCTGAGCATTAGAAGCGCTCAGCCTTTCCAAACATCACAAAATTTTAAAGCATCTAGAATCCTTCAAAGGGACTGCCCAACCGTAACATCATCCACCATCATAGTTTCAGGTTCTAGGTCAGAGAAAAATCTTGCTAGAGATTCAATTAGTGGTGGTGGTTTGACTTTTGGGCTACATGTAATGCATCTTAACCTCCTCTCTTGCTTCCAAACTAAAAATGCAAGAGATCAAGTGTTAGTAAGTGTATCGGGTGGCTCTAGGCCTTACTTAACTTGGTTTGTCGGAATGCATGAGTGAATGAAGAAATGAATGAGTGAATGAATGAATGGATGGATATGCGCAAATTGCATAGAGTTAGGTGTATGCCAACTGTTAATGGAACAATTAGCAAGGGTAACGTGTAATATTCATGGAATAATACAAACACGCAGTTCGAAGACTAAGGTTTGAATCTAGTTTACCTCGGTGGTTGGGGTGAGATGACTCGCTGGTCACTCAGGGGTCGACTCTATGGCCTAAGCTGAGTTGACTCACTGGTCACTCGAGGGTTGACTCGGTGGTCAAAGGTGAGTTGACTGAGTGGTCGCTCGAGGGTTGACTCTATGGTCAAAGATGAGTTGACTCACTAGTCACTTGAGCGCTTACTTTATGGTCAAAGGTGAGTTGACTCACTGGTCACTCAGGGGTTGACTCTGTGGTCAAAGCTGAGTTAATTTACTACTCACTTGAGGGTTGACTTTGTGGCCAAAGGTGAGTTGACTCTCTAGTCACTCAATGGTTGACTCGATGGTCAAAGTTGAGTTGACTTGCTGGTCACTCAAGGGTTGACTCTGTGGTCAAAGGTGAGTTGACTCTCTGGTCACTCGAGGGCTGACTCTGTGGTCAAAGGTGAGTTGACTCACTGGTCACTCGAGGGTTTGCATATTATGGCTAATGTGCTGAGCCTAGGTAGATTCACTTGCCTCGATTATTTTACCCATGGGTATAGCCTAGGTGGGCTCAGTGGTCTCAATTATTTCGGCTCATTGGTTGAGCCTAGATGGACTCACTACTACGAATTTATTTTGGCTCACGGGTTGGGCCTAGGTGGACTCACTAGTCTCGATTTATTTTAGCCTGTGGGTTGAGCTGAGGTGGACTCACTAGTCTCGGGCTATTTTGGCTCATGGGTTGAGCCTAGATGGACTCACTGGTCTTGATTTACTTTTAGGTTCCTATAACCAACGAAATGAAATAGCATGGAACACATCAATGTAATGGCTGCATAAAGATGTGGTTAGTTTTCACATAACCACGATGCTTATGACATTTTAGGTTCATTTATATTTATTAAACCTGCACATGTAGCAAACTGTTAGATCGTGCATGCTGCCCTTTTAACTCCATCGAGTTACTTCGCTTTAGAGCCAATGGGGGACTTAGCGTAGTCTTCTCGCGTGCACTCAAGGTTTTTAGGTAAACCTATAGGGAAGTGTCTATGGTTCATCTATATATGGGTTTCGGTCTCAAGACTTGGTGCTATTGGGTACCCTGCGCCTTTGTGTACCAAGTTCTAGTGGCCCTAAGCAAACCAAAGGAAACTTTTCCACATACAATATACTCAGGTAGTCTTTCCCTTAAGTGAGCAAGGCCCTCGTACGTTATGCAAGGGATGTGATCAGATCATAACCCTCAAGCCCTAAGTGAACTTGGAGATACTTCACCAAAAGAGACCTAAATTGGTTAGGGGTAAAGAATGCAGATGCTATGCAATCCTAAAATTTGTGCAATGTTGAAATTACCACATATCCCGTACTTCCAAAATTTGATTTGTACAATATTTTAATTATCATGTAAATTTTTTTTATGAAAATCGGGTTTTTGTAAAAATATCTTAGATCCTTAGCAGAGTCTCCACTGTGAGAGGGCAAAATTTAATGGGAAAGCACGGGGGGTGCGGTGTATAGGGCACGTTTGGTTTGGTGCAGTTTGAGGAAACCGTGGTGTTGCATTTAATATGCGTGTGCCTCTTTTATAATAAAATACTGGATTTTATTAGAGAGAAAACGATTTTTATTATTTTTCACGTAAACTTGTTGAGTGTAAAAGAAAGTGGCTTTTTATAAGCCCAAAATGTGGTTATATTGAGAAATATATACACACATTTTATTAAGAAAATATTTTTGAAATATAGCATTTTACTTTATTTAAAAATAAAATAGAGTCTCCACCCGGTTCAGCTCCACCGAGAATTGTGGTATACTTATAAGAAATGGGATTTTTATACTGAAAAGAAACTGAGATTCTGAGTTCGGACATGATAGGTACTCATATTGTTCAAATCAATTGGATTAATTTCAGAATTTTATGATTTGTGGTAATTTCTGCATTACAATGCTTTACTTAAAAAATAAATTCAAGAAATAAAACATGCATTATAACATCGTAGTATATCGATATTCGCTACCGAAATTTCGGCAGAGTGACGGCAGTAATTTGGGTTTTGGCCTGAAAACTCGGTGAGAGTTTCCTCACATTCTTGGTGTTTGTCTGTACTTGCGAGCTTATTTACACGTATTATAATTTAAGTGGCACCAGTGGCTCACTTAACCAGAGATATGAAATGCAATATGGAGTAATAAAAGTAATAAAAATGAGTTTTAAAGTTGGTCTTAGAGCCAATTACCCTCAGTTAAGCTTTTCATCTGTCTAGGATGACTTGAGAGCCGATGTAGGACCAAAGTTGTTAGAGAGTATGGTTTTATTGGAAAATAGGTTTAACCCAAGTTTTGGCTATAATATTGGATTATTCCAAAAGGGAAATGTGGGATTGTTGAGTCGTTAAGTCGTCTTTAGACCGAAGATCACTATGAGATCTTGATATAAAAAGACCAAAAAATGAGTTTATATCGAATGTCGATGATAAAGCTCGAGTTTGGGAGTGTTTTGATAGAGTTTCGGGACTTTTAGAAATCCCAGAACAAAAGGGGATGAAAGGATTGTTGTTACCTTTGTCCGTCTCTTTTAAAATGAGAGGCAAAGTCCTCTATTTATAGAGGGGTGGCAACTACCCAGCAGGCTAATTACCTAGGTAATTAGCCGGTAGGCTAATTATCTATCTGACAAGATCTTACTTTAATCCCATAAATTCTTGCCAGATTTCGAGAAGATTTGATTTTGTTTATTATAGATAGGTAATTACCCGGCGGAATGATTACCTATGTTTGACCAAAATTTGACTTTTTGATTTTTCAGCAGAAAAAGCAAAATCAAAGCTTCTCTAGAATTTGGATTTTTGAATTTTGGATTTTGGATGAAAATTCGGTCCTTTTTGGCTCTTTTGTCTTATCACTGAACAAAATAGGCATAATTCCTCATTGGGCCAAAACGAACCTGTGCCAATAGGTCTATTAGCCACATTTGATTCCTGGTATGGATTAGGGACTATTTTTACTGGGTGAGAGGGCCCGATTGATGTCGATGGAGCGTTCTTATCCCTCTTCACTCTTTCCCCCCTGTGAGAGGATGCACTATGATGACCGCCCTCTCTAGTTTCATTAGGGAGATAGTGGTAGTGATGATGATGGAAAGAGGGGTGATCGCAGGGGTCCCTTCGTGGTTCGGAGTAGCAGGACCCGACTAGGTCTACTACTCCTTCCTCTCCGGTATTTCTTAACTCTACCTTTGTGAATTACTTTGTTGCTTTCTGAAATTGCCTATGAACTTGAGTGTAACTTTTTATCATTGTAACCTCCTGCCGCCACATGGAAGAGGCCTACTACTATTGCCTAAGCTAACCTAGAGCTGCCGATGAAGTGGTCTTGCACTTCAGGGGGTGTGAGAGAGGGGGTCCTTCGGATAGATCTGGACACTTCCTTCTGATTCCTCAATTATTCGGGGAAGAGAGTTGTTAGTGAGCTTAAGGAGTCAGTCCATACCATTCGCTTCACTCCTTCTAGCTCTACTCATGCAAGGAATTCTCGGCTCTAGACCTGTTCTCGTGATAATTGCTTGGGATGTTCTATTCTCATGTTATTTTCCATTTCAGGTGACCGTGGGTGAGCTGGAGAGGATTACTAGAGGTTTCTTCTATGTCCGGGATCTGCTGCTAGCTTAGGATGCACTAGCTTTGCTGAGTTTCCATTACTTATAAAATTTAGGAAACTACACATGATGCATGCCATGACATTTATATATATGTACTGATCCTATGATTTTCTTACAGACTTTGTTAGCCATGGAGCATGACAAGGTTGCCTAGCATTCGGATGCTTCTAAGGAGCGGCTAGGCTCCTGGAGGAGTAGTTATGAGTGGTCACTGCTGACGCTGATCAAGTTAAGGCACTGGAGGAGGAGTTGGAGAGAGCCCGAGCGGAGACTGCACGGGCGAGAGCTAAGGCAGAGGTATTGCGGGGACAGCTGGCTCGGATGACTGAGGATAGGAAGAAACCTAAGCCATTTGATTATTACTCTAAGGAAGACCAATCTGCATATCGGGTGGCTCTGATGGTGGCTCAAGTGGTTGGAGCTGAGCAGGGGGTGGAGCACCAGGCCGAGGAGACTGATGCTGCAGCTGAGGGTATTGCAAGGGCTTTAGGGGTCGGAGTGACTGACTTTCTCGCTACAGATGCTAATAGGGCTGGGGACCATGTGATGATTGACATAGAGGATCTATTAGTGGATGCTTAGGATGAGACTTAGGGCATGCCCAAGGGACAGGACCCTCTAGCAGCTTAGATTAAGATTGCTTTTACTTTCTTTTAGGATCCTTGACATTTTCGCTGCTACGTGGCTCATTGTGATGTGAACTTTAATGCTTTTTACAGATTGCTTTACTTTTATGCATGTTGAACTTTCTTTTTTGTGTTAGGATCACTGAATATCCTAGCTTGTAGACCCACGCTACCGCTTGGCATAACTAACAACGAAGCCCTTTTAAAGCGTACCATGAGCAAGTGAGTTAACCGTTGAACATCTAAGTTTCTGATTTTGATGAGCTGGCCAAATTTAGATTGATAAATATTAGGAAGGCTGGTTGGTTTGAATTAGTACTTCAAATAGCGTGTGCTTTTGTGCAACTACATAAAGGGGGAAAAAGTTTGAGGGATCCCAACTGTGAATTGCATAATGCAAATGATGACTGAAAGTAGCAAGGGCAAAATATTGGCGCTTTTGAATTTGAGTTCTAACTTTTGCTAAGGTCATTCAGTGTGAGATGACCTATGGAACATTTTCTTTTCTTGATTTCTTTTTGTCCTAATTTTTGCATGAATTAACTTTGGCGGCTCAATCCAGCGGGCTCTTTCCTTTCTTTTTATTTTGTCTTAACTTCTTTTTGGATCGCCCTTTCGGATTTTCAATCCAGCAGACCGATTCTGACTTTTTTATAAACCTTATTTCTTTTATGGTTTATCGGTATTTTTGTCTTTTGTTGAATGATACATGGGCAGTAAAGATAACAACAAAGAGCACAAAATATATAGAAAAATTGATATTCACATATTTGTGATTATTGCACCTAAAGGCATGCATGCTTTCATAAGACAATGATTCTTAGCTAATCATAACATGTTCATTGATGAGATTAATTTGAGTACATAGGCAATGGTAATAATTTCCAATGGCTAACCTCTACTGCCTACTGGTCCTTTTACAAATTTTCCAGAAAGTAATTGACATTTTTCTCCCGATGCCCTAACTTTTGCCTAAACAGCCCTTTTCGGTTTTTCAACTTAGCAGGCTTTAGTTGCGTTGGGGTATACTAAGTTTTTCCTGATCAATTTGTATAACACCTATCAGAGGGTTACACCCTGATTTTTGCCGGAGTAGTAGAAGACCACTCGCTATTTTTTATTTATTTTATTCATTCAGCTGATTTTCTATAAATTATTTCTTTTGACCTACACATGATAACGCTTAAGTCGATCTTGATTTACTAGATTCACGAATTCATTTCCATCCATATCCATGAGCTTGATCACTCCCTTGCCAAGGACTTTCTTGATCACGAACGGTCCTTCCTAATTAGGTCTAAACTTTCCCCTAGCTTCAGTGTTGACTTGGCGTAGTTGCTTGAGAACCAGATCACCCACCTTGAAGGGTTGCTTTGGGTATATAACCCTATTATTGTAGGCTCGGGCCATGCACTGCTGGTACATCTGTAGGTGGTTAAGCGCCTTGAGTTTCTTCTCATCTATCACATTCAACTTTTCATACCTAGCCCTTGCCCAATCCGACTCTTTAATAAAGCTTCAAGTACCACTCGTAGAGATCTCACTTCAGTTTGAACAAGTAACACGGCTTCCATTCTATATACAAAGGAGAATAGTGTTTGGTCGATGGGAGTTCTTACACTGGTTCTGCATCCCCATATTGCAGATGGAAGTTTATCAGCCCAATCCTTATAGGTAGATATTGTCTTAGATAGGATCTTTTTTATTGACTTGTTGGCTACTTCCAAACCCTATTGACTTGTGGTCTATATAGAGAGGATCTGTGATGCTCAATGTTGAACTTCTCTAACAACTCAGATGTAGCTCCTTAAAATTGTACTCTATTATCGGAAACCACATGGTGCGGAATCCTGTATCGACCAAAAATATGCCTCTCTATAAACTTGGCCATCTTCTTGGCAGTGATACTAATGTAGGATTCGGACTCTACCCATTTCAAAAAATAATCAACAAGGCTATGATGAATCGGTGTTCGTTGGTTGATGTTGGTTGAATTTTACCAATTATATATATATATATATATATATATATATATATATATATATATATATATATATATATATATATATATATATATATATATATATATCCTGCACACCGAGAAAGGCCAAGGAGTAGATAAATTGTGAAGCTCGGACGAGGGTAGCTGTTGTATATCTCTATGAATATGTCATTCGTGACATTTCCTGACTTTGTCTACACAGTCGACATTAATTGTGTTCTAGAAGTAGCCCATTCTCTAAATTTTCCTACCCAAAGCCATCCTATTCATGTACAGGCCACAATCCCATGAATGCACCTGGTTCATTACCTTTTCTACTTCTTCTTCTATCAAACACCTCAATAATAACCCTTCAGCTGTCCTCTTAAAGAGAACCTCATCTACTAGTCTGAATTGCGTTGCCAACCTCTTGAGAGTCATGCAATCTGAACTCAACGATTTATCGGAGCATCTTCCTTCTCTTAGGAACTCTTTAATGTCATCATACAAGCAAGCCTTTTGCTCCTTAGTGGTTATAACTTGAATTTTCTCATGAAATGGGAAATAAGAGGTTTCCATTACTAAAGGGATCATGGGTTGGGTTTTCTCTCCTTCCTAGATAGATGCCAAGGTAGCTAGTGAGTTGGCCATCTAATTCTCATCTATTGGGACATGTTGAAAGAAGCACTGACTGAACTATACTAATAAGTCCCAAACTGCCTCTACATATGGACTGAGTGACTCTTCTTTGACTTCCCACTCCACTACAACATGCCTTATCACTAGTGCAGAATCGCCAACTACTCTTGTTTCCTTCGCCCCTACTTTCAATAGGGCATCAATACTAAAAAGCAAGCTTCATATTGTACCCTATTATTGATGACTGGGAACTCTAAGCACTTCCTCAATGGGATAATCTCACCTTCGGGCGTGAGATGATCAACCCAAGACCAGCACCCTTTTGATTCATGGTCCCATCGAAATACATGATCCATTCGGCTTTCTTTGCTTCCATTATGGCTAACTACTCATTGGAGAAATCCAGGTTCTCTACATAATCAGACTCTATGGGTTGACTTGTTTGGAATTCAGCCAGTGCTCTCCCCTTGATTACTTTCTTCGTGATATACTCGATATCAAATTCAGATAGTAAAAGAAGCCAACACAAGAGTTTCCCTTCCATTGTGGGGGATTAACAAATATACTTCATCGAATCAACCTTAGCAACAACCCAAATCATGTAAGACTGGAAGTAGTGCCTCAACTTTTTGGCCAACCATACCATTGTGGTGCACTTCTTTTCCACAACTATGTATCACATCTTATACTCCAACAACTTCTCACTCAAGTAGTAGATAGCATGTTCACTTTTATCATCTTGTTCTTGGACTAACATTGCACCCACAGATGACTCCTCTATGGCCAAGTAGCGAATCAACAGTTTACTAGGCATAATAGGCCGCAAGATTGAGGGACTCATGAGATAAATCTTTATCTTATAAAAGGCTATCTGGCATTGTTCATTCCATTCTATCAGCTCCTTCTTTCTTAATAACTTAAAGATCGGCTCACAAACTATTGTTAGCTTGGCAATAAATTGACTTATGTACTAAAGTGATCCAAGAAATGACCTTACTTCCCTTTTAGTTCTAGGAATAGTCATTTCTTGAATAGCTCTATCCTTCTTATGATCAACCTCAATTCCGCTCTGGCTAACAAGGAGACCCAAGAGTCTTTCGAAAGTCACTCAAAATATGAATTTCTTTGGATTCAGATGCAGCTTGTATTTCCCAATTCTCATTAAGAACTTTTCCAAAATCTCATGTTGCTCTTCCCTCGTGTTAGTTTTCATTAGCATGTCATCTACATAAACTTCAACCTCCTTACGGATCATGTCGTCTAGTAGGGCAATTACAGCCCCCTGATAGGTTGCCCCTGCATTCTTAAAACCAAAAGATATTACCTTGTAATAGTACATACCACATTCTGGAATGAAAGCCGTCTTAATTTTGTTGATGATATCCATTAGGATGTAGTCATACCCATATGAGCACGGGATTTTGTAGTCGCTCTTACGAGACGATGATGGCGTATATTCAATTTTGATCCTCAATATAAAAATTCTTTCTATATTTTTATTACCGATAAAAAATTCTTTATGAATTTTATCTTCAAAAAAATTCAGTTTGGCGTGTCCGATAATGCTTTCGGTGGGAACTCGAACCAATGATTTGCACCTAAAAATTAATTTAGTCCAAAATACCCTAAAAAAATTAAAAAATTGCCCTAATTACCCAAAAGCCTTGCTTAAACCCCTTCTTAGGCAGATTTAACCTTCAAAAGCACCTTTTTAGGCTAGGCCACACCTTGCTTTTCAACCCTGATGAGGCTGAAGCCATCCGCAGCTTCATCGATATCATCGGAGGTATCATCCATGTCGTCGACGGTCTGACTTTTGCAAGCAAACAGCTTTTTACAATGCTTTGTTCGATACCCGCCGGATAATTGAGAAAAGTCAATTTCCACTGATTTTAGACTATATAAATCTTCTTTCCAATCATTTTTGGGAGAAAGCAAGTAAGAGTAAGTAGAAAACTTGAATTTTTAGAGAGATTTAGGGGAATTTTAGTGAGATAAAGTGCAGAAAATGTAAGAACAGATGAATTACTACATCATTTCTTGGTTTTTCTTTGTTGAACTCTCTTAGGATTAACTTAAAATTAGTAGTACTTCAGTTAAAATCAATCTTAATAGGATTTAGAGACTTAAATCTTAGGTTTACTACCTAAATCAGCATTTCGAGCTCCTCGGAGGTGTCATTTGGATTACGAAGAAGTGGATTAATGGCCCCGAGGTAAAAATTCTGAGTCTTATAGCTCTTTGGCATATTTTTATTGTGATTATTTATTGTTTTGTGCTTATTTTTGTGTTGTCGGTCATTTTTCGACTATTTACTACTACTGCTGCAAGAAGCTGAAACCACTTGTGACAAGTGAAGCCGCCGACGGTATCATTCATGTCACCAGCGACATCAATGATACAGCCATAGGCTTCTTTTGTCACCAACGATTTGATTTTCTTATGAGACTCTTTCTTTATGGTACCCGCAATGTTATTTTGCAGGCTTGTGTAAGTGAAATCACCAGCAGCATCAGTGATGTCGCCAGCGGCTTCACTCATACCTCTGGCGATATGACCTTCTAGACAGCAGATTTTATCTTCATTTTGTTTTCAACCAAGTTTATTTTCCGAAGCTAGGATGTACAGTGCTTTGACGGGAGTCCAAAACTCCCTTAAAATAGTCCTCATCCCATAACATGTGGCATTTTCAGTAATAATATGGTTAAAACAACAAATCGTGTCTAATGTAAATGAAACGAGATTTTCTCGCAAACACCATTCAAATACCATTTTTAGCCATCCAATCGGTCTCCATAAATTGTATAATAAATATGCCATGCCCCTGCTAACTAGAGTCTTGTTTGGTCCACTAATTATGCATGTTATGTGATATACCTTGTACAACGTGTCATATGTGTGCTAACCTTTTCGTGCAGGTAGATTTAGGATAGATGTATGTTAGGCCTTTGGGAATTTTATTTATTGTTTAGACAAATGTATAGGATTTGGAAAACCATCTAATTATTTTTTTAATTTCTGCACTTATTTGGGATGACTATAATAATTTATTTACGCTTTTGAATGCTTGCTAAATAACGCGCTAACACAATATAATCACAATAAATAGGGTGGATTAAAATCGATTAAGAAAGAATCAAACTTTTAACTTGGCCAATGTAAAATAGATAGCATCATCCAAACTCATAATCTCTACTCAAGGTTTGGTCTACCACCCAGTGGGAAATTGGTACCTAAATTTCCAGATTGAGCTGAACCGGGTGGCGACTCTATTTTGAGTACGAGATTCTAATCTCCTGTCTTTTGAGCATTATAATATGCAAAACCATTTTTTATCTTTTCTACCACTCCACACTTATTATTTTAAGAGGTCGGTCCTCCAACCGGACTTTGCAACCCATCCAAAACGTTGTCTGCTCAACTTGAAACTTAAAATTATCAATAAGTTTAAAAGATTTAGATGATGTATTGAAATCATTGGCCAAATTAAAACTTCATTCTTTCTTATAACATTTTATTCTTATGCGTGTAGATTAGATTTGTAGGGTTAGGATGCCCCATTTTACCCGAGAAGCTCACAAACGTATCACTCATGCCCTGTTTAGAATTTAGGATGCCTAGTCGGTGGATCACTCATTTCAACCAACATTTGAACTCTTGCAGTCGCACCTATTTGGGGAGTGCTTGAGTAATATGGAATCAAGGTGAACTAGAACCTTCTACATCAACAACCCTATACCAAGCCCCACTAGTAAAGCCATCATCCCTTAGGGACCAAAACAATAAAAAATAAATAGGATGCACTTTATTGCCATTTGTTGGTGTTGAAGTTAACCTCCATCCAATTTTGAATGACGTTACGCGGGAGTCATAAGGTTGGAAGAGGGACATATTATATGCTATGTGCTACGTAATCATGCATGACCAATGCATTGGCCCCAAGGGCCAAAACTTAAGCCTTACTAATCTCCATCCGTGGAAGAGGTTTAGCAACATTCGTAGGACTTCTTTTGTATCTCCATTGAGTCACAACAAATCATCGTGTGTGATGAGAGGTACGAACATCCTCCGTATGTTTGAGGGATAAGCCTTTGCATCATCACTAACCACATTTACATGCAGCCATACAAGTAAACATGTCACGCATCGATTATTAGACAAAAATCATTCACACCATCCATGGCATTACACAATAAATGCATGATCTGATCCACTAGCTACAATTTTAGCTAGGAGGAGGCAAAATTATCATCGCACCCTAGTTTGGAGTAGGCTTGAGAACCATTTGATTTGTCATTCTCTCACCCCAATAGTCACCACAGAGATTGAAGGAGTTTTATACATCGATTCTAGTGGGGAGTCAGATTCAGAGTAGATTCAGTTAAGCTAGAATTCCTCTCATCCAGCCATATCTTTTTATCGAATAATGAAGAGAACATCCCTCCGCTTGAGGATCAATCATGCCTTACTCCCATCTCCAGGTTTTGACTTCGCCGATGCTGTGGCCCAATTCCTGAACTCGGATGCAGTCCAAGATAGGCTTCAAACATCCATACAAGCTACTGTTCAAGCAGCCATCAGGAAGGCCCCAGAAGATAAGAACTCGGACTGGGTTTCCGAATCCAATATGCAAGCTCAGACTTAGAATGGTTCAGCTCAGAATCTATCCTACCCGACAGGGGCAAGAACTGTTCCACCTATGTTTCACCCAACACAATCAACTTAACCCATGGCAAGCCCATTCCAATTTGGGTAAGCTTCTGCTTTTCTACAAACCTCAACCACCCCATCAATTATCCCTTATGTTACTCAGAATCCGAGGGCTTTAGCTTTGAGCTCGGTTCCACCTGTGCTTACCCACCAGTATCCAGCTTATACCGATGGATTAACCCAGCCTCCACCATCGTTCACCTCTCCTCAGTTTGTTGTAACTCCTAGGGGAATGACTTACCCCTAGAATCCTTTCAGTAGCCAACTAATTACCCATCCTCACTTAGACATAACTCCACCATCTCCATATGTCTCGAACTATGACCAAGTCATGCAACCTCCGGGTGTGACACCCAAAGTAGTTGCCTTTGTGCATCAGATGATGGCCTCCCAAACCAATGACTAGGTCATGCATTCTCAAGGAGTGACACCTAAGGTCGAAGCACTCACCGGTCAGACGATCAATGGCTAGGTAACCTCCAGGTGTGACACTCTAGATTCAAGTCTATATCCATCAAGGGCTGACTCCCAATTCAAACAAAGGTAAGGAACCCAAGCGGGGTTAAGATTGGGTCCCCAATAACTTCACTATGCCTAATATGGCACATTATGATGGTTCAGGTGCCCCCACCTCCCAGATTATTATGTATGAATGTGTAGTGCAAGTAAAGAAGTTGAGTGATAAAATTCTTGCTGAAATGTTTCATTGCTCTCTATGGGGTCCCGCTCCTGAATGGTATCACACCTTGCCCTATCACATTTTCACCAATTAGAAACTTCTCTCAAAAGCTCTGATTGAACATTTTGGCTTCAACAGCATGATGGAAACAACCCTCCAACACCTTGAAGAAGTCCATCGGTTTCCTAGTTAAACCTTCAAATAATATTTCAAACACTGGATGGCAACTCAAGTTCTGATGAAGTCTAAGCTCAGCCTTGAGGAGATGATTGTCAATCTCTTAGAAAGAGCACTTCCTATTCTCCGAAAGGAGATGGCCACTGACTCCTTCCTATCCTATAAGGATATTCATAAGAAAGCTGAGAAAATCGAGCTTGAGATTAATCGCAAGTGAGCCGAGAAGGCAGGGAAGCCCTGGTATAAAAAGAACAATAATGCTCTGGCTGCAGCCCTGGCTCCCAGCAAATCCAAGGCCCCAGCCATAGTTTAGGCGGTCCACCAGGCCTTTCCTATAGCCTCTCAAACCCTGCCAGTAGTTGTCGTAGTCCAATTGCCCCAACCTCCTTTTTCCTTTCCCAACCCGTACAAGTTACCACTCAGGATAATTTATAATCGATTGAGGGCCGCTGGTTATATCAAGTCCCTTCATGAGTATAAGCTGCCCAAATTTGAGGACAAAGATAACTTTTACTCGTATCATGTACAAGTGGGTCATAAAACAAAAAATGTAAAACCCTGCTTTTGGCCATCCAGCATTTGGTAAGTGAGGGGAAGATCGTCGAACCCAAAAGGCTCCTAGTACCATGACCAACCCTTGCCAAATTTTAGGAATAAGGTGGGCATAATCAATTCTGGCTTACCCAAAATGGCAATCTTTGAGCTAATCACCCAAGGGTAAGGAAGATGTAATACTATTCTGGTCATTGATTCCGGTATCCCGTCAACTCTGTCTTTGATCTTATTAGCCAAGCAATCCAAGGGTTAACTCGGTTTAGGAAATGGAAGTCGACCTATCTCCGCCTAAGAAGGAGAATCACAGAGCCCAGCCTATCGTGGTTAAGAGAACGAAAACCATGAAGGAACCACTCTTCAGCATTGATGCCTTTATTCCAAAAGAGGATTATTCTAATGAGGAGGATGGAATGGTCAAGGAGGCCAAGGCAGTAAGCACCTAGTTGTTTAAAGTTGATGAGCCTTTTACCGAGAAGCCGGGTGAATGTTTTAAGGTTGACCAGGTTGAGCCTTTTAGTATAGATAAGTTGTGCTGAAGTCCCAGCCTTTTATTTTGATGAACCCCCTATCTTTTTAAGATGCGGGCCACTCATAGTCTCCTGCTCGATAATATTCCTAACATCACTAGGAGTCGCCATGTGCACCAGCTTGAAGACCGTTATCTCCACTTGAATCAGGACCCAATCCCTAAGAGTGTAGGTACCTCTGTAAGACCTCCCTCTCCTCCTTCGCCACTTCCAACAAGCCTTGAGGTCGTTTCCCTTATCACTCGACTCAAGAACACCCAAGCCTATTATATCATGTGGCAGTTAGTCATTAACTCTGATGGGCATCGCAAGGGTCTGATTAAGTAGTTACTCGACCTATAAGCTACTCTGACCACCTCTCTCATTGAGGTGTGCACCAGGGTTAGGGAGGCTATTCCTTCAAGGAAGATACTATAGATTGTATTCGATGATTTTTATCTTCTGATCGAAGGTAAAGACCACAACAGGGATCTCTTTATCCGTATCTAGATTCTCGATAAGACCATACCATGTGTCATGGCGGATGACGGCTCCACCATGAACCTCTGCTCCTAAGAGTCCTTCCTCACTTAGGTCTATTAGAGGAAGGGCTGGAAAAATCCAACACAATAATCCATGCCTACAATGACTCGAAGCATAGTGCGATTGGAGTCTTTAAAGTAGAAGTTACCGTCAAAGGGGTTATGAGCACATTGCAGTTCACCATTCTTGACATTCGAGTCACTTACTCCCTATTTCTTGGTCGACCTTGGCTTCATGGCCTAGGTGTAGTACCCTCCACTCTCCATTAGAAGGTTAAGTTCATACATGAGAATAGGCTGGGAGTAATCAAGGCTGATGTCGCTTTTGTTATGGCTGTCATGGAAGCTGAGGCTAAGCTAGATGAAGGCTTTCTTGTTGCTTTGGTTTGCAAAGATGAGAAATCAACTCTCATTTAGCATAGTTATCTCCACCCTAGTGTAGCAAAATTGATGAAGCATGCTGGGTTTAAACTTAGAAAAGATTGTGGAATGTATGAGTAAGGGATCATCCAGGCATTGGAGCTGAAGGTGCTTGTCCAACTCACAGGGTTAGGGTAAAAGCCTAAGAAGATCTGTTGTTGTGTTCCCTCCAACTATTATCGCATGGTGACTGTCTGCGAAATTCAAGGTAAAAGGCCTTACAAAGGGGAGCATGGGCTTGTTGACCATAATGGGAAGATATGGCCTGGTTTTGAGATCTTCAAGGATGTCTATGATTTTAAAGCTGGTTGCATGGTCATTTCTACTAAACCTAAACTAACTAAACCTATTGTGCATGCCAATGTCATTTTTTATAAGGTCAAGGGAAAGGGGAAGATGTACCCTGAAAGTGAGGCTGGGGGGAGTGATGAAGAACTTATGGATCAGGAAGTTGAGGATGATGTGGCTGCTTTGACTAAGGCCATGGCATTTCTGATGAAGAAAGGTTAGAAGGGTTGAGGACCAGGGAAGAGGGCTCCATGATGGAGATTGTGAAGAAGCTTGCCAGGTCCCTGACCGACAAAGCCAATCTGTCAAAGGAATCACCACTCACTGTCGATTAGAAGATATCTCTAGAATGTGACCTAGATGCCATTCTAATAAAGACAATAGAGGATGCTCTACCTGCTACTGACATCGCCACCAAAGCCCCTTTGCATGTGGTGGAGGAAGATATGGATGATGTAATTTTCAATATTTCTGATGTATTTGATGCAAACAATGTCGCCTATAAGGCTTTCAATTCAGTGAATGACTCTTGTTTCTCTTACTTGTTTGATGTTTTACCTGATAGATCCATGCATTCACATAACCATACGCATAATGTTTTCGATATTAGAGATACTTCTTTAAATCAAATAACCTAAAGTACTAATGATAACCCTAAAGTTGTAACCATTTCTAATGACTTAACTCCGGAGGAAAAATGTGAGATAATAGAAGTGCTTAAAAGACATGTTAACGCTTTTGCCTGGTCATACGAAGACATGTCTGGGGTTAATAGTCACATTACTGAGCACAGAATCCCAACCGATCCTAAGTTCAAACTCGCTAAACAGAACCTCCATCAGTTAAGACCCGAATAGGCATAGGAAGTTAAGGCAGAGGTTTCAAGGTTAATTGAGGCTCATTTCATCGAAGTTATGGAATACCCGACATGGTTGTCCAACATCGTTCCAATTTTGAAAAAGGATGGTAGGGTCTAAGTTTGTGATGACTTCCGAGATCTCAATAAAGCTTCCCCTAAGGATGACTTCCCACTTCCTCACATCGATGTCTTAATTGATAGTGCCACTAGGGTAGCTATGTACTCGTTTATGGATAGGTTCTTGGGATACAATTAGATTCCGGTGGAAATCATTAATAAGGTGAAGACAACCTTCATCACTAAATGGGGGCTTTGTTGCTACAAAGTAATGCTATTTGGGTTAAAAAATGTTGGCGCCACTTACCAACGCGCCGTGACTACTCTCCTGCACGACATGATTCATAAAGAGGTAGAGGTGTATGTGGATGATATGATTGTGAAGTCTTCTACTCAGGAAGAGTACCTCGCTATTTTAGATAGATTCATGACTAGTATTGAGAAGTATAATCTCCTCCTAAACCCAAAGAAGTGTGTGTTTGGAGTTACTTTAAGAAAGTTACTAGGACACGTGGTAAGTTAGAAAGGAATTGAAATGGATCCCAACAATGCTAAAGCCATCAGGGACATGCCTCCGCCGAAAATAGAGAAAGAAGTCCATCGTTTCTAGGCTCCTTACAGTATATCAGTCGGTTCATTGCTCGTATCACTATCGTGTGCGAGCTCATCTTCAAGCTACTAAAGAATCAGCAACAAATCATATGGGATAATTAGTGCCAAGTGGCATTTGATAGAATCAAAGCTTACCTTATCGACCCACCCATTCTTAAATCGCCCACCCCAGGAAATCCTTTGATCCTATACTTGACCATTGAAGAGTCTTCTATAGGGGCAATGCTTGTCCAGGAACATGATGATAAATAGGAGCACACGATCAACTACTTGAGTTAGAAGTTGTTGGATTATGAAACCCGGTACTCCATTGTTGAGAAAACTTACACCACCATGGTTTAGCTCACTAAGAAGCTGCGCCACTACTTTCAACCCTACTGAGTCCAAGCCATGGCCAAGATTGTCCCTATGAAGTATTTTTGTCAGTCCCCCACCCTTGCCAGTAAAATCTCTCGGTGGTTATTACTACTCTCCTAGTTTGACATTTAATATGAGACAAAGAAGGTTATTAAGGGGCAGGCCATGGCAGAATTCTTGGCCAATCATCCTCTTACCTAGGATTATGTTGAGAACTTAGAATATCCCAATAAACAACTCGCCACTGTCACTATCCTCGAGCACGTGTGGACTATGTACTTTGATGGTGTTGTGAACAAAAGGGGAGCAGACCTTGGGGTAATCCTAGTCACCCTAGATAATGAAATCATTCTATTGTTTAAACACTTAAAGTTTGTTGTTACCAACAATGGCACTAAATATGAGGCTTATTTGTTCAGTCTTGAAGCATTGCTATAGGTTGGGGCCTAGATGGTGTTTGTCATCGGGGATTTAACTCTTGTCATCCGTCAGGTTGTCAGGGATTGAGAAATCAAGGAAGAACCTCTTTGCCCTTAAGTCGATACGGTCCTAAGCTTATCTGAGAAGTTCACTTCTGGTTTGTATCACCATGTACCCCTGGATGAGAACCAAATGGCTGGCTCTCTTGTCACCACGGCCTCCTTATGGGAAGGACCCTAAAAATAGCCTATTCGCCCGTTAGTTCTATTATCGACTAAGATACCCTACCATGCTCAGCAAGTTCAGCTGATCCTCACTATTTCAACTGAACCCTATTAGTACTCTGACATCGTTCGGTTGCTTTAACAAGGACAATGTACTCTAGATTCCCCTGACTTGGACTGTACCACTTTGCGGCAACTAGTCATCCAATTCCAGATAGTCGATAATGATCTCCTCAAGCGCACCAACGATGGTTTACAAACTCCTTCATTGTGTGACCAAGACAGAGGCTCAGCAGGTGATTGATCGAGTCCATGCCGACAACTTAGCCCTCACATGAATGGTCTTGTTCTCGCCAAGAAAACCCAGCGGTTGGGGTATTTTTTGCTCACCTTAATGGCCGATTGCATCACCCAAGTCAAATGGTGCAACAAATCCTAAATTTATGGGGATTTGCGACATTCACTCCCCTTCAGCTCCATCACCTATCTACTCCTTGCCCATTCTTGGCATGGGGGATAGACATAATCGGTGAGATTTATCCTTCATCGACAAATGTTCATATGTTCATTGTGGTGGCTGTGGAATGTTTTTCTAAGTGGATAGAGGTCGAATACTACACCAATGTCACCACAAAGAAGATGGCCAAGTTCATAGAAAAGCACATATTTGCTCAATATGGACTTCCACACCACGTAGTCTCAAATAATGGAGTATAGTTCCAAGGGGCAACCGTCAAGCTGATTTGAAAGTACAGGATCAAACACCATAGATCTTCTCCGTACAGACCATAAGCCAATGGTGCTATTGAGGCAGCCAATAAATCGATAAAGAAGATGCTTTCCAAGATGATAGCTGGCTGTAGGGATTAGGCTGACAAGCTACCTTTTGCTATCTAGGGATACCGCATGAGTGCCTGCACCCTGACTGCTGAAACTTCGTTCTCCCTAGTCTATGGAATAGAGTCGGTTTTACCAATTGAAACACAAGTAAGCTCACTAAGGGTTACACTAGAAGCTAAACTGAAAGAATCTAAATGGACTAAGGCAAGGTTTGAATAGCTGAACATGATGGATGAGCAGAGGCTGAGGGCTTTAGATAATCTCCAAATGTACCGGTAACACATGGCTTGAACCTATAATAGTAGGGTTAGACACCAGAAATTCCCAATGAAAGCTATAGATTTAGTCCTTAAGCAGTTGAAACCTTCCACCATAGTCGCAAAGGGGCAAATTTAGGCCTAATTAGGAAGGATCGTACGTGATCAAGAAGATGCTCAGTAAAGGGGTAGTCAATCTAATGGATATGGATGGGAACAAGTTTATGAACCCTGTGAACCAAGATAAAGTAGCACAAAAAAATGATGATAAGAAATCACCCACCTTTTGGTCCTTTACCGATCGGGCAAAAATTAAGGTGACACCTGACGGTTGATATTGTGCAAATTGGTTGTGTAAAAATTAGGGGATATGACAACCCACTAGGTCAAAAATCCAAAAAGCGTTATCTAGGCAAAATTTAGGGTAAGTGAGAAAAGAGAGAGTGCTTTTCGACCTAGGCTAGTTGGCACCGAGAGTTAAATCAATGGGAATGGTTACCAATCATTATGTACTTTGTTTTGCTTCATTTCATTAAAGTATTTTTTTGCTGATTTCTAAATGCTTATGCTTATGCGAATGTTTGTATCCATACGGTCAAAAAAACTCAAGTGATCCGAATGCAGAGTTCACGTTATCTTAAATCAACGCACAATAAAATATAATAAAGACAAATAATTCTGATAGACTGAAAAGAGCAAGGTCTATGCAAAAGTCAGAATAAGTATGCTGGATTGAAAACCCAAAAAGGGTGGTCTAGGAAAAAGTTAAGACAAGGTTCGATAGACTGAAAATCCTAGAGGCAGTCTATGCAAAAGTCGGAACAAAATAAAATTAATAAAAATAAAATTCAATAGGTCCATCATCATAACTAGCCTATGCAAAAGATAGAACTAATAAAAGCGCATCTCAAGCCAAAATCCCTGCATCATCATCATCATAATATCTCGAGATCCTCCGCAAGGTGGTCATATGAAAAGGCTCAAATCCCTGTTCAGCTCGCTCCCCCTCTAATCGGGCCCATGATCACTCAAATCGAGTCAATAAGCATCTTGACTCAGTAAGGCATCCCTTGTAGTGCTCATCAGTCTCAGTGGTCTCCACATGATCATAATCCAATGTCTCAAATATAGCCTCTATTGCCTATTTCTCCCGAATATGGCTCACCCATTTGATCTTATAGACACTGCTATGACTTTCAGAAAGCTTGGCTGGAACCCGCTGTCACCAACCATACTGATGGCAAAGCCTATATAGGGTGTAGAAAGTAATCCTCTATTGGTCCAGAAACTAAATGCATGATCCATAGTACTCCATGACCACATCTCGGATCTTCCACCAAGGTTGACCCATTATATCTGTGAGACAACATACCCCCTTATGATTGGCACGCAGCTGTCAGTAGTCAACTGATCAAAATCCCCTTACACGATTCCTCTTTCTCTGAGATGGACAGGCAAGTATTTCTTTAGGTTCCCTCATGCACTTATTTTATCTTAAGCTAATCTATCAACCACACCTGCAAGTTGGCTTTAGATGAGAGCAAGAAGGAGTGGATAACTAAGGTTGATGAGAAAGCATACCTGTAGTAGCGTAAGGTGATCACCGATAAGGGTCAAGTCAATATAAGCTACATCCATATTTAGCAGGGTCTCTGCTAACCCCACAGCTGTGGGGGAAGCCCCAACTAACATAGGTTTGATAAGCGAAATCAGCCGAAATGGAGCAACTACGCCCACACCACACATAAACTCAAACATAAGTAGCAGTTCGACAATGGAAGGCCAAGAAAGATGATATATAGGAGTCCCTCGACACCACTCTAATACCGTGCAAATCTAAAACCCTGGTTGGTTACGCAGTCGAGATAGAAAGGGTTTATTGAGTCCAAATTCCATAGCCCTCTCGGCACACCATCTGTACCAAAGTGGAACACCTGAATCGCCAGAGGCATGCGCTTGGGGCATGGGATCCCTAATATAGCGTGGAACTCCTTGAATAAGGGACATAACTCTAATGAGGAAAAGAAGAACCCGTGATCTATTTGATCCCAAAAAGTCAACGCCGCATGAAGAAAATCGGGTTTAACCCTCCATTAGGCCACGTAGCAAAACCCTCAAAGCCCGAATTTTTAAATTTCTTTAAGTCTACTTCACCCTTTTAGAAAGCTCCTTAGCTACTGGTTATGGTTCTCCATGGTTGAAATCTGGAAATGGTCGAGATCTATAATTTTGGAAAGTGAAGTCATCGACGGTATGGGTTACGGGTGATGTTGTCTATATTTGTTAGCACATTCAAAGTTCTTATATAGACAGCAAAATCAGTGAAGCGGCCATTGGCATGACATAGTTTCCGGCAAATTTAAAGCCTGTTTAGGCCGATTCTAGCCTATCCACAACCTATAAAAAAACTTGTAATCTATTTTCGAGTACATTCCAAGACTAAAATCCATTTTTGTTCAAACCAAAAATCCAAAATCATCCAAACAAATACATGAAAACCCAAATCATCTAAACACCAATGTATCAAGGTGACAAAAACAAAGCCAAAATTGAACAGAAAAGCTAAAACAAAGTAAATCAAAGGCATGCGCCACCATCCGTCAGGTGAGATGTGAACTCAGTGTCGTCCATGAGGTACTGGTTGATATCCTCATCCTCCTCTCTCCCCTTGGTCATCTAGACACTACTTAAATTGGTAGGCTCGGTAGTAGGACATCAACCAGTTCCTACCTTCTTTCCCTTGTGACGGATCCCGACTTGAGGTCTACGGTCTAGGTTGTCCTCGCTCCTCCTCTTGTGAACAATGGCATCTAATTGCTACTCCAGTTCACCAACCTAGTGCCTAAGCCCTTGATTGATAGCCAACTCCTCCTGATACCTCGCCCGAGCCTGGTTGGTATCAGAAAGTGATAACATCATGAATTCCTACAAAAGATGCAATAATAGTCCATAACATTCATAACATTCATCATTTAAATTATAACATCTTTCAAACACGCAGGTACATTGGCAAATAGAGTGTGAGAGACAAGAGTGTCCCCGAGAGCAAAAGCATTCCCTGCTAGCCACTCTATCTCCCTGTGAGAAACCTAAAAAAATCCAAAGAAGCAATCAAAAGGCAATCCGAAAAGAGAAATTGCATGCATTCAAGGAGTTAAATTTGTACTTTCACAAGGCTTTACATGCGTAGTGTGCAGAGGCATGAAGTCCATCAAGTGAGCGCTTGGGGTTATATCCCTTCTCCGAAAATTGCCAACTGGGCCAAAAATGGGGAAGGACTCCTCCAAAGTCGTCGAGAGGCGCCCCTCCACTATGCCAATATCATTGGGCCTACCCTAGCCCCACACTCTTCTGGTCTTAGGCCTACTCGTTTTCCTAGCAGATGCCTAAAAAACACAAACACGAAAATAATGCAAGCATAAAAGGAAAATGTAAGTAGACCATCTTGGACCAAATAAGATGAAATATGTCAATAAGTGCTCGGTCTTACTTCAGAGTGATAATGCTCCTTATGCGCCTTCAGCACCTCCTTATTGTCTATCAAAACATCCTCACCCACCTCCTTGCCCCTCTCAGGGTCACCCTCATCAGCACCCTCTTCTTCCTCCTCCCCGTCGCTGCTCACATAACCACCAGCAATTCGCTTCAGCTCCTCATTCCTCTTCTTAGCATGGTACTCAATCGTGGTGCCATTATGGATGCACGGGAACATAAGGAGCAAGTGAGACATATGGCCATCGTAAGTGCCAAGAATACTCTCTACAATGCGGTCATCCTCATCTAGAAAGATGGCCTTCTTGGCCTCAACATTGATCTTCAAATAAGGCCACCAGAGGCCGATAGGATCTGCAGAAAGGACAGGTCTAGCAGGGGGCATAACATTTCTCCAGCTAAACACTTTTTCCCCTAAATACCACTCAAAAGAAAAGGGGCACTCCATCATAAATCTCCGGTCATCCACATCCTCCCGGACTGTAAGCATCTCAACGCGGTTGGACACCTTGTCAAAAGGGTCCCTAACGACCTGACCAAACAACCAAACACCAAATCAATGTAAGCACAATTTAAATTCATTAACGTATTTGTGACTAATGGTTTGTTTAGTATGAAATAGGGATAAGAGCCAAAGTTGTATACAGAGCTAATCTGCAAGCTCCTTGGTGCCTCCCTATAGTTTGTGGGGTATTTGAGAAATCCACTGACACTCCTGCACCACCAAGAAAGAAAGTGAGATATTGTCCGCACCTTTGTCTTAAACTTTACCGGAGGAAGAATCTAGTGCTCAAGGGCCCAAGCCTGCACAATCAATAACTAATCAGTCCAACACATCTAAATAGAAAGAAGCGGTGAAAAAAGAGAAAAGGCATAAAGGAAATAATTAAATACTTGTTAAAGTACATACCTGTATGAGTAAGTGGCTTAGTCTAAGGACCCTGGCTTTATTCATAGCCTCCACATCCAATCTGCGATATATATGTGTGAGAATGGCCTTAGACCAGTTCTTTTCTTTAATTGTCTTTACGTCCTCGATAGTAGAAATTAGTCCATATGTGATCTTGCTACTAGAGACGGAAAAGAATAGCACAATCAGCATCGAGATGACAAATGAGAAGATACATGCATCACGTTGGGTCTCAAGAACTACCCCAACCACCATCCAATGCTCTCGTAGCTCTCCATAAGATAGCCGCCATGAAGTAGGCTTCAAGGCAAAGAGCTTAGTCACTCTCTTTATCACAGGATTTTGGAGGTAGTATTTCTCCACATAAACATCAAAGTGGATGACCTGCTCGATCCAAGAAAGCTTGGCCACTACCACCACATTCAAAGGAGTGATGGTCACCTCACCAATCATAAGGTGGAATGTATGAGTGGTCTAAGACCACTTTTCGATCAAGGCAATCAATGCCCAATGGGAGAGCTTCAGCATCCCCTTACATAGAATCCTTGCACGGTATCAAAAACCTGTGGCATCTATAGCCTCTTGAAGCGCAGGGTTCTTCTTATCAATGTGCATCCCCTAGTTGCCAATAGTCCCTATGCCCTCGGTGCACATGAGCTGGTGCGGCTGTAAAAATAGAATCAAATGGAAAACAAATAAGTGATTGGTATTTCTTCATGCTTTTAGTTGCTGGAATTAGCTGATATTGCTACTGGAGCAGTGATACCACCGGCGACATCAGCCACACCACCAGCAGTATGGACGATGTCCCTGGTGACATCATTGTTAGCAATAGCAATGTGGAAAGTTTTGGGGCTTTTTGGAAGGCCTAAAGTTGCTGGCAGCATGGCCGAAGCCGCTGCGGTATCAATTCTGCAGGCAGAATCATAGATTCACCCAAAATCAAACCAAAATCACCAAAAACACAATGAATCAATTCCAAGGTAGAAAGTAGGCAAAATTAAACCTATAACATGCAATTTAAATTTATATACACTTAATTTTATATTCCTAACCCTTATCATGGCATATTTTAAGTCTAAGACCGAAAACAAAGTAAACGAAATGAAAGAGTCGAGTTTTGCAAGATTACTTAGATATAGGAGATGTGCATCTTCTTCTTATGAGTTTGATTATTTATGGGAGAAACAATTCTATACCCATACATCCTATCCGAACTCTTCAAGCCGTATGCCACATTAACTGGGCAAACTTTCAGCCCTTTAATGGAGGAAGCTGGGTAAATCAACAGGCTCCATACTCGTAGATTTTCATCCAAACACTTTCTTCAACATGATGAATGGAATAGGAAGAGAATATATGAAGTTCGAAAGGGAGAGGGAGAGCTTATGTCATATTCTACTGTTGAGAATAGGAAAGGAAGGGTTTCAATTTGTATTAAAATCCCACGAGGAAATTGAGGAGTTCAATTAAATTTGAAGCTGCCACTCCATGCTGCTGGTGGCATCAATTCATGTCGTCGGCGATATCACCGAAAAGTCGCCGGCTATTACACTCTCACTAGGGACAATTTTGAATTTCTTTGACAAGTCAAAGATGCCATGTGGCACTCCGTACCACCGGCGACATCAACTAAGCTATTGGCGACGTGAAACCCTCCAAGACTATTTCAAAAGTTGTTTTAACAATTCAACGAGATCCCAGCATAAGCCCTCAACATTCCAGGACTTCTAAGATCCATGTATTTTTACTTATCATGATTTTATTGTCAATTAAAGGGGAAAAAAATTTTGTTTCACAAAATTGATCAAGAAGTAAAAATGTCATTTAAAAACCCATCTAAACTTATCTTACCTGGCTTTTAATGTAGGTATAATCGTAAGGGGCAATCAAAATATCCTCATCCTTTGGGCTATCGCCCATTAAAAATCAAATAAAACCTATGATGGATTTAGCGTACCCACCATCCTTGGGGCAACACCCATTCAAAATCAGTTGGAAGCCTTAATGTAGTCAGTGTACACGTCATCTGTCCAAAATCAGCTAAGGATCGTGGTGGAGTCAGTGTACCTAGTACCCCTTGGGTTATCACCTATTAAAGGTCACTAGAAGTTTGTGGTGCAGTCAATGAACTCATCATCTTCTAGGTTAGTACCCATCCAAAATCAACCAGAGGTCGTGATGTTGTTAGTGTACGTGTCGACCCTTTGGGTCTGCACCCGCTGAAGGTCAATAGAAATTCATGATGTAGTCGATGTATGCATCCTCTTTTGAGTCCACACTAGCTCAGAATCGATCTAAGATCACGATTGAGTCAATACAGCCATCATCCGCTGGGTTCTTGCATACCAAACATCGATCGAAGTCCTTGATGGAGTAAATCCACCCGTCCTCCTATGAGTCCAACACTCCACCCTTAGGTACAATTTCTATTCCTTGCTCTTTTTGTGAGATCATACTGACCTATGGTCGTAGTGATCTCCCAAGAGGTAGCCTGCGAGCACAAGATTTTGCAGTCCCTCTAGCGAGACGTTGATGACGTATATTCGATTTTGATCCTCAATATAAAAATTCTTTTCGAACTTTCGTTATCGATAAAAAATTCTTTATTAATTTTATTTTCGGAAAAAATCTGTTTGATGGGTCCGATAACATGTCCAGTGGGAGCTCGAGCCGATGATTTGTACCCAAAAATAAATTTAGTCCTAAATACCCTAAAAAATTCAAAAATAACCCTAGTTACCCAAAAATCCCGCTTAAACCTCTTTTTAGGCGGATTTGACCTTCAAAAGCACCTTTCAAGGCTAGGCCATACCTTGCTTTTTAGACCTGATAGAGCCTAAAGCCGCCCATGGCTTCATTGATATCGCTGGCGGTATCATCCATGCTGCCGGCGGTCTGACTTTTGTAGGCAGATAGCTTTTTGCCATGCTTTGCTCGTTACCCGATGGATAATTGAGAAAAGTCAATTTCCTCCAAATTTTAGCCTATATAAGGCCTCTTTCCTATAATTTTTAGGAGATAGAAAGTAAGAGCAAGTATAAAACTGAATTTTTAGAGAGATTTAGGGGAATTTTAGTGAGATAAAGTGAAGAAAAGGTAAGAAAAGAGGAATTACTCCATCTTTTCTTGGTTTTTCTTTTTTGAAGTCTCTTAGGATTAACTTAAAATCAGTAGAACTTAAGTTAAAATCAGTCTTAATAGGATTTAGAGACTTAAATCTTAGGTTCACTACCTAAATTATCATTTCAAGCTCCCTAGAGGTGTCATTTGGATCACGAATAGGTGGATTCACGGCCCCGAGGTAAAAATTCTGAGTCTCATAGCTCTTTGGCATATTTTTGTTGTGATTATTTATTGTTTTGTGCTTAGTTTTGGGTTTTTTAGTTGTTTTTTGACTGTTAACTACTGCTACTACAAGAAGTTGAAATAGTAGGTGATAAGTGAAGCTATCGGAGGTATCATTCATGTCGCCAGCAACATCAATGATACCGCCAGAGGCATCCTTTGTCACCAATGATTTTATTTTCTTGTGGGACCCTTTCTTTATGGTACCAAAAATGTTATTTTATAGGCCTGTGTAAGTGAAATCGCGAGCAGCATCAGTGATGCGGCTAGCGGCTTCACTCATATTGCCGGCGGCATGACCTTCTAGACAGCAGATTTTATTTTTGTTTTGTTTTTGACCTAGTTTATTTTCCAAAGCTAGGATGTACAATGCAACGACGGGAGTCCAGAACTCCCTGATAATAGTCCTCACTCCATAACATGTTGTATTTTCACTAATAGTCCGGTTAAAATAACAAATCGAGTCTAAAATGTAAATAAAATGAGATTTTCTTGCAAACGTCGTTCAAACACCATTTTGAGATATCCAATCAGGCTCCATAAATTGTATAATAAATATGTCACGCTCACGCTAACTTAAGTCTTAGTTGGTCTACTAATTATGCATGTTATGTGATATACCTCGTACAACGTGTCGTATCTGTGTTAACCTTTTCGTGCAGGTAGATTTAGGATAGATGTATGTTAGGCCTTCCGGTATTTTATTTATTGTTTAGACAAATGTATAGGATTTGGAAATCCATGTAATTATCCTTTTAATTTCCGCACTTATTTGGGATGACTGTAATACTTTATTTACCGCTTTTGAATGCATGCTAAATAACGCACTAACACAACATAATTGAAAACACAGTAAATAGGATGGATTAAAACCAATTTAGAAAGAATGAAACTTTTTACTTGGCCAATTTAAAATAGATAGCATTATCCGAACTCAGAATCTCTACTTAAGGTATGGTCTACCACCCGGTGGGAAAATCGTACCTAAATTTCTCGGTTGAGCTGAAATTGTTGTGACTCTATTTTAATTACAGGATTTGAATCTCGTATCTTTTGATCATTAAAATATGCAAAACCATTTTCTATCTTTTCCACCACTCAACACTTATAATTTTCAATGGTCGGTCCTCTGACCTGGCTTCGCAGCCTGTCTGAAACGTCATCAACTCACAACCCAGAGAAACCATCTAGGAATGAATACAATGCAGCCCTGGCGACACTATTGATTAGTACATTAATATGAGGCAATGGGAAATCATCTTTTGGAGATGCTCTATTCAAATCACAGTAGTTGACTCTGATGGGTGTCGAATCCACAAAAAATAATTCCTACTACTGTAATGATTAGATTTGTAGTTTGAGTAAGTAGAGTCGAATCCACAGAGACTAACAAAATCAATTCCATTCAAATTAATGGCCAACAAAAATAAAACAAATAAGTAAAATGGGGGGGGGGGGGGGGGTTGCAATAAAAATACAAACGAATAAAAAATCTTTCAATTAAGGATAGTCTCAGCTTAATTGCAATTGATCATAGGCACAAAAGATAGATTTTTGAAACTTCAATTAGTTGGTTATAACAATGATAAGCATGAGTTAAATTCTTTTTCTAAATATGGGATTGATTTTAGATGATCTAAACCAAAAAACCTCGATTATCAGACGCACTTGTAGAAGCTATCAAGATTTAATCATAAAAAAGCATTAAGTTTTGAAGAACCAACTTAAAACTAAAATTATGATGATCAAGCATAAAGATTGATTTAAATCGAATAAACCATGAAAACTTTATAAAAGAGATCGTTTGTTACAACCGTTCATTAAACTAAGATGAGCATAAATTTAATGAAATAACAATTCATTACAGTTGCAAAAACTACCAAATTAAAGAGATTAAAAAGATAATGACAAAGATATTACCAGTTTAATCAAAAATTGAAATTTGGAAGAAAGATTAAGAACAAGTCTCACAACATGCAATTAGCCTTGATTATTCTTTAACGAAAGATAACGAAGCAAGCTAAACATAATTAAAAAGAAAGCAAAATGATTTATTAAAGAAAGAGACATTGGTCACATGGACCAAACAAAAGATGTTTGTCCAATGAAAATTCTATGCCTATTTAAAGAAGAAAGAAAATCAAAAATACTAATTAAGGTAGGATTGTAGTCTCCTAATTAAAAACTAAAAAGGAGTAACAAATCCTACTAAAAAGGTAAAAGATAAATCAAAAACTAAAAGGGATATAATGTAAATCAAATTTAGTCATCCTTTTCAAATGGGAAGCTTCAGATATGCAAATTCCAATTTACTCCAAAATCTCAAAAAAATACTTCTATATTCTCCCAACTTGCCAAATTAGCTAAAATACATTCACAACCTAAATAAGCATAAAATCATCATAAAATAAGCAACATATCATTCAAATAATTAAATGAAATAGGCAGGAAACAAGCCAAATTTATGAGTTATCAAACACACATCCTAATTTTTCCATCCTTCTTTGGAACTGGAACTACATTTGCTAACCACATCAGACATTCAATTACCTCTTAACTTGGCAACTTCTGCCATGATCTTGTCTGCCCATTCTGGATTAGCCTCCTCAAGTTTTGCTTCACTGGTTTGAACTTTAGATCACTAGGGATACGATGTTTGATGATTTGATGGTCTACACCAGGCATGTCTTCGTAAGACCAAGTGAAAGCGTTAACATATTTCTAAGCACTTTTATCATCTCTCCTTTTACGATAGGGGTTAAGTCGTTGGATATTGTTACCATTTTTGGATTTTCCATAGGGCTTAAATTAATTTCATGCAATGAACTGTCATGAATGCTAAAAATATTATGCATGTGGTCTGATGAATGCTTGGTACCATCCGGCAAAACATCAAACAAGTAGGAAAAATCATTATTATTATCATTTGGATGCCCGAAGGCTACATTGTTTTCATTACACATAATTGCATTGTCATCCTCCATATGTAGAGGGTCTTTGTGGTCACTCATTAGGAGGTGAGTCAGGTTGTGATCTAGGTCTTGTAACTGTTCTTCGGTAAACACATCATTCTTGGTGTCTCTTGTGACTTGGGCTAGGTTCCTCAAGGCTTCTTGGATAGGCATCTTCTTCTTATCTCTCAAGCATAGGATGGTGTGAATTGAAGTAGTGAGGGTATCAATGGCTTTCTCCACTTCAAACTTTGATGGGTCATTGGTTTCCATCTTCTTGGAACATCTTTTTGCTTCCGTAACTGCTTCATTACACTTAGGAATGGTTTTGTGTGCTTTGATGAATGCTATCTTGCGGAAGTGAGAACATAACTCGAAGATTAATCGGTCGGGTAGCTCTTTCTCATAAGGTCTTCTTTTGAGAGTTATCAGAACAGTCAACCACCTCTAGAAATAATTGTGGATAGGTTCCCTATTCCATTGTTTGATGGCCATCAAATCTGTTATTGACGGCTCTTCCCTAACCTTCTTGATTTCTAAGATGCGCTTCCACACCTCGTCTACTTCTAGTCCAAAGTTAATTGTGGCCACTTCTTCCCCGCTCATCTTAAGTTCACAAATTTTCCTTTTATCAATTACCCTAATGATAGCTTTGAGGAGATCTTCACATACTTTCGTTGGGTGATCGGGGCTGACATGGTACACACAGAAATTTCCCCTCTCTTCGAGCTTAGGTGGAACATAGGGCTTGAGGTGCTCGATCAATCCATACTTCTTCAATTTCTTAAAAATCTTCACAAGAGGAGTTTCCCAAGGTGAGATGTCATCAAGAGTCGTAGGATGAATTCTTTGGTCACGGGCTATACCATAGGGTAAACTCATGAAATAAGGAAGGGTTGTCCCCTTTGACATAACCATAAAATTGGGGAATTGACTTGAGTCCTTACTGCAGTAAACTTGCAAAATGGCCTCTTGATAGAGTAGGTGAGACCCACTACTAGCTGAGAGGAGGGTTGGGTTTATAGGCTAAATAGACTGACCGAGTTGAGCCATGGGGTAAACTGAGATGAGGACTGGATGAAGTTGTCAATTCTTGCCTTGAATTAGGTAGTAACCAAAAGATCAGTACATACATGGGGTTGGTTATGCATGCACAATTTACAACAATGCATGGTGAGGTTAGTTGTAAGGGAATACAACACAACACACACAAAAAGTGTCCCCCAACCTTATTCCTCCAACCGATTCTGAAGTTATTTTCCTTTGATTACCACGAGGATAGTAAAGGGCAACCTAGTCTAATCTCATTGGAAAAAGGGTACCTAGAGGATAAAATGCTAAGGCTTTTGATAAGAATGGTGTAGGGACATTATGGAAGTTAATGTAGTGGGTTCACATCGCGACAAGCATCTTTTAGGAGGCAGATGACAATGAGTACCCTACCCACTAGAGTGTCCCCAATTCCTGGAGGGAATGGGTGATACCTTCGTAAGTTTTGCAAAAAAAATATGGCACCCTAACCTAGCACTAGAAGAAGAGCGCATTTAATTTTAGAGAGAAAGAGGTGAGAAGATAAAGTGTAATAATTTTCCCAATTGATGAAAAAGAAAATGAGTTGAATTAAGTAAATGATTTTCAGTGCTCATCTTAATCTCTTAAGCTTTTCAAAAACAAACCAAAATTTTTCCAGTTTAAAGATTTTTCCCCAGCAGAGTTGCCAATGTGAACTCTCCGTGGTCAAAGATATGTGGTTCTCCATTGGCACCTTGCGGCGGGGTCCACTGGGGGTTTTGTTTGATTAAAGCATGTTGGAACCATTTAGTTCAAGTTTGCACATTTTAACCAACTTTAATGAATAAAAGAATGGAGACCCAAATCTTGATATAAATTATAGAGTCGCCACCCAAGTTATCTACTTGGAAAAGAGTTTTGGTACGGTTCCCATTGGGCAGGAGACTCATACATATTGGATCAGAGATTCGGGTATCGAATGAGTCATTTATTTCTCATTTAGTTCATTCAAAATTACATTCACCACAAATAACCATTTTCTTTTCATCATTTGGGGTATTATTACGGAAATCCTATTTTCTTACACTCTTTCACACTCGATTCACGCATTCAACAATTTATAATAAAGCGTAAACAATAAAAGGGGAATAAAAATTACAATCGGGGGAAATGGGAGAATCACAAGGGAACATACACATTTGTTCTAAGTTGTAAAACAAAATAATTAAATTCACCTGAATCCATAAAGATTAGCACAGTTTACGGCACATTATAAGTCAACATTTTATTAGAGAAAATGTAATTATGTTAGCAGGGCGGTTTTGCGATTGATAGTGCCGAGGTGGCTTATAGGATCTAAGAGAAACAACGGGTCTTCAATGCATTTTGTTTTGAAAACACATTTTACTTTTTGTGGGTTGATTTACCGGATTATTAGTGAAACTGATCACATAGCAAATGGTGATGTTGGTTCATTTTACAGGACTAAAAGAGAAATTTAGATACCACTTGGGGGCCAGTACCTGTACAGGTGGGGTAGGACCCATAAGACTACTGGTGGGACTCGTACGAGTATAGGGGACCGTATGGGTATGGGGGACCCATACAGGTCCTGTTTGGTCCTAAACAGAACTTTACTTCCATTAAATAGCAGATATATGGAGAAGGAGCAGAATAAAAAGGGATTTCCTTCCACATGAGTATGGCACACTAGTTTAATATCCCCAAGGACATAAAGGTACCAACAAGGCCCACACGGGTCAGGACCAGACCCAAAGCAAAATCAAGGATAAACTAAATTTAAGTAAATGAAAATGACAATAAAAAAATAGAGTGCGAGTCTCTTTGAAATTTAGGACCGTACCTTTACACCATGAATCCACTTTGAAGCGATCCCTATACCAAAAGAGAGTCTAGCCAAATTAGATGATGAAATGATGGATTTAGGACTGTTTAGATGAGTGTTTGTATGGATCGAACATCCCCTAAATCCTAATAAACAAAGCTGGGAATGAATAAAATGTGCACAAAACCTCAAGGAATGGGTTTTCTCCCTATTTTATACCTCCTATACCCTTGCTAATACTTTTAAAATGGCTAAAAACCATAAACTATATTGTCTAATTTCTTTTCTAATTGGCTTCCCTTGAAAATGAGACAAAAAGCTTCTCTTTATGGGGGAAAATCGGGTCGAAACGCAATAAATTGTATTCATGACTGATTTCCTCATAAAAAAGGCATGATTTACTAGCCTTTTTGACTATTTAGGCGCACACCCAACCCGTACGATTAGGGTGGGACCCGTACAATTCTAGGTGGGACCCATACGAGTCCCTCCTAGGCATGTGGGCGGTTTAACCTGTACGGGTCAACCTATGGACCTGTACCACTAGGTGTGACCTGTACGGGTCCCTAAGGGTGGAATAGGTCTCCTACTTTGGTTAAAACTCAGCTCTACTACTATAGGAACACCTCTAATGGATACACCTGCAAAATATTGCGTTATCTAGCTCTCATCATTGTTTTGTGAGAAGGACCGTTAAAATCCCATGCTCACACATGTTTATGCGAATAATGAACCAAGTGTTATAACTTTTCATTGCTCATTGTGTTGTGGTATATTTTGATGATATTTTGATTTATAGCAAAGATGTTGCTACTCATTTGTGTTATCTAAAAGAAGTCCCTGAAGCCTTAAGGAGGAAGAAGTTGTACACCGCTAATAAAAAGTGTCTTTTTAAAGCCTACTATATTGCTTTTAGGGTATGTGGTTTCTAGCAAGGGTTTAAGTGTGGATAATTTAAAGGTGGAGCCTATTCGTTCAAGGACAACACCACGTACCATGACTGAAGTTCGGAATTTTCAAGGTTTAGCATCTTGCTATAAGTGATTTATTTCCCATTTTAGCAGTGTAATGGCACCTATTATGAATTGCACGAAGCAAGATAAAAAAGTTTGAATAGACTACAGAAGTAGATGAAGGTTTTAAGGAGATGTGAGCATGCGAAATTTTGTGGGAAAGCAACCAGCGTGCGGTGCGCGGGGCGCTTTTTCTGTGTAGTTTGAGGAAATCTCGTCATTTGGTTCAGTTTGATAAAATCCAATTTGCTTAGATGTGTGTGCCTCTTTAATAATAAAATGCTTGATTTTATTAAAGAGAAAATTATTTTATTATTTTTCACATAAACTTATTGAGTGTGAAAAACATGACTTTTTATAAGCCAAAAAAGTGATTATATTGAGAAATATATATACACATTTTAATAAAAGAAAATATTTTTAAAATAAAGCATTTTTACTTTATTCAAAAATAGAAATAGAGTCACCACCCGGTTCAGCTCCACCGGGAATTGTGGTATACTGATCCAAAATGAGATTTTTATACTGATAAAAAAATGAGGTTCTGAGTTCGGACATAATAGGTACTCATATTATTCAGATTGTTTGGATTAATTTTGGAGTTATGTTCTATGTGGTAATTTTGGCATTACAACGGCTTTATTTAAGAAATAAATTCAAGAAATAAAACGGACATTGTAATGGCTTAATAAATTGATATTTTCTACCGAAATTTCTGTAGAGAAATGGCAGTACTTGGGGTTTTGCGTAAAAACTCGAACAGAATTTCCTCACATTATGGATGTTTTATCTGTAGCTGCGAGCGTATTTACACCAATTATAATATAAGTGGCTCCAATGGCTTACTTAACTAGATAAATAAAATGCAATATGAAAATAAAAATGAATTTCAGTGAGTTTTGAAAGTTGGGATTGGAGTCAATTACCGTCAGTTACATTTTCGTCTATCCAGGATGCTGTGAGAGCCGGTGAGGGACTGAAGTTGTCAAAAAGATTATTGTTGATGTGGAAAATATGTTTAATCCAAGTTATGACTATAATCTCGGATTACTCCTAAAAGAAAATGCAGGGATTTTGAGGAATTGAGTCATTTTTAGACAAAAGATCACTGTGGGATCTTGATCTAAAAAGACCAAAAAATGAGTTTATACCAAGTAGCGGTAGTAAAGCTTGGATTTGGAAGTGTTTTGGCTTTTAAGACTCCCGGAACAAAAGTGGCATGAATAGGATTTCCGTTGATTTCATATCTGTATAAAATGCGGGGGGAACTCCTCTATTTGTAGAAGGAAGGTAATTAGTCGGTGGGCTAATTACCTAAGCAATTAGCCGGTGGCCTAATCACCGATCTGACAAAATCTTAACCAAAATCTCCAAAAATCTTGGTGAATCTTTGTAAGATTTGTTTTTTCACTATTCATAGGTAATTAGTCGGCGGGATAATTCCCTATTTGACCATTTTTTGACTGAAATGGCCCAAAGGTCAAACAAGAGGCCTAAAGGCCTTTACTTTGCCTTATTTTAGCCAAATTCAATCTTTTAAGCCCTCAAAATGGCATTTTTTGTGTATTCAAGACATTTTTACTGTTTGACTAGTTGACTATTTTGATTCTTTGAAAATAGATTTCAAGCATTTCAAGGATGCAACTTGGAACATTATGATGAATGGGAATTTTTGGGATTTGTTTATGACAATTCGGTCCTTCTTGGCTCCTTGTCTGATCCCTTATTGAAATAGGTATAAATCTTCATTAGGCCGAGCAGACCGCACTAACAGTTTGCCCCTTGCGCATAAATTTTTTACCATTAAGTTAAAATTGCATGTACTCGGAAGAAAGAGCAATTGTCAAAATCAGTGTTCTTGTGCGATAAGGACATGAAAATGTTTTAGAAAGAATTAACATTCCTTAATCGATAATTTTGAAAAACAAAAATTTTTGCCCCTTCGATTAAGAATGTTGATGAAAATCTTTAAACAAAAATCCTTTGGGGTTTTAAAAAATATATTGGGGATAAAAAGAAATGACAGGCTGGAAAAATTGTATGTCCCTAATGGTGCATAGAAAATTTTTGGTCCACCCATTTTAAAACATGATTTTGCATGATGTAGAAGATAAGTGAAGGATCGTACTTACCTGTGGTGTTGCATCCATTGATCAGTTTTCTCTTCTAGGAAGATGGAACTATCACCTAACATCGGGCAGTTTTCTCATTGGGGAGTGTGGCACAATCTACCACATCTTGATCAGTTTTCTCATCGACAAGTTGGGCACTATCCGCCACCATTGAGCACTTTGTCTCACTAGGGAGTTGGGCACTATCTGCCGCCATTTAGTAGTTTTCCTTACTAGGGAGTTGGGCACTGTCTGCCTCTATTGAGCAATTTTTTCATTGGGGAGTATGGTACTATCAGCCACATCTTGATCAATTTTCTCATCGGAGAGTGTGGCACTGTCAGCCACCATTGAGCAGTTTGTCTCACCATGGAGTTGGGCACTACTTACCACCATTGAGCAGTTTGTCTCACCATCGAGTTGGACGCTGTCCGCAACCATTAAGCAGTTTTTCTCAATAGGAAGTTGGGCACTGTCTACCACCATTGAGCAGTTTGTCTCACTAGGGAGTTGGCCATTGTCTGTCGCATTGAGCAGTTTGTCTCGTAGGGAGTTGGGCACTATCTGCCGCCATTGAGCAGTTTGTCTCAGGTGGAGTTGGGCACTATTGCCTCTATTGAACAGTTTATCTCACCATTGAGTTTAACACTATCTGCTACCATTGAGTAGTTTGTCTTATAGGGATTTGGGCACTGTTTGCCTCTATTGAGCAGTTTTTCTCATGAAGGAGTGTGGCACTGTTTGCCACTACAAACTTGTTATTGATATTCCTTGTAAAATGCAATCTGACATGGCACTGCATGCCATAAGCACAATACATCACTATAAAACTTAATTCACTAGACTTGACATGGTGCTACATGTCATTGAAATAGATCAAAATGACACTACATATCATCAATAAAACTTGGCATGACACTACATGTCATCGGAACAATTTTGACATGACACTACATGCCATGGATTTAAGGTCTGGCAATAATGTAAATTATGAAGATCTCGCTGGATCTAAGGTTGGCTATGATGTGTCGGAGTAAATATCTTGCTAAATATAAGATTCAACTATGATGTGATGGGGTAAAGATCTCATTGGATCTAATATTCGGCTATGATATGGTGGGGTAAAGATCTCACTGAATCTGCGGTTCAGATATGATGTGCCTAGGTAAAGATCTCACTACATATGAGATTTGACTACAATGTGTGGAGGTAAAGATCTCACTAGATCTAAGATTCGGCTATGATGTGTCGGGTTAAAGATCTCCCTAAATTTAAGGCTCGTCTATGATGCGCCTAGGTAAAGATCTTACTGGATCTAAGGTTTGGCTATAATGTGCCGGGGTAAGGATCTCGCTGGATCTAAGGTTTGACTATGATGTGTCAGGTTAAGGATCTCACTAGATCTAAGGTTTGGCTATGATGTGTTGGGGTAAGGATCTCACTAGATCGAAGGTTTGGCTATGATGAGCCAGGGTAAAGATCTCACTGGATCTAAGGTTTGGCTATGATGTGTCGGGGTAAAGATCTTGTTGGATCTAAAGTTTAGCTATGATGTGCTAGGTTAAAGATCTCAGTGGATCTAAGGTTTGGCTATGATGTGTCGAGGTAAAGATCTCACTTAATTTAAGGTTCGGCTATGATATGCCTAGTTAAAGATCTCACTTAATTAGGATGACGAAGCTTAGTATTTTGGAAGGGTTTTATGCATTCTTTTTTTCTGATGATGCATGTGATGTAGTACATCTATTGATATACGATGAGTTGTGTAAGTGCGTGATGCATTAAGTTGGCATTTGTTGGTGGCTAATGATGTTTGCTTGGTTACTTGTTGGCTTTGCACCTATAATATGCATGTAATGTGTAATGCATGTTAAGTTTATGTAATTCATTGAATCATGCAGCTGTAAGATGAGGCCAGCTTGCTTCATTCTCAATAGTATTCTTCTATTCTATTGGCTTCTCAATTTCCATCATTCTCAATGATGATGAAAATTATGACTCTTAGTTTGAGTCCTAGATGTAGTCTCTTATGGCTTCAAGGGATGAGCTTTGTTATTTTCATTGTAGTTGTGTGCATTTTGCATCCATTTCACTCTAGTCATAGGGTTGGTCATGCACTCTACTTTGTACTTGACTATTTAAATAAGGCGATATTTTGGTTCCTTCTCAGATCCAATGAATTCTTGAGTTGCAAAACTTTTGCCCCTAGTGGCATATAGCATGAGCCTGAGCAGCTAAACTCTAGATGCTTAGACTGATGGAGGTTAGATTTTATTCTTTTGATTGACTATGTAGACGGTATGGCACATATCAGCAGTTCTCAAAATCTTTATATAGCTAAGTGCAAGAAGATTGTCTTAAACATTTTGGAGATGTGGGAGATTCATACGCTCGTGTTGATGAAGAATATTGCTCCTTTGTGAAGTCTTTGGATTGAGTTACTGTGCTTGTTGTCATTTGGTGAGTTATCACAATGAGTGGCTTTGATCGTACTTGAATGAAGAGGTCATGGCGTAATTTTTGCTCTAATTGAAGCACCGCAGGCTTTCCTCTTCCCTGGACTTTTCTCTTCCCTTGTTTGTAACCCTGATTTTTGCATAAACCGCCTCTTCAGGTTTTCGATTTATAGGTTTGCCTTAACTTTTGACTAAACTGCGCATTTGGGTTTCCAATCCAGTAGGCTTTTTTTGTGTTTTTTGTATGCATGCGCTATTATGAACAAGAATGTTTACATGAATGTTTCTTTTAACAATTATGTGTCTCATTAAGTACAGACATTTAACAATTCAGTAAAATGAGACATCAATCAAAGAAATATTTTTAGGCACAAAAGTTTGGTATCTATTCCTAAGAAACTTTTTCTTCTATTATCAACGATCCTTTTTAGGTTTTACTAGTTGATTCCTCTTTTTTTTTGTCTTTATTTTTGCCTAAAAGCCCTCACTAGCTTTTAGTTGTTGTGGTATTTCCTGAGCCTATTCTTGTTCAAGGGGTTCATGAACTTGTTTCCTTTGATGTCCGTAATGTGTGGCATTCCCTTTATGAGAATCTATTTTACCATGTTGGGTCTCTTGGGTGGAATTTGCTCCTACCATCAACATGCACTACTTCCATTTGATTTAGGATCAGTTACCTTTATCAATTATTTTTGCCATCCTTGTTGTCCTTTGTTGATGCATATTTGCTTGATTTGACATTTGTTCTCTTCGGTAGAGAAAGGATGCATCATTTCAATGATGTTATGCCTCAGGTGGAGACATTTTCATACAATTTTCTGGAGACATTCCATTTGCTAGATATTCCTGGCTGATTTCACTTTGTTCATGTGTTTTGCAAGATCCTTATCGACTTTCATGCTTCTTGTTTGAGTAGCACACGATCAGGAAAAGCAAATCATTAGAGATTTGTCTCGTCAGATTTATTGGTTTGGTTTTCACTATGATCGTGTTATCGATGAGGTCCTTTCTGTATCATGCTGGAGTTGCTTGGCAGTCTGCCATCTGACTTTTTCTCTCGTGTGGCACAAAGTAGAATTCATCTAGATTGCTTTGAGGCATGGTTCGAGTGATTTTCTTTCCCGATTCTGTTTGGTGAATTATCTATTGACTTGAGTAGATTCTCTGATGATCTTTTTATCATTTGCCCCTACGAGTAGTAAGGGCATTTTATTGATTGGGCATGCTTGATTGAACTAGGCAAAGGCAGCCACATGATTTTTTTATCTGTTTTTTTTCTCATTTTTAGGGGTCAAGTACTATTTACGGGTTTATCAAATGTGCCTAAATTTGTTTCTTTAATTGGAGCGTCATGAATGTTGAATATGTCAAATGTATACTGGAATAAATACATGGAATCATTATTAGGAACATTGCATATGTAAGCATATTTATTCATAATATGATTTATTACATTGTTTAGTTCGAAAGCACTAGAGATAAAAAGCAAAAGACCAATCTTTATTATTTAGCGTAGATCCTACTTCGTCTGAGTAGCTGCCGTTGGCCATACTATTCCCAATTTGGGCTTTCATTTTGGTTCGAACTCTAGGTCCTCAAGATCAATTTGTTCATAATCTGGGTTTTCATTTCGCATCATCCCATGGATCTCGCCTTCTTTCAGCTAATCTTCTTCATCATACTTCTCCAGCTTCATGGCATAATCTACCACTCACTGAAGGTGTTGAACCTTTCCATCTTGATCTCATCTTTGAACCTTTGATTGGAACCCTACACTAGTTCCACAATCAAGACTTTATGGTCAGGTGCCCACTTACTAGCACTCGGACTACCATCTATCTTAAATAATAATCCTCAAAGGACTTGTTTGGATGCTGTTTTATCCTTTCCAGGTCCTTTATAGTGGTCTTTACCTTCAGATTGAATGCATAGTTCTCTATGAAGGCAGAATATAACTTCTTCCAATCAGACTTTACATCTGTCAGTATCCCGACGTACCATTCAGAAGTCGAACAATGGAGAGTGGATTGGAATAGATTAGCAATGTGAACTTTGGGAATTGCCACACTGGTCATGATTCAGAGATATCCCTTAACATGTGCATGTGGGGATCCTATGCCATTGTATGGAGCTACGTATGGCATCATGAAGTTAGCTGGGAGTGCTTCAGACTTGCTAGGTATAAACTTGTCAATATCCATATATTGCTCGATAGAGGAAGTAGTGGATTTCCCTTTCTTTAGGGAAGAGTTCTCAATGTCACTGATCTTTGCCTTTAATGTTGCTAATTCGGATTCTTGTTCTTGCAACTTTTGAGAGTTCAAGTTCTCCAAGATATTGCAGAATTCTGGAGTATCCAAGATTCTCTTGAGGGAGCAGATAATAGCATCATCATCCGCCATCTTCTTCTCAGGTTCAGAATTGGAGAAAAATCTGGTGAGTGACTCAACTGGTGATGGGGGTCTAACCTTTGGAGTGCTTGAGATACGTGTCAGCCTGCTTCTTTCTCGTTTCCAACCTTTTCATAAAAAATAAAATTAGGGCTTCCTACGTTACAAGGATCCTAATGGTTTTTCTAATGATTGAATGAATGGATGTTATAAATATATGAATGATATGTACATACATGAATGAATGTATATGTGTGGAATTCAATATTCATGGAACATTGAATAGGTTTTGGTCAAACATTCAGGGAATATTTGATAAAGGTCAGGTATTCGGGACACCAAATAGGGTTATAAATCTTGATATTCATGGAATATCAAATGAGATTGGGTGGTCATATAGAGTGATGGGGTTTAGTTGGGTTATTTGCCACATTCATGGAATGCACAAATTCGAGCGTCTCTCGGGGAAAGTACAACTCATGGAAGAGCCATTTAAGGAATGTGCTAAGATTGGAATCATCTAGGATGCCCCTAGGGTAGGACTTGTTTTGGTCATTCAAGGAATGACAAATCTCAATGGACATTGATCTGACAATCGCTATGTTGCCTTGGAGTTGGTAAAGTTTTGGTCATTCGGGGAACGCCAAAAAGGGTGTGTCTCACTGGACATTGATTTGGCAATTGCTATGTTGCCTTGGTTTAGGTATGATTTGGTCATTCAAGGAATGCCAAACAGGTTTTCAAACGACTTTAATAGTCGGGTCACTCAATGGTCAGGTATTGAAATGACTTTTATAGTCGGGTGACTAACTGGTCTGGTTTTGAAATGACTTTCATAGTCACTCGAAAGGGCTGACTCGGTGGTGACTCAAAGGTTGACTCAGTGGGCAAAGGTGAGTTGACTCGCTAGTCACTCGAAGGCTAACTTGGTGGTCAGTTGAATCGGTGGTCTCTCGATAGCTGACTTAATGATCAAAGGTGAGTTGACTTGTTGGTCACTTGAAGGTTTACTAGCTGGTCAAAGGTGAGCTGAACCACTGGTCACTCAAAGGCTGACTCGGTGGACAAATATGAGTTGACTCGCTGGTCACTCAAAGGCTGACTCAACGGTAAAAGGTGAGTTGACTCGCTGGTCACTCAAGGGTTCACTTGGTGGTTAAGGGTGAGTTGACTCACTAGTCACTCAAGGATTGACTCTATGGTCAAAGGCGAGTTGACTCACTGGTCACTCGATAGGGTTGACTCGGTGGTCCAGGGTGCGTTGACTCACTGGTCACTCGATGGGGTTGACTCTTTGGTCAAGGGTGAGTTGACTCACTGGCCACTCAATGGTTGACTCGGTGGTCAGGGGTGAGTTGACTCAGTAGTCACTCAAGGGTTGACTTTATGGTCAAAGGTGGGTTGATTCACGGGTCACTCGATAGGGCTGACTCACTGGTTGAGGGTGAGTTGACTCGCTGGTTACTCGATGGGGTTGACTCTATGGTCAAGGGTGAGTTGACTCGATGGTCACTCGAAGGTCTGCATATTTTAGGTCATGGGTTTAACCTAGGTGGACTCACTGGTTAATTTATTTCGGCTCATGGGTTAACCCTAAATCGACTCATTGGTCTTAGTTTATTTCGGCTCATAGGCCAAGCCTAGGTGGACTCACTGGTCTTGGTTTGTTCCAGCTCATGGGCTGAGCCTAATTGGACTCACTGGTCTTGGTTTGTTCGAGCTTATGGGCTAAGCCTAAATGGACTCACTAGTCTTGATTATTTCTGTTTGTGGGTTGAGCGTAGGTTGACTCACTAGTCTTGGTTCATTTCGACTCATGGGTTGAGCCTAGGTTGATTCACTGGTCTTGGTTGGTTTTAGGTTCCTACGGCTAAGGAAATAAAATGGTATGTCACACATCAATCTCGTGGCTGCATCAACATGTGGTTAGTTTTCACACAATAGTGATGTTTATGATGTTTTTAGGTTTATTTATATTTAATAAACATGCACATGTAGCAAACGGTTAGATCGTGCCTACGTCTCTTTTAACTCCATTTGGTTACTTTGCTTTAAAGTAAACGAGGGACTTAGAGGAGTCTGCTCGCGTGCACTCTTAGTTTTTGGGTAAACCTATGAGGAAGTGTCTATGGTTCGTCTATATATGGGTTTCGGTCTCAAGATTAGGTGTGATTGGGTACCTTACACCTTTGTGTACTGAGATCCAGTGGCCCTAAGCAAACCAAAGGAATCTTTTTCACATCTAATATAATCTGGTAGTCTTGCCTTTAAGCAAGCAAGGTTCTCGTACGTTAAGCAAGGGGAGTGATCAGATCTATACCCCTCAAGCCCAAAGCAAACTTGGAGATACTTCACCAAAAGACACCTAAATTGGTTTAGGTGTAAAGAATGTGGATGTTATGCAATCCTAAAATTTGTGTAATGTTGAAATTACCACATATTCCATAGTTCCAAAATTTAATTTGAACAATATTTTAATTATCATGTCAAAAAAAAGAATTTTTATAAAAATTGGGTTTTTATAAAATTAATTTTTCCCCAGCATAGTCGCCACTGTGAGCGGGCGAGGTTTTAAATGGAGGAATGCACACGGGGTGCGGAGCGTGGGGCGTGTGTTGGCTTGGTACGGTTTGCAAAAATCCAATTTGCTTAAATGCGTGTGCCTCCTTGATAATTAAATGCTTGATTTTATTAGAGAGAAAATTATTTTATTATATTTTACGTAAACTTATTGAGAGTGAAAAATATGACTTTTTTATAAGCAAAAAATGTGACTATATTGAGAAATATATATATATATATATACACAAATTTTAATAAAAGAAAATATTTTTAAAATAAAGCATTTTTACATTATTTAAAATTAGAAATAGAGTCGCCACCTGGTTCAGTTCCGCCGAGAATTATGGTATACTGATCCAAAATGGGATTTTTATAACGAAAAGAAAATGAGATTCTGAGTTCGGACATAATAGGTACTCATGTTGTTCAAATTGTTTGGATTAATTTTTAAATTATGTTTTATGTGGTAATTTTGGCATTACAACCGCTTTTTTTAAGAAATAAATTCAAGAAATAAAACGGGAATTATAATGGCTTAATAAATTGGTATTTTCAACCGAAATTTCAGCAGAGTAACGGCACCAAAAACTCGAACAGAGTTTCTTCACATTTTTGATATTTTATCTGTACCTACGAGCTCTGTTGGGAAACTATAATCCAGACGACAAATTAAACTAAATTATCCGAATCAGGTTTGAAAGAAACAAAAACTAAAAACTATGTATATTCCAAATCCAAATGGAAACATCCAGACAAAAAGATCCAGCTACAAGGTTGTCCATTGAAGATATCAAAATACCTAAGCACATGGAATCATCAAAATAAAGCTTCGAAAGGAAACAAGCTTTAAACCCTCAAGAACAGCATCCGAAAGAATTGATTGCTATATGTGGAAGAAGGTAGATCAGAAGAATATGAGTCTAAAGACATTAGGAAGACTCATGCTTGAAGACAATGGGAAAAGTTTCAAAGATAACTTTTTCCTTCACCTTTTAGTCTATAAAGTCAAAGATCCTTTCCCTAAGACAAAGACAAAATGACAGCTTGCATTTTTTAGAGAGGACAAAAGGACTGACACCGGACAAAATGACAGCTTGCATTTTTTAGAGAGGACAAAATGACATCATACGGTTCATAATCAAACACGCTACACTTAGACTTTTTAAAGTCTTTATATTCCATGAAAAAGGGTCATTCACCCCCCGTTGACCTTGCAAAGACCCTCATTGGAACCAACAAGTGGTATCAGAGCAAGTGCTCAAACTAAAGATCTAACAATCTTTAGCTAAAGGTCCATATATTTCAATTCACATATAAAAATGAGTTTCCAAAACTCACAACTTCTTCCCAAGGGTATGTATGTTACCTATCCTCCACTCTTCATCGGTGAACACTACACATTATAGAAAAATCAGATGAAGAACTTTATCCAATCACAAAGTATGCAAGCATGGTTAGCTAATAAAAATGGTCCATATAACCCTACTTATGAAGTAGAGGGTATGACTACCCTAAAACCCTCAAGTATGTGGGATGAGAATGACTTTAAAAAGCTGCATGAAAATGCAAATGCTATTAATAAGCTTCATTGTGCTCTTAGTGCAACTGAATTTAACAGGATATCCGGATGCGAGACTGTAAAAGAGATTTGGGAGAAGTTGGAGGTAACCTATGAAGGAACCACTAAAGTAAGAGACACTAAGCTCGATCTACTCCAGCAAAAGTTTGAATCCTTTAAGTTGGAGCCTAAAGAATCAATCAATGGCATGAACACTAGATACACCAATCTAGTGAATGAGATGAAGAGGCTAGAAAAGGAGATCCTAGGAGTAGAAATGGTCAAGAAAGTGCTCTAGAGTCTCACCAAGGAATGAGACATGAAAAAGACTACCATTGAGGAAGCTCATGACTTAAATTTCATAGTTATGACGAACTCATTGGTAATCTTCTAACCTAAGAATTATCCTTGGAGAGATATAGCCAACAAGAAAGGAAGCCATTGCACTTAAGGCAGAATCCACCAGATCAGCTTCATCCAGAGAAGAAGAGTAAATCAATGAATCAATGAGCACCAAAGATCAACTTCCTCTACGAACCAGAAGGCTCAACCAATTCATACAAAAGAAAGATAGAAGGAAATCAAGAAAGTATGAATTCCAAAAACCAAGAGAAGGCACTTCCAAAAGAGACAGGCCTAGAAGAAATCCAGAAGAAAAGAAGGATTCGGAGAAAGAAGCTGCATGTTTTGAATGCAATGAGAAAGGCCATTTCAGAACAAAATGTCACAAGTTTAATAGAACAAAGAAGTTCAAAAAGAAGGCAATGGTAGCTACTGGGAGCAATAGTGAAGAAAGTAGCAGCTCATCTTCAACAGAAGAAGAGGAGACTGCCAATTATGCATTCATGGCTCTGACTGATCCAAAAGCAGAGCAATCCAGAAGGAATGCCTCCAAGCAAGAAACAATATAAATTGAAGAATCAGAATCAGATACAACAACAATGAGGTAAATTTTTGTTCTAATTCTGCTTATAATCTTGACCTTGCTATAGCTCTATCTATTGTAATTAAGGGTGTAAAGAAGAATGTAAAAGCAATCAAGTCCCTTAAAAGAGTAGTGATGGAGTTGGCAGAAGATGCTGAATCAAGCATATTGAAGTTGTGGAGGAAAACTTCCTGAGGAATCAAGTCCAGATCCTAAATCCAAATGTGATGGGACTGGATAGAGAAACCAATCTACTAAAGGAAGTACCCAGGAAGAGGCTAGAGACAAAAGCTCCAAGAAGAGATAATCATCCTCCTACTTAGAATAGATTCCAATAGACCCGTAATCAAAGGAAGAAGGAAGTCAGCAGTCAACCACAAGCCCAAAGATATACCGTTACTCAAAAGGGAAAGGCCAAGGTGGACTACAACCAACAGCCTATCAAACAAAGTAGAAATTATGGAGCCAAAGTTGCACCCCTAACCAGCTTCCAGATTAACACCATACCATCCACCAGTGTGCAACAAGCTGGGTATAAAGGCAACTATGGGAAGAAGGATCTGGTGAAGATCAGCGAGAAGCAAAAGCAAAACATACCTATTTCAGGGTGCAGGTTTTATGGTAAAAATAATCATATTACTAAATCATGTAGATTAAAAAATGGTTATTATGGTGTTTACCCTTGGCCTGAGATGGTTATAAACCCGAGAGGACCCAAATCTGATTGGGTACCCAAACCCAATTGATCTATTTTGCTGGTATGCCTTAGATCTATAGTAGATCAACACACTTGGTATATTGATACTGGATGCTCAAGGCACATGACAGGTGATCAGAAGGCCTTCATCACGTTGACTCGGAAGAAGGGAGGCAAATTAAGCTTTGGAGACAATTAAAAGGGATAGATCATTGGTCATGGAACCATTACATCTGAATAAAAGATAGAAGATGTATCATTGGTTTATGGACTGAAATTCAACTTGCTAAGTGTGGCCCAATTCTATGACAAAGGAAGAAAAGTCACATTTGATTCCGGAGGCTGCTCAATCTATAATAGTAAGTCCATTCAACTCATTCTCTATGCACCTAGAGTAAATAATGTCTATTCTGTAAACATTAAAAATGATAAAAAAAAAAAAAAAAGAATATCTGCTTGGTGTCTAAAGAAGAAGAATCGTGGCTATGGCACCAGAGGTTAGGACATGTCAGCATGAACCCCCTATCCAAACTCGCCAAAAAGGAATTAGTAGTGGGTTTGCCTAAGGTTGCTTTTGATAAGGATCATCTGTGCACTACACGTTAATTTGGTAAAAATCATAAGAAAAGTTTCCCTTCCATCTCATGTATTCCTTCTAAGAGAGTACTTGAGCTCTTGCATATTGACCTCTTTGGTCCAATCAAACCATTGAGTTTAGGTAGAAGAGAATTCACCGTAGTCATTATGGATGATTATTCTCACTATACCTGGGTTCTCTTGCTAGCAAGCAAGGATGAAGCCTTTAACCAATTCTCTAAAACATTCATCCGGATAAAATTAGAACAGGGCATAAGCATTGCACGCATCCGGAGTGATAATGGTGGAGAATTCAAAAATAAGCATTTTGCTGATTTTTGTGACTCCAAAGGCATTGAACATAACTTCTCTGCCCCTCACACTCCTCAAGAAAATGGAGTTGTTGATAGAAAGAACAGGACCACAGTCGAAATGGCTAGAACAATGCTCAATTAAAATTGTTTGCCAAAATACTTCTGGGGAGAAGCCGTGAATACAACATGTTATATTCTAAAAAGAAAATTGGGTATTTCAAAGCATTCGGATGTAAATGCTACATCCTTAATGATAGAGAGCAACTAGGAAAATTTGATCCTAAATCTGATGAAGCAATTTTCCTTGGCTACTCATCATATAGTAAGGCTTATAGAGTCTTCAATAAATGAAGCCAAACTGTGATAGAGTCAATACATGTAGATTTCGATGAGACTAACACTGTAGGAAAGAAAACCTACACTCTAGAAGATCCAGTTCCGGAAGCTGAAAAATCTGGAGAAAAGAAGGAAGTTGGAATTCATGATTCATCTCAAATTAAGAACTACAAAGAGGAAGATGAAGGAATATCCTTTGATCCAGAAGTACAATAAGTAAATCTTAACCCACAAGAGATTCACTTTAATGAAGGCCAAGGAGTGGTTAAAGCTGAAGTGGAGTAAGTACCAGTTCAACATGAAGGCCTATAAAGGGAGATCCGAACACACAGAAATCATTCCATTGAGAATATTCTAGATGATGTTCAGAATCTAATAAGAACGAGAGGTCAGCTCAATAGGATGATGAGTCATGTTGCTTTTATCTCTCTCATTATGCTAAAGAAATTTCAAGATGCGGAAGGAGATGAAAGCTGGATGATAGTGATGCAGGAAAAGCTACATCAATTCAATAAAAATGATGTCTAGGATCTAGTATCATCTCCTAACGGAAAATCAATCAATGGCACCAAGTAGGTGTACCGGAACAAGCTTGATGAATCCAGAGTGGTGGTGAGAAATAAGGCAAGATTAGTTGCCCAAGGCTACAACAAGCAAGAAGGGATTGATTTTGAAGAAACCTTTGCTCCTGTAGCAAGGCTGGAATTAATCCAGATTCTATGTGCTTTTACATCGGTTATGGGTTCATATTATACCAAATGGATGTCAAAAGTGCATTTCTAAATGGTGTTATCCACGAAGAAGTCTATGTTAAGCAACCACTAGGATTTGAACAGCCAAAGCATCTGGATCATGTCTATAAGTTGAAGAAGGCTCTCTGTGGATTAAAGTAGGCACCTAGAGCCTGGTATGAGAGGTTAACCTCATTCCTTATATCTAAGAGTTATATTAGAGGTAGAGTTAACACTACCTTATTCATCAAAAAGAAGAAAAATGATATCATTCTAGTCCAAATTTATGTGGATGATATCATATTTGGAGCCACTGATGAAAAGATGTGTAAAGAATTCAGCTCTCAAATGCAGAAGGAATTTGAGATGTCCATGATAGGAGAACTCAACTTCTTCCTTGGTCCACAAATCAAGCAAAGTCCGGATGGGATTTTCATTAATCAATCAAAGTACACCAAGGAGATCTTGAAAGCCTATATCCACTCTAATGGGATCAGATACAGTCCTATCCAAGGATTATAAAGAAGGAGATGTTGATCAAAAGCTCTACAAAGGGATGATTTGCTCACTCTTGTACTTAATAGCTAGCAGACCGGACATACATTATGCAGTTTGCTACTATGCAAGATATCAAGCAAATCCTAAGGATTCGTATCTCAAGGCAATAAAAAGGATCCTTAGATACCTCTTAGGAACCACAGAAGTTGGACTATAGTATCCTAGTGATAGCGATTTCACACTCCAAGGGTTCACTGATGCAGACTATGGCAGAGACACTCTTGAGAGAAAAAGTGCATCCGAAGGCTACCATTTCCTTGGAAATTGCTTAGTATCATGGTATAGCAAGAAGCAAATTTTTAGTTACTTTATATACCATAGAAGCAGAATATATGGTAGCTGGAAGCTGTGATGCTCAAGTCCTATAGATCAAACAATAACTTGAAGATTATGGAGTTCAATCCGGTTGTGTGGATGTAACGTGTGACAACAAAAATGATATTGATATGTCAAAGAATCCAGTTCTCCATAGTAGGATGAAGCATGTCAACATAAGGCACCATTTCATCCGGGATCATGTGCTGAAGAAGGATGTTGCATTAGTATACATTCCAACCAATGAGCAAAGAGCAGACATCATTACTAAGCCTCTAAGTAAAGATCAATTTGGGAAGCTGAGGGAGCCTATTAGAACGTCCAATCCAATTTAAGATCAATCCAGAAGACAGCTTAAAATCAAGCCAGATCCAAGGCTGAAAACTTAATCAGGAAAAGAAGAAGCATTGGAGGGAAATCTATTCTGGAAGCATGCCATGTCAGCAGACAAGAATGACCAATGGTAGTAAAAGCTCATAAAGGTAACTATTACTTTTTGAATTTCAAAAGTCTATTGGCTATTACACGTGCGGTAAATTCAATAGTTATTTCAAAAATAAATCGTTCCTATTCTCCGATTAAACTAAATTTTCCTCTCTCATAAAAATACGACTGCCATGTCATCAATCCAGCCAAAATAACTGGTGTCGGGATTACCAAACTACCCTCACTTTGAAAAATCTATATAAATCCCTCAAATTCACTCTTCTTCCTCGCACGAGCAACTACTGTATTGTTACTCTGCAAAAATCAAAACCTAAAACCTAATTCTTTCAAATCCTTTCTCAAAAATGGCTAGAGTTATGACTAGCAAGGGCCCTATAAAGCTCTCTAACATCTTTGCAATCTTCAATCTTAAAGATGAAGACTTCACACCCTATTACCTTCATAGAAAGTGACTTTATCGTACCTATAGACTATCTAGGGGATAGATTCCTTTTCAAAACGGACCCCTATTCCAAGTTAATTGAGGTTTAAAACCTCAAAGAATTTCTCCAGATCAATTGTCCAACTTATCCTGAGTTGGTAAGAGATTTCTATAAAAACCTTCATGCTCACAAGAAACTGGATGCTCTACGCACAAAGGTATAAGGCAAAGAAATTATAATAACTCCAGACTTCTTTGAACACTACCTTCACATGAAGAATAGTGGAGTGCAAATGAGGGTGGATAGAGATGAGGCAAACATGAAATATGATCCAAAGATGTGGCTTTCGGAGAGATATTTTGGGGATAAATTCTCCACTTACTGGCCTCAAGCACCTTGGATCTTGCAACATGTATTGACCAAGCTAATCCTTATCTGGAAAGGATCTTTGACCACAGTGTCAACATTCCAACATTGTATACTGCAGCATTAGACGGAATGTAGTGAAGTGAATTTCCCAGTCCTAATAATTCACTTCCTAAAGCATTGTAGGAACTCACATGGTGCTTTGATCACTTGAATACTCCAAGCCTTTGAAGTCAACCTCACCGGATTCTAGGGTGTTAATGGAAAGGCTATCCTCTAGAAGATTTTTCTGAACTTAAGGTTCAATGAAACATAGGATGAAGCCAAGGCTATAAGGCAACGTGATAAGAAGAAGAATAGAAGAAACAAAGTTGGAAATCCAGATGATATAACCCCTGCTCCTAAAAAGCCTAAGACTAAGGCTCAAAAGAAAATGGTTGTGGTTCCGGATAAAGTGGAGAATGAAGATCAGCAAACAATCTTCCAACTGCTCAAGAATTCCCCAGAAAAGCCAAAACCAAGGGGAAGGCTATTTAAGATGTTAATCTGTTAAAGTGACCAGTATGACACCCAGAGGCACAGTAAACTATTACAGTAGCTGCTGCTATAATACGAAAGGGTTATCAAAAGGGCCAAAAGAGGAAAGCATCCGAATTGCTAAAAGGGGGAGATAAGTCTGATGAAGAGGAAACTAAAGACGAAATGGCTCTACCAAAGAAGCAATTTACCCAGAAGGGTTGTACATTTGATGAGGCTATAGAAGCTTAGAAGCATCAGAAGAAGAAAGCAAAAAGGGCAACTGCTATAGTTATTAATGAGGAGGTAACAAAAAGGGTAGCTATGAAGGAGTTAGCTAAGGCCAAAAGCTCAAAGGGCAAGAATGTGCCCGAACATCCTGCCAAAGGATCCTCAATATGAAGAAATGATGGCATTTGTGGCAGAAAACTACCAGCTGAACAATTTAGCCATTAAGGGACCCAGGAGATCTTTTGCTCAGCCAATTCTAATTGAATCAAATGCCATGGTTAAGCTTTCCAATATTCCAGAATCTGGATCCTTCAATTTCATGCCCTTTACAGAACCTCTTTCGGAGAACCTGCTAATTCTAGAAGCTGGAAATCCCGCAGAAATAAGTCCTGTAAAGGCAGTAGGAGAGGGCATTGAAGATAACTCCAATGCGTATATTGAGCATCAAAGTCCTAAAAAGGCATTAATAGAGATGACTAAGGATAGTTCCAGTCATTCGGGGGTTGTGGTGGAAGATGAAGCCGCAAATGCTCAAGACCAGCCACCAACCACTAAGGTAAAACCAGTGTTCAAAAATCGGCTTAGGCGGCAACCTAGGCGGGATTTTTTGGAACACCACCATGATTTTATATACTAGGGCGGAGCTAGGCGGAAAAGCGATTATCTGAGTCCTAGGAGGTCTAAGGCTCAAATCGGGCAAGGCATCCCAAGCGGGTCAAAACCGGATTTTTTTCACTTTTTGTAAATTAAAAAAATAATAAAAATTAAACAAAAACATAAACTCAAATGGTAATATTCTCTTCATTCACTCAAGAGGCAGACTTCAGAATAAATTAAAACCCCTAATCTCTCATTCTCAAATTCAAATTCAAATTCAAATATAAGACTTAATCTTACCATTCAAAATTTCAAAGACAAAACTCCTCATCTCAGTTGTTATCAGTTTCATCTAAGGATTAAGTACTGTTGGTGATTTCATCTGAAGTTACTATCGGTTTCATTAACATTCAGCTTAACTTCAAAGTTCAAAAATCCTGATCTCTAAAATCTCTATTACATCTCTTGTTCAGCCTCAGTCAGGTATTTAGCGTATGTTTAATTTCATTTGGTCTCCATTTATATTTGTAATCTCTGAAAATAAAACTCAATCGCTTAATCTCTTGTACTTTATTTTTCTTAGTTTTTCAATCTCTAATTGTTTGATGATATGAGTAATTTATGGTGTGCTCTTTGTAAGAATATACTCAAATTTAATTTACAGAGGACCATCTTTGAGAGTTTAATGTAATTTTAGTTTGATCCGTCTACTAAAATTGATAATTTATATTTATATATATTAAATGTATGTTTTTTCTTTTTTTTTTGAATTAATAATTTTAATTTATTAAAAATATTAAAAAATAATAAATCCACCTAGGTTCCGTTTAGGCCCCGATTAATCCTCGCCGAGGCCCCTGGAAGTCTCGGCCCCCCGACTAGCGCCTAGCACTTTTTAAAACACTGGGTAAAACCCATCTTAGTCAATATTCCTGTTCATACTGATGATACTGCTGATGTTGAAACAAAAGTTAAAACAAGGGACAACTTGGATACACATGTCCCAAATGAATCCAAGGGAGGTGTTCCCAACCCAGATAATCTTACTCCAAAGGAGGGACGTTGTATGGGACCTAATAAGAACACTCCTAGAGTGGACTTAACAGGCAAGGCAAGTCCAGAGGATAGGTCAGAAGAGAGGGAAGAAGAGCAAGATAAGTCCAAATCAGAGGAGATCAATAATTAAACAGATAATGAACCCTCCGGAAGTAGCTCAAGTTCTAGAGATGACGCATCAAGCTCCTTTGAAGAAGAATTTCCTCTGAAAGTAAGCCCTATAAGAGTGCCTCCCAATAACACAGTTAAAGCCAAAGTTTCTATAGCACTCCATCTTCTCAAAGAAGCTGCCCAAGAAGAAAATAAGGAAGGGTATGTCAAACAAAGCTTCCGGACAATACGCACACATCTTAGAGGGGTTAAAAAAGAGTTGCTCAGACAAGCTGCTGATCAGGATGTAGGAGAGATCAAATTATCAAAAAAGAAAATAGAGACAAGTCTTGGATTTCCCCACTCTGGGTGCAATTGGAGAAGCATCTCTCTCACTGATCAAGCCAACCTTGAATGCGCTTAAGGAGAATAGTTCCATAGCAAACCAAACTATTGATCAAGCCAACACATTGGCTTCAAATAACTATGGAACTGTGCTTGACAAGATCACATCATCCTCCTCTGAGAAAATAGAAGAAATTAAGGCTTATCTGGACTCCAAGTTTGAAAACTTGTCAAAATTCATGGCTGAAAAAGACCCCTCTCCAGCCATAAAAGATTTGGGAGTAGACCAACAAGCCACCCAAGAAATGCTGGTGCACTTCATAGAGAAAATTATTCCTAAATTGAAGGAGAAAATTTTGGTTGATATGGGTGATGAACTGCAAAGCCATATAACCAGATTAGAAAAGCAAATAAATGATAGGAAGGCATCCATTTCAAAAGAACTCTCTCTCCAATCTAAATCCCTGCATAATATCCAGAATGAACTTAGTGAAGAAATCACCCTCCTTTAGATCAGAATCAATAATCTCTCGATATCTGGATCTTCTTCCTCCCTTGCCATTTTGGAAAGCCAGCTCCTTCCGATCTTCCACAACCTCATACAGGCCATTAGAGATTCTGGCTTCTTCAGACAAAAAGGAATGACAACTCAATGTCCTCTTTCCTTACTATGACCCAAAGGATTAAGAGCTTATCTTGTGCATTCATCCATCTATCAAGCAATCCTATGAAACTTTAAAGAAAACCATCCGGCACTTCTATCTCACTCCTCCTATGGTTGACAAGATTATTGAGGACATATCCAAATGCAGAGCTGACTACACAATGTATTCAAATGCATGAAAAATAGCTTGGGATAACAAGACTTATATAGTCATAGACCCCCAAGCTGGAAAGAAAAAAGGGGAGAAGAATATACAAGAACATGGATCCGGAAAGGGAAAGGAGAAAGAGGGAGCATTCGGAGGGGATCTGAATTAGACTAGCTATTATCTGTTCTTGTAAAATTTTATAATAGATTTTGTAATAGCTAGATTCACTATTATATATTTATGTAATTTGTAATATGAACTTCATTAATGTTAACTATTGTTAACAACATAAGTATATATATTGAAAATATCTAATTCTCAAAATATTGCTTCTAAAAGTACAATCTGCACTTGTACTAAAACAAACTTAGAAGCTAGAATTGAAAAATATTGGGGGAGTTAGGATGCTAGAATTATGGGGGAGTAAAATCCGTAAATGTCTCAGTATCAAGAATCATACTTAGTTCATATATACTTCATTCCCTTGTGCTTAGTTTTTGTCTCCATCAAATCGGGGAGATTGTTGGGAAACTATGATCTAGACCACAAATTAAACTAAATTATCTAGATCAAGTTTGAAAGAAATAAAAACTTAAAACTATGTATATCCCAAATCCAAATGGAAACATTCGAACAAAGATCTGGCTACAAGGCTGTCCATTGAAGATATCAAATACCTAAGCACATGGAATCATCAAAATAAAGCTTTGAAAGGAAACAAGCCTTAAAACCTCAAGAACAGCATCTGGAAGAACTGATTGCTATATTCGGAAGAAGGCAGATCTGGAGAATAAGAGTCTAAAGACATCCGGAAGACTCATGCTAGAAGACAATGGGAAATGCTTCAAAGACAACTTTTCCCTCCACCTTTTGGTCTATAAAGTCAAAGATCATTTCCCCAAGATAAAGACAAAATGATAGCTTGCATTTTTTAGAGAAAGCGCAAAAGGACTAACACCGAACTAAAAAAGCTAACAACCTTTTTAACCTAGACCAATAAGTAGGCTTGTGGAGCTTACACCAAAAAGCTAATAGTGTAAAAGTTGGTGCATCACAAAAAGCCAAGAAAAATGATCACTGGCAACTTTTTAGCATCAATCCCTAGACTTCAAACGGGTCAAATTACAGTCTAACGGATTGATCAACGGTTCTAGAAGCGCCATCTATAACCTGATCATGGGTGAAGATTTATTACTAGTTCAACAACCCACAACGACTACATTTATGATGGAAGCCTATAAAAGGGAAGCTTCACCAAATGAGAAGGTTGGTTGTTTAATTGACAAAAACAAGTAACAAAGAACAAGCATTCAATCAGCTTACAAATCCCTCCAAGAATCAATTAATTCCAAATCTGTTGTAAGGATTCCTAAGTGAACTATAAACTTACGGAAATCCACAAACCAAAACCTTTGTGAAAATAAGACTGTAAGGACCTCCAACTTGGGTGAGTTGGGAGATAGGGATACAACTTAAAGTTGGTGCTTTGAGTAGGAACTCCCTGTAGGACTTAGCTTAGATTCGGGGTAGATGTCTGGGTGGTATATCCCACTAAAGACTAAAGGACTCAGCTAGGAGTTGGAACTTCTAGTGGTATATCCTACATCCAGAAGGAGTTACCATCCGGAGACAAATTGTAAGGCTTAATTCCTGCCAGTTTGAAAGGAATCCACTAGTGGAAAAGCTCGGAGGAAGAAAACTCCAGAGACTGGAGTAGGCGGGGCCGATCCAGGATAAAAACCTTCTGTGTTTGATTTCTCTAACTTTTATTATTTGCATTATATTGTTATAACTGCATCATCAAGATCCATCATCCAGTTCATAATCAAACACGCTACACTTAGACTTTTTAAAGTCTTTATATTCCGCAAAAAAGGTTTATTCACCCCCCTTTGACCTTATAAAGATCCTTATAGGGACCAACAAGCTTATTTACACCAATTATAATAAAAGTGGCTCCAATGGCTCACCTAACCAGATAAATAAAATGCAATATGAAAATAAAAATGAATTTCAATGAGTTTTTAAAGTTGGGCTTAGAGCCAATTACCCTCAGTTACCTTTTCGTCTATCTAGGATGACGAGAGAGCCGGTGCGGGACCGAAGTTGTCAAAAAGATTATTGTTGATGAGGAAAATAGGTTTAATCCAAGTTATGGCTATAATTTTGGATTATTCCTAAAAGAAAATGCAGGGATTTTGAGGAATTGAATCATTTTTAGATCAAAGATCACTATGAGATCTTGATCTAAAAAGACCAGAAAATGAGTTCATATCGAATATCGATAGTAAAGCTCGGATTTGGAAGTGTTTTGGCAAAGTTTCGTGGTTTTAGGACTCCGGGAACAAAAGTGGCATGAATAGGATTTCCGTTGATTTCATATCTGTGTAAAATGATGAGGGGAACTCCTCTATTTATTGAAGGCAAGTAATTAACTGATGGGCTAACTACTTAGGCAATTAGCCGGTAGGCTAATTACCTATCTAACAAAATCTTATCCAAAATCTCCGAAAATCTTGACGATTCTCGATAAGATTTGATTTGTTCATAAGTAATTAGCTGGAAGGCTAATTGCCTTATTTTAGCCAAATTCGATCGTTTAAGCCCTTAAAATGGCATTTTTTTTGTGTTTTTAGGACATTTAGACTATTTGACTATTTTGATTATTCGAAAATGGATTTCAATCATCTCAAGGATGCAACTTGGAACATTATGATGAATGGGAATTTTTGGGATTTTTGGATTTTTTTAATGACAATTCGGTCCTTCTTGGCTCCTTGTCTGCTCACTAATTGAAATAGGTATAAATCTTCATCCGGTCGAGCGGACCGAGCTAACAGGAGATTAAGCTGAGATTAACTTCATCCCCTACACTTATGTTGCCAAATTTTCAACAGCCCTTTGAATTACACTCAGATGCTTCTAAAATTGGGATAGAAGCTGTATGGAGTCAAAAGGGGAGACCATAGCCTTTTTCAGGGAAAAGCTATCAGGAGAAAAGTTAAGGCATATTACTTATGATATAGATTTTTATGTTGAGGTACAAGCTGTGAAAAATTAGAGACACTATTTATTTCACAAAAAAAATTGTATTGTACACTGATCACGAGGCATTGAAGCACCTGAATAGTCTAGACAAAGTTTCAGCATGCCATGCTCGCTAGATTGCATACTTGTAACAATTTACATCCGTGGTGAAACACAAGGCGGGAATAACTAATCGATTAGTTGATGTTTTGAGTACATAGCGCTCCTTATTGACTCATATGGCGGTTGAGGTACCTTGTTTTCAATATTGTTTTGAGCTTTATTCCACTGACCCATATTTTGCTAATGTGTTAAAGAAAGCGGAATCTGGGGACCAAACAAAATTCACATTACAGAATAGCTTCTTATTTAAAAGGAACCAGTTGTGTATTCCCTATTGCAATCTAATTATAAAATACTTCAGGAGCTATGTGGAGAGGATCATGTAGGGAGAAATAGAACGTTATAGTTTGTCCAAACAACTTATTTTTTGCCTGCAATACGAAAGGAGGTTGAGCATTTTGTTAAGCATTGTCACACATGCCAAGTATCAAAAGGGGTAGCAACTAATGCTGGACTGGACATGCCATTACTTATTCCCCACAAACCTTGGGATAATATTAGTATGGATTTTGTTTTGGGGCTATTCGTTTTCAGTTTCAATTAACTTTCGCTGCATCACGCCCCCTTAAATTATTTGAATGCCCTTCACATTTATTTATTAGATAAGTAATGTTATTTACTTCCCATTTTTACACTTCTCCCCTCAAAATTATTTATATACCATTAATTTTTGTTAAATAAAAAACTATAATATTTCATCCAATAGGTTTCATCTAAATATGTTATTACACTAAGCATCAGTTGGACAAACCTTATGTTTGGCTTAACCAATTATCCAACCTCAATAATATTTAAATTAATTTTAAAATAAAAATTTAATATATAAATTATTTAAAATTACTTTAACTAGCTTATTTATAATTGTCAGAAATAAAAAAGACAAGTCAAAATGAAGAACTTCGCTAACAAATAACTGTATTTTTTATAGTTTTTCATAATGAATTTCATAAATATTTCCGAACTACAATTATTTATATATTTACTTCCCATTTTTATAATTTTCCCCAAATTATTTATATATCATTTATATCTATTTATTAAAAAACTATATTTGAAATCCATTTTGGCCCAAAAAATATCAGTTGGAGAAAATGTGATTAGCTCAATCATTGGTTTAGCTGAACTTAATTGCCCAGCCTCCAAACAATTTAAATTATTATTAAAAAAGTTAATATACAAAATATATAAAAGTATAAAAATAAATGTGAATAATAAAAAGTCAAAGTCAAAATAAAGAATTAAATTTCTAACAAATAATTGTGTTACTTGAACTTTTTAATATCGAATTTGATAAAATATTTCTAAATTCATATTATTTAAATATTAATTGTAAAATTAAATATATTATTTATCAAATCTAAAATAGAATATAATTTTTTTATAAGGACATTTTTGTCATTTTGAGATGATAAATATAAATAGGGGGTGGGGTATAATTTTAATAAATTTATTTATGAGGATATATTTGTCATTATAGGGTCGGTAAGTCTAAAAAGGGGGCGGCAAATAGCAATCCATATTGTTTATATATCACAAAAATTTAAAATCCTTTTGAATGAGTTTCTAAATATATTAATATATATTTATGGATCTAGGCAAGACAAAATTATTAACATTTCCGCATAACCGATGGATTGAAATTTTTTTTTTCCAGATGTGATTGGTTCCTTATAAGAGTTTTCCTAATAAGCCCTTATAGAATAAAGGGTTCCCTTTAACGAGGCCGTACATTTTAGTAATCATACTTTCTACGGATCGAACATCAAACTGCTCATAAATAGATCCTTGCACCCCTACAAGTATATACATAATCACCTCAATTTCAGATTTAAAATTAGAAATTAAATCTAAAGAAAATCAAATCTACTCAAATGTATGTTAAATATGATGAACCTTGGACACATTGTAGCTTCCACGGTCCATATCTATTCAAAAAAAATTACCATTTTTGTTCCATTTATATCCTATACCAACCAATTAACTAAGCCTTAAATCCCACGCTAGGTGGCGTCGGCTATAAAAGAATGACATGACTATAAACAAGTTATATCATATACCTATACATATTTAACAAAAGAGCATGGTAACAGAATGACATGGCAGGCAATTTTATGTCATTTTACACTAAAATCCAAAATACAAAGATATGTCAGCTAAGGAATTCAATTTCTATTCTGTAACGGTAATGGGAGATACTATTCCAAAGATATTAAGATGCTAGTGGGAATTAGTAACAAGAAAAAGCTGATGAAAGTCTGCTGGAGGTATCATCACAAGCTAGGCAGCAGGTAAATGAAAACAGAAACCGACTCGGAAATGGATACGGGGAAATGTAATTTCTAAAATTTATACGTTCAGAAACTATGGGGAAACGCGTAAATAGTAAAAGTATAGGGGTATATGTATAAATATAAAAAAATATAAAATTTCCATTAATATAATTTCATTCTTTTAGAAATTAATGAAATACTAAAATACTCTAAACTTAAAATATATGTATTAGTTATAAAACAATTCTACCTTAAATATTTATAAATAGACACCTATAAAATCATATTCATCTCATTAAGGTCAAATAACATTTGAAAAGTTCTAATTCAGAAAAAAGATATATATTTAGGGACTCACACAATAAATGCATAGAAAGTTTAGTTTTGGATGGAATAAAAATTGAGTCACAAGGTTGAAGGAATTTTTAGGAAATGGTTTCCAGAATTTGAAGAAGCGATTAAACTTTCTCTAATTGTAAAAATTGCACCGGAAACATCGTATAGGGTTTTCGAGAGATTTCATTTCTGAAACATTTCAAAAACGCATGTCACTAGAGTTTTTGTGCTTCATAGCTCACAAGAGAGAAATAAAAATTCCTGAATTCCAAGCTCAACAAACAGATTTAGCAAATAGCCTTTCTGTTTATAGATAAACGTAAAATGATATTTTCTACTAAGCTTCTAGGAAGATTTGAAAATGAGGCATCCATCCCTTCATTTCTGCCTCTCTTTGCATTAAAAGTAACAAAGCTCGTTTCCATGATTATTTCGAACGTTAATTTCCTGAAACAACAAATATGAGTTTATCCGAACAAGAAATTAATTTGATTTTATGTACATTCAAAAAACCACTTTTTGGCATCCTGATTCAACAAATAAAATTGACCGATTCTTCTCCAAACAAACGATCATTAGAGTTCAAATCCAAATTTCGAGAAGCAAATGTTAACCTTACATAGAAACAAAATTATACACTAAGATGCAAATTCTATCTGAAACTACAAGATATTTGGTATTGAAGAGGAGAGATTAATTACCTAAAAATTGAATTATGTTTCATTCAAAAAATAATAAATTATTTTTTGAAAAATCAGGCGGCATTTTCGCCAATTTTATTGATTGTGGGGTTTGAACCCACAACCCACACTTCCTGAATTCTTCAAAGGTGGTGGCCACTAGACCAAGCCTAATGAGTATAAATTAAATTATTTATATATCACAAAAGTTTACAATACTGATGGCGGGCAGAAGTGAAAAAGGAATAAAAATAAAAAATTTGGACTTATTTGATATGGATGAATGTTTTTGGATCACGTATAAACCCTTGATTATTTTTGGAAACAAACAAAACCCTCAAGTTTTTGGAAACTAATAAAAACCAAGTAGTATTGGAGGCCGAGTTGCTCGGGACTATTTCGATAAAATCATCTATCTTTGGCTTCAAGGTACTCCTGTCCAACAACTCCTACATCTTTCCCAACATCTAAATTTAATGGTCTCGATTGATTTCACCCTCCCGTTCCTTTTTTTTTGGAGGGTTGTTCAGGGATATATTTCGACTCGTGATGCTCTAGCATATTGCAGTATCGTAATTCTTTCTAAATGCGTTCTTTGTGGCATGCATAGTGAAACTTTAAATCATTTGTTTGTTGACTGCCCTTTTTCAACTCAAGTTTGGTTGGCTATTGGAACTTTATTTGGTAGAAGAATTGACACTCAGAATTGTATTGGAAACATGATTACTTGGGCATCTAGACGACGCTTCACATCGCAAATTAAGTCCTTACCGGAGAGTGCGTGGATCAATGCAATTTGGCTTCTATGGAAAACTAGGAACCAGTGCATTTTTTATAATTTGAATGTCAACATCAGCTTTTTTCTGAGGCATTTATGGAATGCGATGAGGGAGAGCAACTCGATGGGTAACGGTCACGTTCGCAACTCAGTCATTGAGCTCGGTACCCTTGCGACATAGCAGTTAATCCCCCTACCGGTTCGATGAAAATTAACAATGACGCCGAGGTGGTGGATTCATCAAACACAGCCGGATGTGGAGTCGTGTTTAGAAATTCAAGGGGTCTTACTCTGGCGGCCAATTCTTTCCCATTTGAATGCAGAGCTAAAAGCGGCAATTTTGCGATTAAATCGGCATGCTAAAGAGGCTGAACAGAAATATGGTTTGAAAGTGATTCTATGTATGTTGTTCATGTCTTTAAAAGTCGAACTGTTGAGACCCCATGGAATATTTGCGCGGAATGGCCAGAGTGTTTACAATTACTTGGCTCGAAGGGATTCGTGGTTACACACGTGCTTGCAAACCATGTAAGAACGACTAATTATTTAGTCTGGTGGAATTCAACGCCTAATTTTGTAATAATGCTTTTCTGCTTAATTATACTGGACGAAGCATGTTTCATTTCCAGTACGCTTTGTATTTTTATATTTCATCTTAATTTAATAATACAAAAAATGGAGGGGGATTTTTAACGGTAGCGGAAACTTTTTTTGCTTGCCTTTTCCTAGTAATGGACTAAATCCTCAAAACTGTATTATGAAAATCTGTTTATATTGTACTAGAATTTGTCTTCCTTTAAATAGATATAAAGAAATTGTTACAATTAAATAAGATACACCAATAAGGAATTGTCCAAGTGGTAAGCAGCTTGGTATCGCTTAAGTAAGGTCTCGGGTTCTAGTCCTGATGAATGCAGGAAATCCTTATTGGGAGACTCACCCCCCACAGCCAAGTGCTTGACCCAGGTCGAATCTGGATGTAGTCTGAGCAAAGCTCTGGTGAGCCAGGTGGGTAACTAAAAAAATAAGGAAAACGCATAAATATAACAAAGTCAAATAATAGTTTAAATTATAAGTTTGGTCAACAACACAATAGTCCAAATCAGATAACACCAATAACATTCATACGCTCCACTACATTCCATAATATTACAGACGTTCCATATATTTCTTTTTAATTTTCGTTAATTATTTTGCATTTATCTCTAAAACTGTTCATCTTCTTGACATGCCACTTCAAACTTTTTTGTTCGTATCATTTTTATCTTTGAAACGTCGTCCATTGTGATATATTTTTTTCAAAATTTTCCAAACTTTTCATCACCTCGTAAATGCTGGTAAAATGTTGGTATAATGCTCGTAAAATGGGGGTAAAAAGTGGTTTTTGTCTGATTTCTTTCATAAAATAAATTCTTATGAATTTGGTTCTTCAGACTTGGTATAATGCTGGTATAATCCTTGTATAAATGTGGTTTTTGTTTGATTTCATTTATAAAATAGTTGCTTATGTTAAGTTTTATTTTTAACACCTTGTATAATGCTGGTAAAATGCTTGTATAATGATGATATAATATTGGTAAAATGATGGTAAAATACTTGTATAATGTTGGTAAAATGCTGGTATAATGCTGGTATAAATATGGTTTTTGTTTGATTCCTTTCTTAAAAATAGATGCATATGTTTGGTTTTATTTTTCCCACCAATTATAATGCTCGTATAATGTGGTTTTGTTTAATTTCTTTCCTAAAATAGATTTTTGTGGTTTTGGTATAATGCTGGTATAAATGAGTTTTTTTGTTTGATCTCATTCATAAAAATAGATGCATATGTTTGGTTTTGTTTTTCACACCTGGTATAATGCTGATATAAAGTGGTTTTTGTTTGATTTCTTTCATAAAATAAATTTTTATGATTTTGGTTCTTAACATCTAGTATAATGATGGTATATTGATGCATAAAAGTGGTTTTTGTTTGATTTCTTTCATAAAATAGATGTTTATGGTTTTGGTTCTTCGCACCCGGTATAATGCTGTATATATGTGGTTTTTGTTTGATCTCTTTCAAAAAAATTGATGCGTATGTTTGGTTTTGTTTTTCACACCTGGTATAATACTGGTATAATGCTAGGATAAAGTGGTTTTTGTTTGATTTCTTTCATAAAATAGATTTTTATGATTTTGGTTCTTCACACCTGGTATAATGATGGTAGAATGCTAGTTTTTCACCCCTTGTGTAATGTTGGTAAAATGCTTGTATAATGCTAGTAAAATGCTTGTGTAATATTGGTACAATGGTTGTATCATTTGTTACATATCTTAAAAATAAAAACTCGAAAAAAGTATATCATCATATATCTACTTTCGAAGATAAAAATTAGACGAACAAAAAACTCTATAGGGGCATATCAATAAAATCAACGATTTGCGAGATAAATACAAAACAAAGTAAAAAAAATATATAAAAAAAGGTGTCGCATTATGGGGAGGAACGTATAGGTTGAAAATGAAAAGTTTAAAAAACGACCAAAGAGTTAGTTATAAAAGTAAAGGACAATAGTGTAAATATTTTTCCCAAGCCTTACATTTCTTACAATGTCCCAAAAAAATAAGATACTTAAAGCAATGAGTTACAAAGAAAATAAAATAAAGACCCTTAAATCTCACTAAATACATGAAATTCTTGTTAAAGAGATGTTGTTTGTTAACTTATTGTTGGAAATTAAAGACAAATAAAGCATATTAACCTAATAACATCGGAGAAAGACCGAATCAAATTAAATTGATTAAATGTGTGGTAAATGAAAATTATCACAAGTTAATGAGTTTCATCAAATTTCAAGTTGGGTAAAGGCTTCAAAGTGCCAAATGACTTTCATCTTACATCAAATCTCTGTAAATCTGCATTTGAAACAATGAGAATAATTTTGAGATATAACAATTTTATTTGGCGACAACAAATGATGAACACAGCAGCTTGGTGGTCGTCAAATCCAAAATCAAAAAATATGTCAGCTAAGGAATTCAATTTCTTTACCACAACGGATACTATTCCAAAAGATATTAAGATGACGGATACTATTCCAAAAGATATTAAGATGCTGATGGGAATTAGTAACAAGAAAAGCTGCTGAAAGTCAGCTGGAGGTATAATCACAAGCGAGGAATAAACATCCCTGAACTCCAAACTCAAAAAAATGATGTAATAACATTATAGTTATCAATGTGAAAATCTTGATAAGAGAGTTGTATGTGGTCAATATAACCAACCTTCTCCCTCATGCTCTAGATAAAGCATTCTCGACAAGAATGTAGCACTACAAATTCAAAGCGATGGGCAAATCTGGCTTCAATCTGAATGTTGCTTTGCAAACCCAAGATCTGAAATAATTTCATACCATGTTTTGCAAATTCATTTGCATCGTATAGGAGGCCTACGTCTAGTTGGGCTGAAAAGGCAATTCAGGATGAAAAGGCAATTAACAAACCTGATATTGTCAACCCAAATTCTTTAACCAGTGAGTAACTCAATACCATCTTAGCTTCCATGGCTCAGTTGCTCACTAATGGGCTCCCATTTCATGAACTTTGAGGCTCTCTCGCCTAAGATCTGAAATAATCTCATATCATGTTTTGCCAATGCATTTACATAACCATAAATATTATGTCTATAGATAACCGTAAAATGATATCTTCCACTAAGCTTCCAGAAAGATCTGAAAATGAGGTTTTTAAATCTTGATTTTGTTCATGCGCGACGTTCATGCCATCATTTCAGCCTCTGTTTGCATTAAAAGTATCAGAGTGTTGGAAATAAAACATTCAAATGAACAACTTTTATTAAACTCAAAGATATTACAAGAACACTCTCACTTAAAATACAAAACTACAACTCACTTTTTACTTCTTTTCTCTCTAAATATTTGTTGGAATTAAAATACTTAACTGAAAAACTTTTATTAAACTAAAACAAAGTACAAGAACACTCTCACTCAAAATACTAACTTACAACTCACTCTTGACTTCTTTTCTCTTTAAAGAAGTTCTTATTTTTGTTGATGAAAAACAACTAAACAACTCAACTATTTATAGGTGAATTATACAACTCTCAACTAACACAATTACTCCCCACCACCTCCAACTAATATAATTAATAGCCAACTTATTTAGTTAATTTAATGGCCACAAAATTGGTTGTAGTTAATAGCCTCCAATTTCGTTATCACACGTAAAAAATCTGCATACTTAAAATACTTAAATAAATTTACTACATTTTGGATTTGTGGGCTTGGACTCCAATTGAGTGGATTTGGATTTTGGGTTTCCATTAATATGGATCAAGTTTGTAATTCAACACCTCCCCTTAAACTTGATCTTGTCATCCCAACTGAGCTTCTCAATCTGATGAAGTTTTCGCTTATGAGCAGTAGTGAAGATATCCACAATTTGATCTTGTGTCTTCATATATTTAGCTTGAACTTCCCTTCTTGCAACACACTCTCTTATGTAATGGTAGCGGATGTCAAAGTGTTTGATTTGATCATGTAATACAAGATTCTTTACTAAGGCAATGGCTGACTTGTTGTCAACATGAATGTCAGTCGTTTCTTCTTGCATCAAGACGATCTCTTTCAATAAATTTCTGAGCCAAATTGCATGACAAACGCACGAGGTTGCCGCAACATATTCTGTTTCACGTGTAGACAAAGTTACAATCAGTTGTTTCTTTGACATCCATGTGAAAGCGCTGTCTCCTATGAAAAACACAAATCCACTAGTGATTCTTCGGTTACCTATGTCTCCACCCCAATCGCTATCACTATATCCAACAAGCTTGTAATCATTAGAAACTAAATAGAATAAGCCTAAGTCGGTTGTACCTTTTAAATAGCAAAGAATTCTCTTAGCGGCTTTGAAATGGGTGGTTGTTGGTGATTTCATGTAACGACTAACTAACCCGACTACATGAAGGATATCTGGCCTCATGCATGTAAGATAGCATAGACTTCCGACCAAACATTTGAAAAGTGTTGGATCTACACTCTCCCTTTCTTCATGTTGGGACATCTTGATCCCGTACTCCACCAGTTCATCTTGAACTTTTTCAAGATCTCCTCTGAGTAGCTTTCTTGTGAAATGAAAATTCCATCCTTTTGTTGCTTTACTTCTATGCCGAGGTAGTATGCCATGAGTCCTATGTCTGTCATCTCAAACTCCTTCATCATCACTTTCTTGAATTCATCGAACATTCTTTGTTTTCTTCCGATAAAGATCATATCGTCCACGTAGAGGCACACAATCAAAATATCTCTATCTTCAATCTTGATATACAAAGATACTCATATGGACATTTATTGAAACCCTTTTCTCAGAAGTACTTGTCTATTCTACTACTCCATGCTCTTAGTGGTTGTTTTAGCCCATAAAGAGCCTTCTTTAACTTCAACACCTTGTCTTTATGACCTTTGGCTTTGTAACCTGGTGGTTGCTGAATGTAGACTTCCTCTTTAAGAACTCCATTTAGAAAGGCCAATTTTACATCTATTTGATGAATTCTCCACTTGTTTTGAGCCGATAATGAAATTATTAGTTTGACTGTTTCCAATCGAGCAACTGGAGCGAATACTCGTAGTCAATTTCAGCCTTTTGACAATAGCCTTTTGCAATAGGTCTTGCCTTCTTTCTTTTGATCTCTCCCTTGGCATTCTGCTTTATTTTGTACACCCATTTGACACCTATCGCCTTGTGTCTTTTGGGAAGTGAAGAGAGTCCCCATGTATTACTCTTCTCAATGGCCTTGATTTCTTCGTCCATTGCATCTCTCCACTTTTTCTCTTGTGCAGCTTCTTGAAATGTCACTAGCTTGCAATTAATAAATAGACGAAAAAATGTAAGATTGTCTAGGTATTCAGTCACCTCATAGAGTTCTCGAAGACTTCTCATACGATGCACTTCTCTTTCATCTTCGGTCCCGCTTGAGGATGGAGATGATGATGATGATGATGACCCATCTCTATGAGTAGGAGAAGTTGGTGGAGTTGTGAGGCCTTGTTGAAGTTGTCTTGGTTGTTCATGTGTTTTCTCCTCATCTTCCTCGATTGGGGAAAAGTTTAAGTCTTCCATTTGAGAATCAAAGTTTCATTCTTCCTCTTCATCAAATATCACATCTTGGCTGATCATAAATTTCTTCTCATTCGGATTGTATAGCTTGTAGCCTTTTGAGCTTGAGTCATAACGTTGCAAATAAAACTTTTGCTTTTATCATCAAGCTTGGTTCGATTATCATCTGGTACATGAACATGAGTTACACTCCCGAAGACTCGAAGATGGGAAATTTCGGGCTTTCTTCCGCTCCATGCTTCTTAAGGCATCTTTTCCCACACACTTCTTGTAGGAGAATGATTTAATAGGTAGACTGCACATGCTACTGCTTCCGCCCAAAACTCCTTGGGTAGTTTCCTGCTTTTGAGCATACCTCGAGCCATATCGGGGATTGTTCTGTTCTTCCTTTCTGCCACTACATTTTGTTGGAGGGATCTAGGAATCGTTAAGTGTCGACGGATTCCATGTGCTACATAAAAATCATTGAATTCCTTGGATGTGAATTCTCCTCCTCGATTAGATCTCATAGCTTTGATCTTACAACCGCTCTCCTTTTCCACAGCTACTTTGAACTTCTGAAACACTCCGAATACTTCTGATTTTGGCTTTAAGAAATATACCCAAGTTTTTCATGAAAAATCATCAATGAAGAGAAGGAAATAGTTACTATTAGCGAGAGAACTTAGCTTAATAGGACCACACACATCAGTGTGGATGAGCTCGAGCAGCTTCTTGGCCCTTGAGTCTGAATCCTTTGGAAAGCTTCTTCGAAATTATTTCCCTTATCGACATCCTTCACATAATTGATTAAGATTATTGATACATGGTAAGCCTCTAACCATTTCCTTCTTGGATAACAGCTCCAATCCTCCAAAGTTGAGATGACCAAATCGAAGATGCCATTGCCACGATGCGACTTTGTAACATGCCTTTAAACACTTCACACCATCATGTTGAATGTTCAAAGGAAACATTCTATTCTTTGACATTTGTACTTTAGCAATTAGATCTCCTTTTCCATCTCTTATGAAAAGACTACAACCTTTCATGTGAATATTATAGCCTTTTTCTAAGAGTTGGCCCAAACTTGGAATGTTGCACTTCATATTAGGCACATAGTAGATATTTTGAAATTAATTAGTGGCTACCATCTTTAGCATGAAAAAGGATGTTACGTTTCCCCTTCACCGATATCTTGTTGTCATCTCTAAATGAGACATCACCACTTACTTCTTCAGTGTCGAGATACCATGTGTTGTCTTGATGATCACTATTGTTGTTTTACGCTAGTAATAGCATTTCTTTCTCCTCGATCTTCTCCTCCACAAAGTTCACCTTCTCCTCAACTTGATTGTTAGGAGTTCTACATTCTAAAGCATAATGCCCAAACTTTTGACAATTATAGCACTAAACTTGAGATTTATCATACCTTGAGTTTGAATTGCCTCTTCCGCGACCTTGTGTAGATCTTTCTCCTTTCTCGTAGTTATCACCATTTCTTTTCAATTGATACGAAACAGCTGCTATTCTAGAAAAGTAATCGGAGATAGACTTGGATGGTTTCATGTGCAAGGATTCAAACTCACCTCTTAGTGTTTGGAGATGGACCTTCTTCACCTTTTCGACTCCTTTGTAATAGGTTTGCAACTTCTCCCATGCTTGCTTAGTGGAGGTTGCGCTTGAGATTTTCTCAAAACCAACATCTTCTAATGCTTGATAGATGAAGAAGAGGGCTTTCTTGTCTCTCTTTCGGGAATCCTTCAAAGTTATAGCTTGATCTTGTGTGATTGAGGCTTCATTTTTAGGCTCGGTGAAGCCTTTCTCTATGATATCCCAAACATCATGTGCTCCAAGAAGAGCCTTCATTTTGATACTCCAATTGCCATAGTTGTTGTTGTCGAGTGTTGGAACTTGAAACGATGCCACACTATTCGCCATCTTACTCAAATGGCTATTCTAATCGTACAGGGGCTAATGTAACATTTCTGGAGTCTTTTGCGACACACTGGACGTATTGTAACCCTTTTTGTAGCTTTCTGCAACACTTTCTTTCTGTCTTTTGCAACACTTTCGGGGCTACTGCAACGGCTAGAGTTCCTGAAATTCAACTTTTATAATCGAAAATGGAACCTTTTGGAAGCGTAATCAACTTTGGAATGTGGCTTTGTTAGCAATTTGTTGGAATTAAAACACTCAAATGAACAAATTTTATTAAACTCAAAGATATTATAAGAACACTCTCACTCAAAATACAAAACTACAACTCACTCTTTACTTCTGTTCTCTCTAAAGAAGTTCTTTTTATTGATGAAAAACAACTAAACAACTCACCTATTTATAGGTGAATTATACAACTCTTAACTAATACAATTACTCACCACCACCTCCAACTAATACAACTAATAGCCAACTTATTTAGTTAATTTGATGGCCTCCAAATTGGTTATAGTTGATAGCCTCCAATTTGGTTATCACACATAAAAAATCTACATACTTAAAATACCTAAATAAATTTACTACATATTGGATTTGAGGGCTTGGACTCCAATTGATTCGATTTGGATTTTGGGTTTCCATTAATATGGATAAAGTTTATAATCCAACACAGAGCTCCTTTCCACGATTATTTAATTTCCTGAAACAACAAATATGAATTTATCAGAACAGGAAATCAATTTGATTTTATATACATTAAAAAAACATTTGGGCATCTTAATTCAAGAAATAAAATCGACCAATTCTTCTCCAAACAAGCAATCAGAGTTCAATTCTAAATTTTGTGAAGTAAATGTTAACATTATCTAGAAAAAAGATTATATACAAGAATGGAAATTCTATCCGTACGAAAAGAAAGGATCAGTTAATTACTATTCAAACATAGCTTTGAAACTACAAGAGATTTGGCATTGAAGAGAAGAGAGATTACCTAAAAATTGATCGTTGCCGTAGAAGAATATAGTGAAATGGGAGAGTTAAGGATATGCACTAGGAACCCTAATGCGATGAGATCTCAAGTTAGTTAGGGCAGTCACCTTATATAGTGATGTTGAGGCGTTACTCAGAAAATAAAGGGTAAGCTGACAAATCATAAACAAATATAGTCATTTTTTTATATTTTTTTATAAATTTACTCGTCAGAGGGAAAAGGCAAGCGAAAATGGTTTCCTTCGCCGTTAAAAACCCTCTCCAAGGCAATGATTTTTATTAAAAAGAAAAGAAAAAATACGAACAGATACAATAAAAGTTCCAGTGATGCAAAACATGATCTTTTAAGAGTTTCTACATTCATTGACAAATTTTTGCAAACCCAAGACCTGATGAAATCATCTCACATCAGGTTTTGCTAAAACAATTATCATAACATGAATACTTCTCAAGTTATTTTCCTGAAACAAAAAATATAAATTCACAAGAACATGGGATCAAATTGTTCCAAGAGTACAACAAATAAATTGACTGATTCTTCTCCAAACATTATCACCGATCCTAATGTCTGCATTGTTTGATTTACTCTGTTGACACCTTTGTCTGCCTAAATAAGGTCATGACTATCAATTAGTCAAATAGATCAAAGCAAGCCATTATTTCAGTAAAGTTGGAAAGGGATAATAAACCCCTAAAAGTGAATAGAACAAAGAGTTCTCATTAATAAGGCTGTACTGTCAAATTGATCATAACTAGATGATTGAGTGGCAGAACAATTACAAAACTACCTTGATTACAATATATTTCTTGCCGGCAACACTATGCAATCTTTTCACACCTCCAATGTCAGTTGAAGCATTCAAATTTGCACATAAAAGTTAATGAATATCATGGCTTGATCTAAATCTATATATTCCTATTTATTAATCATTAATTCAAGATCAGCGTGACCAATATACATAATTATTTGTCAATTGGCATCTATATCTATATATTATTTATGAGAAACTGGTTTAACGAGGAATCATGGGTTTAGTGGATTCCAAGAGTCTGAAACCCAAAACATGAACCTGACCGCTAAAAAAAACTGATTAAATTATCTATACATATTAAAATTTATTAATTGAAAAAATCAGCATGATACCTATAACCGATTCAGGATCTATTTAGGTTTCTTTTGATTTTTGTGAACAAAAAAGAACAAGATTAAATTCTATACCTTTTCGCATCATTTCTTCTAGTGATATTTTGGGAAAATCTAAAGGATATGCTGCTTCTTTCGTCTTCTTCACTATAAATTGTATCATTTCTCGTTTCTTATATCTCTCTCTAAGGCTCTGCTTGGGACCAAGTTTTTGAAAAATATTAAAGGAAAGGAAGGTAAAAGAAAAGAAAGTGAATGAAAAAAATTTAAAGGAATGGATTAATTTTAAAATTATTGTGTTTCGGAAGAAGGGGGGGTTTCTAAAGGAAAATGTAGTAAAATTACTTATGTGTCCTTATAATATTAAGATTGATAAATGAGTGTAGTGGTAAAATAATAAAAGAGCAGGGTGAACTTTAGTTTTTAGAGCACTTTCCCCTCAAATTCCAACGAATTGGTGGAAAAGAAATTGAAGTTTGGTGGGATTCGGGAGAAACTCAAATTCTGTTAAATCCTTTAATATTCCCACTTACTTTCATCCCAATCAATAGAAACTGGATATGTTTCTTTTCATTCCAGTGAAAAACTTGGAAACAAGCTGACCCTAAGACTTGTGGTGGCCGTGAGGTAAGGTTTTGATAGTTGTATTTATAGTCAAGTTGTGTTTTAGGGCTTACAAGAGGTATTTAATATTTCTTTCCCTTTTATGAATTTTAAACTTTTTTCATTTCCTTATATATAAAAACTTACTTAACCAACAAAATGGAATATACATTACAATATTATGTGACTATTTCAAAAGCATATTTTTCTATTTTTTTACGGAAATTTGTCAAGAGGGGTCACTTTTTCAAAATTAATTACAAATTTGCAATAACAGCTAAACTTTTTTGTTTTTCATTTTATAACATTTAATCTACATATTTACGTTGTAGATAAGGCTTTGTTTTGTCATTAAGGGTTTTTTCCCCTTTTTTCTGCGTTTTCTCTCTTCATCAAGTGCGTTCTTCGTCTTCTTCTTCTTCTGTGTTTGAGTGATTTTATCCTCTCCTTCTTCTTCTTCTTTTTGATTTTTACTACTGATTGATCTTTTTTTTTGCCTATTTTGTGCCTGCGTGTTTGATTCTATTCGTTGAATCCTCTTTAAATTGAATTATTTTGTGGTTTTCTGATTTTGTTTTTATCTCATTCTTTTGATTTAGAGATTTGTAGTTCACTATGTTGTCTCTAATGGAAGATTTTCCTTTCTTGATTCATTCTTTTGATTTCATTTTTCGCAGTTCATTGTGTAGTTCATTATGTTGTCTCTTTTTTGAAAAACCCCCGAAGGAACAGTGTGTCCCTTTAAAGGCTAAAATTTTGGAGGAGGTGAAAATTTCGGGGCGAAGTCCCCAGCTAGGCTGGTTTCTCCGCTTACCTACAAAACACCTACCCCTCTTTTATTAAATAAAAATCAACTCACGGTCTCAAGGTGAGAACATGAGTAAATCAATTACACGAGAGTAGCAAGTTCGGGAAAATAAATACATCAGAAGTTACCAAATTAACAGCACGCCTCCTATTTTTAAAGATGAACCAACATAAATGAATGCAAGATCCAATAATGTCTTCTGAGCCCAACCTGCCTTCAAAAAAAAATTTGTTCCTTCGTTTCCATAGTGCCCAAGCAATTAAGAACCATAGCGCCGTTCCGAACTCTCTACCACTTCCATCAGCAAAGAAGCCGTGCCACATGGCTAGAAAATCTACCTCCTTCCACGGTATAGGCAGCGAGATACCGAGCAATCTCATCACCTGCGTCCACACCTTATAGCTGTTAATACAATGGAGTAGGGCGTGATCCATAGTCTCCTCCAAATCACAAAACGGGCATTGACCATCCGTTATAGATTGGCAGCCTCGGAGGAAAAGAAACATTTTTATTGGTAATCTTCTATGAAAAACAAGCCACCTAAAAAAGCAAACTTTCGGGGTCACACATGCCTCCCATATTACCGAAAAGTTGAGCCTCGGCTTTGGCCATTTTGGCGTACTACAGTAGCCCATACAAAAGGAGCTTGTCATGTACATCTTCTTCTTCCCCAACTCCCAAATAAACCGATCAGCCGTCCCTGAAAAGATAGGCTGCCATTGACCCTGCCCCAACTCGTTGTCACCCTCTTGAAACAAGCTCGGACAGCTTATACCGATCCAATTTCAAAGTTCCGCAACTCTCTCCTGTCCTGAAATCCTTAAGTTCCATTTCCAAAAAGGCCGCAAAAAGGCCGATGACCCGAAGAGATAATGACACCCCTCGGCCACCGAACACGATTTCCTATTACACAATCGGTATAGGTCAGGGAACAAGACCACCAACTCTAAATTCACCGTCCAGTTGTCATGCCAGAATGAACAATTTTCCCCACTTCCAATAGCAACCCGAATACTCGACCTAAAAAATTCCCACCATTCCCCACCTCTAATACAACATGCTATAATTCCTCTCCAAGTATGTGACAATGTAGATGAATCATAGTTTCCAATGGACCACCATGAATCAAACCCGTATCGTCTAACGCAAATCTCATACCATAATGACCCATGATCAGCACTCCTAACCTTCCATACCCACTTCATCAACAAACTACAGTTAACCAACTTTAAGTTCCTAATGTAGAGGCCCCCAAGATTTTTGGGTAGGGCAATCGTCGCCCAACTAACCTTACTAATGCCCGTAGTAGTTGAATCACCCCTCCACAAAAAATTCCGCATCAGCTGCTCAAGTTTCGTAATTATCGCTCCTGGCATTTTATTCAATGATAACAAAAAGATTGGAAGAGATGATAATATCGATTTCACAAGCACCATTCGTCCCGCATAGGATAAACATTGTCCTTTCCAACTCGCTAATCGACTCTGAAACTTGCTTATCAATGGTTCTAAGAGGAAACAGGAACATGCCTAACGCTGAGAGGGGTTCCAAGATAGGTAATCGGAAAGTTCTCCACTCGATATCCTAGGACTCCTGCATAAGATGAAACGACCGTCTCTTGCACATGAATACCCATAATAGAGCTCTTATTAAAATTAATTTTCAGGCCTGAAATCAACTCAAAACATCGCAAAATTCTAACAAAAATAGGTAATAGAGACTCATCTACCGGTAAAAAGCATAGCGTATTATCCGCGAATTGCAGGATAGACATGTCCTTCTCTGACCCGTCAACCCGAAATCCCGGTAATAGGCCAATTCGAATACTCTCCTCAAACATTAGTTTCAGTCCCTCACTAGCCAGAACAAAAAGAAACGGGGAAATAGGATCACCTTATTTAACCCCCCTAGCCAATTTAATTGGTTCCGACGGCGTCCCATTGATCAGAATTGAAGTGACCAAATTCCTTCTACAGTTGTCAAGCCATTGAACCCATCTTTCCTCAAAACCCATTTGTCTAAAAACCGAATTCATATAGTTCCACGAAACATAATCATAAGCCTTATGGAAGTCTAACTTAACAGCCAAGCATGGTTGACGACTCCTATGAACCGAATGGATAATCTCCGAGGCTATGAACGAACATTCATGAATACTATGACCTTTAATGAAAGCAAATTGATTTTCTGATATCAACTTAGGTAGCAATGGTTGTAGTCTTTTAGCAAGCACCTTAGACACAATTTTATAAATACCATGGATCAAGGCAATAGGTCTAAAATTATTCAACGAAGAAGAACTTGGTACCTTAGGAATTAGGACTGTATATGACGATTTAATAGCATTCGGCAGCCGTCCCGTCGCATGAAACTTCACAAATAGGTCCATTAGCTCAGGCTTCAGTTCACCCTAAAATCGTTTGTAAAAGAAAAAATTAAATCCATCAGGTCCAGGCGCCTTCCCCTCATTATAGGAACAAACTGCATCCCATATCTCGGCTTCTGAGAATGGTTCAATTAGGCGACAATTCTCCAATGCATCGACCGTCCTGAACTTTAGTCTTTCCAAATCAAACGGAATAACTATAGTTTCCAAAAATAGGTTCGAATAGTAGTTTTGAATCGTAGCTGTGATCTCTATAGAATCGTTAGTGACTCTCCCACCAATTTCCAACTGTGCAATCTGATTACCTCTGAACCTAGCCGAAGCGATGCGGTGAAAAAATGCTGTATTGTCATCGCCCAATAAAGTCCACTTCACTCTTGACTGTTGGTGCCGAATTTTTTCTTGGCTTCGTCTAACCTGAAACAATGTAGTTTTCATGTTTTGTAATTCAGACATGGTTGAAGCATCCAAAGGCCGACCCATACTAGAGTCAGTCAACTCTAAAACCCGGGCTTCCAACGATTTCAATCTACTATCCAATTGACCAAAATTAGATGAATGCCAAGGACGGATAAATCCCCATAATTTTCGAAGCTTGTAATCGACATCTCTATACTTACACCCAGCCGTACCACAAATAGAACTCCACTTACTAGTGATAAATAGCAAAAAAGTATCAACATCCCACCAACAGTTTAGCAATCTATCTACTCTCCTTCCCCGTCTCCTCGAAGTATGCGACTGGAAAATAATGGGCAAGTGATCCGATAGGGTTGAGTCTACCGTCATGAGTTATAAATTTGGCCAGCTATCTAATAATCCACATGACACCAACACTCAATCGATCCTCAAAAAGGACTGACTGTTACTCCACGTATAGTCCCTTCCAACTAAAGGAACATTATACAACGCACACTCATTCACAAATTCTTAGAATCTTATCACAGAATTAGAAACAATCCCATTCCCACCCACTCTTTCCGAATAATGAAGAATTTCATTAAAGTCACCACATAACAATAAATTACCAACATCCCGAATAAGGGGCAGCAGTTTAACCCATAATTGATTCCTCTCAGCGGCTGTGACTGACCCATATAAGCATACAATATCTATCTCAACCTGGTTCACGACCGAGCTCAGAATACACCATCTTACACCAACCGCTCTAACTGTACCCCTAACTACTTTAGAGTTCCATTACACAATTATCCCTCCTGAAAAACCTTGAGCAGGAACACAATAATATGAAAAATCATTATGACCCCATAATTTCCTCATAGTCATCTCTGATACATCCGACACCTTCGTCTCCACTAACACAACAACATGCAAGGACCATTTGCGGACACACGAACGAACAAAAAATTGCTTTGCTCCATTCGTGAGCCCCCCACGGTAATTCCAAGAAAGAAGGTTTACTGACATAAAGAAACGTGTACTAAACCTTAATTCAGATGGGCTATTCAAACTCTAGGCTCTTCCAGTACCTGCACAATTTGCTCCGCATGTTGCTCCTGAAACAGACCCAGCATCTCACCCACTCTAACGACCAATCTAGCCTCATTCTCACTAGGTTCTGTATGAGATTTTATAGTTTATCTTTTTCAAGAAAGGGTTTTTGAATTCTTCAAGTTTATAATGTCACTTGAAAATTCTTACAAACATATTTGAGTAGATGGTTCTTGGAGGGATTAATATTACTGATTGAATAGCGTATTTCTTAAGGTAAAGCTTTTGTGAATCAACTGGCATCTTCTCAACTTGTGAAGCTTCCATTTTATAGGCTTGTATTAAAAATGTAGTAATTGTTAGATATTGAATCTTCACTGTTGATCAGATATGAAATGGCACTTCCAAAACCATTGATCTTCCTGTTAGACCTAATAAATCACCCGTTGATTTTGTTGGGATTGGAGCAATAAAGTTGTCACTTGGCATTTATTTGGCTTTTTGTGCTCTGCCAAATTCTATGCAACTGTCTTTTTTTGGGCCCCACGCGCCTTGGTCTAGGTTAAAAAGTTATTATCTTTTTCTCTCTCCATGTCAGTACTTTTGGAAACAAACAAAACCCTCAAGTTTTTGGATACTAATAAAAACCAAATAGTATTGGAGGCCGAGTTGCTCAGGGATTATTTCGATAAAATCATCTATCTTTAGCTTCAAGGTACTCCTGTCCAACAACTCCAACATCTTTCCCGAAATCTAAATTTAATGGTCTCGATTAATTTCACCCTCCCGTTCCTTTTTTTAGAGGGTTGTTCAGGGATATATTTCGACTCGTGATGCTCTAGCATATTGCAGTATCGTAATTGTTTCTAAATACGTTCTTTATGGCATGCATAGTGAAACTTTAAATCATTTGTTTGTTGACTGCCCTTTTCAACTCAAGTTTGGTTGGCTATTGGATCTTTATTTGGTAGAAGAATTGACACTTAGAATTGCATTGGAAACATGATTACTTAGGCATCCAGATGACACTTCACATCGTAAATTAAGTCCTTATCGGAGAGTGCTTGGATCAATGCAATTTGGCTTCTGTGGAAACTAAGAACCAGTGCATTTTTTATAATTTGAATGTCAACATCAGCTTTTTTCTGAGGCATTTATGGAATGCGATGAGGGAGAGCAACTCAATGGGTAATGGTCTCGTTCGCAACTCAGTCATTGAGCTCGGTACCCTTGCGATATTGCAGTTAATCCCCCGATTGTTGAGAGCCACTAGAATTGTCCCCTTTATTTGGCAACCACCCCCTACCGGTTGGATGAAAATTAACAATGACGCTGAGGTGGTGGACTCATCAAACACAGCCAGATGTGGAGTCGTGTTTAGAAATTCAAGGGGTCTTACTCTGGTGGCCAATTCTATCCCATTTGAAACTAATTTTGCTTTTCTTGCAGAGCTAAAAGCGACAATTTTGCAATTAAATCGACATACTAAAGAGGTTAAATAGAAATATGGTTTCAAAGTGATTCTATGTATGTTGTTCATGTCTTCAAAATTTGAACTGTTGAGACCCTATGGAATTTTTGCGCAGAATGGCAAAGTGTTTACAATTCCTTGGCTCGAAGGGATTCGTGGTTACACACATTTATAGAGTTGGAAATCAAGTGGCTGACATGCTTGCAAACCATGGAAGAACGACTAATTATTTAGTCTGGTAGAATTCAATGCCTAATTTTGTAATAATGTTTTTATGCTTAATTATACTGGATGAAGCATGTTTCATTTCCAGTACGCTTTGTATTTTTATATTTCATCTTAATTTAATAATATTAAAAATGGAGGGGGATTTTTAACGGCAGCGAAAACATTTTTTGCTTGCCTTTTCCTAGTAACAGACTAAATCACAAATGTGCTAAAACACAAATATTTCTCAAAACTGTATTATGAAAATCTGATTACATTGTACTAGAATTTGTCTTCCTTTAAATAGTTATAAAGAAATTGTTACAATTAAATAAGATACACCAATAAGGATTGGTCTAAGTGGTAAGCAGCTTGGTATCGCTTAAGTAAGGTCTCGAGTTCGAGTCCTGGTGAGTGCAGGAAATCCTTATTGGGAGACTCACCCCCCACAGCCAAGTGCTTGACCTGGGTTGAATCTGGATGTAGTCTGAGCAAAGCTCTAGTGAGCCTGGTGGGTAATAAAAAAAATTAGGGAAAACACATAAATATATCAAAGTAAAATAATAGTTTAAATTATAAGTTTGGTCAAAAACACAAGAGTCCAAATCAGATAACACCAATAACATTCATACGCTCCACTACATTCCATAATATTATAGACGTTCCACATATTTCTTTTTAATTTTCGTTACTTATTTTGCATTTATCTCTAAAATTGTTCATTTTCTTGACATGCCACTTCAAACTTTTTTGTTCGTGTCATTTTTACCTTTGAAATGTCATCCATTGTGATATATTTTTTTTCAAATTTTTTCCAAACTTTTCGTCACCACGTAAATGCTGGTAAAATGTTTGTATAATGCTCGTAAAATGGGGGTAAAAAGTGTTTTTTGTCTGATTTCTTTCATAAAATAAATTCGTATGAATTTGGTTCTTCAGACTTGGTATCATGCTAGTATAATCCTTGTATAAATGTGGGTTTTGTTTGATTTCATTTATAAAATAGTTCTTATGTTAAGTTTTATTTTTAACACCTTGTATAATGCTGGTAAAATGCTTGTATAATGCTGATATAATATTTGGTAAAATGATGGTAAAATACTTGTATATTGTTGGTAAAATGCTGGTATAATGCTGGTATAAATGTGGTTTTTGTTTGATTTCTTTCTTAAAAATAGATGCATATGTTTGGTTTTATTTTTCCCACCAATAATAATGCTCGTACAATGTGGTTTTGTTTGATTTCTTTCGTAAAATAGATTTTTGTGGTTTTGGTATAATGCTAGTGTAAATGTGCTTTTTTGTTTGATCGCTTTCATAAAAATAGATGCATATGTTTAGTTTTGTTTTTCACACCAGGTATAATGCTGATATATAGTGGTTTTTGTTTGATTTCTTTGATAAAATAAATTTTTATGATTTTGGTTCTTAACATCTGGTATAATGATGGTATATTGATGACATAAAGTGGTTTTTGTTTGATTTCTTTCATAAAATAGATGTTTATGGTTTTGGTTCTTCGCACCTGTGGTTTTTGTTTGATCTCTTTCAAAAAAATAATGGATATATTTGGTTTTGTTTTTCACACCTGGTATAATACTGGTATAATGCTGGGATAAAGTGGTTTTTGTTTGATTTCTTTCATAAAATAGATTTTTATGATTTTGGTTCTCCACACCTGGTATAATGATGGTAGAATGCTAGTTTTTCACCCCTTGTATAATGTTGGTAAAATACTTGTATAAAGCTGGTAAAATGCTTGTATAATATTGGTACAATGCTTGTATCATTTGTTACATATCTTAAAAATAAAAACTCGAAAAAAGTATATCATCATGTATCTACTTTCGAAGATAAAAATTAGACGAACAAAAACTCTATAGGGGCATATCAATAAAATTAACGATTTGCGAGATAAATACAAAATAAAGTAAAAAAAATATATAAAAAAAGGAGTCGCATTATGGGGAGGAACGTACAGGTTGAAAATGAAAAGTTTAAAAAATGACCAAAGATTTAGTTATAAAAGTAGAGGACAATAGTGTAAATATTTTTCCCAAGCCTTACATTCCTAACAATGTCCCAAAAAAATAAGATTCTTAAAGCAATGAGTTACAAAGAAAATAAAATAAAGACTCTTAAATCTCAATAAATACATGCAATTCTTGTTAAAGAGATGTTATTTGTTAACTTATTGTTGGAAATTAAAGACAAATAAAGCATATTAACCTAATAACATCGGAGAAAGACCGAATCAAATTAAATTGATTAAATGTGTGGTAAATGAAAATTAGCACAAGTTAATGAGTTTTATCAAATTTCAAGTTGGGTAAAGGCTTCAAAGTGCCAAATGACTTTAATCTTACATCAAATCTCTGTAAATCTGCATTTGAAACAATGAGAATAATTTTGAGATATAACAATTTTATTTGGCGACAACAAATGACGAACACAACAGCTTGGTCGTCGTCAAATCCAAAATAAAAAAATATGTTAGGTAAGGAATTCAATTTCTTTACCAAAACGGATACTATTCCAAAAGATATTAGGATGACAGATACTATTCCAAAAGATATTAAGATGCTGATGGGAAATAGTAACAAGAAAAGCTGCTGAAAGTCAGCTGGAGGTATAATCACAAGCGAGGAATAAACATCCCTGAATTCCAAACTAAAAAAAATGATGTAATAACATTATAGTTATCAATGTGAAAATCTTGATAAGAGAGTTGTATGTGGTCAATATAACAAACCTTCCCCCTCATGCTCTAGATAAAGCATTCTCGACAGGAATGTAGCACTACAAATTCGAAGCGATGGGCAAATCTGACTTCAATCTGAATGTTGCGTTGCAAACCCAAGATCTGAAATAATTCCATACCACGTTTTGCAAATTCATTTGCATAACCATAAATATTTTCCACAAAGAGTGAAAATCTGAATGGTTTGAGTCCTAATGTGTTGCCTCGTACAGGAGGCTTACGTCTAGTTGGGCTGAAAAGGCAATTCAGGATGAAAAGGCAGTTAACAAAACTGATATTGTCAACCCAAATTATTTAAGCAGTGAGCAACTCAGTACCATCTCAGCTTCCATAGCTCAGTTGCTCACTAATGGGCTCCCATTTCATGAACTTTGAGGCTCTCTCACCCAAGATCTGAAATAATCTCATATCATGTTTTGCAACTAATTTAAAGCAACTGCCTTCAGTCTGGTTATTACAATCAGAAGCTTTTCTGATCACTCTAATGATTGACTTCATCTCTAATTAGGTTATATTGTTCTATTACTCTTTCCTTAATGATACTTTTTATATCGCCTGCCTTTACACTAGCAAATCCCTATGGGTTGCGGCACAATTTATATTTTGATATTTTGGATCTTCGAATTTCTAGACCTAGAAAATGGTTGATTATTGGTGATTTTAACGTTGTGTTGGGCAGGCATGAAAGACGTTGTAATTTACCTTTGAATGTTTCTTGTAGGGATTTTAGAGATTTTATAGACAGAGGGGAACTTGTGGAGCCCGCGACTACTAGTCTGTTTTTACATGAAATAATGGTAGGAGAGGAGCTAATAGGGTGGAGAACCGTACTGATGGAGCTCTTATCATGATGGATTTTCTAGAATTTTTGGATAAAGCTAATTGTATGGTTATCCCTAGGCATTATTCAGACCACCATCCCATCCTAGTGAAATGCTTACGGGGAGTGAGGAAAGTATCACGTTTTCGATTTTAGTGTATGTGGCTTGATCATCCTAATCTTAGACAAGTCGTATCTGATCATTGGTAAAGGGATTTCCCTACCCTTCTGCCTTATCGACTTTTACATATGAAGCTCAAAACTCTTCGTCCTATTTTGCGGAGATGGAATTGGGAGGTATTTGGGTGCTTGGATATTAATATTGCCAATTGCAGGGGAAATCTTGCTAGAATTCAGATGAATATCTCTAATGAAGGGATGACAGATGCATTACATATGGAGGAATTACAATGCCAATCAGATCTTGAGCTTCACTTAAAAAGGAAGGAAACGTTCTTGAGGGATAAAAGTCGAGCCACTTGGCTCAAGCTTGGGGACAAAAAATCGAATTTTTTCCACAGAATGGCGAATGCTAGGAAATCTCATTCCTCTATTCGATCTATGATTGTTGATGGAGTTTTCACTATGGACCAAGATTCCATTTCTAATCACATGGTCAACTTTTGCTCTCATTTATTTTTGGGAACTGATTTTAAAAGGATCAACGATGCTCTTATGAATCGAATTGTACCTTTGCGGGTTTCTTGGTAGGATAATGAAGTTCTAACTCAGTCTCCTACAGTTCCTGAGATTTAGGATAGCGTGTTTGAGATAAATGGAGATAGTGCTCCGGGTCCTGATGGATTTACTGGTAAATTCTATCAGCACTTTTGGGACATCATTGGGACTGACGTCTGCTGTATGGTCCATTGGTTCTTTGTTAATGGGGTTATTCCTAAAGGGCTAAATTCGAACTTGATGATTCTTATTCCTAAGAAAGAGGGGGCTATTAATATCGACGATTATCATCCTATTGTTATGAGATACTTTGCTTTCAAAATAATAACTAAAATTCTTGCATATAGATTGGCTAATATTGCCAATGCTATCCTCTCTCCTAATCAATTCAATTTTATGCGTAACAGAAGCATCCACGAGTGCAATGCGTTGGCCTTTAAGGGGGTCAACCTAATTGGAAAATTTTTTTGGGGGCAGTCCGGCCATGAAAATTGATATTCGGAAAGCTTTTGATACATTGGATTGGTCCTTTCTCCTTGATATGCTTGCCTCATTCGGGTTTTATTCTCAATTTATTGGCTGGATTTGTAACATTTTAGCATCGGCTCATATCTCTATTTTGACTCCATCTGGGTTAAACGGATGTTTTTCATGCTCACGAGGTGTTCGACAGGGGGATCACTATCGCCAATTCTATTTGGTATAGCGGAAGGTTTCTTTAGTAGATATTTAACGGACATGGTGCTGCGGGGGGAGCTTTCTCCCTATGAATTATTTCCAAAGGACTTCTGTACCGACACATCTCATTTATGCTGATGACATGCTGGTTTTTTTATAAGGCTTCTGCTCAAAAATTAGAAATTTACAAGCTGCTCTCACCTTTTATAGTAGATTTTTTGGTCAGTTGGTTAATTGGAGCAAATCGGAAATTTATTTTGGGGATGACATTCTCCCTAAGGTGATCAGATCTTGCTGCCACATTGGGTGTACGTGTTGGTTGTATGCCATTCAAATATCTTGGGGTGCCACTTTTTTATGGTAAACTGAAGGTGGCGCATTTACATCCTATCCTTGATTCAACTCTTGCCAAATTCGCTAAATGGAAAGGTAGCGCTTTATCTATGGCAGGGAGACTCAAGCTCATCAATTCAGTTATTACAGGTGTACTTATCCACTCCTTTATTGTTTATAAATGGCTGAAAAAATTAATTTTGCGCCTCAATATAGCTGCTAGGAATTTTATTTGGTTGGGTTCCATCGAGGAGAAGAAGCTTGTGACTATTCCTTGGTCATTGCGCATTAATTATTTCAACCATCGAGGCATTGGTATTAAAGATTTTGCCACTATGAATGACACTTTGATGGGGAAAATGGTGTGGGGATTGATAGGGAGTAGCACTATGCATTTTACAACTCTCTGTGCTCGCTTTAGTTTGAAATCAGGTTTTATTAGGTTGCTTTCTAATTCTACCATTTGGAGCTCCATACATCGGATTTATGACACTATTAGGAATAATATTTTTTGGGTCCCCGGCTGTCGTTCTGACCTCAGCTACTGGAATGTGAAATGGCTCGTCCCCCCCATCCTGGACCAGCTCAATCTAAATAGTAATGATAGGCACTCTTTATATAATAAAATTTAAGATTTTTGGAGTAATGACAATTGGATTGATTTGCCAGCCTTGCCCCCCATATTTAGCAACAGGTGTTAGATATTTGACTCAGAGATGAACCTGATTTTGGTCTCTGGCATCCCGAGAGCATAGGGAACTTCACTGTGAAGTTGTTCTATCAATGGTTATGAGGTGATATTGAATAGCCTAATATTTATAGCTTTATTTGGAGTCAATCGATTCCCCCCTCTCACTCTTTTATATGTTGGAGAGCGATAAGAGGATACCTTCCTACTCACGATGTTCTTGCCATGAAAGGATTTTATATTGTTTCCAATTGTGTGTTAGGTAATAACTCGGCCGAATCTATCAAACATATCTTTATGGAATGTGTGTTTTCTAGGCAGCTTTGGATGGGCATTGATTGTTTATGTCAAAGAGATATTAGGATGCATGATTCGCTCATCTCTAGGTTCATTTGGGCTTCAAAGGTTCGTTTCACTCCACAGATTTACCATCTTTGGCAGAGTGCTTGCGTGAGCTTGTGCTGGATTATTTGGCATACTTGTAATGAGTGCATATTTGATGCCAAAAAGCCTAACATTCATTTTTGTTTACGAGCCCTGTAGAACTCGATTAAGGAGATAGATAAACTCGGATACGGCTGGGTTTGCAACTCCAATGTGGATTCCAGCATTCTTTCCAATATTGGGCTAAATCCACGCCACCTTATTGATCCTAAAATCATCCGAGTCTATTGGACTCTACCCCCCTAATTGGGTCAAAGTGAATATGGATGCTTCAGTGATCAGTGATACGAATGAGGCCGGATGCGGTGGTGTTTTCAGAGTTTGCCGGGGTCATTTTATTGGAGATTTGCTTTTAGCTTGGACACTAATTTTGCTTTTTTTGTAGAACTTATGGCAGCTATTACTACATTATAGACGGCTTCGGCCAGGGGATGGAATAAAATATGGCTTGAAAGTGGTTCAACTTATGTCGTCCAAGTGATATCTAATCGAAGTAGGAATGTACCATGGCAGCTATGTCGTGAGTGGGTTTCGTGCCTGTACATAATGGGGAATATGGAGGTGACTGTGACACATATCTTTAGGGAAGGCAACCAAGTTGCGGATTGTTTGGCCAATCATGGAAGGTAGTTTAGAAATTTCACTTATTGGGACAACGTCCCTACCTTTTGTACTGATGTTTACTTTCATAATTTGAGTGGCCGGAGTATGTTTCGGTTCACATACCAATCATCATGTATTTTTCTTTTCTTATTTTAATAAAAGAGGGGTAGGTATTTTGTAGCTAAGCGGAAGTGCCAACCTAGTTGGGATGTCCGCCCCGAAATTTTCACCCACCCCAACCTTGTACATTTTATATAACTTTAAAATAAAATGTACTTTTCTTAAACTTTTTATATCGCTTTGCGATACTCAACTCTTATACATTTTATATATTTTAAAAATAACTTAATTATAGCTTTCTTATACATTTTTAAAAAACTAACTATATTTTTGTAACTTTCCTCTAACTTTTAAATAACATATAACTGATTTATACAATTACTATATCTTTTATATAACCTTTTAAATACTTATATCTTTTCTATTCTCATTTTATACCTTTTATTCCATATTTCTATAATGTTTTTGGCAATCCTTTACATAAAAAGTATTGCATTGTATAGTGTCAGAGTCAATTTTGTATGTCCGACCATCATTTTTGTTTCAAGTTTAACTTATTCTCACAAAATACCAAATTATTTGTGACGAACTTTTTTTGTTGTCGCATATATTGTTTTTGTGACAATAGAAAGTTATTGTCACATATGACATATTTTTAGTTGCAACATTTACTTGTAACTAAAGTATTTTTTATTTCAAGCTAATTTATTGACACAAAATTAATAAATTATTTGTAACAAGATATTTATGTTGTCACATAAATAACTTTTGTGATAAAAAAGTTTTTATTGTAAAAATTTCTAAATTGTAGGTTACAACTAAAGTTGCAATGGAAAAATATTAGTTACGATCTTAAAAAATTGTCACAAAACAGCTATTATATGTGACAATTTTACAAAAAATTTTCAAAAAATTAATTTTTGTGACAATATTTTTTTTGTAACAGATAATAGCCTTTTTGTGACGATAATTTAGTGACAGAGAAATTGTTGTCACATATTAACTGTTTTCTTGTAGTGCCAGCATGCAATTAATCCCTTAACTTTATAACAACCCCATACCTAGCATACAAGATTTAATCATAAAGTTAGCATTACGATTTGAGGATCCAATTCCTATCAAATTAATCACCTAGCATGAATAATTCAATAGACTCAACTGCAATCACAGATCCTAACAACCTGCCTGTTACCACAATTCAATTATAAAGTCACAAGTGAATTCATAAATGAATAACAACATATCGAACAGGAGAAAACCTCAAGGAGCTCTACTCAAAACTTCAACCTAATCAACAATAAAAATAAAACAGAATGCAAATTGAGAATTGAACGATAAAGAAACAAATAAGAAAGGTCTCACAATCCAACTATGGCTTTGAAATCGATCTCACCGAAAGAAAGTGGATTAGTTGCTCATAATTAAAGAAAATAAAGCTGAAATTATATTTGAAATCTTCGAATCCATCAAGAACACGTTGAAATAAACAATAACCGGCCTGAATATCGTTCTCAAAGTTTGAGTGTTTTGCTGGAAATTTCAGCCTAAAAATACTAAGTAAAATCTATCCTCATAAGGAAAGTCAATCTCCTAATTAAAGTAAATAACAAAATTGAAAAGAAAGAGTTTTCCTCAATATCTAATAGGGAAAAGAAATAAAAGAGAATAAGCATAAATCTGGACGCTATGGAATTACAGAAGTGGAATGTGAATGAAACTCTAATTCAGCTTCTCTCGATAATTCCTAAATAGCTCAGCAGCAAAGGATAGCCTGGACTAGAGGTCAATAAAACAGCAAATAGAGGAATCCTACAAACTCCAGCTTGCACCAGCTACTTGGGCTTCTCAAAGTATATTTTTGGGCTTGCATCAGGTCCACTTGACAGCTCTAAATACTCTTAACCCAAAACTGCATATCCTGGGCTCTAGGGTAACTTTCAAATCAACCATAGTTGCTCCAAAATGGTTAGAAACCTCTTCTTTTGTATTAAGAATAGCTTCAATATCAATGTAAGCCTGCAATTCAGAAAACACATTAAATCAGTAGCATCAAATTCTAAAAATCAACCTAAAGTAATAAAAACATGTACAATTTGCATGTTATTAAATCTCCCCACACTTACTGTTGGGAACTGATAGTCAAATTGAACATGCATAACAGGCATGGGGGAAAGTCAAAATTTTGTCCATGTCCCCAGGAACTCCTATTAGATACATATAAATTAAATAAAGCCTTAACTAAATAATTCTGTACCTAGGTTAGCATGCAAGAGGGCTAGGCATACCATTATTCTAAATTATATCCTAGCATGTATATTTTATGCTAAGCATGTTATAACTCTAAGTAATAACCTAAGTATGTTATGACTCTAAGCTATAAACTAAGCATAAAGTAAATTAATGATGCAAAACAACCTAAGCATATTACTAAGTCTAAATACGCTTAAAGAAAAAGACCTAATAAAAAAAGGAGAAAGAAAGAAAACTTACTAGTTGAAGCATGCTTTACCAGAATCCTCTTGCACAAGCCTCCAAGTGTAGGATAGCCTCTATGAGTGTCCACACGAACCCTACAACCAAAACCTCCCTGAGAGGAAGAACTAAGAAGCCTCGAGTAGTTGCTAGACCACTCCAGAAGCCTCACCCAAAAATATTAACTGGAGGTGCCCAAACAAATTTAGGCTCCTCAAAATATAACTTGTTCAAAAACCTTTATTGTAGGAATTACTTTAAACTCGGTGCACTTGAAAGAGGAGAAGGGAAAGCATATATATAGGCTTGGGGAAGCAAAAAGCTTCCCCTATTTCCCAATGGCACATCCCACATGCGGGTCAGCCATGCAGGTCCAATAGGACCTAGGGGCTGCCCTGCCACACACAGTGTGCAGCGCACGCTGTGTGTGCTGCAAGCTGGGCTTGCGAGCTGGGTCGTGTTGGGTGCACCCAGAGCTGACCAGCAGCGCTAGTGTTACCCAGCTTGTATGCTCGCAATGGCAAGCCCATAACCCTTTAATGTGGGCCCCAAAATTAGGCCCCCATTTCTGCAGGGTCCGGCCCCTTTTTGCCCCGATTGGAAAAATCCCTTTTAAATCCTTTTTCAAAATATTTATTTTTTGACCCTAATAAATTAGTTGCCGGTCAAAGATAAATTCCTTTGTTTATAAAAATGATCTAATTAATTTAGCTAATTTATTTATGACCCTAATTAATTAGTTACCTGTTAAAAATAAATCCTTGGTCCAACCAAATGATCTAATCATTTCTAACCAATTAAACAACAATCCAATTATTATTTATATTATATTTTCATAATAGAATAAATCTATTAGTTCTTTACTTATTCCGATGAAGGTCCAAAGTGTGTGACCTTATAGGATCCTGAAGTATTGAGCTGTGAAGGCTTAACCAACCCTTGTTCTAATAGAACCATTAGCTTGAGGTTCTAGACCATGAATAGAACTCGATTAACTTAAACGACTATAGTTTGCCTCTAGCAAGGGTCTACCATCCCCCATTACTCGGAACATCGTTTATGCTTATGACTTATTCTCGGTTAATGCAATAGTTGTCCAACGTGATGAACTCCTTCCATTCTTTAATATTTGTACCATCTAGTTTATTGGGTTCGGTTAAAGTGTCAACCCCCTAATAGAGAGGTTGCTCCAAGCTATCCCAGTTATTAACTTATTACCGAAGTATATTGCCTTTTACCATAGTGTGTTTGACTAGAAACCATTTCTATCAAACACATACTCTGATAAGAGGTTTATGGCAATAATCACTTCAATAAGTGGCCAGGTACAACTCCTTAATATTTTCGGAGCAATGGATTCTTTCCGACTACTTAGCTTACAAACGTGCTATCATCAATATACCCGTAATCACATGTAACACCCTAAATTAATGAGTGCACACAAATGACCCAAAGTATAGCAATAGTACCACACAAGGTAACTAGTATCTCAAGTATGAGGATATTCGCAAAGCTTATTGCATAAAGATAAACACTTGATATATACCAAGTGTTTATCTTACTGCGGTCTCCAATATATCTCCCAGATATAGCCATGTGTCAAACTTAAGGCACCACCTTCAGTCCTTAGGAGATTAACTGCTTGGACCCTTTCCAAGAAAGTTGGCCACATGCTAGTCTTTCCACTTCATCAATATCCTTTCTTAATGAAACGATGACTAGGGATAGTTTAGACATAATCATAATTGCACATGAAGCAGGTTCTACCAAATATAGTCCAACTATAATTTCTCTGACTTCATGCTACGATATGTTAAGGACTTTTGTAAACATACATCAATGAATATATTTAACCAGTTATAATATATTTATAAACACATTGATATAAATAAAAGATTAAATTCCTATATTAATTAAATAAATTATTTGTACTATTACATAATTAAGATATATCGCCCTAATTGCCTTAAGGGCATACATCATATCCAGCACTTACTTCCTTGCTTGTCGTCAAGCAAGCCATTTAAAAACTAGGAGACAAATCATTGCAAAGAAGTAGATAAAGCAAATATGAATAAACTGGAAATTACTTCATTCAAGAACAAGTTTAGAAAACAATACTAGGGTAAGAAGACTTTCAAAAGAGCAATCCTAAATAACCAATGAAAAGCATGCAACTTAAGAAAACTTAAACTTCTTACTTCAACCAAGTATCAATAAGATCAAAAAGCCTTATAAGATTCACTCGCACTCGGTGTTTAGGTTTCTTTAAAAGAGAAATCACTCCTTGGTAAGACTAAACTGTAATAGAACCATAGGCTTGCCACTTGGTCAAGTCTCCACCAAAAAATGGTCAAAAATACATGTATTGTCCTAAGGTCTTTTAAGGGTTGTAACTTGGCTAGGGTTGAGGTATGGATAGAAAAGGGATTTTTGTGTGTGAGAAAATCTTTTGACAATGAGTAGAGTTAATAATTATCACAGCTCCTTATGAATTGAGAAGATCTTTATAGAGAACTTTTCTTCCATTGATTCACTTGAGGATACCTTGATGATGCAAATTCTGGAAGCTCCTTTTAATGTGATTCGATCATGTCAACCTTGCTACTTCTGAAACACTACTCAAAAAAATGAAAGAACAACTGAATTCTTTTTTTTTCTGTTGATTTTTTGTTCTTTTTTCTTTTTTTGTTTTTTTTTTCAAAATGATGCATAATATGAGAAAATGAAACTTACAAACTACGAATATATACATCGACATAGCAAAGATTGCGCTCTTGAGTTGACTTTTGCCTTTGAAGCTTTTGTTCCTCTCTATATTGTTCTTCCTTAATGATGATAATCTTCTTTTAGTGTTGTTCTAGCTGATTGAAATAGTGATGACCTCTACCGAAAGATCTTATGGTGTTTTAAGGAATCAAAGTGAAGGGAATAGGCTTGTAATGTATATAATGAAAGAAAGGGCTTAAGGCTCAAAAGGGGTTACCTAAGGGATAATGTAAAGGGCAGGCTTTTGGCTAGAAGGGTGAAAACCGAAGTGCCTTAATAATCCAATACAAGATTTCAACCGTGGTCTTGACAAGACTAATACAAAAACATAAACCAACTTTTCATGTATCTCCCATGGCAAGTTCTAGCTGAAATAGCATTACCAAAGAAGGGTTGTGCTACTGGTCCTGGCTACTTAGTTGAAGTAAAAATTAAAATTTTCAAACTTTACATGCTTAACAGGTTATAAACAATCAAGCTCTTTCAAATTTCTCACAAAATCTAATATTGCATTATGCATCTTTGTTATTGATCAAAGAAAAATTCCAAGTTATCCAAATTCTTATATTCACTAACTTAACAAGATATTCAACTTAGTTTAAAAACAAAAATTCGGCCCAAAACTTTATAAGCAATTTTTTTCAAAAATTTTGTCAATTTTCAAATCAAGCAAACCAATATCTCCCTCCCCACACTTAAAACCATAAATGTCCTCATTTATGCGCAAATCAAAAGAGATGAAAGAAGTGGTCAAGGAATGATGTAACCTGGCGGTGGAGGAGGTTCAGGGTAGCCTATTGAGGCTGTCATTGGAGCTGTAGAAGCTGCTATTTTTCTAGCAGAGAAGTGGCTGGTTGTTCAGGTAGCGGGCGCTTTGAAGTTTGCCATGAAATCCCACTTGCCTCCCTACAAAATAAAAATTACTCAAATTAGAACCAAGGTTGAAGACAACCATAGAAATTACACTCACGACCATTTAAGTAAAACTAAAATAGAAGAAAACTGAATAAAAAGAGCTAAACTAAGGGATAGAGAAACAAGCGTGAGTCACACTTAACACTAGGCTGCCTCCCAGGAGCGCTTTTTTTTATTGTCGTTAGCCCAACATTGCCGCTGCCCTGTTATGACTCGGAGCTTGGTCTCTCAAAGCTGAAATCTTGAGTACCTAATGCTTGGAAACCTTCATCAAATGGTTTGAGACAAAACTCATTAACATTTAAAGCTTTATTCATTTCCAAACTTGTTATCTCTACTACACCATGAGAAAAAACATTAGTAATAACAAAAGTCAAATCCTTCCACCTTGAGTGTAATCTTCCTAAGTACATTTTCAATCTGGAATTTTGGAGTGAAACTTTCTGCCATACATGAAATCGGTTCATATGAAGTTTTGTATGATCATGAAAGGAATTTGTTTCTTTGTTACAAAATTTCAAATTCACATCGACCCCTAGTCCCTTTAAATCATGCACCAAAGAACCATTCCCATCCATAACACATACACATGCTATATCATTAGAACATTTTATAGCGTCATACATATTGAATTTCACAAGTTCATCACCAAACTCCATTGATAAGGTACCCAAGGGAACTTCAATTTTTGTACCTGCAGTAATAAGAAAATGTCTGCCTAATAATAAGTCATGGGAATAAGAAGAATCTCCATCACCCATATCAAATACATAAAAATCAATAGGAAATATTAAATCACCAACTTGGATAAGAACATCCTCCAAAACTCCTTCACGATAAACTATAGACCTATCGGCAAGTTGAAGAACTACATTAGTTGGGTTCAATGGGTTAGCTCTTAAGTTCTTATAAATCGATAAAGGCATAACATTAATAGTAGCTCCTAAATCACACATAGCACAATTAATGCTCTCACCACAAATTTTATGTGGGATAGCAAACATACCTTGGTCTTTACACTTTTCAGGAAACTTTCTTTACAAAACAGCTGACAAAATTTCCCCAACCTGTATTCTTTCATCCCCCTTTAACCTCTTTTTATTCGAACACAATTCCTTAAGAAATTTAGCATATTTGGGGGTTTGTTTAATAACATCAAGGAATGAGATGTTAATTTCCATCTTTCCTAAAATTATCATAAGTTCGCCATCCTCCTTTTTCTTCTTGGTTTTTGACAACCGTTCTGGAAAAGGGGGCTGGGGGGCTATATGGTCTATAACTTTCAAATCTGGTTCCTTATTATCATTAATACTCATCTCATTTTCTAGAATAGTCTTTGAATTTGATTTTAAGCAACATACTTTCACAAGGAAGGTTTAAAGGTTGTAGCCTACCTATCTTATGCAAATATTGGCCGAAGAGCATTTTCATCCATCGATTTTTCAAACTGTGTACTTAGTTTTCTATTCCGATTTTCATTCATGTAAAGGATTATTGGAAATATGATATATTAGATGATGTTGTGCATTATCTACTTATAATATGAAAAAGATATGATTTAAATAACATAAAACATGTCATTGTATTCTTTGCTTCGAGAGCTTTGAAACGATATATTATACGCCTAAAGTAGATAAACGGTGAATGAGAAATTATGGTTTAAAGTTTCAACATCTGTCAAATTTAGACATGTTAAATCAGCGATTCTGTACTGAAAAATATCGCTATGTCATATATTTTTTTACCATATTTTTATTTGAGATTAATTGGTTTTAATCCCTTAATCAATATAATTTCTCACAACATCCATGTTTAATCACCATCAATTTGTGGACAAGGGTTAATGCTCTTTAAATCCCATTAACTCAGGTTAATGTCATTTATCCTATAAATACCCTATTCTTGTAGCCTTCTACTTACACTTTTTTTCACTCCTTCACTCTTAAAAAATCCAGCAGAGATTTGTGCTTGTTTACTTTGTGATTTTTTTTTTTTTAATACTAAAAATATATTTCAAAGTTTTCATTCCTTTTACAAGAAGCCCGCTCAGGCCATGTTCTTTTCAACATATGAAAGCTGAACTGAACTGAACTGAACTAAAGTTGGCTGAATTGAATTGAACTGAAGTGAGTTGATCTGAATTGAACTAAACTTTTTTTAGTGTAAATTTATAACAACGCATAGTTGAATTGAACAAAAGAGAACTGGACTGAATTGAACTGAACCGAACTACATTGAATTGTAGTCCAAAAGAACAAGGCCAAAGTATTAGGTTCTTTCGAATTGATCTTCACACGGTTAGAGTTCACCTACGGTTGGAGTTGTATCGTGGGAGACAAATTCACCGGTAGCGGTCGAATATTTCTCTTAAAGAAACTGAATTTTTGGCCTACTCTATAAACATTATTTTGATAAAAAGTTTGGGAGTACGTTATTTTTTGTAATTGTATTTTTCTATTTCTATTTCCATTGTAATTTGTAATTTATTCTTATTAAAAAATATAGTATCATTTATATATGCTATAGCAATTCATATTGAAAATCTTCTCTCCAATTATCTGCACATTGTGGTAGCGCCGAAAAAAAGAACTATATATCTTATTCTTTAAATAATTATTGCTACTTGAGATTCCTAATAATTTTTTAAGACGTTGCAAACTGAACAAGAATTGACACGAAATTGAAAGAAAGGAAATGGTCTCCATTGATTTAATATTGAAGATTACAGGGAATTAGGGAAATGGGAAAAATGAATAGTAAAAACTGAACTAACTAACTTAGACCTATATTCCCTTTTTATAGGCTTTCTACCGAAGTGAGCTAATGGGACTAGAGGCCCATTAACTTCAACAGCTAGTTTTTTACCCAAAAGCAACATAATTAACATATAATAAACTAATGCTATTATCCCCCGAAAGACAAATATCATGAACATCCAGTAATCTAAGCCTTTGAAATTTTTCCTTGTGAGCTGGTGTGTGCATTGCGTTGGTGAAAGAGTTTGCCTGTTGTTCTTTAGTATTAACAAGCAATAGGTGAATGATGTTGTCTTGAACCTTTGATCTCACAAAATGGCAGTCAATCACCAAATGTTTGGTTCTTTCATGAAAAACTGCATTATTTGCTCTGTGTATTGCAAAAATGTTGACACGGAATAGAGTTGAAGGTGGTGGATGTAAAATCTTCAAGTCACTTAGCAAATATAGGATCCACTGTATTCCTCCTACTAGGGTTGACATAGCTCTACACTCAAATTCTATAGAACTTCTACTTATTGTATTTTTCTTTTTTGACTTCCAACTTATTAAGAGATTTCCCACAAACCCAAAAAAAACCCGTAATTGATCTTCTTGTCGTTTTACAGTTTCCCAAGTTTGCATCAGTTTAAGCTTGTATCTATGTTCATGCATTATAAGAGGAAACAATCCATGTGCAGGTTTCCCCTTGAGGTACCTCAGGATTCTGTTAACAGCATTTAAGTGACTTTTATAGGGGCTTTCTAGAGTTTCAGACAATTATTGTACTGCAAATGCAATATCAGGTCTAGTGTTGGTAAGATACAAGAGTTTACCAACAAGTTTTCTATATTGAGTATTGTCAGCTAAAATTGGAAATTTAGAATGATCAACATCCTCCATGCTCATAGGAGTTGCACATGCTTTCAGTCCAAATATCTATATTCTGCTAGCAAGTCTAATACATATTTTCTCTGATATATAGAATTCCCTTCTTGGATCTCATTACTTCAATTCCTAAAATGTATTTCAATTTACCTAAATCTTTTATGCTAAAACAGTTATGTAGATATAATTTTGTCTCATCAATTGCCTTTTGGCTATTGCTAGCCAAAATTATATCATCCACATAAACTACCAACGCAATGAACTCATCTTTGTCAAGTTTAATAAACAAGGAAGTGTCTGCTTGTGATTGAGTAAAACCTTTCTTTATTAAAGAGGAAGTCAAGGTTAAGTTCCATCATCTACTAGTTTGTTTTAATCCATAAAGTGATTTAGTTAGTTTGCATACAACATTAGGAATAGAGGAATTTACTCCTTCAGGTAATTTACATATATTTCTTCTTCTAAGTTACCATGCAAAAAGGCATTATTAGTGTCTAATTACTCAAGTAACCAACTTTTCTAGGCTACTAAAACCAAAATAACTCTTACAGTAGCTATTTTAGCTACTAGAGAAAAATTCTCCAAGTAGTCTGTATCTAGATGTTGGGTATATCCTTCACCAACTAATCTAGCTTTATATCTTTCAATACAACCATTACTTCTCCTTTTAATCTTGTAAACCCACTTACAACAAATAGGGTTTTTTCTAGGAGGTAATGAAACTATCGTCCATGTATTGTTAAGATTTAAAGCATCAATTTCAGTTTTCATAGGACTAAGCCAGTAAATGTCTTCCTTAGAAATTTTATAACTCTTAGGCTCACATTCTGAAGAAATGGCCATAGAGTATTTTTGCTGAGAATGACTTAACCCTTTATATGAAATAAAGATAAAGGGTGTTTTTTGTTACCTTTATAAGCATTTGCATTACTATGTTATGCTTAATAGCAATGGTAGTCTTGTAGATACTTAGGCTGGTTGTGTTTCTCCGTGTTGCAGGTTTATCAACAAGAACCTGCTCTTTGGCTTTAGGTGTTTCATCTATCTGTTCTTTAGTTTTATCAACATATGGAAACACATATTCATAAAATTCAACATTTCCAGTGATACTAATAGTCTGTGTTTCTAAATCAAAAACTTTATATCCCTTGATCCCTTTAACAAAACCAATAAAAATACCTTTAACTGCTCTAGGATCTAGTTTTGTCCCAATTCGAGTCAAGGTACTGAAATAACACAAACAACCAAAAGGTTTTAAAGAGTCATAATCCGGAATTTTACCATACAAAAAATCACAAGGACTTTTGTTCTTCAAAAGAGGACTACGTAACCTGTTTATTAAGCAAACTGCATGGCCAATAAAGTAATTCCAAAAAGTTTTGGGTAATTTGCTTTGAAATTTTAGAGACCTAGCCACATTAAGAATGTGTTGGTGTTTTCTCTCAACCAACCCATTCATTTGAGGTGTCTCAACATAAGATTTCTGATGTGGAATGCCACTATATACATAAAAACTTGGTAAGTTGAATTTAAATCCATTATCAGATCTAATAACTTTAATGCTCTTATCAAACTAAACATTAACCGTTTCGTAAAATTTTTTAACAATCATAGACACTTGACTTTTATGTTTTATCATAACAACCCAAGTATCTCTAGAAAAATCATCAACAATGGTCACAAAGTATCTGTATCCATCAAGAGATAGGGTTGTAAGACCCCAAATGTCAAAATGAACCAAGTCAAAAGAAGCAGTAGAAACAGTTTTTGAAATAGGAAAGGGTTTTCTCTTTAATTTGGCTTGATAACATATATCACAAACTAAATGAGTAGATGCAGTGATATCAGGTAATCTTCTTTTAAAAATTTGTATAACAAAGTTTGATAAGTGTCCCAGCCTATAGTTCTAGAGATCATCTCTATTACAAGTAGTAATAAAAGCTAGCTCATTATTAAACATTGATATACTTCAATTCACAGTATTAAGGTGATATAATCCATCTTAAGCTTTAGCTAAACCAATCTACCTCTTGGTCATAGCATCCTGTATTACACATTGATTAGTAGAAAAAGTAATTCCCAATTGAGAGATAAAGTCCATTTGGCAATAGCTATAAGGTTGTAACAGAGATGGAACATCTAGGACATCATGTAACATAAGCTTATCACTAACATGTATATCACCTATATGTGTAGCAATTAATTTCATGTTATTGGATAATAGAACATTCTAGTTTTTAATAGGTCTATAATTCACAAACTGAGACAAAGAACTAGAAATATGGCAACTAGCCTCTATATGCACAATCTATATAGAGTTGGGATCAAAATAGTTCATATCTAAGTTACCTGCAGAGGTGGTGCAAACATAGTCATTTTTCTCTGAATTATTGCCAGTTATCAGCCTTGTTGTTGCTGCATAAGCTGTATTCACTTATGGTTTAGATTGAGTCTGGCTTTTGTATTCTTGAAACATTTGTGCTAGTTGATTCATTTGACTAGGTGTAAAGACATTGATGGCAATTTGGTTCACTAGTTGGTATTATCCTTCTTCATTGTGTTCATACACATTAGATGCTTCAAATACATCACCTTCTGCAACCATATTTGCTTTGATGTATTTCGGCCTTAAATGTGGAAACTTTTTCCAACAAGTATTCATAAAGTGATTTCCATTGCAAAATTCACACTTTGCCTTCCCAGCTCTTCTAAAATATCTTCTTGATTGTTGTCCATGTCCCATTCCTTCAAGACCAATTCCATTATTCGGGCAAATTTGACTATTAGAACTTCCTCCAAAGCCTTTAATATTGCCTCAAAAACTCCTAGCTGTATTATTTTGAGCAAAAGCAACTACTTCTTGGACAACATCCAACTCTTTATCCTCATCCAAAAACTGACTCTCAAATTGCAAAAGTAAAGAAAAGCCCTTATTCATAGAAGGTATTGGATTCATTAACATTATATGTGATTTGAAAGTAGAAAGAGACTTGTTTAGACCTCTCAAGAAACATATAACATGATTATATTCATGTGTCTTTCGCATTGTAGCACCAACATTACAAACACATCCATCACAGTCACAAACAAGGAGGGGATTTAGTTCTGTATATTCATCCCATAGTCCTTGCAAATGAGCAAAATATTTTGTAACAGACCTAGCACCTTGTGAAACATTAAAGATATCCCCTTGTAAATCAGCTAATCTATATACATCAAACTGACATAATCTTTCTTTTGAACTTTTCTATAAAGAAGTAGTAGTTTTATAGTTCATCACACTCTGTGCAATGGAGGGAGTCAAAGACCTAATAATACATGACAATACTATATGGTTGCACCTTCTCCAAGGACCAAACATCGGATTGGTAGAACTAGTTTTCCTATGGTTTCGTCTATAAACTCTGCTTTATTCTTAGAAATCAACACCATATACATAGATCTAGCCCAACAATGATAATTGTTCTTATCAAGTAATGATGTAACTAAGAAAAAAGACGGATTTTCACCTGGATGAAGGAAATATGGACTATTCTCATCGATCTTGACTTGATTTCTTGCCATTTTAGAATCACAAAATGGATAAATCATGAACTCTAATTGAGCTGAAAATTGTGGAAGCTGATCAAAGAAAACTATAGAGATCGCTTTGATACCATGAAGATGTTGCAATCTAAAAGGAATTGAACACGAAATTGAAAGGAAAGGCAATGATCTGCATTGATTTAATATTGAAGATTACAGAGAATTAGGGAAAATGAAAAGATGAATAGTAAAAACTCTTTTTTAAAAAATGAATAGTAAAATGAACTAGCTAACTTGGACCTATATTCCCTTTTTATATATTCCCTTTTTACAGGCTATCTACTGACGTGGGCTAAGGGGACGAGAGGCCCATTGACTTCAACGGCTAGTTTTTTACCCAATAGCAAAATAATTAACATATAATACGCTAATGCTATTATTGGATATGGAACTTATGATTAGCAAATTGCTAATGCTTTTATTAAGTGAAAATCTTTAATGCAAGTTCTCTATTTGATATTCTTGAGACCTTAGTAATTTAAAATATTTACGCCAATTGGAGCCTTACAATTTGGAGTCATCAAGTAGAGATTATCCTTGAATAGCATGTTGGTGATGTAAAATTAATGGTGTTTACTTATGGGGCTCTTACAAAAAACACCCCTTTTCATAAAATAATTTGGAGCAAACAATAAACTTTTTACACTCATACATCCCCCTCCCCCGTATTATTGTTCATAGTTTTTTTACCAAATACATAGATAGCCCCTTAAACTTGGCATGAAAAGTTTACTGCCCCCTCAACTTTCAGAAGGTTCTCTCAGCCCCTGAACTTAGTAAGAAGTTTGTCGCAGCCCCTTGAAGTTGGTAAATATGGATGTATTAACCACCCAATGCTGACATGCCAAGTTGAGAGAAAAATAGGGAGAGTGGAATTGCATAGAAAGGATATAATTGGTATTAGAGAATTAGTTAGTAGTACAAATTAAAAAAATTAATATATGAGGACAAAAAATAAATATAATTATCCTATCATATTCTCTTTTTACAATGCCTAAAATAATGTAACAACGAATTGAAATTTTGATTTGTTCTGCACTTTGTAGGTCTCCTCAACTTCGAAACCCCCAATCCACTTTTCCATTGAAATTTTGATTGATTCTCTCTCCCCAAGGGGCAAAATCAATGTATTCTTCCTTGGCTTAATTCTAATCCTTTTTTTGTATTTTTCGTTGAGAGATTCAATTAATTGCAATATTGGAGTTGAATCGGATGCTAGTTTCGTTTAGCTTCCTCTACACATTGGTCCACATGTCTCTCCATCCCTATTTATCAACTTCTCTGAATTTTTTAATCAGGTCGGATAAATCATAATGCTGTCCATTTATGATGAATGGCTGGCGCCTAATTGCAACTATTTTCTGGGGTTATTGGAGAATTTTTAAAATGAGATTTAAACTTTTTTTGTTCTGTTTCAAAAAAAATAGATATAAAGAATTGGTTGTATTTGAAGAAATTTAGGTTCGGTTTTATCAAAAATTGGGTTTGAATTTGTGAAAAATTGAGTTTTAGGTTTTGCAGTAGATTATTTGTTCATGTTTGATTAAATATTTATTTTTAAAGAATCTTGTTAATAAAGATGACACTATTAAAAATAAATAGTTTGAACAGACTTTAATGATATTTTTGGAAACACTTTTTGAAAATTTTATAACTTCTACCACATGTCAAATTTTCATTGGTTTAACTTTTCAAAAGTTTGACATGTGGTGCAAGCGTGATACACTCCCCAAAGTGAGAGTACTTTTGGTGTGTTGAGCGGGCAAGAGGTGCATTTTTGCCAACTTTAGGGTGCCAAGAGAATCTTCTGAAAGTTGAGGGGGGCAGTAGACTTTTCATGCCAAGTTTAAGGGGTTATCTATGAATTTGGCCTTTTTTTAATTTTCTTACTTTCTTTTGCATTTATCTTTCAAACCGTTTATTTTTTCGACATGCCGCTCTAGAGTTTTTTGTTCGTCTCATTTTTATCTTCGAAATGACATCAACTATGACTTTTTCAAACTTTTTCAACTGATAGACATGTGGTAGATGTCTGGTAGACATGTTATAGAAGTCTGATAGACATGTGGTAGAAGTCTTGTAGGTTTGTTGAATCTATTTTTTTCAAAACACCAGATACATTTTTACTAGATCATAACTTTAAAATATACTTGAACAAATGTCTAATATCAACTTCAAATTAGATTTATCCAAATAGAAGTCGGATATCTATCTGGTAGACATCCAATAGATATGTGAAAGATGTCCAACAGATGTCCAATTGCCTATGCCTTGAATTGCTAATTCCAAAATAAATATACATTTGTTGTTGCTGGTTAGGAAACAAGATACGATTCATGGTCAATTGCTCAAATTTGATTATGCCTCTAGTCCAGTATAAAAGAACTGATAAGAACTTTTATTTTTTCTATCACCAATAGCATCGTTCGGTTTAGTCAAACTGGTGTATTCTTCTCAGATTATCGCACATTTGTTTACATTTTCATGTTATTTTTGTTTTGTCTATATTTTTCTCTGTTTAAAATAGGAATCCCGAATCAATATAGAGCTCATGAGTTTCTTCCAAATGCCAGTGATTAAAAATTACCTGACATTAGAGAATCATGTGAAACAAGAAACTCATGTCACGTGTCTACCTATGCATAAAACTAACATAAACGGTTTCGTAAAAACATTGTCGAAACTAAGATCTACCACTTGTCTATTGGATATCTATCATGCGACTATTGGATACCTACCGTGCGACTTTTGGGTAAGAAATTTTGAAAAATCACAGCGGATGTCTTTTTAAAGATAAAAATAAGACGAACAAAAAATTCTAAAGCGGCATGTTGAAAAAATAAACGGTTTAAGAGATAAATGAAAAATAAGAAAAAAAATGAAAAGAAAAAGGGGAGAAACAAGTGGATGACATAGTTGCAAATAGAAGGGAATGTGTATTTATAAATAGTTTGACTTCATAGTAAATTTGTAAATAGTTTACAAAGTATGACTATTCTTGATAGTTTGTCTTTACTTAAGAATGTGGGCGATAAATCCAATTAGCTGTGAGGTTTTGTGAAATAGGATTCGATACAAACATTTAAGGGTATTCATTAAAATTCAATGTTATTAATACCATACCGTAGCGGCTGGTTCGATTGGTTTTATCCTGAATCGGTCAAGGCTACGGTATGGTATGTGTAGATACCGGTTTTAGTAAAAAATCAGAGAAAAGCGGGTTGAACTGGTAAAAAAACTGGTAAACAGGTGTACCATTTTAAATCAGTTTTCTCAAAATATTTTTGGCAACACATAAAAGTATTGCTAAATACTGAAAAGCGTTGCTAAAGACATAGGAAAGCGTTGCGAAAGACTAAAAGTTGCTAGAGACTTACAAAGCGTTGCCATAACCACTGAAAATCATAAATAATATGTATTCTTTAAAAAATAAAAAACCGATAAAACCACTAATAATACCGATAATATCAGTTATATCGCGTACCACTAGCCTCGCCGGTATATAGCCCGGTACGGTATTGATAACATTGTTAAAATTGGTCATAATTACCAAAATATTTACAAAACCATCATAATTAAAAAAATATTTCTTAAACTTCCTCCTTTTTTCTATTCTATTTACATAATTGTCATGTTGCTTTTTTTTTCATTATTATTCATTTATCTCTCAAATTGTTTATTTTTCCGACATGTCGCATTACAGTTTTTTGTCTGTCTTATATTTATCTTTCAAATGATATTCACTGTGACTTTTTCGATATTTTTTATCCAATAGATATCCAATAGATCACAGGTGGATATCTAATAGATCACTGGAAATTTCGTTGTTTCTATCATTGTGTAGTAACTTTATAAACTTCTACCATTGAGACAATTGGTAATTTTTACAGGTATAATTTAGGAGTCCTCTACTTTTAACATTGGACATTCAAGTGTTATTTAACTTATTTCGATTCAATCGAAGAATTTGGGCAAATTGACTATATAGATTTGAGATGCGAGTGGACATTCAGTTGAATGGATTTTATTGTTGAGGATTTTTTTTTGCAATTGATCACTTTCTTCGTCTCTTTTTCTTTGTTTGTTGTGTTTATAAGATCAATTAGTTGTTTAACTTGTATTTTCTCATTTACAAGACATCTAAAATACATCTTTTGGACATTTATCGGAAATCTATTGGACATCTACTAGATTTCTATTAGAAAATCTACTTTGAAGTTAATATTTAGACATTTGTAAAATTCTATTTTAAAGTTATGATCTATTAAAAATCTATCTAATGTTTTGAATCCAAGGTCTTCAAATTTTATTGATTTCTCTTGGACTTCTATTAGATATCTATTGGATATTTGACAATTCAAAAAAAGTTAGGAAAAAAAATATCACACTAGATGTCGTTTTGAAGACAAAAAAGAGACGAACAAAAAACTATTAAGCGGCATGTCTAAGGATATTCGTATTGCTATTGCAATGAGATGATTAAACACCAACACATAATATAGATTACAGCGTGTTGTCTCATAGCGGCGTCCAATGTATCTCCCTGCATACATTCATGTGTTAAGCCAAGGTACCACCCTCTAGCACTAGAGATATGCTACTCTGAATCAAATTCAAGAGGTATGATGACACATGCTAGTCTATCCATAGTGATAAATGTCTAGTCTTGATGATACTACGACTAGGGATATTTAGACAAATCATAATTGCAGATATACCAGTTCTCACCAACATTGTCTCTCTATGCCCTTATAATACGTGCTATGATTATGTCATGGACTTTTGCAAACACATCAATGAATATACTCTAAATCAGTCATAACATATTTTCATAGTCATTAATAAGACAAAAGAATTCCTTTATTCATATAAATTTGTTCGTACAAATAAAACTAACTAAGATATATCACCCTAATTGCCTCTAGGACATACATCATATCTAACATACACTGCATGCTCCCTTTTGTTATCATCTTCCTGAACTAGCTCTACCCTTATAGAAGATTCATCAATTGCAAAGTACAGGATAAGTGGTTTACCAAGGGTGGGAGGTCAAAGGACGGGTGGGTTAAGAAGATAGGCCTTGATTTTGTCGAAGGCAATCTAACAAAGCTTATCCCATAAGATAGGTTGACGCTTCCTTAGCAGACTTCTTTTTCCATCTTCGGTTTACTAGGGGTGGGAGGTGAAAGGACGGGTGGTGCTCGTGTGGACTATTTATAGAGGACTTTTACTTTGGAGTCTGTACAAGTAGTTAAGCGGTCTTTCAATCGACTACGGGATTCACGCTTTAACTGGTAAGTGGTTAAATTATTATTAGGTCCTTTTAATAAGTGTTTATGACCTAAAATAATTTAAGACTAGTACTATTATCAATCATGCCATGCTTAGATGAACCTGGAAACTTCATTAAATTTTAAAAATTCCATTGCACATGTTTTACTTGCTAAAACCCTTAATCTAGACCAACAGTGGTATCATGAGTCTGCCTAATGCGATTGTATGATTGACTAGAAATATGCTAGGTCTGATTTTCTATAAAATATTTTTGAGTATGCTACGCCACGCCTAGGAATTTATTTCTCGCAATAGAAAATGTTGTGATAACTAGATTAAGTGTTGCTCAAACTTAGTCAGGGTAGTTATCTAGGGATTAACAATGTTTTACTTGAAATTGTAAATGCTTTAATTTTTTAATTATATGGAATAATTCTTAAATTAGAAAAGAACGAAATCTTTAATTTAATTAGTCTATGGTTAACTGAGTCAGAAGGGCCAGTGTTTATTCTGGCAAGGATTGGACTTGGCCGCTCATTCACTTCAAGGGGGCCTCTCCTACCTGGGAATTCTCATCGGTTCTAGATTCTAATTACCAAATGGACTTTCTGAATTAGTTGATTTCTAGTATAATGAATTTTATTCATTATATGGTTTTACAAATGAAAGTTTAAATTGTTAAATTAAAACTTATAGACATAGGTGCAAGAACTTGAACAATGAACCCCCCTTGTTTGTTTTGCATGCTATGTGGAGTCTAGGCATGATGGAATGGCAATGAATTACTAGTTGAGCATGACTCCTAGGTTGGACCTACTAATTCCTTTTAGCTTGGAATTAGTTATAGTTTCATAATCATGTCCATGTATAAGTCTTAGACTAGGCGAGATCGGTTACACCAATAAATCCCCATTAAAATATTAAGACATAATTAGCCTTCCTCCCATCATTTGAGGAGTCATATAATTGGTTATGCATATCCATTGGTTGGAACTCAAATGGATTACCAATTGCATTAGATGCAAATGGACTAGATCCTCCTATAGCTATTTAAGTTAGCTTGACTCGTGATAGCGGGGTTAGCTTAAATGAATTATAGATGCTACCTACTAAGGAAAATGGTTAGAACATGTTTCCCGAACAACACTAGAAGGGGCGATTATGTTTTTTAATTTAACCTTGATAAAATAGTAGGAATATGTATTTAATTAAAAGACCTTAAAATAAATGCATGTACAAGAGCTAAGTCTAAAGCAATAATTCTTTTCTTATAGCTAGGTTGAATATGACTACAAACATAAACTTTCGCGCTATTCTTGAGAACAAATTGGATGGTACCAATTTTACTGATTGGTTCAGGATGGTGAGTATAGTCCTCAGAGGTGTTGGGAACTGACAGTCATATTGAACATGCATAAGAGGCATGGCGGAAATTCAAAATTTTGTCCCTATCCCTAGGAACTCCTATTATTAAATAAAGCCTTGACTAAATAATTCTCTACCTTGGTTAGCATGCTAAAGGACTAGGCATACCATAATTCCAAATTATATCCTAGCACATTTATTTTATACTAAGCATGTTATAACTCTAAGTTATAACCTAAGCATAAAATAAACTAAGCATGCAAAATAACCGAAGCATAATTATTAAGTCTAAAAACGCTTAAAAAAGACTTAATAATTAAAAGAAAAAAAAGACTTGCCAGTTGAAGCGTCCTTTTGTTGAACCTTCTTGCACAAGCATCCAATTGTAGGATAGCCTCTATCAGTATCCACACGAACCCCACCAACCAATACCTCACCGGGAGGAAGAACTAAGAAGCCTCGAGTAGTTGCTAGACCACTCCAAAAGCCTCACCCAAAAATGTAAACTAGAGGTGTCTAAATAAATTCAGGCTCCTCAAAAATAACTTGCTCAATTACCTGAGAGATTAATTATCTCACTTAGGATTTATACTTTGAGCTTGGTACATTTTGAAAGGAAAGAGGACAACCTACATACAGGCTTAGGGGAGCAAAAATGCTCCCCCTTTGGGCGATGCCAGATGGGAGTAATTACTCCAATCCCATACGGGTCATACACGCGGATCCAAAGGATCAGCGTGATGACTTGGAGCACACAGCATGGGTGTGCTGCAAGGCAAAGCCCTTGCAGGCTTTGCCTTGCTTACGGGCAGGGCCTTGTGGCCTATACCGCGAGCACAACCCGCGACGCACCCAATATGGGTTGCGCATGTGTAGCCCATTTTCATGGGCTGCCATGAGCAATGTCCAGCATTGCTCGAATACCTTTCGGTGTACTTCCGCACACTCGAGCCTGTACAAAATACATTTGTACTCTCAGTCCAATTAAACTCGCCAATGCAAAGTTCCCCTTTTAATCAATTTTCAAATATTTATTTTCTGACCCTAATAAATTAGTCACCAGTCAAAAATAAATTTCTTAGTCCTACCAAAATTGATCTAATAAATTATAATTTATTTATGACTCTAATTAATCGGTCTATCCAACATTGATCTAATCAATTTTAACCAATCAAATAATAATCCAATTATTATTTATGTTATATTTTCGTAATAGAATAAATCTATTAGTTCTTTACTTGGTCCGATGAAGGTCCAATGTGAGTGACCTTATAGGATACCGAAGTATTGAGCTGATAAGGCTTAACCAACCCTTGTTCTAATGGAACCACTAGCTCGATGCTCTAGACCATCAATAAAACTTGATTACCTTAAACGACTGTAGTATGCCTCTAGCAAGGGTCTACCATCCCCCATTACTCGAAATGTCATTTATGCTTATGACTTAACCCCGATTAATGAAATAGTTATCCAGTGCGATAAATTCCTTCCATTCTTTAATATTAGTACCGTTTGGTTTATACGGTTCAGTTAAAGTGTTAACCCACTAATAGCGAGGTTGCTCCAAGCTATCCTAGTTATTTACTTGTTACCGAAGTATATTGCCTTTTACCATAGTGCATTTGACTAGAAACCATTTATATCAAACACATACTCTGATCAGAGGTTAATAGCAATCATCACTTCAACAAGTGGCCAAGTACAACTCTTTAATATATCTGAAGTGATGGATTCTTTCCAACTACTTAGCTTACCAACGTGCTGTCATCACTATACCAGTAATCACTCGTAGCACCTTAAATAAATTAGTGTATAGTAATGACCCAAAGTATAACAATAGTACCACACAAGACAATTAACATCTCAAGTATGAGGACATTCACAATGGTTATTGCATGAAGATAAACACTAATACATTGATATTTATACTAAGTGTTTATCTTATTGCGGTCTCCAATATATCTCCCAGATATATCCATGTGTCAAGCTTAAGGCACCACCTTCAGTCTTTAGGAGATTAACTGCTTGGACTCTTTCCAAGAAAGTTGACCACATGCTAGTCTTTTCATTTTATCAATGTCCTTTCTTGATGAAACTATGACTAGGGATAGTTTAGACATAATTATAATTGCACATGAAGCAGATTCCACCAAATATAGTCCAACTATAATTTCTCTGACTTCATGCTATGATATGTCAAGGACTTTTTGCATACATACATCAATGAATATATATTTAACCAGCTTTAATATATATATATATATACAAGTACATTGAAATAAGCAATAGATTAAATGCCTTTATTGATTAAACAAATTATTCTTACTTATTACATAATTAAGATTTATCGCCCTAATTGCCTTAAGGGCATACATCATATCCAACAAGAGGCAAAGGCCTAACTTATGTTTTGGATGAGGCCCTTCCTGACGAACCTGATGCTAGCAATCATAAGGAACACGAGGCATAGAAGAAGTATAGGAAAGATAGGGAATCCATAAGCTGTTTAATGTTGGGAACCATGAATCCTGAGCTTCAAAAATAGCATGAGAATATGGATCTCAATACCATGATTCTCCATCTTTAGGAACTCTTTTCTGAGAAAGCAAGGACTGAGAGGTTTGAGACCTCAAGACTTGTTTCGTACTAAGATGTAGGCTGGTGCTTCAACATCTTAATATGTTTTAAAACTTCTTGGCTATGTACCAATGGGGGTTCGTCTAAGTGGTAAGCAACTTGGATCACTTAATCAAGGTCTAAGGTTCAAAACCTTCTAAACATAAAAATTCCCCACCGGGAGACTCAGCTACCATAGCCAGGTGTGCGACCTGAGTTACATCCGGATGTAGTTAGAGCAAAGCTTCGATGAACTAGATGGGCAACCAAAAAAAATTTTCTTGGCTATGTCAAGAAACTTGGTCAATTGGGTTTTGTCATGGATAATGAGTTGAGCATGGATCTCATTTTGACTTCTCGCCTTGATATTTATTCATAGTTTATGATTAATTATTACACGAAATAGTAGAACCTAAGATCAAGCAAGATCAGAAAAATCTACCGTTGGTTGAGAAAACTAAACCTTTGAAGGGTAAGATACAAAAAAAGAAAGGGCTAAAGGCTAACAAAAAGATGAGTAAGAAGAAGAAAAATAAGACAGAGATACATGTTTCTAGTGTAGGAAACTAGGAAATTGGAAAAGGGATTGTAAGGAACCTATCTCGGAGCATGTGAAGAAGAGCCATGAGAAGGGAACTACTTTAGGTATGTTCATGATTTAAAATTTCACTACAGTTCATTATGAGTCTACATGGGTATTAAATACTAGATGTGGTACTCATATATGTACTTCTGTGCAAGGGTTGCAGAACCGTAGAAGACTGGCAAAAGGAAAGTTGGACCTACGAGTTTGAAATGGAGTTCGGGTTGCTACATCAGCTGTAGGAACATATAGTCTTAAATTGCCAAGTGGCCTAGTTTTAGAATTAAATAAAAGCTATTATATTCCGGTTGTTACTAAGAATATTATTTCTGCTGCATGTTTAGTAGCAGAAGGATTTAAAGTTTTATTTAAAAATAAAGATTGTCAAATTCATAAAATTTGTGTTCCTTATGGCAATGGAGTTTTGATTGATGACATATAGGTTTTAGAAACTAAAGCTGAAATTTTTAATATGAATGATAATAAGAGATTGCAATTAGATAAAGACAAATCATCCTACTTATGCCATTATCATTTGGGCCATATAAACGAAGCCCGCTTAACTAGGTCACACAAAGGAGGTGACTTAGGCCCAATAGACTAGGATTCTTATAAGGCATGTGAACCTTGTTTATTAGTAAAAATGACAAAAAAAACCCGTTAAAGGTAAAAGGAAAATGTGCTACAAGTACATTGGAAATAATACGCACAGATGTATTTGGTCCAATAAATGTGCAAGCACATGGAGATTTCGTATACTTCATATCTTTTATCAATGATTACTCACGGTACGGGTATTTATACCTTATGAGGCACAAAAGATAGTTTTGGAAGATTGAAAAACTATAAGAATGAAGTTGAGAAATAACTTGGAAAGAATATTAAGGCACTACGGTAAGTCCAAGGTAGAGAATATTGAAGCCAAGAGTTTCAAGATTATCTAAGGGATAATGGAATATTACCCCAATGGACCCCTCCTTATACTCCTCAACATAATGGTGTGTTTGAGAGGAGGAATAGAACTTTCTTTGACATGGTTTGCTCCATGAAGAGCTAAGCAAGTCTCAATAAATCCTTTTGGGGATACGCACTTAAGAGAGCAGTTTATATACTAAACTGTGTGCCGTTAAAATCAGCTGATATAACATCATACGAAAGGTGGTGTGGTCTTTCTAACTTGAGACTTTGGGGTTGTCCTGCCTATGTTAAAAGGAAAATGTCAGACAAGCTAGGAGCTAGGGCTGAATAATGCTTGTTCATAGGTTATCTTAAAGAGACAATAGGATATACCTTTTATGATCCTAAGGAACAAAAGGTGTTTATTTCTAGGATCACTTAGTTCCTTGAGAAGGAACACATGATTGAGAAAGCTAGTGGGAGCGACCTTGAATTTGAGGTTTAAGTAGGCAAACAAGATAATCAACTTATAATTCCTATGTCTAATACATAGTAGAGTTTGATCGAGGAACAACCTCTTACATAAGAACCATTACGCAGATCTGGTAGGGTTCCCAACGCTCCTGAAAGATTTGGATTTTTCATCTTAGAGGATGAACAAATTTTTCTAATGGGGGATGATGAACCTTAGACCTAAAAGGAACTAATGCAGTTCTCACACTCTAATAATTGGTTAAAAGCCATGAAATCAGAAATGGATTCCATGTATGAAAACCACATATGGGAATTGGTCAATGCACCTAATGAGGTTAGATCCATAGGTTGCAAATGGATTTTCAAGAAGAAAATCGACATGGATGGAAATGCAATTACCTATAAGGCAAGGTTGGTGGCAAAGGGCTATAGTTAAAGAGAAGGAATTGACTACGACGAAACCTTTTCACCAGTAGCCATACTTAAATCCGTACGAATACTCTTGTCCATTGCTGCTTATTATGATTATGAGATATGGCAAATGGTTGTGAAAACCGCTTTCCTAAATGGAAGCTTGGATTGGGATGTGTATGTGATAAAATCTGAGGGTTTTACATCTCTGAATTGCTCGAAGGTATGCAAGGTGCAAAGATCCATTTACGGACTTAAGCAAGCATCCAGGAGTTGGAATATAATGTTTGATGATACGATCAAAGAGTTAGATTTTAGTTCAAACACTTATGAGCCTTGTGTATACAAGAAAGTTAGTAGGAGTGCAGTCATTTTTCTTGAGCTATATGTTGATGACATACTGCTAATAGGAAATGACATTTCTCTTCTTCAAATGGTTAAGTTATGGTTGTCAAGAAAGTTCTCCATAAACACCTTGGAGGAGCAGCATTTATATTAGTTATAAAGATCTATAGAGATAGATCCAAGAGGCTGCTAGATCTTTTATAAGATACATACATAGATAAGTTATTTACTAGGTTCAACCTTGAGCAATCAAAAAGGGGTTATCTTCCAATGTCTCATGGAATTGACCTTTCTAAATCTGAGTGTACGGGGACACAAGAGGAGAGATTGCGCATGAATAAAATACCATATGCATCCGTAATAGGATCTATCATATATGCTATGGTATGTACACAACCAGATGTCCCACATGCATTGAGCATCACAAGCATATTTCAATCTAATCTAGGTGAGAAGCGCTGGAAGGCCGTTAAGAATATCCTTAAGTACTTGAGAAGGACTAAGGAAATGTTCTTAGTATATAGAGGAGGTGATCGCATAATAAAGGGATTCACTGATGCGTGTTTTCAATCTGATAGAGATGACTACAAGTCATAATCAGGTTACTTATTTATATTAAATGAAGGGGCAGTTGTTTGGAAGATTTTGAATCAGGATACAACTGCCAATTCAACCATTGAATCTGAGTACATTGCTACTTTAAAAGCAGTAAAATAAGCTGATTGGATAAGGAGATTTATTGGTGGTCTTGGTATGGTGTCTAACAGTGAGGATCCAATAGTAATATATTATGATAACACTAGGGATATTGCTCAGGCAAAAGAACCACAGCCTTGTCAGAGAAACGGACATGTATGTAGAAAATATCATATAATACAAGATATGATAAGACATAAGAACATACAAATGGAATATATTCCCACAGATCAGAACCTGGCCGATGGCCTAACCAAGCCTTTGATGCAGATTAAGCATGACCAGCATGTTAATATTTATGGCTTACGACACGTAGCTAATTGGCTCTAGTAACTGGGAGATTGTTAGATATGATGTATACCCTAGAGGCAATTATGGTGATATGTCTTGGTTAGTTTTATTTGTACGAACAAAGTTATATTAATAAGAGCATTCTTTTGTTGTATCAATGACTATGAAAATATATTATGACTGGTTTAGAATATATCCATTAATGTGTTTGCGAAAGTCCATGCCATAATCATAGCATGAATTGCAAGGGCATAGTGAGACTACATTAGTAAGTACTGGTTCACGTGCAATTATGATTTTTCTAAATGTCCTTAGTCATAGTATAATCAAGACTGGACATTGATGAATACAGATAGACTAGCATGTGTCATCATACCTCTTAAATTTGATTCAGAGTAGCATATGTCCAGTGCTAGAGGGTGGTACCTTGGGTTATCACATGAATGTATTCAAGGAGATACATTGGAGACCGCTATGAGACAACACTCGGTAATCTATATTATGTGTTGGTGTTTTAATTGTCTTATTGCAATAGCAATACAAATATGCTTAGACCTGAGATACTAGTTACCTTGTTCAGATGTTGCTATAGTTTGGATTATACCTATTAATTCTGTAGATTGGATGATACAGGTAATTACGCGTATAGTTGATGTCTGTCCATTGGTAAGCTAGGTGGTCAAGATGGAATCTTTCACTCTACTATAGCAATGTACGGGAGATGTACCTTGGCCATTTGTTAGAAGTGACACACTTGTAAACCTCTGATTAGAGTATGAGTTGATAGAATGGGATCCTGATCAACACATTAAATGGTTGAGTAGTGTACTTTTGTAGCCAGACTAAACTACTGGGGTAGCCATTACAGCTACTAGTTAACTAACACTTAAACTGAGTCCTAGAAACCAGATGGTACTTAACAGTTGATAGATAGAGTGAATTGTATTGATACTATTTAAGAACCAGGATTAAGTCACAATGCACGTGATGTTCCGAATACTGAGGGGTCATATGCCTTTTCTAGAGTGCAACTATAACCGATCAAAGTAATTGGAGTCCATAACGGTTAGGAACTCCGAGCCGGTCAATTCCAAAAAGGGATTAAGCCAGGCTAAACTTTTGACCGCTCGATATTACGGGATCCTATAAGGTCACAAACTTTGATGTACGACTGAGCTATGTGAAGAACTATTAGACTAGGTCTAATATAGAAGACCAAGAAAATATGGTTAGACCATAACATATTGGTTAGACCAATATTCATTCGTTGGACCAATTAACCTGATAAATAATGAGGATAAAATAAATAAAGGGAAGAATAGACTGGTACTTAGCAAGATTTATTAATATTGGATGTTGGATAAATCTACACAAGTGGGTCTGTAAATGTACTATAGGACAGTACATTAAAGACCTACGCAATGGGCCACATGGTAGCACTAAGTGGAACAATGTTACATGGCCCATGGGGCAAGCAAAAGCGGGCTGCAAGATGCAGCTCGCTTGTATGCTATGCAAGCCCAAAAGGCTACACATGCGCACCGTATATATGGGCTTATGCTGTGGGTCGCAGCTTGCAATGGATTGTGCGCTGCATAAAGCACATCCCATATTGGTCTGCGCTGCCCGTGGGCCTGAGAACCAATGCATGCCCAAGCGCAGTTATGTAAGCCTTGTGGGCTTTTGCTCCTATACAAGCCCAAGAGGGACAACTGGCCGAATGGCCAGCAGTCTCCCAGTCACACTAAGCAAGCTCCCAGTACTTGAGTTGGTTTCCAACTCTTCTAGGGTTTAATTAAAATACATGTCTGCCCTTTTTATTTTATTTCTGAGTGGTTGAGGTTAGGGACTTTATTGTCCTTTGAATAATTCCTAACCACTATAAATAGAACCCTCCTCCTTCATTATTTTTCGTCCTGAATTTCATAATCCCTTTCTTGCTCTCTTATTCACTTAGTTTTTCTGATTCCTAATAGTAATCCGTCGGAAGATATATTTACTTAGAATAGAAAACTAAGCAAATTTCTTCTAGAATAAATTAGTAGGGAAGATCTAGCTATCTTTCACTGGTTTATCAGTTCTTCCTTTGCAGAAGGTTTTGGTCGGTGGTGCTCGTGTGGGCTATTTATAGAGGGCTTCTACTTTGGACTTTGTGCACGTAGCTGAGGGATCTTTCTATCGACTACGGGATTCACGCTTCGACTGGTAAGTGGTTAAATTATTATTATGTACTTTTAATTAGTGTTTATGACATAGAATAATTTAAGACTAGCACTATTATCAAACATGCCATGCTTAGGAGATCCAAGGAACTAGATTAAATATTTGAAATTTCGCTGCACATGTTTTACTTGCTAAAACCTTAATCTAGACAAACAAGATAACCCTTTGAAGCATGTTTCTACAGTTGAGCCTAATGGGAAAGGGAAAGGAAAGATCTATCCTGATTCCAAGGAAGATGAAGAGAAGCTTATTGATAAAGAAGTGGAGGATGTTGTGGCTGCTATATGTAGAGCCTTGTTTACGCTAATGAAGAAAAAGTGGAAGAAGAATGATGAAGCCAATCCTACTTTTGAAGCAGTTAAGAAGCTCGTAAGGTCTCTAGTGCATGAAGGAGAAAAGTTAACTATTGAAAAAGAAAAGACTTTGGGAATCGACTTAGATGACCTACTTATGGAATCTAGTGAGGATGTTAACTTTGCAACCGTCACTACTCAAGTCCCTTCACTTATATTATGTGAACAATGTTCCCTTTAAGTAGAAGCTCCGCAGGTGATACTTACGAAGATTCAAAGGCTAGGGTCAAGCCCAACGTTATGAGGTAGTCCTATGCGAAAGGGAATTAAAGTCCAAATAGTTACCAAATCTTCTAGGTCTACTCGAGATTGAACTCAAGTTTCGAGCCAAAGCTTGATCCAACTCTAAATTAAGAATTAGACCTAGGTCCATCATTGCAATAGTTCTGAAGGAGGTCCATCTCTGTCACTTGAAGCTCCCGAGGATATCAACTAATCAATCGACGTGATTAAAGGAAGATAACATCTGCATGCATATTTACTGTTTAAATGCATATACGCTTGCAAATTTTGTTTTACAGGAAAATCCATAGAATGACCTAGACCACAAGATTAGGGGCAAAAGCCTAAACATGGGGATGTGTCAACAAACTAAATTAAGATCATTCATTCAATGATCCAACAAATACATGACAATGTTCTCCTAAAATGCAAAAAAGCATCATGACGCATCATAGCATCCATTCTAAGACATAATTACGGATAAGGCGTCCAAGGGGCATATAATTAAACCCAATGGACACCGCAGCAGCCTCTCCAGACTCCCAGAAATCTCAACTCAATTTACATTTCATACTTTACTTTTTTTTGTCAATGGAAGGGGCAAAAATTTTTGTCTCAACAAAATCATTAACCAATAAAAATGCAATTTACAAGAATTTCTAATATATTTCAAAATTTTCTTGATAGGTGAGTTGGTGAAGTGTCGAAGGTGGCCCCAATAAAAATTCCAAACTCAAGAACTCTTGAATTGTTTGAAGTGTCCGAGGTGGCTCAAGAAATCTTAAATTATTCGAAGAGTCAAAGGTGGCTCAAGAATTCCCAAATTATTTGAAGAGTCGAAGGTGGCTCAAGAATTTCCAAATTATTCGAAGTGTCAAAGGCGGCTCAAGAAATCTGTAGTTACTTCAAAAAGTCGAAGGTGACTCAAGAAATCTCAAATAATTTTTGGAGTGATGAAGACGACCGCAAAAATCTTAAATAATTTTTGGAGTGTCAAAGGGGACCCCAAAAATCTCAAATTATTTTTGGAGTATCGAAGGGGACCACAAAAATCTCAGATCATTTTTGGAGTATCAAAGGGGACCACCAAAATCTCAAATTATTTTTGGACTGTCGAAGAGGACAACAAAAATCTCAAATTATTTTTCGAGTGTCGAAAAGGACTGCAAAAATCTTGAATTATTTTTGGAGTGTTGAAGAGGACCACAAAAATCTCAAATCATTTTTAGAGTGTCGAAGGGGACCGTAAAAATCACGAATTACTTTTTGAGTGTGAAAGTGGACAACAAAAATCTTAGGTTATTTTGGAAAGTCAAAGGTGAATTCAAAAAATCTCTTATTATTTTGGAGTGTCAAAGGTGGCCCTCATATATCTCAAGCTTGTTCGAAGGTCGAAGGTGCCCCAATGAACCCCAAATCGAGAAATCCTAAGTCATTCTCTTCGTAGGTGAGTCGATAGAGAGTCAAAGGTGACCCCATTTGATCCCAAAATAGGTAAGATTTTTTAACCCTTTCTCTAGTCGTGAGATCATACCGATATGTATCAGCGGTGATCCCCCGAGGGGTAGCCACTTTCTCTTGGAGTGCCCCATATTCATCCAGTTGTGGATAGGTGAGAGAGTTCGAGGCCTCCATACCATGGCCTCTCTTGCTTTGCGGTCGGTGAACCCTGCTCCTCCTATGGATCTCTTCTTCTACAATGTCTACTGGATGCTAGGCAACCTGTAGTTGCTGATAGGAACGTGCATGTGTCTGCTTTCGCCAAGGGCTCATATCTTGATGTCATGAGCTAACTAATCCATTATCATGCTCCTCCAGTTGGGCCTTTCTAGGTATCTTTTGGCTTTTTCTCTCAACTTTAAACATTACTTGATCCCAGGCTTAGCTCTGAGTCTCATCTTTTATATACAGGACCTCTCTCAGAAGAGGAGACTCTAGGCCTCAAGCGACATTATGGTTGGTGCTACGGAGGCTCCAACAACTATTGCAGCTCTAGTGGCTCTAGTGCAAGCTCATGTCTAGGAAAAAGTGTGGTGGAGGGTTATTTCTAGACTGCTCTTAATGCAACTTTTGTCATTATGAAGGGAGTTGGTTGGGGAGTTACTCGACACTTGACGCCTTATGTCCCCTAGCTGGTCTTTTCCCCAGCTAACGCTACTCATGTGAGGTTTCTTTTCTCTTCCCTTTCGTACTTTTTATTTTAAAGCTTTGAAATTGGTGTTTTGAGTGAAACTTATATTTATAGATCCCGCAAGCTGAGGTGAAGCAGATTGCTATAGAATACCAGTTGCTGGGCAATCTTCTAATGACTCAGATGATCCTTAGGGAGGTATGTGCGTGTTTTTATGAACAACTACATATATTATGCATGCAATTCGAATTCCCCTAGTTAAAACTCATAAGACTAATGTGTTATGTGTGATATGTTATGCAAACTAATTTGGGTGAGCTTGAGGAGTGTCGGGCAGCTACTGAGGATCGGGCTATGGTTGCCACTAAGAGGGCTGTATCTACAGAGGCAGAGGCTCAAGATACAATTGCTTGAGCTTAGAGGGTCCACACAGAGGTGATGAGGTTGAGGGAGTCCCACTCCAAGTGGAGGAGTGAGCAGGGGATTCTAGATGCATTAGACACATCCTTGAGTAGCTCGGGCACTAGTGACAAGGCGGAAGGTGATGGTGGCTTCCTTGATTAGATTTAAGATTTCATTTTTTCCTCTTTTCCTTCTTCTTTTTGAATATCTAGACAAATTTTGACTTTTATCTATAGCACAAATTTTGTTTTTGATTCAGCATTCTGTTGCTGATTTTACTGAATTTCTGTGAATAAATCAACTGAATTCAAAAATGATAATGGTACCCCAATCGATTAGCTATAAAACTAAGGGTATAAAGAGCTGGGACTACAAATATGATCATGATACTACTTTCTGGATCACGGTACTGTGATCCATTCCAGGTTGTAGTTTTTTTCTTCATCTTTCGTCTATTTTGGTGATTATGGCCTCATTTGGAGATACACTTCAAGACTTTATGATTCATTAGGGGAAAGAAGACTAGGACAAACTGAAACACTTTAGATTATGGAATCTGAGGTTTTGCATCGATTACCTATTGAATATCCTACTACTTTGAGCTGCCTCCACTTTATGGGATCCTATTGATCGAGTATTTTACTTCAAGAATATGAACTTGTGCCCACTATTCGAGGAATTCAACACTATTCTAGTAGTGCCATCCAAGAGACATGTAGAGATAGCCATACCCACTTTTATCCTTGGGTCTATTGTGGATCTAAAAGGTCCCTTCAATTCAGATTTGGTCGACAGGTTTCTGACTCATGCCCTAAGCCATCTGAATTTCATCTATGGAGGGAGTACTGAAGTGGTGTATAAGTTCCCCTAGGACTCACTTAGCCTAGCCTTCAATGGTAGATGTACTTCTGATGAGTCAGTATATATGTAGGGTAGAAACCGGTGTTGCACCTTTTCGCCTACTCTTGGTTATTGATAAGTTACCTAAGGGATCATCATTGGATACCGTTGCACTAGCTGAGACCATCAGTCACTTGGATGCTGCTTCTTGTGGTATGGGCTCTATCGGGGACCATTTCTAGCTTTTTTAGGTAATGGTTTGAATCATCATTTCTTAGCTCCAATGAAATAAATTATACTGGCGTGTCATTTTAGGTTTGAATTTTTGAGAAATGGGCATTGATTGATCCTCCAGCCAATATTAGCAAGTACAACACTTCTCACTTTGCTACTCATGCAATAACTAATTTTTGTCATCGGGATCTTGATTTGGCTCAGTGGACTAGGATTTTATAGACTTAATCTGAGGATAAGAATCGTTAGGTATGCCCGTGGCAGAAGATTTTTAATGTGATTATTGAGCTATGGATGAACAGAATGTAAATGCTCAGGATACAGAAGTTGACTTCTTATTCACCTTCTAGATTATGCAAATAGTATGGGAACACCCAACATATTCCTACTTCTTTTTGTGTTACTGAGCCATCTATGTATTCATCTGACTAGCCTATCATTATAGCAAAAAAATGGGCCATGACTACTCATTTTAGAATTCTGAGGTATGATTGCCAGAGGATTATCTAGACTGATGAGTTTTAGAGATGATGGATCGCTGCCATATGAGTTCTACCTACTCGAGGGGAGTGCTTGACTGCTAGCATTGATTAGAGTTATCATTTGAGATGCGATGGGTTAGTTCTTGCCAGGGAGAAGAGGAGACGTTTGATCTGATGATGTGATGATGTGCTTTGTTCTTGATTTAATATATCAGTTCTAATTTTTGCATAGAGTTACATTTCGATGATTCTCGACCTATCGGACTTTTATTTGGCGTAATTTTTTCCTACACCGCCCTTTTTTTGGTTTTCAATCCAATAGACTTTTTCTCTTCTTTTTTTATATCGGGATTTTGCATAGACCTATATGTTTTCTGTCTATCAGATTATTTTGCCTTTTTCTTGCTCAACGGATATTTTTGAATTTCTTTGTTGATTTGACTGCACGTGGACAAAAGATAGGAAACAAATGCATTTACCTACTTGTAAATCTATCACTCATTCAGGAAACATACATTCATAAGACATATGACATACGATTTAGCAAGAATGATGCTTTTATTGATTCATTTTAAATTGATACAACTGCTAGTATATATTACAATTGAATATCTCTCATTTTTAGCTACCCTGTGAAGCTTTTGTAGCTAACAACTCTCTTTTTTTAAGTCTTAATTTATGCTTGAATAGCTAACATAGGTTTGACTGACTTTATTTATACCTTAACTTTTGCTCGAGCCGCCCTTTTCGGGCATTCAAATTGACAGGCTGCCCTAATGTTTGCCCAATCTGCCCTTTTTAGGTTTTCAAATTGGAGGGCTCTGTTCTTTATCTTTCTTTTCATTGTTTACACATGGTAGCACTCGATCTTAATGCTCAACTAGGAGAACTGCCTCTATCCCATATACTAATGAGAAAGGTGTCTGATAGGTTAGAGTACGGATGCTAGTTCCGTAGCCCCAAATTATGAAACAAAGCTTGTCAGCCCAATCTCTATAAGTGATAACCATCTTGGAGAGGATTTTCTTGGCTAATTTATTGGCTACTTTAACTGCCCTATTAGCTTATCAATATTAGCTTGTGATTGATAAGGAGATGATCTATTGTGCTTAATACCATACTTTTTAATGATAAGGAGATGATCTGTAGTGCTCAATACCATACTTTTCAATCAAATATGCGTTTTCACCTTAGAATTGAACTCTGTTATCAAAAAAGATGTGATGAGCAATCCCATACCGAGCAAAAGTTTGGCGCTCAATGAACTTAATCATTTTATTGGTGGTAATATTTGTAAAGGATTTGGCTTCAACCTATTTAGAGAAGTAGTCTACTTGTACTACGATGTATCTATGCCCATTTGTTGAGGATGGTCTGATCTCTCCAATTATGTCCATCCCCCACACCGAGAATGGCTAAGGAGTTGATAAGCTTTGGAGCTTGAGGGGTGGTAAATGTGAGATTTGCCTATTTATCTAATATTCAAGACACTTCTTCACTTCTTCAATGGAGTTTGTTGTCATCGTGGTGAAAAAAAACCCTTTCTTTGGATTTTCTTGGCTAAGGCAACTCCATTGATGTGCGGTCCATAATCTCCTAAATGAAGTTTCTTCATAACTTGGGTAGCCTCTCCCTTAGTTAGACATTTAAGGAGCAATCCAGTGCTAGCTCTTTTGAATAGGTCTTCCTCTACCAATCTGTATTGAGCAGCCAATCTTCTCAATGTTTTGTGATCAGACTAAGATTCTCCTTCTGGAAACTGACCACTTTTCATAAATTGCACTATGCCCATATACCATGGATCTTCTGAGATTTTCCCTACTACCATAGTCCCTTTGCTGAAGAAAGGAGTTCACGTCAACTTCATGATTAACGACTTGATGGGTCTTTCTTGAGGATCCTCCCACATGGATGCCAATGTTGCTAGAGAGTCAGCTATTTGATTTTCTTCTCTAGGGACATGCTGAAATAGGCATTGTTACAACTTTGCTAATTAAACCCAAACTACTTCAAGGTAAGGACAATGTGACTCTTGTTTGATTTCCAAATCTCCCACCACTTGGTGGATCACTAGAGCTTAATCACCCACCACTGATACATTAGTTGCCCCCTACTGCAAGAAGGGCTTCTAATCTAAACAAACGAGCTTCATATCTGCCCTATTGTTGGTGACTAAGAATTCTAGGCACTTGGACATTGGTATTATCTTGTTATGGGAGTGATGATGATGCACCCATGAATGGTGCCTCGTCTATCGATTGCACCATCGAAAGACATGGTCCGCGAGGGCTTCGGTTCTTCTACTACTACTAGCTATTCATCGGGGAACATCAAGTCTTCAACATAATCTGATTCTAGAGGATGACCTGCGAGGAATTCAGCCATCGCTCTTCCCTTTATCACTTTGTATGTAATGTACTCTATGTCAAAATCGGAGATCAAGAGCAACCATCTCGATAATTTTCCAGCTAGAGTAGGCAACTCACAAAGGTATTTTATAGGATTAATCTTTGAAAATGATTGGATCCTATGTGATTGGAAATAATTTCTTAACTTCTTTGTGAGCCACACCATGGCAGCGCATGTCTTCTCTACTACCATGTATCGACTCTCATACTGCAATAATTACTTACCGAGGTAATAAATCACATGCACTTTCTTGTATTCGTCTGCTTGGACTAACATTGCCCTTACTAACATCTCTTCAATTGCTAGGTGGAGTATTAAGGGCCTAGCAGTAGTCAGCGGTTGTAAAACTGGTTGATTTGTGAGGTAAGCCTTGTATCTAACAAAAGAAATTTGGCATTGCTCATTCCATTCCAACGACTGCTTCTTTTTGAGGAGTTTGAAAATGGCCTCAGAGACGGTAGTAAGTCGATAGATGAACCTACTAACGTACAGTAATGACCCAAAGAATGATAAGACCTCCATCCTAGTTTTTGGTACTGGTATGTCATTGATGGCCTTGATCTTGTTAGGATCCATTTCTAGGCCACTTTGACTGGCAATGTGACCTAATATTTTGCCTGTTGTGACTCCAAATACGCACTTCTTTGGATTCAGCCTTAAGTTGTGCTTCCCAATTTTAGTGCGGGATCTACCCAAGATAGTAGGGTGCTCTTCTCAGGTTGTTGATTTCACTAGCATATCGTCGACATATACTTCAACTTCTTTGTGGATCATGCCATGTAGTAATATGGTCAGTGCTCGTTGGTAAGTGGCACCAGCAGTATACCCTTCATTCGGTGGTTAAGGCTGCCTTGACCTTATCGATGACATCCATGACGATCTGATTATAGCTAAAAAAACCCATCCATGAACGAGTCCATGGCTACCTTAGCTGCACTATTAACTAGGACGTTGATATAGGGTAGTGGGAAATCATCTTTAGGTGATGCCTTATTGAGATCTTGGTAATCTACACAAAATTGGACCCTTCCATCCTTTTTCGCTACTGGAACGATATTGACTAACCAAGTCAGATACTCAACCACTTCTACAAACTTGGCCTTGACTAACTTAGAGATTTCAACTTTGACTTACTTGGCCCACTCGGGTCTCATACGGAAGAGCCTTTTCTTGACAAGCCTAAACTTGGGGTTAGTTGGAATTTGTTGTCTAGCTATCTCACGATTAACTCCTGGCATATCTTCACAGGACCAAGCAAATTCTACCATGCACTTATTAGAATTTTTATCATTTCATTTTTCTTGTTCATAGACAAGTCATTTGAGATATATACCATTTTGGGGTTTTTAGTTGTATTCAAGTTATTTCCATCATAAAAGAATCATTTAAGCTAAACAAATTACTAGTATGATCAAAAGAATTCAAGTTTCTGTTAGGTGAGACATCACACAAGTAAGAAAAATTATTATATTTAATTGATATATTGGCTTCATGAGCCTTATTGTTCACATCATAAAGACTAGGAATAGAAACTAGAAAATCATCCTTATCCTCTTCTATAGGAACCACGGAGGCGACAACAATCGTAGTAGTATCTTCCAAGAGCATGTCGGAAAAGTCTTCATGGAGCTTCTTTTTCCGACCCTCGATGAGCTTTTGTTATTCCTTAACCAATTCTTTCACTAGGTTGGCAAAAGCTTCTCTAAATAGGCCATTGGTAGCATGAGGTTGAGTATTTAACTACTTCTTCATGAGTTTAGCAAAAGCATTGATAATAGAGGAGATGGCTTTATCCCCCTCATTAAGAATCAGATCTCAGACCAATGGAGTCTTGTCTTCTTCTATCTCTCTAATACATCATCGCTTGGTAAAATTAAATACATCATTGAAGACTATGAAGCCGGGAATCAATTTTTCCCAAACTTCAATTGGTTCTGCTTCACCTAGATAGGTTCGTTCCTCGGGCCTCTTGTAGACACTAACCATGTGAACTGAGTTCCAAGGCATCATCTTGGCTGCTTTCTTGGGGGTGAATCCTAGCCCTTCTTTTCCATTCTGAGAGAGGATCTTAGGAAGAGATGGTATCTGTTGAAGATTACTTCCAAGACCCTTATTGCACTTGTACCCCTTTCTAGCCATCTACTTGGCTACCCACGAAAAATACTTCTTAACTACTTCTTCTTTAGGCTTGATGATAACTGATACATAAAAATCCATTAAGTCATTTCCCCCTCTTGCTAGGGCTGTAACAACCAATTCTTCGTCAGCTTCTATCGTGATAGGTTTCCCTTTATAAACAAGCTTGATCTTTTGATGGAGAGTGTAAGGCATTTCCCCTAGTTCATGAATCCAAAGATGACCTAATAGCAGAGAGAATATGACAGAAAAGTCTAAGATAATGAATGTAATAGAAGTTATGACTTCCTCTATAGTCAATTGGGCTTTGAATGTTCCTTCGACTGTCCTTTTAGAATCATCATAAGCCTTGATGATAGTACCATAATTCTTTAACATATCTTTTGAGAGGCGAAGGTGCAGGAAGATTTGGAGAGGACATAAATTCAAGGTGCACCCATCATCTACCACCATACAACAAACCATGAGGTAGAAGATCTTCACTTTGCTGAACAATGCCTTATTGTGCCTCATCCTCTCTTAAGGTAAATCAGCAGGAGTGAAAGCAATAGGCATGTAATTCTTTGGCAAGACTCCTCCACTAATCAAGGTACACAACTCTTAGGGAGAGGTCGTAGGGATGACATCCATTTCGATCAACTTCTTCATGAGAGCCTTTCTATGAGCCTTAGAGTTGATAACCAACTACCAAATGTTACACCTTGCTAGAGTTTACTTAAACTACTTGATGACATGGTCTTCTTCTAACTCGTCTTCCATAGGTGGCAGAAGGTCTTGTGAATGTTTCATCCCTTCAATTCAAACTACTTTTCTAAACTCGAGTTGATAGACTCTTTTACTTCGAGTCATGTTTATAACTCTCCCAATTTGCATGTAGGAGGTAGAACCTCCTTTAGTTTCTACTAGAAAGAAAATATCATTCTTGAACTTATCATGATGATCACTGAGCACTTCATCAAGGTCTATAAGGTCCATTGGATGGTCAAAATAATAATTTATATCCTATCCTAGAGAAATGTTCACTTTCTAACAAAAGAAATCAAGAGCCCCTATATCGAGAGCTTCCATATTGGCCGTTGCTAGAGATTCTTCTATTGCTATTCTCAAAGCATCATCGCTCTATATTGCTCTTAGTGTTGGGTTTTCTTGGGTGAATTAGCACAAAGTCGGGTGTCAGTTGGATTTAACCACCAAAATTGTCTGTTCAATCCCCGCTTTGTTTTGCAGTCGTTGGACGACATAAGCATTGGCTAGGAAAGACTGCATCATATTCACAGACTGAATAAATTGGGGCAATGGATTACTCATGGTACTGGGCTTTGGTGCTAAGTCTTTGATCTTCTTATCCTTAATGAGGGTCTTGATTGCAGCTAGGAGGGGCTTATAGTTATTAGTACGGTGACCAACAACTACCTGGTAAGTGCAGAAATTACGAGTATATTCGAGCTTAGGGGGAACAAAAGGCACTACACTGCTTAATAAGTTAAGTTTGCTCAACTTGCTAATAGTAAACGGTAGATTGTCTTCCATAGAGAGATGCCATGTCTATCTTCTTGAGAGGACAGACCAACAGCTATATTGATTTCAAAATGAGTGGCCACTTAAGTTACTTCAGCCTTGGAGGCTGTGGGGGCAGGTGCGGATACTTTGGCGGCTTCCTATAACCAATTGAAAATGGACGGTTTATTATAGGTAGGTCCCTTTGTTTCTTCAGAGCAGCTTGTTTCTTGATCTTCTTGGCCTTCATGTAAATGTTAGTATAGTTCTCATATTCATCTAAGGACATCTGATCTTGGTACCATGGTAGCACAACATCTATCATCTCCACAATCATCTCAGAAATTGGGCTTACTACCCAATAAGGCTTAAGTAGACATCCAATGCTCATATTAAGATTAGAAAGTCTCTCCTTTTTGCTTGGAATTGAACTCATAGTGCTCTTTGAGGGACTTGGAAAGCTTGTCCCAATCTTCGCAGACATCATCGGGTTGATTGGCAAACCACCCGGCTGTTGACCCAGTTAGAGTGCAAGAGAACATCTTGGCTAGCTTATTATTGGACAACCCCTTCATTCTCATCACATTCTCATAATTCTCCACATGAACTAATGGTGGGTTGGTTCCCTTGTAAGGAGGAACGGAAGGCATGCTAAAAATGGGTGGTAATAGCTCAACTCCATCTACAACTAGGGTCTTGATTGTATCATCCCCAATAGAAAGCAACTGCTTAAGCATGATACATATCTTGACAGAACCACCATTAGTCTTAGGGCCATGATTCTGGTCATCTCTCTCGAGATCTTTTGCAAGCTATTTCTCAGGATTATTCCCCATACCTTATCAATTTCCCCTTTCAAGGCATCTTTCACTGACGACTGAATGTGATCGTTGATAGCACCCTTGAACTGATCTAACTTGAGGAATTTGGGAAAAGTGGCATTCATTTCTCATATAAGGGCTTCGGTACCAGAAGGAGAGGCCATTTTTAATGATCTTGGAGGAGCTCAAACTAAACAGGAAATTGAATTGCTCGAACTGCTCGAAACCTTATCTGGACCCCAAACTCAAAATTGAACTTGCAATGATTTAACTCCCTTGATAAGAGAACCTAATAATGCAAATTAGATGATCAATACCACTATTCTAAGCTGAGATAGAACCACAGTTGGATTAGTCCATGCATGGGTTTAGTCATGGATGTGTGATGATGTGAGCAACATGATTTATATTTTAGGTGTATGCATGAGAATATTGCTACAAGTAATATGGTTAATTAGCATATGTATGGCTGGACACAGACACATGTTTGTGGTATGCTTAAAATGAAAACTTGTTAGTTCAATGAAACAAAACAAGGGTATCCCCCAAGATTCCCACGAGAGATGAGGGTATACTAGATGTAGGGCACAACCTAGACCATAGGTTTGGTAAAGGATAGACACCTATATGGGTAGGTTTGACTTGTTTGAGGTGGGGTTTGACATGGTTAAAGTGATGGGGTGTTCCTTATGCCTTGGAAAATGGGAGCAAGACATTGGCTGGACACGATATATGTGATATCGATGGCATATAACAACATGGGGCTTTACTTGCTAAGGTTTGAGCTAACCTATAACATGGTGGGGTTGGACATGACTCGGGTGAGGACATGATAAAAGACACACTCGGGTGACAAATGAAATGGTTGAACATGACTTCGGTGAGTGAGGGGTTGATTGACACATCAATGTAACATCTCTAGGGTCTTCCATTGTATGGACATTTTACCTATGGGTGAAGGTTGAGCGAGGCATTGGTTGGATACCTCTAAACATCGATAGCATGATGGCGCAACAAGGTGACACTTTTAACGGGGTCAGCTATGGTTGAGCCATCGATGTGACATCTATAGGGTTTGATGGTAACATTGGGTGAAAGATAGTTAAGATATCAGTGAGACATCTCTAAGGACCAACGACATAACGATGTAGAGAAAACATTAGTGGGATATCATCTCAAAGGGTAGTGACTCCTAGGGGTAACTAAGGGAAGTCTCGTAGGAATCATCAAAGACTCGACATCAAAACAAGACTAGCATCATATGGCAGTATGAAGCATGGCAAAATAAGGGGTTAGTTAACACATAGGTGGCAAAGAAATTCTTCCAACTGTATACCTCTCATCTACTTATTTCTCCACACAAAGGGTAAGGATCATAAATCTAGGCGTGGCTCTAAACCTTGAGATCCATAAAAGACAACAAGGTGCGACCTAAATATATTAAATGTGAATTGGGTAAGTCCAAAGGGAAAGATTTTCTATGGTTTAATATATGCAAGCTTGTTGGCTGGGTTATTGATGTAGTAGGTTCTCGTAGCACTGGGTGCATCCCAATCCTATGGAGGATTATAGAAATACGTTATCACTGTAAGTGGTTATTGGATATGATGTATGCCCTTAAGGCAATTAGAGCGATATATCTTAATTATGTAATAGTATGAATTTTTTTGTTTAATCAATAAAGGAACTTAATCTTTTGTTTATATCAATGTGTTTGTGTATATATTATAGTTAGTTAAAATATATTCATTGATGTATACAAAAGTCCTTGACATATCATACCATGAAGTCAAAGAAATCATAGTTGGACTATATTTGATGGAACGTGCTTCATGTGCAATTATGATTATGTCTAAACTATCCCTAGTCATAGTTTCATCAAGAAAGGAATTGATGAAGTGAAAAGACTAGCATGTGGTACACTTTCTTGGAAAGGGTCCAAGCAGTCAATCTCCTAAGGACTGAAGGTGGTGCCTTAAGTTTGACACATGGATATATCTGAGAGATATATTGGAGACGGCAGTAAGATAAACACTTGGTGTATATATCAATGTGTTAGTGTTTATCTTTATATAGTAATCTATGCGAGTATCCTCATACTTGAGATACTAGTTACCTTGTCTGGTACTATTGCTATTCTTTGGGTTATTCCTACACACTTATTAATTTAGGGTGTTACGGGTGATTATGGGTATAGTGATGATAGCATATTGGTAAGCTGAGTAGTCGGAAAGAATTTTGTAACTGGCCACTTGTTGAAGTGATGATTGCCATAAACATCTGATCAGAGTATGTGTTTGATAGAAATGGTTTCTAGTCAAACACACTATAGTAAAAGGCATTATACTTCAGTAACAAGTTAATAACTGGGATTGCTTGGAGCAACCTTGCTATTAGTGGGTTAACACTTTAATCGAGCCCTATAAAGCAAATGGTACTAATATTAAAGAATGGAAGGAGTTCATCGCATAGGACAACTATTGCATTGACCGGGATTAAGTCATAAGCATAAATGACGTTCCGAGTAATGGGGGATGGTAGACCCTTGCTAGAGGTGTATTATAATCGTTTAAGGTAATCGAGTTCTATTCACGGTGTAGAACCTCGAGCCAATTGTTCCACTAGAACAAGGGTTCGTTAAGCCTTAATTGCTCAATACTTCGGGATCCTATAAGGTCACACACTTTGGACCTTCATCGGGCTAAGTAAAGAACTAGAAGATTTATTCTATTATAAAAATATAATGTAATTATAATTGGATTATTATTTAAATGGTTAAAAATGATTTGATCATTTTTGGATAAACCAATGAATTTATTTTTGACCGGTAACTAATTTATTAGGGTCATAAAATAAAAATTTATTTAAAAAGGATTAAAAAGAGAATTTTCCAGTTAGTGCAAAGGGGTCGGACCCTATAGAAATGGGGCCCAATTTTGGGGGCACTATATAGGCTCGCTAAAGGGTTGTGGGCTCGGGATTGTGAGCCTACATGGGCTTATGGAAGGCCGGCAATACCACTTGCAGTGCAAGGCAGGCTGGCGTGTAGCATGCAAGGCACACTCCACGTGGGTCAACCCCTGGACCCATAAGGGTCTATGTATTGACCCATATAGGGATTGGGGAATTTTTCCCAATCCCACATTGGAAAAAGGGGGAGCAATTTTACTCCCCCAAGCTTATAAATAGGCACTCACATCCCTCCTTTCAACTTGCACCAAGCTCAAGCATAAATTCGAAGTTGAGATTCACAAAGATTAATCTCTCGGGTAATCGAGCAAGTTCTTTTTGAGGAGCCTTAATTTATTCGGGCACCTCTAGTTTATATTTTCGGGTGGGGCTTCTGGAATGGTCTAGCAACTACTCAAGGCTCCTTAGTTCTTCCTCTCGGCCAGGTTTTGGTTGGTGGGGTTCTTGTGGATACTCATTGAGGCTATCCTACACTTGGAGGGTTATGCAAGGAGGCTCTGGTAAAGCACGCTTCAACTGGTAAGTTTTCTTTCTTTCTCTTTTAATTATTAGGTCTTTTTCTTTAAGTGTTTTTAGACTTAATAATTATGCTTAGGTTATTTTGCATGCTTTGTTTATTTTATGCTTAGGTTATTACTTAGTGTTATAACATGGTTAGGTTATAGCTTAGAGTTATAACATGCTTAGGTTATAGCTTACAGTTATAACATGCTTAGTATAAAATATATGTGCTAGGATATAATTTAGAATTATGATATGCCTAGTCCTTTGCATGCTAACCTAGGTAGAGAATTATTTAGTTAAGGCTTTATTAAATTTATGTGCATCTAATAGGAGTTCCTAGGGACAGGAACAAAATTTTGAATTTCTATTTTACCTGTTGTGCATGTTCAATTTGACAGTTAGTTCCTAATAGTGGTGTCAGAGCGAGCCCATTTACTGCAAAATTAAGTTAGAAGCGAACTAAATATTATTTTCTATTTGGAATGATTATTGTTTATTTAACTGTTGGGAACAATACATATGAACTTGTGCTTTTCATTTTAAGGTTAGAGAATGGTTATGAATAATTTTGAATAAGCCTGCTCAGTTTAATCAAATTATACAAGTTTCAATAATTTATTTAAATTACATGGGTTATAGATGCTTTCAATTTACATGAATTGAAAGAACGAAATTTATTAGTTCAAGAGAATCCATTGGTCTTTGAGTTTGTGCCCATATTTGTTCTGGCTAAGGATTGGACTTGGTGTCCACTCACTTGAAAGGCACCTCTCCTATCTGGGAACCTATATCGGTGCAGCTTGAATAGACCAATTGGGGATTAAAAATGGACTAATTTATTTCTAGTATATTAGATGGTGCTTATATATGTTTCTATAACAAAGTAAAAATTAAATTTATTGAATAAAAGTTTAAAGGAAATGCAATATAAATATAACAAATAAAAGTGTTAATTATTTTGCATATCATCTAGGTTGATGGAATAATTTTTTGAAAAACCCCCGAAGGAACATTGTGTCCCTTCAAAGGCTAAAAGTTTGGAGCAGGTGAAAATTTCGGGGCGGAGTCCCCAGCTAGGCTGGTTTCCCCGCTTACCTACAAAACACCTACCCCTCTTTTATTAAATAAAAATCAACTCACGGTCTCAAGGCGAGAACATGAGTAAATCAATTACACGAGAGTAGCAAGTTCGGGAAAATAAATACATCAGAAGTAACAAAATTAACATCACGCCTCCTAGTTTTAAAGATGAACCAACATAAATGAATGCATGATCCAATAATGTCTTCTGAGCCCATCCTGCCTTCGAAAACAAATTTATTCCTTCGTTTCCATAGTGCCCAAGCAATTAAGAACCATAGCGCCGTTCCGAACTCTCTACCCCTTCCATCAGCAAAGAAGCCGCGCCACATGGCCAGAAAATCCACCGCCTTCCACGGTATAGGCAGCGAGATACCGAGCAATCTCATCACCTGCGTCCACACCTTATAGCTGTTAATGCAATGGAGCAGGGCGTGATCTATAGTCTCCTCCAAATCATAAAATGGGCATTGACCGTCCATTATAGATTGGCAGCCCCGAAGGAAAAGGAACATTTTTATTGGTAATCTTCCATGAAAAACAAGCCACCCAAAAAAGCAAACTTTCGGGGTCACACATGCCTCCCATATTACTGAAAAGTCGAGCCTCGGCTTTGGCCATTTTGGCGTACTATAGTAGCCCATACAAAAGGAGCTTGTCGTGTACACCTTCTTCTCCCCCAACTCCCAAATAAACCGATCAGCCGTCCCTGAAAAGATAGGCTGCCGTTGACCCTGCCCTAACTCGTTGTCACCCTCTAGAAACAAGCTCGGACAGCTTATACCGATCCAATTTCGAAGTTCCGCACCTCTCTCCTGTCCTGAGATCCTTAAGTTCCGTTTCCAAAAAGGTCGCAAAAAGGCCAATGACCCGAAGAGATAATGACACCCCTCGGCCACCGAACACGATTACCTATTACTCAATCGGTACAGGTCAGGGAACAAGACCGCCAACTCCGAATTTACCGTCCAGTTGTCTTGCCAGAATGAGCAATTTTCCCCACTTCCAATAGCAACCCAAATGCTCGACCTAAAAAATTCCCACCACTCCCCACCTCTAATACAACATGCTATAATTCCTCTCCAAGTATGTGACAATGTAGATGAATCGTAGTTTCCAATGGACCACCATGAATCAAACCCGTATCGTCTAACGCAAATCTCATACCATAATGACCCATTATCAACACTCCTAACCTTCCATACCCACTTCATCAACAAACTACAATTAACTAACTTTAAGTTCCTAATGTAGAGGCCCCCAAGATTTTTGGGTAGGACAATCGTCGCCCAACTAACCTTACTAATGCCCGTAGTAGTTGAATCACCCCTCCACAAAAAATTCCGCATCAGCTGCTCAAGTTTCGTAATTACCGCTTCTGGCATTTTATTCAATGATAACAAAAAGATTGGAAGAGATGATAATACCAATTTCACAAGCACCGTTCGTCCCGCATAGGATAAACATTGTCCTTTCCAACTCACTAATCGACTCTGAAACTTGCTTATCAATGGGTTCCAAGAGGAAACGGGAACACGCCTAACACTGAGAGGGGTTCCAAGATAGGTAATCGGAAAGTTCTCCACTCGACATCCCAGGACTCCTGCACAAGATGAAATGACCGTCTCTTGTACATGAATACCCATAATAGAGCTCTTATTAAAATTAATTTTCAGGCCTGAAATCAACTCAAAACATCGCAAAATTCTAACAAAAATGGGTAATAGAGACTCATCTGCCGGTAAAAAGCATAGCGTATCATCAGCAAATTATAGGATAGACATGTCCTTCTCTGAACCATCAACCCGAAAACCCGGTAATAGGCCAATTCGAATACTCTCCTCAAACACTAGTTTCAGTCCCTCACTCGCCAGAATAAAAAGAAATGGGGAAATAGGATTGCCTTGTTTAACCCCCCTAGCTAATTTAATTGGTTCCGACGGCGTCCCATTGATCAGAATTGAAGTGACCGAATTCCTTCTACAGTTGTCAAGCCATTGAACCCATCTTTCCTCAAAACCCATTTGTCTAAAAACCGCATTCATATAGTTCCACGAAACACAATCATAAGCCTTATGGAAGTCTAACTTAATAGCCAAGCATGATTGACGATTCCTATGAACCGAATGGATAATCTCCGAGGCTATGAACGAACATTCATGAATATTACGACCTTTAATGAACGCAAATTGATTTTCTGATATCAATTTAGGTAGCAATGGTTGTAGTCTTTTAGCCAGCACCTTAGACACAATTTTATATATACCATGGATCAAGGAAATCGGTCTAAAATTATTCAACGAAGAAGAACCTGGTACCTTAGGAATTAGGACTGTATATGACGATTTAATAGCATTCGGCAGCCGTCCCGTTGCATGAAACTTTGCAAATAGGTCCATTAGCTCAGGCTTCAGTTCACCCCAAAATCGTTTGTAAAAGAAAAAATTAAACCCATCAGGTCCAGGCGCCTTCCCCTCATTACAGGAACAAACTGCATCCCATATCTCGGCTTCTGAGAATGGTTCAACTAGGCGACAATTCTCCGATGCATCGACCGTCCTGAACTTTAGCCTTTCCAAATCAAACGAAATAACTGTAGTTTTCGAAAACAGGTTCAAATAGTAGTTTCGAATCGTAGCCGTGATCTCTATAGGATCGTTAGTGACTCTCCTACCAATTTCCAACTGTGAAATCCGATTACCTCTGAACCTAGCCGAAGCGATGCGGTGAAAAAAAGCAGTATTGTCATCGCACAATAAAGTCCACTTAACTCTTGACTATTAGTGCCGAATTTTTTCTTGGTTCTGTCTAACCTGAAATAATGTAGTTTTCACGTTTTGTAATTCAGACACGGCTGAAGCATCCAAAGGCCGACCCATACTAGAGTCAGTCAACTCTAAAACTCGGGCTTCCAACGATTTCAATCTACTATCCAATTGACCAAAATTAGACGAATGCCAAGGACGGATAAATCCCCATAATTTTCGCAGCTTGTAATCGACATCTCTATTCTTACACCCAGCCGTACCACAAATAGAACGCCACTTACTGGTGATAAATGGCAAAAAAGTATCAACATCCCACCAATAGTTTAGCGATCTATCTATTCTCCTTCCCCGTCTCCTCGAAGTATGCAACTGGAAAATAATGGGTAAGTGATCCGATAGGGTTGAGTCTACCGTCATGAGTTGTAAATTCGGCCAGCTATCTAATAGACCACCTGACACCAACACACGATCGATCCTCGAAAAGGACTGACTGTTACTCCACGTATAGTCCCTTCCAACTAAAGGAACATCATACAACGCACTCTCATTCACAAATTCTTGGAATCTTAACATAGAATTAGAAACAATTCCGTTCCCACCCGCTCTTTCCGAATAATGAAGAATTTCATTAAAGCCACCACATAACAATAAATTACCAACATCCCGAATAAGGGGCAACAATTCAACCCATAATTGATTCCTCTCAAGGTTGATGGAATAATTATAATAAAGAGCTTGAACCCACCTAAGGTTGAACCTTACAAATTAATTCTAAAATTCTCTGGATTAATATAAGTTAATACACCAATAAAATCCTAAAGTAAATATATTAAGGCAAGTTATAGTCTTCCTTACTCAAATTTACAATATGGTCTCTTTGGGCTATCAAAGTGCTAAGCAAATTGTTCCTTCTAGTCTACATTGATTGGTTATAAAATTTGATAGGGTCTGCCTTAACGGAAATGGGGTAGTCCAACATAAAATTAGGGGCTAGACCTAGATCTGAGACATATTCAAGGAGATGCTAATATAAGAGCACACGTCCCTAGGGAACTTGAATGTATTAGCAATTGCATACAATGCAAATGGAATGAGATTCCAACTATAACTTACTATTGTGACTTGACTCATAAAATTGGGAGTTATAATAGACTAGCTATAGATGCTACCTACTAGGAAATTAAGCTGGGCTAAAATTCTCGATTTCAATAGAATGGGTTATTATAAATTTTGAAGAAAATAGTAGGATAAATGTATTTAAAAAGTCCTTGTATTAAATGCATGTACTAAAACTAATATATGAACAATAATTATTTTCTTACATCTTGCTTGAAATCATTATTTTAATACAAACGTGCGCATTGATAACTGATTTTGATTGACTCTAGCTTCAAAGGGTTTGTTTAGAAATGTGAGGATAGTCCTCAAAGCCTTGGTCTTGGCATGTACATTGTATAAGCTTGAATCTAAACAACTTGATGCAAGCAAGTCTGCTTGAAATAGATATGCATGAAATACATGGAGGAAACTTGGATATAACACCTTGGAGGTTGTTAACATCCCTATTACCTTATGTAAGTAGCTGGCAGGAGAAAAGGTTAAACTTTAAGTCAGATGTTAGGATCCATGTTACCTTAGCTATAAGGGCATCATAAAATCATGGACTTGAAAGTCTATGTCTTTACATCTTAGAGAAAGGATTTTCCATGGTGGAAAATTTGAACCAAAATATTTTGATAGAAAGTAGTGGGACCAATAAGTCAAAAATTTAAATGGTTCATATCTCAAAGAAGTATAGGGACACACGTGGTGTCTAGTTTGAAGCAGGATAGAGCAGATAGAAGAGAAAAGTAAATAAATACTCAGTTTTTTTTATCTAGGAGACAAAATGATTGTTTTCAATATGAAATACTGGAAATAAGATCTTCATTTCAATATGGGATATTTTAAATAAGATCAAAATGGCTAAAGTCTCAGAGCATGAGATGAGGAGGCTTAGAGCTTCCACTTCAAGATGTTTAATATTAAGAATTTCTACATCTCAAGGAAATTCTAAATTGGTATGGAATATCGAACTAGAATCGTTTATCCATACGATAGCGTAGATGTTGTTGAGAATTAGTGTTTTGGAGAAAGGAGAGTTGTACCTATGAAAAATCATTAGAGCTTGATGGCTACTCTTGATGTAGGAGCTTGAAACTTCCATTTTACTAAAATTTGTAAAAGGACAAAATTCAATTATCATTATAAAATATTGTTTCCTGCTTCACAGCAATTGGAATTTGATTCCAATTTGATAAAGGGCATTATCAAAGTTATGAATGATGTTTAATTGTAATATGACGAATGATATTTCGTAATTAAAAGATCATTTTCTCAAATAGAAACATTGTTAAGCAAAAATTAGATAATTAGAAATCCTTCTACTTATGGCGTTGTCATTTAGGCCACATAGACAAAGATCGCTTAACCAAGCTACATAAGCGAGGTGACTTGGGCCAAATAGACTTGGAGCCTTATAGTGATTGTGAACCTTGTTTAAGTGTAAAAATGACCAAGTTACCATTTCAAGGGAAGAGTGAATGGGCCACGAGTACATTGAAACTTATACATACTAATCTATATGGTCCAATGAGTGTTCAAGCACTAGGAAGATACTCCTACTTCATAACTTTTAATGATGATTATTCATAATACGGTTATTTGTACTTAATGATGTACAAGTTTGAATGTTTAGAAAAGTTCAAACTATTTAGAATTGAAGTAGAGAAACAGCTTGAGAAAAGTATTAAAACACTTTGATAAGATCGAGGAGGAGAATACTTAAGTCATGAGTTTCAGGATTATCTAAAGGAAAATGGGATAGTTCCCCAGTGGACCCCTCCTTGTACCCCCCGACATAATGGAGTGTCAAAAAGGAGGAATCAAAATTTATTAGATATGGTTTGGTCCATGATGAGCCATACAGATCTCAGTAAATCCTTTCAGGGATATGCACTAGAGAGCGTGGTTTATGTATTAAATAGAGTGCCTCTAAATCATTTGATTTTACACCTTACAAAAGATGGTGTAATATACGAACATCTCTAAGTCACCTTAGAATATGGCATTGTCCTGCCATGGAAAAGAGGATAGCATCAGATAAGTTAAGCGCCAAATCTTACAAGTGTCTGTTGATTGGATATCTAAAGGAAACTATTGGATATTTATTTTACCGACCTGAAGCACAGAAAGTATTTGTGTCTCAAAGTGCTCACTTTTTGGAAAAGGAGCACTAACTTGCAAAGGTCAGTAGGAGCAATATCGAACTGGAGGTTCAAGCGGAAGAAATAGATAATCAGCTGATTGACCTCATTCTAGATACACAAGAAAGTGCGATCCAAGAACAACTCGTCAAAAGACAAACATTGCGAAGATCATGCCGTGTTCATAAAGGTCCTATATATATGTTTTTTTGATCACTGATGATAAGAAAATGTATCTCATGGAGGATGATGAACTAGGGACATATGATAAGGCAATGAAGAGCTCATATTCTAATAAATGGCTAAAAGAAATGAAATCAGAATTGGATTCCATGTATGAAAACCAATTTTGGAATTTGGTTGATGCACCGCAAAAGGTTAGACTGATTGGATGCAAGTGGTCTTCAAGAAGAAGATTGACATGGACGGTAATGTAATTACCTATAAAGCAAGCTTGGTTGTGAAAGGTTAAAGTAAATATGAAGGTATCGACTATAATGAAACTTTCTGACCGGCGACCGTGCTTAAATCCATAAGGATACTCCTCACCAATGCTGCTCATTACGATTATGAATATGGCAGATGGATGTTAAAACAACATTCTTGAATGGGGATTCAGACCGAGATGTATACATGACACAACTTGAGGGTTTTACATCTCAAAATGGCTCGAAGGTATGCAAGCTACAAAGGTCCATTTACGGACTTAAGCAGGCATCCAGGAGTTAGAATATAAGGTTTGATCAGACAATTCTGAGAACTAGATTTCTCTCCAAACTTTAATGAGCCTTATGTTTACAAGAAGGTTAGTGGGAGTGTAGTAATTTTCTTATTACTACATGTTGATGACATTCTGCTAATAGGAAATGACATTTCTCTTCTTAAAAATGTTAAAGTATAGTTGTCAGGAAAATTCTCCATGAAAGACCTTAGTGAAGCAGCCTTTATACTAGGTATAAAGATCTATAGAGATAGATCCAAGAAGCTGTTAGGACTTTCTCAAAGTATATATATAGACAAGGTGTTGAATAGGTTTAAACTTGAGCATTCGGAGAAAGGTTATCTCCCGATGACAAAGGTGATTAACCTATCTAAGGCTGAGTGTTCGAAGACAACTCATGAGATAATGCACATGAAGGATATACCCAATGCATCCGTGATATGATCCATTATGTACGATATGATATGTACTAGGCCAGATATCTCTCAGGCTTTAAGCTTTACGAGCAGATATCACTCAGATCTAGGTGAAAAGCACTTGATGGCTATAATGGCAATTCTTAAGTAATTGAGAAGGACTTAAGTTGAGTTCTTGATTTATAGAGATGGTGGCCTCACAATTAGAGGTTACACTGATGCGAGTTTTCAATCTGACAAGGACGACTTTAAGTCTCAGTCAGGTCTTGTGTATGTGCTAAATGGAGGGGCGGTATGTTGGAAGAGTTCGAAGCAAGAAACTACAGCTGATGCAAACCACGAAATCTGAATACATTGCTGCATGCAAAGTAGCAAAAGAAGTTGTCTGGTTAAAGGGATTTTTTGGTGATGATCTTGGTCTGGTGGCTGGCCTATTGATCCAATTACTTTGTAGTGTGATAACAATGATGCTATAACTCAGGCAAAGGAACCACAGTCTCATCAGAAGAATAGACATGTATCCAGAAAGTGCCATTTAATTAGGGAGATTATTGATGCGAAGATAATAAGACTAGAATATGTTCCCACTAATCAGAACTTCACGGACGGTCTGATGAAGCCATTAACTCAAGTCAAGCATGGCCATCATGTTAAAGCATATAGATTAAGACATATGTCTAATTGGCCTTACTGCAAGTGGGAGTTTGTTGGATATGATGCATGCCCTTAAGGCAATTAGGGCAATATATCTTATTTACGTAATAATACGAATTTTTTTGTTTAATTAGTAAAGGCACTTAATCTTTTGTTTATATCAATGTGTTTGTACATATATTATAACTGGTTAAAATATATTCGTTGATGTATGCGAAAGTCCTTGACATATCATAGCATGAAGTCAGAGAAATTACAGTTGGACTATATTTGTGGAACCTGCTTTATGTGCAATTAAGATTATGTCTCAACTATCCGTAGTCATAGTTTCATCAAGAAAGGATCATGATGAAGCAAAAAGACTAGCATGTGGTCAACTTTCTTGGAAAGGGTCCAAGCTGTCAATCTACTAAGGACTGAAGGTGGTGACTTAAGTTTGACACATGGATATATCTGGGAGATATATTGGAGACCACAGTAATATAAACACTTGGTGTATATATCAATGTGTTAGTATTTATCTTCATGCAGTAAGCTATGCGAATATCGTCATACTTGAGATACTAGTTACCTTGTGAGGTAGTATTGCTATACTTTAGGTCATTCCTACATACTCATTAATTTAGGGTGTTACGAGTGATTACGGGTATAGTGATGACATCACGTTGGTAAGCTGAGTAGTCGGAAAGAATCTATCACTTCGGATATATTAAGGGGTTATACCTGGCCACTTGTTGAAGTGATGATTGCCATAAACCTCTGATCAGAGTATGTGTTTCACAAAAATGATTTCTAGTCAAACACACTATGGTAAAAGGCAATATACTTTGGTAATAAGTAAATAACAAGGATAGCTTGGAGCAACCTTGCTATTAGTGGGTTAAAACTTTAACCGAATCCTATAAACTAGATGGTAGTAATATTAAAGAATGGATGGAGTTCATTGCATTGGACAACTATTGCACTAACCAAGATTAACTAATAAGCATAAATGACGTTTCGAGTAATGGGGGATGGTAGACCCTTGATAGAGTCGTACTACAGTCATTTAAGGTAATCAGTTTCTATTCACGGTTTGCAACCTCGAGCCAATGGTTCCAGTAGAATAAGGGTTGGTTAAGCCTTAACAGCTCAATACTTTAGGATCCTATAAGGTCACAAACTTTGGACCTTTATCGGACTAAGTAAACAACTAATAGATTTATTCTATCACGAAAATATAATGTAATAATAATTGGATAATTATTTAAATGGTTAAAAATGATTAGATCATTTTTCGATAAACCAAGGGATTTATTTTTGACCGGTAACTAACTTATTAGGGTCATAAAATAAATATTTATTTGAAAGGGATTAAAAAGGGAGTTTTCCAATCAGGACAAAAGGGTCAGACCCTACGAAAATGGGGCCCAATTTTGGGGGCCCCATATAGGCTGGCTAAAGGGATGTTAGCTTGGCATTGTGAGCCCACATGTTGGGTCACACCAGCGTTGTTGGGCAGCGTTGGGTGTGCCTAGCACAACCAAGCTCGCAAGCCCACTTATGGTTCAAGGTAGGCTAAACATGGCCTACCTTATGGGCTGGCATGCAGCATGCAAGGCACACTACATGCGGGTCAACCCGCGGACCCATGGGGGTCCACTTGCTGACTCATATAGGTATTGGAAAATTTTGCCCAATCCCACATTGGAAAATATGGGTGTAATTTTGCTCCCCCAAGCCTTTAAATAGGCACTCACATCCCTCCTTTCAACTTGCACCAAGGTCAAGCACAAATCCTAAGTCGAGATTCACAAAGATTAATCTTGGGTAATCGAGCAAGTTCTTTTTTGGGAGCCTAAATTTATTCGGGCACCTTTAGTTTATATTTTCGGGTGGAGCTTCTATAGTGGCCTAGCTAACACTAGAGGCTCCTTAGTTCTTCCCCTCAAGGAGGTTTTGGTTGGTGGGGTTTGTGTGGATACTCATAGAGGCTATCTTACACTTGGAGTCTTGTGTAAGGAGGTTCTGCTAAAGCACGTTTCAACTGGTAAGTTTTCTTTCTTTCTCTTTTAATTATTAGGTCTTTTTCTTTAAGCATTTTTAGACTTAATAATTATGCTTAGGTTGTTTTGCATGCTTAGTTTATTTTATGCGTAGGTTATAACTTAGAGTTATAGCATGCTTACGTTATAGCTTAGAGTTATAACTTGCTTAGGTTATAGCTTATAGTTATAACATGCTTAGTATAAAATATATGTTGTCGGATATAATTTAGAATTATGGTATGCCTAGTCCTTTGCATGCTAATATTTAGTTAAGACTTTATTTAATTTATATGCATCTAATAGGAGTTCCTGGGGACAGGGACAAAATTTTGAATTTCCGTCTTGCCTGTTATGCATGTTCAATTTGACTATTAGTTCCCAATAGTGGTACCCACAAGGTACCCTTAGGTCCCATGGAGAACGTTAGAAGACAGTTTCGTGAATATCTAGTTCATAATAGGGTATCCTTTCCTAAAATGCTAAATAATATAGCTAGTGCACATAAACAATCGTATTAAATAAATTAATATTGGAAGGTGACGGGAAAAGGTTGTCCGCTCACAATGGGGACTCTGCTGGGGAGTCATAAGGTTGGAAGTGGTTTCGCTCATCATATGCTACTTGTGTTGTGCTCATTCATATGACTTCCATATATAGGCCGCCTATGGCCAACCTTTTTATTCTTTTACATACCTTGAACCAGCCTTTTAAGGGTTACAAGTTTGTTTCCTTTCCAAACTTTAACCAGATGCTTTCCTCACAAACTTCAATGTTTGATGCCTTCAATGTATGTCCATATTGTCTTCTCTTGGACTTAGAAGCTCTGTGTTTTTGTTTTCTTCAAACCTGATCTGGATGATTTCTCTTATCATATATCTTCTTGGTCATTATTTCCCAATAGAAGAGTCCAAGGTGACCTTAAGAATTCCAGTTCATTTTTTAAGAGTCCTATGTGGCCGCAAAAATGTCAAAGTATCGAAGGGGCAAATCCAATCACACAACAATTTTTAAAGCTTCCCTAGGTATTTCTAAACTCTATTTTTTTTATCAATCTTCCATTTCTTTTGCTTAATTGAAGGGGAAAAAATAATTTTTGTCTCGACAAAATCAATTAAGCAATAAAAGCATAATTAATCTAAATTGCTAATGTGTCAAAACTTTCTTGAAAGGTTCGATGATGGTAACATCAGTAGAAAACCGACTCAAGAAATCTCAAATCTTCCTCGATAGGTCCGTTGATGGCAATCCTAGTAGGCAACCAACTCGAGAACTCCGTAGAGTCCTATTTCATCCTGACTCGATAGGTCTGTTGATGATGCGTCCCTAAACCGTCTGTATACTACTGACTTGAGAATCTAGAAATTCAGGTCAAACTTTCTATCCCTTGCTCTTTTGTAAGACTACACTTGGCCCGCCAAGTGGTAATCTCCCGAGGGTCAGCCCGTGAATATGGGCCTTTCGTTGTTCCTGCACAACAATGATGGAAATTCCTCTGACCTTTTATGGACCAGTGGTCCTATTTTTCTAGTTCGAGTCGCATTTGGAAAGTTACCTTTTTAAGATTTTGGACCTAAATCGACCCTAAAAGTCACCGAAAATATTAAAGATGTTAAAAAATGTCTCCACCCCCTTTTGACGACCAATCACTTTCCCGGTCTCATCAGCGGCGATGTCGACAGCTGTGGTGTTGTTAGTTATGATGTATGCCCTTAAGGCTATTAACGCGATATATCTTAATTATGCATTGGTCCAAACAATTTGTTTAATTAATAAAGACATTTAATCTTTTGTTTATATCGATCTATTCTTATATACTGTGACAGGTTAAAATATATTCATTGATATCTTTGTACAAAGGTGCTTGACATAATACATAGTATAAAGTGGGAGATATTATAGTGGGACTATGTGTAGTGAGACCTGCTTCACGTGCAAGTATAATTATGTCTAAACTATCCTTAGTCATAGTTTCATCAAGATAGGATATTGATAGAGCAGTAAGACTAGCATGTGGTCAACTCTCTTGAAAAGGGTCCAAGCAGTTAACCTCCTAAGACTGAAGGTGGTGCCTTCAGCTTAACACATGGATATATCTGAAAGATATATTGGAGACCGCAATAAGATTAACACTTGGTATATATATCAATGTGTTAGTGTTTATCTTCATATAGTAGCTTTGTGAATATCCTCATACTTGAGATATAGTTACCTTGTATGGTACTATTGCTATACTTTCGGTCATACATATTCACTCATTAATTTAGGGTGCCACGGGTGGCTACGGGTTTAGTGATGACAACACATTGGTAAGCTATATAGTTGGATAGAATCCATTGCTCTCGATGTATTAAGGAGTTTTTACCTGGCCGCTTGTTGAAGTGATGATTACTATAAACCTCTTATTAGAGTATGTGATTGATAGAAATAGTTTCTAGTCAAACACATTATATTAAAAAGAGATATACTTCAGTAACAGGCAAATAACTTGGATAGCTTAGATCAACATCGCTATTGGTAGTTTAACACTTTAATCAAACCCAACAAACTAGATGGTACTGATATTAAAGAATGAAAAGAGTTCATCGCATTGGACAACTATAGCATGAACCAGGATTAAGTCATAAGCACAAATGACGTTCTAAGTAATGGGGGATGGTGGACCCTTACTAGAGGCGTACTAAAATCATTTAGGGGAATTGAGTTCTATTGACGATCTAGAACCTCAAGCTAATAGTTCCTATAGAACTAAGATTGGTCAGACCTTAACAGCTCGATACTATGGGATCCTATAAGGTCACATACATTGAACTTTCATCGGACTGAGTAAAGGTTTAATGGACTTTATTTATTATGAAAATAATTAAAGGGATGGTTGAACTATTACCTGGTTAGACCAGAGATTTTATTTATTGACCAGTAACTAATTTTATTAGGGTCATAAATAAAATAAAGTGTTGATTAAAATGATTTAATGGTTAATCCATGAATTTATTTTTACAAGTAACTAATTTTATTAGGGTCATGAACAAATTAAAGTGTTGATTAAAATGATTACATCTTTTATGGTTAGGCCATAAATTTATTTGGACCAGTAACTATTTTTATTAGGGTCATAAATAAATTGAAGTGTTGACAAAAATGATTAAATCATTTTATGGTTAAGCCATGAATTTATTTTGACCGGTAACTAATTTTATTAGGGTCATAAAATAAATTGAAAGAAAGAAAGATTACATTTAATCTCAAATTAAATCTGCATTAAATTCGGGGAGCGTTTGCTTCCCGTATATAAAGTTAGGCCCTCTACTTCATTTCTTGCACCATATCTTTCTATGAGCTCTAACTTGAGATTCTAACACGTTTTCTCAATGTCAACTTAAAATATAAAATTAAGGAGTCCCTTTGGTTAATATTTCAGGTTGGTTTTGGAACGGTCTTGCAACTTGTTAGCAGGGGTTCATTCTGGCACGATGAGGAATTATGCCTATTTTGCTTAGTGATCAGACAAAAGAGCCAAAAGGGACCGAATTGTCATCTAAAATCTGAAATTCAAAAAATCCACATAATAGGGAAGCTTCGATTTAGAATTTTCTACTGAAAAATCAAAAAGTCAAAATTTGTAAACATAGGTAATCATCCCACCGGATAATTACCTATCTCTAGTAAAAAAATTAAATGTTATCGAGATCTAGCAAGGATTTACGGGGTTAAAGTAAGATTTTTTCAGATTTGTAATTAGCTTGCCGGCTAATTGCCACCTCTCTACAAATAGAGAACTTCGCCTTCCATTTTAAAATAGACGGAAATAGGTAAGAAAATCTGTTCCTCTCATTTTGTTTCTGAAGTCCCAAAAGCCCCGAAACTCTGTACAAACGCTCCCAAACTCTAGCTATATCACTATCATTCATTGTAAACTCATTTTTTGGTCTTTTTAGAACAAGATCTCATAGTGATCTTCGCATTTCTTATCAGAATAATCCAAGATTATAACCATCACTTGGGTTAAACCTATTTTGCAATCAAACCACACTCTCTAACAACTACGACCTGTACCGGCTCTTAAGTCATCCTGGACAGACGAAAAGGTCAAATGAGGGTAATTCGCTCTAAGCCCAACTTTAAAACTCATTTTTATTACTTTTATTATTGCACATTGCATTCCATCTTTCTTGTTAAGTGAGCCACGGGTGCCACTTAAACTACAATATGTGTAAATAAACTCACAGATACGGACAAACATCCAGAATGTGAGGACACTATATCTGAGTTTCCAGGCCAAAACCCAACTATTGCCGTTACTCTGCCGATGTTTGGGTAGCAAATATCAATTTATTATGCCGTTATAATGCTTGTTTTATTTCTTGAATTTATTTCTTAAATAATGCCATTGTAATGCAGAAATCACCACAAATCCCAAAATTCCAAAATTAACCTAAAAGATTGAATAGTATGAGTACCTATCATGTCTGAACTCAGAATCTCACTTTCTTTTCGGTATAAAATTCCCATTTTAGATCAGTATACCATAATTCTCGGTGGAGCTGAACCGGGTGGCGACTCTATGCTCTATTTTAAAATTTTCTTTTCTTAATAAAATGTGTAAATATTTTTCTCAAAATAATCACATTTTTGTCTTATAAAAAGTCACGTTTCTTGCACTCAATAAGATTACGATAAAAATAACAAAATAATTTCTCCCTTTAATAAAATCATGCCTTTTATTATAAAAGAGGCACATCCATATTAAATGCAACGCTGCAGTTTCCTCAAACTGCATTAAACCAAATGCGCCCCGCGGCCCGCACCCCGTATGCTAGCCCATTAAAGTTTCGCCCGCTCACATAGGTACTCAAAACTCTGCGATTCTTCCTCATTGGGAGGTTTCAGTTTTTGGGGTTCGTGTCGATACTCATAGAGGGTATCCTATACTTGGAAGCTTGTGTGAGAAGCTTCTTCTAAAGTACGCTTTAACTAGCAAGGCCTCTAATTCTCTTTTAATTATTTAGTCCTTTTATTAAGCATTTTAATGCTTAATAGTTATTATGCTTAGGTTATTTGGCATGCTTAGTTTATGTTATACCTTGACTATAAATTAGAGTTATAAAATGTTTAAGATAAAATATTTTTATGCTAGGATATAATTTAGAATTATGGTACGCCTGGCCTATGCATTCTAACTTAAGTAGAGAATCAATTTAGTTTAGGCTTCAATTAATTTATATGCAACTAATATGAGTTCTTAGGGACCACGGACAAAATTTTGAATTTCCACCGTGCCTGCTATGCATGTTCAAATTGACTATCATTCCCAACAGCAGTATCATGAGACTACCTATTCAGTGTATATTTAAGTTAAAAGAAAACTAAATTTTATTTTCTATATGAAATAATTTAAGGTTTATTAAATTGTTGGGAACAACAGATGAACATACAACTTGATTAAACGATTAGATATTTTTTCTTGTTGAGCCAGGAATTTATTTTGACAGGTAACTAATTTTATTACGGTCATAAATAAATTAAAGTGTTGATTAAATAGTTAGATATTTTTTCTTGTTGAGCCAAGAATTTATTGTGACTGGTAACTAATTTTATTACAGTCATAAATAAATTAAAGTGTTGATTAAAATGATTGAATGATTTTTTGGTTAAGCCAGGAATTTATATTGACCAACAACTAATTTTATTATGGTCATAAATAAATTAAAATAATTAAATTATTTTTTAGTTAAGCTAGTAATTTGTCTTGGATGGTAACTAATTTTATTAGGGTCATAAATAAATTAAAAGAAAGGAGGATTAAAAGAGAATTTTCCATGGACCTATGAATTTATTTATAGGATCCAAACAGGCAAAAGGGCCAGCCCAAAAGGGGGCTTGCCGCAAGCTAGGTTGGTCGCTTGGGTCGCAAGCTTACAAGGAGCTTGCCTAGCAAGTGGCATGGGCGGCAAGCCAAGCACAAGCTTGGCGACCAAGCTGAGGGGTAGGATGGGGTTTTTCCCCACCCAAGAAAATAATGAGGGGAGCTCACCCTCTCCCTAAAAAAGGAGCTCTCTTCCTCCGCATTTCAACACACCGTCTCTTCCTATGAGCTCTAACTTGAGATTCTAACGCGTTTTCTAAAGTTAACTTAGAAGAAGAACATGAAGGAGTCCCCTTAGTTAATATTTCTGGTGGGTTTTGGAATGGTCTAGCAGCTACTCAAAATTCTACCGTTCTTCCTTGAGGGAGGTTTCGGTTGGTGGAGTGTGTGTGGATACTCATACAGGCTATCCTAAACTTGGAGGCTTGCGTAAGAATGTTCTGTTAAAGCACTCTTCAACTAGTATGTCTTCTAATTCTCCTTTAATTATTAAGTCCTTTTCTTTATGCATTTTTACACTTAATAATTATTATGCTTAGGTTGTTTTGCATGCATAGTTTATTTTATGCTTAAACTATAACTTAGAGTTACAACATGCTTAGTATAAAATATATTTATGCTAGGATATAATTTAGAATTATGGTACGCCTAACCTATGCATGCTAACCTAAGTAGAGAATTTATTTTGTTACTATTTCAATTAATTTATATGCTACTAATAGGGGTTCCTAGGTAGAAGGGAAAAAATTTTGAATTTCTGCTATGCCTGTTATCTATGTTCAAAGTGACTGTTAGTTCCCAATAGTGGTATTAGAGCCTGCCTATTTAGTGCATAATTAAGTTAGAAGCGAACTGAATTTTATCTTCTATATGAAATGATTTAGACTTCATTAAATTGTTTGGAACAATAGTTGAACTAAGGCTTTCATTTCAAGGTTACATAATAGATATAGAAAATTTCGAATAAGCCTGCTCAACTTACTCAAAAACTATCAAAGACTCAATAAATAATATGAGTTATAGGGGTTGTAGATGCTTTCAATTTACATGAATTGAAAGAACGAAATTTATTAGTTCAAGAGGATCCATGGTCTTCAAGTTTGTGCCCGCGTTTGTTCTGGCAAGGATTAGACTTGGTGTCTACTTCTCATAGGGCACCTCTCCTACGTAGGAACCTATATCGGTGCAACTTGAATAGACCAAAGGGGGATTAAAAATTGATTGGTTTATTTTTAGAATATAAGATGGTGCATATATATGTTTCTATAACAAAGTAAAAATTAAATTATTGAATAAAAGCTTAATGGAAATGCAATATATATAAAAAATAAAGAATGCCAATAATTTTGCATATAATCTTAGTTGATGGTATAATTATAATAAAGGGCTTGAACCCACCTAAGGTTAGACCTTATAAATTAATTCAAAAATTCTCTGAATTAATATAAATTATTACAAATATGTCCATGTAATAAATCCTAGATTGGGTGAGACATCTAACACCAATAAAATCCCAAACTAAATATATTAAGGCAAGTTATAGTCTTCCTTACTCAAATTTATAATACGGTCTTTTTTGACCATAAAGTATTGCGCAAAGTGTTCCTTTCGTCTACATCGACTGTTTATAAAAATTGAGATAGGGTCTGGCTTTACAGGACTGGGGTAGTCTACCATAAAATTGGGGGCTATCCGCAAGACTGAGACATGTTCAAGGAGATGCTAATATAAGACCATATGTCCCTTGGAATTAAGGAACTTGAACAAATCAGCAATGGCATGCGATGCAAATGGAATTGGGTTTCAACTACAACTTACTAATATGGCTTGACTCATAAATTGCGGGTCATATTAGACTAGTTATAGATGCTTCCTACTTGGAAATTTAGCTAGGCTAGACTTCCCGAATTAAATAGAATGGGCTATTGTAAATTTTGAAAAATGGTAGGATAAATGTATTTGATTAAAAGTCCTAATATTAAATACATTTACTATATACTAAAGCCTAACATTATTTTTCTTTCTCACATCTTTGTTGAAATCTTTATTTAAATACAAATGTTTGCATTGATGATAAATTTTGATTGGCTCTAGCTTCAAGGGTTTGATTAGAAATGTGAGGATAGTCCTCAAAGGCTAGGGCTTGGCATGTACATTGTACAAGCCCCATCTAAACAACATGATGCAAGCAATTCTGCTTAAAACAGATATGCATGACATACATGATTGAAACTAGGATACAACACCTTGGAGGTTGTTAACATCCATGTTACCTTATATAAGTAGCTGGCCGAAGACAAGGATAAACATCAGGTCAAATTTTAGGATCCATGTTGCCCTAGCTACAAGGGAATCATAAAATCAAGGACTTGAAAGTCTATGTCTTTACATCTTAGAGAAAGGATTTTCGATGGTGGAAATTTTTAAAAAAAATATTTTGATAGAAATTGGTAGGACCAATTAGTCAGAAATTTAAATGGTTCATATCTCAAAGAAGTAAAGGGATAAATGGTGTCTAGTTTTGAAGCAGGATGGAGCATAGTGAAGAGAAAAGTAAAATGAATACTGAGAATTTTGTCTAGGAGATAAAATGATTGTTCTCAATTTGAAATATTAGAAACAAGATCTTTATTTCAATATGGAATATTGGAAATAAGATCAAAATGGCTAAAGTCTCATAGCATCAAAAGAGGAGGCCTTAAGCTTCCACTTCAAGATGTTTGATATTGAGATTTTCTACATCTCAAGGGAATTCTAAATTGGTATGGAATACCAAATTAGAATCATATATTTATACAAAGGTACATATATTGTTGAGAAGTAGAGGTTTGGCAGAAGGAGAGTTGTACCTATGGAAAATCATTAGGGCTTGCTAGCTACTGATGATGTAGGAACTTAAAATCTCCATCTGACTAAATTTGTGAAAGTAAAAAATTCAATTGTCATTATAAAATATTATTTCCTGCTTCTCAGCAGATGGAATTTTATTCCAATTTGATAAAAGATGTTATGAAAGTTATGAATGATATTAGAGTCTTATGGTGATTACGAACCTTGTTTAAAAGGAAAATGACCAAGTTACCCTATAAAGGAAAGGGAGAACGAGCAACGAGTACATTGGAATTTATACATATAGATGTATGTGGTCCAAAAAGTGTTGAAGCACTAGGACGATACTCCTACTTCATAACCTTTATAGATGATTATTCACGATATGGTTATCTGTACTTAATGAAGCACAAGTCTTAAAGTTTAGAGAAGTTAAAAATATTTTCAAGTGAAGTAAAGAAACAACTTGAGAAAAGTATTAGAGCACTTCGATTAGATCGAGGTGGAGAATACTTAAGTCAAGAGTTTCAAGATTAACTAAAGGAAAACCAGATAGTTCTCCAGTGGACCCCTCCTTATACACCCCAACACAATGGAGTGTCTGAAAGGAAGAATCAAACTTTATTAGATTTGGTTTGGTCCATGATGATACAAGTGGATCTCAGTAAATTCTTTTTGGGATATGCACTAATGAGCGCAGTTTATGTATTAAATAGAGTGCCCTCTAAGTTAGTCGATTTTACACCTTATGAAAGATGCTGTAATAAAAGGCCATCTCTAAGTCACCTACAAGTATGGGGCAGTCCTACCATGGTAAAGAAGGTAGCATTAAATAAGCTAGATGCTAAATCTAACAAGTGTCTATTCATTTGATAACAAAAGGAAACTATTGGATATATATTTTACCAACCCAAAACACAAAAGGTATTTGTGTAATTGAGTGCTCACTTTTTGAAAAAGTAACACTTACTTGCAAAAGTCAGTGGGAGAAATCTTGAACTGGAAGTTCAAGATGAAGAAATAGACAATCAGCTGATTGACCCTAATCTAGATACATAGGAAGGTGTGATCTAAGAACAACATGTCAAAACACAATCATTACGAAGATCATGTTGTGTTCATAAAGGTCCTAAAAGATATGTTTAATCATGATGGATGATAGGGAACTATATCTCATGGATGATAATGAACCAGGAACCTTTAATGAACTAATGAAAAGCTCAGATTCTAATAAATGGCTTAAACCCATGAAATCAAAAATGGGTTCCATGTATGAAAACCAAGTTTGGAATTTGGTTAATTCACGAGAAGAGGATAGACCCATCTAGTGTAATTGGGTCTTCAAGAGGAAGACCAACTTAGATGGTAATGTATTTACTTATAAGGAAAGGTTGGTTGCGAAAGGTTATAGTCAACGTGAAGGAATTGACTATGATGAAACTTTCTCACCCGTGGCCATGCTTAAATCCATCAAAATACTCCTCGCCATTACTGCTTATTATGATTATGAGATTTGGCATATAAATGTTAAAATAATATTCCTGAATGGGGATATGTACCAGGATGTGTATATGACACAACATGAGGGTTTTACCTCTTAGAATGGCTCGAATCTATGCAAACTGAGAGGTCCATTTCTGGACCTAAGCAAGCATTTAGGAGTTGGAATATAATGTTTAATCAGATAATTTGCGGATTGGATTTCTCTCCAAACATTATTGAGCCTTGTGTTTATAAGAAGGTTAGTGGGAGTGCAGTCATTTTATTAGTATTGTATGTTGATGACATTCTGCTAATAGGAAACGACATTTATCTACATTAAAGTATTAAAAAAATGGTGTCAAGAAAGTTCTCCATGAAAGAACTTGGAGAAGCAGCACTTATACTAGGTATAAAGATCTATAGAGATATATCCAAGAGGTTGTTAGGTCTTTCTCATACCACACATATAGGCAAGGTACTAAATAGGTTTAGTCTTGAGCATTCATAGAAAGGATATCTCTTAATGAAAAGGGGAGTAAACCTGTGTAAGACTGAGTGTCCGAAGATAACTCAGGAAAGAATACGCATGTAGGATATACCCTATACATCCGTAATATGATCTATAATGTATGCTATGATATGTACTAGGCCAAATGTCTCTCAAGCTCTAAGCTTTATGAGAAGATATCAATCAAATCTAGGTGAAAAGCATTAGATGGCTGTCAAGGCAATTCTTAACTACTTGAGAAAGACTAAAGATTAGTTCTTGATATATGGAGATGGTGACCTCAAAATTAGAGGTAAAACTAATGCGAGTTTCCAATCTGACAAGAATGACTTTAAATCTCAATCAAGTTTCATATATGTATTTAATGAAGGGGAAGTATGTTGGAAAAGTTCCAAGCAAAAAACTACTACTAATTCAACCACGGAGTCTGAGTACATTGCTACCTATAAAGTAGCAAAAGAAGCTGTCTGGTTAAAGGGATTTATTGTTAATCTTGGTGTTGTGCATGAGATTGTTAATGCAATTACTTTGTATTGTGATAACAATGGTGCTATGGCTCAGGCAGAGGAACAACGGTCTTGCTATTAAAACAGACATGTACTTAGAAAATATCATATAATTTGGGAGATGTTGATGCTAAGATGATAAGATTATAATATGACCACATTGATCAGAACCTCGTGGATGGTCTGACAAAGCCATTCACATAAGTCAAACACGATCAGCATATGAAAGCATATGAATTAACACATATGGCTAGTTGGCCTTAGTGCTAGTGGTAGTTTTTTAGATATGATGTATGCCCTTAAGGCAATTAGGGGAATGTATCTTAATTATGTATTGGTACGAATAATTTATTTAATTGATAAAGGCATTTATTCTTTTGTTTATATCTTTGAGTTCATATATATTGTAGCTAGTTTAAAAAAATTCATTGATATCTTTATACAAAAGTCATTGGCATAAACATAGCATGAACTGAGAGATATCATAGTGGGACCATGTTTAGTGAGGCCTACTTCATATGCAATTATGATTATATCTAAACTATCCCTAGTCATAGTTTCATCAAAAAGGATACAGTAAGAATAGCATGTTGTCAACTTTCTTGGAAGGGGTCTAAGCAATTAACCTCCTAAAGACTGAAGGTGGTGGCTTAAATTTGACACATGGATATATCTAGAAGATAAGACTATAGAAAGATAAACACTTGGTATATATATATATATATATATCAATGTGTTAGTGTTTATCTTCATGTAGTAGCTTTACAAATATCCTCATACTTGAGATGCTAGTTACCTTGTGTGGTACTATCACTATACTTTGGGTCATACTTATTCACTCATTAATTTGGGATGCCATGGGTGATTACAGGTATAGTGATGATATCTCATTGGTAAGCTATGTAATAAGAAAGAATCCTTCGCTCGAGATATATCAAGGAGTTGTACCTAGCCGCTTGTTGAAGTGATGATTACTATAAACCTCTGATCAGAGTATGTGATTGATAGAAATAGTTTCTAGTCAAAACACACTATGGTAAAAAGTAATATACTTCAGTAACAAGTAAATAACTAGGATTGCTTGGAGCAACCTCGCTATTGATGGGTTAACACTTTAATCAAACCCAATAAACTAGATGGTACTAGTATTAAAGAATGGAAGGATTTCATCGCATTAGACATCTAATTGCGTAAACCAGGATTAAGTCACAAGCACAAATGACGTTCTAAGTAATGGTGGATAGTGGACCCTTGCTAGAAGCATACTACAGTCGTTTAAGGTAATCGAGTTCTATTCACATTCTAGAACCTCAAGCTAATAGTTCCTATAGAACAAGGACTAGTCAAACCTTAACAGCTCAATACTTCAGGATCTTATAAGGTCACACACATAGAACTTTCATCGGACTGAGTAAAGAATTAAAAGACTTAGTCTATTTCGAGAATATTAAATGTGGACGGTTAAACTATTACCTGGTTAGACGAGAGAATTTGGTAACTAATTTTATTAGGGTTATAAATAAATGAAAGTGTTGATTAAATGATTAGATCATTTTTCTTGTTGAGACAGGAATTTATTTTGACTGATAACTTATTTTATTAGGGTCATAAATAAATTAAAGTGTTGATTAAAATGGTTAAATCATTTTCTGGTTAAGCCAGGAATTTATTTTGACTGGCAACTAATTTTATTAGGGTCATAAATAAATTAAAATGATTGAAATCTTTTTCGGTTAAGCTAGTAATTTATTTTTACCGGTAAGTGATTTTATTAACTCCGCCTGTGCATTTTTGCGCATTGCCGGTCCTAAGCCCGGGCAAAGGAGGAAGGTTGCGTGGTAGGTCGACAGCCAACGCGTAAAACGGCTATAACTTGTTTATAGTCATGTCATTCTTTCATTATGGATCTTCGACAATTAAAGTATAACGTTGGGACGTGCCCACTTAGGCACGCATTACTTTGGCACCCGGGTGTAGTGACAAGTGGACGAGGGGTTCCATCTTATCGCCGCCTGGATAAGATGGAGTATGAGCAAGGGTTCCCGTATCATGGACGAGTGTGGGTAAATAAGTTAGTCCCTCCACATCGACGCCCGGATGTGGTGTTAGATAGGAAAGGGTTCTCGCATCATGGACGGGTGCGAGTAAAAAAGCTAGTCCATCATGAGAAGATTAGGATAGGGAGTTGGAATATTGGGTCCCTTACAGGAAAGACTATGGAGTTAGTAGATACTATGAAGAGAAGAAAGGTGGAGATAGTTTGCTTGCAGGAAACTAGATGGACGGGAGATAAGGCGAGAAAAATAGGTAATACTGGTTATAAACTATGGTATTCTGAAGGAAATAAAGGTTTAAGCGGAGTTGGAATAATGGTAGCACCAAGTATAAAAGGATAATGTAGTGGAATTTAAGAGATTTAGAGACAGGATTATTATGTTAAGACTCGTTCTTGGAAAAGCTACCTTGAATGTAGTTAGTGTGTACGCGCCCCAAGTTGGATTAGATAGAAGTATAAAGGACAAGTTTTGGGAGGACATGGATGTAGTGACTCAACATGTACCAAATGAAAACGAGCTTGTCATTGGTGGAGATCTAAATGGACATGTGGGGAATAATAGGGAAGACTATGAGCGAGTGCATGGAGGCTTTGGGTACGGCACTAGGAAAGAGGAAGGCAATACAATTTTGGATTTTGCACTAGCTCGTGATTTGGTTATAGCCAACACTTGGTTCAAAAAGCGAGATTCTCACTTGATCACCTACAAGAGTGGGGGTAACTAAAGCCAAATAGAATTTCTGCTTACTAGAAGTAGAAATAAGGCTTTGTGCAAAGACTGTAAGGTTATTCCGGGAGAAGCGCTAACATCTCAACATAGGCTATTAGTCTTGGACATCAAGAAAATGGATATTTGGAGAAAGAGAAAAGAATATAGGGAACCCAAGCTTAGATGGTGGGCCCTTAAGGGTATCAAGATGTTGGAGTTTAAGAAATAGGTATTAGATGGAGGATTTAGAGATATGGAAATCGACATAAACTCAATATGGAAAGTAATGGGAGAACGTGTAAGGAAAGTAGCAGGTGAAGTGTTAGGGATTTCTAAGGGACAGGGATTTCTAAGGGATAGGGACCTCGCCCTCAGATGCATGGTGGTGGAGTGGGGAGGTCAAAATGTTATAAAGGAGAAGAGGTATTGGTATAATATGTTGCCAAAAGCAATTGATGGTGAGGCTTTTGAGAAATACAAGAGGGCTAAGAAAGAAGCTAAAAAGGCTGTTAGTCTAGCATGAGGTAAACACTTTGAAGGCTTGCACCAAAAGCTAGGAACATGTGAGGGAGAGAGAGACATATACAAGCTAGCTCGATTGAGGGATAAGAAGACAAAGGATTTTAATGGAGTCAAATGCATTCAAGATGAAACACAAAGAGTCTTGTTAGGAGATAGAGAGATCAAAGAGAGATGGAGAAACTACTTTGATCGGTTATTTAATGATGGAAAGGAAGATGACATTGCAGGAGTGAAGGTAAGAGGAGTTGAGAGAAACCTAAATTACACAAGAAGAATTACGCATAGTAAAGTGATGGAAGCTCTGAAAAGGATAAAGGTAGGGAAAGCAAGTGGGCCAGATAACATACCGATTGATGCTTGGAAATGCCTTGGAGATGAGGGAATAATTTGGTTAACCAAACTATTTAACTCTATATATAGGAAGAGGAAAATGCTGGACGAGTGGAGAAGAAGCACCCTTATACCTATATTTAAGAACAAAGGAGATATATAAGACTGCTCTAATTATCGAGGTATTAAACTGATGAGTCATACAATGAAACTTTGGGTGAGAGTGATCGAACACCGTCTTAGGATGATCGCTAAGGTTTCCGTAAACCAATTTAGTTTCATGCCTGGTAGGTCCATGACTAAAGCTATTTTTCTCCTGAGAAATCTAATGGAGATATATAGGGAGAAGAAGAAGGACATTCATGTGGTTTTCATTGACTTAGAAAAAGCATATGATAGAGTGCCAAGGAAAGTACTTTGGTGGGCATTGGAGAAAAAAGGTATTCACGTAAAGTACATAAACTTAATAAAGGACATGTATGAAGGGGCGGTAACAAGTGTTAAAACTGGACAAGGAGTGATAGAGGAGTTTCACATCATGATTGGATTGCATCAAGGATCATCTTTAAGCCCATTTTTATTTGCCCTAGTTATGGATGAGTTGACCACCAAAATACAAGACGACATTCCATGGTGTATGTTGTTTGCGGATGACATCGTATTGGTGATAAATCAAGGGAAGGGGTTAACAAGAAGCTAGAAATGTGGAGAAATGCGTTAGAGAGTAAAGGTTTTAAGTTAAGTAGAAGTAAGACGAAGTATTTGCACACGAAGTTCAGCTTACAGAAATGAGACGAAGGAGAAGTAAAACTAGGAGATACAATCGTACCAAAATGTAAACGATTTAGGTATTCAAGCTCTATCTTCCACGAGAAGGGGATGATTGATGATAATGTAACTCATAGAATTAATGTAGGATGGATGAAATGGAGAAGTGCTATCAGAGTCTTATATCACAAGAAGATACCTTTGAAAGTGAAAGGTAAATTCTGCAGAATGGTGGTTAGGCCAGCCATGACATATGGGAGTGAATGTTGGGCTATTAAGACACAACATATTCAAAGGATGAATGTGGCTAATGAGGATACTTAGATAGATGAGTGGGCATACAAGGATGGATCGAATTAGAAATGAGTGCATCCACCAAAAGACCGGTGTGGCACATATTGAGGATAAACTGAGAGAAGGATGACTAAGGTGGTATGGACATGTGCTACGTAGACCAATAGATGCTCCAGTTAGAAAATGTGAGAACTTTTGGACAGAGAGTAAGGGTAGAGGGAGAGGTAGACCTAAGATTACTTGGAGGGAAACTATTTCTAAGGATATGCGTTTACTCGGTATGGACGAAAATTTTGCTTTTGATAGAGCTTTATGGGATTTAAGGCTTGGTTGGTTGGTAAGTGATTTTATTAGGGTTATAAATAAATTAAAAGAAAGGAGGATTAAAAGGGAATTTTGCCATGGACCTATGAATTTATTTATAGGATCCAAACATGTAAAAGGGTCAGTCCAAAAGGGGCTTGCCGCAAGCTGGGCTTGCGGAATGGGCCGTAAGGCCATAAGGAGCTTGCCTTGCAAGTAGCTTGGGTGGCAAGCCAAGCATAAGCTTGTCACCCAAGCTAAGGGGTATGATGGGGTTTTTCCCCATCCAAGAATTTAATAAGGGGAGCTCCCCCTCTCCCTATAAAAGGAGTTATCCTCCTCCTCATTTCAACACATCATCCCTTCCTATGAGCTCTGACTTGAGATTCTGATGCATTTTCTTAAGTCAACTTAGAAGAATAAAATAAAGGAGTCTCTTTAGGTAATATACAGGGTGGGTTTTGGTGTGGTCTACAAGCTACTCAAAACTCTGCGGTTCTTCCTCAAGGGAGGTCTTGTTTGGTGGGGTTCGTGTGGATGCTCATAGGGGCTATCCTACACTTGGAGCCTTATGTAAGAAGGTTCTGCTAAAGCACGCTTTAACTGGTAAGTGTTCTAATTCTCCTTTAATTATTCAGTCCATTTCTTTACTCCTTTTTATACTTAATAATTATTATGCTTAGGTTGTTTTGCATGCTTAGTTTATTTTATGCTTAAACTATAACTTAGAGTTATAACATGCTTAGTATAAAATATATTTATATTATGATATAATTTAGAATTATGATACACCTAACCTATGCATGCTAACCTAAATAGAGAATTTATTTAGTTAAGGATTTAATTAATTTATCTGCTACTAATTGGAGTTCCTAGGGACAAGGGACAAAATTTTGAACTTCCGCGATGTCTTTTATGCATGTTCAAAGTGACTATCTGATTTGCATCAAGACCATAAAAAATAAATCCCTACATGAAACAAACTAGTAGTCAGTAGCAAGTAGGGGTTGAATCAACAAGGAACGGTATTTGATAATGTTATTCTTAGAAGATAACACACAGAGTGACCTAGAAGAACTCTCTATGGAAATTTGTAGATTAGAACTAAATAAAGTAGGTAATAAAACAATGGGAAACAATGACTCAACCAAAGTAGACTAGGACTAAACATCATGGTGGTCATCGGACAAGGAATTTATTGTACTAGGACCTAGATTTAGTTATACTAGCACTCATGCACTATACTATACTAGCAACTCTTCCTTATAGTGTATAGAGAACAGACTTCACGCCATGACCTCCTTCTTACTTATCGTGACCTTTAACTTCGCGCTCAAGGGCTCGTCGACAAGTAGCAATAAAAATTAGAAAAGCCTAAATCCTTATCGACAGGTAGTGAAGCACTCCCAACATGCATAAGATTACCTTTCTCCAGTCTTAATAAACTATTTTCACTTTATTCCTTTTCAGGCACAATTCGGATGCAAGAATTAGAATTAACAATAATCACAAAGACTTATCAAATGGTTGATCAGGCCAAACAGTGAGATTAGGTGATATCCTTATAATAAAACCCTTAAAGTACTTGTGAACTTTTGTATTCAATTGCGGTCCACACACCATTGAAACTCATCCTTGACCCTTTCTTGGTCAAGCCTTAAAGAATTTTGCTAAACATGACTGAATTTAAATGTGCCGAAATGTAAAGAGACTTAAAGAAAAGCATGCCAAGAATATAAAGACTGAAATTGAAATTGCTTATTAAATCGAATCACAAATCAAAAACTCAAAAATCCAAAGTACTTGAAAGTAAAGAAACTAAGAAATGAAACTAGACTAGAGGGACTGTGGAATTTACATGGTAGATGAAAGATTGAATGTCCCTTTGAAATGCGCCGACCTTGGTATTTATAGTTGAATGCCTCTCCTCTTACTTCTTCTTTAGTGGAAAAATAGGACTCTTAGCATGATTCATTTCCTTTTCATCTCAATCTTCAAATGGCAGTAAAATCCCTGTCTTCATAGCATTAGGAAAGATATTTAAGCTTCCTTCTTGAATTGGACTCTTCCTAAATAGGATTTTCCTAAATTAGGCAACTTCAAGATCTGGGGCTTTACATGCCTCGGCATTGATGTCATATTGGTCATTCTAAAGAGTTCTTGAGTCACCGGGACCAGCTATCAATCCTGTTGTGTGCATAAGGACCTCAGTGAAAGGCTCTTTTCATCCAAATATTCCTTGTTTTCTACAAATCACCTTGAAAACTTGAAAAGACAGAAAAGGAAGTAATAGCGGCCAAGAAGACTAAAAACATGGTCTCAATGATATGGATATGATTATAAAAACATGTTGGTAATACAACCTATCAAATCTCCCCATAGTTATTCCATGCTTGCCCTCCAGTACGCATTAAAGATTAGGAAGAAGAGAAATTTAAACTGCGCAACTAACCTTAAATAAGTTTATAGAGACCGTATTCTTTCACTGAGACTTATATCAAGGCTCTACATTGATTATTGAGTATTCCAATATAAGATATCATCAAAAAGAATTTGTTCAACTTTGCCCGAGAGTATTTACCAAATTAAAACACGAGTACACAAAAATATTCTAATTCTTCATAATTACACTAATTTAAATTTTAGCGCATCCTGATGATCATGAGATGACTCCTTCTAAACCTTTCATTTATTTGAGGCATATTTTTACTTGGTGGGGTCCCTAAGTTGCATCTAGCTATTATTTGGGTTTTGCTTTGCAATTTTAAGAACTTTGCTAGCTTTGCTAGGCCCTTTTCAGATTTGCTAACCTATTTTGTCTCATTTGTACTTTGCCATTTTACTTGGGGCTGGTTGCATTTTCCAACCATCAATTCTTCCCAATCTATCTCTCCTTAGGAAAGAGTCTGGTCTCGGTTTTTAGTCATAGGTAGCTCTTTCTTCTATCTCTCCTTATGAAAGAGTCTTCAATTGGTTTTTAGCCATGGATAGCTCTTTCTTCTATCGACCCTATGAAAGAGATATACAAGGTTGTGAGCTAAGTAAGTCTCGTTTTGACTGATTGCGGTACTTAGAGAAAAAAATAACCACCAAGATTCGTACCAGGATTGTAAGGTCTAAATGGAGGATCTCATGATACACAGGGACTAACTAAAATCAAATCAAGTCCAGATTAAAGCATTTTAAAATAATAAAATTATGTTACACTAATTTGTACTCTTTAGGACTAAGAATTTTGCAAAGTGATTATCAAAAATCTTAGATTGGAATACCAATATTCAACTCAGGTCCTGATGATAAGTTTCAGCTAATCGAAGTAGTCATGTTAGTTATTTAATTGGTTATTTACACAGTATTTCTTATCTTGATTATCATCACTTCTCAATAACAGGTTAGAGGGATGAAAATATAAAGCATGAGTCCTTATGAAACTTTTTCTTATAGGAAAGATAAATATACTAAAAAAACCAAGAAAAAGACAAAGCAGAAGAAGCAAAAAGATAAATCCCCTTACCACACTTAAACTATGCATTGCCCGCAAGGAAAAGGACAGAACAAAAAGAGATGGAAGAGAGGGAAAAAGGAACATTACTATCCTAGTGGAGGAGGAGGGAGGGAAAAAGGAACACTACTATCCTAGTGGAGGAGTTGCTGAATAAACAGGTGAACATTGAGCTCTAAGGCGTCACAACGGGTCCAGAGGTCATGATTTTCACCACTAAGCTCAAAGAGGTTCTTGAGAAGGTCCTTGTACTGATTCTCTAGACTAGTGAATTTGTAGAGGAGCTTAGTATAAGTGGCATAAGGAGTAGAGTCATCATGAGCAAGCTGGTCTGGTTGAGGGTCCTCAGGAGCAGGTAGAGAACAATTTTCTTTAAGAGGTCCAGGGGGACACATAACCATGATCCCATTGATCATTTCAGTAAGCAGAATTTTCCAAGAGTCTCTGGGTCTAGGAGCTGAGTTTCGGTGGTCTTGGTGTACTGGATAGGCTCAATATGCTCCATGCCATATGCATGTATTAAGATCACGACGCATAGGATTGGGGGACTCTTGGGGTGAGTGAGGCTGTATTAAAACTACTAGGCCAGCCAGGCCCCCAGGTGGAGCTTCTTGTTGTTTTTCATGCACCTCAGGAATGTGCACTTCCTTTTCATTTATGGTCTCGGATCTTCTTTCACGACTAGAAAATTTATATGCAAAGATTTTGTGGGCATAACTGTTGTGGGGCCTATAGATGTAGAAGTCTTGAGAGTCACCGGACTTCCAAGTGGTGACTCTAGTATCATTATTATAGATGTAGAAATAGGTCTTGGCGATGTTTAAATCAGAGGGAAGAGCATCACACATGTCATCAGAGGGGTCAGTCACCACTAAAGCCTTATTGAAGTCATTGAGACTCCAAGTCATAGTCTTCTCATGTTGATGGAACTTGATCACCTTTTTAGTCCTGCTTGAATATAAAGTAGCATAAAATTCCCAGACAAACTCTTGGTAGGAGGGGAAATAGATAAAGAGAAGGGAAAACCATTAGATCGCGGTGAAGTCATCAATGATAACTCGATTAATGCCGAGAGTAGTCATGGTCTCTTTCTAGGCTGATTTGTAGGGATTTAAAGACTGACCCTTGAAATGAGCATAGGCTATACGTGGAATGGGATGATCAAAAGAGCAGTGGATCTTTCTTTTTGCACTGGGAGCAAGGGTCTTCTCTTCCTTGGCCATTTTGGCCTTCTTCAAACTTTGGCCGCTTTTGGCGGTGCTCCTAGTGAGCATCATTCCCTTGGTAGGGAGAACAGGAGGTGTGTTGTCACTCCCCTTGCTGAAGTCAATGTTGATGAGGTCACTTTGTGTCTTAACCTCTCTTTGGGGTCTCTTTTCCTTTTTCACCGGAGTCTCACCAGACTCCTTGTGATCACGAGCAGCAGGAAATACGATGGAGATTTTTTCAACAGCGATGGGTGTCTCACCTAGGGTAGTAGTGGTGCTTAAAGAGGTGGTAGGAGTGGGAACTCTATGGCTTGGTGTGATCAAATGATCTTTTCCATGCGGAACCACGTGACATGTGAGTACGCAGGATAACGAGAGCTGTGAAGCGTGCTATAAGGTATTGATCCTCATTTTAGTGTGATGAAAAGATAGAATAATAAAAGTGAAGTTGATATTGAATCTTAGTCCAATTTAGATGTTAATAGATACAAGACCTAAAATCCTGCATTTTAATACAAAGTCATCACCTGGTTTAGCGCTATCAGGAATTTGGGTACGATATTCCCACTGGGCGGTTGGACCATACCTTAAAATAGAGATTCCAAGTTTGGATGATGTTTCTTATTTTTCATTTCTTAAATCAAGACAATCAAATTTTAATAAGTGCGACTTTATTTCTTATGCGATTTAAATCCAATTAGTGTTTAGAGTTTTCGGTTTATACAGTCATACATCACACAAAAAAGTAATAAATGAAGAAAATAATTAAATCATTACATGGCTTTAGAAATACCTATACATTTTTCTAATACAAGAAAGTAAATAAAGTGGATAAATAAATAAAAGGGTGAAACTGAGTCTTAACCAAGCTTACCAACACAAACTCGGCTTCAAACGAGATAAAATATCCAAAAATGCAAATAAACGAGGCACAAATAATAATTGCAAAAAGAAACGATGTAACATCCACAAGAAATAATTAAAAAGGATATTAAGGTGACAAAAATGATTTTAGGCCAAGTTAGATGTTTTAATCGATTATATTAGCCAAATAAATCATTAAACATGTTAAAACACACAAATAATGTTGATTCTATGGATTTGGGATAGAAAACACCCAAAAAACCCAAAAAATAATGGGACCTCGATAGGGGTAGAGTTCACCGCTATAGCTATAGCCTTTACCGCTATGAAGTGGCTAAGGCTATAGGGGTATTGGTGAAGGCTATCCCTAGAGAGGTCGGGCTATTTACTAATGATTTCACAAGAACACCACAGAAACAAAAGCAAAAACACCAAGAACAGCAGCAAAACTCAGTAAAAAGGATTAACTGAATAAGGGAACTCAGTTTTGGTACCTCTAGGCCATGAATCTATCTTTGGAGACTCAAACCAACCCTAGGAGAAATTTCTTCGATGACTTTGTGCTGAAAATCGATGGAAATAGTGACTAAATCAGTGACAAATTAGTGACGGAATTTTAGGTGGTATTTGAGAAAAAGTCTCTAGAACCTTATCTAATTCATTTTCACCTCTGATTCTAATTGATTTTAGTAATTAAGCTATGAGATTAATCCTAAGAACAATTAATAATCGAGATTAGAAGGAATTAAACCTGGATTCTATGCTTTTCTTAAGCTTTCTCTTTGTAGTTCTTAACTTCTATCCAAATCTGATTATTTATTCCAATATTTGGAAAAAAAAGTCTTCAAATCTCTCTCTTAAATGGGTTTAAATAATCCCACGCTAATAAATACTCCAACCTTGGTGAATTTTCGGTGGAAAATATGTGGTCCAATGAGAGGAGAGAGAGGCAACGAAGTTGCACGACCTGAAGTAGACCATACCATGGTGGCCACTACCGCTATGGCTATCACCATAATAATAGCGGTGGCGATGGCTACCATGATAGAGGGGACACTATCATGGTAGCTGGGATGGTCAAAATGTGGGTGACCATGCCGCGCCACAGAGGTCGTGATAGCGGTGATGGTCGCCCCCACCATAAGTGGTGTTGACGGTCACAAAGGAGGCGGTGGTTGCTATAAAGACGACGGCCACCATAGCTATTAGAGCATCCATTGTCACCGGCGGCAGCGATGGTGGCAAAGGGGGGAACCATGGAAAAAGGCAGGAAAAATGAAAAGGATGCATATTTAAAACATTTATTGCAATAAAAGGCATTTAAATCAGGTTTAGGCTCATTTCAATCTGAAAGTCATCAAAGGGAGTGTCTCCAAACATGGTTCGAATCCAGACAAAGATAAATTGCTATAACCATACGAGGTTGGAGAAAAAAATCTTCATCGTTCCAAGGCACCTGAAAAGCCTGTGCTCATAGGCTGCCCCTCGGGTGATTACCACTTGGCGTGCCAAATGTATCTCATAAAAGAGCAAGGGTTAGAAATTTATACTTGAGCTGTGGATTCCTAAGTTGGTTGTCTACTGGGATTGCCGTAGATAGATCTTTCAAGAGGAACAAAACAGAGATAAAGGGAATCCTTGAATTGGTTGTCTATGAACAGTACGGGGATGCGTCATCAACGGACCAGTCGAGAATAAAATGTCCTTTGAATCGGTTGTCTACGGATGGAATAGGGAAGCATCATCAACAGACCACTTAAAGTCAAAAAGTCAAAAATTCTGCATTAGTTATTTTCTGGTGGTTTAGGAATGCACCATCAACAGACTTATCAGGAACGAATTTCTCTGAGTTATGAAATTATGAATCAGTTGCTTTTTGGGTTAGCCATCGATAAACGTATCAAGAATAAAATTGGGGAAGTTAGTATATGTCAAATATGTCCACTTTTTATTGCTTAATTGATTTTGTCAAGATAAAAAATTTTGCCCCTTCAATAAACAATAAAAAGGTGGAATATAAAGAAACTGAGTTTAGAAAGATCGGTGGGACTCGCCCCTTGCATTGGAGGGCATATTCTAAAGTAAAAAAAGGAATATTCCTTTTGTTTTGAACTAAATCACTTCTTTCCTTACCTTTCTTTCTTGTTCATATCCTTTCCCTTGTTTCCATCTTTTTCTCCATTTCCATTCAAAGACAATCAAACCAAACTTCGTTTGATTTATTGCTCAAAGATGATTAAGAAAGGGACCCGGGGGGTCGACCACAGCTCTTTCACCATGACAGATCATGGTTTGCAAGCTCTTTTGGTGTCTCAAGTGTATGGACTTCATCGAGAAGACAAATATTTAGGGTATACTCTTTACTCTCAACCCTAGATGTTCACTGATTTGTAGGGACATGCTCCCTTTCTCCAGGTAAATCATAAAAATCCGATCAAAAATTTGAATTTTGCACTTTATGCCCATGACCTAATTTTGAGTCTTTAGGAATTTAGGCTGGATTTTTGGTAAAATTTGTGGATGGATAGGGTTTGGGATGTGGTTAGAATTGTTTAGGAACTAATTTGGGTGAATTTGGGCTAGATTTAGGAACCAAAATTCGGATTTTTCAGGAAAGAGGACGAACAGAACTTTAGGGGCCATCACCGCTGCCACCACTATAAATGCAGTGGGGACCGCCATAGCTTTAGCGGTGTCGCTGTAACAGTAATGATGCCTGCTATCACGATGGCGGCGGCGGTGGCACCGTCATCGGCAAGCTAAAAAAAAGCGTGAAAGACGCTGCCTTGTTCAACTTTTTGCATTGAATCTAATTTTACTGTCGCAATTCAGTTTTGAGCCGATCTAATGGCTAAAAATTGGCTTTCTTTGCTTGATTTGAGTACTTAGCTTCCAATTTTTCTCTTTTGTTACTAATTTATGACGTTTAACATTATTGCAAACCCAACATTTGTAGACCATGGGTTACATGAGATATTGTGCTAGATGGTGGGTGAAGATGAAAACGAGAGCATGATCGAGTCTAGATTTCTCTCTTATTGAGGTGATTACTACTATCAAACTAGTACCGCTAATAGAGGCTTTGCCGACATGGCACAAGCTAATGAGCTAGATAGTCATGGCATTCTTAATCGAGTGGTAGAGTGAGACCACCCATACTTTTCATTTAGTAGTCGGGGAGATGACTATTGCCCCTTCGGATATCGCGACGATGATAGGCTTCCGGTGGGAGGGTTGAGTGATCCACTTTGACTTGTATCTCAACCGATTCCATGACCAGTTGGCCTCTTGAGCTCGGATAGTGGCACTTCTCAGGGTTCTTCCTCCGCGGAAGGAAAAGTTCAAGTATACTGCCATCGAGGATTATTGGACCTAGGAGACCCACATTAGCGGATATAGGTTGACTCAGTATCTCCGGTCCTTTGTCATTACACTTCTTACTACCCTATCTTTTCCTTCTTCCTTGAGCGCGGTCACTACAGGATCACTTAGTGTTCTGGAGGATATGACCATTTTTCAAGCGTGGAATTGGCCTCGGGCTATACTTGGTCAGATGTATTATGCTCTTGATTGTTCGGCTCTCGGGTACATTGGCGAGTTCTAGACTGGGCCTCTCTTGATTCAGGTGAGTAATCCTACCTAAAAGAAATCTTGAATTAATTATGACTGATGATGTATTGACTTTATCATTCTTTTCGTAGGTGTGGGCATATGCACATAGGCCCCACCCGGGTTAGAGGGCCAGCCCTTGGATGATTCTCACTACATAGCCTGGTGGATGGTAGGATGGGTGGACAAGGACACCCGTAGGCACACTTGGTGTAGGGAGTTCCCGAGGAAGCTTTGCCGATATTGGGTAATAGAATCTTTTCTTGTACATTTGTATTAAACCATTAGTTTGAAAATGTATGGACAATAGGAGAAATTCTTACGGCGATTTTTCATTATTTTTTAGCTTATTACAGAGCTGTGGAGAGGACTACCATATTAATACTACATCAAGGAGATCTAAAGGGGGTAGATGGTCGATGATGAATGGACGACTGTAGTTTTATACTCGAGTGCCCCTAGAGTCAGGAGTGGTACTTTGCAGAGTGAATTTGGAGTTATAGGACTAGCATTACCCTTCGGAGGAGAGTTTCGCCCGACATGCCAGTGGTTACCTTATGGCCTCACCTTATGCCTGTGAGAGACCAGGCGCAATATATGGACAATGACCAGATGAGAGTGCCATCGGTAGGACGAGATTATGCCGCCCATTTGGATCGCCTTATCCCTGTTTGCCGGAGATTAACCCCATCTGACAAGCCCGAGAATTTCAGAGATGATGGTATGGTGATTGAGGGCAGCGGCAGGTATGGTGGTGATGACGATAATAATGATGAGCCCCCTTAGTTGGAGAGGGTGGTGGCACAGCTATGGATTAGGATGGCATGCCTTTTGATGCTGAGGACTTGGCCGGCCCCAGAGTTTTCTAACCTCGACAGAAGAAGGTAACAACTCGACTACCAAAGATTGATTCTAGTTTCTGGTTACAACCATTATTGCCTTATTGATTCAATTGACACGCTTTTTCCTTTTCTTTTAAGCTACCCATAAGAAGAGGAGAGGAGCTAGTGGTGCTAGTTGCAGTGAGCCAAGGGATACATCACAGGGATCGCAGTTTGGGCCCGTGACTGTTCCCACCAAGATTCCACATAGTCGGGGGATTCCACCTCATAGATTCATCTAGGAAGTCATGGGGAATTCCATGGATCAATAGCTTCGAGTTCTGAGTCGACTAGGGGTGCATGAGGTTAAGCGCATTGAGGATACTACCGTGCCCATCTTTTTTGCTCCTTACAATACCACACATGTACGTATCTTTCTAATTGTGACCGATCATATTCTGATCGGCCTGATACTACTTTTGATATGCATGTGCTTATTTCCAAGGCTGAGCATATAGCTGAAGGATATTTTTCGATGAGAGATATGGTTTTAGCACAGGGTAATTGCTTTATTTCACATTTCCTGCAAAAAGGGAAAGATGACAACATATATACATATTGTGAATGTATGCATGATGCATTATTTGTTGGGCTGATCATATTTTTATGTCCATTGGCACATGTAGGCCTTCATTAACTAGCAGGACCAAGCCCGGATGAGCGAGGAAGGTCGGGCACTTGTTGATAGGGGGATATCAGATTATCAAAACTAGATGGAGTTTGAGAGAGCTTAGTATGTAGACGAGAGAGCTGCATACACCTGAGAGGTGGCGAAACTCAATGATTAGGCTTAGAGAATGCAAATTTAGAGAGATAATTTTGAGGCCCAACTCAGGGAGCATGGTTGAGGCTGAGGCGCGGACGTTAGAGGTGATGATAAGGGGTTTATGGCTGACATGAGGGGATTCGTATCTTTAAGTCCTTCCCACGTCTTAACGATGACAAGGAAGCTACTCCTCAAGAGGTTTTTAGTTCTCCCTAAGCTAGCGTTCGAGGAGACATCATCTCATACCCTCGTAGCAGATGCCACTGGGGGAGATGAGAGTGAGGATAATGACGGGATGTGGTACATTCGATCCAATTATGAGGATGAGGACTGATAGTTGCCGCAACTACTTCACCTAACTAATATACTTTCTACACTTGTTTGCTAACTTTTAGAAATCTTGATGACTTGATACCTTGCATATTTTATTTTGGCATGACTGATGTGATTCCTTGCTTGATTGCGTGATTGATTGTTTTGTTTGCTTGCTAGATGGATGCTAGGTGCGGTAGATGCTTGACTAGGAACAAACTGCTTAACCTTTACAACCATCCAAATTAATAATAGTGTGATCTTATATGTCAGACAATTAGAAGATAGAGACCACTAATGGCAACACACAATGTTCGATTGATGCATTTCTTGAGCACTTTAGAGATCTTCAATTAGGATAGGCTGGAAGTTTTCGGACCCGCGGGGCTCCGGTACATTGCTAGCAGGCCAATGAACGTGGCACTCCTTCATGCGACATTCTTCTACTGGGACTCGATGGATCATGTGTTTTGCTTCATAGATTTTGAGCTATGTCTGATTGTGGAGAAGTTCCATGCTATTCTCGGAGTGACTTACTCTCGCAGGATGCGATTTGCTATGCCAGAGGGGCAATTTGGGGTAGAGGATCGATTGATCGGGTTATGGAACCTGGATCCCCTACTTAATTTCATTCACAGATTCCTGGATCACCGGGGTTTGATCTTAGCAGGGTGCTTGAATGGTGCATACCTACCCCCGAATCACATATTTCTTATCTTTTCATGTTAGCTTTATTGCTGATGGTCGAGTTCATCTGTGAAGTTAGCACTATTGCTCCATTTTGGCTTACTTCAATCATTGGACCTGCTTCAGAGGGTATTTCTCCATTATTCATAGGGTTAGCTGAGACCCTACTTTATGTGGATAGGGCAACCAGTGATCCAGATATCATCGGGGGTCACATCTCTATAGTACATGTATTCCTCTAACTGAACCCCGAATCAGTAATTAAACCCGAATTTGAATATGAATCCGACTCTAAATCTAAATCTGAAACTGAAACAGAATCTGAGACTGAAATTGAAACTAAATCTAAAACTAAATTTGAAACTAAAACTGAGTCTAAATCTAAATATAAGACTAACACTGAATCTGAAACTTAAACTGAATCTAAATCTGATCCTGAATCTAAAACTGCAAACTAAATCCGAATCTAATGTTTAATCTGAAACTGAAATTGAATTCAAATCCGAAACTAAAACTAAACCTGAATGTGAAACTGAAAATGAATCTGAAACTAAAACTAAAATGGGATCTAAATCTGAATCAAAATCTGAATCTAAAACTGAATCCGAATCTGAAACTGAAGGTGAATCTGAATCTGAGATTGAAACTAAAACTAAATCTGAGACTAAAACTGAAATTGAATCCGAAATTGAAATTGAGTATGAATCTTAATCCAAATCTAAGACCAAAACTAAATCTGAATCTGAAACTAAAATAGAATCCTAATCTGAAATTGAAACTGAATCTAAATCTGAGACTGAAACTAAAACTGAATCTAAGACTAAAACTTAAACTAAATCTGAATCAGATGCATAATTTGATGTGGAGGTTTTTCTCTTGGAGAAGCAAGCCTTGATTCATGATCTTCGGGGTAATCCGAGAAGGTATCGGCCTAGGAATTACCTTGGGAGGACTCGTGTCTTTTCTAATCGTGACACCCTAACATTTGATGCTTGGACGAAGATCATAGAGGGATGAGCAGATACGGACATTCACTGGGTCTGCCACTGGTGGAGGATCATCGATGTTTAATGGATAATGGCGGCGGCAAAGTCCAGCTTGTAGGATTGTGGTAGTTTACGCATTACTCACCTTATCACTTGTGCCGACAGTGGGGTGGATGACAAAGACTCCCACTTCATTAGGATGACTTCACACCTGGGCCATTCTGGGCCATTCGTCTTGATAATGCTAGAAAGGTTTGGGCATGCTTAGTAAGATACGACACTCTGGATTATGACCGATTGGGTGCTATAACTACTGATGGATTCTACTGAGGATGGCTTCCCCACGTTTGGGGGGAGTGGAACTGACTAAAGCGCCGGCATTTATGGTTCGAGTGGAGGGATAAGTAGGAGGGACTCAAGCCTTATCCTTTTACATCAGAGGAGAGGATGGCCCGAGCTTATGATTTTGACTACGATGTTGATGATGATGATGATGACGATGATATGGGTGAAGGCCCGTTAGAGTGATCAATGATGATCATTATCTTTATTCATCTTTACGTTTTCATAGACCCGAACATTGTGTTGGGCTCATCAGACTTTTATTTATCTTTTGCTTTTATGTCCTAACTTTTGCTTGGACCGCCCTTTTTAGGTTTTCAATCTAGTGGACATTCCGGCTTTTGCATAGACCTAGATGTTTTCAGCCTATCAAAATTTATGCCTCTTTGTCATTATATATTTAATGGCATCCCAAATTCAACTTATCTGTAACATTTCGCCTCTACGGCCTAATATATTCATTTGCACACAAACATAAGAGCTCTGTAAAAGTGACATTTCCATTAATTAAATTCAGCTTGAGTACATAATGTTAATAACCATTTTTACTCACTCAAACTCTAATGCTGACTAGCCTATGAAGGTTTTCTAGTCAACAAACTCTCACAGCTCACTTTTACCCTAATTTTTGCCTGGATAGTCCTTTTCAAATTTTCAGTCTAGCAGGCTATTCTTACTCCCTAACTTTTTCCTGAATGGTTTGTAGAATACCAAACAGCGGGATACACCCTAATTTTTTCCCGAGTAGTAGACGATCACTCATTGGGTGATTTATTTTACATTTTTTTGCGCCACTTTTCTTGATTTGATACTTTTGATTTAGATATGATAATGTTTCAACCGATCCTGATTGATGGGGTTGATGAACTCATTACCATCCATATCCATGATTTTCATTCCGCCTTTACCAAGAACTTTCTTATTGACATAAGGTCCTTCACAATTTGGCCAAAACATCCATCTTGGATTAGTGTTTGTAGGCTTTACTTGCATTAAAACCAAGTCACTGGCTTTTAACGGATATCTGCGATGCTTGACTTAGCTATTATAAGCTCTTATCATGTTTTGCTAATACGTTTGGAGGCTATCTAAGGCTTTTAAGCACTACTTGTCTATGGTATTCAATTTTTCGAACCTTGCTCTTGCCCACTAGGTCTCTTCTAGTTTGGACTCGGGTGCCACCCCATAGAGACTTCATCTCAATCTAAACTGGCAGGACTGCTTCCATGCAACAAACCAAAGAGAAAAGGGTCTGACTTGTGGGAGTTTTGATGCTTCTTCTATACCACCCAAAGTACGAATGGTAGCTTATCCGCCCAATCATGGTAACCAGTGATGGTCTTGGATAACATTATCTTAATAGACTTGTTAGTTGCTTTTACTGCACATTTGGCTTGAGGACTGGAGGGCGAAGATCTATAATGCTCAATACCATATTTCTCATTCAAATCTATGGTTGCGCTTGGAACTAAACCCCGCTATCTGACACGATATGATGAGGCAGACCATACAAAGTTAAGATGTGCTTTTCTATGAACTTGGCCATTTTCTTGGTGGTAGTACTGGCGAATGATTTGGCTTCCACCCATTTTGAGAAATAATCCACCGCCACAATGATGAAGTGGTGACTGTTACTGATTATATCTATCCCCCACGCTGAGAATGGCCAAGGAGTAGATAAACTATGAAGTTTGATAGGTAGAAGATGTTGAATATCTTCGTAAATCTAACATTGATGACATCTCTTAACTTCGGCAACACAATCGGTGCTCAGAGTTAACAAAAAGTACCCCATTCATTGAATGTTCTTGGCTAAAGCCATACCGTTCATGTGTGGTCCGCAATCACCCACATGAACCTCACTCCTGATCTGACGGGCCTTAGATTCGGTCTAGCATTAAAGCAACAAACCATCTCATATTTGCTTGAAGAGATCATTGTTCACGATTATGAATTAAAAGGCCAACTTTCGTAGAGTAGTTCAATTAGAATTGGTAGCATCCTCGGGATACTGACCATGATGGAGATAGTGCACAATGTCCCAGTACCATTAGGGTTCATCACTGATTCTGAAGACTTAGGCAATGTCTTGCGAATGGTAAGGCACCTTCACAGAAATGAAGACCAGAGGGCAAATGCATTGGCGCTGAGGACCTTCCCACATAAAAGCCAGTGTCGCTAACCAATCAGCCATCTGATTTTCATCTTGAGGACATGCTAATAGAGATATGTCTCGAATTGTGTGGATAAATCCCACACTGCATTGACATAAAGACAGAGAGATTCTTCCTTGATATCCCAATCCCCCACAACTTGACGGATGACAAAAGTCGAATACCCAATTATAGAAATGTGTGTTGCCCCTATGAGCAAAAGGGTTTCAAGGCTAAATAGGCAAGCTTCATACTCAGTCTATTATTAGTAGTGGGAAACCCCAACCGCTTAGGCAAAGGGATGACTTCATTATTGGGTGTGAATAAGATAACTTTGAGGCCTGCTCCGAATCTATTCGTAGCACCGTCAAAATACATAGTCCACATGGGTTTTGCTATATTAATCATTACTAACTGATCGTCGGGAAGTCAAGTTCTTGACATAATCATATTCGAAAGCTTGGTTTGCCAAAAATTCTGCAAATGCTCTACCCTTGATAACCTTCTTGGTGACAAACTCTATATCAAATTCGGAAAGCAACATCAACCATCATAATAACTTGTCGGCTAGAGTTAGTGACTGACAAAGATATTTGATTGGGTCGACCTTAGCAATGGCCTGAACTTTGTATGACTTGAAGTAGTGGTGCAACTTCTTAGTTAACCAAACCATGGCAGCACACATCTTTTCAACAATCAAATAACAAGTTTCATAATCCAAAAGCTTTTTACCTAAGTAGTACACTGCGTGCTCCCACTTACTGTCATCTTCCTTAACCAACATTGCTCTGATGTCAGAATCATCAATCACTAAGTACAAGATCAACGGCTTGCCGAGGGTGGAAGGTAGAAGGATGGGCGGGGGAAGAAGATAGGCCTTGATTTTGTAAAAGGCGATCTGATAATGCTTATCCCACACAATTAGCTGACGCTTTCTTTGTAGCTTGAAGATAGGCTCACAAATGGTAGTGAGGTGAGAAATAACCTATTGACATACTGAATAAAATTGATGAAGGATCGAACTTCTTTTTTTGTCCTCAAAATGGGCATATCCCTAATCACTTTAGTCTTGTCTAGATCCATTTCAATCCCTCTCCGACTGACCACATGACCCAAAATTTTCCCTAATGTAACTCAAAATATGCATTTCTTCGGGTTAAGGCATAAGTTGTATTTCTTGATGTGAGTCATAAACTTATCCAAAACCCCAGGGTGTTCTTTCTCATCGGGATATAGCTTCCCCTTATCTTTCTCATCAGATGCAACAACCGATACAGGCTTGATTGGGTTCTCCTCCTCCTTAATAAGGTAGCCCTTTTCAAAGTCACACACATCTTTGAAGATCTCGAAACCTAGCCAAATGTAACCACAATGCTCAACGGGTTCAGGTTCCCCCTTGTAGGCTCACTTTTCTTAGACCTCACAAACATTGATAACACCACAATACATGGGGTAAAGATGCCTATAAATCTTCTTTGGGGTGTATCCAAAACCAGCTCGCTTCAGATGCTTCTTGATCGGGATAAGATCAACCATTCCTCCATGGCCTTTGCCTAACCCTTGACTTGGCACATGGCTACTTGTTTTTATCATTTTTCTAGCAATAGATGAATAGTGCTTATAGCAAGGGACTTTAGGCTTATCATTTTGAACAACAGCCACCCGGAATTCAGACTTCTCTTGATCCTCCATATCAGCCATCACAGATGTTTGGTCAGCCTCAATGACAAAGAGCCTTCCATCATTCTTTCTCAGCTTATTTCTCTGGTGCAGTGTCGAAGAAATCACTCCTAAAGCATGGATCCAGGGATGACCCAAGAGTAATGAATAAGAAACAAGAATGTCCAAGACACTGAATTGCACGTTGCTCGTGACCTCCCCCGCGATCATTTCAGCTTTGAATAAACCAATTAGCCCTCTAATCGAATCATCATAAGAGCGATTGATGGTGTTGGATTTTTTGAGCATGTCTTTCAAAGTGAGGCAGAACTTTCAATAGACAGAGGTTCAAGGCAGGTCCATCATCAACCATGACACATGGAATGGTTCGGTCCAAGATCTAAACACAGATGAACAGAGCATAGTTATTATCAATTCCTTTAGGCTGGAGATCTCTATAGGAATACAAGATACCCTCCTCACTTCTTGGACCCAGAAGCCCTACTCCTATCATACTATGCATTTTGACTACTGAAGTAGTATGCTTTGCTTTAATTTCCAAAAGTCTTTTGATAAGAGCTCGACGGTATTCATTAGAATCAAGGACTAGTTACTAGATTATGAATCGGGCTTGTGTAGTCTTTAACTGAGTGATAAGAGGATCGATGTTAGGGTTTGTCTCGACCTGAGGAGGCAAAATCGCTGACCTAGCTATGGTCTTAATGGGATTTTGGATGAGATCATCCTCAAGATGGAGATGATTGTCTTTAGGCTAGTTTACTCGACCTCTATGGGTGACATTCAGAATTCCATCAACTAACATGCTTATGGTGAGCGGGGTTTCAAACGGATAGGGCGGCTCATCATAAACCCACAATGAGTCGTAAATCTCATACTCATCCACATTGAACGCCTGAAACTCTCCATTAGAATACTCGCCATTTAGAACATAATTGTCAACATTAAACGGTGTCCTTTTAACCATTTTTACACTTTCAATCTCGGCCTTATCTTCTTGCCCCATTTCTTCAATTTCCATGGAGCTGTTACACTATAAGATCATATCGAATGCAAAGCTTGAATGGAGACCAGAGCCGATTACCATTATGAACTCCTTGTAGATCATCTTTAAGACAAATTCTTCTTTAAGACCAGAGCTGAACACAGAGACCTTGCCCCCAAAGTTAGGCAGAGGATTTTTTATAGTGCTTGGCTTCCTATCCGACTCATCCATCTTCCCTTCTTCAATCATACAAGTTATAGCGAAAGCTAGAGTTTAGCACTGATCAGTTTGATGCCTGAAGAGCTGTTGGCCCCTTCTTTAGTAATTGTTTTCTCTTTGAGACAATGTCCTCTTCTTTTGTAGCACTACTCTCTTCAGCCACATACTCTTCAAGAATACCATCCAAATATTGTGCAGCCCCCCTCTTTCTTCTAGCAAAAATAGGCTCTGCTAATTCCAAAATTTGGTCTTCCAGCATAACTTCCAGAGTTTCCACATTCCTCCTCTTTCTTGTTGCTGCTTTTATCAATCTCCTTCTTGGCTTATTCAGAGTCTGCTTCTTTATGATTTAAGCGAGGTTTATAGTACCCTCAACAACTTCCTCCACTTCTTTATCCACTGGCTTCAAGTTTATTTTCCTCTATGTCTTGGGTTTGGTGGTTTTGGCTCTCTTTGCCTCCGAAGCCTTTTCAACTAAGATTTCGGCCTTTCTAACCCTACTCTTCTCTTCTTTTCTTTTCTCTGCCTTAAAGCCTTGTCCTTATCCCATATTTCTCTCAAAGATAACTTCCAAAAAATTTTCTCCAGAATAGCTTTACCTTCTACCGATTCCTCTCCAGATAGATCAATGATAAGTCCTCTATAGGAGTATTTATGATGCTGGATGTAGTGGATTATGACTACTGGCATGTTAATTACTCTGCTCTCCACCCAGTGTTATAGAACGTAGTGCTAGAAGGAGGATACAATATTTAGGCATCCCCTCCAGATCAACACAAACTTGGCCATGACAAATTGGAGCAGTCTTGGAGTTTCTTGCCATAGAGTTCAGCACTTATCTCCAAAAAATCTCTCTGGAAGCCATAGATTCGAATTATACTTCATAGTTTATTCATACTTGTCCATCCCTACTATCACCCCTTCATTCTTCATATTGATCTGAGTGACAAAGAATTCTAGTGTTAGAGTTATTAATTTGCCTTCCGCAGTAGTGTGCGTCATAATAAGTGTGAGTTTTGAGATTCTCTGAGAATTGTTTGGCAAGAAAGGGGTAAGTTGGGTTGTACATCTTGAGGAAATCTTCCAGATGTTGGACTTTGAGGAGCTGGGCATTGGTTTTAATGGAGAACAAGAAGTTATCCCCCAGGAAATCATATGGGATAATGGTGTCTGAAGGCATTCTCTTTATCTGAATGAAATCTATATCGCAAAGATCTTCCACTTTAAAGATGTTCATTGAAGGAGGGGTCATGATTTGATTGCTTGCCATTTCAGAGATTTAAGAGGAAGGAGATTTGGAAATTAAGGGTTCTGAAGGAAAAATTGTAGAGTAAAAGTAGATTAGTTGCTCGCATGAAGAAGAAGGAGGAATTTTGGGATTTTTATAGAATTTTCAAAGTGAGGGTATAGTGGTAATCCAAATGATGATCCAGTTAGAGTTAACTGGATCAGTGACTTGTCAGTTAGGAATGATGAGGGAGGTTAATGGCGTTTGAATCGGAGAATTGGAATGATTTCATTCTCTTTACAGTTGCGATTTTTACCGCTCGTGAATTGCCCAATAGACATTTGAAATTCAAAACATATGCAGCTACTTTTTCGCACTTTTACTGCCATTTGTCACTCCTTATCTTATGAGCTAGATATATTCCTTCTGGAACAAGAGTTAACTCACTTTTCCTTAATTCCTTGATTCCTTAATTTTGAGAAGGCTAAGATAACTTCTGTTTGTCTTCCGGATTCTTCTTAAAATTGGATTAGACATTCCAATTATTCTCTTAACTTCTTAAATTGATCTTTACTCAATGGCTTAGTAAAGATGTCTACCCTTTGCTCATTTGTTGGAATGTCGACCAAAGTTGCATCATTTTTCATGACATGATCTCTTATGAAATGGTGCCTGATATTGACATGCTTCATCCTGCTATCTAGTACTGGTTTTTTTGACACATCAATTGCACTATTGTTGTCACAGATAACATCAACACATCCTACCTAAACACCATAATCATCCAATTGTTGCTTAATCCATAGGAGTTGAGCAACATAACTTCTTGCTGCCATATATTTAGCTTCTGTGGTCGATAATGCTATTGAGGTTTGCTTTTTGCTATACCCAGGCACTGATCAATCTCCTAGAAAGTGATAGCCTTTGGATGTGCTTTTTCTCTCAAGCATGTCCCTACTATAATCTGCATCAGTGTATCCTTGCAAGGTGAAATTGCAATTACTAGGATACCATAGACCAACTTTAGTATTTCATATAACATATCTTAGAACTCTTTTACATCTTTGAGGTGTGAATCCTTTTGATTTGCTTGATACCTTGCATAATAGCAAACCGCACAATGTATGTCAGGTCTGCTAGTTGTCAAGTATAGAAGTGATCCAATCATTCCTTTGTAAAGCTTTTGATCAACTTGTTCTCCTTCATAAACCATTAAAAAGACTGTATCTGATCCTATAGGTGTGGATATTGGCTTGCTTTTGCCCATCTTAAGCTTCTTTAGAATCTTCTTAGTATACTTTAACTAGTTTATGAAGATCTCATCCGGACGTTGTTTGATTTGAAGACTAAGGAAGAAATTTAGTTCTCCTATCATTAACATCTCAAATTCCTTCTGCATTTGAGTGCTGAACTTTTAACACATCTTCTTATTAGTGGCTCCAAATATGATGTCATCCACATCAATTTGTACAAGAATGACATTTCCCATTTTCTTCTTGATAAAGAGAGTTGTGTCTGCTTTACCCCAGATACAACCCTTGGACATAAGAAATGAGGTGAGTCTCATATACCAAGCTCTTGGTGCTTGCTTTAATCTATAGAGGGCTTTCTTCAACTTATATACATGCTATAGATACTTTAAATCTTCAAATCCAGGTGGTTGTTTGACATAGACTTCTTCTTGAATGACTCCATTTAGAAAGGCACTTTTGACACCCATTTAGAATACGGTAAATCCCATAAATAAAGCAAAAGCACATAGGATCCTGATTGCATCCAATCTTGCTACTGGAGAAAATTTTTCTTCAAAGTCAATGCCTTCTTGTTGATTGTAGCCTTGAGCAACCAGTCTTGCTTTGTTTCTCACCGCAACTCTGATTCATCTAGCTTCTTCCAGAATACCCATTTGGTGCTAATAATTGACTTTCCTTCTAGTGGAGGTACTAGATCCCAGACATCAACTCTGGTGAATTGATCAAGTTCTTCTTGTTAGGAACTAACAGTCACTTTGAACATCCATAACCGGCATGGCAGAAATTCAAAATATTTTCCCTTGTCCCTACGAACTCCTATCAGTTGCATAGAAATAAATTAAAGCCTTATCTAAATAAATTATATACTTAGGTCAGCAAGCATAGGCTAGGCGTGCCATAATTTTGAATTATATCATAGCATAAACATATTTTATATTAAACATATTATAACTCTAAGTTATAGTCTAAGCATAAAATCAACTGAGTATGCAAAGCAACCCAAGCATGTTAATTATTAAGTCTAAAAACGCTTAAAGAAAAGAACTTAATAATTAAAGGAGAATTAGAAGACTTACCGGTTAAAGCGTGCTTTAGTAGAACCTTCTTACACAAGCCTCCAAGTGCAGGATAGCCTCTATGAGTATCCATAAGAACCCCACCAACTGAAACCTCCGAATGAGGAAGAACCGCAGAGCTTTGAGCAGCTACTAAACCACTCCAAAAGGCCCACCTAAAAATGTTAAAGAAATCAATCTTAGTTAGTTAAGAAAACTATTTGAAGAATCTCAACTACAAAACTAGAGAGAGGAGAGAAGAATTGTTGGTGTGTGTTAAAATGAGGAGGAGGAGAGGCTTTATATATGGAGAAGGGGAGCTCCCCTCATTAATGTGGGATGGGTAAAATACCTATCCCACCCCTATACTTGGGTGGCAAGTCGGCATGTCGCAAGCCCTAACGGGCTTGCCATGGCCACAAGCTTAGGCTTGCAGCCCATGCCTCAAACCCAGCTTACCGCAAGCCCTCATATGCTAGCCCCTTAATGATATATGGACTCTATGAATAAATTCATAGGTCCATGGAAAAATTCTCTTTTAATCCTCCATTCTCTTAATTTATTTATGACTCTAATAAAATTAGTTGCCGGCGAAAATAAATTAGTAGCTTAACTAGAAAATAATTTAATCATTTTAATTTATTTGTGACCCTAATAAAATTAGTTACCGATAAAAATAAATTACTGGCTTAACCATAAAATGATTTAATCATTTTAATCAACACTTTAATTTATTTATGACCCTAAAAAAATTAGTTACCGATCAAAGTAAATTATGTGGTCTAACTAGGTAATAGTCTAACCATCCCACATTTAATATTCTCATAATAGACTAAGTCTATCAATTCTTTACTCAGTCCGATGAAAGTTCTATTTGTGTGACTTTATAGGATCCCGAAGTATTCAGCTGTTAAGGGTTGACCAATCCTTGTTCTATAGCAACTAATGGCTCGAGGTTCTAGACTGTGAATAAAACTCGATTACCTCAAATGATTGTAGTATGCCTCTAGCAAGGGTCAACCATCCCCTAGTACTTAGAATATCATTTATGCTTACGACTTAATCCCAGTTTATGTAACAGTTGTCCAATGTGATGAACTGCTTCCATTCTTTAATATTAGTACCATCTGGTTTATTGGGTTTGGTTAAAGTGTTAACCCACCAATAGCGAGCCTTCTCTAAGCTATCCTAGTTATTTACTTATTACTGAAGTATATTACTTTTTACTGTAGTGTGTTTTGACTAGAAACTATTTCTATTAATAACATACTCTGATCAGAGGTTTATAGTAATCACCACTTCAATAAGTGACTAGGAACAAGTACTTCATATATCCATAGTGATGGATTCTATCCGACTACATAGCTTAGCAATGTCCTACCATCACTATACCTGTAATCACCTGTGGCACCCTAAATTAATGAGTGAATGGGTATGAACCAATGTATAGCGACAATACCACAAGGTAACTAGAATCACAAGTATGAGGATATTTGCAAAGGTATTCCATGAAGACAAACAGTAACCCATTCATATATATACCAAGTGTTTATCTTACTGTAGTCTCCAATATATCTTATAGATATATCCATATGTCAAACACAAGCCACAACCTTCAGTCTTTAGGAGGTTAACTACTTGGACCCTTTCCAAGAGAATTGTCCACATACTAGTCTTGTTGTTCCATCAATATCATTTGTTGATAAAACTATGACTAGGGATAGTTTAGACATTACCGTAATTACACATGAAGCAGGTCTCACTAAACATAGTCCCACTATGATATCTCTCGCTTCATGCTATGATTATGTCGATGACTTTTGTACATAGATATGAATGAGTATATTTTAACCAGTCATAATATATATATGAACACATCGATATAAACAAAAGATTAAATGTCTTTATTAATTGAACAAACTATGCATACTAATACGTAATTAAGATACATTGCTCCAATTGCCTTAAGGGCATACATCATATCTAGAAAACTCCCACTTGCACTAAGGCCAATTAGCCATATGTCTTAATCTATATACTTTCTCATGCTGGTCATATTTGACTTGCGTCAATGGCTTTGTCAGATCATTTGCAAGGTTATGTTCAATGGGGACATATTGTAATCTTAACATCTTAGTATCAACAATCTCCCTAATTATGTGATACTTTCTGGATACATGTTCATTTTTTTGGTGAGACCGTGGTTCCTTTGCCTGAGCTATAGCACTATTGTTCTCACAATACAAAGTAATTGGATCAAGAATCTCAAGCACCACATCGAGATCACCAATTAATCCCTCCAACCAGACAGCTTCTTTTGCTACTTCATAGGCAGCAATGCATTCACATTCCAAGGCTGAATCATCAAAAGTTTCTTTCTTAGAAATTTTCCAGCATACTAACCCTTCATTTAATACATACACAAAACCTGATTGAGACTTAAAGTCATCATTGTCGGATTGAAAACTCGAATCAGTATAACCTCTAATTGTAAGACCACTTTCTCTATATATCAAGAAGTCATATTTAGTCCTTCTCAAGTACTTAAGAATTGCCTTAACGGCCATCTAATGCTTTTCACCTGGATTCGATTGATATCTACTTATAAAGCTCAAGGCTTGAGAGACATCTAGCCTAGTACATATATAGCATACAGTATAGATCCAATCGCGGATGCATAGGGTGTATCCTTCATGCACATTCTTTCCTGAGCTATCTTTAGACACTCAGTCTCAAAATAGATTTATCCCCTTTGTCATCGGGAGATAAACTTTCTTCGAATACTTAAGGCTGAACCTATTCAGTACCTTGTCTATATATGTGCTTTGAGAAAGACCTAACAGCCTCTTGTATCTATCTGTTTAGATCTTTATACCTAGTATAAACGCTGCTTCTCCAAGGTCTATCATGGAGAACTTTCTTGACAACCATATTTTAGTATTTAAAAGAAGAGAAATGTAGTTTCCTATTAGTAGAATATCATCAACTTACAATACTAAGAAAACGACTGCACTCCCACTAACCTTCTTGTAAACACAAGGCTTTATTAGATGGACATATTTATAATAATTTATATTATTTCAGGGAATTTTATAATTAATTTAAAAGGTTTAAACTTAGGTGGTTTCAAGCTCTTTATTATAATTATTCCATCGACCTAAATTATATGCAAAATAATTAACGCTTTTATTAGTTGTATTTATATTTTATTTCCTTTAAGCCTTTATTCAACAATTTAATATTTACTTTGTTATAGAAAAATATATAAGAACCATCTTATATACTAGAAATAAACCAGTCCACATTCAATCCCCTTTTTATTAACTCAAGCTGCACCTATATATATTCCTAGGTAGGAGAGGTGCCCTATAAGGAGTAGACACCTTGTCCAATCCTTACCAGAATATATACGGGCACAAATTTCAAGAAACATGGATTCTCTTGGACTAATAAATTTCATTCTTTCAATTCAAGTAAATTGAAAGCATCTATAACCCTTGTATCTTATATAATTTATTGAGTGTTTGATAAATTTTGAGTAAGTTGAGCAAGCTAATTCGAAATTATCTATATCCATTTTCTAAGCTTGAAATGAAAGCCTAAGTTCATCTATTATTCCAAACAATTTAATAAACTTTAAATCATTTCTTATAGAAAATAAAATTATATTTGCTTCTAACTTAATTATGAACTAAATAGGCAGGCTCTGATACCGTTACTGGGAACTGACAGTCACTTTGATCATGCATAACAGGCATGGTGGAAATTCAAAATTTTGTCCCTTGTCCTTGTGAACTGCTATCAGATGCATATAAATTAATTAAAGCCTTAACTAAGTAAATTCTCAACTTGGGTTAGCATGCATAGGCTAGGCGTACCATAATTTTGAATTATATCCTAGCATAAATATGTTTTATATTAAACATATTATAACTCTAAGTTATATTCAAAATATAAAATAAACAAAGCATGCAAAGCAACCTAAGAATAATAATTATTAAGTCTAAAAAGGCTTAAAGAAAAGGACTTAATAAGCAAAGGAGAATAAGAAGACTTACTAGTTGTAGCGTGCTTTACACAGGTCTCCAAGCGTAGGATAGCCTTTATGAGTATCAACACAAACCCCACTAACCGAAACCTCGAAATAAGGAAGAACCGCAAAGTTTTGAGTAGCTGCTAGACAACTCCAAAAGGCCCACACGAAAATATTAAAGAAATCCCTCTTTGTTAGTTGAGAAAACTATTTAAAGAATCTCAAATACAAAACTAGAGAGAGGAGAGAAGAGTTATTGGTGTATGTTGAAATGAGGATGAGGAGAGGCTTTATATAGCAAGAAGGGGAGCTCCCCTCATTAATGTGGGATGGGTAAAATACCCATCCCACCCCTATACTTGGTCGGCAAGAAGCTTGCCGCCCAAGCTGACTTGGGCGACAAGCTCATGCTTGCTGCCTAAGTCGGCATGTGGCAAGCCCTAACGGGCTTGCCATGGTCGCAAGCCCAACTTACAAATAAGCCTTCATGGGCTGGGCCCTTTTGCATATATGGAACTTATGAAAAAATTCAAAGGACCGTAGCAAAATTCTCTTTTAATCCTCCTTTCTTTTAATTTATTTGTGACCCTAATAAAATTTGAAACCGACCAAAATAAATTACTAGCTCAACCGAAAAATAATTTAATCATGTTAACTTGTTAATGACCTTAATAAAATTAGTTGTCAATCAAAATAAATTCCTGGCTTAACTAGGTAATGATTTAATCATTTTAATCAACACTTTAATTTATTTATGACCCTAATAAAATTAGTTACTAGTAAAATTAAATTCTCTAGTCTAACAAGCTAATAGTCTAACCATCCCACATTTAATATTCTTGTAATAGACTAAGTACATTAATTCTTCACTCAGTCTGATGAAAGTTCTGTGTGTGTGACCTTATAGGATCCTGAAGTATTGAGCTGTTATGGTTTGACCAATCCTTATTCTATGGGAACCATTGGCTCGAGGTTCTAGACTGTGAATAGAACTCGATTACCTTAAATGAATGTAGTAAGCCTCTAGCAAGGGTCCACCATCCCCCATTACTCGAAATGTCATTTGTGCTTATGACTTAATCCTAGTTTATGCAATAATTTTCCAATGCGATGAACTACTTCTATTCTTTAATGTTAGTACCATCTAGTTTATTGGGTTTGATTAAAGTGTTAACCCATCAATAGCAAGGTTGCTCCAATCTATCCTAGTTTTTCACTTATTACCGAAGTATATTACTTTTTACCATAATGTGTTTTGACTAGAAACTCTTTCTTTTAATCACATACTCTAATCAGATGTTTAGAGTAATCATTGTTCGGAACTGCTAGTCAAATTGAACATGCATATCAAGCACGGTGGAAATTCAAAATTTTGTCCTTGTCCCCAGGAACTCCTAATAGATGCATATAGATTAAATAAAGCCTTAACTAAATAATTCTCTACCTAGGTTTCCACGCAAAAGGGCTAGGCATACCATAATTCTAAATTATATCCTAGCACATATATTTTATACTAAGCATGTTATAGCTCTAAGCAATAACCTAAGCATGTTATAACTCTAAGCTATAACCTAAGCATAAAATAAACTAAGCATGCAAAACAACCTAAGCATAACTATTAAGTCCAAAAAGGCTTAAAGAAAATACTCAATAATTAAAAGAGAAAAAAAAACATACCAGTTGAAGAGTCCTTTAGCAGAACCTCCTTGGACTAGCTTCAAAGTGTAGGATAGCCTCTATGAGTATCCATACAAACCCCACCAACTGAAACCTCTCAATGAGGAATAACCAAGGAGCCCTGAGTAGTTGCTAGACCACTCCAAAAATCCCACCCGAAAATATAAACTAAACAATTCAAGTTCCACTTGAATTGGTGTGTCAAACAATAGAGAAAATGGGCTAAATTTATAGGGGGAGCTAGGGCTCCTCGCATTTATTACGGGATGGGGAAAAACCCCATCCCGCCCTTGGCAAACATGCGAATCCTAAAGGATCCGCATGCTACCCACGCTAACCAGACTTGCTCCACAAGTCGGGTCCTTTGCCATACATGGTAGGCTCTCGTGAGCCTACTTTATCCCTCGGGTTGGGCCTCGCGGGCTCTCCGATGAGCCTCACTCGTGGGTGCAAAAGGCTGCATAAGGCAGGCTCTTGTGAGCCTGCCTTGTCCCGTGGGCTGGGCCTCACGGGATTTCTCGCGAGCCCAGCTTGTGGGTGCCCTTACTGCACCCTAGCGCAAGCCTAACATTGGAAGTCATTTTCAACCTAAAATATAAGAAAAGAAAAGAGTTTAGATATTAGTTTAAGTACATGCTTTTAATACGAGGACTTTTGATTAAATATATTTTCCTACTATTTTCTTTGAAATTTACAATAGCCCATTCTATTGAATTCGAGAATTTTAGCCCAGCTAAATTTCCTAGTAGGTAGCATCTATAACTAGTCTATTACAACCCCCAATTCATGAGTCAAGTCATAATAGTAAGTCATAGTTGGAATCCCATTCCATTTGCATCGCATGCAATTGCTAATTCATTCAAGTTCCCTACTCCCAAGGGACAAGTGCTCTTATATTAGAATCTCCTTGAATATGTATTAGACCTGTGCGTAGCCCCCAATTTTTGGTGGACTACCCTTGCTCTATTAAGGCAGACCCTATCCTAAACTTTACAACTAATCAATGTGGACTACAAGGAATGCTTTGCGTAGCACTTTGATAGCCCAAAGAGACCGTATTATAAATTTGAGTAAGGAAGACTACAACTTGCCTGAATATATTTACTTTGGGATTTTATTGGTGTTAAACGTCTCACCCAATCTAGGATTTTATCAAATGGACAAAAATTATAATAACTTGTATTAATTCAAGAAATTTTAGAATTAATTTATAAGGTCTAACTTTAGGTGGGTTCAACTATTTATTATAATTATTCTATCAACCTAGATTATATGCAAAATAATTAACACTTTTATTTGTTATATTTATATTGCATTTCCTTTAAGCTTTTATTCATTAAATTTAATTTTTTACTTTGTTATAGAAACATATATAAGCACCATCTTATATACTAGAAATAAATTAGTTCATATTAAGCCCCCCGTTGGTCAATTCAAATTTCACCGATATAGGTTCCCAGGTAGGAGAGGTGCCCTGTAAGGAGTAAACACCAAGTCCAATCCTTAGCCAGAACAAATATAGGCACAAACCTGACGACCAATGGATTCTCTTTAACTAATAAATTTCATTCTTCCAATTCATGTAAATTGGAAGCATATATAACCCATGTAATTTAAATGAATTATTAACACTTGTATAATTTGAATAAGTTGAGCAGACTTATTCAAAATTAATCATAACCATTTTCTAACCTTAAAATGAAAGACATAAGTTCATATATATTGTTCCCAACAATTAAAAAAACAAATCATTTCACATAGAAAAGAATATTTAGTTGACTTCTAACTTAATTATGCACTAAATAGGTAGGCTCTAATACCGTTATTGGGAACTGACAGTCAGATTGAACATGCATAACAAGCGTGGCCGAAATTCAAAATTTTGTCTCTGTCCCCAGGAACTCCTATTAGTTGCATATAATTTAGATAAAGCCTTGACTAAATAATTCTCTACCTAGGTCAGCATGCAAAAGGACTAGGCATACCATAATTCCAAATTATATCCTAGCACATTTATTTTATACTAAGCATGTTATAACTATAAGCTATAACCTTACCATGTTATAACTCCAAGCTATAGCCTAAGCATAAAATTAACTAAGCATGCAAAATAACTTAAACATAATTATTAAGTCTAAAAACGCTTAAAGAAAAAGACCTAATAATTAAAAGAGAAAGAAAAATAACTTACCAGCTGAACCGTGCTTTTGCAGAATCTTCTTACACAAGCTTCCAAGCATAGGATAGCCTCTATCAGTATCCACACGAACTACACCAACCAAAACCTCCCTAGGAGGAAGAACTAAGAAGCCTCGAGTATTTGCTAGACCATACTAGAAGCCTCACCGAAAAATATAAACTATAGGTGCCTTAATAAATTCATGCTCCTCAAAAATAACTTACTCAATTACCCGATAGATTATTCTTTTCGAATATTGCTTAGGATTTATACCCTGAGCTATGGTTCACTGTGTAAGGGAGGACTAGGTGCCTAATTACAGTCTTGGGGAAACAGAAGTGCTTCCCCACTTCCAATGTGGGATTAGGAAAAAGTTTCTCAATCCCATATGGGTCAACACGCGGACCCCCTAGGTCCGTAGGTTGACCTGCATGCAGCGTGCTTAGCACTTTGCATGCTTGGAAGCCAAGGTAGGCCATTATGGCCTGCCTTGTCCCACAAGCTGGGCTTGTTGGACGTTTTCCCACAAGCCCAGCTTGTGGGCTGGGGTGACTAGCATGTGGGCTTAGGCAAGTGCCAAGCCCCTTTTGCCATCACTTGGGGTCCTAAAGCTTTGGGCCCCATTCCCGTAGGGTCCTACCCTATTGTACCGATTGGAAAATTCCTTTTAGTCCCTTTTCAAATAAATATTTATTTTCAACCCTAATAAATTAGTTATAAGTCAAAATAAATTTCTTAGTCAAACCAAAATTTATCTAATCAATCATAATTTATTTATGACTCTAATTAATAAGTTATCGGTCAAAATAAATTCCTTGGTCTATCCAAAATTGATCATATCAATTTTAACCAATCAAATAATAATCAATTATTATTTTATGTTATATTTTCATAATAGAATAAATCTATTAGTTCTTTACTTAGTTCGATGAAGGTCCAATGTGTGTGACCATATAGGATCCTAAAGTATTGAGCTCTTAAGGCTTAACCAGCACTCGTTCTACTGGAACCATTGGCTCGATGCTCTAGACTGTGAATAGAACTTGATTACCTTAAAGGACTATACTACGCCCTTACCATCCCCCATTACTCGGACCATCATTTACGCTTATAACTTCATCCTGGTCAAAGTAATAGTTATCCAGTGCGATAAATTCCTTCCATTCCTTAATATTAGTACCATCTAGTTTATAGGGTTCGGTTAAAGCGCTAACCCACTAATAGCAAGGTTGCACCAAGCTATCCTAGTAGTTTACTTGTTACCGAAGTATATTGCCTTTTACTATAGTGTGTTTGACTAGAAACCATTTCTATCTAACACATACTTCGATCAGAGGTTTATGGCAATCATTACATCAATAAGTGGCCAGGTACAACTCCTTAATATATCCGGAGCAAAGGATTCTTTCTGACTACTCAGCTTACGAACATACTATCATCACTATACCCGTAATCACCCGTAGCACCCTAAATTAATGAGTGTATAGTAATGACCCAAAGTATAGCAATAGTAACATACAAGGTAACTAGCATCTCAAGTACGAGGACATGCGCAAACCATATTGCATGAAGATAAACATTAACACATTGATATATACACCAAGTGCTTATCTTACTGCGGTCTCCAATATATCTCCTTGACATATTCATGTGTCAAACTTAAGGCACCACCTTTAATCCTTTAGGAGATTGACTGCTTGGACCCTTTCCAAGAAAGTTGACCATATGCTAGTCTTTCTGCTTCATCCATATCCTTCCTTAATGAAACTATAACTAGGGATAGTTTAGACATAATCATAATTGGACATGAAGCAGGTTCCATCAGATATAGTCCAACTATATTTTCCCTAACTTCATGCTATGATATGTCAAGGACTTTTGTAGACATAAATCAATGAATATATTTAACTAGCTAATAATTAAGATATAAACAAAAGTATAAATGCCTTTATTGATTAAACAAATTATTCGTACTATTCCATAATTAAGATATACTACACTAATTGCCTTAAGGGCATACATCATAACCAACAAACTCCCACTTGCACTAAGGCCAATTAGCCATATGTCTTAATCCATATGCTTTAACATGGTGGTCATGCTTGACTTGAGTCAATGGCTTTGTCAGATCATCCGCGAGGTTCTGATCAGTGGGTACATATTCTAATCTTATTATCTCAGCATCAACATTCTCCCCAATTATATGATACTTTCTGGACACATGTCTATTTTTTTGATGAGACCGCGGTTCCTTTTCCTAAGCTATGGCACCAATGTTATAACAATATAAAGTAATTGGATCAACAACCTCAGGCACAACACCTAGATCACCAATAAATCTAATGCAGCGGAATCGATCACAAGACAAGAAAATAACTCTATTGTTCACAATTCTTCTAGACTGTAAACAAAAGAGGGTTCTAAGAACCCTCAATTCGTCAAGATTTAGAGTAATTAGGAGAAATAGCCGTAGCCAATTTTATTGAATCAAAACTGCCAAATTATCTATCAAACACGCCTATAAATAAGGTCAAGAGGCTAGGGTTAAAACCCTAGAAAAAAAATAAGAGCACACAAACTTTTAGAAAATTGTAATTAAGTCCCTGAAAACAGAAAAATGCAAAATTGAGGGCCTAAACGGCAAAATTAGGACCCGATAGGGTGGGGCTTATGCCAACGACATGAGCGTTGCTCATTGGGCCATTTCTGATCTGAAAAGTGTTTTAAAACATTGAAATCCGACCCAAAAAGCCTAAAAGAATAGTAACCGACCTAGTCACTTTTATCAATTTTCTCAAAGTACACCAATGCTCTCTCATCTACATCATCCTCCCTTGGTTGGAAAGAATTCGCCCTCGAATCATCATCATCTGAAGAATCACCAGTGAAAGGAATGAGATGCTTAACGTCAAACACGTCAGCAGTGCGAATGTGGCTCGGCAACTTCAAACAATATGCATTCGGGTTAATCTTTTCGATGATCTCCACTGGACCGATCTTCTTTCCTGAAAGTTTATTGTACTCTCTCAATAAAAAAATGGTCCTTTATCAGAACAGCCCAAACAAAATCACCCACATCGAACTCCACATGTCTGCACTTCCTATTAGCATCTTCTTTATATTTTGCATTGGCTCTCAACAGATTTTCCCTCACAGCTTTATGAACACTGCAAAGACTGTTTACAAATTCTTTAGCCTTGCCATGACGACGAATCTAGTCAGGTACAGGTAGCAAATCTAGGGGACTGTGAGGAAGTATAGAATACATGACAGCAAATGGACTAAATCTAGTACTCTAGTTAACTGCATGATTATGAGCAAATTCAGCCTGACTGAGCTTCATATCCTAACTCTTCACATGCTCGCCAACCAAACTCCGCAACATATTACCCAAAGAACGATTGACCACTTCCGTTTGCCCGTCGGTCTGGGGGTGATAAGCACTTCTGAAGTTCAACTGTGTGTTCACCATCCTCCACAAACTGCGGTAAAAGTGACTAAAAAAGCACGTATCTCGATCTAACACAATTGACTTCGGTAAACCATGCAGTTTGTAAACCTCTCTGAAGTACAATTGAGCAACTTTAACAGCATCGGTAGTTTTCTTACACGGAATAAAGTGCACCATCTTTCAAAAACGATCAACCACCATAAAAATAGAATCATTACCTCACTGAGTACGAGGCAATCCAAGCACAAAGTCCATGCTTACATCCTTCCAAGGACCAGAAGGAATAGGTAGTGGTCTATATAACCCGGCATTTGTGGCAGCCCCCTTGGACACTTGGCAGATTCTACAACGCTGTACGAACTTGCCAACTTCCTTTCGTATAGACGGCCAAAAATAACCTAATTGTACTAACTGTAAGGTCCTATCTCTCCCCACATGACCTTCACCATGTAGCTCTTGGATAATTTTCAATCGCAAGCTACAATCAGGAATGCACAACTGACTCCCTTTGAGTAGGAAACCATTCTGCAACACAAACTCGGTCCTTTCTCCGGATGACACCCTCCGCAACACCACAGTAAAATATGGGTCAGTACAACAAAGATTAGCAAGGGATTCAAAACTAGGTACCTCAACTGCTAAATGAGTCATTAATACTCATTTTCTACTCAATGCATCTGCTACTTTATTAGTGACCCCGAACTTGTGCTTCACCACAAAAGTGAATTGCTGTAGATAAACAACCCATGAGGCATGCCGTGCAGATACTTTGTCCTGACCATGAAGATGCTTCAAGGCCTCATGGTTCGTAAATAGTACAAACTCCCTCTGAAACAAATAATATCTTCAATGTTTGATGGCCTGCACGATAGCATAAAACTCCACGTCATAGGTGCTATACCTCATTTTGGCTCCTGTTAACTTCTCACTGAAGTATGCAATTGGCCTCCGATTTTGACTCAACACCGCTCCAATTCCAATCTTTGATGATTCACAGTGTAACTCAAAAGGTTGATGAAAATCCGGTAGAACAAGTATCATGGCTGTCATCAACCGGTGCTTTATCTCTTGGAATGCCTAATCTGCGATGGCTGTCCACTCAAATCTCCAATTTTGCTAAATGCAGTCAGTAATAGGGGCCATAATACTACTAAAATGAGGAATAAACCTCCTGTAAAAAGATGCCAGCCCATGAAAACTATACACTTTTGTGACCGTCCGTGGTTGAGGCCAAGCTCTAACTGCCTCTATTTTGGACTCATCAACCTTCAGACCTTGATTAGAAATTACATATCCCAAGAACAGCACACTTCGGGACATAAATAGGCACTTCTTAGGAGCTGTATAAAACCTCTCCTTCCACAAAACAGACAACATTTCTCTCAAATGGGTTAAATGCAAATTAGGCTCATCGCTAAAAATCAGAATATCATCAAAGTACACAACAACACATCGCCCAATAAAAGGTCTCAACACCTGATTCATAACTCTCATAAAAGTGCTAGGGGCATTTGATAACTCGAAAGGTATAACCATCCACTCAAACAACCCTTCTCTAGTCTTAAAGGCAGCTTTCCACTCATCACCAAGTCTAATACGAATCCGATGATATCCACTCTTCAAATCAAGTTTGGTAAACCCAATAGCACCACTAAGTTTGTCTAACAAATCATCCAAATGAGGGATAGGGAATCGATACCTGACTGTGATCTTATTGATGGCTCAACTATCAACACACATCCTCCATGTGCCATCCTTTTTGGGAATCAACAAAGCAGGTACTATACATGGACACAAGCTCTCCCAAATGAAACCCTTCGCCAATAACTCCTTGACTTGCCTCCGCAACTCCTCATGCTCTGTCGGGCTCATTCTATAATGGGGTCTATTAGGCAGAACATCCCTAGGCTCTAAATTAATCTTATGTTGGATGTCTCACAATAGAGGTAACTCAACCAGTAGTTCGACTGGAAAGACATCCTGAAACTCTTTCAACAAGGGCTTTACTGACTCAGGGATTATAACCACCTCTTCTTACACTGCTCACACCCCCACTAAATACACCACTCCAGCCTTCTTCATCTCCTCTTCAAACTGTCAACGGGTTAACATATTACTTCCACTACTCTTCTCCTCCCTTTTGGGCAGCAATGTTATCTTCGTTCCATTCCATAAGAAACTATAAGAGTTAGCAGTTCCATTGTGGTTAACCCCCTATCAAACTGCCAAGGCCTACCCAGTAAGAGATGACATGCATCCATATCAACCACATCACACCACACCTCATCCTTATACTTCTCACCCATGTAGAAAGGAACTAATACCCGTTTATTCACTGAAACCTCCCCTCTAGGCTTCAACCAAGCCAGTTTGTAAGGACTTGGATGTTTTTCTATGGGCAACTCTAGCTTCCGTACCACCTCCAAGGAGATAATATTCTCACAACGACCTGCATCAATCATGTACTTACAGACCTTCCCTTTTATGGTGCAAGTGGATTGGAAGATATTATTCCGCAACCACTAATCCTCATTCGCACGTAGGGTTAGGAAAGATCGTCGCATGACCAAGGCTGTCCCGACATCACCTTCTACCACAATCTCTTCATTCACCTCTTCGTCTCCCTCATCAACGTTATCTTCACCCACTCCATCCTTTCCCGTTTCATGATCAGTTATCATAGCCCTCTTTTCTGAGACCCGATAGTTTACAGCCCTATGCCCAATCTGACCACACTTAAAACACCTCCGTTGACTACGATTCGGATTAGGGTTTTTTGCCACTGGGGAAACCTCCTTATTACCTACTATTTCCACGCTCTTAAACCCTCCACCGCTGCTGCTGCCTCCTTTTAAAACGTTCACAACTGTAGAACAAGTTCTCTTTTCTAAACGGAGAGCCCTTTGGTGAGCCTCCGATATAGTAAGTGGAACAAAGTCGTTAACCACTTCTTGCAACTGTTCACGTAACCCCCCAATATACCTCGACACTAGCTGTTCTTCTGTGTCATACATATCATTTCGTGCCACCAACTGATAGAACTCTGTTGTGTATTCTTCGATAGAATGCCCACCCTGTTTGAGGTTTTACAACCTCTGATACATAAGACGTTGAAAATTGTAGGGTAGGAACATGGCTCTCAACTGTTTCTTCATCTTCTCCTATGTCACAATCTCAGACTTACCCATGCGAACCCTAGTATTCTTGACCTGCACCCACCAAGCCATCGCTCTATCTCTCAATTGAGTCGCCACTAGTTGCACCTGCTTATTCTCCAGAACTCCCTCAAATTCTAGAACTTCTTCTACTGCCGCCAGCCAATCGAGAAACTCTTAAGGTTGAAGGGTTCCTCTAAATTCTAGAATCTCAATCTGCAGGCCAGCCTCCCAACATCGATCCTCGGTGGCTCGCTCTCGGCAACGACCACCATACTCAAATCGCCACTCCTCATCACTGTCCTCCCCTAGGGTTTCATCGCGAGGTCGATCGTTGATGATACGCACCCCTCAGCGCTCGTTATTGATCCCATCAAGTCTCGCATCTAATGCCTCTGGCCTGGACATTACCTACTCAACAAAAGTCCCCATCCTTTGATCAACAACCTCTGCAACTCGGCGCCTTTCTTCATCTTCAGCAATCTCGGCCACACTTCGTTCTTTTCTTAGTGGTGCTATAGTATGTGAAGGATCTGGTACCAACTGATGCAGCGGAATCAATCACAAGACAAGAAAATAACTCTATTGTTCATAATTCTTCTAGACAGTAAACAAAAGAGGGTTCTAAGAACCCTAAATTCTTCAAGATTTAGAGTAATTAGGAGAAATAGCCGTAGCCAATTTTATTCAATCAAAACTGTTGAATTGTATATCAAACACCCCAATAAATAAGGTCTAGAGGCTAGGGTTGAAACCCTAGAAAAAAAATAAAAGCACACAAACTTTTAGAAAATTTCAATAAAGTCCCTGAAAATATAAAAATGCAAAATTGAGGGCCTAAACGGCAAAATTAGGTCCCGATAGGGTGGGGCTCATGTTATATCATAAGCATTGCTCGTTGGGTTGTTTCTAATCAGAAAAGTGTCCTGAAACATCGAAATCCGACCCAAAAAGCCCGAAAGAATAGTAACCGAGCTTGCCACTTTTATCAATTTTCTCCAAGTACACCAACGCTTCTCATCTACATCAAAATCCCTTTAACCAGACAGCTTCGCATGCAACAATGTATTCAGATTCCATGGTTAAATGAACAGTAGCTTCTTGGTTGGAACTCTTCCATCATACCGCCCCTTCATTTAACATATACACAAAACCTGACTAAGACTTAAAGTCATCCTTGTCAGATTGAAAACTCGCGTTAGTGTAACCTCTAATTGTTAGGACACCTTTTCCATAAATGAAGAACTCATCCTTAGTCCTTCTCAAGTACTTAAGGATTGCCTTGACGGCCATCTAGTGCTTTTCACCTAGATCTGACTGATATATGTCGTAAAGCTCAAAGCTTGAGAGACATCCAGCCTAGTACATATCACATACATGATGGATCTTATTATGGATGCATAGGGTATTTCCTTTATGTGCATTCTCTCCTAACCTATCTTCGGACACTCAGCCTTAGATAGGTTTATCCCCTTTGTCATCGGGAGATAACCTTTCTTTGAATGCTCAAGGTTGAACCTATTCAATACCTTTTCTATATATGTACTTTGAGAAAGACCTAACAACCTCTTGGATATATCCCCGTAGATCTTTATACCTGGTATAAATGTTGCTTCACCAAGGTCTTTCATGGAGAACTTTCTTGACAACCACACTTTAAAGTTTTGAAGAAGAGAAATGTCATTTCCTATTAGCAAAATGTCATCAACATACAATACTAGAAAAATGATTGCACTTCCACTAACCTTCTTGTAAACACAAGGCTCATTAGCATTTGGGTAGAAATCTAGTTCCCGGATTATTTGATCAAACCTTATATTCAAACTCCTAGGTGCTTGCTTAAGTCCATAAAAGTATCTTTGTAACTTACATACCTTCAAGCCATTCTGAGATGTAAAACCCTCAGGTCGTGTCATATACCTATCCTAGTCTAAACAACCATTCAAGAATGCTATTTTTACTTCCATCTGCCAGATCTCATAATCGTAATGAGTAGCAATGGTGAGGAGTATCCTTATGGATTAAAGCATGGTGACCGGTGACAAGGTTTCATCATAGTCAATACCTTCTCGTTGACTATAACCTTTCACAACCAACCTTGCTTTATAGGTAATTATATTACAGTCCATGTCTGTCTTCTTCTTGAAGACCCACTTGCACCCAATTGGTCTAACCTCTTGTGGTGCATCAACCAAATTCCAAACTTACATGGAATCCATTTCTGATTTCATGAGAGTCTGAGCTTTTCTTTGCCTCATTATATGTCATTGGTTCATCCTCCTTCATCAGATACAGTTCCTTATCATCAGTTATGATAAATCCATATCTATCGGGACCTTTATGAACATGACCTGATCTTCGCAATGATTGTGTTTTGACAGGTTGTTTATGGATCACACTCTCTTGTGTATCTAGAATAGGGTCAATTAGTTGATTGTCTGTTTCGTCCTCTTTAACTTTCGGTTCAATATTGCTCCCACTAACTTTTGCAAGTAAGTGTTGCTTTTCCAAAAAGTGAGCATTCCAAGACACAAATTCCTTTTATGCTTCAGGTTGGTAAAACAGATATCCAATTGTTTCCTTTGGATATCCAATGAACAGACATTTGTCAGCCTTGGCATTCAACTTATCTAATGCTATCCTCTTTACCATAGTAGGATAGCCCCATACTCTTAAGTGACTTAGAGATGGCTTCTTGTTACACCATCTTTCGTAAGGTGTAAAATCAACTAATTTAGAGGGCACTCTATTTAAGACATAAACCGTGCTCTCCTGTGCATATCCCCAAAAAGATTTACTAAGATCTACATGGCTCATCATGGACCTGACCATATCTAATAAAGTTTGATTCCTCCTTTCTAACACTCCATTGTGTTGGGGTGTATAACGAGGGGTCCATTGGGGAACTATCCCATTTTCCTTTAGATAATCCTGAAACTCCTGACTTAAGTATTCTCCATCTCAATCTAATCAAAGTGATTTAATACTTTTCTCAAGCTGTTTCTCTACTTCAGCTCTGAATAGTTTAAACTTTTCAAAACTTTTAGACTTATGCTTCATGAAGTACAAATAATCGTATCGTGAGTAATCATCAATAAACGTTAAGATGTAAGAGTATCCTCCCAGTGCCTGAACACTTATTGGACAACACACATCAGTATGTCTAAGTTCCAATGTACTTGTGGCCCACTCACCCTTTCCTTGAAAGGGTAACTTTGTCATTTTTCCTTTTATACAAGGTTCGTAATCACCATAAGACTCCAAGTCTATGGGGCTCAAGTCTACATGCTTATGCAACTTGGTTAAGCAATCTTTGTTTACGTGGCCTAAACTACAAGGCCATAAGTAGAAGGAATTCTCATTATCTAATATAACTTTCTTCACATTGTTTATATTGAAAATTTTTGTGTTAGTATCAAGAACATAAATGCCACCTTTCAACATTCCATAACCATAAAGAATATTATTCAAACGAATCTGACAATTATTATTCAAAAATAAAATTTCAAATCCCTCTGCTGCTAAACACGCAATAGATACAATATTCTTAGTTAAAACAAGTCCACTTGGCAAAACAAGACTAATGCTCCCTACGACTAATGCAGCTACCCTGGCTCCATTTCCCACGCTTAGCTCCATCTTCCCTTTTGCAAGTTTTCTACAGTTCCTTAGTCCCTATATAGAAGTATAGATATGAGAACCATAACCAGTATCTAATACCCAAGTGGATTCACGCGGTAAAGTAGCAAAGTTTTCAAATACAAATGTACCTGAAGTAGATGCCTCCGTAGGCTTCTTCTTTAAATGCTCAGAAGCAGGAGCTTTGCAATCCCTCTTCCAATGTCCTGATTTCCCACATTGGAAGTAGACATACTTAGATGTCTTCTTTGATTTCTTCTTCTTATTGATTCTTTTCTTAGTACCCAGTGTCTGCTTCTTCTTCTTAGAAGCCTTGCCTTTTTCAACCAACAGTAGAGGTTTCTGATCCTTTTTGATCTGAGGTTCTACTATTTTCTACATGTTGATCAATTTAGGGATAGTAGAATTAATCTTGTTCATGTAATAGTTAGTCACAAAGCCCGAGTAACTATCTATCAAGGACATTAACATAAGGTCAATGCTCAAGTCATGATTCATCTCGAATCCCAATCGATTCAGCTTCACAAGGTATCCCAAGAGTTTTAGTACATGCTGAGAGGCAGAGGTGTCAGACTGCATCTTGGTCCCAAAAAGGAGCCTTGAGGTCTCATACCTCTCTGTCCTTTCCCTCTCCCAAAGCAGTTCTTCAAGATGGAGAACCATGTCATCCAAGGGCATGTTCTCATGTTGTTTCTGAAGCTCAGGATTCATGGACCCCAATATAATACACATGGCAGTCTCATGATCTTTCCTGTGCTTCAACAAGGTATCATGTTCCACATGATCCTCAACATCAGGTTCTATAGGGAAAATTTCGCTTAGAACATAGGCAATTCCCTCAGATCTGAGAACTATTCTCATAGCTCGGAATCAATCAGAAAATTTTGAGCCATTCAATTTGGTGTCAAGTAACATACGGAGATTAACATTGGAAGTCGTTTTCAACCTAAGATATAGGAAAAGAAAAGAGTTTAGATATTAGTTTAAGTACATGCATTTAATATGAGAACTTTTAATTAAATACATTTTCCTACTATTTTCTTCGAAATTTACAATAGCCCATTCTATTGAATTCGGGAATTTTAGCCCAGCTAAATTTCCTTGTAGGTAGCATCTATAACTAGTCTAATACAACCCCTAATTTTATGAGTCAAGTCATAATAGTAAGTCATATTTGGAATCCCATCCCATTTGCATCGCATACAATTGCTAATTCATTCAAGTTCCCTAATCTCAAGGGATGTGTGCTCTTATATTAGCATCTCCTTAAATATGTCTCAGACCTGGGCCTAGCCCTCAATTTTATGGTGGACTACCCCAGCTCCATTAAGGCAGACCCTATCCTAAACTTTACAACCAATCAATGTGGACTAGAAGCAACATTTTGCATAGCACTTTGATAGGACAGAGAGACAGTATTATAAATTTGACTAAGGAAGACTACAACTTGCCTTAGTATATTTACTTTGGGATTTAATTGGTGTTAAATGTCTAACCCAATCTAGGATTTTATCAGATGGACAAAATTATAATAACTTGTATTAATTCAGGGAATTTTAGAATTAATTTATAAGGTCTAACCTTAGGTGGGTTCAGCTCTTGATTATAATTATTCCATCAACCTAGATTATATGCAAAATAATTAACACTTTTATTTGTTATATTTATATTGCATTTCCTTTAAGCTTTTATTCAATAAATTGAATTTTTTACTTTGTCACAGAAACATATATAAGCACCGTCTTATATACTAGAAATAAATTTGTTCATATTAAGCCCCCAGTTGGCCAATTCAAATTGCACCGATATAGGTTCCCATGTAGGAGAGGTGCCCTATGAGGAGTAGACAACAAGTCTAATCCTTAGCCAGAACAAATACGGGCACAAACCTGAAGAACAATGTATTCTCTCGAACTAATAAATTTCATTCTTCCAATTCATGTAATTTAAATAAATTATTGACACTTGTATAATTTGAGTAAGTTGAGCAGGCTTATTCAAAATTAATCATCACCATTTTCTAACCTTGAAATGAAAGACACAAGTTCATATATGTTGTTCCAAACAATTAAATAAACAAATCATTTTAAATAGAAAACAATATTTAGTTCGCTTCTAACTCAATTATGCACTAAATAGGCAGGCTCTGATACCGCTAATGGGAACTGATAGACAGATTGAACATGCATAACAGGCGTGGCAAAAATTCAAAATTTTATCCCTGTCCCCAGGAACTCCTATTTGTTACCAAAAATTTAAATAAAGCCTTGACTAAATAATTCTCTACCTAGGTTAGCATGCAAAAGGACAAGGCATACCATAATTCCAAATTATATCCTAGCACATTTATTTTATACTAAGCAAGTTATAACTCTAAGCTATAACCTAAGCATGTTATAATTCTAAACCATAACCTAAGCATAAAATAAACTAAGCATGCAAAACAACCTAAGCATAATTATTAAGTCTAAAAATGCTTAAAGAAAAAGACCTAATAAGTAAAAGAGAAAGTAAAAGAACTTACCAATTAAGGCGTGCTTTTGTAGAACCTTCTTACACAAGCCTCCAAGCCTAGGATAGCCTCTATCAGTATGCACACAAACCCCACCAACCAAAACCTCCCCAAGAGGAAGAACTAAGAAGCCTCGAGTAGTTGCTAGACCACTCCAGAAGCCTCACCTAAAAATATTAACTAATGGTGCCCGAATAAATTTGGGCTCCTCAAAAATAACTTGTTCAATGACCCGAGAGATTATTCCTTTTTAATCTCACTTAGGATTTATACTCTGACCCATTGCGCACTGTGTATGGGAGGACTAGGAGCCTATTTATAGGCGTGGGGAAGCAGAAGTGCTTTCCCACTTCCAATATGGGATTGGGCAAAATTTGCCCAATCCTTTATGGGTCAACACGCGGACTCCATGGGTCCGCAGGTTTACCCACATGCAGTGTACTTAGCACGCTGCTAGCTTGGTAGCTAAGGCAGGCCATTGACCCACAAGCCAGGCTTGTGGGAGTTTTCTCACAAGCCCAGCTTGTGGGCTAGGCTGTGCTGGTCACACCCAGCACTGCCCAGCAGCGCTTGTGTCACCTGCATGTGGACTTGGCCAAGTGCCAAGACCACAACCCCTTTTGCCACCACTTGGGACCCTAAAGCTTTACATCCCATTCCCGTAGGGTCCTACCCTATTGTACAGATTAGAAAATTCCTTTTAGTCCCTTTTCAAAGAAATATTTATTTTTTACCCTAATAAATTAGTTATCAGTCAAAACAAATCTCTTGGTCCAACCAAAATTGATCTAATCAATTAGAATTTATTTATGACTCTAATTAATTAGATACCGGTCAAAATAAATTCCTTGGTCTATCCAAAATTGATGTAATCAATTTTAACCAATCAAATAATAATCCACTTATTATTTATGTCATATTTTCGTAATAGAATAAATCTGTTAGTTCTTTACTTAGTCCAATTAAGGTCCAATGTGTGTGACCTTATAGGATCCTGAAGTATTGAGCTGTTAAGGCTTAACCAACCCTTATTCTAATGTAACTATTGGCTCGATGCTCTAGACCATGAATAGAACTCGATTACCTTAAAGGACAGTAGTACGCCTCTAATAAGGGTCTACATCCCCCATTACTCGGAACGTCATTTACGCTTATGACTTAATCTCGGTTAATGCAATAGTTATCCAGTGCGATAAATTCCTTCCATTCTATAATATTAGTACCATTTGGTTATAAGGTTTGATTAAAGTGTTAACCCACTAATAGCAAGGTTGCACCAAGCTATCCTAGTCGTTTACTTGTTACCGAAGTATGTTGCCTTTTACCATAGTGTGTTTGACTAGAAACCATTTCTATTAAACACATACTCTAATCATAGGTTTATGGGAATCATCACTTCAACAAGTGGCCAGGTACAACTCCTTAATATATACGGAGTGATGGATTCTTTCCGACTATTCAGATTACCAACGTGTTGTCATCACTATACCCGTAATCACCCCAAGCTCCCTAAATTAATGAGTGTATAGTAATGACCAAAAGTATAGCAATAGTACCACACAAGGTAACTAGCATCTCAAGTATGAGGACATCGCAAACCTTATTGCATGAAGATAAACAGTAACACGTTGATATATATACCAAGTGTTTATCTTACAGCGGTCTCCAATATATCTCCCAGATATATTCATGTGTCAAACTTAAGGCACCACCTTTAGTCCTTTAGGAGATTGACTGCTTGGACCCTTCCCAAGAAAGTTGACCACATGCTAGTCTTTCCGCTTCATCAATATCCTTCCTTGATGAAACTATGACTAGGGATAGTTTAGACATAATCATAATTGCACATGAAGCTGGTTCCATTAGATATAGTCCAACTATAATTTCTCGCTATGATATGTCAAGGACTTTTGTATACATACATTAATGAATATATTTAACCAGCTAATATATATACATAGAAACATATTGATATAAATAAAAGAACAAATGCCTGTATTGGTTAAACAAATTATTTACACTATTACATAATTAAGATATATTGCCCTAATTGCCTTGAGGGCATACATTATATCCAACACAATGTTCTAGACCGTGAATAGAACTCGATTATCTTAAACAGCTGTAGTATGCCTCTAGCATGGGTCTACCATATTTATGTTCATGACTTAATCCCAGTTAATGTAATAGTTGTCCAATGCGATGAACTCCTTCCATTCTTTAATATTAGTACCATCTGGTTTATAGGGTTCAGTTAAAGTGTTAAGCCACTAATAACAAGGTTGCTCTAAGCTATTCCAGTTATTAACTTGTTACCGAAGTATGTTGCCTTTTACCATAGTGTGCTTCACTAGAAACCATTTCTATCAAACACATACTTTGATCGAAGGTTTATAGCAATCATCACTTCCATAAGCGGCCATGTACAACTTCTTAATATATCCAGAGTGATGGATTCTTCCGTCTACTTAGCTTACCAATGTGTTATCATCCCTATACCCGTAATCACCAGTAACACCCTAAATTAATGAGTGGGAAGGAATGACCGAAAGTATAGAAATAGTACCACACAATGTAATTAGTATCTCAAGTATGAGGATATTGGCAAAGCTTATTACATGAAGATAAACACTAACATAAGGATATATACACCAAGTGTTTATCTTACTGCGGTCTCCAATATATCTCCGAGATATATCCATGTGTCAAACTTAAGGCACCACCTTTAGTCCTTAAGAAATTGACTTCTTGGACCCTTTCCAAGAAAGTTGACCACATGCTAGTCCTTCAACTTCATCAATATCCTTTATTGATGAAACTATGACTAGGGACAGTTTAGACATAATCATAATTACACATGAAGCAAGTTCCACCAAATATAGTCCAACCATAGTGTCTTTGACTTCATGCTTTGATATGTCAAGGACTCTTGTATACGTATATCAGTGAATATATTTTAACCAGCTATAATATATTTATAAGCACATCGATACAAACAAAAGATTAAATGCCTTTATTGATTAAACAAAATATTCGTACTATTACAGGATTAAGATATATCACCCTAATTGCCTTAAGGGCATACATCATATCCAACAATCATCACTTCAACAAGTGACCAGGTATAACTCCTTCATATATCCGGAGCATTGGATTCTTTCCGACAACATAGGTTACTACTGTGCTGTCATCACTATACCCGTAATCACCGTGGCACCTAAATTAATGAGTGAATGGGTATAGCCCAAAGTATAGCAAAAGTACCACCCAGGGTAACTAGCTTTTGAAGTGTGAGGATATTCGCAAAGCTACTGCATGAACATAAACAATAGCACATTGATATATATACCAAGTGTTTATCTTACTACGATCTCCAATATATCTTCTAGATATATCCATATGTCAAACTTAAGGCACCACCTTTAGTCTTTAGGAGGTTAACTTCTTGGACCCTTTCCAAGAGAGTTAACCACATGCTAGTCTTATTGTTCCATCAATATCCTTTCTTGATGAAACTATGAGTAGGGATAATTTAGACATAATCATAATTGCACATGAAGCAGGTCTCACTAAATATAGTCTCACTATGATATCTCTCACTTCATGCTATGTTTATGTCGAGGACTTTTGTATATAGATATCAATGAATATATTTTCACCAGTTATAATATATATGAACACATAGGTATAAATAAAAGATTAAATGCCTTTATAATTAAACAAACTATTCGTACTAATACATAATTAAGATAGATTGCCCTAATTGCTTGTAGGGCATACACCATATCTAATACTTCTTGCATAGCCATCATCCAGCTTTCATCTCCTTCTACATCTTGGAATTTCTTTGGCTTAATGAAAGAGATAAAGGCAGCATGGCTCATCATTCTATTTAGTAGTCCTATTTTTTCTGATTGGATTTTGGACATTGTCTAGAATTACTTCAATTGAATGCTTCTTATGAGTCCAAATTTGTCTTTAAAGTTCTTCAAGTGGTTGTGGAAATTCATCATTTTTGAGATTGATTTGCTCATCCTCATCTTCCTTATACTTCTTGATTTGAAAGGATCTTGAGCCTTTTCTATGACTTTGCTTCATCCGAAGTCATAACTTTCGGATCTTCACTTTTCTTACCTACATGGTTAGTCTCATCGAAAACTACATGTATTGATTCTACCATAGTTTGAGTTCTTTTGTTGTATACTCTGTAAGGATTACTATGTACTGAGTAGCGAAGGAAAATTGCTTCATCAGATTTGTGATCAAATTTTCCTAGTTGCTCTTTATCATTCAGAATGTAGCATTTACATCCAAAGGCTTTGAAGTACCAAATTTTGGGTTTTCTTCCCTTCCAGAATTCATATGGGATCTTGTCTACATTTTTTCTAATGAGAGCTCTATTTATGATGTAACATGTTGTGTTTATAGCCTCACCCCATAAGTACTTAGGCAATCTATTTTCATTTAGCATTGTTCGAGCCATTTCAACTGTTGTTTTGTTTTTCCTTTAAACAACCCCATTTATTGAGGTGTGTATGGAGCAGAAAAGTTGTGCTCAATAACTTTGGATTCATATAATTCTGCAAAATGCTTATTTTTTAATTCTCCTACATTATCACTCTGGATGCGTGCAATGCTTATGCCCTATTCTACTTCTATCCAGATAAATATTTTTGAGAAATGGTCAAAGGCTTCTATTAGGAACTGACAGTCAAATTGAACATGCATAAGAGGCATGGCAGAAATTCGAAATTTTATCCCTGTCCCCAGGAACACCTATTAGTTGTATATAAATTAAATAAAGCCTTAACTAAATAATTCTCTACCTAGGTTGGCATGCTAAAGGACTAGGCATACCATAATTCGAAATTATATCCTAGCATATTTATTTTATACTAAGCATGTTATAACTCTAAGTTATAACCTAAGCATAAAATAAACTAAGCATGCAAAAATAACCTAAGCATAATTATTAAGTCTTAAAACACTTAAAGAAAAAGACTTAATAATTAAAAGAGAAAGAAAAAGAACTTACCAGTTGAAGCGTGCTTTTGCAGAACCTTCTTGCACAAGCCTTCAATAGTAGGATAGCCTCTATGAGTATCCACACGAACCCCACAAACCAAAACCTCCCCAGCAAGAAGAACTAAGAAGGCTTGAGTAGTTGGTAGACCACTATAGAAGCCTCTCCCAAAAATATAAACTACCGGTGCCCGAATAAATTTAGGCTCCACAAAAATAACTTGCTTAATTACCCGAGAGATTAATTATCTCGCTTATGATTTATGCTTTGAGCTTGGTACATTTTAAAAGGAAACGGAACAGCCTATTTGTAGGCTTGGGGAGCAAATTTTTGCTCCCCATCAGCAATATGGGATGGGAGAAAAACTCCCATCCTTTATGTATTATTATTCGCATGGAGCATGCATGCTACATGTGTAGGCTTGCCTTGTGCAGCCCATGAACATGGGCTGCCACAAACACTACCCAGCAGTGTTCGTCCACCTTTCGGTATATTCCGCGCAACCAAACTTTGTAAAAAATATTTCATCTTTTTCGATTTTAACACGCCAATGCAAAATCCCCTTTAAATCCTTTCAAATAAATATTTATTTTTGACTCTAACAAATTAGTTACCAGTCAAAATAAATTTCTTGGTCCAACCAAAATTGATCTAATCAATTATAATTTATTTATGACTCTAATTAATTAGTTACCGGTCAAAATGAATTCCTTGGTCTGTCCAAAATTGATCTAATCAATTTTAACCAATCAAATAATAATCCAATTATTATTTATGTTATATTTTCGTAATAGAATAAATCTATTCATTCTTTACTTAGTCCAATGAAGGTCCAATGTGTGTGACCATATGGGATCCCAAAGTATTGAGCTACTAAGGCTTAACCAACCCTTGTTCTAATGGAACCATTGGCTCGATGCTCTAGACCGTGAATAGAACTCGATTACCTTAAACAACTGCAGTACGCCTCTAGCAATGGTCTACCATCCCTCATTACTCGAAACATCATTTATGCTTATGACTTAATGTCGGTTAATGCAATAGTTATCCAGTGTGATAAATGCCTTCCATTCTTTAATATTAGTACCATTTGGTTTATTGAGTTCGGTTAAAGTGTTAACCCACTAATAGCGAGGTTGCTCCAAGCTATCCCAATTATTTACTTGTTACCGAAGTATATATTGCCTTTTACCATAGTGTGTTTGACTAGAAACCATTTCTATCAAACACATACTCTGATCAGAGGTTTATGGGAATCGTCACTTCAACAAGTGGCCAGGTACAACTCCTTAATATATCCGGAGCGATGGATTCTTTTCGACTACTCAGCCTACCAACGTGTTGGCATCACTATACCCGTAATCACCTATAGCACCCTAAATTAATGAGCGTATATTAATGACCCAAAGTATAGCAATAGTACCACATAAGGTAACTAGCATCTCAAGTATGAGGACATTCACAAACCTTATTGCATGAAGATAAACAGTAACACGTTAATATATATATACCAAGTGTTTATCTTACAGCGGTCTCCAATATATCTCCCAGATATATTCATGTGTCAAACTTAAGGCACCACCTTTAGTCCTTTAGGAGATTGACTGCTTGGACCCTTTTCAAGAAAGTTGACCACATGGTAGTCTTTTCGTTTCATCAATATCTTTCCTTGATGAAACTATGACTAGGGATAGTTTAGACATAATCATAATTGCACATGAAGCAAGTTCCACCAAATATAGTCCAACTATAATTTCTCTGACTTCATGCTATGATATGTCAAGGAATTTTTTATACATACATCGATGAATATATTTTAACTAGCTATAATATATATGTATAGAAACACATTGATATAAACAAAAGAACAAATGCCTTTATTGATTAAATAAATTATTTGTACTATTACATAATTAAGATATATCACCCTATTTGCCTTAAGGGCATACATCATATCCAACAAACTCCCACTTGCACTAAGGCCAATTAGCCATATGTTTTAATCCATATGCTTTAACATGCTGGTCATGTTTGACTTGAGTCAATGGCTTTGTCAGACCATCCGCAAGGTTCTGATCAGTGGGTATATATTCTAATCTTATTATCTTAGCATCAACAATCTCCCTAATTATATGATACTTTTTCGATACATGTCTATTTTTCTGATGAGACTGTGGTTCCTTTGCCTGAGCTATGGCACCATTATTATCACAATTTAAAGTAATTGGATCAACAACCTCAGGCACCACACCGAGATCACCAATAAATCCCTTTAACTAGATAGCTTCTTTTGCTGCTTTGCATGCAGTAATGTATTCAGATTCTATGTTTGAATCAGCAGTAGTTTCTTGCTTGGAACTCTTCCAACATACTACCCCTCCATTTAACACATACATAAAACCTGACTGAGACTTAACGTCAGCCTTATCAGATTGAAAACTCACGTCAGTGTAACCTTTGATAGTGAGGTCACCTTCTCCAAAAATCAAGAACTCATCCTTAGTCCCTCTCAAGTACTTAAAGATTGCCTTGACGGCCATCCAGTGCTTTTCACTTGGATCTGATTGATATCTGCTTGTAAAGCTCAAAGCCTGAGAGACATCCGGCATAGTACATATCATAGCATACATAATGCTTCCTATTGTGGATGCATAGGCTATATACCTCATATGCATTCTCTCCTGAGCTGTCTTCGGACACTAAGCCTTAGATAGGTTAATCCCCTTTGTCATCGGGAGATAACCTTTCTTAGAATGCTCAAGGTTGAACCTATTCAATACCTTGTCTATATATGTACTTTGAGAAAGACCTAACAGCCTCTTGGATTTATCCCTGTAGATCTTTATACCTAGTATAAATGCTTCACTAAGGTCTTTCATGGAGAACTTTCTTCACAACCATACTTTAACGTTTTGAAGAAGATAAATGTCATTTCCTAGTAGTAGAATGTCATCAACATACAATACTAGAAAAACAACTGCCCTCTCACTAACCTTCTTGTAAACACAAGGCTCATTTGCATTTAGATAGAAATCCAGTTCCTAGATTGTCTGATCAAACCTTATATTCTAACTCCTGGAGGCCTGCTTAAGTCCATTAATGGATCTTTGTAGCTTGCATACCTTCGAGCCATTCTAAGATGTAACCCTCAGGTTGTGTCATATACACATCCCGGTCTAAATCCACATTCAGGAATGCCATTTTTACATCCATCTGCCAGATCTTATAATCATAATGAGCAGCAATGGCGAGCAGTATCCTTATGGATTTGAGCATGGCTACCCGTGAGAAGGTTTCATCATAGTCAATAACTTCCCATTGACTATAACCTTTTGCAACCAACCTTTCTTTATAGGTAATTACATTACCATCCATGTATGTCTTCTTCTTAAAGACCCATTTGCACCCAATTGGTCTAACCTCTTGCGGTGCATCAACTAAATTCCAAACTTGGTTCTCGTACATGGAATCCATTTCTGATTTCATGGTCTCTTTCCATTTATCAGAATCTGAGCTTTTCATTGCCTCATCATATGTCCTTGTTCATCATCCTCCATAAGATATAGTTCCTTATCATTAGTGATGATAAACCCATATCTATCGGGACCTATATGAACATGACCTGATCTTCACAATGATTGTGTTTTGACAGGTTGTTCTTGGATCATATTCGCTTGTGTATCTAGAATGGGGTCAATCAGTTGATTGTCTATCTCTTTCTCTTGAAGTTTTAGTTCAATATTGATCCTACTGACTTTTGCAAGTAAGTGTTCCTTTTCTAAAAAGTGAGCATTCTGAGACACAAATACATTTTGTGCTTCTGGTTGGTAAAACAGAATCCAATTGTTTCCTTTGGATATCCAATGACCAGACATTTGTCAGCCTTGGCATTTAGCTTATTTGATGCTATCCTCTTTACCATGGCAGGACGACCCCATACTCTTAAGTGACTGAGAGATGGCTTTTTGTTACACCATCTTTTATAAGGTGTAAAATCAACTGATTTAGAGGGCACTCTGTTTGAGACATAAACCATGCTCTCCAGTGCATATCCCCAAAAGGATTTACTAAGAACTGTATGGCTCATCATGGACCTGACCATATCTAATAAAGTCCTATTCTTCCTTTCTGACACTTCATTGTGCTGGGGTGTATAAGGAGGGGTACACTGGGGAACTATCCCATTTTCCTTTAGACAATCCTGAAACTCCTGACTTAAGTATTCTCACCTTGATCCGATCAAAGTGTTTTAATACTTTTCTCAAGCTGTTTCTCTACTTCAGCTCTGAATAGTTTGAATTTTTTAAAACTTTCGGACTTGTGCTTCATCAAGTATAAATAACCGTATCGTGAGTAATCATCAATAAAGGTTATAAAGTAGGAGTATCTTCACAGTGCCTGAACACTCATTGGACGACACACATTAGTGTGTATAAGTTCCAATGTACTCGTGGCTCATTCACCCTTTCCTTTAAAGGGTTACTTTATCATTTTTCCTTTTAAACAAGGTTCGCAATCACCATAAGACTCCAAGTCTATTGGGCCCAAGTCTCCACGCTTATGCAACTTGGTTAAGCGATCTTTGTTTATGTGGCCTAAACGGCAATGCCATAAGTAGAAGGAATTCTCATTATCTAGTTTAACTTTCTTCTCATTGTTTATATTGGAAACTTCTATTTTAGTATCAAGAATATAAATGCCACCTTTCAACATTCCATAACCATAAAGATTATTATTCAAACGAATCTGACAATTATTATTCGAAAATTAAATTTCAACTTTCTTCTTCTTATTGATTCTTTTCTTGGCACCCAGTGCCTTCTTCTTCTTCTTAGAAGCCTTGCCTTTTTCAACCAATAGTAGAGGTTTCCGATCCTTCTTGATCAGAGGTTCTACTGTTTTCAGCATGTTGATTAATTCAGGGATAGTTGAATTAATCCTGTTCACGTAATAGTTAGTCACGAAGTCTGAGTAACTATCTGTTAAGGACATCAACACAAGGTCAATTCTTAAGTCATGATTCATCTCGAATCCTAATCGATTCAGATTCTCAAGGTATCCTAAGAGTTTCAGTACATGCTGAGAGGCAGAGGTGCCAGCCTGCATCTTGGTCCTTAAAAGGAGTTTGGAGGTCTCATACCTCTCTATCCTCTCCCTCTCCGAAAATAGTTCTTCAAGATGGAGAACCATATCCTCCAAGGGCATGTTCTCATATTGTTTCTGAAGCTCAGGATTCATGGACCCCAACATAATACACATGAAGTCTCACGATCTTTCCTGTGCTTCAACTAGGCATCATGATCCATATGATCCTCAACATCAGGTTCTATAGGGAATATTTCACTTACGACATAGACAATTCCCTCGGATCTGAGAACTATTCTCACTGCTCGGAACTAATCAGAAAAGTTCGAGCCATTCAATTTGGTGTCAAGTAACATACGGAGATTAAAATTGGAAGTCATTTTCAACCTAAGATATAAGAAAAGAAAAGTGTTTAGATATTAGTTTAAGTACATGAATTTAATATGAGGACTTTTAATTAAATACATTTTCCTACTATTTTCTTTGAAAATTACAATAGTCCATTCTACTGAATTCGTGAATTTTAGCCCAGCTAAATTTTCTAGTAGGTAGCATCTATATCTAGTCTATTACAACCCCCAATTTTATGAGTCAAGTCGTAATAGTAAGTCATAGTTGGAATCCCATTCCATTTGCATCGCATGCAATTGCTAATTCATTCAAGTTCCCTAATCCCAAAGGACGTGTGCTCTTATATTAGCATCTCCTTGAATATGTCTCAGATATGGGCCTAGCCCCCAATTTTATGGTGGATTACCCCAGCTCTGTTAAGACAAACCCTATCTCAAACTTTACAACCAATCAATGTGGACTGGAAGGAACGCTTTGCATAGCACTTTAATAGCCTAAAGAGACTGTATTATAAATATGAGTAAGGAAGACTATAACTTGCCTTAATATATGTACTTTGGGATTTTATTGGTGTTAAACGTCTTACCCAATCTAGGATTTTATCAGATGAACAAAATTATAATAACTTGTATTAATTTAGGGAATTTTAGAAATAGTTTATAAGTTCTAACCTTAGGTGGGTTCAGCTCTTTATTATAATTATTCCATCAACCTAGATTGTATGCAAAATAATTAATACTTTTATTTGTTATATTTATATTTCATTTCCTTTCAGCATTTATTCAATAATTTTAATTTTTTAACTTTGTTGTAGAAACATATATAAACACCATCTTATATACTAGAAATAAATTAGTTCATATTAATTCCCTGGTTGGTCAATTCAAATTGCACCGATATAGGTTCCCAGGTAGGAGAGGTGCCCTATGAGGAGTAGACACCAAGTCAAATCCTTAGCCAGAACAAATACGGGCACAAACTTGAAGACCAATGGATTCTCTTGAACTAATAAGTTTTGTTCTTCCAATTCATGCAAATTGGGAGCATCTATAACCCATGTAATTTAAATAAATTATTGATACTTATATAATTTGAGTAAGTTAAGCAGGCTTATTCAAAATTATTTATAACCATTTTCTAACCTTGAAATGAAAGGCACAAGTTTGTGTATATTGTTCCAAACAATTAAATAAACAAATTATTTCATTTAGAAAATAATATTTAGTTTGCTTCTAACTTAATTATGCACTAAATAGGCAGGCTCTAATACCACTGTTGGGAACTAACAGTCAAATTGAACATGCATAAGAGACATGGCGGAATTTCAAAATTTTGTCCCTGTCCCCAAGAACTCCTATTAGTTGTATATAAATTAAATAAAGCCTTAACTAAATAATTCTCTACCTAGGTTAACATGTTAAAGGACTAGGCATACCATAATTCTAAATTATATCCTAGCATATTTCTTTTATACTAAGCATCTTATAACTCTAAGTTATAACCTAAGCATAAAATAATCTAAGCATGCAAAAATAACTAAGCTTAATTATTAAGTCTAAAAACAGTTAAAGAAAAAGACTTAATAATTAAAAGAGAAAGAAAAAGAACTTACCAATTGAAGCGTGCTTTTGCAGAACCTTCTTGCACAAGCCTCCAATAGTAGGATAGCCTCTATGAGTATCAACACAAACCCCACCAACCAAAACCTCCCCAGGTGGACGAACTAAGAAGCCTCGAGTAGTTGCTAGACCACTCTAGAAGCCTCACCCAATAACATAAACTAGCGGTGCCCGAATAAATTCAGGCTCCACAAAAATAACTTGCTCAATTACCTGAGAGATTAATTATCTCGCTTAGGATTTATGGTTTGAGCTTGGTGCATTTTGAAAGGAAAGGGAACAGCTTATTTATAGGCTTGGGGAGTAAAGTTTTGCTCCCCATCAGCGATGTGGAATGGGAGAAAAACTCCCATCCCACATGTATTATTATTCACATGCAGCATGCATTCTGCATGTGTGGGCTTGCCTTGTGCAACCCATGAACATGGGCTGCCGCGAACACTGCCCAGCAGTGTTTGTGCACCTTTCGGTATATTCTATGCAACCGAACTTTGTTCAAAAAAATTCATATTTTTCAGTTTTAACACGCCAATGCAAAATCTCCTTTAAATCCTTTCAAATAAATATTTATTTTTGACTCTAATAAATTAGTTACCAGTCAAAATAAATTTCTTGGTCTAACCAAAATTGATCTAATTAAGTATAATTTATTTATGACTCTAATTAATTTGTTACCAGTCAAAATAAATTCCTTGGTCTATCCAAAATTGATCTAATCAATTTTAACCAATCAAATAATAATTCAATTATTATTTATGTAATATTTTCATAATAGAATAAATCTATTAGTTCTTTACTTAGTCCGATGAAGGTCCAATGTGTGTGACCTTATAGGATCCCGAAGTAATGACCTGTTAAGGCTTAACCAACCCTTGTTCTAATGGAACCATTGGCTCGATGCTCTAGACCATGAATAGAACTTGATTACCTTAAACGACTATAGTATGCCTCTAGGAAGGGTCTACCATCCCCGATTACTCAGAACGTCATTTATGCTTATGTCTTAATCCCGGTTAATGTAATAGTTATCCAGTGCGATAAATTCCTTCCATTCTTTAACATTGGTACCATCTGGTTTATTGGGTTCGGTTAAATTGTTAACCCACTAATAGCAAGGTTGCTCCAAGCTATCCCAATTATTTACTTATTACCAAAGTATATATGTCCTTTTACCGTAGTGTGTTTGACTAAAAACCATTTCTATGAAGCACATACTCTGATCAGAGGTTTGTGGCAATCATCACTTCAACAAGTGGCCAGGTACAACTCCTTAACATATCCGAAGCGATGGATTCTTTCCGAATACTCAGCCTACCAACTTGATGTCAACACTATTCCCGTAATCACCTGTAGAACCCTAAATTAACGAGTGCATAGTAATGACCCAAAGTATAGCAATAGTACCACACAAGGTAGCTAGCATCTCAAGTATGAGGACATTCGCAAAGCTTCTTGCATGAAGATAAATACTAACACATTGATATATATACCAAGTGTTTATCTTGCTGCGTGCTCCAATATATCTCCCAGATATATCCATGTGTCAAACTTAAGGCACCACCTTCAGTCTTTAGGAGATTAACTACTTGGACCCTTTCCAAGAAAGTTGACCACATGCTAGTCTCTATGTTTTGATCAATATCCTTTCATGATGAAAGTATGACTAGGGATAGCTTAGACATAATCGTAATTGCACATGAAGCAGGTTCCACCAAATGTAGTCCAACTATAATTTCTCTAACTTCATGCCATGATATGTCAAGGACTTTTGTATACATACATCAATGAATATATTTTAACCAGCTATAATATATATGTATAGAAACACATTGATATAAACAAAAGAACAAATGCCTTTATTGATTAAATAAATTATTCATACTCTTACATAATTAAGATATATCGCCCTAATTGCCTTAAGGGCATACATCATATCCAACAGCTTCATCTTTGCTTACTAACAAAGCAACCCCTATATAGCGAGAATACATCTACTATGACCATCGTGTATTCTCTTCTACTAAAACTCATTGGTTTGATTGGTCCAAAGAGATCAATATGCAGGACTTCAAGAACTGTATTAAAGGTATATTGGTGATAGGGGGGAAATTTTTTCTAATTTGTTTACCTAATTGACATGCAGTGCAGATATGATCCTTATCAAAAGCAACCTTAGCTGAACCCACAACCAATTCGATTTTGGCTAGTTTAGATAGGAGGTTCATGCTAACATGTCCCAACCTTCGGTGCCATAGCCATGATTCTTCTTCTTTAGACACCAAATATATATTCTTTTTTTCATTTTTAATGTTAATAGAATAGACATTATTTACTCCAGGTGCATAAAGAATGAGTTAATTTGACTTGCTATCAAGATTGAGTAGCCTCCATAGTCAAAGATGACTCTTCTCCCTTTGTCACAGAGTTGTGCAGCACTGAGCAAGTTGAATTTCAGTACATCAACTAATGAGACATCTTCTATCTTTAATTAAGATCCAATGGCTCCATGTCCAATGATCTATCCCTTTTGATTGTCTCCAAAGCTTACTTTTCCACCTTTCTTTCGAATTAAAGTGATGAAGGTTTTCTCATCACCAGTCATGTGACTTGAGCATCCACTATCAATATACCATGTTTGTTGATCTTTGGTGGATCTAAGGCATATCTATAAAACAGATTAATTGGGTTTGGGTACCCAATTAGATTTGGGTCCTCTTAGGTTAACAACCATTTCAGGCCAAGGATAAATATCATAATAACCATTTTTAAATCTACATAGTTTAGTCATACAGTTATTTGCTCCATAAAACCTAAACCTAGCAACAAGTCTATTCTGCTTAAGCTCCTCCTCAATCTTTTGAAGATCCTTCTTCCCATAGTCTCCAGAATATCCTACTTTGACTAGATCTGGACTTGATTTCTTAGACTGGATCCAGTAGTTGGTTAGAGGAACAATCTCTCCATTGTAGTTTTTCTTTTGCTTCGTGGATTGATCATCGTAGACTACTACTGATTTTCCTTTGTTAACAGCTATGAATCTTTGAGTTTGAGTCCTTTTATCTTGTGGAGCATTATGCTTCTGTGCTTGAGGCCACTTCCAGACTTTCTTTTGTTTATAGGGTTTCAGATTCTTTCTTTGATTTGAGGATCTTTGTTTTCTCCAAGGAGTTGGCCTTGGATTTATTGCGGTAGCTTCCTTCATCAGAGCTAATTCTCTATCTAGCTCGATTGGATTTGCACTCAATATCTGCACTTGATGTCTTAGGAAGTTTTCTTCAACAACATTAATGTGCTTTGTGGCTCTTATTAGGTTGCTTCCTTTTGCCATTGCTTCAGCATCCTCAGTAAGATCCATTACTGGTCTATGAATAGATTTAATGGATTTTGTGCTCTTCCTCACATTGTTGATCATAATCCCTAAAGCTCTAGCAAGATAAAGGTTAGATATAGAATTAGAGTAAGAATTTACCTCAGTGCTAGCTATTGCAAACTCTAATTCTTCAATTTTCTCAGTGACCCACTTTGATGGTTATCTTCTGGATTGTTCTACTTCTAGCTCAGTTAGTTCTATGAAAACACAATTTGCAGTTTCTTCTTCCTTTATTAAAGATGAGGTACTGCTTTCTTCACTATCACTCTATGTGGCCACCATTGCTTTCTTCTTAAATTTTGTGTCCTTCTTAAGCTTTGGGACAATTTGACTTGAAATGTCCTTGCTCTCTACATTCGAAATAGGCTAATTCTTTTTTCGGATCTTTCTTATCTTATAGAGCATTTCTTAGCTTATATTTTTTGGAAGAGCTTTCCTTCATCCTTCGAGAATCATATCTTCTAGAGCTTCTTCTCTCTTTCTTTCTTGGGAATTTGTTGAATTGTTTGGCTAGCATAGCCATTTGTTCTTTGTTTTGTTGGGGTTCCTTTGAATGCTTTTCTGTTCTGGAGGAGGTTAATCCGGATGAGTCTGCCTTAAGAGCAATAGCTTTCTTATTTTCCTTAGGCTTCTTCTCTTATTAGGTGTACCTCTCAAAGGATAGTTCTTAAGTTAAGATATTACCAATGAGCTCATCATAACTGCAAAATTTTAAGTCATGAGCTTCCTCAATGGCTGTCTTTATGTTGTCCCATTCCATGATAAGACTCCAGAGGATCTTCTTTACCATCTCCTCCTCTATGATCTCTTTTTCGAGCCTTTTCATTTCATTCACTAGATTAGTGTATCTGGTATTCATGCTACTAATGGATTCTTTGGGCTCCAATTTTAAGGTTTGGAGTTTCTATTGTAAGAGATCAATTCTTGCATCTTTATCTTTGTTGGTTCCTTCATGGGTCACTTCAAGTTTCTACCATATCTCTTGTGCAGTTTCAAATTCGGATATCCTATTAAATTCAGCTACACTTAGAGTATAATGAAGCATGTTAATATCATTTGCATTTTCACGTAATTTCTTATAATCATTCTCATCCTATTGATTTGATGGCTTCCGGGTAGTGATACCCACTACTTCATAAGTAGGAACATATGGACCATCTTTAATGGCCATCCACGCTAGCATGCTCTGTTCTTGAATGAAATTATTCATTTGGTTTTTCCAGAATGTGTAGTGTTCACCGATGAAGAGTGGAGGACGAGTAATAGACATACCCTCCAGAAGAAGTTGTGAGTTATTAAAACTCATTTTGATTTTTAGATCAAAATTGGACCTTTCGCTCGAGATTGTTAGATCTCCAATTGTGAGAACTTGCTCTAATACCCTTCTTGGTCCCTGTGCTTATGTATTTAAGGTAGCATGTTTGAAATTAATAGACTTCATAAAAAGCATGTGTAGCATGTTTGAAATGATCCGGATATATTGGACCCGAATGATGCAGGTATGAATGAAAATGCACTTAAAGTGAAGACTGATTAAGTAAATTCAAACACTGAGATTTATACTAGTTTGGCCCTGCCTAGTCCAGTTCCCCGAGTTTCCTTCCTCCGATCTTTATCCACTACTGACATTCCTTTCAATGGGTAGGAATCAAGCCTTTACAGTTAGCTCTAGAGATGGTTTCTCCTCAGATGTAGGATATACCACCAAAGACACCAATCTTCAACTAAGTCCTTTTCATTGTCTCCGGATGATGACTTCTATTTCAGATGTAGGATATACCACCAAAAGCACCAACTTCTCGATGAGTCCTTTCTCTTTAGCAGGATATACCACTTAAATTCTACCTAAATTTAAGCTGAGTCCCACAGGGATATACCACTCAAACTATCCTAGTTCAAGCTAAGTCCTAATCTCAATACTCACCAAAATATGAGATCTTCCAATTGATTTTATCAAATGATTTGATTTTTGAATTCATCAAGTTTATATACTCAGTTGAGAATTCTTACAAATAGATTGGAGTGTTTAGTTCTTTAAGGGATTTTGATTACTGATTAAATTAGCTTGAGTTCTTAATGTAATACCTTCTTCTAAAAACAACCAGCACCTTCTCAACATGTGAAGCTCCCCTTTTATAGGCTTTGATCATAAATATAGCCATTGTGTACCATTGAGGTTGATCCTGAATCTTCACTATTGATGAGGTATGGTGGCACTTTTGGAGCCATTGATTTATCCGTTAGACACATTATTTGACCCGTTTGAATTTTTGGGATTGATGGAAAAAAGGTGTCAGTAGTCATTTGTTTGGCTTTTTGTGCACTGTCTAATTTTAGGCAAGCTTTGTCAGCTATGTGTGCTCCATACGGCTTCTAATTGGCCTAGGTAAAAAAGGTAGGTGTCTTTTCTATATATTTATCATTTTGTGAAATGCGTGAAAGCTATCTCCTTTTTCATTCTCCAAGGCAAAAAGAACTTTAACTTCAGACCAATGTGGAGGGAAAAGATAAATTTGAATTTTTTTCCCTTTCTATCTTGAAAGTAGAATCTTTCGGATGTCTTCAGACTTTAACTTATCCGGATGCCCTTCAATCAGTCTTTCTCCGGATGTTGTCTTTAAGGAGTTAGAATTGTTTGCCTTCCAAACTCTGAGTAGATGATTTTTATATCGACTTAGGGTTTTGTTATGTTCTATGTTTGTTTGGATGCTATTCTTGGCCTTAGAGGTTTTGTTTTCTTCAAACCTGATCCGAAGTGTTCTTGATATGATTCTTTCAGATCACTGTTTCCCAATAGAGAAGAGATCATTGCTGAAGCCTAGAGGGATAAGGGAAAGAAGGTGGAAATCATAGCGGCTACTTTGAGTCTGGATGATCCAAAGTAAGAGCAAATGACGGCCAAACTCATAGAAACAAAACAAACCAAGCCTGCTTCCACCATAGAAGGAACTGGAAGCTCCTTAAAGGCTAATGAATCTACTGCTCCTCTGCTTGTAACTCCACCACATATTCTTATGCCTCAAAGACATATTGACATTATTAGAAAAGAATATGGCGAGGAGATAGTTACTAAGTTGAATCTGAAGCCAATAGATGGTGTAATTCCAGAACTGGTTCCAACTCCAGAGAATACTGATGAAACCAATGAGGGAGATGATCCTAAAAGTCAAAAAAAGGCAAATGGAGAGGAAGCTAAAGTTCAAAATGATGCCAACAATCTTGCCATCTCAACTATTGAAGAGGCTTTGGTAATTGAAAAACAAGCCAACTTAGATGCAACTAGATCTCCGGTTGTGTCTAAGGTAGATGAGCCAATCAAAGTGCCAATATCAAAGCAAGTTCTATATTCTTATAGATTAAAAGCACCAGAGGATGGAGTGGATTTGAGATCCATAGCATGCTACTATAGTAGACTCAAAGAATGAGGTCACTCTGGAGGAAAAGGAGGGAGAAAAGGAAGGAGACTAAAAGCCATCTCCTTCCCTTAATGGTGAGTCTAAATCCTCTTCGGAGGATAATCAGAGCAAATGATAATAGGAGTACTTCAATTCCAAACTACTCTTCTTTAAACCCTAGCCAGATGAAAGAAAAGGCCAACACTCCAACAAGACCCTCAACCAAAGCTGAAAAGCTCAAAATGGCCTGGAAGTTATTACAAGAGGTTATTGCAGAGGACAAGACAAGCAATAATCCTAATCTTGAGCCAATCCTAAAGAATATTTAAGCTGGACTTGAGGCTATAGAATACTCAACTTAAAATCTATCCATTCAACAGGATACGAAGAAGGAGTTGGAGGACATTCAGGCTAAATTGACTGTAATTGAGCAAAGAGTCACTGATTTCCCTAATGGAGAACAAGTTGCAATAACTACTCCATCTGGGCTACTCTGGTCTTGGAAAAGCTCTCTAAAGACATAATAGAAGATAAATGCTACACAATCCAAGCTTCAAGCGGGGTTGACTCTAGCAGTGCCACATTTCATTGGGCATGTCACTTTTGCTACTATAGACTTAAAATCAGAAATGAAAGATTTCATAGAGCAGAAGTTTAAGGAGGAGCTGAAATCTATTCCTGTGGCAGTCAATCAAACAACTAATACTATATGCTGCAATCTCACCACTCTCACTATGCAGCAGCAAGCAATCAAGGAGGAACTCACAACCTTCCTCAAGGATGACATCCTAAATCTCCTTTCAAAGAAGGCTGAGGATATGGCTGAAGAGTTTAAAACCAGTATTGATGGGTTGGATAAGATAATCAAAAATTGGCATGATATGTTCAAAATTGACCTCCATCACATCAATGAATCCCTGCACAATAACACCCACATAATAACTCAAGAATTCCAACAGCTTGGCTCCTCATTGTCAACATTAAGCTTAACTGCTCCTTCAACCTTAACCTCTTCTTCATCCATCCATGAAAGCAGGATTCTCCCCTATCTCCCACAGCTAGCTCAGCATATATGTGACACTGGGTTTTGTGGTTATAAATTCCTACCCACTCTCCTCCATGGTATATTTCCCTACTTCGAGTAGTAAGGCCAGGAATATGCTTTGGCTGCACATCCAAATCTCTCCAAGTATTACTCCTAGCTCAAGAAGATGATAAAGCCATTTCACCTTGTCCTCTTGTGGTAATTCAAATATTTGACCAAAGGATGGCAGGCAATAAAAACTACACTATTCTATCCGAAGCCTAGGATAATCAATGGGAACACGGCAAGCATATAGTAATGGACCCTTACTCTAGTGTTGCTGCAAACAAAAAGGGAGAGAAACAGAAGGAGGAAGAAGTAGGGAATGGGAAGAAGAAGTAGCATATCATAGCTAGCACATTTTCTTTTGTTCTATAGGTAATAAAATAGCTTAGCTATATAGCATTTTTTTTTCACTTTATCTTCTGTAATCATTTGTAATCGCACTTTATTGATTTTAACATATGTTAACAGCAGAAGAAATATAGTGAAAACAAAATTATTCAAAATTGCTTATAAGTACAACCACCAATTGTAATAAAAAAACTTAGAAGTTAATATGCAAAAGTCTTGTGGGAGTTAGGACGATAAGATGATGGGAGAGAACCTATGTAAATGACTAAGTATCGAAAATCATACTTAATTCACATTTCTAATCATGCTTCTACCCTTAGGTTTTTGTTTCCATCAAAATGGGGGAGATTGTTGGAAAAACAATGATTCGGATGTCCAAGAAGAATGCATCAAGAGAAGGTTTTGAAGAAAATAGTTCCTAAGTCCAAGAAGACCGCATCTAGATAAAGTTCCAAAAGGAAAAAAAACTCCTAAGTCCAAGAAGTCAGCATTCGAAAAGATTACATCGGAAGATGATCCGACAAATCTAAGACCTAAAGTCATTCAGAAGACACAATTCACAAGATAAAGAGAAATATTCAAATGTTAATTTTCCCTCCAAAGATGTCTGAAGTAAAACTTGTCATTTTGCCTTGGATAAAGTAAAAAGCACAACTCGCACATTTTTGGCAAAGGACAAAAAGGACTGACACAAAAAGAGAAAAAGGTAACCACCTTTTTAACCTAGAGCAATAGCAAGGCGCGTGAGGCTCACAAGGAGACAAATCTCACATTGGACTTTGTAGAGCCCTAAAAGTTAAAGAAATGACTTCGAACATTTTATGTACACCAATCCCTACAAAAGATAACGGGACATTTATTGAGTCTAACAGAAAGATCAAAGCCTCTAGTTGCACCAACACATATCTGATCAACGATGAAGATTCAAGATTACCCAATGACTAAATTTATAATCCAAACCTATAAAAGGGAAGCTTCACATGCTGACAAGATGCTGGTTAATTTGAGAAAGCTAACATGTTGTGAAATCTATTCTTCGATTAGTAATCAAAATCCCTCCAAGAACTAAACCCTTGAAATATGTTGGTAAGAATTCTCAAGTAAAGTTATTAACTTGAATATTTAAAAACCCAACCTTTGTAAAGACAAATGTTGTAAAATCTCATACTTGGGGTAGATATTGAGATTAGCGACTTAGCTTGATCTAGGTAGAGTTTGAGTGGTATATCCCTGTGTGAAAAGGACTTAGCCAAGCTATGTGTTAGTTGTGGTGGAATAAACTACACTGTAAAGGACTTAGCAAAGCTAGGTGTTAGCCTTAAGGGTATATCCTACATCCGAAAGAGAAGTAAAGGCTTAACTTCTTCCCATGAAAGAAATCACCATCACTATGAATTTAAGCCCAGAGGAGGAAACTCTAGGGACATGATGTAGGTGCGGCTGAACTAGTATAAAAATGATTGTGTTTAGTTTTGCTTGCCTTTATCTTTAACTTAAAGTGCATTTTAACTGAACATTTGCATCATCCAGATCTTACCTAAGTAAGCTTTCGATTCATGTAAAGACTTTTTAAAGTATAAAATTCTGTAAAAAGGTTGTTCACCCCCCTCTGACCCTAGTTATTTATCACTAAGGGACCAACACATTAATCCACATTTGTCTGAGAACAAAGGTGGATGCATAGACCAAGTGGAATGTGCAAGGGTTATAAGCAATCTAATGTACCTCACAAGTTGTACAAGGCTTGATATTACTTATTCTATAAGTAGTTTAAGTAGATTTACGAGTAACTTGGATAAAATACATTGGGATGCAATCGTGAGAATACTAAGGTATTTGAGATATACTAATAATTATGGACTACACTATACAAGAGAACCTATTGTACTAGAAGCATATTCTGAAGCTAGTTAGATAGCTAACATCAAGAATTCTAAAGGCACAAGTGGGTACGTATTTACTCTAGGAGGAGGAGTAATGTCTTTGAAATCCTAAAGGCCAACGATTATAACTCGTTCCACAATGGAAGTCAAGTTTATAGCCTTGGATAAAATGGGAGAAGAAGTTGAATGGCTTCGTAACTTCTTAGAGGATATTCTAGAATGGCCTAAGCATGTGCCCTTAATTTGTGTATATTGTTATAATCAAGAGGCAATTAAAAGAGCACAAAATGCTATATATAATTGTAAGTCGAGACACATGATTCATCGACATAATACTGTTAGACTACTAATCTCAACATCAGTTATCTATATTGATTTTGTAGGATCAAATGATAACATTGCGGATGCACTAACCAAAGGGTTAAACCGAGATCAAGTTGAAAAGACATCAAAAGGAATTGGACTAAAGCCCATGAATATTTAAGGCGCTTTGTGAAGGAAAACCCAACCATGTTTTATTGGAGAAACCGAGATCATGGTTCAATGGGACAACCTAATTGCATAGACCTCTTGTGGTACCTGTGGGGGGTATCCTCGTGTCTAATCTTTTGGTGTAAACAATGATAAAATAGGTTAAGGTTAACCTACATTCTTTTAATGATCCTTTGTGTATCAACAGTTGAGCAAAAGAAATCACCTATACGAGAATGAAGAGAGGTCGCTTCAAAGGATTCTACTGGGGCATAGTAATCTAAAACCCTAGCAGAATCATGAGATGTTAATGACCATAAAGAACATAACCATGAGAACAAAAAACTGCAATGTGTTGATATTTGTGTTGGGTATATCACCATTTACACAAACAGTAGAATAGTTCAAGGACATCATGTTCACTAGTCAGCTAGTAAAGTAACATACTTTCACAGGGAAGGTTTAAAGGTTGTAGCCTACCTATCCTATGCAAATATTGGCCGAATAGCATTTTCATCCATCGATTTTTCAAAGCGTCTACTTAGTTTTCTATTCCAATTTTCATTCATGTAGAGGATTATTGGAAATATGATATATTAGATGATGTTGTGCATTATTTACTTATAATATGAAAAAGATATGATTTAAATAACATAAAACATGTCATTGTATTCTTTGCTTTGAGAGCTTTGAAACGATATGTTATACGCCTAAAATAGATAAACGATGAATGAGAAATTGTGGTTTAAAGTTTCAACATCTGTCAAATTTAGACGTGCTAAATCAGCGATTCTGTACTGAAAAATATCGCTGTCATATTTTTTTTACCATATTTTTATTTGAGATTAATTGGTTTTAATCCCTTAATCAATATAATTTCTCATAACATCCATGTTTAATCACCATCAATTTGTGGACAAGGGTTAATGCTCTTTAAACCTCATTAAGTCATGTTAATGTCATTTATCCTATAAATACCCTATTCTTGTAGCCTTCTACTTACACTTTTTTTCACTCCTTTACTCTTGAAAAATGCAGTAGAGATTTGTGCATGTTTACTTTGTGATTTATTTTTTTTAATACTAAAAATATATTTCAAAGTTTTCATTCCTTTTACAAGAAGGCCACTCAGGCCATGTTCTTTTCAACGTATGAAAGCTGAACTGAACTGAACTGAACTAAAGTTGGCTGAATTGAATTGAACTGAAGTGTGTTGAACTGCATTGAACTAAACTTTTTTTTGTGTAAATTTATAACTACGCATAGTTGAATTGAACAAAAGAGAACTGGACTGAATTGAACTGAACCGAACTACATTGAATTGTAGTCCAAAAGAACAAGGCCAAAGTATTAGGTTCTTTCGAATTGATCTTCACACGGTTAGAGTTCACCTACACTTGCAGTTGTATCATGGGAGACAAATTCACCGATAGCGGTCGAATATTTCTCTTAAAGAAATTGAATTTTTGGCCTACTCTATAAACATCATTTTGATAAAAAGTTTGGGAGTACGTTATTTATTGTAATTGTATTTTTCTATTTCTATTTCCATTGTAATTTGTATTTTATTTTAATTAAAAAATATAGTATCATTTATTTATTTTAATACCTTTGGTGACCTAACATATGTATGCTATATCAATTTATATTGAAAATCTTCTCTCCAATTATCTGCACATTGTGGTAGCGCTGAAAAAAAGAACTATATATCTTATTCTTTAAATAGTTATTACTACTTGAGATTCCTAATAATTTTTTAAGACGTTGCAAACTGAACAAGAATTGACACGAAATTGAAAGAAAGGAAATGATCTCCATTGATTTAATATTAAAGATTACAGGGAATTAGGGAAATGGGAAAAATGAATAGTAAAAACTAAACTAACTAACTTAGACCTATATTCCCTTTTTATAGGCTTTCTACTGAAGTGGGCTAATGGGACTAGAGGCCCATTAACTTCAACGGCTAGTTTTTTACCGAAAAGCAACATAATTAACATATAATAAACTAATGCTATCATCCCCCGAAAGACAAATATCATGAACATCCAGTAATCCAAGCCTTTGAATTTTTTTCCTTGTGAGCTGGTGAGTGCATTGCCTTGGTGAAAGAGTCTGCCTGTTGTTCTTTAGTATTAACAAGCAATAGGTGAATGTTGTTGTCTTGAACCTTTGATCTCACAAAATGGCAGTCAATCACCAAATGTTTGGTTCTTTCATGGAAAACCGCATTCTTTGCTATGTGTATTGCAGAAATGTTGACACGGAACAGAGTTGCATGTGTTGGATGTAAAATCTTCAAGTCTCTTAGCAAATATAAGATCCACTGTATTCCTCCTTCTGGGGTTGACATAGCTCTACACTCAGCTTCTATAGAACTTCTACTTATTGTATTTTTCTTTTTTGACTTCTAGCTTATTAAGAGATTTCCCACAAACACAAAAAAAAACCTATAATTGATCTTCTTGTCGTTTTACAGTTTCCCAAGTTTGCATCAGTATAAGCTTGTATCTATGTTCATGCATTATAAGAGAAACCAATCGCTGTGAAGGTTTCCCCTTGAGGTACCTCAGGATTCTGTTAACAACAATTAAGTGACTTTCATAGGGGCTTTCTAGAGTTTCAGACAATTGTTGTACTGCAAATGCAATATCAGGTCTAGCATTGGTAAGATTCAAGAGTTTACCAACAAGTTTTCTATATTGAGTATTGTCAGCTAAAACTGGAAATTTAGAATGATCAACATCCTCCATGCTCAAAGGAGTTGCACATGCTTTTAGTCCAAATATCTATATTCTGCTAACAAGTCTAATACATATTTTCTCTGATATATAGAATTCCCTTCTTGGATCTCATTACTTCAATTCCTAAAAAGTATTTCAATTTACCTAAATCTTTTATGCTAAAATAGCTATGTAGATATAATTTTGTCTCATCAATTGGCTTTTGGCTATTCCTAGCCAAAATTATATCATCCACATAAACGACCAACGCAGTGAACTCATCTTCGTCATGTTTAATAAACAAGGAAGGGTCTGCTTGTGATTGAGTAAAACCTTTCTTTATTAAAGAGGAAGTCAAGGTTAAGTTCCATCATCTACTAGTTTGTTTTAATCCATAAAGTGATTTAGTTTGCATACAACATTAGGAATAGAGGAATTTACTCCTTCAGGTAATTTACATATATTTCTTCTTCTAAGTTACCATGCAAAAAGGCATTATTAGTGTCTGATTGCTCAAGTAACCAATTTTTCTAGGCTGCTAAAACCAAAATAACTCTTACACTAGTTATTTTAGCTACTAGAGAAAAATTCTCCAAGTAGTCTGTTCTTAGCTTTTGGGTATATCCTTCACCAACTAATCTAGCTTTATATCTTTCAATACAACCATTACTTCTCCTTTTAATCTTGTAAACCCACTTACAACAAATAGGGTTTTTTCTAGGAGGTAATGAGACTATTGTCCATGTATTGTTAAGATTTAAAGCATCAATTTCAGTTTTCATAGCATTAAGCCGGTTAATGTCTTCCTTAGAAATTTTATAACTCTTAGGCTCACATTCTAAAGAAATGGCCATAGAGTATTTTTGCTAAGAATGACTTAACCCTTTATATGAAATAACAGAAGATAAAGGGTGTTTTTTGTTACCTTTATAAGCATTTGCATTACTATATTATGCTTAATAGCAATTGTTGTCTTGTAGATACTTAGGCTGGTTGTGTTTCCTTGTTGCTGGTTTATCAACAAGAACATGCTCTTTGGTTTTAGGTGTTTCATCTATCTGTTCTTTAGTTTTATCAACATATGGAAACATATAGTCATAAAATTCAACATTTCTAGTGATACTAATAGTCCGTGTTTCTAAATCAAAAACTTTATATCCCTTGATCCATTTAACAAAACCAATAAAAATACCTTTAACTGCTCTAGGATCTAGTTTTGTCCCATTTCGAGTCAAGGTACTGAAATAACATAAACAACCAAATGGTTTTAAAGAGTCATAATTCGGAATTTTACCATACAAAAACTCACAAGGACTTTTGTTCTTCAAAAGAGGACTATGTAACCTGTTTATTAAACAAACTGCATGGCCAATAAAGTAATTCCAAAAAGTTTTGGGTAATTTGCTTTGAAATTTTAGAGACCTAGCCACATTAAGAATGTGTTGGTGTTTTCTCTCAACCAACCTATTCATTTGAGGTGTCTCAACATAAGATTTCTGATGTGGAATGCCACTATATACATAAAAACTTGGTAAGTTGAATTTTAATCCATTATCAGATCTAATAACTTTAATGCTCTTATGAAATTGAACATTAACCGTTTCGTAAAAAATTTTAACAATCATAGATACTTGACTTTTATGTTTTATCATAACAACCCAAGTATGTCTAGAAAAATCATCAACAATGGTCACAAAGTATCTGTATCCATCAAGAGATAGGGTTGTAGGACCCCAAATGTCAAAATGAACCAAGTCAAAAGAAGCAGTAGAAACAGTTTTTGAAATAGGAAAGGGTTTTCTCTTTAATTTGGCTTGATAACATATATCACAAACTAAATGAGTAGATGCAGTGATATCAGGTAATCTTCTATTAAAAATTTGCATAACAAAGTTTCATAAGTGTCCCAGCCTATAGTGCTAGAGATCATCTCTATTACAAGTAGTAATAAAAGCTAGCTCATTATTGAACATTGATATACTTCAATTCACAGTATTAAGGTGATATAATCCATCATAAGCTTCAGCTAAACCAATCTACCACTTGGTCGTAGCATCCTGTATTACACATTGATTAGTAGAAAAAGTAATTCCCAATTAAGAGATAAAGTCCATTTGGCAATAGCTATAAGGTTATAATAGAGATGGAACAACCAGGATATCATATAACATAAGCTTATCACTAACATGTATATCACCTATATGTGTAGCAATGAATTTCATGTTATTGGATAATAGAACAATCTAGTTTTTAATAGGTCTATAATTCACAAACTGAGACAAAGAACTAGAAATATGGCAACTAGCCTCTATATACACAATCTATATAGAGTTGGGATCAAAACAGTTCATATATGAGTTACCTGCAGAGGTGGTACAAACATAGTCATTTTTCTCTGAATTATTGCCAGTTATTAGCCTTGTTGTTGCTGCATAAGCTGTATTCACTTATGGTTTAGATTAAGTCTGGCTTTTGTATTCTTGAAACATTTACGCTAGTTGATTCATTTGACTAGGTGTAAAAACATTGTTGGCAATTTGGTTCACTGGTTGGTATTATCCTTCTTCATTTTGTTCATGCACATTAGATGCTTGAAATACATCACCTTCTGCAACCATATTTGCTTTGATGTATTTCGGCCTTAAATGTGGAAACTTTTTCCAACAAGTATTCACAAAGTGATTTCCATTGCAAAATTCACACTTTGCCTTCCCAGCTCTTCTAAAATATCTTCCTGATTGTTGTCCATGTCCCATTCCTTCAAGACTAATTCCATTGTTGGGGCAAATTTGACTATTAGAACTTCCTCCAAAGCCTTTAATATTGCCTCAAAAACTCCTAGCTATATTGTTTTGAGCAAAAGCAACTACTTCTTGGACAACATCCAACTCTTTATCCTCATCCAAAAACTGACTCTCAAATTGCAAAAGTAAAGAAAAGACCTTATTCATAGAAGGTATTGGATCCATTAACATTATATGTGATTTGAAAGTAGAAAAAGACTTGTTTAGAACTCTCAAGAAACATATAACTTGATTATATTCATGTGTCTTTCGCATTGTAGCACCAACATTACAAACACATCCATCACAGTCACAAACAAGGAGGGGATTTAGTTCTGTATATTCATCCCATAGTCCTTGCAAATGAGCAAAATATTTTGTAACATACCTAGCACCTTGTGAAACATTAAAGATATCCCCTTGTAAATCAGCTAATCTATATACATCATACTGACATAATCTTTCTTTCAAACTTTTCTATAAAGAAGCAGTAGTTTTATAGTTCATCACACTCTGTGCAATGGAGGGAGTCAAAGACCTAATAATCCACCTTCTCCAAGGACTAAACATCGGAAATATGGACTATTCTCATCGATCTTGACTTGATTTCTTGCCATTTTAGAATCACAAAATGGAAAAAGCATGAACTCTAATTAAGTTGAAAATTGCAGAAGCTGATCAAAGAAAACTATAGAGATCGCTTTGATACCATGAAGATGTTGCAAACTAAAAGGAATTGAACACGAAATTGAAAGGAAAGGCAATGGTCTCCATTGATTTAATATTGAAGATTACTGAGAATTAGGGAAAATGGAAAAGATGAATAGTAAAAACTCTTTTTTAAAAAACGAATAGTAAAATGAACTAGCTAACTTAGACCTATATTCCCTTTTTATATATTCCCTTTTTACAGGCTTTCTACTGAAGTGGACTAAGAGGACGAGAGGCCCATTGACTTCAACGGCTAGTTTTTCACCCAATAGCAAAATAATTAATATATAATACGCTAATGCTATTATTGGATATGGAACTTACGATTAGCAAATTGCTAATGCTTTTATTAAGTGAAAATCTTTAATGCAAGTTCTCTATTTGATATTCTTGAGACCTTAGTAATTTAAAATATTTACGCCAACTGGAGCCTTACAATTTGGAGTCATCAAGTAGAGATTATCCTTGAATAGCATGTTGGTTATGTAAAATTAATTGTGTTTACTTATGGGGCTCTTACAAAAAACACCCTTCTTCATAAAATAATTTTGAGCAAACGATAAACTTTTTACACTCATACATCCCCCTCCGCCGTATTATTGTTCATAGTTTTTTTGACCAAATACATAGATAGCCCCTTAAACTTGGCATGAAAAGTCTACTGCCCCCCTCAACTTTCAGCAGGTTCTCTCAGCCCCTGAACTTAGTAAGAAGTTTCTCGCAGCCCCTTGAACTTGGCAAATATGGATGTATTAACCACCCAATGCTGACATGACAAGTTGAGAGAAAAATAGGGAGAGTGGAATTGCATAGAAAGGATACAATTGGTATTAGAGAATTAGTTAGTAGTACAAATTAAAAAAAAATTAATATATGTGGACAAAACAAAAATAAAATTATCCTATCATCTTCTCTTTTTACAATGCCTAAAATAAAGTAACAACAAATTGAAATTTGTTCTGCACTTTGTAGGTCTCTTCATCTTCGAAACCACAATCTACTTCTCCATTGAAATTTTGATTGATTCTCTCTCCCTAACGGGCAAAATCAATGTATTCTTCCTTGGCTTAATTCTAATCCTTTTTTTGTATTTTTCGTTGAGAGATTCAATTAATTGCAATATTGGAGTTGAATCAGATGCTAGTTTCGTTTAGCTTCCTCTGCACATTGGTCCACATGTCTCTCCATCCCTATTTATCAACTTCTCTAAATTTTTTAATCAGGTCGGATAAATCATAATGTTGTCCATTTATGATGAATGGCTAGCGCCTAATTGCAATTAATTTCTGGGGTTATTGGAGAATTTTTAAAATGAGATTTACACTTATTTTGTTCTGTTTCAAAAAAATAGATATAAAGAATTGGTTGTATTTGAAGAAATTTAGGTTCAGTTTTATCAAAATTTGGGTTTGAATTTGTGAAAAATTGAGTTTTAGGTTTTGCAGTAGATTATTTGTTCATGTTTGATTAAATATTTATTTTTAAAGAATCTTATTAATGAAGATGACACTATTGAAAATAAATAGTTTGAAGGGACTTTAATGATATTTTTGGAAATATTTTTTGAAAATTTTATAACTTCTACCACATGTCAAATTTTCATTGGTTTAACTTTTCAAAAGTTTGACATGTGGTGCAAGTGTGATACACTCCCCAAAGTGAGAGTACTTTTGGTGTGTTGAGCGGGCAAGAGGTGCATTTTTGCCAACTTTAGGGGCTAAGAGAATGTTCTGAAAGTTGGGGGTAGTAGACTTTTCATGCCAAGTTTAAGGGGTTATCTATGAATTTGGCCTTTTTTTAATTTTCTTACTTTCTTTTGCATTTATCTTTCAAACCGTTTATTTTTTTGACATGCCGCTCTAGAGTTTTTTGTTCGTCTCATTTTTATCTTCAAAATGACATCCACTGTGAGTTTTTCAAACCTTTTCAACTGATAGACATGTGGTAGATGTCTGGTAGACATGTTATGGAAGTCTGATAGACATGTGGCAGAAGTCTGGTAGGTTTGTTGAATCTATTTTTTTCAAAACACTAGATACATTTTTACTAGATCATAACTTTAAAATATACTTGAAAAAATGTCTAATATCAACTTCAAATCAGATTTATCCAAATAGAAGTCGGATATCTATCTGGTAGACATCCAATAGATATGTGAAAGATGTCCAATAGATGTCCAATTGCCTATGCCTTGAATTGCTAATTCCAAAATAAATATATATTTGTTGTTGCTGGTTAGGAAATAAGATACGATTCATGATCAATTGCTCTAATTTGATTGTGCCTCTAGTCCAGTATAAAAGAACTGATAAGAACTTTTATTTTTTCTATCACCAATGGCATCGTTCGATTTAGTCAAACTGGTGTATTCTTCTCCGAGTATCGCACATTTGTTTACATTTTCATGTTATTTTTGTTTTGTCTATATTTTTCTATGTTTGAAATTGGAATCCCAAATCAATACTGAGCTCATGAGTTTCTTCCAAATGCCAACGATTAAAAATTACCTAACATTAGAGAATCATGTCAAACAAGAAACTCATGTCACGTGTCTACCTATGCACAAAACTAACATAAACGATTTCGTAATAACATTGTCGAAACTAAGATCTACCACTTGTCTATTGGATATCTATCATGCGACTATTGGATATCTACCATGCGACTTTTGGGTAAAAAATTTTGAAAAATCACAGCGGATGTCTTTTTAAAGATAAAAATAAGACGAACAAAAAATTCTAAAGTGGCATGTTGAAAAAATAAATAGTTTGAGAGATAAATGAAAAATAAGAAAAAAAATGAAAAGAAAAAGGGGAGAAATAAGTGGATGACATAGTTGCAAATAGAATTGAAGGGAATATGTATTTATAAATAGTTTGACTTCATAGTAAATTTGTAAATAGTTTATAAAGTATGACTATTCTTGATAGTTTGTCTTTACTTAACAATGTGGGCGATAAATCGAATTAGCTCTGAGGTTTTGTGAAATAGGATTCGTTACAAACATTTATGGTATTAATTAAAATTCAATGTTATTAATACCATACCGTACCGGCTGGTTCGACCGATTTTATCGCGAACCAGTCAAGCCTACAGTATGGTATGTGTAGATACCGGTTTTAGTAAAAAATCGAAGAAAAGCGGGTTGAACCGGTAAAAAACACTGGTAACCGGCATACCATTTAAACCGGTTTTCTCAAAATATTTTTGGCAACACATAAAAGTATTGCTAAAGACTGAAAAGCGTTGCCAAAGACTAAAAGTTGCTAGAGACTTAAAAAGCGTTGCCATAACCACTGAAAATCATAAATAATATATATTCTTTAAGAAATAAAAAACCGGTAAAACCAATAATAATACCGATAATATCAGTTATACGGCGTACCACTAGCCTCGCTGGTATGTAGCCCGGTACGGTATTGATAGCATTGTTAAAATTGGTCATAATTACCAAAATATTTACAAAACTATCATAATTAATAAATATTTCTTAAACTTCCTCCTTTTTACTATTCTATATACATAATTGTCATGTTGCTTATTTTTTTTCATTATTTTTCATTTTTCTCTCAAATTGTTTATTTTTCCGACATGTCACATTACAGTTTTTTGTCCGTCTTATATTTATCTTTCAGATGATATTCACTGTGACTATTTCGATATTTTTTATCCAATTGATATCCAATCGATCACAGGTAGATATCTAATAGATCGCTGGAAATTTCGTTGTATCTATCGTTGTGTAGTAACTTTATAAACTGCTACCATTGAGACCATTGGTAATTTTTACAGGTATAATTTAGGAGTCCTCTACTTTTAACATTGGACATTCAAGTGTTATTTAACTTATTTTGATTCAATCGAAGAATTTGGGCAAATTGACTGTATCGATTTCAGTTGCGATTGGACTTTCAGTTGAAAGGATTTTATTGTTCAGGATTTTTTTTGCAATTGATCACTTTCTTTATCTCTTTTTCTTTGTTTGTTGTGTTTATAAGATCAATTAGTTGTTTAACTTGTGTTTTCTCATTTACAAGACATCTAAAATACATCTTTTGGACATTTATCGGAAATCTATTGGACATCTACTAGATTTCTATTAGAAAAACTACTTTGAAGTTAATATTTAGACATCTATAAAATTCTATTTTAAAGTTATGATCTATTAAAAATCTATCTAGTGTTTTGAATCCAAGGTCTTCAAATTTTATTGATTTCTCTTGGACTTCTATTAGATATCTATTGGATATTTGACAATTCAAAAAAAGTTAGGAAAAAAATATCACACTAGATGTCATTTTGAAGACAAAAAAGAGACGAACAAAAAACTATTAAGCGGCATGTCTAAGGATATTCATATTGCTATTGCAATGAGATGATTAAACACCAACACATAATATAGATTACCGAGTGTTGTCTCATAGCGGCATCCAATGTATCTCCCTGCATACATTCATGTGTTAAGCCAAGGTACCACCCTCTAGCACTAGAGATATGCTACTCTGAATCAAATTCAAGAGGTATTATGACACATGCTAGTCTATCCATAGTGACAAATGTCTAGTCTTGATGATACTACGACTAGGGATATTTAGACAAATCATAATTGTACATGAACCAGTTCTCACCAACATTGTCTCACTATGCCCTTGTAATACGTGCTATGATTATGTCATGGACTTTTGCAAACACATCAACGAATATACTCTAAATCAGTCATAACATATTTTCATAGTCATTAATATGACAAAAGAATTCCTTTATTGATATAAATTTGTTCGTACAAATAAAACTAACTAAGATATATCACCCTAATTGCCTCTAGGACATACATCCTATCTAACATACACTGCGTGATCCCTTTTGTTATCATCTTCCTGAACTAGCTCTACCCTTATGGAAGATTCATCAATTGTAAAGTACAGGATCAGTGGTTTACTAGGGGTGGGATGTCAAAGGACGGGTGGCTTAAGAAGATAGGCCTTCATTTTGTCGAAGGCAATCTGACAATGCTTATCCCATAAGATAGGCTAACGCTTCCTTAACAAACTTCTTTTTCCATCTTCGGTTTACCAGGGGTGGGAGGTGAAAGGACGGGTGGTGCTCGTGTGGACTATTTATAGAGGGCTTCTACTTTAGAGTCTGTGGAAGTAGTTGAGCGGTCTTTCAATCGACTACGGGATTCACGCTTTAACTGGTAAGTGGTTAAATTATTATTAGGTCCTCTTAATAAGTGTTTATGACCTAAAATAATTTAAGACTAGTACTATTATCAATCATGCCATGTTTAGATGACCCTGGAAACTAGATTAAATTTTAAAAATTCCGTTGCACATATTTTACTTGCTAAAACCCTTAATCTAGTCCAACAGTGGTATCATGAGTTTGCCTAATGCGATTGTATGATTGACTAGAAATATACTAGGTCTTATTTTCTATGAAATATTTTTGAGTATGCCACGCCATGCCTAGGAATTTATTTCTTGCCATAGAAAATGTTCTGATAACTAGATTAAGTGTTGCTCAAACTTAGTCAGGGTAGTTATCTAGGGATTAACAATGTTTTACTTGAAATTGTAAATGCTTTAATTTTTTAATTATATGGAATAATTCTTAAATTAGAAAAGAACGAAATCTTTAATTTAATTAGTTTATGGTTAACTGAGTCAGAAGGGCCAGTGTTTATTCTGGCAAGGATTGGACTTGGCCGCTCATTCACTTCAAGGGGGCCTCTCCTACCTGGGAACTCTCATCGATTCTAGATTCTAATTACTAAACGGACTTTCTGAATTAGTTGATTTCTAGTATAATGAATTGTATTCATTATATGGTTTTACAAATGAAAGTTTAGATTGTTAAATTAAAACTTATAGACATAGGTGCAAGAACTTGAACAATGAACCCCCTTGTTTGTTTTGCATGCTATGTGGAGTCTAGGCATGATGGAATGATTATGAATTACTAGTTGAGCATGACTCCTAGGTTGGACCTACTAATTCCTTTTAGCCTAGAATTAGTTATAGTTTCATAATCATGTCCATGTATAAGTCTTAGACTAGGCAAGATCGGTTACACCAATAAATCCCCATCAACATATTAAGACAAAATTAGCCTTCCTCCCATCATTTGAGGAGTTATATAATTGGTTATGCATATCCATTGGTTGGAACTCAAATGGATTACCAATTGCATTAGATGCAAATGGACTAGATCCTCCTATAGCTATTTAAGTTAGCTTGACTCGTGATAGCGGGGGTTAGCTTAAATGAGTTATAGATGTTACGTACTAAGGAAAATGGTTAGAACATGTTTCCCGAACAACACTAGAAGGGGCTATTATGTTTTTTAATTTAACCTTGATAAAATAGTAGGAATATGTATTTAATTAAAAGACCTTAAAATAAATGCATGTACAAGAACTAAGTCTAAAGCAATAATTCTTTTCTTATATCTAGGTTGAATATGACTACAAACATAAACTTTCACGCTATTCTTAAGAACAAATTGGATGGTACCAATTTTACTGATTGGTTCAGGATGCTGAGTATAGTCATTAGAGGTGTTGGGAACTGACAGTCAGATTGAACATGCATAAGAGGCATGGCGGAAATTCAAAATTTTGTCCCTATCCCCAGGAACTCCTATTAGTAAATAAAGTCTTGACTAAATAATTCTCTACCTAGGTTAGCATGCTAAAGGACTAGGCATACCATAATTCCAAATTATATCCTAGCACATTTATTTTATACTAAGCATGTTATAACTCTAAGTTATAACCTAAGCGTAAAATAAACTAAGCATGCAAAATAACCTAAGCATAATTATTAAGTCTAAAAACGCTTAAAAAACTTAATAATTAAAAGAAAAAAAAGACTTGCCAGTTGAAGCGTGCTTTTGTAGAACCTTCTTGCACAAGCCTCTAATTGTAGGATAGCCTCTATCAGTATCCACACGAACCCCACCAACCAATACCTCACCGGGAGGAAGAACTAAGAAGCCTCGAGTAGTTGCTAGACCATTCTAAAACCCTCACCCAAAAATATAAACTAGAGGTGTCTAAATAAATTCAGGCTCCTCAAAAATAACTTGCTCAATTACCCGAGAGATTAATTATCTCACTTAGGATTTATACTTTGAGCTTGGTACATTTTGAAAGGAAAGGGGATAGCCTATATACAGGCTTGGGGAGCAAAAATGCTCCCCTTTGGACGATGTCGGATGGGAGTAATTACTCCAATCCCATACGAGCCATACACGCTTGCGGGCTTTACCTTGCTTGCAGGTAGGGCCTTGTGGCCGATGCCGCGAGTACAACCCACGGCGCACCCAATATAGGCTGTGCATGTGCAGCCCATTTTCATAGGTTGCCTTGAGCAATGTCCAGCATTGCTTGAATACCTTTCGGTGTACTTCCGCACACTCGAGCCTGTACAAAATACTTTTGTACTCTTGGTCCAATTAAACTCGCCAATGCAAAGTTCCCCTTTTAATCCATTTTCAAATATTTATTTTCTGACCCTAATAAATTAGTCACCAGTCAAAAATAAATTTCTTGCTCCAACCAAAATTGATCTAATAAATTATCATTTATTTATAACTCTAATTAATTAGTCTATCCAACTTTGATCTAATTAATTTTAACCAATCAAATAATAATCCAATTATTATTTATGTTACATTTTTGTAATAGAATAAATCTATTAGTTCTTTACTTAGTCCGATGAAGGTCCTATGTGAGTGACCTTATAGGATGCCGAAGTATTGAGTTGTTAAAGCTTAACCAACCCTTGTTCTAATGGAACCACTAGCTCGATGTTCTAGACCGTTAATAGAACTTGATTACCTTAAATGACTGTAGTACGCCTCTAGCAAGGGTCTACCATCCCCTATTACTCGAAATGTCATTTATGCTTATGACTTAATCCCGGTTAATGAAATAGTTATCCAGTGCGATAAATTCCTTCCATTTTTTAATATTAGTACCATCTGGTTTATAGGGTTCAGTTAAAGTGTTAACCCACTAATAGTGAGGTTGCTCCAAGCTATCCCAGTTATTTACTTGTTACTAAAGTATATTGCCTTTTACCATAGTGCGTTTGACTAGAAACCATTTCTATCAAACACATACTCTAATCAGAGGTTAATAGCAACCATCACTTCAACAAGTGGCAAGGTACAACTCCTTAATATATCTGGAGTAATGGATTCTTTCCAACTACTCACCTTACCAACGTGATGTCATCACTATACCCGTAATCACCCATAGCACCTTAAATAAATTAGTGTATAGTAATGACCCAAAGTATATCAATAGTACCACACAAGATAAACACTAATACATTGATATTTATACTAAGTGTTTATCTTGCTGCGGTCTCCAATATATCTCCCAGATATATCCTTGTGTCAAGCTTAAGGTACCACCTTCAGTCTTTAGGAGATTAACTGCTTGGACCCTTTCCAAGAAAGTTGACCACATGCTAGTCTTTTTGTTTTATCAATGTCCTTTCTTGATGAAACTATGACTAGGGATAGTTTAGACATAATTATAATTGCACATGAAGCAGGTTCCACCAAATATAGTCTAACTATAATTTCTCTGACTTCATGCTATGATATGTCAAGGACTTTTTGCATACATACATCAATGAATATTTATTTAACCAGCTTTAATATATATATATATATACAAGCACATTGAAATAAGCAAAAGATTAAATGCCTTTATTGATTAAACAAATTATTTGTACTTATTATATAATTAAGATATATCGCCCTAACTGCCTTAAGGGCATACATCATATCCAACAAGAGTCAAAGACCTAACTTATGTTTTGGATGAGGCCCTTCCTGATGAACCTGATGCTAGCAATCATGAGGAACCATGAATCCTGAGCTTCAAAAATAGCATGAGAATATGGATCTCGATACCATGATTCTCCATCTTTAGGAACTCTTTTCTGAGAAAGCAAGGACTGAGAGGTTTGAGACCTCAAGACTTGTTTGGTACTAAGATGTAGGCTGGTGCTTCAGCATCTCAATATGTTTTAAAACTTCTTGGCTATGTACCAATGGGGTTTGTCTAAGTGGTAAGCAACTTGGATCACTTAATCAAGGTCTAAGGATCAAAACCTTCTAAATGTAAAAATTCCCCACCAGGAGACTCAACCACCATAGCCAGGTGTGCGACCTGGGTCAGATCTGGATGTAGTTAGAGCAAAGCTTCGACGAACCAAATGGGCAACAAAAAAAAAATTTCTTGGCTATGTCAAGAAACTTTGTCAATTGGGTTTTGTCATGGATCATGAGTTCAGCACGGATCTCATTTTGACTTCTTGTATTGATATTTATTCATAGTTTATGACTAATTATTACATGAACAAGATTGATTCGATAATCCCAAAATCAATCAACATGCTGAAAACAGTAGAACCTAAGATCAAGCAAGATCAGAAAAATCTACCGTTTGTTGAGAAAACTAAACCTTCGAAGGGTAAGACACAGAAAAAGAAGGGGCTAAAGGCTAACAAAAAGATGAGTGAGAAGAAGAAAAATAAGAAAGAAGCTACATGTTTCTAGTGTAGGAAACTAGGAAATTGGAAAAGGGATTGCAAGGAACCTATCTCTGAGCAGGTGAAGAAGAGCCCTGAGAAGGGAACTACTTTAGGTATGTTCATGATTTAAAATTTCACTACAGTTCATTATGAGTCTACATGGGTATTAAATACTAGATGTGGTACTCATATATGTACTTCTGTGTAGGGGTTGCAGAACCGTAGAAGACTGGCTAAAGGAAAGTTGGACCTACGAGTTTGAAATGGAGCACGGGTTGCTGCATTAACTGTAGGAACATATAGTCTCAAATTGCCAAGTGGACTAGTTTTAGAATTAAATAAATGCTATTATATTCCAGTTGTTACTAAGAATATTATTTCTGTTGTGTGTTTAGTAGCAGAAGGATTTGAAGTTTTATTTAAAAATAAAGATTGTCAAATTCATAAAATTAGTGTTCTTTATGGCAATGGAGTTTTGATTGATGACATATATGTTTTAGATACTAAAGCTGAAATTTTTAATATGAATGATGCTAAGAGATTGCAATTACATAAAGACAAAACATCCTACTTATGCCATTATCATTTGGGCCATATAAACGAAGCCCGCTTAACTAGGTCACACAAAGGTGGTGACTTAGGCCCAATAGACTGGGATTCTTATAAGGCATGTGAACCTTGTTTATTAGGAAAAATGACAAAAAAAACCCGTTAAAGGTAAACGGAAAACGTGCTACAAGTACATTGGAAATAATACACACAGATGTATGTGGTCGAATAAATATGCAAGCACATGGAGATTTCGTATACTTCATATCTTTTATTAATGATTACTCACGGTATGGGTATTTATACCTTATGAGGCACAAATAAGATAGTTTTGAAAGATTCAAACACTATAAGAATGAAGTTGAGAAATAACTTGGAAAGAATATTAAGGCACTACGGTAAGTCTAAGGTAGAAAATATTGAAGCCAAGAGTTTCAAGATTATCTAAGGGATAATGGAATATTACCCCAATGGACCCCTCCTTATACTCCTCAATATAGTGGTGTGTTTGAGAGGAGGAATACAACTTTCTTCGACATGGTTCGCTCCATGAAGAGCCAATCAAGTCTCAACAAATCCTTTTGGGGATACGCACTTAGAGAGCAGTTTATATACTAAATTGTGTGCCCTTAAAATCAGCTAATATAACATCATACAAAAGGTGGTGTGGTCTTTCTCACTTGAGAGTTTGGGGTTGTCCTACCTATGTTAAAAGGACAATGTCAGACAAGCTGGGAGCTAGGGCTGAATAATGCTTGTTCATAGGTTATCTTAAAGAGACAATAGGATGTACCTTTTATGATCCTAAGGAACAAAAGGTGTTTATTTCTATGATCACTTAGTTCCTTGAAAAGGAATAGATGATTGCAAAAGCTAGTAGGAGCGACCTTGAATTTGAGGTTCAAGTAGGCAAACAAGATAATCAACTTATAATTCCTATGTCTAATACACAGTAGAGTGTGATCGAGGAACAACCTGTTACACAAGAACCATTGCGTAGCTCTGGTAGGGTTCCCAACGCTCTTGAAAGATTTGGATTTTTCATCTCAGAGGATAAACAAATATTTCTAATGGAGGATGATGAACCTAAGACCTACAAGGAAGTAATGCAGTTCTCAAACTCTAATAAATGGTTAAAAGCCATGAAATCAGAAATGGATTCCATGTATGGAAACCACATATGGGAATTGGTCGATGCACCTGATGAGGTTAGACCCATAGGTTGCAAATGGATTTTCAATAAGAAAACCGACATGGATGGCAATGTAATTACCTATAAGGCAAGGTTGGTGACAAAGGGCTATAGTTAAAGAGAAGGAATTGACTACGACGAAACTTTTCACTAGTAGCCATGCTTAAATCCGTACAGATACTCTTGGCCGTTGCTGCTTATTATCATTATGAGATATGGCAGATGGATGTGAAAACCACTTTCCTAAATGGAAGCTTGGATCGAGATGTGTATGTGATAAAATCTGAGGGTTTTACATCTCAGAATTGCTCGAAGGTATGCAAGGTGCAAAGATCCATTTATGGACTTAAGCAAGCATCCAGGAGTTGGAATATAATGTTTGATGATACGATCAAAGAGTTAGATTTTATATTAAACACTTATGAGCCTTGTGTATACAAGAAAGTTAGTGGGAGAGCAGTCATTTTTCTTGAGCTATATGTTGATGACATACTGCTAATAGGAAATGACATTTCTCTTCTTCAAATGGTTAAGTCATGGTTATCAAGAAAGTTCTCCATAAACACCTTGGAGGAGCAGCATTTATATTAGTTATAAAGATCTATAGAGATAGATCCAAGAGGCTGCTAGGTCTTTCATAAGATACATACATAGATAAGGTATTTACTAGGTTCAACCTTGAGCAATCAAAAAGGGGTTATCTTCTAATGTCTCATGGAATTGACCTTTCTAAATCTGAGTGTTCGGGGACACAAGAGGAGAGATTGCGCATGAATAAAATACCCTATACATCTGCAATAGGATCTATCATATATGCTATGGTATAGACACGACCTGATGTCCCACATGCGTTGAGCATCACAAGCAGATTTCAATCTGATCTAGGTGAGAAGCGCTGGAAGGCAGTTAAGAATATCCTTAAGTACTTGAGAAGGACTAAGGAAATGTTCTTAGTATATAAAGGAGGTGATCTCATAATAAAGGGATTCACGGATGCATGTTTTGAATCTGATAAAGATGACTATAATTCATAATCAGGTTACTTGTTTATATTAAATGAAGGGGCAGTTGTTTGGAAGATTTTGAATCAGGATACAACTGCCAATTCAACCACTGAATCTGAGTACATTGCCGCTTTAGAAGCAGCAAAATAAGCTGATTGGATAAGGAGATTTATTAGTGGTCTTGGCATGGTGTCTAACAGTGAGGATCCAATAGTATTATATTGTGATAACATTAGGGATATTGCTCAGGCAAAAGAACCACGGCCTTGTTAGAGAAACGGACATGTACATAGAAAATATCATATAATTCAAGATATGATAAGAGATAAGAACATGCAAAAGGAATATGTTCCCACAGATCAGAACCTGGCAGATGGTCTGACCAAGCCTTTGAGGCAGATTAAGCATGACCAGCATGTTAATAGTTATGGCTTACGATGCGTAGCTAATTAGCTCTAGTAATTGGGAGATTGTTAGATATGATGCATGCCCTAGAGGCAATTAGGGCGATATGTCTTGGTTAGTTTTATTTGTACGAACAAAGTTATATTAATAAGATCATTCTTTTGTTGTATCAATGACTATGAAAATATATTATGACTGGTTTAGAATATATCCATTAATGTGTTTGCAAAAGTCCATGACATAATCATAGCATGAATTGCAAGGGCATAGTGAGACTACATTAGTAAGTACTGGTTCATGTGGAATTATGATTTTTCTAAATATCCTTAGTCATACTATAATCAAGACTGGACATTGATGAATACGGATAGACTAGCATATGTCATCATACCTCTTAAATTTGATTCAGAGTAGCATATCTGGAGTGCTAGAGGGTGGTACCTTGGGTTATCACATGAATGTATTTACGGAGATACATTGAAGACCGCTATAAGACAACACTCGGTAATCTATATTATGTGTTGGTGTTTTAATCGTCTCATTGCAATAGCAATACAAATATGCTTAGACCTGAGATACTAGTTACCTTGTTTAGATGTTGCTATAGTTTGGATTATACCTATTAATTCTGTAGATTGGATGATACAGGTAATTAAGGGTATAGTTTTTGTATGTCTATTGGTAAGCTAGGTGGTCAAGATGGAATCTTTCACTCCACTATAGCAATGTACAGGAGATGTACCTTGGCCACTTGTTAGAAGTGACACATTTGTAAACCTCTAATTAGAGTATGAGTTGATAGAATGGGATCCTGATCAACACATTAAATGGTTGAGTAGTGTACTTTTACAGCCAGACCAAACTACTGGGGTAGCCATTACAGCTACAAGTTAACTAACACTTAAACCAAGTCGTAGAAACCAGATGGTACTTAACAGTTGATAGATAGAGTGAATTGTATTGATACTATTTAAGAACCAGGATTAAGTCACAATGCACGTGATTTTACAAATACTGAGGGGTCATATACCTTTACTAGAGTGCAACTATGATCGATCAAAGTAATTGGAGTCCATAACGGTAAGGAGCTCCGAGCCGGTCAATTCCAAAAAAGAGATTAAGCCAGGTTAAACTTTTGATCGCTCGATATTACGGGATCCTATAAGGTCACAAACTTTGAGGTACGACTGAGCTATATGAAGAACTATTAGACTAGGTCTAATATAGAAGACCAAGAAAATATGGTTAGACCATAACATATTGGTTAGACCAATATTCATTCGTTGGACCAATGAACCTGATAAATAATGAGGATAAAATAAATAAAGGGAAGACTAGACTGGTACTTAGCGAGATTTATTAATATTGGATGTTGGATAAATCTATGCAAGTGGGTCTGTAATTGTACTGTGGGACAGTATATAAAAGACCTACGCAATGGGCAACATGGTAGCACTATGTGGAACAATGTTGCGTGGCCCATGGGGCAAGCAAAAGTGGGCTGCAAGATGCAGCTCGCTTGTGTGCTATACAAGCCTAAAAGGCTACACAGGCGCGCTGCATATATGGGCTTATGTTATGGGTCGCAGCTTGTAATGGATTACGCGCTGCATAAAGCACATCCCCTGTTGGTCTGCGCTGCCCGTGGGCCTATGCACCAATGCAGGCCCAAGTGCAGTTGCGTAAGCCTTGTGGGCTTTCGTTCCTATGCAAGCCCATGAGGGACTACTGGCCGAATGGCCAGCAGTCTCCCATCAAACTTAGAGCTTGCTCCCTAAGCAAGCTTCCAGTACTTGAGTTGGTTTCCAAGTCTTCTAGGGTTTAATTAAAATACATGTCTGCCCTTTTTATTTTATTTCTGAGTGGTTGAGGTCAGGGACTTTATTGTCCTTTGAATAATTCCTAAGCACTATAAATAGAAGCCTCCTCCTTCATTATTTTCCGTCCTGAATTTCATAATCCCTTTCTTGCTCTCTTATTCTCTTAGTTTTTCTAATTCCTAAAAGTAATCCGTCGGAAGATATATTTACTTAGAATAGAAAACTAAGCAAATTTCTTCTAGAATAAATTGGTAGCGAAGATCTAGCTATCTTCCACTGATTTAACAGTTCTTCCTTTCCAGAAGGTTTTGGTCGGTGGTGCTCGTGTGGACTATTTATAGAGGGCTTCTACTTTGGAGTTTATGCACATAGCTGAGGGGTCTTTTTACCGACTACGGGATTTACGCTTTGATTGGTAAGTGGTTAAATTATTATTATGTACTTTTAATAAGTGTATATGACATAGAATAATTTAAGACTAGCATTATTATCAAACATGCCATGCTTAGGAGATCCAAGGAACTAGATTAAATATTTAAAATTCTGTTGCACATGTTTTACTTGCTAAAACCTTAATCTAGACAAATAAGATAACCCTTTGAAGCATGTTTCTGCAGTTGAGCCTAATGGGCAAGGGAAAGGAAAGATGTATCCTGATTCCAAGGAAGATGAAGAGAAACTTGTTCATAAGGAAGTGGAGGATGTTGTGGCTGCTATATGTAGAGCCTTGTTTACACTAATGAAGAAGAAGTGGAAGAAGAATGATGAAGCCAATCCTACTGTTGAAGCAGTTAAGAAGCTCGCGAGGTCTCTAGCGCATGAAGGAGAAAAGTTAACTATTGAAAAAGAAAAGACTTTGGGAATCGACTTAGATGACCTACTTATGGAATCTAGTGAGGACGTCAACTTTGCAACCGTCACTACTCAAGTCCCTTCTCCTGTGGAGGATGAATCTATGTTAGATGATGTAACTTTTAATATTTTTGATATATATGATGTGAACAATGTTCCCTTTAAGCAGAAGCTCCGTAGGTGATACTTATGAAGATTCTAAGGCTAGCGTCAGGCCCAACGTTATGAGGTAGTCCTATACGAAAGGGAATTAAAGTCCAAATAGTTACCAAATCTTCTAGGTCTACTCGAGATTGAACTCAAGTTTCGAGCCAAATCTTGATCCAACTCCAAATTAAGAATTAGACCCAGGTCCATCATTGCAATAGTTCTGAAGGAGGTCCATCTCTGTCACTTGAAGCTCACGAGGATATCAACTAATCAATCGACGTGATTAGAGGAATATAACATATGCATGCATATTTACTATTTAAACACATATATGCTTGCAAATTTTGTTATGCAGGAAAATCCATAGAATGACCTAGACCACAAGACTAGGGGCAAAAGCCTAAACATGGGGATGTGTCATCAAACTAAATTAAGATCATTCATTCTATGATCCAACAAATACATGACAATGTTCTCCTAAAATGCAAAAAAGCATCATGAGGCATCATAGCATCTATTCTAAGCACAATTACGGATAAGGCGTCCAAGGGGCATATAATTAAACCTAATAGACACCACAGCAGCCTCTCCGGACTCCCAGAAATCTCAACTCAATTTACATTTCATACTTTCCTTTTTTTTGTCAATTGAAGGGGCAAAATTTTTTGTCTCAACAAAATCATTAACCAATAATAATGCAATTTACAAGAATTTCTAATATATTTCAAAATTTTCTTCATAGGTGAGTTGGTGAAGCGTCGAAGGTGGCCCCAACAAAATTTCCAAACTCAAGAACTCTTGAATTGTTTGAAGTGTCCGAGGTGGCTCAAGAAATCTTAAATTATTCGAAGAGTCAAAGGTGGCTCAAGAATTCCCAAATTATTTGAAGAGTCGAAGGTGGCTCAAGAATTTCCAAATTATTCGAAGAGTCGAAGGCGGCTCAAGAAATCTGTAGTTACTTCAAAAAGTCAAAGGTGACTCAAGAAATCTCAAATAATTTTTGGACTGACGAAGAGGACCGCAAAAATCTTAAATCATTTTTGGAGTGTCAAAGGGGACCCTAAAAATCTCAAATTATTTTTGGAGTGTTGAAAAATCTCAAATTATTTTTAGAGTATCGAAGGGGACCACAAAAATCTCAGATCATTTTTGGAGTATCAAAGGGGTCCACAAAAATCACGAATTATTTTTGGACTGTTGAAGAGGACAACAAAAATCTCAAATTATTTTTCAAGTGTAGAAGGGGACTGCAAAAATCTTGAATTAATTTTAGAGTGTTGAAGAGCACCGCAAAAATATCAAATCATATTTAGAGTGTCGAAGGGGACCGTAAAAATCATGAATTTCTTTTTGAGTGTGAAAGTGGACCACAAAAATCTTAGATTATTTTGGAGAGTCAAAGGTGAATTCAAAAAATCTCTTATTATTTTGGAGTGTCGAAGGTGGCCCCAATATATCTCAAGCTTATTGGAAGGTCGAAGGTGCCCCAATGAACCCCAAATCGAGAAATCCAAAGTCATCCTCTTTGTAGGTGAGTCGATAGAGCGTCAAAGGTGACCCCATTTGATCCCAAAATAGGTAAGATTTTTTAACCCTTTCTCTAGTCGTGAGATCATACCGATATGTATTAGCGGTGATCCCCCGAGGGGCAGCCACTTTCTCTTGGAGTGCCCCATATGCATTGAGTTGTAGATAGGTGAGAGAGTTCGAGGCCTTCATACCATGGCCTCTCTTGCTTTGAGGTCGGTGACCCCTGCTCCTCCTATGGATCTCTTCTTCCACAATGTCTACTTGATGCTGAGCGGCCTGTAGTTGCTGATAGGAACATGCATGTAGCTGCTTTCATCAAGGGCTTATATCTTGACTTCATGAGCTAACTAATCCATTATCCTACTCCTCCAGTTGGGCCTTTCCAGGTATCTTTTGACTTTTTCTCTCAACTTTAAACATTACTTGATCCCAGGCTTAGCTCTGAGTCTCATCTTTTATATACAGGACCTCTCTTGCAAGAGGAGACTCTAGGCCTCAAGCGACATTGTGGTTGGTGCTGAGGAGGCTCCAACGACTATTGCAGCTCTAGTGGCTCAAGTGCAGGCTCATGTCCAGGCAAAAGTGTGGTGGAGGGTAATTTCTAGACTGCTCTCAATACAACCTTTGTCATTATGAAGGGAGTTGCTGGGGGAGTTACTCGACACTTGATGGCTTATGTCCACCAGCTGGTCTTTTCCCCAGCTAACGCTACTCATGTAAGGTTTTTTTCTCTTCTCATTCATACTTTTTATTTTAAAGCTTTGAAATTGGTGTTTTGAGTGAAACTTATATTTATAGATCCTGGAAGCTGAGGTGGAGCAGATTGCTAGGGAATACCAGTTGCTGGGCAATCTTCTAATGACTCAGATGATCCTTAGGGAGGTATGTGCGTGTTTTTATGAACAACTACATATATTATGCATGCAATTTTAATTCCCCTAGTAAAAACTCATAAGACTAATGTGTTATGTGTGATATGTTATGCAGACTAATTTGGGTGAGCTTGAGGAGTGTCGGGCAGCTGTTGAGGATCGGGCTATGGTTTCCACTAAGAGGGCTGTATCTATGGAGGCAGAGGCTCAAGATACAATTGCTTGAGCTTAGAGGGTCGACGCAGAGGTGATGAGGTTGAGGGAGTCCCGCTCCAAGTGGAGGAGTGAGCAGGGGATTCTAGATGCATTAGACACATCCTCGAGTAGCTCGGGGCACTAGTGACAAGGCGGAAGGTGATGGTGACTTCCTTGATTAGATTTAAGATTTCATTTTTTCCTCTTTTCCTTCTTCTTTTTGAATATCTAGACAAATTTTGACTTTTATATAAAGCACAAATTTTGTTTTTGATTCATCTTTATGTTGCTGATTTTACTGAATTTCTGTGAATAAATCAACTGAATTCAAAATTGATAATGGTACCCCAATTGATTAGCTATGAAACTGAGGGTATAGAGAGCTGGGATTACAAATATGATCATGATACTGCTTTCTGGATCACGGTACCGTGATCCATTACAGGTTGTAAATTTTTTCTTCATCTTTCCTCTATTTTGCTGATTATGGACTCATTCAGAGATATGCTTCAAGACTTTATGATTCACTAGGGGAAAGAAGATTAGGACAAACTGAAACACTTTACATTATGGAATCTGAGGTTTTGCATCGATTACCTATTGAATATCCTACTACTTTGAGCTACCTCCACTTTGTGGGATCCTGTTGATCGAGTATTTTACTTTAAGAATATGTACTTGTGCCCACTATTCGAGGAGTTCAGCACTATTATAGGAGTGCCATCCAAGAGACATGTAGAGATAGCCATACCCACTTTTATCCTTGGGTCTATTGTGGATCTAAAAGGTCCCTTCAATTTAGATTCAGTCGACAGTTTTCTGACTCATGCCCCTAAGCCATCTGAATTTCATATATGGAGGGAGTACTGAAGTGGTGTATAAGTTCCCCTAGGACTCAGTTAGCCTGGCCTTTAATGGTAGATGTACTTCTGATGAGTCAGTTTATATGTGGGGTAGAAACGGGTGTTGCACCTTTTCGCCTACTCTCGGTTATTGATAAGTTAGCTAAGGGATCATCATTGGATACCGTTGCACTAGCTGAGACCATCAGTCACTTGGATGCTGTTTCTTGGGGTATGGGCTCTATCAGGGACCATTTCTAGCTTCTTTAGGTAATGGTTTGAATCATCAATTCTTAGCTCTGATCAAATAAGTTGTACTGGTGTGTCGTTTTAGGTTTGAATTTTTGAGAAATGGGCATTGATTGATCCTCCGGCCAATATTAGCTAGTACAATGCTTCTCACTTTGCTACTTATGCAACAACTAATTTTTGTCATCGGGATCTTGATTTCGCTCAGTGGACTAGGATTTTATAGACTTAATCTGAGGATAAGAATCATTGGGTATGCCCGTGGCGGAAGATTTTTAATGTCATTATTGAGCTATGGATGAGCAGAGTGCAAATGCTCAGGATACAGAAGTTCACTTCTTATTCACCTTCTAAATTATGCAAATAGTGTGGGAACACCCAACATATTCCTACTTCTTTCTGTGTTACTGAGCCATCTATATATCCATCTTACTAGCCTATCATTATAGCAAAAAAACGGGCCATGACTACTCATTTTAGAATTCTGAGGTATGATTGCCAAAGGATTATCTAGACTGATGAGTTTTAGATAAGATGGATCACTGCCATACGAGTTCTACCTACTCGAGGGGAGTGCTTGACTGCTAGCATTGACTGGAGTTATCATTTGAGATGAGCTGGGTTAGTTCTTGCCGGGGAGAAGAGGAGACATTTGATCTGATGATGTGATGATTTGCTTTGTTCTTGATTTAATATTTCAGTTCTAATTTTTGCATAGGGAGTTACATTTGGATGATTCTCGACCTATCGGACTTTTATTTGGCATAATTTTTTCCTACACCGCCCTTTTTTGGGTTTTCAATCCAATAGACTTTTCCTCTTCTTTTTTTATATCGGGATTTTGCATAGACCTATATGTTTTCTGTCTATCAGATTATTTTGCCTTTTTCTTGCTCAATGGATATTTCTGAATTTCTTTGTTGATTTGAATGCACATGGTCAAAAGATAGGAAACAAATGCATTTACCTACTTGTAAATCTATCACTCATTCAGGAAACATACATTCATAAGACATATGACATACAATTTAGCAAGAATGATGCTTTTTATTGATTCATTTTAAATTGATACAACTGCTAGTATATATTACAATTGAATTCTGTCATTTTTAGCTACCCTATGAAGCTTTTATAGCTAACAACTCTCTTTTTTTAAGTCTTAATTTATGCTTGAATAGCTAACATAGGTTCGACTGACTTTATTTATACCTTAACTTTTGCTCGAGCCGCCCTTTTCAGGTTTTCAAATTGACAGGCTGCCCTAATGTTTGCCCAATCTGCCCTTTTTAGGTTTTCAAATTGGAGGGCTCTGTTCTTTATCTTTCTTTTTATTGTTTACACATGGTAGCACTCGATCTCAATGCTCAACTAGGAGAACTGCCTCTATGCCATATACTAATAAGAATGGTGTCTGATAGGTTAGAGTACGGATGCTAGTTCCGTAGCCCCAAATTGTGAAACACAGCTTGTCAGCCCAATCTCTATAAGTGATAACCATCTTGGAGAGGATTTTCTTGACCAATTTATTGGCTACTTTAACTGCCGTATTAGCTTGTGATTGATAAGGAGATGATCTATAGTGCTCAATACCATACTTCTCAATCAAATATGCATTTTCACCTTGGAATTGAACTCCATTATCAAAAAAGATGTGATGAGGAATCCCATACCGAGCAAAAATTTGGCACTCAATGAACTTAATCATTTTATTGGTCGTAATATTTGTAAAGGATTTGGCCTCAACCTATTTAGAGAAGTAGTCTACTTCTACTATGATGTATCTATGCCCATTTGTTGAGGATGGTCTGATCTCTCCAATTATGTCTATCCCCCATGCCGAGAATGGCTAAGGAGTTGATAAGCTTTGGAGCTTGAGGGGTGGTAAATGTGAGATTTGCCCATTTATTTGACATTCAAGACACTTCTTCACTTCTTCAATGGAGTTTGTTGTCATCGTGGTAAAAAAAAACCCTTTCTTTGGATTTTCTTGGCTAAGGCAACTCCATTAATGTACGGTCCATAATCTCCTAAATGAAGTTTCTTCATAACTTGGGTAGTCTCTCCCTTAGTTAGACATTTAAAGAGCAATCCATTGCTATCTCTTTTGAATAGGTCTTCCTCTACCAATCTGAATTGAGCAGCCAATCTTCTCAATGTTTAGTGATCAGACTAAGATTCTCCTTCTAAAAACTGACCACTTTTCATAAATTGCACTATGCCCATATACCACAGATCTTCTGAGATTTTCCCTACTACCATAGTCCCTTTGCTAAAGAAAGGAGTTCACGTGGACTTCATGATTAAAGACTTCATGGGTCTTTCTTGAGGATCCTCCCACATGGATGCTAATGTAGCTAGAGAGTTAGCTACTTGATTTTCTTCTCTAGGGACATGCTGAAATAGGCATTGTCATAACTTTGCTAATTAAACCCAAACTACTTCAAGATAAGGACGAGGTGACTCTTCTTTGATTTCCAAATCTCCCACCACTTGGTGGATCACTAGAGCTTAATCACCCACCACTGATACATTAGTTGCCCCTACTGCAAGAAGGGCTTTTAATCCAAACAAACAAGCTTCATATCTGCCCTATTGTTGGTGACTAAGAATTCTAGGCACTTAGACATTGGTATTATCTTGTTATGGGAGTGATGATGATGCACCCATGAATGGTGCCTCATCTATCGATTGTACCATTGAAAGACATGGTCCATGAGGGCTTTGCTTCTTCTACTACTACTAGCTATTCATCGGGGAACATCAAGTCTTCCACATAATCTGATTCTAGAGGATGACCTGCGAGGAATTCAGCCATCGCTCTTCCCTTTATCACTTTGCATGTAATGTACTCTATGTCGAACTCGGAGATCAAGAGCAACCATCTTGATAATTTTCCAGCTAGAGTAGGCAACTCACATAGGTATTTCATAGGATTAATCTTTGAAACTGATTGGATCCTATGTGATTGGAAATAATTTCTTAACTTCTTTGTGAGCCACACCATGGCAGCGCATGTCTTCTCTACTACCATGTATCGACTCTCATACTCCAACAATTACTTGCCGAGGTAATAAATCACATGCTCTTTCTTGTATTCATCTTCTTGGACCAACATTGCCCTTACTGACATCTCTTCAATTGCTAGATAGAGTATTAAGGGCCTAGCAGTAGTCAGCGGTTGTAAAACTGGTTGATTTATGAGGTAAGCCTTGTATCTATCAAAAGAAATTTGGCATTGCTCATTCCATTCCAATGACTGCTTCTTTTTAAGGAATTTGAAAATGGCCTCAGAGATGGTAGTAAGTCGATAGATGAACCTACTAACGTATAGTAATGACCCTAAGAATGATACGACCTCCATCTAAGTTTTTGGTACTGGCATGTCATTGATGGCCTTGATCTTGTTAGGATCCATTTCTAGGCCACTTTGACAGGCAATGTGACCCAATATTTTGCCTGTTGTGACTCCAAATACACACTTCTTTGGATTCAGCCTTAAGTTGTGCTTCCCAATTTTAGTGCGGGATCTACCCAAGATAGTAGGGTGCTCTTCTCAGGTTGTTGATTTCACTAGCATATCATCAACATATGCTTTGACTTCTTTGTGGATCATGCCATGTAGCAATATGGTCAGTGCTCGTTGGTAAGTGGCACCTACATTTTCAACAGAAATGGCATGTCCTTGCAGTAGTATACCCTTCATTCGGTGGTTAAGGCTGCCTTGACCTTATCGATGACATCCATGATGATCTGATTGTAGCTAAAAAAACCCATCCATGAACGAGTCCATGGCTACCTTAGCTACACTATTAACTAGGACGTTGATATAGGGTAGTGGGAAATCATCTTTAGGCGATGCCTTATTGAGATCTTGGTAATCTACACAAACTTGGACCCTTCCATCCTTTTTCGCTGCTGGAACGATATTAACTAACCAAGTCAGATACCCAACCACTTCTATAAACTTGGCCTTGACTAACTTAGAGATTTTGACTTTGACTTACTTGGCCCACTCGGGTCTCATATGGAAGAGCCTTTTCTTAACAAGCCTAAACTTGGGGTTAGTTGGAATTTGATGTCTAGCTATCTCATGATCAGCTCCTGGCATATCTTCATAGGACCAAGCAAATTCTACCATGCACTTATTAGAATTTTTATCATTTTATTTTTCTCGTTCATAGACAAGTCATTTGAGATATATACCATTTTGGGGTTTTTAGTTGTATTCAAGTTATTTCCATCATAGAAGAATCATTTAAGCTAGACAAATTACTAATATGATCAAAAGAATTCAAGTTTCTGTTAGGTGAGACATCACACAAGTAAGAAAAATTATTCTATTTAATTGATATATTGGCTTCATAAGCCTTATTGTTCACATCATAAAGACTAGGAATAGAAACTAGAAAATCATACTTATCCTCTTCTATAGGAACCACGGAGGCGACAACAGTCATAGTAGTATCTTCCAAGATCATGTCGGAAAAGTCTTCATAGAGCTTCTTTTTCTAACCCTCTGTGAGCTTTTGTTCTTCCTTAACCAATTCTTTCACTAGGTTGGCAAAAGCTTCTCTCAACAAGCCATTGGTAGTATGAGGTTGAGTATTTAACTACTTCTTCATGAGTTTAGCAAAAGCATCAATAATAGAGGAGATGGCTTTATCCCCCTCATTAAGAATCAGATCTCGGACCAAGGTAGTCTTGCCTTTTTCTATCTCTCTGATACATCATCGCTTGGTAAAATCAAATACATCATTGAAGACCATAAAGCCAGGAATCGGTTTTTCCCAAACTTCCATTGGTTCTGCTTCACCCAGATAGGTTGGTTCCTCGGCCCTCTTGTAGACACTAACCATGTGAACTGAGTTCCAAGGCATCATCTTGGCTGCTTTCTTGGGGGTGAATCCTAGCCCTTCTTTGCCTTTCTGAGAGTGGATCTTAGGAAGAGATGGTATCCGTTGAAGATTACTTCCAAGACCCTTATTGTGCTTGTACCCCTTTCTAGCCATCTACTTGGCTACCCACAAAACATACTTCTTAACTTCTTCCTCTTTAGGCTTGATGATAACTGATACATAAAACTCCATTAAGTCATTTCCCCCTCTTACTAGGGCTGCAACAACCGATTCTTCACCAGCTCCTATCGTGATAGGTTTCCCTTTATGAACAAGCTTTATCTTTTGATGGAGAGTGGAAGGCATTTCACCTAGTTCATGAATCCAAAGATGACCTAATAGCAGAGAGAATATGACAGGAAAGTCTAAGATAATGATTGTAACAGAAGTTATGACTTTCTCCATAGTCAATTAGGCTTTGAATGTTCCTTCGACTATCCTTTTAGAATCATCATAAGCCTTGATGATAGTACCATAATTCTTTAACATATCTTTTGAGAGGTGAAGGTGCAGGAAGATTTGGAGAGGACATAAATTCAAGGTGCACCCATCATCTACCACCACACAATGAACCATGAGGTAGAAGATCTTCACTTTGATGAACAACGCCTTATTGTGCTTCATCCTCTCTTGAGGTAAATCAGCAGGAGTGAAAGCAATAGGCATATAATTCTTTAGCAGGACTCCTCCACTAATCAAGGTACACATCTCTTAGGGAGAGGTCATAGGGATGACATCCATTTTGATCAACTTCTTCATGAGAGCCTTTTTATGAGCCTTGGAGTTGATAACCAACTACCAAATGTTACACCTTGCTAGAGTTTACTTAAATTGCTTGATGATATGGTCTTCTTCTAACTCATCTTCCATAGGTGGCGGAAGGTCTTGTGCATGTTTCATCCCTTCCATTCAAACTACTTTTCTAAACTCGAGTTGATAGACTCTTTTACTTCGAGTCATGTTTATAACTCTCCTAGTTTGCACGTAGGAGATAGAACCTCCTTTAGTTTCTACTAGAAAGAAAATATCATTCTTGAACTCATCATGATGATCACTGAGCACTTAGTCAAGGTCTATAAGGTCCATTGGATGGTCAAAATAATCATTCATATCCTATCCTAGAGAAATGTTCACTTGCTGATAAAAGAGATCAAGAGCCCCTATATCGAGAGCTTCCATATTGGCCGTTGCTAGGGATTCGTATATTACCACTCTCAAAGCATCATCGCTCTGTAATGCTCTTAGTGTCGGGTTTTCTTGGGTGAATTAGCACAAAGTCGGGTGTCAGTCAGATTTAACCACCAAAATTGACTCTTCAATCCCCACTTTATTTTGTAGTCGTTGGATGACATAAGCCTTGGCTAGGAAATACTGCATCATATTCACAGACTAAATAAATTGGGGCAATGGATTACTCATGGTACCACACTGCTTAATAAGTTAAGTTTGCTCAACTTGCTAATAGTAAAAGGTAGATTGTCTTTCCACAGAGAGATGCCATGTCTATCTTCTTGAGAGGATAGACCAATGGCTATATTGATTTCAAAATGAGTGGCCACTTAAGTTACTTTGGCCTTGGAGGCTGTGGGAGCAGGTGCAGATACTTTGGCGGCTTCCTATAACCAATTGAAAATGGATGGTTGGTTATCGGTAGGCCCCTTTGTTTCTTCATAGCAGCTTGTTTCTTGATCCTCTTGGCCTTCTTGCAAATGTTAGTATAGTTCTCATATTCATCTACGGACATCTGATCTTGGTACCATGGTAGCACAACATCTATCATCTCCACAATTATCTCAGAAATTGGGCTTACTACCCAACAAGGCTTGAGTAGACATCCAATGCTCATAGTAAGATTGGAAAGTCTCCTTCTTTTTGCTTGACTAGTTCCATTTTTGAATGGTTTTTTTTTGCTTAGAATTGAACTTATAGTGCTCTTTGAGGGACTTAGAAAGCTTGTCCCAATCTTGGCAGACATCATCGGGTTGAATGGCAAACCACCCGGCTGTTGACCCAGTTAGAGTGCAAGAGAACATCTTGGCTAGCTTATTGTTGGACAACCCCTTCTTTCTCATCACATTCCCATAATTCTCCACATGAACTAATGGTGGGCTGGTTCCCTTATAAAGAGGAACGGAAGGCATGCCAGAAATGGGTGCTAATATCTCAACTCTATCTACAACTAGGGTCTTGATTGTATCATCCCCCGTAGAAAGCAACTGCTTAAGCACGATACATATCTCGACAGAACCACCATTAGTCTTGGGGCCATGATTCTGGTCATCTCTCCCGAGATCTTTCGCAAGCTATTTCTCAGGATTACTCCCCACACCTTATCAGTTTTCTCTTTCAAGGCATCTTTCACTGATGACTGAACGCGATCGTTGATGGCACCCTTGAATTGATCTAACTTGAGGAATTTGGGAAAAGTGGCATTCATTTCTCATATAAGGGCTTTGATACCAGAAGGAGAGGCCATTTTAATGATCCCGGAGGAGCTCAAACTAAACACGAAATTGAGTTGCTCGAACTGCTCGAAACCTTACGTGGACCCCAAACTCAAAATTGAACTTGCAATGATTTAACTCCCTTGATAAGAGAACCTAATAATGCAAATTAGATGATCAATACCACTATTCTAAGCTGAGATAGAACCACAGTTGGATTAGTCCATGCGTGGGTTTAGGCATGGATGCGTGATGATGTGAGCAACATGATTTATATTTTAGGTGTATGTATGAGAATATTGCTACAAGCAATGGGGTTAATTAGCATATGAATGGCTGGACACAGACTCATGTTTGTGGTATGCTTAAAATGAAAACTTGTTAGTTCAATGAAACAAAACAAGGGTATCCCCCAAGATTCCCACGAGAGATGAGGGTATACTAGATGTAGGGCACAACCTAGACCATAGGTTTGGTAAAGGATAGACACCTATATGGGTAGGTTTGACATGTTTGAGGTGGGGTTTAACATGGTTGAAGTGATGGGGTGTCCCTTATGCCTTGGAAAATGGGAGCAAGACATTGGCTGGACACGACATATGTAATATCGATGGCATATAACAATATGGGGCTTTACTTGCTAAGGTTTGAGCTAACCTATAACATGGTGGGGTTGGACATGACTCGGGTGAGGATATGATAAAAGACACAATCGGGTGACAAATGAAATGGTTGAACATGACTTGGGTGAGTGAGGGGTTGATTGACACATCAATGTAACATCTCTAGGGTCTTCCATTGTATGGACATTTGACCTATGGGTGAAGGTTGATCGAGGCATTGGTTGGATACTTCTAAACATCGACAGCATGATGGCGCAACAAGGTGACACTTCTAATGGGGTCAGTTATGGTTGAGGCATCGATGTGACATCTATAGGGTTTGATGGTAACATTGGGTGAAAGATAGTTAAGATATCAGTGAGACATCTCTAAGGACGAACGACATAACGATGTAGAGAAAACATTAGTGGTATATCATCTCAAAGGGTAGTGACTCCTAAGGGTAACTAAGGGAAGTCTCATAGGAATCATCAAAGGCTCGACATCAAAACAAGACTAGCATCATATGGCAGCATGGCAACATGAAGCATGGCAAAATAAGAGGATAGTTAATACATAGGTGGCAAAGAAAATTTTCCAACCGTATACCTCTCATCTACTTATTTCTCCACACGAAGGGTAACGATCATAAATCTAGGCTTGGCTCTAAACCTTGAGATCCATAAAAGACAACAAGGTGCGACCTAAATATATTAAATGTGAATTGGGTAAGTCCAAAGGGAAAGATTTTCTATGGTTTAATATATGCAAGCTTGTAGGCTGGGTTGTTGATGTAGAAGGTTCTCGTAGCACTGGATGCATCCCGATCCTATGGAGGATTATAGAAATACGATATCACTGTAAGTGGTTGTTGGATATGATGTATGCCCTTAAGGCAATTAGGCAATATATCTTAATTATGTAATAGTATGAATTTTTTTGTTTAATCAATAAAGGAACTTAATCTTTTGTTTATATCAATGTGTTTGCGTATATATTATAGCTAGTTAAAATATATTCATTGATGTATACAAAAGTCCTTGACATATCATAACATGAAGTAAGAGAAATTATAATTGGACTATATTTGATGGAACGTGCTTCATGTGCAATTACGATTATGTCTAAACTATCCCTAGTCATAGTTTCATCAAGAAAGGATATTGATGAAGCAAAAAGACTAGCATGTGGTACACTTTCTTGGAAAGGGTCCAAACAGTCAATCTCCTAAGGACTGAAGGTGGTGCCTTAAGTTTGACACATGGATATATATGGGAGATATATTGGAGACCGCAGTAAGATAAACACTTGGTGTATATATCAATGTGTTAGTGTTTATCTTCATACAGTAATCTATGCGAGTATCCTCATACTTAAGATACTACTTACCTTGTGTGGTACTATTGTTATACTTTGGGTTATTCCTACGCACGTATTAATTTAGGGTGTTACGGGTGATTACGGGTATAGTGATGATAGCACGTTGGTAAGCTGAGTAGTCGAAAAGAATCCATCGCTTTGGATATATTAAGGAGTTTTACCTGGCCACTTTTTGAAGTGATGATTGCCATAAACATCTGATCAGAGTATGTGTTTGATGGAAATGGTTTCTAGTCAAACACACTATAGTAAAAGGCATTGTACTTCAGTAACAAGTTAATAACTGGGATTGCTTGGAGCAACCTTGCTATTAGTGGGTTAACACTTTAATCGAATCCTATAAAGCAGATGGTACTAATATTAAAGAATGGAAGGAGCTCATTCCATAGGACAACTATTGCATTGACCGGGATTAAGTCATAAGCATAAATGACGTTCCGAGTAATAGGGGATGGTAGACCCTTGCTAGAGGCGTATCACAGTCATTTAAGGTAATCGAGTTCTATTCACGGTCTAGAACCTCGAGCCAATTGTTCCACTAGAACAAGGGTTGGTTAAGCCTTAATAGCTCAATACTTCAGGATCCTATAAGGTCACACACTTTGGACCTTCATCGGGCTAAGTAAAGAACTAATAGATTTATTCTATTACGAAAATATAATGTAATTATAATTAGATTATTATTTAAATGGTTAAAAATGATTTAATCATTTTTGGATACACCAATGAATTTATTTTTGATCGGTAACTAATTTATTAAGGTCCTAAAATAAATATTTATTTAAAAAGGATTAAAAAGAGAATTTTCCAGTCAGGGCAAAGGGATCGGACCCTATGGAAATGGGGCCCAATTTTGGGGGCCCTATATAGGCTGGCTAAAGGGCTGTGGGCTCGGGATTGTGATCCTACATGGGCTTGTGGAAGGCCGGGAAGACCACTTACGGTGCAAGGCAGGCGAAACATGGCCTGCCTTGCAGGCTGGCGTGTAGCATGCAAGGCACACTCCACGTGGTCCAACCCCTGGACCCATAAGGGTCTGTGTATTGACCCATATAGGGATTGGGGAATTTTTCCCAATCCCACATTGGAAAAAGGGGGAGCAACTTTGCTCCCCCAATCCTATAAATAGGCACTCACATCCCTCCTTTCAACTTGCACCAAGCTCAAGCATAAATCCCAAGTTGAGATTCACAAAGATTAATCTCTCGGGTAATCGAGCAAGTTCTTTTTGAGGGGCCTTAATTTATTCGGGCACCTCTAGTTTATATTTTTGGGTGGGGCTTCTGGAGTGGTCTAGCAACTACTCAAGGCTCCTTAGTTCTTCCTCTCGGCCAGGTTTTGGTTGGTGGGGTTCGTGTGGATACTCATTGAGGTTATCCTACGCTTGGAGGGTTGTACAAGGAGGTTCTGCTAAAGCACGCTTCAACTGGTAAGTTTTCTTTCTTTCTCTTTTAATTATTAGGTCCTTTTCTTTAAGCATTTTTAGACTTAATAATTATGCTTAGGTTGTTTTGCATGCTTTGTTTATTTTATGCTTAGGTTATTACTTAGAGTTATAACATGCTTAGGTTATAGCTTAGAGTTATAACATGCTTAGGTTATAGCTTACAATTATAACATGCTTAGTATAAAATATTAGTGCTAGGATATAATTTAGAATTATGATATGCCTAGTCCTTTGCATGCTAACCTAGGTAGAGAATTATTTACTTAAGGCTTTATTAAATTTATGTGCATCTAATAGGAGTTCCTGGGGACAGGAACAAAATTTTGAATTTCTATTTTGCCTGTTATACATGTTCAATTTGATAGTCAATTCCCAACAGTGGTATCAGAGCCAGCCTATTTAGTGCAAAATTAAGTTAGAAGTGAACTAAATATTATTTTCTATTTGGAATGATTATTGTTTATTTAATTGTTTGGAACAATACATATGAACTTGTGCTTTTCATTTTAAGGTTAGAGAATGGTTATGAATAATTTTGAATAAACCTGCTCAATTTAATCAAATTATACAAGTTTCAATAATTTATTTAAATTACATGGGTTATAGATGCTTTCAATTTACATGAATTGAAAGAACAAAATTTATTAGTTCAAGAGAATCCATTGGTCTTTGAGTTTGTGCCCATATTTGTTCTGGCTAAGGATTAGACTGGGTGTCCACTCACTTCAATGGCACCTCTCCTATCTGGGAACCTATATCGGTGCAGCTTGAATAAACCAATTGGGGATTAAAAATGGACTAATTTATTTCTAGTATATTAGATGGTGCTTATGTATGTTTCTATAACAAAGTAAAAATTAAATTTATTGAATAAAAGCTTAAAGGAAATGCAGTATAAATATAACAAATAAAAGTGTTAATTATTTTGCGTATCATCTAGGTTGATGCAATAATTATAATAAAGAGCTTGAACCCACCTAAGGTTGAACCTTACAAATTAATTCTAAAATTCTCTAGATTAATATAAGTTAATACACCAATAATATCCTAAAGTAAATATATTAAGGCAAGTTATAGTCTTTCTTACTTAAATTTACAATATGGTCTCTTTGGGCTATCAAAGTGCTAAGCAAATTATTCCTTCTAGTCCACATTGATTGGTTATAAAATTTGATAGGGTCTGCTTTACGGAAATGGGGTAGTCCAACATAAAATTGGGGGCTAGACCTAGATTTGAGACATATTCAAGGAGATGCTAATATAAGAGCACACGTCCCTAGGGAACTTGAATGTATTAGCAATTGCATACGATGCAAATGGAATGAGATTCCAACTATAACTTACTATTGTGACTTGACTCATAAAATTGGGAGTTATAATAGACTAGCTATAGATGCTACCTACTAGGAAATTAAGCTGGGCTAAAATTCTCGATTTCAATAGAATGGGTTATTGTAAATTTCGAAGAAAATAGTAGGATAAATGTATTTAATTAAAAGTCCTTGTATTGAATGCATGTACTAAAACTAATATATGAACAATAATTATTTTCTTACATCTTGCTTGAAATCATTATTTTAATACAAACATGCGCATTGACAACTAATTTTGATTGGCTCTAGCTTCAAAGGGTTTGTTTAGAAATGTAAGGATAGTCCTCAAAGCCTTGTTCTTGGCATGTACATTGTATAAGCTTGAATCTAAACAACTTGATGCAAGCAAGTCACCTTGAAATAGATATGCATGAAATACATGGAGGAAACTTGGATACAACACCTTGGAGGTTGTTAACATCCCTGTTACCTTATGTAAGTAGCTGGCAGGAGAAAAGGTTAAACTTCAAGTCAGATGTTAGGATCCATGTTACCTTAGCTACAAGGGCATCTTAAAATCATGGACTTGAAAGTCTATGTCTTTACTTCTTAGAGAAAGGATTTTCCATGGTGGAAAATTTGAACCAAAATATTTTGATAGAAATTAGTGGGACCAATAAGTCAAAAATTTAAATGGTTCATATCTCAAAGAAGTAAAGGGACACACGTGGTGTCTAGTTTGAAGCAAGATAGAGTAGAGTGAAGTGAAAAGTAAATAAATACTCAGTTTTTTTTATCTAGGAGACAAAATGATTGTTTTCAATATGAAATACTGGAAATAAGATCTTCATTTCAATATGGGATATTTTAAATAAGATCAAAATGGCTAAAGTCTGAGAGCATGAGATGAGGAGGCTTAGAGCTTCCACTTCAAGATGTTTAATATTGAGAATTTCTACATCTCAAGGAAATTCTGAATTGGTATAGAATACCGAACTAGAATCGTTTATCCATACGATAGCATAGATATTGTTGAGAATTAGTGTTTTGGAGAAAGGAGAGTTGTACCTACGAAAAATCATTAGAGCTTGATGGCTACTCTTGATGTAGGAGCTTGAAACTTCCATTTTACTAAAATTTGTAAAAGGATAAAATTCAATTGTCATTATAAAATATTGTTTCCTGCTTCACAGCAATTGGAATTTGATTCCAACTTGATAAAGGGTATTATCAAAGTTATGAATGATGTTTAATTGTAATATGACAAACGATATTTCGTAATTACAAAATCATTTTCTCAAATAGAAACATTGTTAAGCGAAAATTAGATAATTAGAAATCCTTCTACTTATGGTGTTGTCGTTTAGGCCACATAAACAAAGATCGCTTAACCAAGCTGTATAAGCAAGGTGACTTGGGCCAAAAAGACTTGGAGTCTTATGGTGATTGCAAACCTTGTTTAAGCGGAAATATGACCAAGTTACCGTTTCAAGGAAAGAGTGAATGGGCCACGAGTACAATGGAACTTATACATACTAATCTATATGGTTCAATGAGTGTTCAAGCACTAGGAAGATACTCCTACTTCATAACTTTTAATGATGATTATTTATAATACAGTTATTTGTACTTAATGATGAACAAGTCTAAAAGTTTAGAAAAGTTCAAACTATTTAGAATTGAAGTAGAGAAACAGCTTTAGAAAAGTATCAAAACACTTCGATCAGATCGAGGAGGAGAATACTTAAGCCATGAGTTTCAGGATTATCTAAAGGAAAATGGGATAGTTCCCCAGTGGACCCCTCCTTGTATGCCCCAACATAATGGAGTGTCAGAAAGGAGGAATCAAAATTTATTAGATATGGTTTGGTCCATGGTGAGCCACACAGATCTCAGTAAATCCTTTCAGGGATATGCACAAGAGAGCGTGGTTTATGTGTTAAACAGAGTGCCTCTAAATCATTTGATTTTACACCTTACAAAAGATGGTGCAATATACGAACATCTCTAAGTCACCTTAGAATATGGGGCTGTCCTGCCATGGAAAAGAGGATAGCATCAGATAAGTTAAGTGCCAAATCTTACAAGTGTCTGTTGATTGGATATCTAAAGAAAACTATTGGATATTTATTTAACCAATCTAAAGCATAGAAAGTATTTATGTCTCAAAGTGCTCACTTTTTGGAAAAGGAACACTTACTTGCAAAGGTCAGTGGGAGCAATATCGAACTGGAGGTTCAAGATGAAGAAACAGATAATCAGCTGATTGACCTCATTCTAGATACACAAGAAAGTGTGATCCAAGAACAACCCGTCAAAAGACAAACATTGCGAAGATCATGCCGTGTTTATAAAGGTCCTAATATATATGGTTTTATAATCACTAATGATAAAGAAATGTATCTCTTGGAGGATGATGAACCAGGGACATATGATGAGGCAATGAAGAGCTCATATTCTAATAAATGGATAAAAGAAATGAAATCAGAATTGGATTCCATGTATGAAAACCAATTTTGGAATTTGATTAATGCACTGCAAGAGGTTAGACTGATTGGATGCAAGTGGTCTTCAAGAAGAAGACTGACATGGACGGTAATGTAATTACCTATAAAGCAAGGTTGGTTGTGAAAGGTTAAAGTAAATATGAAGGTATCGACTATAATGAAACTTTTTGACAGGCGGTCGTGCTTAAATCCATAAGGATACTCCTCACCATTGCTGCTCGTTAGGATTATGAATATGGCAGATGGATGTTAAAACAACATTCCTGAATGGGGATTTAGACCGGGATGTGTACATGACATAACTTGAGGGTTTTACATCTCCAAATGCCTCGAAGGTATGCAAGCTACAAAGGTCTATTTACGGACTTAAGCAGGCATCCAGGAGTTGGAATATAAGGTTTGATCGGACAATTCCGAGAACTAGATTTCTCTCCAAACATTAATGAGCCTTGTGTTTATAAGAAGGTTAGTGGGAGTGCAGTCATTTTCTTAGTATTACATGTCGATGACATTCTGCTAATAGGAAATGATATTTCTCTTCTTAAAAATGTTAAAGTATGGTTGTCAGGAAAATTCTCCGTGAAAGACCTTGGCGAAGCAGCATTTATACTAGGTATAAAGATCTATAGGGATAGATCCAAGAAGCTGTTAGGACTTTCTCAAAGTATATATATAGCCAAGGTGTTGAATAGGTTGAAACTTGAGCATTCGGAGAAATGTTATCTCCCGATGACAAAGGGGATTAACCTATCTAAGGCTGAGTGTTCGAAGACAACTCATGAGATAATGCGCATGAAGGACATACCCTATGCATCCGTGATATGATCCATCATGTATGATATGATATGTACTAGGCCAAATATCTCTCAAGCTCTGAGCTTTATGAGCAGATATCACTCAGATCTAGGTGAAAAGCACTTGATGGCCATAATTGCAATTCTTAAGTACTTGAGAAGGACTAAAGATAAGTTCTTGATTTATGGAGATGGTGACCTCACAATTAGAGGTTACACTGACGCGAGTTTTCAATCTGATAAGGACAAATTTAAGTCTCAGTCAGGTCTTATGTATGTGTTAAATGGAGGGGAGATATGTTGGAAGAGTTCGAAACAAGAAACTACAGCTGATGCAACCACGAAATCTAAATACATTGCTGCATGCAAAGTAGCAAAAGAAGTTGTCTGGTCAAAGGGATTTATTGGTGATGATCTTGGTCTGGTGGCTGGGCCAGTTGATCCAATTACTTTGTATTGTGATAATAATGATGCTATAACTCAGGCAAAGGAACCACGGTCTCATCATAAGAACAGACATGTATTCAGAAAGTGTCATTTAATTAGGGAGATTATTGATGCCAAGATAATAAGACTAGAATATGTTCCCACTAATCAGAACCCCGCGGATGGTCTAATGAAGCCATTGACTCAAGTCAATCATGGCCATCAGGTTAAAGCATATGGATTAAGACATATGTCTAATTGGCCTTAGTGCCAGTGGGAGTTTGTTGGATATGATGTATGCCCTTAAGGCAATTAGGGCAATATATCTTATTTACATAATAATACAAATTTTTTTGTTTAATAAGTAAAGGCACTTAATCTTTTATTTATATCAATGTGTTTGTACATATATTATAACTGGTTAAAATATATTCGTTGATGTATACAAAAGTCCTTGACATATCATAGCATGAAGTCAGAGAAATTATAGGTGGACTATATTTGTGGAACCTGCTTCATGTGCAATTATGATTATGTCTAAACTATCCCTAGTCATAGTTTCATCAAGAAAGGATCTTGATGAAGCAAAAAGACTAGCATGTGGTCAACTTTCTTGGAAAGGGTCCAAGCTGTCAATCTACTAAGGACTGAAGGTGGTGACTTAAGTTTGACACATGGATATATCTGGGAGATATATTGGACACCACAGTAATATAAACACTTGGTGTATATATGAATGTGTTAGTATTTATCTTCATGCAGTAAGCTATGTGAATATCCTCATACTTGAGATACTAGTTACCTTGTGAGGTACTATTGCTATACTTTGGGTCATTCCTACACACTCATTAATTTAGGGTGTTACGGGTGATTACGAGTGTAGTGATGACATCACGTTGGTAAGCTGAGTAGTCGGAAAGAATCTATCACTTCGGATATATTAAGGGGTTGTACCTAGCCACTTGTTGAAGTGATCATTGCCATAAACCTCTAATCAAAGTATGTGTTTCATAGAAATGGTTTCTAGTCAAACACACTATAGTAAAAAGGCAATATACTTTGGTAATAAGTAAATAACAAGGATAGCTTGGAGCAACCTTGCTATTAGTGGGTTAAAACTTTAACCGAATCCTATAAACCAGATGGTACTAATATTAAAGAATGGATGGAGTTCATTGCATTGGACAACTATTGCACTAACCAAGATTAATTAATAAGCATAAATGACGTTTCAAGTAATGGGGGATGGTAGACCCTTGCTAGAGTCATACTACAGTCATTTAAGGTAATCAATTTCTATTCACGGTCTGCAACCTTGAGCCAATGGTTCCAGTAGAACAAGGGTTGGTTAAGCCTTAACAGCTCAATACTTTAGGATCCTATAAGGTCACACACTTTGGACCTTCATCGGACTAAGTAAGGAACTAGTAGATTTATTCTGTCATGAAAATATAATGTAATAATAATTGGATAATTATTTAAATGGTTAAAAATGATTAGATCATTTTTTGATAAACTAAGGGATTTATTTTTGACCGGTAACTAACTTATAAAATAAATATTTATTTGAAAAGGATTAAAAAGGGAGTTTTCCAATCAGGGCAAAGGGGACAAACCCTACGGAAATGGGGTCCAATTTTGGCTTTGTGAGCCCACATGCTGGGTCACACCAGCGTTGTTGGGTAGTGCTGGGTGTGCCCAACACAGCCAAGCCCGCAAGCCCACTTGTGGTTCAAGGTAGGTTAAACATGGCCTACCTTGTGGGCTGGCATGTAGCGTGCAAGGCACGCTACACGCGAGTCAACCCGCGGACCCATGGGGGTCCACTTGTTGACTCATATGGGGATTGGGCAATTTTACCCAATCCCACATTGGAAAATATGGGTGTAATTTTGCTCCCCGAAGCCTTTAAATAGGCACTCACATCCCTCCTTTCAACTTGCACCAAGGTCAAGCATAAATCCCAAGTCGAGATTCATAAAGATTAATCTCTCGGGTGATCGAGCAAGTTCTTTTTTGGGAGCCTAAATTTATTCGGGCACCTTTAGTTTATATTTTTGGGTGGAGCTTCTAGAGTGGTCTAGGAAATACTAGAGGCTCCTTAGTTCTTCCTCTCAGGGAGGTTTTGGTTGGTGCGGTTTGTGTGGATACTCATAGAGTCTATCTTACACTTGGAGGCCTGTGCAAGGAGGTTCTGCTAAAGCACGTTTCAACTGGTAAGTTTTCTTTCTTTCTCTTTTAATTATTAGGTCTTTTTCTTTAAGCATTTTTAGACTTAATAATAATGCTTAGGTTGTTTTGCATGCTTAGTTTATTTTATGCGTAGGTTATAACTTAGAGTTATAGCATGCTTACGTTATAGCTTAGAGTTATAACATGCTTAGGTTATAGCTTATAGTTATAACATGCTTAGTATAAAATATATGTTCTCGGATATATTTTAGAATTATGGTATGCCTAGTCCTTTGCATGCTAACCTAGGTAGAGAACTATTGAGTTAAGGCTTTATTTAATTTATATGCATCTAATAAGAGTTCCTGGGGACAGGGACAAAATTTTGAATTTCCGCCTTGCCTATTATGCATGTTCAATTTGACTATTAGTTCCCAATAGTGGTACCCACTAGGTACCCTTAGGTCCCATGGAGAACGTTAGAAGACACTTTCGTGAATATCTAGTTTATAATAGGGTATCCTTTCCTAAAATGCTAAATAATCTAGCTAGTGAACATAAATAATTGTATTAAATAAATTAATATTGGAAGGTGTCGGGAAAAGGTTGTCCGCTCACAATGGGGACTTTGCTGGGGAGTTGTACGGTTGGAAGTGGTTTCGCTCATCATATGCTACTTGTGTTGTGCTCATTCGTATGACTTCCATACATAGGCTGCCTATGGCCAACCTTTTTATTCTTTTACATACCTTTACTCTCCCTTCACTTGAAGGGGGAATTGAACAAAATGCCTAAGATCGTTTGGATCCCAGTGAACCTTAGCTAATTCATTAAGAATTAAGAGGGATTTATGCGTCTCATATATTTTATGGATGAGTTTTACATCATAAAGCCTTTATGCTCTCCCCCTCTCTAAACCACCATGTGTATATGTAAACGTACATTCATCTGAATAAATGTACAAGCCATTCATTTCATTCATGGTTCATTCTTGGGCTGATCTGCTTCCAATTTCTCAGCTAAGTGAAGACGTCCTACTATCGTAGTCTAGTTTAGCTCAGGCTTGATCGCCATTTGGTCTGTCATTCTTTTGGTGCAAATTTAGTGTCAATCTCAGTTCCAGAATCTAGTTTTTCTACTATGTCTAGTATGACGCCAGTTGATGGGGTTCCACATGAGGGCTCTCCTTTTCCTCCTCCTCATCCTCCCCTGAGTGATTATGGTCAGTCTCAGTTGGGTTTTGAGATCGCTAATGCTATGGCGCAATTCCTCCGATCTGATTTGTTTGACAATACTCACAAAGAGCAAGGTCGTACAATTTTGGAGGAAGAGAGAGATACTCAGAGGCCATCAATGCCAATAGTTCAAACTCAGGATCAGCATGTGGCTGCTTAGAATAGTCAAGGTCCGATTCCATCAGTTCAGATTCCATTTTCAGTTCAGATTGTCTTACCAAATCAGCCAATCCACCCGAGTCAGTTTCAGTTCGGCAAGACTTTGGTTCAATAGCCCTTTATCATATACTCCTTTGGTTTTCTCTTTGCCTCCTTCGAGTTTAAGGCCAGTTGCTCAAAATCCTATATTCCCCGCTTTTTAAGAGGGAATCACCCCTCAAATGACCTCACCATATAATGTTTTTGCTCTTCCTTTGACACCCTAATATTGTGTGCACCATCTCCTCCTACTTTCACAGTCTCTTCAAGGGGGACTTTCTATCCCCTAAACCCTTTTGATCCAAACTGTAAAGGACATCCTCGTGTTCAAACTTCATCACCTCCTGCACCTTTTCAATTTGGAGCCACTTCGATTCTAAATGACTAGGTCACAAAATCTCTGAGTGTGACACTCCTCGACCAGGTCACATGATCTCTAGGAGTGTTGCCTGAAGTGGAGGTGCTTTATGGTAGCTTTTAGCAACAAATGAGAAGAAAGGAGAAGAAAGGGATGAGGATTGGGTCCCTAATAACTTTTCTATGCTAAGAATGGAGCCTTACACTAGTGAATGTCCCCCAAAATTTGACATCGTCATGTATGAGAGAATTATGCGAGTTCAGAAGATTGGTGACAAGGTGTTAGCCAAATTGTTTCCATGCACTTTTGGATGGACCCGCTCTCGAAGGGTACAACACTCTCCCTACTAAAATGGTTCTGGATTGGAAGCTCCTCTCTGGGGCTTTGATTGGTCACTACGGTTTCAACTCAACCATGGAAACCACCATTCAGCACCTTGAGGCTGTGAAATAAAAAACAAGGCGAGACTTTCAAGTCTTACTATAACTGGTGGATGGCCACCCAAATGCTTCTAAAGTAGAAGTTGAATCTGAAGGAGATGATCCTAAAGCTTCTAGATGGATTTCTCCTAATAATTCATAAGTAAATGAAAACCAATACCTATGACTCGTATACTCAAGTGTTTGACAAGGCAGAGAAGATTAAGCATTGAGAAGAGAAGGAGAAGGCTAATAATCTAAATAGCAACATACCCTAGTTCCATAAGAACAACAGTAATTCTTAATCTTTCAAGGTCAATCCTACTCTAGCCGAGGGTAAGACATCTGCCATTCAGGCTATCACACTAGAAGATGTTTCAACCATTTGAATAGCCCCTCGTTAGAATGCAATAGTGACTCCATGGAAGTTACCCGTTGGCCTCTCATTTGCCAAATTGCGAGAAGCAGGCTAGCTCAATCCTTTCCAAAAGTATGGGCCTCAAACTACCGAAGAAAAAGGAAACTTCTATAAATACCATATGAAAAAGGGCCATAAGACCAATTAGTGTAGAACTCTAGCTACTGCTATTGCTCATTTAGTGCAAGAGGGAAAAATAGAGGAGCCTGATAAAAAGCCTAGCACAACAAAGAACCCTCTATAAAAATTTCATGGTAAGGTAGGTATGATGAATTATGGCCTGTCCTAAGAACTCATTCTAGGGGCCATTTCTGACAATCTCTACAAGAAACCATTCACTGTGGTTAAACCTATTGAGAAGGAATTCATAGTATCCCCAAAGCCAATAAGAAACCCGTGAGGTATCTAACAAAAGAAGGAGACAAGCTATCAGTTGAACAAGGGAAAATTCTAGGTCTTGACTTTGACGACGTGCCGATGAAAGCTACCAAGGATGATAACTCTGCCAGGACTACCAATTAAGATCCTCCGTCTTTGGAGCCTGACTATCTAATGATGTAATTTTTTTTTCTAGTGTTTAGATGTGAACAATTTAGCCTTTAAGGCATTTTGATTTGATGAAAGACCTTGATTTTGCTTATTTTCTTGACATTTTGCCCAATGGGCCAATGCATGCATTTGATCATAATCATAATGTGATCAGTATTCATGACATTTCTTAGACTGAATTAAATTTAAGTACAGATGATAATCTAAAATGGCAACCATTTCTAATGACCTAACTTCTAATATCAAAAGAGAGATAAATAAAGTGCTTAAAGATCATGATAACGCTTTTGCCTAGTCACACATGGACACACCTGGGGTTCAATCATCAGATTTCTAAGCATCACATTCCTGCATGTAAAACAAGGATGAAAGTTTGGTATTTCCTTGCGACGATTCAGCATGTTAATCGATTCATCGTATGCCTCAAAACTATGTAGAAGGCCACTTTCAAGCTACCGAAGTAGTGTAAGCCTGTAGTATGAGAAGGAACATTCACAAATTGCCTTTAATAGAATCAATGCTTACCTTCTTCACCCACCCATTCTCAAAACCCCCTCCCCTAATAAATAATTGATTCTTGATGATACACAATTTACCTACTGAATGGCCATTCTTGGCATGGGGGATAAATATGATCAGTGAAAATCATCTTTCATAAACCAATAGACACTAATTCATCATCGTACCGGGAGATTACTTCTCAAAACAGGTGGAAACAGTGTCTTTTACAAACATTACCGCCAAGAAGTTGCCAAATGTATAGAAAAAATCATCTTCGCTCGGTAAGGCCTGCCTCGCCACATAGTCTTGGACAATGGGGGTCGGTTCCAAGGAGCAACTGCTGATGTGATTGAAAAATATGGGTTTGAGCACTGCGGATCCTTACCCCAAAGACCGCAAGCAAAGTTGTGAAGTAGATCCTCTCAAAGACCAGTGGTAGGTGCAAAGATTGGGCCAAAAAGTATCCATTTTCTCTTTGGGAGTACCAAACAATTGTAAGGACTCACACGAACTAAACGACTTTCTCCTTGGTTTATGATACGTATGTAGTATTACTGGCCAAAACTGATACAAAGTCTTGGAGGGTCACAATAGAATTTGAGTTTGAAGAATTTGCAAGGACTAAAGCTCGGTTCAAACCACTTGAACAATGTTCAGATGCACCAGCAGAGCATGGTAAGGGTGAACAACAACTGAGTCAAGTGTTAGAGGTATCTATTGAAAACAGGTGACTTAAGCAACAAAACATGTCAAACCCTCTCATGCTAACCCTAGGCAGAAGTTCAGACTAAATTGGGAAGGATGATATGTGATGAAGAAAATTCTCGACAAAGATGGGAATAAAAATCATGGATGGCAATGAGTTCGTGAACCTTATCGATCAAGGCAAGTTGAATATTTGTCATATCTAAATCAAAATAATCAAATTGAGAAAAGTAGCATAGAAAAAATAACTAGAATAAATCACCCGTCGAGTGGTCCTCTATCACTCAGGCAAAAATTAGGTATAGCCCACTGATCGGTATTCCATAAATCGGTCAGGCAAAAGGTAGGTTGCAAAATTGCCTGCTAGACTGAAAACCCAAAAAGGGCGGTCTAGGAAAAAGTTAGGGTAAAGTGAGCAAGGAGAGAGTTTTTACCTAAAAAACATGTATGGGCTAGTTAATGTTAGATATGATGTATGCCCTTAAGGTAATTAGGGCAATATATCTTAATTGTGTAATGGTAAGAATAATTTGTTTAATTAATAAAGGCATTTAATCTTTTGTTTATATCGATGTGGTTGTAAATATATTATGGCTGGTTAAAATATATTCATTGATATATATATACAAAAGTCCTTGACGTATCATAGCATGAAGTTAGAGAAATTATAGTTGGACTATGTTTAGTGAGACCTGCTTCATGTGCAATTATGATTATGTCTAAACTATCCCTAGTCATAGTTTCATCAAGAAAGGATATTGATGAAGCAGAAAGACTAGCATGTGGTCAACTTTCTTGGAGGGTTTAAGCAGTCAATCTCCTAAGGACTGAAGGTGGTGCCTTAAGTTTGACACATGGATATATCTGGGAGATATATTGGAGACTACAGTAAGGTAAACACTTTGTGTATATATCAATGTGGTAGTGTTTATCTTCATGCAATAAGCTTTGTGAATATCCTCATACTTGAGATGCTAGTTACCTTGCGTGGGTCCATTGTTGTACTTTGGGTCCTTCCTTTACACTAATTAATTTAGGGTGTCACAGATGATTACGGGTATACTGATGACTACACATTGGTAAGCTATGTAGTTGGAAAGAATCCATCGCTACGGATAAATTAAGGAGTTGTACCTGGCCGCTTGATGAAGTGATAATTGCTGTAAACCTCTGATTAGAGTATGTGTTTGATAGAAATAGTTTCTAGTCAAACACACTAAGGTAAAAGGCAATATACTCCTGTAAAAGTTAATAACTTGGATAGCTTGGAGCAACCTTGCAATTAGTGGGTTAACACTTTGCATTGGGGAGAATTTGTCCTTTGGTTGGACTTGTGCTTTATGGAGAATTTGTCCTTTGGTCGGCCTTTTGCTTTGAATAGAGAGGTTTGCCCTTTGGTCGGGCTTTTGCTTTGAATAGAGAGGTTTGCCCTTTGGTCGGGCTTTTGCTTTGAATCGAGAGGTTTGCCACTTGGTCGGGCTTTTGGTTTGTGGGGAGTTTGCCCTTCAGTTGGGCTTGTGTTTGGTACATTGATTGTCCTTTGGTCGGACTTCCACTTTGATGAGGTCGCCCTTTAGTCGAGCTCGTTTTGAAGAGATTGCCCTTCGGTTGGGCTCGTTTTGAAGAGATTGCCCTTCGGTTGGGCTTGTGTTTGGTTCATTGATTGTCCTTTGGTTGGACTTTCACTTTGATTAGGTCGCCCTTTAGTCAGGCTCATTTTGAAGAGATTGCCCTTCGGTTGGGCTCGTTTTGAAGAGATTGCCCTTTGGGTTGGCTTTTGTATTTTGATATAGTGATTGTCCTTTGGTCGGACTTTCACTTTGAAGAGATCGCCCTTCGGTTGGGCTTTTGTTTGGTGTTGTGATTGTCCTTTGGTTGGACTCTCACTTCGAAGAGATCGCCCTTCGGTTGGGCTTTTGTTTAGTACAGTGATTGTCCTTTGGTCGGACTCTCACTTCGAAGAGATCGCCCTTCGGTTGGGCTTTTGTTTGGTATAGTGATTGTCCTTTGGTCGGACTTGCACTTTGATGTGGTCGTCCTTTAGTCGGGCTCTTGTTTTGAAGAGATTGCCCTTCAGTTGGGCTCATTTTGAAGAGATCGCCCTTCGGGTGGGCTTTTGTATTTTGGTATAGTGATTGTCCTTTGGTCGGACTTTCACTCTGAAGAGATCGTCCTTCGGTTGGGCTCACTTTGAAGAGATCGCCCTTCGATTGGGCTCACTTTGAATGAGGAGATCGCCCTTCGATTGGGCTCACTTTGAAGAGATCGCCCTTCGGTTGGGCTAAAGTTTTATACAGTGATTATCCTTTGGTCGGACTTTCACTTTGAAGAGATCGCCCTTCAGTTGGGCTCACTTTGAATGAGGAGATTGCCCTTCGGTTGGGCTTGAGTAAAAATCTGATTTGGAGGGGCAATATCACCGGCGGCATGACTGATATCGCTGGAGGCATGGATTGATAATGTCGGCGGTATGAGTGCCACATGGCAGCTTTGACTGGTCAGATAATTTCAAGATTTGAACTAAAAGAGTCGATGTCGCGGGCGGCATGACTGATATCGCCAACGGTATAAGTGCCAGATAGCAGCTTTGACTGGTCAGATAATTTCAAAATTTGAACTAAAAGAGCCGATGTCGCCGGCGGTATGAATCGACAGTTTCAGATAAATTAAAACTCCTTGAATTCCGCGCGGCAGTTTAAAAAGGGATGGAACTTCCCTTCTGCCTCACTATTTAGAAACCGCATCCCCCTCTCTTCTTCTCCAAAGCTTTTTGATTTCTTCCTTTGTTTTTGAAATCATAAAGAGAATCAGCAAGGCTTTCAGGGGCAAATCCAAGGCTAGGGAGAGCCTGCCCGATTCTTCCGTTGAGGGATTGAAAATCCTCTCCGTCCCTACTACATATGGCCTGAAGGAGACGGCCAAAATGTATGGTTATGGCATTAACTCTCCTATCACCAATCAGACTCTGGAGAAGGAGAAACACCTCTGTTATGTCCAGGTAATCTTACATAAAATCCGAATTACTTCTTTTTAGATTTGATTTGATTTGGCTTTAGATTTGAAATCATGCCATGATAGGGGTTTAAAGTGTGAAATAGATCAGTCTTATTGCATGCTTTAGGATCAATTTTTAACGTTTTTGGGCTTGTTGTTCGATTGATTGTGATTTTTGTGATTTTTGGCACGATAGGTGCGATTTAGGGAGAAAACTGGTCCTGCCCGCATATAGTGATATCGCTGGCGGCATGGGTGATGTCGCTGGCAACATCAGTGTTGTTGCTGGAGGCATCAGTCCTTATAAAAGGCTTTATGGGAGTCTGATGTCGCTTCTGTTTAAGGTAATGTCGCCGGCGACATGAACCATGCCGCTGGCGGTATGGGTTGATGCCGCCGGCGATATTGCTTTCAATAGAGGTGACATCAGCAGCTTTTCTGACAAAAATAAGCAGGACTAATCTGTTTTATTTTTCAATTTTACAGCCATATAAACTGACTTACACAGGTGGGATTGGCACCATTGGTGAATGGTGGCACCATATCTCAGAGAACAATCCCGAGCTCGCGCTTGCAATTAATGAGACAGGGTTTGGGGATTTGGCACGGATAATGCCTATGTTGATGCCTAAGCTTCCTCATTCTGCAGTAACGGCCCTGACTGAAAGGTGGTCCGACACCACCCATACCTTCCATTTCTCTTTTGGTGAAGCTACAATTACCCCCTCTGATGTGGTAGCCATAACTGGCCTGCCTTGGATAGATGAGGTTATACATTTTAACGCCTACATGGACAAGTACCATATTGAGAGGCCCGTGGTGAGGCGGGTAAAGGAGTTGTTCGGTCTGAAGCCCATTTCTAGGCGGCTGTCCTATGGTGAGTTGTACCATCACTGGACCCGGGTGAATGTGGTGCCCGAGGAGAGGAGGGAGGCTTGTGTCCGTTCCTTCGTGATCTCACTACTCACTGTACTGTTCTTCCTAATCTCGGGGAGTAAGATCAACTACGTGCTTATAACCTGCAGTGGAAGATGTACCGGGAATCAGGAGGAAGAATTGGCCGAGGTTGCAAGGGTCCGGAGGGAGGTGGATGACCGCCGGTTTGTGATCGAGTGCCCCCTGTCCTAGTAGTGGTATCTGGGCAAGCGCGTCAGGGGCTGGAGGTCCCTTCTGGTTGCTGCTAGGCTGGTGCCTGCCGATCCTCCCAGGGGCTTATGGTGGCCTCATTTGGTGATCTCTGCCGAGGCTGACAAAGCTGATTATATTAAAGGGAATGGCCCAGGGATCCCTAGCGTTCCTGGCCTCTATGAGCAGCTTCTTCAACGTCTACTCCCCGTGTGTCCTTGCATCCATGGAAACGATACAATTGAGTATCACAACGAGCAACGGTTGGAGGATGAGAAGAGGTGCCTCAAAGGCATTGTGGACGTTGATGAGGAGGATGATGATGAGGATGAAGCACTTGAAGGGGACGTTGCGGTCGACCTTAAGGGGGAGGATGAGGTGGGTGCGGACGTAGCTGGCGGGAGTGTGCCGATGTCCCAAGGGGAGCAATGTTCTTTCGAGGTATGATTGTGTTTGTGTGTATGATTTTGATGTTGTTTAGGGACGTTATTGACGTGTGACTTTCATGTTTTGCAGGAACCTGCGAGAAAGAGGGGTCGGGACAACCAAAGTGGGACCCAGCACTATAGTGCGCCGGAAGGCATAAACTTTGTGGAGGGGCGTTTAGTCAATCCGTTGGAAACCACCTTTCTATTGATGAACTCCCGAGGTGAATTCTCCCATAGGAATGTTGGCTCGAGTCAGCAAGCTCCAATTTTCATGCCTGAAAATACTACCTACGTAAGGCCTAATAATTATTTTCTTTTTCAAGCCCTGGATGTAGTCGTCTGAGGATTTGCCTTTTGGATTTTCCAGGTGGCACGGAGTCACGTGGAGCAACTTGTGGGGAACAATTTTGTTCTTCGGGATACCCTTATTGGGCAGTCGCTCCTCGTTCAGGTATTTTATGCACATGTTAAGATGGGATGTATATATGGATGTTATGCATGACATGCACTGCTGATATTTTCTCCAATTTGCAGGATTTCTTGGCCCTTTCTTTGTCTGATGCTGACGCAGCCCGGTGGCGGTGTGAGGAGGAGACTGCGGTCTTGCAGTGTCGTATAAGTGATCTCGAGGGCCAGCTGGCAGCCACCGCCAATGAAAGGAGAAGTAAGCAAAACTTGGACCGTACGTACCCTGGAGGCACCAGTCGTAGGAGGATTAAGATGCCCGCCGGCCGACGTGCGTTTACCGTAGCTGAGGAGTCCAGTAGCGTTCCTATGATGGAGGGAAGGGAGGAAGACGATGTTGAGGATTGGCTCGCAAGCCCTGATGACATTTCATCCCACCGGGCCGGTAGTGGTGGGCATGCTTAGTTTTATTTTTCATTTTCATTTTGCTTTTGAGCTCTTGGTTTGTACCCATGATACATTGGGGTTTGATTTTGGGATATTTTGAGTGATTTGCGCCTCCGGGCTTTTATTTTGAATGAAAAATGAATTGCTATTTGATAAGGCATTGGAAACATAGCATAGGATTGTTTACACGTTTTGTATAGGTCTGGAATGGCAGAAATGCTTCTGATGCCGCCCAGAAAATTAACTCCATGCCATTGGCTGCATCACCCATATCGCTCAAATTGATCCTATATCGCCGGCGGCATCACCCATATCGCCGGCGGTATCCACCATATCGCCGGTGATATCAATCTTCTAGCAATCTGATTCCGACCATTCTATCCATTTCTATCGTGGCAACCCATAATCAAAAGCTGCGGGGTTTTCTACAGAGCCTGAGGAACACAGATTTTGGGCTCCAACTTGACCCTATTGTTTGCATAGACTGCCCTTTCGGGTTTTTGCCATAATAGACTTATTCCGTTCTTTGAGCGCGTAGCGTCTTCGATTAAGATTACTTGTGATGTTTCCATCCTTCGATCGCCAGACATTCATACAATCACAAACACAGATGTTTCAGCACGAAAGACACTTTTATCGAGTGAATCTAATTTGAGTACAAGATGTTGGCAATCATCTCCATTAAAGGAACCCCTGGTGTTAACCAGCCTTTACAGGTTTTCGAGTTAACATCTCACTAATTTTTTTCTTGTGCCCTAATTTTTGTCTGAACCGCCCTTTTCGGGTTTTCAATTCAGCAGGCATTATTGACTTATCCCCTAATTTTTGTATAGCCGGTTTGCAAGATATCGACCGTCGAGTGTAACCCTAATTTTTGCCCAGTTAGTAGAAGACCGACAGGCGAGCGATTATTGTATATATTTTTTTAGTGTGGTGCTTTTTCTTATTTATTACTTTTGTTTAGACATGATAATGCTTAAGCCTATTCTGGTCGACTAGATCGATGGACTCGCCCTTGCCTATGCTTATGACTTCGGTACCATCCTTAGTCATATGGCAACCTTCTCAATCTGGTCTGAACTTTTCACTAGTATCGAAGGTCTTCAGATGCTTCAGCGTCGGGCCTGACTCTCGGCAAGGGCATTGAGTATCTGATTCACCATTGTGCGCCTGGTTGTGCCTTTACAGATATTCTTGGTGTCCACTCGATTTTCGCCTGGATCATCCAATTCATTCTATCTTGTTTTGATTTTGGTTATTCTTATTGCGAGTTGTTTAGCTCACGGGAGTTTTCGGTGCTTACCTTGAGCTTCATCGATTGGTTTGATTATCGTCCTAATCGCTATTTTGATTGCTCCTTCAGTCTGTGGTCTGCAGAGCCCTTCTTGTTTAGTCCTAAATTTGCACTCTGTATCGATGGTGATGGGTTTTAAATAAGTGATGTTCGGTTTGAGGACCTTTTGTTTGGTGCTTTTGAAGTGGTTGTTTGCTTTATTGGTTTTATTTGGCAAGCCGATTGCAACATTGGTTGCGCAATCATCTTCGTGGCTTGTGGGATGAAGGTGCTTGCCTTTAGACTTGGTGTTCTTGGAAGTGGTTGCCCCCTGACCTTTGTTAGTTGAAGGGTTTAATGGGGTTGATTTGTACCGGGTGAAGATGTGTTTCTCTTCAAATTTGGTCATGTTCTTGGTGGTGACATTGGTCTGAGATTTTGCTACAATGTTTATTTGATAGAGGTCGGGCTCCGTTGGGTGTAAGCCTTGATTCTCTATTTCAGGGGACCGGTTGATACTTCTTTGGTGGCTTGAAGGTGCACCATTGCAGGGTTGTTGAGTTAATTCTAGAAGAGACCCATGGCATTTCAACAATCCGATTATTGAGCTGAGCAAAAGCATTATCATGGTCTTTAAGCACTTTATTATCTCACATGTGTTTGACAGGGTTTAAATTATTGGATTTGATTACCACATAATGTACTCAATTTAATTTCATTCAATAAAAATATCTTAAATACTGAAAGCGTCGTACGTGTGCTCATATGAAGACGCTGATCAAAGGATACAGACATGACATAAGTAAGAAAAATGGAAGTTGCTCATGGAGCTAAAAAAGTCTGAACTCTAAGGATTAAAAATCGGGATTATTTGTCCTCACCGTCAGAGCGCGATTTTCCCCCACCATTTGAGTAGATGGCCTTGATGAGATCTTGAGGGGCATTCTATTGTTTGGAAAAGCAGGGATTAATCGTCTGTGTCTGGTTGCTAGACCCTGGCAAGGGGTAGGATACCCTTTCAGGGTCGGTAATCTTCTTACCATCCACTAGATGTTGAATGGTACGGATCAAAGCTTTACAATGATTGGTGTTGTGACCCGACAGCATGTGATATCTACAAAAGCCTTTTCCTTCTTCTCTCATGGGGGGATTGAATTCGTGAAGAGGTTTAAGAATGCCAGCTTCCTTTAACCCGGTGAAGATTACATTAAGAGGTAGTTTCCACGGATTTGTTCTATACTTAAGACCGTTGTTTGGCTGAATAATGGTAGCTAGTGCCAATTTTTGATAGGTCTCTTGGTCCACCATGATTTGAGGTGGAGGTGTGGGTGAGTCGGTATTTTGAAAGATCTGGTCTTCCTCTGATTGGACCCTTCCCTCCTTCTGATAGCAACCTACTGTCATCAATTGATGCGAGAAGTCTTCAACTTTGTGTTGCATGACTTGGTCATATTGAGGAAGCATTGGGGCAGCGGGGATCTTAAATTGTGATGGGGTGACCAAAGTTGGTGGTAAGGTGTTAAAGAACGGTGGAAGAATTGGACTCTGGCCTCCTTCTCTTTGTCCAGGGTAAGTGGTTAGCGGTGATTGCCAGAGTGTGTCGCCACTGGGTGTCATACCCGGAGATCGCATGACCTGGTCGAAGTCCTGACTTCCTAGGGCCTTCTTGACGGACACACACACTAGCTCCTGAATGATGTTTCGGAACTGATCGGAGTTCAGAAACTGAATGATAGCAGTGGTGATCTCCGATCCAAGAGACGCAGAGTGAAATGTTGCTCTTGAGGTAGGGCAAAGACTAGTCTGTCCTCTAGTCGAGGTGGAGCTGTCATTGTGAGGAAGAGACATGGCTGGTTGTGAAGGTCTCGGTTCAAGAGGAAGGCTGTTTGGGATCATGAGCCGTGGGTCAGATCATGAATGGGTTGTAAATGGTATGGATGGTATGTATATATGTCTTTTATTTTTCTTTTTTTATTGGAAGTGGTGCGTGATATGTATGGCTGCACATAGATGTGGTTAGAGATAATGTGTTAGCTTATCCCTTCAACATACGTGGGACATTTGTATCTCACGTCTTACATAGCGATATGTGGTGACACAATAGAGGCACAAGAGGTCCTACATATGTTGCTAAACCTCTTCCACGGGTGGAAGTGATAAGGGTAAGTTGATTCATTTTTGGCTCTTAAAGCCGATGCATGGGGGTACATGATCATAGCATGCAAATCAGCCTTGTTCCAACCTTATGAATCCCATGTAACGCCTCTTTAGTAGGATGGAGTTTGGCTGCTTCACCGATAATGGCGAGAGAAGCGTGTCCCAATTATTTTATTTATTTTGGGTAATCCTAAGGGAAATGATGTGCTAAGGCTTTTTTCTAACGCGGCTTTGGTATAGGGTTGTTGATGTAGAAGGTTCTCGTTTACCTTGATTCCACATTACTCAACCACTACCCAAATGGGCGTGATTATAGGAGTTTACGTGTTGGTTAAAACGAGTGATCCACCCACTAGGCATCCTCAATTCCAACAGGGCATGAGTGATACTTTGTGAGCTTCTCGGGTGAAATAGGGTACCTAAAATTACCAAATTATCTACGTGTGTGAGGACAAGACGTCATAAGAAAGGCATGAAGTTTAAATTTGGCCAATGATTTCAATACATCATCAAAATCTTTTAAACTATGAAAGAAGATTCAAGTTTAAAGAAAGTCCCCAGCAGAGTCACCACTGTGAGAGGACGACGCTTCGTGCGGCTACGGTGCGGGGCCAGTTTCGGTAGGGCTGGCCCATTGGAGTGTCAGGGGGATGAGTGTGATGTGGTTGAAAAATTGATTTTGCATATTTTAATGCTTAAAAGATACGAGATCGAAATCCCGTACTTAGAATAGAGTCGCCACCCGGTTCAGCTCTACCGGGATATTTTCGGTACGATTTTCCCACCGGGTGGTTGGACCATACCTTAAGTAGAGATTCCGAGTTCGGATGATGTTATCTACTTTTCATTAGGCCAAGTTAGGATACTTCATTCTTTCTTAATCGGTTTAATCCACCCTATTTATTTGTATTTTTAGTTATTTTGTTGTTTTCGCATTTATCAAGCAATTGAAGCGATAAATAAAATATTTACAATTGTAAAAGAAAAGTAAGTGCAGAAAGTAAAATCATTACAAGGATTTCAAGTCTTGTACATTTTCTACGTAACAAATGAAATACCCGAATGTCTGATATACATCTACCTGCAGAGGATGGTTGACACGAATATGGCATATTTTATTTATAATATCATAAAGCCCGATTGGATGGCTAAAATGAGGTTTGAATGGCGTTTGCGGGGAAATTCCATTTTTATCCAAATATATGATCGTTGCTTTAATCGGATTATAGGTGAATATACCACCTGTCATGGGGCAGGTCTATTTTCAGGAGGTTTCGAACCTCCATCGTTACACTATAGGTCCTAGCTTTCAGAAAATAAATTAGTTTGGAAACAAACGAAAACAATACTGCTGTCTAGAAAGTCACGCCGCCATGGGGCATCTGATGCCACCGACGACAAAGTTGATGTCGCTGGCAGCATGGATGATGCCACCGGTGACATCGATTATGTCATGGGCGACATTAGCATGCAGACAGGCACAGGGCTTTCTAAGTACCGTAAAGAAAGGGTCCCGTAAGAAAGCGAGGTCTCTGGGGAATGCGATGCTAACAGCGGTATCAACGATGTCTCTCGTGACATGGGTGATATAGCCGGCAACATCGCATGTCTCTGGCGACTTTAATTTCTTGCAGCAGCAGCGGTTTGCAGTCAAAGTGACGGAAAACTCAAAAACAAACACAAATCAACGAAAATTAGTGCAAACCAATAATAATAATGCCAAAGAGCTATGAGACTCAGGATTTTCACCTCGGGGTAGTGAATCCAACTCTTCGTGAACTGAACAATAACACCTCCGGGGAGCTTGAAACGATAATTTGATTATTAATTTAAAGGTTTTAGGTCTCTAAATTCTATCAAGTTGATTTAACCCAAAGACCCAATCACAATCAGAGAGTTCGAAGAAGAAAAATCGGGAAAAAATGGATTAGAATCCTTTTTCCTACCTTTTCTAGTTCTTATCTCACTAAAATCTATTCTCTCGATTTCAGCCTCTCAATTGCCCAATTTTAGCTCCTTCCCCTATAATTTCAGTCCCCCCTTTTCTTTTGCAGTTTTAGGTCCCTTTTATAGGCAAATTAGGGTGTTTTTCGAGACCTTTTTGTCTTATTCCACTAAAAGTGGCCGAAAGGCTGTCTGTGGAGGGACCCATTTTAGGTCATGTCGCCGGCGACATAATGATGTTACCGGCGGTATGGCTGATGTCATCGGCGGTATGGCGATGCCGCCAGAGGCATGGATGATGTCAGTGGCGACATCATTCTCCAACATACCGACAACCAACGGATCAAAAAGCCTAAAAAGTCGGGAAAAGTGGTTTAATAGTGGGTGGAGAGGTATCTTTTTGAATTTTAATTATATTTTAATGGGTATTACTTAATTTGGGTGTAAATCATCGGTTCAACCTCCTACCGGACGCGTTATCGGCCATGCCGAACTGGATTCTGCCAATTATAAAATTCACAAGGAATATTATTTTGGTAATAAAAATTCTAAAGAGAACTTTTATTTTGAGGTATTAAATTGGGTACACGTCATCATCGTCTCGCGAGAGGGACTGCAAAATCCCGTGCTCACAATCGTTTTGTTGGCGATTTTTCTGGTGCCTTTATAACTGAGTCCTATAGGTTTCCGTTCTCCTGCCCCTAAGCTAAAAGTTGGCATTCCCTACTCATGGGCACCAAGTTCTTTTCTAGGAGTATGGTGTTTCTATATGTAACTTTGAATCCAAGGACCCCAATGCACTTCTGGTTTCCTGTTTGATCCTTTACTAATTATGGCAGTGGTAAACCCTTTCATATGGCTTTCCTCTATCTGCAGTGCGGCTACGACTGATGCTTCATCTGATTCCAAAGTGACAATCGTCCCTTGGAACAGAACCTTAACCTTTTGGTGAAGTGTAGATGGAAGCCCTCCTAGAGTGTGGATTCATTTTCATCTGAGTAGCATTGAGAAAGTTATTGGGATGTCTATGACTTTAAAAGCATAATAGAATATATCTCCCCAATGGTGACTTCGGCTATGAATGTACTGATGATGGTTCTTTTGGAATTGTTATAGTCCTTAATGACCGTTGTAGACTTCTTTAAATCCTTAAATCCCTCTCAGTTAATCCCAGGATTAGCAAAATATCCTTAGGATAGACATTCAAAGCTAAGTCATCATCAACAATCACACATGGCATGATGCATCCAAAAACACTCACCATTAAATAGAGAGCTTTATTTTGTCGAATCCCCTCATCCGGCAGATCAAAGCTAGAGAAAATAATATGAAGGATGAAAATGCTCGTCTCAGTGTTGAGTAATGCACAAACTTGTTCGAGTGACACCAAAGGAGACGTTTTAGTTTCCATAAGCTTTTTAACAATGGTGAGCCTATGATCTTGAGAACTAAGGAGAAGATCCCAGATGCTCATCTTGGTGGTGGTGGCTTTTAACTAGTCCAGAATCTAGCTTTCTATCTTTTCTAGAGTTTTGAAAAAAGTGGGAGGTGTCGGGGGCTTCATCCTTTACATAGTAGGGGTTGTTGATCCGGTGATCTTTCGTCCCCTAGTGACTGGACTGACCACCTGGGTAGGTGATTTTGTTGTTTTAAAGACTTTGAATTCATCAAAATCTTTATCAAGTTCTATTTCCCCTAAGTCAATTGCCTTGTTCACTACAGGTGGCTCTTTAGTGACAAACTACCATTGTATAAACGGTGCCTTGTCACATCATCCTCCTGAGGTGATAGGATTCTATTGGAGGATCTGGCAAAGAGTAGGATTAAAATCTTGCCTGATCATTTAGATGGATAAGGAAGCTCCATCCATTGGTTCTTCATCATTGACAATTAAATCTTCTAGTTCATCATCATGCTTATTCATATACCAGGGATATTCTTTAGCAGACTTCATGGATGTTGGGCACATGGAATTGGTTACCTTCCATTCCCAATACAGCAATGGGTTCCCATGTTTATGTAGCTTAGGGGTTGAGTCTTCTAGTGGATCAAATCATGTGAAGTAATTGATGAACTACTTAGCCAGTGCATTCTAGAATGATTTCCAGTAATATGTCAACCCTTCATACCATACAATTGCTTTTTCTTAGAGAGTGAGGCGGAACCTTTTAGGCCTTTGTGCATAATGGATGTATCCATTTTTCATCATTTATACAAACTCATTGATGTGAGGGTGAGGCTTCATACTTCTATCATAGAATATAGGGTAGACTTCGCTTAAATCTAGATTTCGGATGTGGTAGCTGTCTCAAGCTAGTTCATTCTCGGCTCTGATTCTCTTTATGATGTACTCTCGAGAAGGTTCTCGCCCCTTGCCTCGAATCATATTTATTAAGTGCTCACTGCCTGAGTTAAAGTCTATAAAATCTCTTGAATCATCGCTTGTGGCAGACCATAGATCGCCTGGTGAATCATGTTCCAAGAACAAGGCATAGCTTTTTGCACCATCTTAGTCGACTATCAAGCCATTAAGAAATGGGGCTTCTTACTCAAAATCCCCTAGCAAAAGGTTTAGTTCATTGTCTGTGAAGACTTCAAACTCATACCCCAGATTATCCACTTTACTTTCAACTTTATTGTTTGACTCACCAGAGTTATTGAATTCCTCGACCCCTTCATCTAAATCATCAAATGGTTGTTTCTCATTCATTGGTTCAAAAACCCAATTTGGCGCATTCTAAATTGGCACATCATCATCAGTTCCTTCATCAGAATCTTCCTCAGGGTCCTCTTTGGGATCCTCATCTGGGTCCTCCTCTAGGTCCTCCTCCAGATCCTCTTCTACTACATTTTCCATCAAGTTTACTTCAGCCTCTATCCCTTCTATAAGAATGTGAAATTCGGAGATCATGCCCTGTATATTGGAGAATGTCTGTTCCATGTGAGCACCACTTGTTGTAAGATCCACACGAATTCCTTCGAATGGGTCCTGTTGTGAGCGGGCGACCTCTTTCCCACCCGTAAGGACCGCTTGAGATGCGTAGCACGGGGGGTGGAAAGTAACGGGCACTATGAAGCGTGCTAAGGGAGAATCCTTATTTTAGGCTTGATGAAAATAATAATGAAAACGATGTTCATATTGAATTTAAGTCCAATTTACGTGTTAAGGGATACGAGACTTGAAATCTCGTATTTTAAGATAGAGTCACCACCCAGTTTAGCTCTACCTGGAATTTGGGTATGGTATTCCCACTGGGTGGTTGGACCGTACCTTAAAACAGAGATTCCAAGTTGCTTACTTTTCATTTTTAAATCAAGCTATTTATATTTCAATAAACACGACTTTAGTTCTTATGCGATTTAAATCCGGTTATTATTCGGGAGTTTTCGATTTATATGTCATACATCACACAAAAGCGGTAAATAAAGCAAATAAAATAATTATTACAAGGCTTACAAATACCTATACATTTTTCTAATGGGGGAAAATAAATAAAGCAGATAAATAAAGCGAATGAAGAGGGACCAAAACTGGGCCTTAACCGAACTTACAAATACCAATAAGGCTCGAAACCGATAAATAAATCATCAATAATCACTAATAATGCAAAAATAATTAAAGGCAGAAAATAAAATTTATGGAGAAAAATATTTTTTGAGAATTTTCAGAGTTAAAAGGCAGTTTTTAGGCATTTAATGGTTATTTAATCAATTAAATAATTAAATAATTAAATAAATCAGATTAAATATAATTTTAATTTATTCCAGCATTTTGGTGATTCTTAGAAAATATTTTGGGCGAAAATTGGGGTAAAAAATGCAAGAAAATGGCCAAAAAGGACTTCAAATCAAATTTCGGCGGTCAAAGCTATGGCGACAGCATTGACCACCGTCACTATAGCCTTGACCGCTATAGTTGCAGCGGTGGAGGCTATAGTGGTGGCGGTCAAGGCTGTCGCTATAGCCTTGGCCGTTGAGATTTGTTTTTAAGGGGGAAATCAGTGTTTTTGCATCCATAAACTCGAAACCATTGAAGTTTTAAGTTGTAATGAACTATATTTCAACAGATCTAGACTTAAAACACTCAAATAATGTAAAATACCCAAAAAATCATCAGAAATAATGGGGCCTCTATAGGGGTGGAGTTCACCTCCATAGCTATAGCTTTCACCGCCATAACAGTAGCGGCCAAGGCTATAGTGATAGAGGTGAAGGCTATCCTTATAGAGGTCGGATTATTTTCCAACGGTTTTCGAAGAACACTAAGGGAAAAAACCAAGAAATAACACCAAAAGTAGCAAGTACAGCAACAATAAACAATAAAATGAAGTAAAAGATTAAGGGAACTTAGTTTTGTTACCTCTAGGCCGTGAATCTAACTTGGGAGACTCGAATCGAACGTTTGGTAAGCTTTTGATGATTTTCCAACGGAATGGCAACGGAATCGGTGACAAAAATAGTGACAGATTATTAGCGTTGTATATGAGGAAAAGTCTCTAAAACCCTATTTAATCCATTTTAACCTATGATTTCTAATTGATTTCAGTGTTTAAGCTACAAGATTAAGCCTAAGAACAATTAAGAATCGAGATTAGAATGGATTAAACCCAAATTCTATGCTTTTCTTAAGCTTTCTCTCTCTAGTTCTTCCCTTTCTCTCTCTTGTTCTTCATTTTCTCTCAAAAATGATTTCTAAATTCTAAATTATGAAGAAAGGTCCCTTAATCTCTCTCTTGGATTGGCTTAAATACTCTCACACACAAAAATCCCCCGACTTAGGCAAATTTTTAGGAAAAATACGTGGCAAAATTGCAAGGAGAGAGAGGGAGTGAAGTGGCACGGCCAAAAAATGGCCATGCCAACCCCACCACCGCCGTCACGGCAGTGGCTGCCATAGGAGCGACGGCCATCACCATGACAACAGCGGCCACCGCCACAAGGGTGACGGTGGCCGCTGCCATGGTGGCGGTGAAGCCACCATGGAGGTGGGGGTGCCCACAACAGGGGGCGGCCACCCCGGTGGCGTTCAACACCACGAAGAGTGGCAGTGACCACCACCACGGTGGTAATGGCTGCCATAATAGTGGCGGTCACTGCCGCCGGAGGGCAAACAACTACCACCGCTGCAGCCGGCGGTGGCGGCAGGAAAAGGGGGAGATTTATGCTTTAGGGGTAGGTTAGGGTTTGGTTAATTAGGTTAATTAGGGTTTTTGTTTGATTAGGGTTTAGGTTAATTAGGTTAATTAGGGTTTCTAGTTAGGGAAGATTAGGGTTTGAACTTCCGATGCTTATAACTTTTACTACAGTTATCCGATTAAGGCGATTCTTGACATTTCAAAAGCACGGAGAGTCTAAAATCCAACAATATAAATGAAACTCTCTAAAAATGTTTGGATCTTATAGAAAATCGTAAAACAAATTACTACACGTAAGTGAAAGAAAATGGTTAATTCTAAATGCATACAGATGATATTTAAGCACCGCCAAAGGTCCAAAATCATCAAAAAGGTACTTGCCAAACATGATTCAACCTTAAAAGAATAGAATAACTTGACCATACGAGGTCAGAGCAACAAGTCATCATCATTCTAAGGGTCACGAAAAGCCCGTGCTGACAGGCTGCCCCTCAGGAGATTGCCACTTAGCGAGCCAAGTGTGATCTCACAAAAGAGCAAGGGATATAAGGTTATACCTGAGGTGTAGATTCTTGAACCGGTTGTCTACTGAGGTTGTCATTAATAGACTTATCAAGAACAAAATTCTGACTTGGACATTTTGATTCGGTATCCCCTTCAATTCCCCCCAAACTGTTTTAGGATGGATTATTGGTCGCTTTGGGAAAAAGAGGAGTAAGGATTTCTTGAGTCGGTTGCCTACGAATAGTTTAGGGATGCATCATCAACGGACCTATCAGGAGGGAAGGTGAATCGGTTGTCTACGGGTGGTCTGGGAATGCACTATCAAAGGACCTATCAGAGCAGAGGTTGAATTGGTCACTAGTACAAAAATGGGTTGTAGCATCACTATAATAGGGTCATTTATTTGTAGAACGATGTGAACTCATATTTTAACTTTAAATTGGTGTCGGTTTTTGTTAAAATATACCTATTAACGCCATAATTGTGTTGGTTATTCGTAAAACCCACTCCAAAGCGTTAAAAAACACGAAATCTCTGCTTGGCCAAAATTTTAAACTTCTTTTTTTCTCTCTCCAGAAGCTCCCATTTTTCATGGACTAGCTTCTCTATCTAGCTACGTTACTCCTCTACCCCTCTTGCAGTCTGGCTGTAGAAAATCTCACATTTTCTTCTCTATTGTCATTCTTATCCAATCGCCAACCATCAACACTTGGATTCAATGGAGAGAGTCGGTGGATCAGACCTTAGGTGAGTTTTAGATCTTTAGATTTGCTAAATAGGTTTCATTTTTGTTTTTTCCTTTCATCCTTCTCGTATCTCTATTATTATTAATCTCTAGATACATCAATGCATAGATCATAAAATGGAATCCTTTATGACGTCTTTATGTTAGTTGTTGTACTCGATCGAAAGATGATTCAAACAAACCCTTGTAGCCAAGGTCATATCATTCGCATCTTCACCTCACTTTTAATTAACGGTTTCTGCCTTATTTAGGTTGCTCCTTGTTGGAGATTAGGAATCTCACTTGCTATCTAGTTTGTAGGGCATATACTGTAGATATAATCTATTATATATGTGGATAACTGAGGATGACCTCAATAAATTGCCTCCAGGTCTGCTCTCTTCCATTTATACTCGAACTGAGATATTTACTTTGTCCATCTGTTCTAGGCTTTTCTTTGCTTCAATGTGAGAGATTTAATTAGGGAATATGGTCAAGTGAGAGTGCTCTGTTTTGGTCAAATAGTGAGCCATAAGGACACTTATATTCCTTGTCTTTGAGGTACATCTTAGGCTGGACTTAGACCTATCCGTACATTTAGAGCCATCTATTACAATGGCAGGTCTCTATAGTAAAAGTGGGCGTGTTTAAAATCCCGTACTTGTTAATTAATAACCATATAACCAACTTTATGTATGAAAAAATTCTTCGATGTGTATATGTTAATATCCATTTTTGTTTGGTGAATGAACTCACTGTACTTGTACAGATTCTGACTAGAATAATTGATGTGTTATTAAACGTTTTCTTTGTCTTGTTCTTCCGCTATTCATTCTTCTTGAAAATGTGGTTTATGCTATTTGCTGCTTACTGTGTTGTTGCCAAGAGTCTTTGCAAAGAGTTTGGGTATGTATAATAGAAATAGAAAAAATGATGAAAAAATGACACATACAAGAATTATGTATCATTTACGTTTTACATTGATTTTATATGATGTTTAAGGTAGCATGATTTATTGTTTTTAGGCCAATTATTTAAGAACACGAAATATATTGTTGATCCTTCTAAAGGATTTGAGAAGTTCATAAAAGTGAAAGCTCAAGTTTCATCGGTTAGAAGTGAATTATAATCGAAATGTTAATGAATATCAACAACTTTCTTATATCAGAAACGACGTGTGTTATTTCTTAAGTTTTGATGGCTCTTTATGAACATTAGAAAAATATGCTATTGGGAGGTTTTGCGGGAACTAGAGGCAAGTTTGAATTGCATGTTATAAACTTTATTTCAACTTCAAAAGCACAATCTATTGGCTGTAAATAATCTTAAGAAATTTAAAGTGGTTCTAACATAGGCTAGCTATACAAGTCATTTAAAAATTTTGGCTAAGTGAATGTCCTTCAAACTAACAGATTCAAATGTTTGTTTAGTTCGAGTTGTCTTCAAGTCCCTGAAAAGACGAGTTACAAATTATCCTTAGTTGATTGATTTTCAAATTTCAGGTTATTGAAAGGGGCAAGACAATAATGAACCTTGCAGACAAGACAGAATTTACGTGATCAGGTACTTGTACAACACAAATAACTATGAATGTTTATGCAGAGCTTGATTTTTATGTTGGTGTGATATATAGCTAAGGCATACAAGAACCCTCACACGATATCGCGTAAAATGTGGTATCAAAACATGAACATTAAGTTGGTTGTTCTTGGAATCTTATTGCTTCTTGTTTTTATAATATAGCTTTCAGTTAACTATGATGCACGGAAACGCCAATTCACCAACATTTTAGAAACGTTTTGGAAACTGAAACGGCCAAAAACTCCTACGGGACATTTCTGTGACCGTTTTTGTAATTAACCAAAGTATGACACGCGTTTCCCCTAATTTGGGAAACCATTTCCCATTAGCCGACCTTTGATTTTGCTTTCGTTCAATCTCTTCCTATTTCAGTATATCCCTAATCTATCTCTAATTCTCCCATCTATTTTTGTAATATTTACAACTATCTTCATTGAGATAATCTTGTTCGGGTCTTAGTATCTGTTAAGGCTCATCACCCCTCCCATCAAGTGTATTTAGTGGCATTTGAACCTTGTTCTCCTCCAACTTACTCAGCCTGCTTAGCCAACTGAGCTACTTGTTGGTCTAATTCTCCCATCTTTTCCTATTCAATCTTCACTTCATATCTTCCTATTTTATAATTATTTATAGATACCCAACAAAATCAAATATCCCACCATAGAAGCAAAACAAAAGAGTTTAGTTAGACGAAAGAAATTGAGGAGAAGAGAGTTTAGAGGAAACTGACGAATGCTTCTTACTGAAATAAGAACAGATTACAGTCCTTCGAAGCTTCAATTAAGGAGGAAAGTGTTTCTTCTGGCTTGATTTGCTTCTTAATAGTTTATTACTCTGTTCTTGTACTCTTTTCTTGTCCATGTTCTTGATAATTGGCAATTTGAAAAGTTGGAATGCATATATAAATTGTTTGATTACTCTTTATTTTTTTCACAAAAAGTAATGATATGCATAGGGGTAGTGACGTGTCTTCTACTATTGATAATTGTACTCCACCTTAAGCTAAATTTAAGTCACTTTTTTCATTCTAAATGAATTTATTATTATGTTAATTTTGTCAGATTATGTATTATGTGGTAGTGATCTATAATTTATTATTCTGTTAATTCCAATGTAGAGATTATAGAATAAAATGGTGTTTGTTAACTTAGTTATGTTATGTAGAACTTTTTGAATAAATGAAGTTCATATTTTATGTTTTTAATGTTCAATGTTTGAATTGGTTATGATTTATATAACTCTTTTATATTTATAAAACTCTTTTATATTTATAAATTATAAATTTATTTCAAGTGTATACTTTTATTATTTTATGTAAGATTAAAATTATATGTAAAATATTTTTGAATTTTTATATTTATAAATATACCTTTATATTTTTATTATTTACGCATTTGCTCTCGGTTTCCGAAACTCTATTTTTTAGAAATGGGGTTGCCCCGTTTCTGCTTTCATTCGGTGCTACATAGTCAGTTAATTTGTCAGGGGTTTAATTATGCCAACTAGGTATAAATAATGTTTCAGCATTGATGGAACTTTTGTTTAATATTAGCAAACATTTAGGAATCTTTTTCTCTCTTTTCATATAGAAATGAAATTTGATAAATTGTGTTAATGTGAAACAATCTCTTAGCATTTGCCTCTTATTTAAATTATTTGAGAACAAGGCATTTTTATCTGTCATTTACTTTTTAAACTGATTTAATCGGATTTGCATATTTACACAAGGTAGTTAGTAATTCGTCTACCTAATTTGAGTCCTTCGAAAAATAACTGCTACCAGGGGCAGCTGGGGTGAGCTCGCACTGGCACCGGCCCTTCAGTTGTTGTAAATTCTGTGAAAATTCTCATATAGACCTGGAGTCAATTTGTGTATTTTCTGTAAGTGATTCCTACTGTTGTGATTAACAATTAAATGTTATTTTTGTCCACTGGAAAGTAGATAGGATTACCAATGGCTAAATCAATTATCAAATTTAATTCTCTTTACGGCATGAACTTAACTCTCCACCTAAATTGGCGCAAATATGAGGTCCTTTAGTTACATGTCATATTAATTAGCCCTCTTCTTTCTAGAATACATGATTATCATAACTTTCTTGTCTTTAATATTCGAGCTTCATTGTGTGCTCAATTGTTAAATATCTCAAATAGTATGAATTTAGTTATACATTAGTAATGAGGCCCGAATGGTGCTTTTTCTCTAGGTAATGAAAAGTAACAACTATGGTTCATATCCTCTACTGTGATCTTGTGTTATTTCTATTAGCAACCAGTTTACTGAAGTTGAAGGCCTTGTCTTACAGGCTCCAAAAGTATTTGTTATTTTTTCTAATCCTTCTCCGTAATGAAATCTCTGTTACAAGTCTGTATCTTGGTGTCAGAAAAAAGTAGGAAACAGAGAAGATGCCATGCCAAGAAATGGGCGATGGAGCTTAAGGTGGTTTTTGTACTTTTATCCTCTATATATAAACTCTGTAATTGTGATTGAAGTTTTGTTATTCAACAGAAATTCATTGATCCTATTAAAATTTAAAATTGGGCAGGCGTGAACTTTTTGGCGTATTGTGATGTACATGGTTTGTGTAGAGATTTGGCTAGAGTTTGAGAAATGAAACAGATTGTAAGTTGTTCTTGTCTCAAGTCCTTTGTGCAAATTCATTGATGTCTTAAAGTATCTTTCATTATCATGTATGTGTTTCCTTTGAAATGAGAACAGACCCTGTTCTTCATGGCATTCCTATTGCTGATAAATAAAGCTTTAGTATCTAGAAATATGAATCACTTATCTTGGCATCTGAATAGCTTTACTTCTTTTTACATTCTGTATATTAAGTAATGAGGAACACTGGGCATCGCTTTGTATTTTGCAATTTAGTTTAGTTATATTTATATTATATGTTAGCTTCATCGGATTATGAGAATTTGTGGACAACTTTTAGAGTTTTTGTGTGTTGTGTATTAATTAATAAATGGCATAGGAGCGCGCTCCCTTCAATCCAAATCAATTTAAAATTAGCATTGTATTCGGCTGTTTGTAAAAAACACTATTAGCATCAATGGAGTCGGTTTCACTGAGTGAAACGACTCCAGTGATGATAGTTTTACACAAACAAATTAGCACATTGGGATTCGTTTTATGATATAAACCGTCCCTAGTGAAATAAAATGGGGTCAGTTTTCAAACCGACCCCATTTTATTTGAGCAATGGCGTCATGAGCTTTAATGTCGGTTTAAAACCGACCCCAATATATGAAAAAAACAGGCCCTACAGGCCATTTCTGCACTAGTGGGTTGTCCCCGGGTGGTCTGGGAGCACACCATCAACGGACCTATCGGATGTGAGACTGAATCGGCTGTCTACAGGTGGTCTGGGAATGCACCATCAACGGACCTATCGGATGTGAGGCTGAATCAGTTGTCTACTGGTGGTTTGTGACACCAACAACAGATCTATCTGATGTGAGGCTGAATTGGTTATCTATGGGTGGTCTGGGAATGCACTATTAACGGACCTATCAAGGAGGACAGGCTGAATTGATTGTCTACTGGTGGTTTGGGAATGCACCATCAACGGACCTATCGGAGGTGAGGCTGAATCGGTTGTCTATGGGTGGTCTGGGAATGCACCATCTACAGACTTATCGAATGAGGGGTCGAATAGGTTGTCTACTGGTGGTTTGGGAATGCACCATCAACGGACCTATTGAGGTGGAGAGGCTGAATCGATTGTTTACTAGTGGTTTGGGAATGCACCATCAACGGACCTATCAGAGAATAGAAACTTGAGAAGTTAGTAGTTGTTGTAGATTGCATTTTTAATTTCTTAATTGATTTTGTCAAGACAAAAAATTTTGCCCCTTCAATTAAGGAATAAAAATTGAATATCGAGAAAGAGAGTTTAGAGATGTCTGGGAAGTCCGGGAATTCCATCTTTAGGTTGATTTTGTGATAGTTGTATTGCGATGCCCCTGGAGGACCAAATCTGCAACGCAATTCCCCTCGAGGGTCAAAAGCTGCATGGAAGTGCCCTGAAAGGTTTCGTTGAATTTTGGATTCTGGATCTTCGGATCGATCGTCCATCGGAATCACCGTATGGTGTACCAGTCATGGTAGTTTCAAAGCATTAGCAATTGACATGAGTTACGTTTTAATTACTTAATTGATTTTGTGGCACAAAAATATTTTTGCCCCTTCAATTAAGCAATTCAAATGAAAGAAAAAAAGTTGAGTTAGGATTTCCAGGAGTTTGGAGAAACTGTCAAGGTATCCATCGGGGTCTAGCTAATAGGCCCCTTGGAGAAATTCAAAGCTCTGATTTTAGGATCCATTAGGCTGGTTGTCCATTTAGGAATGTCACATGGTGTACCTGTCAAGGTAGTTTTGAAGCATTAGTAAATGATATAAGTGGCATTTTTATTGCCTAATTGATTTTGTGGAACAAAAATTTTTGCCCCTTCAATTAAGCAATAAAAATGGAAGAATGAAATATAAATTAAGATGAGATTTCCGGGTGTCCAGAGAAACTACTGAGGCCAAGCGCCGAGTGTGACTGGTATGCCCCTTAATACGGGTATTTGTTTAGACATCGAGCGTATAGCTCAAGGATGTTTTTCCATGCTTTGTTTCCCGCAGAAGTCAGTATAGGACAACAAGCGTGACATTTATGGATATTATGCATGGATGCATGAATGCATGAGCTACTTGGACTGATCATCCTCCACATCTGAGCTACATGACAGCTGAGCTGATCAATTTTGCTTAACCTGGTTACTTGCCTGATTGACTTATATGACCCGATGTCTTGCTATGAGAGAGGAAAAATGGAAAAGCATTGCGGCATGAACAAAATGAGAATGCCCCTAGCGGAGAATTAGGGATTTTACACAGATTAGGTGGGGAGGCCCTTGGTGGATAAGTAGGGAAGCTGCGATGCACACACTAGGCTGGTGCGGCCGAATATCATGGCTAAGATAGAACCCGTGAATTTTGTGCTGCTAGTATGATATGTGATAGAAGGCTCTTCACGAGCTATTCAAAGCGGCGAGTAGCAAATTGATTGCTGGATCGAGCATGTCGAAGACAAGGGGGTACGTGAAGCAAATTTCAAGATTCTGGATAACGAACGACTAGACACTATCACTACCAATGAATTCTACCAAGGATGGTTTGGGGAGATTGCAGACTTTTCCAGATGCTTGGTTGCAGTCAAGATTGGAGTGGACACGTGTAGAGGAAGGATTTGAGCCCTTTGAATCCACTAGACCGAAGAATGTATTTAGGCACTCTGATGATGTTGACGATAAAGCAGATACCTGGATGTGATCGATGGAAGTCATTTATCCTTGATTTGATTGTGTTAATTTTTGCATAAACTCGAACCTTGAGATGGGCCTATCAGACTTTGATCATTTTGTTTTTATGTCCTAATTTTTGCCTAGACCGCCCTTTTCGGGTTTTCAATCCAGTGGACTATCCCGGCTTTTGCATAGACCTCGCTTCTTTTAAGTCTATTAAGATTTTTGCCTTTTGCTATCTTTTGATGAATTTGGCTGACTACATAGGACCCTTCATTCGACTTACTTGCAACATTTTGCCTTTTGGGCCCAATATATTCATTCAAGCACAAATATAAAGGATTCAGTAAAATGTCATTTCAATTAAATGAATTAAGTTTGAGTACATGATGATGATAACCATTTCTATTAACCTATACTTTGGTGTTAACTAGCCTATGTAGGTTTTCTAGACAACACACTCTCATTGCTCACTTTACCCTAACTTTTGCCTAGACCGCCCTTTTTGGGTTTTCAACCTATCGTGTTATTTTGTACCCTAACTTTTACCTGACCAGTTTGTAGAATACTGATCAGCGGGATACATCCTAATCTTTGCATGAGTAGTAGAGGACCACTCGTCGGGTGATTAATTCCATTTATGAGCTGCTTTTCTGGATTTGATTCTTTCTAGTAGATACGATAATGGTTCAACCTATTTTGATGTATAGGGTTTACAAACTCATTACCATTGATAATCATGCCCCTTGGATTGAGCGCTTTTCTGAATATGCAAAGTCTTACCCAATCTGGTTGGAACTTCCCCCTTGGATCGGAGTTAACAGGCTTTGCTTGCTATAGATCAAGATCATTGGCCTTTGACGGTACCTCTGATGCTTGACTCGGTTGTTGTTTGACCTCGCTACGTGCTGTCGGTATACCTGAAGACTACGTAAGCCATTTGGACCATGCTTTAGTCCATAGGGGTCTCTTTGATTGCAACTCTTAAGGGTTTCATCATGGTTTTGGTTAGTAGCACGGTTTCCATTTTGTAGGCAAAGGAAAAAGGTGTTCGGTTTGGGAGAATTCTGACGTTTGTTTGACATCTTTTGAGGGTGAATGGCGGCTGATCGGCTCAATCTTTGATCTTTGCGGTGCTCCTGGAGATGAATTTCTTGATAAGCTAGCTTGTGGCTTTGGTTGCCCCATTACCTCATGGTTTGTACAGTGAGGACATGCAGTGCTCAGTCCCTTATTTCTTGATGAAATCAGTGGTTTGCCCCTTGGAATTGAAACTGATTTTCTAAGACCAAACGGTGTTGTTGTCCATACCAGCTGAAGATACATTTATCAATGAACTTGGACATCCTCTTAGTGGTAATGTTGGCGAAAGACTTGGCTTTCCCCTATATTGAGAAGCAACGTTCATTTGTTGATGAGGGTCGAAGCTTACCGATCATATGTATCCCCCTCCCCTAGAATGGCCAAGGAGGATAGAAATGGGGAAGGGTTGTGGAGTTGGAATGGATTGGGAGATGAGTAAGAATAAAAGGTTTATCAGGGGTGGTAATTTAGAGAATAGGTGGGCGAATAAAAGGTAGGCCTTGATTCTATCGAACATAATCTGGCGATGCTCTTTCTCTATAATTGGCCGACGCTTCTTCGGTAGCTTGAAAATCAGTTTGCATATAGATGTGAGGCCGATAATGAACCAGTTGACATATTGGATCTATCCAGGGAAGGATCGAACTTTTTTTTCTATTCTGGGTATCTGGAAGGTGATGCACGATTTTCTAGCAAAGAACCCTAAGTATGGCTAGGTGTGACCAGGCGAAAGTATTCTTATGATCTTTAAGCACATGTTATTTCTCATTTTCTTTCAGAGGTTAGGTCATTAGAAAATGGTTACCATTTAAGTTTATCATTTGTACTCAAGTTTATTTCATTTAAAGAAAGTCATGAATACTAAACACGTTATGCTTATGATAAAATGAATCCATGGACCCATCGGGCGAAACATCGAGCAGATAAGCAAAAATAGAGTATTTGATTGAATAATAAAAAAATTCCTTAAAGGTAGAGTTGTTCACATCTAAATACTAGAAAAATAAAATTACATCATATATAGTCATCCTCCATAGGCGGAGGGTTTTGATTGGTAGAGCTAGTGGATTAGGTATCCACGGTAGCATTCTTTAGCATGTCGTCCAGGACGATATCCAAAACTTTCCCTTATTTGGTTGATGACTTGTCTCCTTCATTCCCAAGAGACCTCACGAGATTCTTGTTAGATTTGGCAGTAGAATTGGCTTGTATAGTGGTGTCGGCTAAACTATAAAAGATCGAATCCAACACATTCTTTGGGTAGACCGAAATTGACCACACCTACCTCATCGCTCGAGTTTGGTGATGGTTTCTCCTTAGTATCAGTCTTTCTAGCTAGCTGAGCCATTTTTGCTTCTCTCACCAAGCATCAAATGGCCTTGCCTAGAGGTTTGCATTGATCTATTGTGTGCCCTACCTGAACATGATAGCGATAAATGTTTCCTCTTTCTTCGGGCGTGGGAGTACAATATTCATGAAGGGAGGTAAGCATGCCTTTCTCTGGCAACTTGGCAAACAGAACACTAAGAGAGAGCTTCCATGGAGACATGAACGCTTTCTGACTAGGCGTCCAGGCAAGTACGGCTTGGGCTGCGGAAACATTCTCCTGAGCAATGACTTAAACTGCAGCTGTCTTCTCTTCTGTCAGAATCGTAGTAACTTGGAACGATTGAGAATTATTGCTTTTGTTGAACCAAGGTTTGCCACCACTTGGCTTGTTAGCTTTCTCTTTCTCTTCACGATGCTCAATTTTCTCAGCCTTTTCAAAAACTTTCTGTTATGACTCAAAAGAATCAATTTCCATCTCCTTACGAAGAATTGGGAGAGCCCCATTGAATAGCTTTGGAACCATTTCCTTTAAACTGAGCTTCTATTCAATAGAACTTGAGTGGTCATCCACCTATTAAAGTACGATTTGAAGGACTCGCCTTGCTTTTGCTTTATAGCCTCGAGATGCTGGATGGTCATTTCCATGGTGGAATTGAATCCATAGTGGGCGATCAAGGCTTCAGACGGGTGCTTCCAATATAGGATTGTTTACTCAGGGAGAGTATTATACCACTTGAGAGCAGGTCCTGATAGGGTACACAGAAATAACTTAGCCAGAACTTTATCCCCAATTTTCTAAACATGCATAATCCGCTCGTACATCACGATGTGGGATTTAGGAGGTCCTTCACCAGAGTAAGCTACCATTCTTGGCATTGAAAAGTTCTTGGGGTACCTAATCTTCATCCCTCACCTCTTCCTTATCTTTGCTCTTACCTAAAAGCTTCTTAAAGAATGCCGCCATTTCGGGTGTCACGCCCGGAGGCTGCGTGACCTGGTTGTATGGTGTCATGCCCAGAGGCTGCATGACCTGGTCGTTATGCACTGAGGATGCTCCAAATTGAAATGGCGAAGGAGCAAGGATCTCAATTTAAGGGCGAGCAAAAGGATTCTAGGGGTAAGAGGTCCCGAGTGGAGTAACCACGAAATTAGGAGGTGATAGAGGAGAAGGTGAAGGCAGCGTCGGAGAGATGATAAAACTGCCAGAAGGAACAGCTATTTGGGGAGTAAAACCCCCTGAGAAAGCGGGGAATACAGGAGCCTGGCTGATAGGACTCGAAGGTACAGGAGGAGGACAGGCAATCATCGATGGAGCAAAAGGAAAGGAAGGTCGAACTGAGGAACTCTAACAAAACTGAAACTGAACAGGTTGAACAGGCAGGGGAGGTGGAACTGAAAACTGATTTTGAACCAATAGAGACTGACTAGACACATTCTAAGCGATCTCTCCCTGAGCTGAAATTACAGGCCCCGCTAGCCTCTATGTCTCTCTCTCCTACCTAAGAGCTGATCGGACTTGCTCTTAAATAGTTCGCAAAATAGATCCGATTGTAAGAATATGGCCATAGCATTAGCCAACTTAGAACCAACTGGGATTGCCCCTGGTCAGTCGGAGGTAAAGAAATAGGAGGATGAGAAACCTCGGATGAAACCCCACTAGCTGGCAGAATATCAGACATGGTAGAGAGAACTGATTCTGACACCGAACTCACTGGTCAGTGAACTAAACAGTGATCAAGTTATAACCAAAGAGGATTGCGGCAATGAGGGCGTCTCGACCTAACTCTCTAGAGAAACTGAAAGATGATCAGACCGAATCAAACCATGAATGAAATGAATGATTATAAAATAATTCGAGTGATGAATGCCATACATACATAGGCAGTTTAGAAAGGAAGAGAGTAGAAGAGCTCATGATGCAAAGCTTAACCCCAAAATATGGGAGACGTTCAAATTCCTCGCCGTGCCTAGGGAACTAGATACAGGTTGTCAGGACTCAAACAATCTTAGGCATTTTGTTAAATTCCCCCTTTAAGCGAGGGGAGAGTAGAGGTAACCGAAAAATGAAATGAAAAGTCAGCCACATGCGGCCTATGCATGAGGTGCGTATGCATGAGCACAACACAAGTAGCACACAAAAAGTGAATAAATCTCTTCCAATCTTATGACTCTCGCGTAATGCCAATTTGGAATCTAGGGTTAACTCTAGTGCTAGGGAACGACAAGAGAGTATGCGACCTAGTTCTAAATTGTTTTGGTGAACCTAAGGGGAAGTTTCTATGGCTATATTTATCGCGGTTCATAGTCTCAAACTACTAGTGTCCTGGAACGACACTGTAAAAGGGTCTCATTTACCTTGATTCCATGTAACTCAACCACTCCTCAATTGAGTATTATCGTAGGAATTACACGTTGGTTAAAATGAGTGTTCCACCCACAAATATCCCAACTCCTGGCAGGCATGTGGTATAAAAGTGAGCTTCATGGGGGTGAAATAATGGCACCTTAAAACTTAGAATCTAACTAAGCGATGGATTAAAAGGACATAAGAAATAAAGCATTGATTTAAAAAATGATTTAGGCACATCATCAAAATCCTTTAACCAATTTTTGAAAATGAAAGCAAATTTCCAAATTTTAAGTTAAAAGGAAATCCTTAGCAGAGTCGCCACTGTGAGTGGGCGACCTCTTTCCCACCTACAAGGACTGCATGAGATGTGTAGCACAGGGGGTGGAAAGTAACGGGCACTGCAAAGCATGCTAGGGAGAATCCTTATTTTAGGCGTGATGAAAATAATAATGAAAATGATGTTGATGTTGAATTTAAGTCCAATTTGCGTGTTAAGGGATACGAGACTTGAAATCCCGTATTTTAAGATAGAGTCGCCACCCGGTTTAGCTCTATTGGGAATTTGGGTACGATATTCCCATCGGGTGGTTGGACCGTACCTTAAAACGGAGATTCCAAGTTCACATGATGTTGCTTACTTTTCATTTTTAAATCAAGCCATTATATTTTAATAAACGCGTCTTTAGTTCTTGTGCGATTTAAATTCGGTTATTATTTGGGAGTTTTCGATTTATATGCCATACATCACACAAAAGCGGTAAATAAACCAAATAAAATAATTATTACAAGGCTTACAAATACCTATACATTTAAATCAGATAAACAAAGCAACCGGGAGATAAATAAAGTAGATAAAGAGGGACCGAAACTGGGCCTTAACCGAACTTACCAATACCGATATGGCTCGAAATTGATAAATAAATCACCAATAATCACAAATAATGCAAAAATAATTAAAGGCAGGAAATAAAATTTATTATGGAGAAAAATATTTTTTGGAAATTTTTAGAGTTAAAAAGGCATTTTTTAGTCATTTAATGGTTATTTAATTAATTAAATAATTAAATAATTAAATAAATCAGATTAAATATTATTTTAATTTATTCCAGAATTTTTATGATTTTTAAAAAATATTTTGGGCGAAAATTGGAGTCAAAACGCAAGAAAATGGCCAAAAAGGACTTCAAATCAAATTTCGGCAGTCAAAGCTATGCCGACTACTTTGACCGTCATCACTATAGCCTTGACCGCTATAGTGGCAGCAGTGGAGGCTATAGTGGCGGCGGTCAAGGCTGTCACTATAGCATTGGCTGTCGAGATTTGTTTTTAGGGGGGAAATCGGTGTTTTTGCATCCATAAACTCGAAACCATTGAAGTTTCAAGTCGTAATCAACTATATTTCAACGGATCTATACTTCAAACACTCAAATAATGTTGATTTTATGGATTTGGGTAAGAAATTACCCAAAAATCGTAAGAAATAACGGGGCCTCTATGAGTTCACCTCCATAGCTACAGCCCTCACCGCTATAACTGTAGCGGCCAAGGCTATAGGGATAGAGGTGAAGGCTATCCCTATAGAGGGCGGATTATTTTTTGACAATTTTCCAAGAACACCAAGGGAAAAAACCAAGAAACAACACCAAAAGCAGCAAGAACAGTAACAATAAACAATAAAATGAAGTAAAAGATTAAGGGAACTCGGTTTTGTTAGCTCTAGGCCGTGAATCTAACTCGGGAGACTCGAATCGGACATTTGGCAAGCTTTTGATTATTTTTCGACGGAATGGCATCGGCTATGAAAATAGTGACAGATTATTCGGGTCGTATTTGAAGAAAAGTGTCTAAAACCCTATTTAATCTGTTTTAATCTATGATTTCTAATTGATTTCAGTGTTTAAGCTACGAGATTAAGCCTAAGAGCAACTAAGAATCGAGATTAGAATGCATTAAACTCGGATTCTATGCTTTTCTTAAGCTTTCTCTCTCTAGTTCTTCCCTTTCTCTCTCTTGTTCTTCATTTTCTCTCAAAAATGATTTCTAAATTCTAAATTCTAAATTCTGAAGAAAGGTCCCTTAATCTCTCTCTTGGATTGCCTTAAATACTCTCACACACAAAAATCCACCAACTTAGGTGAATTTTCGGGAAAAATATGTTGCAAAATTGCAAGGAGAGAGAGGGAGCAAAGTGCCATGGCCAAAAAATGGCCATGTCAACTCCACCGCCATCGTCACGGCAGTGGCCGCCATAGGGACGGTGGCCACCGCCCTGACAACAGCAGCCACCACCACAAGGGTGGCAGTGCCTGCTACCATGGTAGCGGTGAAGGCACCATGGAGGCAGGGATGGCCACAATGGGGTTGGCCACCCTGGTGGCGTTCACCACCACAAAGAGTGGCGGTGACTGCCACCATGACGGTTGTGGCTGCCATAATAATGGCGATCACCATCGTTGGAGGGCAAACTGTGGCCACCGATGGTGGCGGTAGGAAAAGGGGGAGATTGGGGCTTTAGGGGTAGGTTAGGGTTTTGTTAATTAGGTTAATTAGGGTTTTTTAGTTAGGGCTGATTAGGGTTTCTAGTTACGGCATATTAGGGTTTGAACTTCCGATGCTTATAACTTTCACTACGGTTATTCGATTAAGCCGATTCTTAACATTCCAGAAAGCTCGGAGAGTTTATAATCTAAAAATATAAAGAAAACTCTCTAAAAATGTTCAAATCTTATATAAAATTGCAAAACAAATTACTGTATAAGAGTGAAAGGAAACGGTTAATTCTAAATGCATACGGATGATATTTAAGCATCGCTAAAGGTCCAAAATCATTGAAAAGGTACGCTCCAAATGTGATTCAACCTTAAAATAGTAGAACAACTAGACCATATGAGGTCAGAGCAACAAGTCATCATCGTTCCAAGGGTCACCGAAAAGCCCGTACTCACACCCGCTGTTCAATGTTCATTTGATTCCTTTGATTCATTTCTGTAGCCAGATTTGCACAAAGTTCAGCAAAGGAATCTTATACTACTTCATACAGGTTAATGTCGAGATATATTTGCCAGTCTTTGTGGTTACTCCATGCTTGCTCGGGATCGTACAACTCCTAATCTCCATGATGTGTCATCCTGGAAGAACTTCCAAATTCAAACAAATTTGTTCCAATATAGTTGGGACTCATGTAATCTGGGGGAGCGTATATAGGGGGTGAGGAGGAGGAATTTCCTCCCAACCAGCATTATGTCGGTCTACTTGAGGCGCCAACCACCTGTAAAGTGCATCCGGGTGAGTCTAAGAAGCTATGAAGTAATGGATGAATGATCTTTCCATATAATACAAGTTTCAGCGACCTTCCATTGGCATTGCATTATACCAGTCCACAGTTGGACCTTCTAAGAAGCGAGGGAATTAAAGTGCAAAGCCTATGATAGTGATCCCTCGTTCATGCATAAATCAAAGGAATCCCTCTATATGCTCATTCGGGTCAGAATCTCCTCAGAATATGAGGTATGATGGTACTTAATATTGGTCCAACCCCTCCCTTCTCATTCTCAAGACATATTGATCGACCTTATATATGATGTCCATATTGTCAAAGATCATGTTATCCCTCATCCCGAGTCATATTGGAAATTATCCATCAAGTTGATACCATAGTCATTGGCCTCTACGTGAACATTGATGGCGTTCACCGTAGCTTGGAAGATAGGCAAGGGATTAGCCTATGTGCTCGGCTTCTTTTTGGATTCCTATATTCCCTCATCGGCTATCATTTGCTATAAATCTTTCAGTAACCGAGTGCATTCATGAGTGCGATGTCCCTTGATTACATGATATGCACAGAACTGATCCCTGTCAGTCGTAGTAGGTGGGACAAATGGCATGATACTCTGAGGATGGTTAAACTTCCTCAATTTGGTGGATATATATGATAGGGATTCCACCCACGGGGAGATGGATTAATGAGTTTGCACTTGAGTGGTTGCTACGACCTTAGACGGAGATCATGAAGATTAAAAGCTGCCTTGTTTAGAAGATCCCCCTTTTTACCAATACCTAGGCTTAGTATAAGTAAGTTATTCCTGTTTCTTCAATTGGTCCTCTTCATCATATTTCTCCAGCCTTTTGGTGTAGTCTACTACACCATTAAAGGTGTCAAACCATTTCATTTTCATTTCATCTCGGTATCTTTTACTGGATCCCTTTACAAGTTTCACTATTAAGGCCTCTAGGTCAGTGCCCCAGTCACAAGTATGCAAATAGCCATCCATCTTAAGTAATATCTTAAAAAGACTCGTTCGAGCATTGTTTCGCCCTTTTGAGATCCTGTAGGGTAATCTTGACCTTATGATTGAAAGCATAGTTCTTTAGAAATGCAGAACAAAGCTTTTTCTAGTCGGATTTCACATCCATCAGCATCCTCATATACCATTCAGAAGCTAGACCACGAAGAGTGGCTTAAAATACATTGACTATATGAAACTTTGGGATCTTTATACTAGTAATGATCTGGAGATAACTTTCAACATGCGCATGAGAAGACCCATTGCCAGTATACGGAGCTATACAAGGCATCACAAAGTTAGGTTGGAGGGCTTCAGATTCTTTTGGTGAGAACTGGTCAATATCCATATATTGCTCGATAGAATGAGCAATGGACTTGTCTTTTGTTAGGGACATCTTTTGTATCTCAACCATTTTTGCCTTCAATGCTGCTATCTCTGCCTCTTGTTCTTGGGCTTTCAGCTAGCTAGAAGCACTCAATCTTTCCCAGACGTCATGGAACTCTAGAGCAGCTAGGATGCTTCTAAGGGATGGACCAACTATGTCATCGCCTGCCATCTTAGTTTTAGGATCTAGATCAAAGAAACATCTGGCTAGAGATTTGATTGGTAGCGGGGGCCTAACCTTTGGTCTACATGTGATATGTCTCAATATCATTTTCTCTTGCTTCCAACCTGAAATGCAAGAGATCAAGTGTTAGTAAGTATATCGAGTGTGGTTCTGAGCCTTACTTACCTTCATTTGTTGAAATGAAAGAGTGAAATGGATAAATGAATGAATGAATGGATGGATGGATGTATGGATGGACATATACAAATTTAGGGTATTGAGTGTGGTGCCAACTGTTCCGGGAATAATTAGCAAGGTTTGTTCATAATATTCATGGAACATTACTCACATGCGGTCTAAACACTAGGGTTGGATCTAAGATGACTTTAATAGCCGGGTGGCTCACTGGCCAGGTTTAGTGAATTTAGATGACTGAGTGAGTTTACTCGAAGGTCACTCAGAGGTTGACTCTATAGTCAAAGGTGAGTTAACTCGCTGGTCACTCGAAGGCTGACTCGCTGGTCAAAGAGGAGTTGACTCGCTGGTCACTTGATGACTGACTCGATGGTCAAAGGTGAGTTGACTCGCTGGTCACTCGATGGCTGACTCATTAGGCATAGGTGAGTTGACTCACTGGTCACTCGATGGCTAACTTGGTGGCCAAAGGTGAGTTGACTTATTGGTCACTCGTTGGGTGTGGACTCGGTGGTCAAACGTGAGTTGGCTCATTGGTCACTCGATGGTTCTTGTATTTTGGCTCATGGCCTAAGCCTAAGTAAACTCACTGGTCTTGTTTTGTTGTAGCTCATGGGCTTAGCCTAGGTGGACTCACTAGTCTCGATTTACTTTTAGGTTCCTATAACTAAGGAAATGAAATGGCATGGCACCCACTAATGTCATGGCTACATAAAGATGTGGTTAGTTTTCACACAACCATGATGCTTATGATATCTGTTCTTTAGTTTATTTATATTTAATAAACCTGCACATATAGCAAATTGTTATATCGTGCCTACCGCCCTTTTAGCTCCATTTGGTTACTTCATTTTAAAGCCAACATGGGACTTAACGAAGTCTGCTCTCATACACTCCTGGTTTTTTGGTAAACCTATGGGAAAGTGTTTACGGTTCATCTATATACGGATTTTTGTCTCAAGATTAGGTGCAATTGGGTACCCTACGCATTTGTGTACCGATTCCCAATAGCCCTAAGCGAACTAAAGGAAACTTTTCCACATATAATATACTCGGGTAGTCTTGCCCCTAAGCGAGCAAGGCCCTCATACATTACGCAAGGGGTGTGATCGGATCCATATCCCTCAAGCCCTAAGCAAACTTGGAGATACATCACTGAAAGACACCTAAATTGGTTATTGGGTGAAGAATGTAGATGCCATGCAATCCCAAAATTTGTGTAATGCTGAAATTACCACATATTCCGTAATTCAAAAATTTAATTTGAACAATATTTTATTTATCATGTCAAAAAAAAGAATTTTTATAAAAATCGAGTTTTTATAAAAATCACTCGATCCCCAGCAGAGTCTCCACTGTGAGCGAGCGGGGGTTTTGGAACTGGTTAGCAAGTAAACTTATTGAATGTGAAAAATAAGACTTTTCATAAGCCAAAAATGTGATTATATTGAGAAATATATTTACACATTTTATTTAGAAAAGATATTTCGAAAATAAAGCATTTTTACTTTATTTAAAAATAAAAAAGAGTCACCATCCGATTCAGCTCCACCAGTAATTATGGTATACTAATCCAAAATGGGATTTTTATACCAAAAAGAAAGTGAGATTCTGGTTCGGACATGATAGGTACACATATTGTTCAAATTATTTGGATTAATTTTGGAAATATGTTTTATGTTGTAATTTTGGCATTACAATGGATTTATTTAAGAATTAAATTCAAGAAATAAAATGGTCATTATAATGGCATAATAAACTGATATTTTCTACCCAAATTTTGGTAGAGTAACGATAGTACTTGGGTTTTGGCTTGGAAACTTACATAGAGTTTCCTCACATTCTGGATATTTTATCCGTACCTGTACGCTTTTCATCGGTCCATGATGACTTTAGAGCAGGTGCATGACCGAATTTGTCAAGAGAAAATTGCTATTTGGTTGGGAAATAGGTTTAACCCAAGTTATGGCTATAATCTTGGATTATTTCTATAGAAAATGTAGAGCTTTTTGAGAGATTGGGTCATTTTTAGACCAAAGATCATTGTGAGATCTAGATCTAAAAAATAGAAAATTGAGTTTATATCTAATTTAGATGATAAAGCTCCGATTTGGAAGTGTTTTTGTAGAGTTTGGATCCAGATCCAAAGGATTTTTGCATACGATTTCTGATCTGTTGAAAATGGAAAGGGTGCTCCCCTATTTATAAAAGCGAGGTAATTAGACGGCAGGCTAATTACCTGTCTGATAAAAAATCTGTTTTGGATTCAGAAAATATTTGCCAAATATTGGTAAGATTTGATTTTTTTATTGTAGACCGACGATTACCCAGCTGGATGATTACCTATGTTTGACTGAATTTTGACTTTTTTATTTTCAACGGAAAATGCTAAAACGAAGCCTCCCTGGAATGTGGGATTTTGAATTTTGGATTTTGGATGACAATTTGGTCCTTTTTGGCTCTTTTGTCTGGTCACTGAACGAAATAAGCGTCATTCCTCATCGGGCTGGAACGGACATGTGCTAACAATGCTATTTGAAAGTTTGAAAATCATGTTCTGACAAAAAAAAACCCAAATTGGTCATATTGTGACAAAATTTTTAAACTTTGACCTTAAAATAACTCTTTATGCTATTTCAAAGTGTGATAATCATGTTTTGACGAAAAAACACCTGTGTCAAATGTGTCATAAACATCAGTCTTTAGTCAATGAAAAAACGCAAGTTATCATATTGTGACAAAAATTCTAAACCTTGACCTTAAAATAACTCTTTATGCTATTTCAAAGTGTAGTATTCATGTTTTGACGAAAAAATGCATGTATCAAATGTGTCATAAACATCGGTCTTTAGTAACGGGAAAAATGCATGATATCTTTTTGTGACAAAATTTTTAAACCTTGACGTCAAAATAAGTCTTTACTAGTTTTCGAAGTCTGATAATCATGTTTTTGCAAAAAAAAATGCAAGTTATCATATAGCGACAAAATTTTAACCCTTGACCTTAAAATAACTCTTTATGCTATTTCAAATTGTGATATTCATATTTTGACCAAAAAAACACATGTGTCAAATGTTAGATATGATATGCCCTTAAGGCAATTAGGGCGATATATCTTAATTGCGTATTAAAACAAATAATTTGTTTAATTAATAAAGACATTTAATCTTTGTTTATAACGATGTTTTTATATATGTATTATGACTGATTAAAATATATTCATTGATATCTGTGTACGAAAGTCCTTGACATATCATATCATAGCATTAAGTGAGAGAAATTATAGTTGGACAATACTTACTGGGACCTGCTTAATGTGCAATTATGGCTCTGTCTAAACTATCCCTAGTCATAATTTTATCAAGAAAGGATATTGATGAGACAACAAGACTAGCATATGTGGTCAACTTTCTTGGAAATGGTCCAAGCAGTTTACCTCCTAAGACTGAAGGTGGTGCCTTAAGTTTGACACATGGATATATTTGGAAGATATATTGGAGACCGCAATAAGATAAACATTTGCTAAATATATCATAGTGTTAGTTTTTATCTTTATGCACTAGCTTTGCGAATATCCTCATACTTGAGATACTAATTACCTTGTATGGTACTATCACTATGTTTTGGGTCGTACCTATACACTCATTAATTTAGGGTGTCACGGATGATTATGAGTGTAGTGATGACAGTACGTTGGTAGCTATGTAGTCGGAAAGAATCAATCGCTCCTGATATATTAAGGAGTTATACTTGACCACTTGTTGAAGTAATGATTTCTATAATCCTCTGATCAGAGTATGTGTTTGATTGAAATAGTTTCTAGTAAAACACATTAAGATAAAAAGCAATATACTTCGGTAACAAGTAAATAACTGGGATAGCTTGGAGCAACCTCGCTACTAGTGGGTTAACACTTTAACCAAGCCCAACAAACCAGATGGTACTAATATTAAAGAATGGAAGGAATTCATCGCATTGGGCAACTATTGCATTAATAAGGATTAAGTCATAAGCACAAATGACGTTCCGAGTAATGAGGGATGGTGGACCCTTGCTAGTGGTGTACTACAGTTATTTAAGGTAATCGAATTCTACTCACTGACTAGAACCTCAAGCCAATAGTTCCTATAGAACAAGGATTGGTCAAGCCTCAACAACTCAATACTTCGGGATCCTATGGGCCACACATATTGGACCTTCATCGGACTGAGTAAAGAATTTATAGATTTATTCTATTACAAAAATATAACGTAATACTAAATGGATTATTATTTGGTTAGCCCATGAATTTATTTTGACCAATAAATTAATTTAGTAGGGTCATAAATAAATTATAGTATTGATTAAAATGATTGGATCATTTTTTGGTTAAGCCAGATTTTAAACATTTTGAAAAAGGATCAAAAGGTTTTTTTCCAAGGACAAAGAAAAGGGCTTACGGGACACATGCAAGCCCACGCTAGTACCAAAGGCACTTGCGGGTTGCAGGCAGCGCAAGCTAGGCTTGCGCGGCCTGCAGCTAAGCCACCCGCGAGCTGGGCTTGCGGGACAAGGGAAGCTCACAAGAGCCTACCTTGCACAGGCTTCCACGCAATGTGTAAAGCACGCTCTACATGGGTCAACCCGTAAACCCTAATAAGTATTTAGTCTATATGTCACACTTGCTATTAGATACAATGAATCCTATGATACGTTCACAGTGCGATTACATGAATCATAAAACCATGTTGATCCATCCGAAGGGTTTATCTGAAAAGGCAAGGTGTGAAAGGTTCAAGTTTACTAATGAACTTTTCAACTCTAAGATAGAGGAAGGGACAAGTGTTTTAGCACACATCAACAAGATTAGAGATTTCGTGGTAAAATTAGAATCACTAGGATCTACAGTTGATCGATCCATGGGAATAGATATCATTTTGGATTCTTTACCCATGAGCTATACTGACTTTGTAAAGGAACATTGCTCTAAAGGATATGACTATACATTCCCAGAATTGATTGATGTGTTAAGGAAGTTTGATGCCAAGAGCAAAGGAATTTCAAGCAAGTCTACAAATAAATGTTCTCTAAATATTGACCCAAAGAAAAAAGGGTAAAAAGAAGACATCTAAATATGTTCGCTTCCAGTGCGGGAAACCGGGACACTAGAAGAGGGATTGCAACGCTCCCACTTCTGAACATCTGAAGAAGAAGCTTGCAGAGGCATATACTTCAGATATGTTTGTAATTGAAAACTATGCTACTTTTCCTTATGAATCAATATGGGTATTTTATACTGGTTGTGGTTCTCACATTTGTACTTCTGTGTAAGGACTAAGGAATAGTAGGAGGCTTGTAAAAGTTGAGATGGACCTGCGTGTTAGAAACGGAGCATGAGTTACTATATTAGTTGTAGGAAGATTTAATCTTATTTTGCCAAGTGGCCTGGTTTTAGTTTTGAATAATTGTTACTATATTTCAAATGTTACTAAGAATATTATCTCTGTTGCGCATTTAGCAGCAGAGGGATTTGAAGTTTTATTTTCGAATAATAATTGTCAGATTCATTTAAATATTGTTCTTTATGGCTATGGGATGTTGACTGGTGGCATTTATGTTCTTGATACTAAAACAAAAGTTTTTAATATAAATAATGTGAAGAAATTTAAATTATACAATGAGAAATCTTTCTACTTATGGCATTGTTGTTTAGGCCATATAAACAAAGATCGCTTAACCAAGTTGCATAAGCATGGAGACTTGGGCTTAATAGACATAGAGTCTTATGGTGATTGCTAGCCTTGTTTAAAAGGAAAAATGATGAAGTTACCCTTTAAAGGAAAGGGTGAACGAGCCATGAGTACATTAGAACTTATACATACAGATGAATGTGGTCTGACGAGTGTTAAGGCACTAGGAGGGTACTCCTACTTCATAACCTTTATTGATGATGATTTATGATATGGTTATCTGTACTTAATGAAGCACAAGTCTGAAAGTTTTGAAAAGTTCAAAATGTTCAGAAATGAAGTAGAGAAACAACTTGAGAAAAGTATTAAAGCACTACAATCTAATCGAGGTGGAGAGTACTTAAGCCAAGAGTTTCAGGATTATCTAAAAGAAAATGGGATAGTTCCCCAGTGGACCCCTCCTTATACACCCTAACAGAATGGACTGTCTGAAAGGAGGAATCAGACTTTATTAGATATGGTTCGATCCACGATGAGCAAAGCAGATCTTAGTAAATCCTTTTAGGGATATGCACTAGAGAGCGTAGTTTATGTATTAAACAGAGTGCCTTTAAATCAATTGATTTTACACCTTATGAAAGAGGGTGTAATGAAAATCCATCTGCAAGTCACCTAAGAGTATGGGGATGTCCTGCCAGTGTAAAGAGGATAGCATCAGATAAGCTAGATGCTAAATCTGACAAGTGTGTGTTCATTGGATATCCAAAGGAAACTATTGGATATTTATTTTACCAACCCGAAGAACATATGGTATTTGTGTCTTGAAGTGCTCATTTTCTTAAAAAGGGATAGTTACTTGCAAAAGTTAGTGGGAGAAATCTCAAACTAGAAGTTCTAGAAGAAGAAATAGACAATCAACTGATTGCCCCATTCTAGATACACAAGAAGGTGTGATCCAAGAACAACCTATTGAAATACGATCATTGCAAAGATCAAGTCGTGTTTATAGAGGTGCTGAAAGATATGGTTTCATCATCACTAATGATAGGGAAGTATATCAAATGGAGGATGATGAACCAAGAACCTATGATGAAGCAATAAAGAGCTCAGATTCTGATAAATGGCTTAAAGCCATGAAATCAGAAATGGATTCCATGTACAAAAACCAAGTTTAGAATTTGGTCGATGCACCAGAAAAGGTTAGACCTATTGGTACAAATGGGTCTTCAAGAAGAAAATTGACATGGAGGGTAATGTGATTACCTATAAGGCAAGGTTAGCTGTGAAAGGTTATAGTCAATGTGAAGGTGTTGACTATGATGAAACTTTCTCAATAAGAATACTCCTTGCCATTGCTACTCATTATGACTATGAGATCTGGTATATGGATGTTAAAACAACGTTCCTGAATGGGGATTTAGACCAGGATATGTATATGACACAACCTGAGGGTTTTACATCTTAGAATTGCTTGAAGGTATGCAAACTACAAAGGACTATTTTTGGACTTAAGCATGCATCCATGAGTTGGAATATTATGTCTGATCAGACAATCCGTGAACTGGATTTCTATCCAAATATTAATGAGCCTTGTGTTTACAAGAAGGTTAGTGGAAGTGCAGTCATTTTCTTAGTATTATATGTCGATGACATTCTACTAATAGGAAATGACATTTCTCTTCTTTAAAGTACCAAAATATGGTTGTCAAGAAATTTCTCCATGAAAGACCTTGGAGAAGCAGCATTTCTACTACGTACAAAGATCTATAGAGATAATTCCAAGAGGCTGTTAGATCTTTCTCAAAGTACATATATAGGCAAGTTACTGAATAGGTTCAACCTTGAGCAATCGAAGAAAGGTTATCTCCCAATGACAAAGGGGATTAACCTGTCTAAGGCTGAGTGTCCGAAGACATCTTAGGAAAGAATGCACATGAAGGATATACCCTATGCATCCGCAATATGATCCATCATGTATGCTATGGTATGTACTAGGCTAGATGTCTCTCAAGCTTGAGCTTTACTAGTATATATCAATCGGATCCAGGTGAAAAGCACAAGATGGCTGTCAAGGCATTTCTTAAGTACTTGAGAAGGACTAAAGATGAGTTCTTGATATATGGAGATGGTGACCTCACAATCAGAGGTTACATGGATGCGAGTTTAAAATCAGAGAAGGATGACTTTAAGTCTTAGTTAGGTTTTGTATATGTATTAAATGGAGGGGCACCGTGCTGGAAGCGTTCCAAGCAAGAAACTACTAATGATTCAACCATGAAATTTGAGTACATTGCTGCCTATAAAGCAGCAAAGGAAGTTGTCTGGTTAAAGGGATTTGTTTGTGATCTCTATATGGTGCCAGAGATTGTTTATTCAATTACTTTGTATTGTGATAGCAATGGTGTTATAGCTTAGGCAAAAGAACCATGGTCTCACGAAAAAAACAGACATGTATCCGGAAAGTATCATATAATCAGGGAGATTGTTAATACTAAGATGATAAGATTAGAATATGTCCCCACTGATCTGAACCTCGCAGATGGTCTGATGAAGCCATTGACGCAAGTCAAACTTTACTAGCATGTGAAAGCATATGGATTAAGACATTTGGCTGATTGGTCCTAGTGCAAGTGGGAGTTTGTTAGATATGATGTACGCCCTTAAGGCAATTAGGGCGATATATCTTAATTATGTATTAATACTAATACTTTGTTTAGTTAATAAAGGAATTTAATCTTTTGTTTATATCCATGTGTTTATATATATTATGACTGGTTAAAATACATTCATTGATATCTGTGTACAAAAGTCCTTGACATATCATAGCATGAAGAGAGAGAAATTATAGTTGGACTATACTTAGTGAGACCTTCTTCATGTGCAATTATGATTATGTCTAAACTATCCATAGTCATAGTTTCATCAAGAAAGGATATTGATGAGACATCAAGACTAGCATGTGGTCAACTTTCTTGGAAAGGATACAAGCAGTTAACCTCCTAAGACTGAAGGTGGTGCCTTAAGTTTGACACATGGATATATCTGGAAGATATATTGGACACCGCAATAAGATAAACGATTGGTAGATATATTATAGTATTAGTGTTTATCTTTATGTAGTTGCTTTGCGAATATCCTCATACTTGAGATACTAGTTACCTTGTGTGGTAGTATCAATATGTTTTGGGTCATACCTATACACTCATTAATTTAGGGTGTCACGGTGGATTATGGGTATAGTGATGATAACACGTTCATAAGCTATGTAGTGGGAAAGAATCCATCACTCTAGATATATTAATGAGTCGTACCTGGCCACTTGTTGAAGTGATGATTGCTATAAACCTCTGATCAGAGTATGCGTTTGATAGAAATAGTTTCTAGTAAAGCACATTATGGTAAAAAGCAATATACTTCGATAGCAAGTAAATAACTGGGATAGCTTAAAGCAAACTCGCTACTAGTGGGTTAACACTTTAAACAAGCCCATCAAACCAGATGGTACTAATATTAAAGAATGGAAGGAGTTCATTGCATTGGGCAACTATCGCATTAACCAGGATTAAGTCATAAGCTCAAATGACGTTCCGAGTAATGGGGGATGGTGGACCCTTGCTAGAGAGCCGTTTAAGGTAACCGAGTTCTATTTACTAACCTCGAGCTAATAGTTCCTATAAAAAAAGATTGGTTAAGCCTTAACAACTCAATACTTCGGGATCCTATATGGTCACACACATTGGATCTTCATCAGACTGAGTAAAGAATTAATAGATTTATTCTATTATGAAAATATAACATAATAACAATTGGATTATTATTTGGTTAGACCATGAATTTATTTCGACCAATAAATTAATTTATTAGTGTCATAAATAAATTAAAGTATGGATTAAAATTATTAGATAATTTTGTGGTAAAGCTAGATTTTATTTTGGCAGGTAACTAATTTATTAGGGTCATAAATAAAATATTTTGAAAAAGGATCAAAAGGTATTTTTCCAAGGACAAAGCAAAAGGTTGGACCCTGAACGAAAGTCCCTGCGAGCGCAAAGGGCTTGTGGGACACATGCAAGTCCACGCAAGTGCTAAAGGCACTTGTGGGCTGTAGGCAGTGCAAGCTGGGCTTGCACGGGCTACAGCCAAGCCACCCCTGAGCTGAGCTCGTGGGAAGTCCCGCGAGGCCCAGTCTATGGGACAAGGCAGGCTCACAAGAGCCTACCTTACGCAGGCTTCCGAGCAGCATGCAAAGCACGCTGCACGCAGGTCAACCCACGGACCCATGGGGGTCCGCATGTTGACCCTTGTGGGATTAGGAGAAATCCTAATCCCACATTGGAAAAATGGGGAGTAATTTTTCTCCCAAAGCCTATAAATAGGCTTCTCCATGCTCCTTTCAATTTGTACCAAGCTCCTTCTAAGTCTTGACTTGAGATTCCAACGTGCTATCTCTCGATTTGACTTAAGAGCAAGTTATTTTTTAGGAGCCTTGAATATTTTGAGGCACCTCTAATTAATATTTTTGGGTGGGCTTTTGGAGTGGTCTAGTAGCTACTCAAGGCTCTATAGTTCTTCCTCATTGCGAGGTTTTTGTTGGTGGGGTTCGTGTGGATACTCATAGAGGCTATCCTACACTTGGAGGCTTATGTAAGGAGGTTCTGCTTAAGCACACTTCAACTAGTAAGTTTCCTTTCTTTTCTTTTTAATTATTAGGTCTTTTTCTTTAAGCGTTTTTAGACCTAATAATTATTATGCTTAGGTTGTTTTTCATGCTTAGTTTATTTTATACTTAGGTTATAGCTAAGAGTTATAACATGCTTAGTATAAATATATTTATGCTAGGAAATAATTTAGAATTATGGTATGCCTAGCCTATGCATGCTAACCTAGGTAGAGAATTTATTTAGTTAAGTCTTTTTTCTAAAAAACCCCAGCAGGAACATTGTTTCCCCCCAGAAGGAAAAAGATTGGAGCGGGTGAAAATTTCAGGGCGGATGTCCTAACTAGGTTGATGCATCCACTTACCTACAAAACACCCACCCCTCTTTTCATTATATTAAAATAAAAAGGATCTCGAGGCGAGATCAAAGTCAATTACAGTCGAGGAATAAGTTTGGGTTATTGAAAACATTAGACACAACAAAACCAAATGGCCTAGCTTTACATTTCAAAATAAACCGACAAAAATAAATACTCAAGCACAGGAGGTCATCCAAACCCAGCACTCCTTCGAACACAAATCTATTTCTCCTTTTCCATAGAGCCCAAGCAACAAAGACTATAGAGCAGTACCAAACTCCCAATGTATCCCAGGGACAACGGACCAAATTTTGAATTTCCACCATGCCTGTTATGCACGTTCAAAGTGACTATCGGTTCCCAACATCAAATGTGTCATAAACATCATCTATAGTAACGGAAAAAACAAATGACATCATTTTGTGAAGAAATTTCTTAACTATGACCTTAAAGTCACTCTTTAGGCTATTTCAAAGTGTGAAAATCAAGTTATGACGAAAAAAATGCAATTTATCATATTGTGTCAGTTTTAAACCTTGACCATTAAATTACTCTTTAGGCTATCTCCAAGTGTGCTAATCTTGTTTTTATGGAAAAACGCATGTGTCAAATGTGTCACAAATATCGGTCTTTAGTAATGAAAAAAATGCATGACATCATTTTGTGATGAAATTTCTTAACTATGACCTTAAAATAACTCTTCAAACGCATGATATTCACACTTCGAAATAGCATAAATATGATTATCACACATTGTGATGAAAAAATGCAAGTTATCATATTGTGACAATATTTTTAAACCTTGACCCTAAAATAACTCTTTAGGCTATTTCTAAGTGTGATAATCATGTTTTTACGAAAAAACAGATGTGTAAAATGTGACATAAACATCGGTCTATAGTCACGGAAAAAATGCAAGTTATCATATGGTGACAAATTTTTAAACCTTCACCTTAAAATAACTCTTTAGGCTATTTCAAAGTATGAAAATCATGTTTTGACGAAATGATTTTATGCTTTTTTTCATCAAAACATGTGATGACTTTGAAATAGCCTAAAGAGTAATTTTTAAACCTTGACCTTATAATCACTCTTTAGGCTATTTCAAAGTGTGAAAATCATGTTTTGACAAACAAACTAATGTGTGCTTGAAAAACAGCGATCTTTAGTAACGAAAAAAATGCATGAAATCATTCTGTGAAGAAATTTCTCAACTATGACCCTAAATTATTAGGCTATTTCAAAGTGTGAAAATCATGTTTTAACGAAAAAATGCAAGTTATCATATTGTGAGAATTTTTATACCTTGACCATAAAATCACTCTTTAGGCTATTTCAAAGTGTGATAATCATGTTTTGATGAAAAAATGCATGTGTCAAATGTGACATAAACATCGGTGTTTAGACACGAAAAAAATGCAAAGTTATCATATTGTGACAAAAGTTTTAAAGTTTGACCTTAAGATCACTCCTTAGCTATTTCAAAGTGTGATAATCATGTTTTGATGAAAAAACACATGTGTCAAATGTGACATAAACATTGGTCTTTAGTCACGAAAAAAAACGCAAGATATCAAATTGTATAAAAAAATTTAAACATTGACCATAAAATCACTCTTTATGCTATTTCAAAGTGTGATAATCATGTTTTGACGAAAAAACGAATGTGTCAAGTGTTTCAGAAACAATGGTCTTTAGTCACGGAAAAAATGGAAGTTATCATATTGTCAAAAAATTTTAAACTTGACATCAATTTTTGATGAAATCATTTCATGTGTTTTTTCGTCAAAACATGATTTTCACACTTTGAAATAGCCTGAAGAGTAATTTTTAAACCTTGACCTTAAGATCACTCATTAGGCTATTTCGAAGTGTGAAAATCAGGTTTCGATGAAAAAACGAATGTGTCGAATGTGTCATAAACAGCTGTCTTTAGTAACAGAAAAAATGCATGACATCATTTGGTGATGAAATTTCTTAACTTTGACCTTAAAATTACGCGTTAGTATATTTCAAAGTGTGAAAATCATGCTTTGATGAAAAAAATGCAAGTTATCATATTGTGACAAAAATTTTAAACCTTAACCTTAAAATCACTGTGTATGCCATTTCAAAGTATGATAATCATGTTTGGACGAAAAAACGCAAGTGTCAAGTGTGTCATAAACTTTGGTCTTCAGTCACAGAAAAAATGGAAGTTATCATATTGTGACCAAATTTTAAACCTTGACCTTAAAATCACTCTTTAGGCTATTTCAAAGTGTGATAATCATGTTTTGATGAAAAAACCACTACGCCATAGATGCCATTATGCAATGGCGGAAAAGTATTGGTTGAAGTTCCAAAAATGTTACAAGAGATGAACTCGCAACACTTTTCGCAAAAAAAGGGTTCGTTTCTTCTCCCTTGCAATAGACCAACTGGCAACACTTTTTGCATGTGTTTTGTAACCCATATAAAGTGTTTCTAGTAGCTCTTTTTGGGGACGCTTTAACTCCAAAAGCCAACTCATTGATAGAGTTGCAAAAAAGAATTTCACTATTACGGTTAACGGCCGTCTATATGAAGTGGCAACACTTTTTACAATCTAGCAATTTTTTTAGTTACACTTTTATTTTCAATAGCAACTATTTCAACACAATTACAACTCATTTTATTGACACTTACATTTTCAATGGTAACATTTATAATGCACTTGCCACTCTTTTTGTTTCACTTTGATTTATTTTGCAACACATTTTAAAACATTTGAACCTGTTCGCAATTCAACATAAATAAATAAATACTTCATTGTACTAAAATAAAATACTATATTTAATTGAAAAGCATATACATTTAACTAGTTTTAGCAGATACTTAACAGACTTGGTTATGCGAGGGGATCTTTCTCCTATGAATTATGTCCCTAGGACTTCTTTGCCCACTCATTTGTTATACATTGATGATATGCTGGTGTTTTGTAAAGCTTATGTTCGTAAGATTAGAAATTTGCAATCTGCTCTCGCTCTTTATGGAGGTTCTCTGGGCAAATGGTTAATTGGGGAAAATCTGAAGCCTTTTTTTGTGAAGTCATCCCTCCTAACAGGAGATTAGACTTAGCCGCTATCTTCGGTGTCCGGGTCAAAAATCCACCATTCAAGTATTTGGGGGTGCCAATTTTTTGTGGTAAACCTAAGACAATACATCTTCAGCCTATCCTTGATTCGACTCTGGCTAAGTTCGCTAAATGGAAAGGTAGCGCTTTGTCTATGGTGGGAAGAGTTACGCTTATCAACTCGGTCATCATGGGTGCACTCATTCATTCCTTTATCATTTATAAATGGCCGAAAAAATTAATTTTGCACTTGAATAGAGCGGTGAGGAACTTTATTTGGACAGGCTCAATTGATGAAAAAAGCTTATGACTGTCCCTTGGTCGCTGTGTACTAATTCTTTCAATCAAGGAGGCATTGGGATCAAAAATTTTACTATCATGAATGAAGCCTTGATGGGGAAGATGGCGTGGGGTTTGATTGGGGGTAACACCATGTGTTTTAAGACCCTTCGTGCTCGTTTTGTTAGTAAGTCGAGTCTTGCTAAGTCAATATCCAATTCTACCATTTGGAGTTCTATTCATCGTGTTTATCCCACCCTTAGGAATAATATTATTTGGATCCCGGGTTGTTGTTCGAATCTCAATTTCTGGAACTCAGAATGGGTTATACCCTCCATCTCGAATCAGCTTAATCTTAATGACACTCTCAGGCATGCTTAATATGGGAAAATTTCATATTATTGGCGTAATGATAATTGGGTCGATTTGCCACCGTTGCCCCCTCAGATTCACCAGCAGATTCGGAACATTAGCCTTAGAGATGAGCCGGACATTTGCCTTTGGCGTCCGAGCAGCATGGGAATTTATACCGTGAAGTTGTTCAATCAATGGTTACGAGGTGAGATTGATCAGCCCGATGTTTATAAATTTATTTGGAGTCGTTCTATTCCTCCATCACACTCTTTCATTTGTTGGAGGGCGATTAGACGATACTTGCCTACACATGATGTTCTTGCAAGGAAAGGTTTTCTCATTGTTTCTAAATGCGTGTTATGCAACAACGCAACCGAGTCTATTACGCACATCTTTAAGGAATGCTTCTTTTCTAAGCAACTCTGGATGGGCATTAATAGATTATTTCAATGGGATATTGATATGCATGATTCTCTTATTTCTTTGTTCAATTGGGCCTCCAAGGTACGATTTACTCCTCAGATACTTCGTCTCTGGCAGAGTGCTTATGTCAACTTGTGCTGGATTATTTGGCATATGCGGAATGAATGCATTTTTTACAATAAAAGACCCAACATTCATAATTGTTTGCGTAAGCTATGGATTTCGATTAAGGAGACTGATAATCTGGAATACGGATGGGTTTGAAAATCTAATGTGGATTCTTGTATCCTCTCCAATCTTGGTATTACTCCTCAACACCCTATTGCTCCTAAGATTATTCGAGTTTTTTGGACTCTGCCTCCTCCCGACTGGGTTAAGGTTAATACAGATCCTTCGGTGACTGGCAACTCGATCAATGCTAGATGCGGCAATGTGTTCAGAGACAGCCACGGGGTTTTTCTAGGTGGATTCGCCTTTAGCCTAGACACTAATTTTGTTTTTTTTTGCAGAACGCAGGGCTGCTATAACTGCTTTACAAACGGCTTCTGCCAGAGGATGGAAAAAAGTTTGGCTAGAGAGCGATTCAACTTATGATGTTCAGATGATGTCAAGTCGTAGCAGAAATGTCCCATGGCAGCTTTATCAGGAGTGGGTCTCGTGCCTACACATGATGGAAGATATGCAGGTGACTGTGATGCATATTTTTAGAGAAGGCAATCAAGTCGCGGATAGATTGGCTAATTATGGTCGTCAGTGTAGTGACTTTACTTGGTGGGACGTCGTCCCTACTTTTTGTACTGATGCCTATTTTCATAATTTGAGTGGCCAGAGCATGTTTCGGTTCACATAACAAACATCATGTATTTTTCTTTTCTCATGTAATAAAAGAGGAGTAGGTGTTTTGTAGGCAAGCGGGAGCGCCAACCTAGTTGGTATGCCTACCTCGAAATTTTCACCTGCCCCAACCTTTTTCTTCTCGGTGGAACACACTGTCCCACCAGGCGGTTTAAAAAAACTAGTTTTAATAATCTACAATACAAAAAAATATTACAAGAGTAAAATAAACACTACTTGAAGTAAACACTACTAAAAGTACATACATATATAGTGTTACTGGTCTACATTTTCCACCTGCCATTCTTTCTTCAACACTTTCCAATTCAAGTTGAGCCAGGTTGCAATACAGCTCCTATAGCTATGAAGCAATTTTTGCGCCAAGTTTTTCTGAGTAAAAGAGTAAACATAAGAATCGCAAAAATTAAACAAAAGTATTTGTATCAAAATAACATAGAATTTAGACATAAATATGATAAAAAAAAATGAACAAAAGATGATAATCCATCTTTTAGGTATTTGTTGTCTGATGAAATATATAGGAGCATGCAACAGAATCGTACTATCATTAACAATAATATTATTACTATTTTATTGTCATTTACTTATCATTTAGGAGAGAAGTTTTCTTAAGTAATATTTTTTCCCTAATTTTTCTTCCGCAATTTCTATTTCTTAGAAAATATCATATATGTGACAAAAAAAAAACAAAAAAACCTTCATTTTGCATTGAGGCGCGCCTGATGAACCTCACCTCGCCTAACCCTCCAAGACGCGCTGGCGCTTGAGCCTCGAGCGCCTTGCGCCTGAGGCGCGTCCGTAACAACTATGACTGTAAACAACTTAGTTGTAGGGATTCTAAAACAACAAAATGCATTTGATATTTTTGCGATTTAAACATATAAAATGCATCAGGTTTTACGTTGGAAACAAACAAAAGTGGATTATAGTAGAGGCGCAATAGCAATAGGTTTAGGGCCAATGAAATCCCAGGCAAATAGAATGAATGAAATTCTCACAAAAGAATAACACAGCTAGGACTTATTGTAACAGTTCCTAATATTACACAAGTGAACTATATTATCATTTACTGTAACAGATTCCAGCGAAATGACATTTCATCATATTCTATCACGTAACATACAATTTTTTGGGGGGAATATTTACAAGTATCTTCATTGAGATAATCTTGTTCGGGACTTAGTAACAGTTAAGGCTCCTCACCGGTCCCAACAAGTGTATTTAGTGGGATTTGAACCTTGTTCTCCTCCAACTTGCTCAACCTGCTTAACCAACTGAACTACACCTTGTTGGTATCAGGTAACACATAATGAAATATATCACGGAACATACAATGAAATACATCATTATATGCCTGACTCAAGTCAATATTAACCTACTGCCAACCAATCTGAACGAAACCGTAAGTAAATCTATCACGACTGCAGACAAAACCCACAGCAAAGAAAATGCAATATAAGGCCTGTTTCGAGCAGAATATAAACTATCAGGTAGGAATAAAAATATGATATATTTGGTACCTTGATAATTTTAACAAGCTGGTCCACTCCACTCTCGTCGGGAAAGAGGCTGAATTATTAGATCTATAATGTCAGGTACATATATACACTAAGAAACTACTGAAATCAGCCATGTTTAAGAAGCTACCGACCTGTCCAAGTAGTAATTCGGCTAGAACACATCCAGCAGACCAGATATCAATGGTTGTAGTGTATTCCGTCAGTTGGTCCAAATATAAGCTCAGGTGCTCTAAAGTACCTTTAACATATGTAAGATATGTTTGGTTCTCCTTTCACCTATTAATACTAACAAAATTAGTGTCACTGAATCATTCGATATTCAAATTGACCACAAAAATTTTAGGTGATATTTACAAAACGGTAATTTCGCACTTGTTTTGAGCTGGTGCGTTTGTGGGTTGACCTATATCAAAGATACTTAACATTATTTACAATGATTTACAAATTTAACATGTAATATTTGTACTTCTTAACACACCAATAAATTTAGAGGCTATATGTCTCTGTGGCACAATCCAACAGACTGGTGGATGTAAGCAAGAGCCCAACAAATATTTACATAAAAAGAGGCAAAATATTAGAAAAGATTTAATAAATTAAAAGAACAATAGAGATGTTGAAATAACACAATTACACAAGACTGGATTTATACCTGGTAAAAATAAAGTTTGACATTTTTTTTGAAAAAACTCCGGAGGGACAATGTGTCCCTCCACAGGAAAAAAACTTGGGGCGGGTGAAAATTTTGAGGCGGACGTCCCAACTAGGTTGATGTATCCACTTGCGTACAAAACACCCACCCGTCTTTTCCTTAATATAAAGTGTTAATCTCAAGCTGAGATCAACAACAAAAAATTACAGCCCCATGCGAGTAATAAACTCGGGTTACAAAAAAGATCCGAAAAAACAAAACCAAGCCTTTTACGATTACATTTGAAAAGAAACCAACACAAATTTAAGCTACAGTTAAACGGGTCTAGCTGCGGGAGGACACCTTGGAACACAAAATGATTTCTTCTCTTCCAAATAGTCCAAGCAACCACAAACCAAACCAAAGTAGCAAACTCGCGGATCACCCCTCGGGCAAAATAGGAACCTCATAGACTTAAAAACGCATCACCTGACCTCCGATCACCACATGAATGTTCAGCCATCTAAACAAATATTTCCAATGTTGCGAACTTTCACCACAATGAAATAATGCAGGATCCATTGCCTCTATATCCATACAAAATGGGCATTTATTTTCTAACACCACCAAACATCCTCATCGAAGCAAGAAATCTATCGTTGGTAAACATTCGTGAAACACTAACCACCCGAAAAATCGGACTTTAGGTGGGATACACGAGGACCAAATTAAGGAAAAATCAGCTTGGGGTATCCGCCATCTTGAATTCCGATAATAAGCATCGAAAAAAGCCCTGGCCGAGAAACCTTTTCTTTCTCCCATTGCCTAAGAAAAGACATCGCTCGATGTAGAAAACACCGGTTGTGGCCAATCAACCACATCAGCCCCATCATTCCCCATAAAAAAAACTCGGTTTTGAGTCCTTAATTCTTTCCAATATCAGCCTACACTGATATTGCGCAGCATACCTTAAGCTTCTCTTCCAAAAAGGTCTACGGAAAACATCCCGCCCTACTAACCTCGAGTAGCCCTCATCTATCGAAGCAAACTTGCAATTACAGCGCTCGTATAAATCCGGAAAAACCATCGCCAATGGCAATTCCGCTAGCTAAATATCATGCCAAAAAAGGCCATCTTTACCATTACCCACTTTTACCCTAATATTTAACGAAAAAAGGTCCCAACCTAGCCCATCTCCCACACAACATGTGATAATTCCTTTCCAAATATGAGACACAAGAGATGGAGCTGAAAATTTAACATCATACCAAGACAAAAAAAACCGTATGGTTTTGCACAACATTCAAACCATAATGAGTTCTCATCCCCAACCCGTAGCTTTCAAAGCCACTTAAATAATAGACTACAATTGAGCAGCTTCAAATCTCTAATTCCCAAGCCCCCTAACTTTTTCAAAAGGCACATCATAGCCCAACTCACTTTGCATAAACCCCGCATGGCCGCATCTCCTTTCCACAAAAAATTCCTCATCAAACTAGTCAACTTATCATTAATGACAACGGCATTTTAAAAAGAGACATTAAATAAATCGGTACGGAAGAAAGAATCAATTTAATAAGTACCAACCTTCCGGCGTAGGATAAGCAATTTTCTTTCCACGTTGCTAACCGTGACTGAAATTTTACCCCTAAAGGGTTCCAACACGACACCGGTACGCTCTTAAAACCAAGTGGAACACCCAAGTATTTTATTGGAAAAGTCTCCACCTTACAACCCACCCAATCCGTGCAAACTTGCAACCGAGAAGGTTCCAAATTTATCCCCAATAAAGATGACTTGTGGAAATTTATCCGAAGACCCGATATCAACTTAAAACAACGCAAAACTCTAATAAATTCCATAAGGGTTGATTCTACAGCTGGAATAAAACACAAGGTATCATCCGCAAATTAGAGAATGGACAAATCGACAGTTAAACCATGAAGGCAAAACCCCGGGATAATTCCTTCCCGAACCGCTGCCTCTACCAGGCTTTTCAGCCCTTCCATCGCTAATACAAATATCGACGAAGACAACGAGTCTCCTTGCTTCACACCCAATACTAATCGGACTAGTTGGAGAACCATTAATTAAAATCGAGGTCGTTGAATTTAAGCGCCAGTTCCTCAACCACGAGATCCACTTCCGATCAAAACCTATACTCACTAAAACCTCATCAATGTAATTCCAGGAAATACTATCATAAGCTTTTTCAAAATCTAGCTTCAACAAGATGCATGATTGGCGGCTTTTATGAATAGATTTGATAATATCGGACGCAATAAAGGAACACTCATGAATACTTCTACCTTTGACAAAACCAAACTGATTTTTTGAAATTAGAGTTGGTAACAAGGGCTGCAATCGTAAAGACAATGTTTTTGCTAACAACTTATATATCCCATGGATCAAAGCAATCGGTCTAAAATTGTGCAATGAAGACGTACCCAGAATTTTAAGAATAAGAATCGTAAAGGAAGTCTTGATATTGTCAGGGATGATTTCAGAATTGTGGACGTGATCAAATAGCCGCATTACCTCCCCTTTGATTTCATGCCAAAATCTCTTGTAAAAATAAAAATTAAAACCATCCGGCCCCGGAGCCTTATTTCATTACACGAGTTCACTGCCGCCCAAACCTCCTCTTCACTAAATGGAGCCACAAGCCAAGCATTTGCTTCTTCATCAACACGGCTAAAAATCAACTTATCAAAGGAAAAGGGGGCTATTACCCTTTCCATAAACAATCGGCCATAAAAACCCCGAACAGCCTTCTCAATAACATGCACTTCATGAACAAGTGTTCCATTCACTTCTAAGTGCAAGATTTGATTCGACCTCGCCCTACCCGATGCCACCCTATGAAAAAATTTCGTGTTGTCGTCCCGTAACAATGCCTAATTAACACGCAACTATTGGTGTCGTATGCTCTCTAACAACCGCTTTGACTCAACCAGCTCCTACCGAGTTCTCACCAAATCCAAACCCTCCGAGGTGTCAATAGGACGAGCTATCGAAGTTGAGGTGAGTTCAATAACTTTCAATTCCAACTCCAAAATTTTCTTCTCCAACTTACCAAAATTAGCTGTGTGCCATGGCCGAATATAGTCCTTCAACCGACATAATTTCATATTAATATCCCATTCGGAATAGCACCACACATAATTCTCCATTTGGCCGAAACAAATGGCAAAAAATTTCCATTTTCCCACCAACAATTTAATGTGTGGAACGGTCATGGGCCTCTACTTGTAACTACCCAAGACCTAAATAATATCATAAAATGGTCCGACAACGCCGAGTCTAGAGTTATTCAGATTCAGCCAAAGTTCTACCACATCACCGCTAACAAAAACTCTATCAATCCTCGAGAATGCCACATTATTAGACCATGTATAATCACGCCCATGCAAAGGTAAATCAAAAAGTTCACAATCCTTTACAAAGCCCTTAAAGTCCATCACCGAGGTCGACATCCCCCTACTACACCGTTCTTCACTGTTTAAAATCTCATTAAAATCACCACACAAGATAACACGTGAAAATTCACTAATAACCCCCCTGAGTTCGGTCCACATCTCCCTCCTCTCGATAGAATCAGTGGAACCATATACAAATGTCGCATTAACATCAAGATGAGAACCCATGAAATGCATTAGAAGCCATCTATCACTAGACCGCAACAAAGTACCCTGACTTAAGGTAAGATTCCATGAAATTACTAACCCACCAGGAAGGCCATTCGCTGGAATACATTCGAAACGAAAATCATTTTGACCCTAAAATTTGCGAACATCCTGAGCCAATACATCACCAATCTTAGTTTCAGACAAACCAAAAAACTATAACGCCCACCTTCTAATGTACGACTTAACAAATGATTGTTTCGCCCTATTACATACACCCCCTCTACAATTCCATCACATAAAAGACAGCGACATAAAAAATGACTATTAACCTCGAAAATAGCAGCCAAAATCTACTCATGTTGCTTTACTTGCATCCAAGATGTCCATGATATGTGCCCTTTGCTGTCTTCGAAATAATCCCAATTTTTGCCCTGTAAGAATAATCTGTAGATTCTCATCTACCTCCATGTCATTCTTCAACAGTAATAGCCTATTCATGTTAGCAATGTCCGATCCCGACTAAACTGAACCAACTGCAGCCCCACCAGTGGATATGGAAGTATTATTCTATGCTATTGAACCTTCACCTCTAGTCTTTGAATTACACTACAAGAGTCCTCCCGAATAGGATCCACTGGTTCTATATCTCTCTGGGCCGCTACCTCCCTTTCTACTTCCTCCTCCTCCCTTTCCACTTCCTCATTAGTGAAATCCTCTTCTTTCGAACCAACACCATCATGACAGGAAACAGCTTGTCTAAAAGCAACCTCTACCCTATATCTCTTATCACCGAAACAACCTCAATTTTCTTATTACTCATACTTTGATTTGCAAGCACGAGGCAAGATACCACATCCACGCGATCCGGGCATAAGCAATCATAATCAAGGGAAACAACTGACCCAAATTGACTCGCTAACTTCCTCAACCAACCATCTGTTATGATAGCAGGCGGCAAACCCATAAAGTCGGCATTCATTAAGCAGCCACTCGGCACAAAATCTATGTCATATGGTTTCACCGATTCAAGAATATCATCAAACTTTTTCCAAACACCATCAATGAATGACTTGACAACATCCACATCCTGAAAAATAATAATAACCTTATTGTCTCCAGCCGCAGCCATGCTTTTCACACAACAATCCCTTTCGCGCAAAGTCTCAAATAGAGTCGGAATCTTTTTCACGCTACGTACCGTAGACAAACAACTTAGAGGCACCCAACTTGCAATCTCAGGTTCCGCCTACAATTCGCCATTGTTAGGTCTTTCTTCCAAGACAACCATATTAGCATACGATCTTTCATCCCTCGGGGAACCTATAAATGGCCTATGAACTGGGGGTTGAATTGCACCTCTTCGTTTTGGTACCCTATTCTACACGGTAGCCGCCTCAATCAAAAACCTTGCCTTATATGCTCGAAGTCGGATAATTCCAATTATGATAGCGTTTAAATGATAGATAGCCTCATATAGCGGTAAAGAATCATCAACGGATACAAATCTGAAATTCAGATTACGAGCATTCCACTTCCTAGCAACGTACACATTCCCTGAAACACCATACTTCTTGAACAAATGTTTCATAGCCTCAGCGTTATAGCCATTCGGGAAGTTCACGAAATAAATTCGATTCTAATTCCGATCAGTTCCAGATGATCGATTAGGATTGGCCAGGTTGGATGCGGGTTTTGGGTTTTTTGTAGAATGAAGGCTTAGAATGTTTAGGGTTGTTTGGTTTCCAAGGTAAAGGGGATTGTGTTGGTGGTGATTGGGGGCTGATCAGCGTAGGGGAAGGTGGTGATCTGGGTAGGGGCGACGGCGGGAGGGAGAGGGGGCTTTAGGGTTCGCCATAAGATGAATTATTTAACATTAAATAAAGTTTTACATATATGAGGGGCATCCTTTGACCCACCTTATAGTAGCGTTTGATCGCCTCGTGAACATTTTCTGGAACATATTCAAGTACCAGGTTTAGATAGAGCTCATCTTATGCAATTGTTGAGAAGAAACAGAGTCTCAAAGACACTACATTAGGATGGTCTAAAACACGCATCGTTTACAGCTCCCGAATTTTGGACCTTTTAGCTTGCAAAACCTTCTTTATAGTTACAATTTCACCGTTCTATAAGCACTTAGCCTGGATATCCATATAAGAGCATAAACAATAGTTCAGTGGTGCCTCTTTGAGTCAATAAATCAAATTTTAAAGTGCTACAATGAGTGAGTGTAAGTACCTGGAATACCACTCCAAAAGAGCATTGCCCTACGACACGCTCAGCCATATAGCTTATTGTCTGAAATCATTAAAGAACAAATTGAGATACCATCTAAGCAGGCATAATTATAATGGCTAGTCGTTAAATAGCATAAGGATTCAGGGATAGAAAATATTACTTCTTTTGTTTGGATATTTTTTCCACCAATATTTGTCACAATTATACGCCATGTCTCTACATTGCAGTTTTGGCCTAACTTATCCATGTCAACGGTGGACACCACCCTATCTGATCATTTACCGATTTTATTTCGTTCCTTCATTGCTCACTCAGTCGGCCCAAAACCCTTTAGATCTTTGAACATGTGGTGGGATAAGGCAGATTTTCTGCCTTTTATTCGTAATGAATGGCACCTCATTTATCAATCCTATGCTCACAAAGACCTATCTTATAAATTGATGAAGTTGGGTCGTGCAATCAGCCCTTGGCACTCGGAAAATTTTGGAAACCTACAAAGAAAGATTGGTGATTTAGAGGAAACAATATTAGCCCTTACATCGAGTAATGTTCCCCGACCGCTCACTTTAACTCAAAGCTCAGAACTAAACCGCAATCGTTCTCTCCTTCAGGAAAAGAGGGCTTCTTTGGAAAAATTATGGCATCAACAATCAAGAGTGAATTGGACGCTATTGGGTGATAATAATACGTCTTTTTTCCACCGCACCGCTTCAGCTCGATCTCGCAACAACCGTATATCACAACTGGACATCGAGGGAGTGATTATCACGGACTTGAAGGTTATTTCAGATGCTATTTGCAGCTATTACGCCCAAATATTCAAGGCTGCCCCTATAACGCCATTCTCTCTTAAGAAGCTATGTTTCAATACTGTTACTTTGCAACAAAACGCAGCTCTTATCGCCCCCTTTCAGGCTGAGGAAATTTGGAATAGTATATGTGCATGTGGTGAGAATAAAGCGCCGGGACCAGATGGCTTCAATTTCTTCTTCTACAAAAGGTTCTGGGATGATTTAAAGCCCGAATTTATGCAAGTTTTGGACTGTTTTTATGCTACATCTCAGCTCCCAGATTCGGTCAAGACATCCTTCACAGTGCTAATCCCTAAAATTCCAGGTTCTTGTTCTCTGAATAACTTTAGGCCTATCTCGCTCATCCATGGTATCTATAAAATTATTGCGAAACTATTATTGATTCGTCTTCAGGCTGTTCTACCGACTCTTATTTCAAATAATCAGTTCGCTTTCATCAAGGGTAGAAGCATTCATGAGTGTTCTTTTGTGGCTTCTGAGGTAATTCATGACCTCCATGTTAAAAGAAAACCATGTGTGGTGTTGAAACTAGACTTTCACAAAGCTTTCGATAGTATTTCTTGGACTTATATCGACTCGGTTCTCCAAAGGATGGGTTTTGACCAGAAATGGATTTCATGGTTGTCAAATAGCAGGAAAAAATTCACTACTTCTATTCTAATAAATGGCTCACCAAGCCCTCCTATTCACATCCGTAGGGGGGTCAAACAAGGAGATCCTTTATAGCCTTTTATTTTGGTGTTAGCAGTGGAGGGCCTAAAACAGCTCATAGATCGTAGTATTCAAGTAGGCATGCTACCTGGCTTTCGTTTGGAGGAATCCCTTCCAGATATCTCTTTGTTATAGTTCGCTGATGATACGATTTGCTTCCTTCCAGTAGAAGAATCCATAATTCCCAGTTTCATTCGGATCCTGAGGTGTTTCGAACTAATCTCAGGATTGCGTATCAACTACCACAAGAGTGCGATTATGGGAATCCACATCAATGAAGCCTCCCTGGCCTCCTACGCAGCTCAATTGGGATGCCGAGTGGACAACTTCCCGATAAAATACTTAGGTACACCACTATGTATTAAACAGCCACATATCTCCGATTGGGATCCTTTGATCGCCAAGTTCAAGTCTCGTTTGGCAAATTGGAAAGGAAATTGTCTATCATATGCCGGGCGTACCATACTTATCAAAACGGTACTTTCTTCCCTTCCTATTTACTTAATGTCAATTTTCTGCATGCCTTGCTCTGTATCTTCTACACTAAATCAATTAATGCACAATTTTTTGTGGCGAGGCGATTCTTCGATCAATGGCATATGCAAAGTAAGCTGGGTTACGATCAATTTACCCTATCACCTTTTTAACTCCAGCCTACTCTTTAAATGGATTTGGAAACTGGGAGACTGCAATGATGACTCCTTGTGGTCAATGTACTGTGTTCGGCGTTACGGGGTTAGATCGTGGCATGAAATGACTCTTCTCGACCCCAAGTTTATCTCTCCGTTATGGCATGGAATTCTAAAATGCTGCTTTAAAAATGAGAGAATTTGGTCCTTTTTCTCATCACAGGTGCGTGTACAAGTGGGAGATGGTCAAAACGGGTTGTTCTGGCACGATAATTGGACCTCAAACACTCCAATTAAATCACTCTTCCCCGACTTATTTGCTATTTGCAATAGGAAATCCTCAACCATTTTTGATGGGTGTAGCTCTATTTTTTCCAATCGTTCCCAAACTCGTCCCTTTTGGGAAAGAAGCCTTCGCATTACGAACCAACAACGATGCAATGAACTAAAAACCTGGATATCGATTTCATGCCCAGCGCTCTTCCAAGCTCATGGAATCGTGAACAGCCCCACTTTCTTCCCGAGAGGAGATTGCTTCTTATGGGACATTGGAGTCCAGAAAAAATATTCAGCAGCGTCCTTTTATCATGGATATTATCAACAACGACTATGGCCGAATCCGTCGAGAGACTTCACACTCATTTGGACCTCCCACATGCTTCCCAAGATAAAAATTTTCGGCTGGTTGGTCTTTCATAATAGGTTACCAACACGTGAGTTCCTTTTCCACCGGGGATATCGTATGCTAACTAGCGCATGTTGTTCGTTCTGTCCACTACCTGAATCATTGGAACACAGCCTATTCTTATGTCACGCGAATTATCAGATTTGGAGAGATGCATTCCGTTGGCTGGATATTCAGGTTGTGATGCCGTATGATGGTTACAACTTCCTTCTCTTATGGTGCACATCTTTCGAGCCTGGAATCTCCCGCGATTTTGGAAGGTCTCTCTGGTTCATCATATCATGGAATCTCTGGAAGCGTCGCAACAAGAAGATTTTCCGGGACGAAACTGATGATGGGGATATTTTAATTGCTAGTATTAATTTTTGTTGGTTTCTTTTTCATTCCTATAAGCGCAATGTTAGCCTTTCGGTTTCTGATTTGTTTACGAACCCGAGGATTCTTATTATGTAACTTTTGATGTACTTTTGGTTCTTATTTCGAGAACCATTATTAATAAAAGCGGGGTGGGTGTTTTGTAGGTAAGCAGAGGAACAACCTAGTTGAGTACTCTGTCCCGAAATTTTCACCCACTCCAATCTTTTAGCCGTTGTGGAGATACACTGTCTCTCCAAGGGTTTTTCAAAAAAATACGCCATGTCTCTATGCTATTACCATTAAAAACAGTAGCCACCAATTCCCGAAGAAAATTCAACTTATTTCAGATTAATAACACTGAAACTAATTATATAAGAACTTTTTTTTTGAAAAACTAATTATATAAGAACTTACAATTGGGTAAAAATAAAGACATGAGAAGAATCAAAATATAAATTAGATTCATCATTCCTGACCTAGTCATCCTTAATTTTCATGTCATTTGTTTCACCAGGTAACCTATCAACACCAGCTACATTTCCACTAGAATCTCTCAAAAGCTCTGCCACAACATATATTAACTTAACAAACATAAAATTTATAAAACACAATTGACTAAAATAACAACAATTGAATTTTCACTTGTCCTAATTTTTCAAATTAATAAAAGTTTGCGAGACATAATTGTCTACCAAGACTATTTATAGTCTTGACAATGAAAAATTAGTAATTTTCCATTCTATGTTAGATTGAATCATGTAATTCACACAATAAGGGGCAAATGTTTCAAGTTGAGAATGGCAAAGGGAAAATGGGAAATGTTTGTAAAATATGTCATTCAATCTATAAGCCATGATTTTTATTACATAGGCTCAAGTCCTAACAACCTCATTTTTAATATAAAATGTCAGTTTAAACTAAAACTGTCCATCTTTTTGTGCTTTTAAAATCAGGAGCACTAAAGGAATACATCTGTTTCCTAAAATTTAAGCATAATTCCTCAGCCATAATTATAATTTCACAAATAAGAGAAAGTATTAGTTAAAGAATATGTCTACCATATTCATTTTCACTACCAGTATGAATTGCAGCAACATCAACTCCCAATTTGGATTCCTTTCAATGAGTAACAGATTTAAACCCGGATCTCTTTTTATTTAAAGGTTGAGCTCGGCAGAAAGCCGGCTCCATTTATTAAAAAGAAAAAAAAAACAATAATCAAAAAATAAAAAGAAAAGAAAAGAAAAAAACATCACAAGGATGTAATAAAAGATTTGCAACCTAATGCAAAAATAATGGACTAAAAGTCTCAATCACATCAGAGTGTGATCCTAATGATCTAAAGATTCATAGCAAAATGATCAGCGGGAAGAAGATCCCCGTGATACACCAAAGTCAATCCCAACGAGAAGGCTGAAATGATTAATCCTAACAGATGCGAGGCCGTGCAAGACCAACACAACGTCAAAACATCTAATCGTCAACTTGGATCAAACCGAAATCCAAGCAGAAAAACCAAATCTGAAGATCCAAGCCGATGAACTTGCGATCCCTACTGCCCGGAGAGGCACCACCCTATATGGCTAGGGATTAACCAAAACTGCCCTCACCGAAGTGCATCAAAGAAGGAGATGTGATCCCTGTGTTGATAAACTGTCGGCCAAATACCTTTTAGAATAACATCGACCCCCTGTTGAAAATCTGGCCAAATAGAAACCTATCCTTCTAAACAGTCTCTCGTCGAAGGTCTGTTGCTCGAAAAGACCATGCCGGAGGAGTGAAAACAACCTGACAAAGCGCACGTGGAGTCTAGGTGCCGCCAAGTCGCCAAAGTCGTCTTGTCGAAACCCGGTGGAAAAAACGAATAGAACCCAAGCCGAATCACTGAGGTCTGCTGTTGTGGAGATCTAACCGACCAGACACCGGTAGAGTGAGAAACTCGGTCAGAAGCTGGTAGAGAAAATCAACAGATTCCAAGCCGCAATCACCGAGGTCTACTGCTGTGGAGATCAAACCGACCAGACGCTGGCGGAGTGAGATCAGGCGCCGCCTAGTCACCTAGTCACCGTCTTATAAAAGCCACCCCCTTGATTATATTTTACAGGTTACTTACATTTTCAACAATAACACAAATCATAATTCACCACCTGCTAATAATCCCTAATCCCAAATAGTAATCCCTAAAATCAGTAAACAATTAACAAATCACCAAAATAAGCCACTGATAATTTAGGTTTTAGAATTTAGAAAAATAACCTAATTAAAGACAGATGGAGAAAGCGGCGACCAACCGGAAGGCAAATGAGCTGAGTAAAGCAACAAGATACATCAATCGCAAAGGAACTAACGTGTGGTTAGAGAAGCACAACACGGAAGAATACAGCCCGTCGGTGAGAGAAGCAACGGAGGAACGACTGAGAGACAAGCAACGGAGAAGCGGCAAGACGAGCAGCGGAGGAACGGCGGCGAGACGAGCAATAGATGAACGGCCGCAAGACGAGCAGTGGAGGAACGACAGCGAACGAAAAGGTGAAGGCGGCAGCAAAGTGTGAAGGACAAAGAGATCGAGATATGAGAGCAAGTCCAACAATTTTCCCCACTTTTCATTCCTCAAACCGCATTTTGGGGGAATATACAGTGTTTTCGCTCCAACCATCTTGCACATTTTTCATTCTCCATTTCTCATTTCCTAGAAATAATAATACTATATTATTATTATTATATTAATTCCTTTACATCATTTATATTCTTATCAAACAATTAAAAAAATCAAAACAAAAAAAATAAATTAATAAAATAATAAAATAATGCATTTCCCAAAATGGGGTTCTCCAAGGGGTACTCCATTTTGAGGACATACCTATGAAGAATGGTTGGACTCAACCATTCCCACATGTGTTCCTCATTTTGGGGAATTCCCAAATGGGAAACCATTGGAGTTGCCCTGAGGTGAGTGATCCAGATGTAAGATGGGTTTCAACTTTATTTTTATATTTATTTTTTGTTCATAATTTTTGTCAACATCCTCCCACTTTTTTTTTACTTTAACAACAACAATAATTAACATTACTTATAATTGATAATTAATACTCCCTCCATCTATAAAATATTATACATTTAACTGAATCATCAAAATCAATAAAAAAAATTTATTACATAATTAAAATGAATAATTTATCCTTTGTATATTTATGCTAAATTCTCTTTCATCTTAATTGCTTACTTATAATTTTAACAATACATAATCTCTCTCCTAATTAATACAAGGGCAAATTAGAGAAAAAATTGTATTAAATGCATTGATAATCTAAATTGACAACTAAAAAGAGAACTAATAAAATGGCTAAATGGACAATAATTTTTAGATGGAGGGAGTATAATTGTATCTTATTATTGTATTATTGATTTTAATAATCATGGTTAATTATTATTATTTTTTACTATTATTATTAGGATTTAATGTTTAGGGTTGGATTTGGGGTTTATTTTTCAAACCCGGAGGAAGGTTGTGTCCCTCCAAGAAGAAAAATGTTGGGGTAGGTGAAAATTTCGGGGCAGACCTACCAACTAGGTTGGCACTTCTGCTTACCTACAAAACACCTTCCCCTCTTTTATTAAAATCTAACTCAGTTCTCAAGACGAGAACATAAGAAAGTCAATTACAAGAGAGTATCAAATTCGGATTATTAAAAATATCCGAAACAATAAAGCCTAGCTGCTGCTTCCTACATTTAAATATATGCCAACACAAATAAATACTCGCATATAAATGGTCTTCCGAATCAATAATGCCCTCGAACACGAACTTATTCCAGCATTTCAATATTGCCCACGCTATAAAGAACCAAAGTGATGTACCGAATTCCCTGCCTGGTTCAATCAAAAAATAGCTCTGCCAATGCTCCAAAAAGCCAACATCGGAACGAGGCATAATAATTGCAATATCTAGCAAACCAAACGCTTGAGTCCATACTCTATCGCTATCAGTGCAGTGAAATAACGCAAGCTCTGTCGTCTCCTCTTCAGCACAGAATGGGCATATCCCATCATCCACAGCTCGGCATCCCCTATTGAATAGGAAAAGTTTCATTGGCAAATTGATTCTTAGAGATTAGGCTTCGAAGTAACGGTTGAAGTCAGTTTGCTAACACCTTGGACAAGATCTTGTAAATCCCATGAATAAGGGAAATCAGCCTATAGTTACCAAGAGTTGCGGATACCAGAATTTTAGGAATCAAGATTGTGAACAAATTCTTTAAGGCATTCAGCATATTTGATGTTTCATGAAACCTTTGAAATAATTTCAGAACTTCAATTTCAGATCCCCCCAGAAAAGCTTGTAGAAGAAAAAGTTATACCCATCCGGACCTGCTGCTTTTCCTTCATTACAAGAATATACAGCCGCCCAAACTTCCTCCTCAGAAAAAGGCAACACCAGTGACTCGTTTGAGTTACCATCGACCATCTTGAAATTCAACCCTCTCAAGTCAAAGGGCACCTCAGACGTTCTCACAAATAAGTTCACATAGAAGTTACGAATGGTGGAAGAAATCAAAACGGGGGTCACTAGAAAGACTCCCATTAATCTCCAGCTGGCTAATCTTATTCCTTCTTGATCAGGCCGATGCTACTCGATGAAAAACTGTCGTGTTATCATCCCCCAGTATCGTCCAGTTAACTCTAGACTGCTGGTGCCTAATTTTCTAAAAACTTCTACTGTTCTCCGCTAACTCGTTCCTTACCTTCTGTAATTCCGACCCATCCCTCACATCAATAAGGTGAGTTATACCACTCGACGTGAGCGCTATGTACCTATCCTCTAGCTCTCTAATTTTCCGTTCCAATCCCCTAAAATGAGATGTATGCCAAGGCCGAATATAGTCTCTCAGACGTTTTAACTTAGCATTGATATCCCTACGCCTTAAGTTCAAGCAGATCTCCTGCCACTTTTCAAAAACGGTAGGAAGTCATCACTATCCCACCAACAATTTAATGAATGAAAAATCCTAGTTGCTGACCCCCCCGAAGCATGTGATTTAAAAATAATAGGGAAATGATCTGAAAGAGATGAATCCATAGTTTGCAACTGCATTCTCGGCCACATTTCAACTAGATCACATGATACTAATACCTAGTCAATCCTTGAGAACGATTGACTATTAAACCACGTATAGTCTCTACAGTATAATGGAAGATCAAAGAGTGTACAATCATCCACAAAATTGTTAAATCGCATCATAGAAGTCGAAATTAGCCCTCTACCTCCCGATCATTCCGAACTATGTAAAATCTCATTGAAATCCCCACAAACCATCACTCTCTCCACACCCTAAATATAGGGTTCTAATTCACCCCAAAGCTAATTTCTTTCCATATAACTCGTTGGCCCATATAAACAAATCAACTGAACATCAAGAAGACCCGTCACCATTTGTAAAATGCACCATCTATCCGTATTGTGAATAACTGTACCGGTAGTCGTTCTAGAATTCCGTGAAATCAACATCCCCCCAGATAAACCAATGGACGGTATACAATGAGACTCAAAATCATTATGCCCCCAAAATTTATGTATGACCTGATCCGACACTTCCCCCACCTTCGTTTCAATTAACATAAAAATCTGTAAATGCCATTTCCTAATACAAGACCGCACCAGAAACTGTTTCGCACCATTCAACACACCACCCCGGCAATTCCAACTTAAAAGATTAAAAGACATTAAAATAAATTCACAGACCTCGAAACGGAAGCTTTAATCAATGTGCTTCTAAAGCATCCACGATCACCGCTTCATGATGACAACTGAACAATTCTAATTTCTCACCCACTTTGAAAGGTAATAATTCTTCCCTTTCATTCGAGATACCTTCTTCTGTCCTGATAATTACTCTATTCATATTGGAGATGTCCAGCCTAGATGAAATTGATATACCTTTGTTTGAAACTATCCCATTCTCAATTCTCAAAAATGAATTCATGTTAGCTCAGAGGCTGATTGTCAGTCGATTCCCCTCACTACCAGAATTGGTCTCGGATTCCTCCACAATATCATGGGACTCATCCGCTGATACACCTTCATCTATTGAAACATCCTCCTAATCACTTTGAGAGGGAGAGTACTCACGTTGACAATGTTGACAGCCGACTCCCTATCGCAAACTAGTATGCACCACAAACTCCTTTTTGCCCACAAGCAGCTTCATATTCCAATTCAAAGTGCCAATCGGGACTGAAACAAGACAGGATACCACGTCTAAGCGATCCGGCCTTTCAAAATATAGTCTATAGCAACCAGACGACCAAACCCGGCAGCCAAACCATGAAGCAAAGACTCACATACAATAGTCGGAGGAATACCTATAAAATCTAGATACATAACGCAATCCGAAGCAATAAACTCATTTGGTAAACATTCGATACAGTACATCAAATGGTTCAACACCTTCCATTCATGGTTTATCACATCAATAGAAAGGAATGAAACAATGACATTATCACCACCAGCTGGGGCAGCAAACTCAATATCAAAACTGCGATCGCATAACAAATCATATATGTTCTGAATATGTGCAATATTAGATAACTTGATCAGACACGACATATCTTTCTAAGGGGCGGGCTGAATCATCAATTCGTCAGTCTTCTAGGGGATCTCATTTGAGCTTTCTGTGGCTTTTGATTGCATTTGATTCGACTCTCCTACCGAGGCGCCAATTTTTGCTAACACAGCCGTGTAAGTTCTATCATCACGAGGGGCGTTACAAAATTCCTTCTTTCTAGTATGTTGTTTGCGTTTCGGGGGCTGAACATTCAGGAACAATCATAGGCCTTGAGAATCTTGCTCTAAACGCACGTAACTTTACTACACCAATCTGGACAGCATTAAGCCTGATTAATACATCATGTAACGGCCGAGATCCATCAAGGCTAACGAAACCAAAATTGAGGTTCTTTGCATTCCTACTCTTCGCTACATAGACCCATCCGGTAACTCCGTACTTCAAAAAAACTTTCTTCATGGCCAATGAATCATACCTATTGGCGAAATTCTCAAAGTAAACTTTTTTCTGAATTAAAAGCAGCGAATTAGGCTCGACAGCATCGGTGTTACTCAGGTTGTTATGGACTAAACAGGAAGTTTTAGGATAGCGAGGTTTAGGTTGAGTTCGGCGATCAGACCCACCGAACGGTTGTTTGTGGGAATAGGGGATCACCAGGGATTGGCGATGGGGCAAGGGAAAAGGGTTTGGGTATCGGCAGTGAAGGTGGGTGGTGGTGGTGGTGGTTACGGTGGAGCGGCAGCTAGGGTTAGGGGGATAGGCTCTCTCGACTCTCATGGCTCTCATGGCTTGGCTCAAGCATGATATAATTTATTATAATAATTAATATATTTTAAAATAAAAATTATATTTTTATTAGGATTCGGAGTTTAGAATTTGGGGTTTGAGGTATAGGGTTATGGTATATCTATTTAGAGTTTTTAAATTATTTTTTAATAAATAATTTAAATAAATATGCTATTATTCCTAAAAATAATATCATTAATTATTATAACTAATTAAATAATTTTATGATTTTTATTTTTCATTTAACTATTGTAGTTAGTTAATTAGGTTTCATATTATTATTTATAACTAGTGTAGTACTCGTGCGATGCACGGATAGGTCATTTGTAATAAGTTTATCAATAATAAATTTATTTTGTATTATATATATATATAATAAAAATAGAAAATATTAAAGCTAAAAAATATGTTATATCGTGTATCAAATTATATTGCGAAAAAACTCTTCATATACAACATTTGCAGCTTCATCTATTATTTGTCAGTCATCATCATAGACCAGAATTTTCAAACCCTCTCTTTTTGGTACTCGCGATAGAGCTATATAAAGTTGTCCATGTGTGAACACAGATCTTCTAAGAAATAATCCCACGTGAGAAAGTGGTTGTCCTTAACTTTTATTGATAGTCATGACAAATGACAATGCAAGTGGGAATTGCTTTCTATGAAATTTGAAAGGTAGTTGTGCATTATATGATGTTAATGTCATTCTTGGGATGAACACTTTTTCTCAGCCTTATTTCCTGATAGAATCTTTGCTTCAATGACCCGATCTCCTAGTCTCGTGACAATTAATCTCATGCCATTACACAATCCTGATGATTGATCTATATTTCTAAGTAGCATCACTGACACACCCTCCTTCAAAGTGATTGAGTGATTCAGAATGCTTGAAGATTTGTTACTATTTATAATTTGATGCACGGATATATCATTTCTAATCATTATATTAATGATAAATTTATTTTATAATATAGGGGCAGAGAAGTCATTTATGACTTCTTTGCTTTAATATATACATACATATACATATATATATATATATATATATATATATATATATATATATATATATATATATATATATATATATATATATATATATTAAATGAATAAAAAATTTATATAAATAATATTATTTATTGCAATAATTATTAATTGTATACCCATTATTATTATTAGAGTTCAAAGTTCAAGGATAAAGGTAATTTTCTTATACCTTTTGCATGTTTTTTATACAACTTAACACATAACTTATAACCTGCAAACTCCAGTCATGGAAAACATTTTTATATATCTTATATTGTGTATTATTGTGTTAAAAGTTCTTTGCGGCTTGGTGGCAAGTAGCTTAAAGCTTAAGTCGAAGGGGGCGTGTTCATTTCTTGGTGCATGCATAATTGTTTTTCCAAGTTACTAAATTCCTTCCCACCTATTTCCCGCCAGTTACTTTTCCTGTTCACCCCCTACTTTTGCAACACTTACTAAATAAGTTTCTTAAAATACACTTTTTGATGTACTTGCAACTTCAAATCGACTTTCTCAAAAAGTGTCATAAGAGTCTTTTTTTCACCCCTTTTGCAAAGATTTTAAAAGCAACACTTCACTTTTCTGTTGCAAGAGGTCATCTATGGCGTAGTGAACGCATGTGTCAAATGTGTCATAAATATCGGTCTTTAGTAATGGAAAAAACGCATGACATCATTTTGTGGAAGAATTTCTTCACTATGTCCTTAAAATCACTCTTTAGGCTATTTCAAAGTGTGAAAATCATGGTTTGACAAAAAAAATGCAAGTTATCATATTATGACAAAAAATTTAAACTGACGAGCGTCGAAATCGCCAAAAATAATAATAAAACCCTATTGCACTAAACAAGAACTTGTAGTAGCGGCAAGCGGGATCGTCTCCACCGGGAATAAACAATTAATCCTACTTAATTTGGGACCAAGAAAACAATGCAATAAAATAAATAAAAAAGGAGGGTTTGAAGTTTTGTTTGTTGAACTGAAAAATAAGAAAGTAAATAGCAAAAATCAATAATGAAAAGTCCTCCGATGAAATCGTTTCTTCAGCTTAGTTGGATCGATCACGGAAAATAAGGATTATCTTATTTTCCAATCAATTGGTTCAACTGTATTGATTCATCAATTACAATTAAATATCTTTTTCTCAGTTAGATTAAAAACACTCACACTACAAGAAATCAAGCTTTTTGTGACAACAAATGTTATCATGAAAAGCAAGAAGTTGTCACATATAACATTATATGACAATAATAAGTTGTCACAGTGTCGTAGCTAATAACTCCTTTGCGGATAATATTTTATCAAAATATTGTCAAAAATAGTGAAGTATTTTTGTGACAACATTTTTTTGTGACAACATTTAGTGTAACTAAAAAGAAAAACTGTCGTCACAATAAACTAATTGTCACATATAATACATCAAAATTAACTAGTACTACGTGACAACATAAAAAAGTTGTCACACAAGAAACTATTGTGACAATAAAGTTGTCACATATATTACATTTTTTGTGACTAACAATTTACTTGTCACAATATTAGTTACAACTTTTATTGTCACTGAAAAATAAGCCCTTGTTAGAAATAATAATGTTGTCCCCTATTATGATATTTATGATAATAATTGATGTCACAAAAAGTTTTTAAGCTGTCACAAAAATCTATATGTGACACGAATAACTGTCACAAATATATCATCGCTAATAACTCCATTACAGATAATATTTTCAAATGTGTTGTCACAAAATTACAATTTTAGTGAATTTTTGTGACAATATTTTTCATGTCACATAAAATTGAATGTCACGAATAAAGCAAATCATCACATATTGTACTACAAATTATACTAAAACTCATGAAAACTTTTACTAGCCGTCACAAAATACTGTTTGTGACAACTTTTTATTGTCACAAAATACGCAGTTACAACTTTTTCTGTCACAATCTATTTCTAGTTACAATATTAAGTTGTTAACTTCAAGATTTGTAACTTTGGATTGAATGGAACTAAAATTTATATTATTAATTTGAAAAATCTGAAAAATAATAATTAAAGCACATCACAACACAAACCCAAACTAACACACAAAACATCTAAAGAACAAAAAGTATACAATCTAGAAAAATTTCAGAAAACAATTTTCATAGCTCCACTTCAACCTCAAATTCCACATAGTAAATAAACAATTTTAACAAAACTTCATTCTAGACTTGGCTTCACATATGTCTTAAGAATTTACGGGAGCAAGACTTTTCGATATCCAACACATAAATCAAATGAAATTTCACAAACAAGCAACTGCATTCAATTCTAAAATTTCTAGCAAAACACAGAAATAAAATTAGTGTACACCCACTCTATAGCTCTTTATTAGCTTTCATCCGCCTCTTTTCCCCTTTCCTTCCTTGAGTTATCTCCCTCTACATATGAACACCCTTAATAATTTAAGAAATCACATAACCGGACTATCTAACAACCTAAATATGAGTTCAACACATACCAACAGGAATAAATGTGACTGAGGTGTTGGCTTAGTGGTTAATGTTGAAGCTGTAGCCTCTAGAGGTCCAAGGTTCGAGTCACATCTGGGGTGGGTTGGAGATTTTTCTTTCAATTTAATGTAAACTAAGTAAACTATATTATGAATACAAGGAAGATAAATATTAATGTGTTCACGTGAAGTATATGTTCTTAAAATCTAGAACAGATAACCCAATATTATTAATCCATGCGGGTATATGTTTTCTAGTATCATTATACATCTTTATGTTGTCATCTTACTTGTCATTTCCATCCCTAAAATCTACCATCAAGTATATTCATAGTACAACCAAGTCAATGATTTAATTTTCTAAAAACTATGAGTTTATATACTTATAATAGGTTTACATGACCTCACCGAACTTATAAATTCATATCTCACATGACAATTAAAAAATGCTCTGATTCTTCTTTACGTTTATTCCTAACACTCAAAGGTATAGCATACTAAAATTTCATAATTTTCAGACTCTGGTACAATTTATAGTGAATTTTACTTTTAGTACCCTATTTTTGTCCCGTTTTACATAAACAATTTGCTACCCAACATGGATGGAACTAAATCTTTTTTCCTAGTTTAAATAGACATATCAAAGAATCATATATTCGAAATTCAGATTTTTATAGCTAAGATCATGATCTTAGTTTAGTTTAGTTTCAAACATGACCCTATCTGTTTAATCATAGAGTTTGAGCAATTCAAATTCTAAAACTCATAAATATTAATCTACTCACTCAAATGTTCCCAAAACTACAGAGATATTTCAAGCCTAAGCTAATCACATCACAGTTACTACTAAATATTTTTTTAAAAAAATTAACTTCAAAAACAAATTAATAAATCAAACAGCCTTTAATCTTAATTTAGGATATACTTTGAATCATTGAATTGAAGTTGGGTTGTTGAGCCATCTACTCTTAAATAAAAACCCTCTTTTTTTAGATAATCAAAAGCATGCCTATGTCGAGAAATATATATATACACACACAAAAAAAGCTTAGTACAAATTGAAACTTGGCATAGCTAAGGCATGGACTAAACTTCAAAAAAATATTAACATAAACCAGTCATTGTGGAGAATGAACAAACAAAGACAGGGGAAGGCATCTCTACATAAAAGCTGATATTAATGTATTTCTGCACTTCTGATAAATTTTAAAACAGTTCTCTACGCTGCATTGTGAAGCAACTATTGATATGCAATAGAATATGCAGTAAATGTGCATAATCAAGCAGACAAAATGTTGTCAAGGAAATAATCTATCAAACAATATGTATGACTGTTATGTTTTATGAAATGCCAACATCAAGACTGATGGGTTATGACTTGGCTCAATATATATACTTCAATTTCCAAAATAGTCCAGACTACTAGACCTATCTTCAGGTATTTAAGTGTATATGCCTGATGATTCCCCAAATCATGACCATTCATTAGCTTTGCTTTCTCTACTCTTAAGAACACTAAAATACAAGTTCACATTTCCGTTAATTGAATATCACTTAATTGACATTCTGCACATTCTACCTAATCTCTTTTAGGTAAAAGTTCCTTAGTACTACTAATAATCTAGGTAGCAATGAGCATTCAATCCAATAATCTAGAATATCAATATTATTCAATGGTAAAAGAAAAAAGAGTGCATTAAATAACCACAGTTGTAGGTTCTGCCACTATTAAGAAGCATTAAAGTTTGAATAAATACATTTTGTCAATTGGAGCAAACAGAAACTGCAACATGCTACACCTGATTTCATCTCCTTGTAAGTTTTGTGTATGTTTTTTCATTTAGGACAGCTAGACTAACAAGTAATTCCATAATCATGCATTCGGCACACGAAAAGCTTAACAAATTTCAAAAAAAACATAGAAACAAATAGCAAAATACCTTTATATGCAACAGCCTATGCATCTGGTTCTTTTGAAGTTGAGTATTTATAAGAGCAAACAGACCAACTGAACTCAAGAACACCAACATCCCTTTGTCTGCATTCTTTATAGAAACAAAAATATATTGTTAAATGCTTCATAGAACACCATCACTGACATACAATCAACTTCAGTGATGGTTCAAATCCACAATATATATATATATATATATATATATATATATATATATATATATATATATATATATATATATTTCAATTAACATTATCATAGAAAAAAAATTAGAATCGCAGGATACCTCATACTAGAGTTGGGCTGCACATATAGTTAAAGAAGAAAATTACAACTTTTGAAGTGGAAATATGAGCCCAATACATTTAAACAAATCAATATTACTCTAACTCTATCGATTAACGAATGGCATGATAAAAACCGTATAGCTAAATTAGAGTGATTGCAATGATTCTGGTATAAGAAAGGACAATCAAGACTGAGCACTAGCTCTATAATGATTAATGAATGGCATGATGAAAATGTCAGGTAGAGATTGTAATGAGTCGAAGTCGATTATAAAAGATAAGGAAAATCAAGACTACCAATGATTTGACAAATTGGAAATCAAACTATAGCCTGTATTTACAAAAACTAAATAAGTATTAATTGTGCATTGGCTGATTATGTTAAGCTCTTTTATACAATCAACCAGCCTGCAAATGTTAAATACTTAAAATATTGGACTATATTCTAATGGAGCCTGAGGCGATATTGAGGTAATGGAGAAGACAAATATGAATCTAGAAATCGAAATTAGGTTCAATGCTTACTCTAGTAATTAATCAACAATATTATATTATTATATAAAATTCTAGATTTAACTTCTAAAATTGGCAAGAACTTAGAATTCTAGTTCAACATTTAAATTGTTTCCAAAGAATAAAATCTTCAAAGGGGCAGATAGAACATAATAGACATAATAGTGGAATATCCACCTAATGAAAACCAAGAGGGTGGATTTGTTTTGAGCCCAGCTCCTACTTTCTTCTTTGCAAATTCATTTGTTGGTGTTGCTTTTAATCCCTGTGAAAGGTATGCACTGTCTCGTCGTTTCATATGCTTTGTATAGCTTCAAATTTATGCAGAACCAGCAGGCATCAAATTGATGAGCAAAGTCAATAGTATCATTTGACTTTGGTTTAGTCTTATTATGCAGTCCTTAACACAACATTAGGCCATGCATATAGATATGACTAATGAAGTATGACATAAGATCAAACCAATAAACTGATAAAGCATCATATTAGGACTCAAACAAATCAAACTAAACCTCAACAAAAAAAACAAAAGAATTGCATGTAAAGTATTGTTTTAGGAGAGAGTTACCTCATATGCAGCACTTAACTCTTTGAACTTCTCTTCAGCTCTCTGGTTCAGGTCCGGGTGATACTGTTCCAAAACAAGTAGATATGCAGAATCAACATAACTAAGAGGGCATTTAACTGAAAGCACTCATAATTCAAAACAGAACAGATAATTTAACAATGCAGTTACAATATATTGATGGCCAAAACAAGCAGCTTTATATTTCTCAGCAACCAAACAATTCAACAATGCAAGGAAATAGCAAACCAAGCCAAAAATCCTTGCGAGTGAGCTACCTGTAGGAGCTTTTGATTTCTTGCAAAGTTGCATTCTTTGAAACATTTGAAGTGGAATAGTGATCAGAAGCAGCTACCCTGATTACCCAATAGCAACGAAGGCGTTTTCCCTTGAAAAAACCAAGCTTTGGGCTCAAGAAATGTGGTTCTGCGCCGCTAAAATCCGAAAAGCGCTGAGAGAGGATTTTGACAGAATTGGGTTTAATCGAAAAATCTGGAATTGACGAGAGATCGGAGATAGGTTGTAGATTAGGACAGAGGTGGAGTTGGGCCACTTGCATTTTGCGTAAAATTGAAATTAGAAAAATCGAAATTAGGATTTTCGGTCAATACCGTTCGTGAAGAGACATGACACGATACCTATGCATATGAGATGCTTGGAAACTAAGACCCGACGCATGAGCAGGATCTAGGTTTTCGGAGAACAAATGGGCAAAGAAGATGGAAGGAGCAGGAAGCGGTGCAGAGGGCCGTGGGGGAGGGACAGTAAAGAGAGAAAGAAATCGGTATATACATAATCACATAGAAGGGTTTTATTTTAATTTGTAATATTATTTTCAATAAATGTGAAAATTTCTATAAGAAAATGTATTATTAAAAATATAATTTCTTTTCATATAATTTCAATTTAACCTTAAAAAGAAAGATAATGTGAAGGATTTTTTCCGTCTAAATCATGATACGAGTTTCTTCAGTTTTATTTCTCAAATTTTATAAAAAAATTTCATTTTCATTTTCTTAAATAATTACTTATACTATTTTAAACATAATTTTATTTCAATCTTGTTATGTTCAGCTTAGTGTATATTTATTATTGTTATGCATTAGATTTGTTCACGTGTTAGGGTACATAGCCTAAGCCCATTTTAATCGGCCAAATTTAAACACTCATTTAGGATTTAAGATTTAAGATTCAAGGGTTTAGGGTAATGGTATATCTAATTTTAATATTATTTTTTTAATAATTAATTTAAATAAATATGAAAGTATTCATTAAAATAAATCATCAATTTTCCGCGTTGAACTTCTGTCTTTAGTCTTATAGTTTTTTTACTCTTTTGTCAACAATTTTAAATATGTTATAAATGTGTTATTATAGGCACGCTTTTATTAACATTTACAAATAAGTGCTAACACATGCTAATTTTTTTATCACAATCATAATACTTAAGGGCCAACACATTAATTTTTTTGTTGATAAAAACAATGTATGGTGTAGTGATTATTTAATTTCCAAAAGAACAACTTAAAAAAGAAACATTACTATTAACTACATTTATTACCAGACACTTAAGGACCAATTTGATTTCATTGTTCTTCCACGATGCTAGGCTCTTAGGCCATAGGCGATTAATAATATTTATAATTATTATTTATTAATAGTTTCAGTTCAGTTTAGGTCCGTTCAATTTAGCTCAGATCTATTTATTTCAGTTTAGTATATTTTAGTTCAGTTCAATTTAGTTCATTCTATTGCAGTTCAAAAGAACATGGCCTAACTCGCAACAGGTAATCGGTTCAACCAATCGGCTCACCAAGTTTTTAATGGGAAATAACATATAACTTTCTTATACGTTTAATGTAACTTTTAAAAATCGTATGATTACTTTTTATAAGGGTTTACGGTAAAGGGTTTAAGGTAAAGGGTTAAGGATTTAGGGTTTTAGGGTAAAGGATTAAAGATTAAGGGTTTAGGGTTAAGGGTTAAGGGTTTGTGGTAAAAGGTTAAAGATTAAGGGTTTAGGGTAAAAGGTTAAAGATTAAGGGTACATGGTAAAGGGTTTAAGTTTAGGGTTTATGGTAAAGGGTTTAGGTATTATTCATTTTTTTGAAAAACTCCCGGAGGAACAATGTGTCCGTCCGAAGGAGAAAAGATTGGGGCGGGTGAAAATTTCGCGGCTAACGCTCCAACTAGGTTGATATCTGCTTACCTACAAAACACCTACCCCTCTTTTCATTAAATTAAATAGGTTCTCGAAATAAGAACCAAAGTATAAAATTACAATAATAATATGTTCGGGTTTGTGAAAAGGTCCGAAACGGCGAAACAAAGCCTACGCCTATTGGAAATAAAAACAAACCAACATAAATTAATGCTCTCAAAAAGAATGTCTCCATTACCGAACTCCCCTTAAAAAATCAGTTTGGTTCGCCTCTTCCAAATGCTCCAAGCAATAATAAACCAAAGAGTTGTCCCAAATTCAAGGTAGATTTCCACGCTTTAAAAATGATTGCCATAGTATATGGAAATCGTAGCCCAAGTGAGGCATCACTAATGAAATACCCAACCACTGGAATGCCTGAACCCAAATTGAAAGACTTTCTTTACAGAAGACAAGATAATGATCCATGGTTTCTAAGAGTGTACAGAACGGACATTTATCATCAATAATCGAAGAGCATCCACGCTGAATTTAGAAGACACAGGTAGGGAGTCTCTCATGAAACACAATCCATCCGAAAAATTTTATTTTGGGGAGAAAAATAGCACGCCAAATAATGGCATATGATCTCGTTGGTAATGAACATTGCGGTTGTTGGTAAAAACCCAAACAAAAAGAGGTTGCTGAGAATTGGTTGTATGTCCTAATTTTCCAAATGAAATGATCATCCACATCATAGACAAACATAGGGGCATTCATTAAATTTGGATCCTAAAATAGAGAGGGACAAGACGTCGAAATCCATGTTTTTAATTCCAAACAGCGTTGCTGCCTTGTAATACGCAAATTCCTTTTCCCAAAGGGACGTGATTGGCCATTGATTGCAAATAAAAAGCTACACCCTTTCCTAATGGTAGAACGCTTCCTATTACATAGGGCAAATAGGTCTGGGAAGAGTGATGATAGAGGGGTATTAGAGTTCCAGTTGTTAAACTAGAAGGAGCCTCCATTCCCGTCACCCATTCTCACGCTCACTTGAGATGTGAAAAAATGCCAGTAATCATCATTAACGAAGCAACACCTTAGTATACCTCGCCAAATATGAGACACGATTTTAGGATCAAGACATACCTGATCATGCCTATTCCTCATGCCATAGAGTTGAACACAAAGGATTGACCAAAGAGAATCATCATTTTGACAGCTAAGCCTCCAAATCCATTTAAAAAGTAAGCCTGCGTTGACAGGCTTTAGGTCACGAATGTATAGACCTCCTAGGTGTTGCGGTAGAGTGATTGTGTTCCATCTGACCTTGCACATTCTGTTTGTGGTTGACTCCCCTTGCCATAAAACATTATGCATTAGACGGTTTAAAGATGAAATCACCCTGATAGGCATTCTAAAGATAGACAATAAATAAATGGGTAAGGAAGAAAGAACTGACTTGATAAGAATAGTCCTTCCCACATACGATATGCAGCTTCCTTTCCAGTTAGTCAATGTATTTTTGAACCTTGCAATCAAAGGAATCCAAACTCCAATTGGAGGCTGTTTTACATAAAGCGGCACACCCAGGTAATTTACAGGGAATTTCTCAACCCGGCAGCCCAATGAATTTGCAAAGGAGGATAGCGAATTTTTTAAAACATGAACCCCCATAAAAGCACTCTTATGGAAATTAATCCGAAGCCCTGAAATTAATTCAAAACATCTCAGGATCCGAATATAATTTGGAATAATGGAGTCATCCGCAGGTAGAAAACATAAAGTGTCATCCGCAAATTGAAGAATCGAAATATTAGGTAAAGAATCATCCAATTGAAACCCAGGTAGGATCTGTTCTCTAATGCTGCAATCGATAAGAAGTTTTAATCCTTCTACAGCTAGTACAAAAATAAATGGGGATAGAGGATCCCCTTGTTTAACTCCTTTCCAAATACGAATAGGTGAACTCGGTGAACCATTGATCAGAATAGAAGTAGATGAATTTTTCCTGCAACTTATTAGCCATGATATCCATTTATGATTGAAACCCATGTTGGTAAAAAATGAGTCAATATATGGCCAAGATATGCTATCGAAGGCTTTATGGAAAACCAATTTCAGAATAGAGCAAGATTTCTGATGAGAATGGAGACTAAAGATAACCTCAGACGCCAAGAATAAACATTCATGTATACTTCTACCCTTGATAAATGCAAACTGATTCCTTGAGATTATGGAGCGGAGAACCACTTGTAGCCGAATAGAAAGGAGTTTAGCAATAATTTTGTAAACCCCATGAATCAATGAAATTGGCCTAAAATTATTCAATGAGCAAGAACCTGGGACTTCAGGAATTAGCAATGTGTAGGAAGTTTTAATTGAGTTGGGCAGATCATTCGTATTGTAAAACCGCTTACCCACGACCAAGAGTTCAGGTTTCATTTCCTCCCAAAACCCTTTATAAAAGAAAAAATTAAAGCCATCCGATCCCAGAGCTTTATTTTCCCCACATGCACTAATACACCGCCAAATTTCTTCTGCCAAGAAAGGGGCAATCAATGCTTCATTTTGAGCAGGCGAGATAGTGTTAAAATGCAGCTTTTGGAGAGAGAATGGGATAACCGTGTTTGCCAAAAATAGCTGGTCATAATAGACATAAATGGCATTGGAAATTACAGTTAAATCGGAGACCAATTCTCCAACGATGTCAAGCTGAGAAATCCTATTGTTGCGAAAATGGGCAGAAGCTGTACGATGAAAGAATGAAGTATTACCAACACCCAGAAGAGTCCAATTGACACGAGGTTCTTGATGTCTCAATTTTTCCAAACAACTGCAATGTTCCTAAAGTAAGGCACGAGAATTACACAAAGCTGTGCGTTGCGCATGAGTAAGAGGTCTTGAAACATCACTAGAAGTAAGGGACAAGATCTTTGCTTCCAAGGCTAAAAATTTTCTGTTTAAATCACTGAAATTGGCATTGTGCCAGGGTCGAATAACTACACTCAACAAAGATAACTTGGCTGAAATATCCGAATTTGGGTTAGATATGCAAATGTTACGCCATGAATTCTGAATGAACTGTAAAAAGTTGGCATTTTCTAACCAATAATTTAGGGACCAAAAAGATTTCGATCCCCCAGCCTAAACCCCACATGATTTAAATAGAATAGGAAGATGATCGGAGAGCGTAGTGTCTAAAGTCGAAATGTACATAGCAAGCTAGAGGTCCAATAAATCATTAGAAGCAAACACCCTATCAATGTACAAAAAGGACATACTGTTATGCCAAGTATAATCATGACCCTGGAGTGTAAGATCCTGAAGCTCACTTTCTCTAGCAAAGTCTTGAAAAGCAGACATACAACGTGAATTCCTATCACTTGCACTCTTAAAGACGTGTAATACCTCATTAAAATCACCACAAATCAAAATATTTTGTACATTGTGAATAATTGAATGAATGTCTAGCCACATAGCATTTTGATCCAAATAAGTGGTTGGGGGCATAGATACACATTACATAAAAATCTAGTTGGAGCAGTGAAAACGTAATCAAAACCCATCTTGTAGAAGAACTAATAACTGATCCCTTCAGAAGGACAGAATTCCATGACACTAGAATACCCCCCAAAAAGCCAGAAGATGGTATGTAGTGGTAAGAAAAATCATTATGTCCCTAAAAACGACGAACTGTTTGATCCGAAACAACCTCTGATTTTGTCTCTAATATAACTAAGAATTTCAGGTGATGTTTACGCCCTTAAGAGAGAACAAAATTTTGTTTGGCCCCATTATTGAGGCCACCTTGACAATTCCAACAAATAAACTCTAACGACATAATAAAAATAAAAATACCTCATCGTAAGATAGCTAGTTAATTAACTATCTTATCCATTGCATCAATGATAGTTACTTTATTCCATCCGTGAATAAGTCGAGTTTGTTACCCACTTCAAAGGTCAGGTATTTTCCATTTATTGTGGTCTCGATTGAGATAATATTATGACCCGATTCATATTTGCAATGTCTGGGCCTAAAGAAACTGAATCCCTTTGCTGAATCGATCCAACAGCCTACCTAGTTGGAACTACTTCCGTATGAATTCTCCTAGACGAGTTAGAATTTGACAAATAAGGAGAAGCTATAGTTTGGCCAACAAGAGGCCCATTAGTTGCCAAATTTGATTCAAGAACCAAACTTAGGTTTAATTCTGGCTCATTGGACACCTGGACGATTTGCATGTTTGTAAGTTATGCTGGGTCACTTTTTTGAGACTTTGAAAAGGGAGAAGCATCACCAAAATCGAAGGATGTTTCATTTGAGTCATAAGAAACCTCGGATTCCATATCTTGATAATGTTGGCAGCCAACTCCTCATCTGAGATTTGTATGTATCACGAATTCTTTTGAGCCAACCTGAATTTTCAAAGATTGATTCATCATTCCCAAGGGAACTGAGACAAGGCACTAGACAACATCTACCTGGTCCAGTCTAGTACATTCAAAATCCAAGGAAATAAGATGCCCAAAAGTGGAAGCTAATTGTCCTATTAAGTTTTTGGAAATCAGGATCGGAAGAACTCCCATGAAGTCCACATACATGATGCATTCAGTCGGTGCGGAGTCAGCCGATATCAGTTATACCTCCTTAAATAGATGTTGTATAACTTTCCAATCACCACCTACAAAATCAGTTATAGAAGTCCTGGAGTTAAATGAAATAGTAACCTTGTCATTGTCCGCCGGCGCAACAAAGTTTATATCAAAGCCCCTATCACTCAGTAATTCGTTTGCACATCAAATATTGGAAATATTAATGAGAGAAGCTAAACAAGACTTATCTTTCCAGGGGGCCAAGTCTACAATGAGATCGTGACCCCGGGACGGATTCAAAGTATCACGGCCGGAATTGACCCTACGAGTTGCTTAATTATTTGCGATGGATACGTCAGCCAAAACATTAGGATCTGCAACCACATTTGCGTATGAACGATTTCCTCCTAGGGAGTTTCAAAAAATAAATTTTCTCTTCGGGGGTTGATTCCTAGCTGGTACAATACCATGATTCAGATTAGGTCACTCAAACCGCCTTGAGTACTTAGCTCTAAAAGCTAGGAGTGGGATGACTCTGATGCATATCGAGTTGAGTCTTTATAAAACATCATGGATTGGCTGCGAACTGTCAGTCATCAAAAATCCAAAATTCAGATTTTTTACGTTCTTCTTCCTTGCGACATAGACATAACCATATATGCCATATTTTTGAAAGACCCTTCTCATAGAGTCGACCCATGAGAGTTTGGGAAGTTTTCAAAATAAAGCTTCACGGGTGAGGTGGGCTGTGGGATCGACTAGTGAGGTTGGGGGTGGTGGCGAAGAGGGCGGTAGGGATGGTGATAGTGGTCGACGCGGTGGTTGGTAGTGGTGGCAGGCGCTAGTTGCCTAGGGTTAGGGTTTAGGTATTATTCATTACAAATAACTTGTAACTATCTTGTAGGGTTTCAGGTTTAAAATAACTTGCTTATACATTTCCAATACTTCTATATAACTCATTAAATAACTTATACATTTTTTATATCACAACATATAATTTTTTATGCGATCCATATCTTAAAATCCAAAATTTCATAGGTCGATCTTGGTTTTTATATTAATACTCAAATGAAAATCCGGCGATGTAAACCCTAGCCGATTCCGACCTCTGCTAACCTCTCTGGCCTTGCTTTTCCTTCATTCTCACCATGGATGCTTCCTATCTTGCCTTCTATTTGAAAAAATCTGCTGAAACTAACAAATCTCTGGTTTCAAAAATAAGAAACCCTAACCCTAATCCACAAAAAACTTCTTACACAACTGTGATTACCGGTCACACCCTGATCTCGTCCACCGATCAGAAATCCAATAAGATGGCCTCCATGACTATATGTGATGGTGGGGATGGTTATAAAGCTGTCAAGATTCTCAAGGAAATCTATAAAGAACGCCTATCAACCTGCTAACATTCGGCTATTGGCAGAATGACTCTCAATAAGGAGGATACTCCTTGGAAACATGCAGATATCAAGCTAAAACTGAATTCTATATGGAATCGAAATATGGACTGGAAGCTCATATCTCTAGGGAAGGGTTTTTACCATATTTTCATGTCATCGATAGAAGCCTTACAAAAGGTCTGGTCCATAGGGAATCTAAACCTAAAGCCAGGTGTTATGAGATTTTCGTTTTGGAAAGCCGGTTTTGACACCACAGTTCATAGACAAACTGCTTCACAAGTTTGGATTCATTTATATAATCTCCCTTAGGAGTTTTGGGATCATAGATTGCTTTTAAGTGTTGCTAGAATTATCGGGATTCCAGTGCGTTTTGATCATAACACCGTTGAGAGGGAGTTTGGCCATTATGTTAGGATTCTTATAGATATTGATCTAGCACAATCAGTTATGGACCAGGTTAGGTTGGATACTGCTAAAAAGATCTTTTGGGTGAGAGTTGAGTATGAAAACATGCCCGATTTTTGTATGACATGCCATTCCATTGGACACACTGCCACAAATTGAAAGAGAAATCAACCTCTGGAAAACCTAATCGGGACTTGGAAACTCAATTACAAGGTTGGTCAGAAAAAAATCATTCCCTAATCCAACTTAAACTGAAGTTGCTGAAAAGGAACCCTCTAACAAGGACGTCACTAAACCGTTCGTGCAATGTGACGAAAAGCAAGTTTTATCTTGGGCAGACAAATGTGAGGGCAATGAAAGCAGCGAAACAGAAAATATTAATGCTGATTCATTAATTGTGCAGGCTCCGAGGAGTGGAAAAGTTACCATTAGGGGGCCTATTGTGGCAGAGGATATGGCCACGGAGATTCAGTAGGAAGCAAGGGAATCTACGGGTATCACTTCTCCTAGAAGAGATGATAATCCCTCTTTTAATGCTTTGAATCTGCAAGTTGCTTACATGGACCACATGAAAATATTACTGTGGATTCGGATATAAGATCCTCGGCTAGGATCGAGAATAAAAAGAAGGGGAACAATTCTAAGGAACCGGTTACACCATCTGCTCAAGGTAAAAAGGGGTAGAAAACTATTCTTAAAAGATGATTAATAAGCTCTTTTGGAATTGTAGGGGTATTGGTAATAGTGATACCCAACATGTCCTTTTTTACATGGTTAAGGAGCATTGCCCTCAGTTTTTACGTCTGGCCAAACCTATAGTGGTCTTTATGGATATTGCTTCCACTTTCTGGCGTAGGACTCAGAAAGATTCTAAAGGCTCTAGAGTTTGTTGACATCTGGGAAAATTTGAGCACTTCTAGTGCTCAAAAGGCCTAAGAATAGGAGGTAGAGATAGCAGGATTGAAGGGAAAGATGGCACACATGGAAAAGTTGTACAAAAAAAAGACAAGTCTATTGCTCCCTCTATTGAGCAATATGTGGACATTGACCGATTCTCACCAAAGGAATCCGAAGCCCTTCTAGTTAACTTTGTAATGCCTTATATAGCTCCATATATTGGCACTGGGTCTCCTTATGTGCATGTTGAAAGTTATCTCTGGATTATAACTAGTATGAACATCCATAAGGTTCATATAGTAAACTTCTTTTAAGCCACTCTACGTGGACTGGCCTCTGAATGGTATATGAGGATGTTGACGGACATGAAATCTGACTGGAAAAAGCCATTTTCTGCATTCCTAAAGAACTACACTTTCAGTCTAAAGGTCAAAACTACTTTACAAGATCTCGAAAGGGTCAAGCAATGCCTAAATGAGTCCTTCAAAGAATATTACTCTAGATGGATGGTTGTTCGTGTACTTATGACTAGGACACCTGACCAGAAGGCCTTAATGGTTAAATTCGTTGAAGGATCTAGCCAGAGATACCGAGATGACATGAAAATGAAAAGTTTTGATACCTTCAATGATGTAGTTATTGGGAACTGATAGTCACTTTAAACATGCATAACAGGCATGGTGAAAATTCAAAATTTTGTCCCTTGTCCCTAGGAACTCCTATTAATTGCATATAAATTAATTAAAGCCTTAACTAAATAAATCCTCTACCTAGGTTAGCATGCATAGGCTAGGCATACCATGATTCTAAATTATATTCTAGCATAATTATTTTATACTAAGCATGTTATAACTCTGAGCTACAACCTAAGCATAAAATAAACTAAGCATGCAAAACAATCTAAGCATAATTATTAAGTCTATAAACACTTAAAGCAAAAGACCTAATAATTAAAAGAGAAAGAAAGGAAACTTACCAGTGGAAGCGTGCTTTAGCAGAACCCCCTTGCACAAGCCTCCAAGCCTAGGATAGCCTCTACGAGTATCCACACAAACCCCACCAACTGAAACCTCCTAATAAAGAAGAACTAAAGAGCCTTGAGTAGTTGCATAAAGATAAACACTATTGCCTTGATATATATACCAAGTGTTTATCTTATTGCAGTCTGTAATATATCCACCAGATATATCCACATGTCAATCTTAAGGCACCACCTTCAGTTATAAGAGATTAAATGCTTGGACCCATTCCAAGAAAGTTGACCACATGCTAGTCTTACTGATTCATCAATATCCTTTCTTGATTAAACTATGACCAGGGATAATTTAGAGATAATCATAATTGCACATGAAACATATCTCTCTAAGTATAGCCCAACTATAATTTCTCTGACTTCATTCTATAATATGTCAAGGAATTTTGAATACATATATCAATGTATATATTTTAACCAGTCATAATATATTTATAAACACATCAATATACACAAAAGATTAAATGCCTTAATTATTTAAACAAATTATTCGTACCATTACATAATTAAGATATATCGCCCTAATTTCCTTAAGGGCATACATCATATCTAACAAACTCCCACTTGCACTAAAGCTAATTAGCCATATGTCTTAATCCATATGATTCAACATGCTTGTCATGTTTGACTTAAGTCAATGGCTTTGTCAGACCATCCGCGAGGTTCTAATTAGTGGGTACATATTCTAGTCTTATTATCTTAGCATCAACAATCTTCCTAATTATATGATACTTTCTAGATACATGTCTATTTTTTTGGTGAGACTATGGTCCCTTTGCCTAAGCTATAGCACCATTGTTATCATAATACAAAGTCATTGGATCAACAATCTTAGGCACCACACCGAGATCACCAATAAATCCCTTTAACTAGACGACTTCTTTTACTGCTTCGCATGCATCAATGTATTCATATTCCGTGGTTGAATCAGTAGTAGTTTCTTGCTTGGAACTTTTCGACCATACCGCCCCTCCATTTAACAAATACACGAAACCCGACTGAGACTTAAAGTCATCCTTGTCAGATTGAAAACTCGCATCAGTGTTATTATATACGATGTATGCCCTTAAGGTAATTAGGGTGATATATCTTAATTAAGTAATGGTACAAATAATTTATTTAATTAATAAAGGCATTTAATCTTTTGTTTATATCGATGTGCTTATAAATATATTATGGCTGGTTAAAATATATTCATTGATGTATGTATACGAAAGTCTTTGACGTATCATAGCATGAAGTTAGAGAAATTATAGTTGGACTATATTTGGTAAAACTTGCTTCATGCACAATTATGATTATGTCTAAACTATCCATAGTCATAGTCTCATCAAAAAAGGATATTGGTGAAGCTATAAGACTAGCATGTGGTCAACTTTCTTGGAAAGGGTCTAAGCAGTCAATCTCCTAAGGACTGAAGGTGGTGCCTTAAGTTTGGCACATGGATATATCTGGGAGATATATTGGAGACCGCTGTAAGGTAAACACTTGGTCTATATATCAATGTGTTAGTGTTTATCTTCATGCAATAAGCTTTGCAAATATCCACATACTTGAGATGTTAGTTACCTTGTATGGTACCATCACTATACTTTGGGTCATTTCTATACACTTATTAATTTAGGGTGTCACTGGTGGTTACGGGTATAGTGATGACAACATGTTGGTAAGCTATGTAGTTAAAATGAATCCATTGCTTTAGATATATTAAAGAGTTGTACCTGGCTGCTTGTTGAAGTGATGATTGTTATAAACTTCTGATCAGAGTATGTGTTTGATAGAAATAGTTTCTAGTCAAACACACTATGGTAAAAGGCAATATACTTTGGTAACAAGTTAATAACTAGGATAGCTTGGAAGAACCTTGCAATTAGTGGGTTATCGAACCCTATAAACCAGATGGTACTAATATTAAAGAATGGAAGGAGTTCGTCGCGTGAATAACTATTGCATTAACCAGGACTAAGTCATAAGCATAAATGACGTTCTGAGAAACGGGGGATGGTAGACCCTTGCTAGAGGCGTACTATAGTCTTTTAAGGTAATTGAGTTCTATTCATGGTCTAGAACCTCAGGCCAATGGTTCCATTATAACAAGGGTTCGTTAAGCCTTAACAGCTTAATACTTTAGGATTCTATAAGGTCACACACATTGGACCTTCATCGGACTAAGTAAATAACTAATAGATTATTCTATTACAAAAAAATATAACATAGTAATAATTGGATGATTATTTAAATGGTTAGAAATGATTAGATCATTTTGGAAAAGCCAGGGAATTTATTTTTGACCGGTAACTAATTTATTAGGGTCATAGAATAAATTAATAATTGAAAGAGGGATTGAAAGGGACTTTTCCAAATCGAGGTAAAAGGGTCGCACCATACAAAAATGGGGCCCACATTTTGGGACCCCATATAAAATGGGTAAGGGGTTATAGGCTTGGCAAATTGCGCGAGCCCACATGCTGGGTCACACCAGTGCTGCTGCACAACGCTGGGTAAGCCCAGCATAGCCCAGCCTATAAGCTGGGCTTGAGGGGAGGCCCGCAAGCCCACTTGCGGTACAAGGTAGGCCAAATGTGGTCTGCCTTGTATGGCTATTGTGTAGTGCGGGAACAGCCCGCAGATCCAATTGGATTAGTGGGTGAGACCCAATTGTGGGATGTGCATTTTGCACATCACACATTGGAAAATGGGGAGCATTTTTGCTCCCCTAAGCCTATAAATAGGCACCCCCTTTCACCTTTTCTAATGCACCAAGTTCAAGCATAAATCCTAAGTAGAGATTCACAGAGAAAAATTTCCCGGGTTCCTTGAGCAAGTTTATATTTTGAGGGGCCTTGAATATTTTGAGGAACCTCTAGTTTATATTTTTTGGTGGGGCTTTTGGAGTGCTCTAGCAACTACTCAAGGCTCCTTAGTTCTTTGTCTTGGGGAGGTTTTGGTTTGTGGGGTTTGTGTGGATACTCATAGAGGCTATTATAGGCTTGGAGGCTTGTGCAAGGAGGTTTTGCTAAAGCACACTTCAATTGGTAAGTTTTCTTTCTTTCTCTATTAATTATTAGGTCTTTTTCTTTAAGCGTTTTTAGACTTAATAATTATGCTTAGGTTGTTTTGGATTCTTAGTTTATTTTGTGCTTAGGTAATAACTTAGAGTTATAACATGCTTAGGTTATAGCTTAGAGTTATAACATACTTAGTATAAAATATTTATGCTAGGATATAATTTAGAATTATGGTATGCCTACCCTATGCATGCTAACCTAGGTAGAGAATTGTTTAATTAAGGCTTTATTTAATTCATATGCAACTAATAGGAGTTCCTGGGGACATGGATAAAATTTTGAATTTCCGCCATCCCTGTTATGCATGTTCAATATGATTGTCAGTTCCTAACAAGTGTAACCTCTAATTGTTAGGTCACCATCTCTATATGTTAAGAACTCATCTTTAGTCCTTCTCAAGTACTTAAGAATTACCTTGACGGCCATCTGGTGCTTTTCACCTGGATCTGATTGAAATTTACTCGTAAAGATTAAAGCCTGAGAGACATCTAGCACTATGAGAAATAACACTTTTAGTGGGAAAAACTTAGTGGCGAAAATAATTTCGCCACTAAAACAAGTAAATTAGTGGCGAATAACAAATTCGCCCTTATAACAACTCTATAGTGGTGATATGTAATTTCGCCACAAAAGTACTCCTTTTAGTAGCGAAATTTTAAACTTCGCCCAATTGATAAATTATATAGTGGGGAAATAAAATTTCGTCACTATTGATAAACTTTACTATGGCAAAATATGAACTCGCCACTATAATATATAAAATAGTGGTAAATACTTAAACTCCCCTACAATTGCTACATTGTTTAGTGGGGAAGTGCAAACTGCCATTAAAACATACAGTATCTAACGGTGATCGTAGCTTCTATCCAACGGTGATATGCTCTTTAATTCTTTTCCCTTTAACCCTAGCCACCATATCCTTCTACGCTACTTTTCTTTTCCCTAACCCATCTCATCTCGTTGCTGCCGCCAAGCTCTTTCTCCCCTATCTGCGCCACCAATGAGCTGTATCTCGATCCTCTCTTTCATCCTCTCTTTCCGGCAAGCTGTGTTCATCTTTGCTCCTTCTCTATTTCACCGGCAAGCCAAGTCTTCTCTATCTTGTTCCATATGCCGACAAGCCCTCCTCCTCATTAACGGTTAGTTTTTCTTTTAGTTTATTTTGTTTCTTTTCTTTTCAGACTTAATGAAATCCCTAGAGTTGTCTTCTCCGCCTGCAACCACCTTGAAGGGCCTTGGTTGTAGCTCCCTCACCAAAAACTTCCATGCGATCTATCACAATCAAGGTATTGTTCTACTTGTTCTTTTCCCTAGGATTTTCTGTTTGGTTCCCTAGAAAATAAATTGTGACTTCTTTTTTTAACTCGAACAGCTGTCCCAAAAACTTGCAGAAACTTCCTTGAGCTAAGTTTACATCGATTAAGGTTGAGATAGGATTTTATAGTTCAAGGTGGAGATCTAACATGAACTGGAAGAGGCCAATAATTGAATTTTGAGTGGTTTAGTTTTCATTTAAATATAGAATGCTTATGAATGGTAATTATTCATCCGGGAAAACTTAATGTCATTTAGTTCCTCACTCTCACGATCATGTTGGCTTGTTAAATACCGTTGATCAGTACTATTTTGGTGGCAACAATTCAATTCGGCTATTTGCATTAATTTGGGGGGTTGTTAAATTTTGATGGGTTGGTGGGGAGCAGGGGGCATGTGTTCAAAATGTGATTGAATCCATAATGTCTTCTCTGTTTGAGGATATGAATCCCAAGTTCATCTTTGTTGAAATGGTTAGCTTTTTTTATACATTTATATGCTAAAAAATTAATTTTTTCTACAAAAATTGGTCCATTATATATGCTGGAGTTTGGTTTTTTAGACCTTCTTTTAGAGATGGAGACAGCAAAGTGAAACAATGTAGATAAAAGTCAAGGAGCTTATCAACTATGGTCAACTTGAATTCATGTAATATGGTTTCAATTTTCTTATTGATAGTTTTTCTTCCTTTATGAATATGTGAACTTGTCTTAGTTAATTGGTTTGTTTTTTTCTCCATTTTGTAACTCTGTTAGAGTTGGGGGAATGTGTATGCATGATGAGGCAACTCCTTATCCGGGCCGGACATTAGGGGGAGCGAGTGGAGCGACCTCTCAGGACCCCGAGTTTTCGAGGGCTTCAAATATTTTATTCTGGTATAGTATGACAAACAATTTAGTAATTCATATAAATAAGAGAAAAAAAGATACATAAATGTACTCTGTTTAGTGGTAGGAGCGTGCCTAATATCATATGTGCACATTGGTTCCATTCTCGAGGGGTCCTTTTTTTAAATCTCCTTTTCCCTTAACATATAATAGTTTCAAAATTAAAAAATTAAGAATAGTCTTTAATTATCGTTTATTAGTTTTATCTCACAAGTCCCTCAAAGTAAAAAAATAATTTACAAGATTCAACAATAACTTTTTAAATGATTTTTTTCAATTTGATATTAGTTTAAAGGTTTGACCAATTTAAAGGTCATTAGAAACACGAGACAAAAAAATTGAGGGTGAACGTTTGGATTAATTATACTTCTTTGAGAGGAAAATAGTTATAGTTATTAGCTTATGCATAATTTTATTTTTTTAGGAATTTAAGATTGTGTTGGCTAATTTAGTAAACCTTTTTAGCTAATTTTATTAGAATTATGTTACTAGTACATCTTATATTGGTAATTATGTTGCCTGCATGGAAGAGATATAAATGCAGCGGATCATATTGGGCAGACAACGTTACACTAGAGTGCGGTTAGAGGTGCAAGCCAAGTAATGGAGCTTTTGCTCTAGGAGGGTGCTCAGGTAGAAGCTGTAGATATGTATGGCTATCAGGTTGGTCTCATATTTGTTATTTTGTTTGTAATTTTTCTTCATTTAAGTGGAACTCTGCCCTTGTGCTTTACTTCTATTTGCTTGTAACTTGTAAGAAATGCATGGTCAAAAGGATTATTTCTCTGAATTTTTCATCCTACTAGATCACGTTGTGCTAGTATGGTTTTTCATTTAAGTTTCTCTTGCTCAAATTTATGTTAGACTTTCTCTTTTATGTGATGAAATAAGACCATTGAGGTTATGGCAGGGCTACAAATTCTTGGTTCAACTTCACAGTCTGGGTTGTAATCTTGTATAAATTTTCCCTTCATCGATGTTTGACATGTTGGGAGGTCAGTCCCTGTGAAGGTATAGCCTTATACTGTTCTTGTAATGTTCCTGAAATTCCATAGATATTTACTGGTATATTTACTGCTTATATATTGTATGCTAAGAAACATAATGTTCGGTTAGGTTATAATTACATGATAGGCAATGTCAAGTAGCGAGCATCTTGCTTTGTTAAGTTTAGGCTAAGGGAAATAGATTTTCATGTTTTTGAATTAAGAACAAAATTTTGAGTTCTGCAGTTTATGTACACTCAAATTTCCGTTTGACAATTATAGTAACCAAAATTCATAGTTTTTCACTGCTCTTAGAATTACTGTCTGATGGTATGTTATTTTCATATGTACTTCAGTTTTGACCCATTGGACATCTATGCTTCATTATTGTCTAGTTGCATCTCAAATGTTATCTTTTGCGTTTAGTTTGCTAGCTGATTTGAAGAACTTTTTAGCATTTGCTTTGTCCTTTATTAGGAGAATATGCTAAAGTAGAATATTTGTACTTTGTATAGGTAATTCAGGTCTCACTATCTTCCCTCTCTTTTTTCTTTTGATTTTATGCATTTGTATTTTCTTGTAATTCAGGCCTTAATACTGTTTTTGTAATTTGAAGAATTCAATTAGTTATTTTTAAATGTTTGTAGTGGTTATAATAGAATTTATTATGGTTTCTCTTTAAAATGAGTTAATTCCGTAAGAACATCAATGTGTTTGTACCTCCCTTCAATCCAAAGTTTTTTTTAAAAGCATATATTATGGGTATAATCTCCTAAAGAAATGTAAACCTTTTGTGGGGTAACATTACCCCACAAAAAGATTAATCCTTTTGTGGCAAAACATTTCCCCACAAAAAAATTTAATCCAAATATTATGTATTTATATCTTTTTTGTTAAATTACTACGTTTTGTTGGATAATAACAATAAAATCATATATATATATTTGTGGGGAAAATTTCCCCACAAAAAGATAAATTTTCAATGGGGAAAGTATGTTTCCCCATGAAAGATTAGGCTTTAGTGGCGTATACATTCGCTACCAAATATACTCTATTGTGGCGAATTATATCGCCATTAATTTATTGCGTTTAGTGGCGAATCATTTCACCACAAAAAGTATGTTATTTTGTGGCGAAAATATTTTCACCACTGTATCTTCTGTTTTAGTGGCGAACAACTTCTTTCCCTACCTAACCTTTTAGAGATGCAGCAACAGCCGCGACTCTAATCTTCGACACTAAAGGTTATAGTGGCAAAAATATGGCTTTTAGTGGGGAAAAGCAAATTTCTTGTAGTGTAGCTTAGTACATATCATAGCATACATTATGGATCCCATTGCGGATGCATAGGGTATATCCTTCATGTGCATTCTTTATTGATCTATCTTCGGACACTCAAACTTAGATAGGTTAATCCCCTTTGTCATCTGGAGATAGCCTTTCTTCAAATGCTCAAGGTTGAATCTATTCAATACCCTGTCTATATATGTACTTTGAGAAAGACCTAATAGCCTCTTAGATCGATCCCTATAGATCTTTATACCTGGTATACATGATGCTTCACCAAGGTCTTTTATGGAGAATTTTCTTGGCAACCCTATTTTAATATTTGAAGAAGAGAAATGTCGTTTCCTATTAGTAGAATGTCATTGATATATAATACTAAGAAAACGACTGCACTCCCACTAACCTTCTTGTAAACACAAGGCATATTTATGTTTGGACAGAAATCCAGTTCACGGATTGTCTGATCAAACCTTATATTCCAACTCCTGGATGCCTGCTTAAGTCCATAAGCATGCCTTCGATCCATTCTGAGATATAAAACTCTCAGGTTGTATCATATACACATCTCGGTCTAGATCCCCATTCAAGAATGTTGTTTTAACATCCATCTGTCAGATCTCATAATCATAATGAGCGGCAATGGCGAGGAGTATCCTTATGGATTTAAGCATGACCACCAGTGAGAAAGTTTCATCATACTCAATACCTTCACGTTGACTATAACCTTTTGCAACTAACATTGCCTTATAGGTAATTACATTACCATCCATGTTAGTCTTCTTCTTGAAGACCCATTTGCACCCGATCGGTCTAACCTCTTGTGGTACATCAACCAAGTTCCAAACTTGGTTCTCATACATGGAATCCATTTCCGATTTCATGGCTTTTAGCCATTTATCAAAATCTGAGCTTTTCATTACTTCATCATAGGTTCTTGGTTCATCATCCTCCATGAGATATAGTTCCTTATCATCAGTAATTGTAAAACCATATCTATTGGGACCTTTATGAACATGACCTGATCTTTGCAATGTGTGTGTTTCAATAGGTTGTTCTTGGATCACACTTTCTTGTGTATCTAAAACGAGGTCAATTAGCTGATTGTTTGTTTCTTCCTCTTGAACTTCCAATTCAAAATTGCTCCCACTGACTTTTGCAAGTAAGTGTTTCTTTCCAAGAAAATGAGCACTCTGAGATATAGAAACCTTTTGCATCTCGGGTTGGTAAAATAAGTGCCCAATATTTCCTTTGGATATCCAATGAACAGACACTTATTAGATTTAGAGCTTAGCTTATCTGACGCTATCCTCTTTACCATGGCAGGACAACCCCATACTCTAAGGTGACTTAGAGATGGCCTTTTATTACACCATCTTTTGTAAGGTGTAAAATCAACTGATTTAGAGGGGATTCTATTTAATATATAAACTGCGCTCTCTAGTGCATATCCCCAAAAGGATTTACTGAGATCTGTTTGGCTCATCATGGACCGAACCATATCTAATAAAGTTTGATTCCTCCTTTCAGACACTCCATTGTGTTGGGGCGTATAAGGAGGGGTCCACTGGGGAACTATCTCATTTTCCTTTAGATAATCCTGAAACTCCTTGCTTAAGTATTCTCCACCTCAATTAGATCGAAGTGCTTTAATACTTTTCTCAAGTTGTTTCTCTACTTCATTTCTGAATATTTTGAACTTTTCAAAACTTTCAGATTTGTGCTTCATTAAGTACAGATAACCGTACCATAAATAATCATCAATAAAAGTTATGAAGTAGGATTATCCTCCTAGTGCATGAACACTCATTAGACCACACACATCAGTGTGTATAAGTTCCATTGTACTCGTGGCTCGTTCACCCTTTCTTTTAAAGGGTAACTTTATCATTTTTCCTTTCAAACAAGGTTCGCAATCACTATAAGACTCTAAGTCTATCAGGCCCAAGTCACCACGCTTATGCAGCTTGGTTAAGCGATCTTTGTTTATATAGCCTAAATGACAATGCCATAAGTAGAAGGCATTATCATTATCTTATTTAACTTTCTTTACATTGTTTATATTAAAAACTTCTATTTTAGTATCAAGAATGTAAATGCCACCATTCAACATCCCATAACCATGAAGAACATTATTCAAGCGAATCTGACAATTATTATTCAAAAATAAAATTTCAAATTCCTCTCCTCCTAAACACACAACATATACAATATTCCTAGTAATACTTGGAATGTAGTAACAATTATTCAAAACTAAAATTAAGCCACTCAGCAAAATAAGATTAAATCTTCCTATGGCTAATGGAGTAACTCGGGCTCCATTTCCCACATGTAGGTCCATCTCCCCTCCTATTGTTCGTTAGTTCCTACACAGAAGTACAAATATAAGAACCACAACCAGTATCTAATACCTAAGTCGATTTACAAGGAAAAGTAGCATAGTTTTCAATTACAAACATACCTGAAGTAGATGCCTCTGCAGGCTTCTTCTTCAAATGTTCAGAAGTGGGAGCTTTGTAATCCCTCTTCTAATGTACCAGTTTCCCGCACTGGAAGCAGACATATTTAGGTTTCTTCTTTTCTTTCTTCTTCCTAGACCATTTAACTACCCTTTTGGTAACAATATCCTCGGTGTGAATTTTTAGAGAATATTTGTTTGCAGACTTGCCTGAAGATTCTTTGCCCTTAGCATCAAACTTCCTTAACATATCAATTAATTATGGGAATGTATTGTCATATCCTTTAGAACAATGTTCCTTTATAAAGTCAGCATAGCTCGTGGGTCAAGAATTTTAAAAAATATCTACTCCCAAGGATCGATCAATTTTAGATTCCAATGATTATAATTTCACCATGAAATATCTAATCTTGTTGGTTTGTGCTACAACACTTGTCCCTTCCTTCATCTTAGAGTTAAAACGTTCATTAGTCAACTCGGTTCATTAGTCAACTCGAACCTTTCATACCTTACCTTTTTAGACAAACCCTTCACATGGATCAACATGGTCTCAAGATTCATGTGATTGTACTGTGAACGCATTATAGGATTCATTGTATCTAATAACAACTATGCCACATAGACTGAATCCTTTAGAAATTTCAACCATGCATGCTGAAGTTCAGCCGATGCATCAGTGTTAGGACATTTTGCGAATGGTTTTTCAAAAACATATGCCAATCTATAATCAACAAGGGCATCCCTTACTTCCTTGATCCATTCATGGTAGTTAATTGCAGTTAAAATTTGGATGTTGTTAAGACAAAGTTTAATATCGGAGTTCATTTTCAACCTAAGATATAAGAAAAGAAAAGGTGTTCAAATATTAGTATTTAGTACATGTATTTAATATAAGGTTTTTTTAATTAAATACATTTGCCCTACTATTTTCTTCAAAATTTACAATAGCCCATTCTATTGAATTCGAGAAGTTTAGCCTAGCTAAATTTCCAAGTAGGTAACATCTATAACTAGTCAATTACAACCCCCAATTTTATGAGTCAAGTCATATTAGTAAGTTATAGTTGCAATCCCATTCCATTTGCATCCTATGCAATTTATAATTTATTCAAGTTCCCTAATGCCAAGGGATTTGTGCTCATATATTAGCATCTCCTTGAATATGTCTCAGTCCTGTGGCTAGCCCCCAATTTTATGGTGGTCTAACTCAGTCCCGTTAAGGCAAACCCTATCTTAATTTTTATAACTGATCAATGTGTACGAAAAAGGAAAGCTTTGCGCAACACTTTTCTAGACCAAAGAGACCGTATTATAAATTTGGGTAAAGAAGACAATAACTTGCCTCAATATCTTTACGTTGGGATTTTATTGGTGTTAAACGTCTCACCCAATCTAGGATTTTATTAGATGGACATATTTATAATAATTTATATTAATTCAAAGAATTTTTGAATTAATTTATAGTGTCTAATATTAGGTGGGTTCAAGCTCTTTTTTATAATTATTCCATCAACCTAGATTATATGCAAAATAGTTAACATTTTTATTTGGTATATTTATATTGCATTTATTCAATAAATTTAATTTTTACTTTGTTATAGAAACATATATAAGAACCATCTTATATACTAGAAATAAATTAGTCCATTTTAATCCCCTCTTGGTTAATTCAAGTTGCACCGATATAGGTTCTAAAGTAGGAGAGGTGCCCTGGGAGAAGTAGACACCAAGTCTAATCCTTGATAGAACAAACACGGGCACAAACTCGAAGACCATGGATTCTCTTGAACTAATAAATTTCGTTCTTGCAATTCATATAAATTGAAAGCATCTATAACCTGTGTAACTTATACAATTTATTGAGTCTTTGATAAATTTTGAGTAAGTTGAGTAGGCTTATTCGAATATATCTATAACCATTTTCTGACCTTGAAATGAAAGACTAGGTTCATCTATTATTCCAAACAATTGATAAAACTTAAAACATGTCATATAGAAAATAGAATTCAGTTCGCTTCTAACTTAATTATGCACTAAATAGGCAAGCTCCGATACCACTGTTGGGAACTAATAGTCACTTTGAACATGCATGACAGGCATTGCAGAAATTCAAAATTTTGTCCCTTGTCCCTAGGAACTCCTATTAGTTGCACATAAATTAATTAAAGCCTGAACTAAATAAATTATCTACCTAGGTTAGCAAGCATAGGCTAGGCATACCATAATTCTAAATTATATCCAAGCATAAATATTTTATAGTAAGCATGTAATAACTCTAAGCTATAACCTAAGCATAAAATAAACTAAGCATGCAAAACAACCTAAGCATAATTATTAAGTCTAAAAACGCTTAAAGAAAAAGACCTATTAATTAAAAGAGAAAGAAAGGAAACTTACTAGTTGAAGCGTGCTTTAGCAGAACCTCCTTGCACAAGCCTTGCACAAGCCTCCAAGCCTAGGATAGCCTCTATGAGTATCCACATGAACCCCACCAATCGAAACCTCCCAATAAGGAAGAACTAAAGAGCCTTGAGTAGTTGCTAGACTACTCCAAAAGCCCACCCGAAAATATTAAGTAGAGGTTCCTCAAAATATTCGAGGCCCCCCAAAAGAACTTGCTTAAGTCAACCCGGGAGATTTTACTCTAGGACTCTCAACTTAGAATTTATGCTTCGAGCTTGGTGCAATTTGAAAGGGGGGATGGAGAAGCCTATTTATAGGCTTGGGGGAGCACAATTGCTCCCCCATTTCTGATGTAGGATGTGCGAAATCCAATTGACATCCCACAAGCGGGTTTGACTCGTGGGTTGTGCCAGCGCACATAGCGTGTTGTGCACATTGTGCGCCACCACAAGCTTGAGGTTGTGGGCTTCTCACAAGTCCAGCTTGCGGTGGAGCTCGCGCTGGGCTCTCCAGCGTGAGCTCCTTCGAGCCCACAGTCCCCTTTTGCGATCTAGTCCTTTGAAAATCCCCGAGGAATTTTTAACTAGGTTCAACCTATTTGGAAAAATTCTTTTCAATCCCTTTCAAACAAATATTTATTTTATGACCCTAATAAATTAGTTACTAGTCAAAATAAATAGTTAGGTTAATAGAAAATGATCCAATCATTTCAACCAATACTTCAATTTATTTATGACTCTAATATAATTAGTTACCGGTCAAAAATAAATTCTTATTCTAATTGAATAATAATCCAATTTTTATTATGTTATATTTTCGCAATAGAATAAATCTATCAATTCTTTACTCAGTCCGATGATGGCGCAATGTGTGTGACCTTATAGGATCCCGAAGTATTGAGTTGTTAAGGTTTAACCAATCCTTTTTCTATAAGAGCTATTAGCTCGAGGTTCTAGACCATGAATAGAACTTAATTACCTTAAACGACTGTAGTATGCCTCTAGCAAGTGTCTACCATCCCCCATAACTCAAAACATCATTTATGCCTATGACTAAATCCTGGTTAATGCAGTAGTTGCCTAATGCAATGAAATCCTTCCATTTTTTTAATATTAGTACCATCTAGTTTATAGTGTTCGGTTAAAGTGTTAACCCACTAATAGCAAGGTTGCTCCAAGCTATCTCAGTTATTTACTTGTTTATCGAAGTATATTGCTTTTTACCATAATGTGTTTGACTAGAAACTACTTCTATCAAACACATACTTTGATCAGAGGTTTATAGCAATCATCACGTCAACAAGTTGCCATGTACAACTCCTTAATATATCCGGACCGATGTATTCTTTCTGACTACATAGCTTACCAACGTGTTGTCATCATTATACCCGTAATCACCCCTGACACCCTAAATTAATGAGTGTAAAGGAATGACCCAAAGTATAGAGATAGTACCACACAAGGTAACTAGTATATCAAGTATAAGTATATTCGCTAAGCTACTAGATAAAGATAAACACTAATAAAGATAAACACTAACACCTTGATATATATACCAAGTGTTTATCTTATTGCGGTCTCCAATATATCCACCAGATATCTCCATGCGTCAATCTTAAGGAACCACCTTCAGCTATAGGAGATTAACTGCTTGGACCCATTCTAAGAAAGTTGACAACATGCTAGTCTTACTACTTTATCAATATCCTATCTTGATGAAACTATGACCAGGGATAGTTTAGACATAATCATAATTACATATGAAGTAGATCTCTCTAAGTATAGTCCAACTATAATTTCTCTGACTTCATGCTATGATATGTCAAGGACTTTTGAATACATAAATCAATGTATATATTTTTACCAGTCATAATATATTTATAAACACAACGATATAAATAAAAGATTAAATGCCTTTATTAATTAAACAAATTATTCGTACCATTACATAATTAAGATATATCTCCCTAATTTCCTTAAGGGCATACATCATAACTAATAGTAGTAGACTATGTTAGGAGGCTCGAGAAATATGATGAAGAAGACCGAATGAAGAAACAGGAACAACAGGCTTACACTAAGCCTAGATATTGGGAAAAAGGAGGATCTTCCAAATGAGGTAGCTCCGAGTCCTCAAAAGCTCCATCCAAAGTCATAGTAGTCACTCAGGTGCAAACTCATCAACCCATCCCCCCATGGGTGGAGTCATTAATATTCACTAAACTGAGGAAGTCTGACCAGCTTCAGAGTATTAAACCATTTATCCCACCTACTGCAGCAGATAGAGATAACTTTTATGCCTATCATGTGACCAAGGGCCATCACACCAATGAATGCATCCAGTTGCTGAAAGATCTACAACAAATGATAGCCGATGGAAGAATAAAAGAGCCTGAGAAGAAACCCAGCTCGCAGACTAATCCTTTGCCAAACGTGGAAGCCGACGAGTACAACATTGATGTGATGGATAATTTTTGACATGACCCACGATGGGGGGATAATATGATTTTTGATGATATGGACAACTAAATGGTCGGCCAATATGTCTTACGAATGAGGAGAGAAGGGCTAGACTAGTATTAGGTATTGCCACACCTCATATTCTAAGATGATTCTCATCCGAATGAACATGTGGAGGGATTCCTCCAATTTATGCAAGAACAAGGAATTGCTATAATGGGCTTTACACCTCAATTCCCCCACTTCTTAAAAGGTTCAGCTATGGATTGGTACAATGCAATGCTAGTGGAAGGTCGTTGGAACTGGTACTATATGGAAAGATCTTTCCTCCATTACTTACTGGCTTCTCAATTACACCCGGATGCACTTTTCTAGTGGTTGGCACCTCAAGTAGATTAACACAATGGTGGTTAGTAGGATGTTCCTCCTCCTGACTCCCATATGTATACTCCTCCTGATTACATGAGTTCCACCTACATCGGAATGAATTTATTCGAATTTGGCAATTCTTCTACGATCGCATGCCTGAGAGGTCAGGAGCTATACGATGTTGAACGAGCCGGGAGTAATCATGAGGATCGGCACAGGTATCTCAGCATAAACCTAAATGAAGTAACTCAAGACCCATTCACCAAACTCCATGCATATGTGGCATGAGAAGTGAACTGAAGGAACCAAGTGAGCCTCGAGTAGCGCGAACCATTTGAAGGAATTCGTGCAGATATTACGGCATATGGTACTCACATGGAGTAGACATTTTCAAGTACGTAAGGCATGATCTCCAACTTTCATATAGCTATTGAAGGGGTTGAGGCCGGAGTAAATGCGATGGAGAATGCAATAGAAGAGGACCCTGAGGAAGACCTTGAGGAGAACCCAAAGGAGGGCCCAGAGGAAGACCCACAGGAAGATTTTGATGAAAGAACAGATGGCAATATATCAATTCAGCATGCTCTAAATTGGATTTTTGAACCAATAAATGTGCAATAGCCTTTCGATGATTCAGATGAACAAGTAGAAGAATTCGAGGACTCTGATGAGTCAGATATGAAGATGAAAGCAAAGTGGATAATATGGGCTACAAATTTGAAATATCCACAGATGATGAGCTGAACCATTTGCTCGAGGATTTTGAGTATGAGGCCCCCTTTCCTAACGGAATGACGGTCGGGTATGAAGGCGCCGAAAGTTATGCCTCATCGTTGGAGCATGATTCCCCAAATGCCTTGTGGTCTGCAATAAGCAATGATTCCGGAGATTTTACAGAATTTGACTCAAGTAGTGAGCACTTTATCAACATGATCCAAGATGAGGGGCAAGAACCTTCTTGAGAATACATAATGGTAAGGATTTGAGCAGAAAATGAATTGTCTCGACCCAGTTATCAAATTCAAAATTCAGACTTGGGAGAAATTTATCCCATATTCTACAATGGGAATACAATGCCACGCTCTCACATCCGTGAATTTGTGCAAATGATGATCAATGAGTACATTCACTATGACCATTGGTCCAAAAGGTTCCGCCTAACCCTTCAGGAAAAGGCAATAGTATGGTATGAAGGGCTAACATTCTACCTAAAGTTATTTTGGAGCACTCTGGATAGGGAATTCATTGATTATTTCCCATGGATAGACCCACCGGAGGGTGCAACTCTTGAGCTGGATAAATATGGAAACCCCTTATTATACTGGGAATGGAAAGAAAATAACACCGCCTGCCCAACATTGATGGAATCCGCCAAGGAGTACGCCTGGTACATGAATAAGCACTGGTGTATAGTGACAATGGTGTGCAGTTCTAAGGAGAAACAACCAATCTCATTAAGAAGCATGGAATTGAGCATTATTGCTCTTCACCCAATCATCCTCAAGCCAATAGAGCTGTAGAAGTGGCTAATAAGGCAGTTAAGAAGATCCTCTTCAAAATGGTCACCAATTACCGAGATTGGGCTAATCATTTACCTTACGACTTGTGGGGGTACAAAACCAGCGTCAAGACTCCTATGAGACAAACTCCTTTTTCTCTTGCCTATGGTATGAAGGCAGTATTACCTATGTAAATGGAGATCAAATCTTTACATATAGGCCTTGAAGCAAGACTTTCTAAAGATGAATGGGCAAGGGCAAGGCTAGAAGAATTGACTTTGATCGATGAGAAATGATTAGTTGCATTTGAGAATCTACAATTATACCAACAATGCATGGCCAAAGCTTACAATCGCAACATCAAATGGCAAGATCAACCTCTGAGAGTAGGTGACTTGGTCTTAAAACAATCTCATAAGACACACACAGATGCTCGAGGAAAATTCCAACTAAACTAGGAAGGACCATACATAGTGAAGACGACTCTCAGTAAAGGGACAATCAAAATAACGAATCTGGAAGACAACTAATTTGTGAACCCAGTAAATCACGACAAGCTGAAGTGCTACCTCATGTAAAAAAATAAAAAAATGTGTGTACGAAGGTCTATCAAGAGATAGTGAGGGCTCTCGACCAAAAATAAAGACCCCAAAAATAAAAGAGTAAGGCCTTGGGTAAAATCCATTCGGAACCGTGGGCAACGATGGACATTTTTTGGGAATAAATACCATTTATCCTTCCTATTTAAATGATATCTTTTACAGTAACATATTCATGTTAAAAGTATTGCATGTGTGCATTAAATGGAAACTATGAATTGTTTAACAAGACACGCATTCGAATAGCATTTTTCATCTTTACTTCCCACAAAGTGCATTATAAATAGGAAATGGAAATGAAGAAGGCAAACAATGAGGCTTGAAGCCTTTATTCTCCCACATAAATGAAAGAAACACAAGCTCAATGATCTTCAAGGAAGCTATGAAGTCTCTTAGTCTTGGTAAGCCACTCTTTAAGAGTAATAAGCCCATGGGTACTCGCATCCTAGATGCAATAAGCCTCAGTAGGATGGAGGATGAAAGGCATGGAATAAATCACCTCCACCTAGGAGTGATTGACCCACCTTACATCATGACGATAGACCCAAGTATAGGAAAGTTCAGACCCAAGGAGGGTGCACAAGGATGTCGGAAATCCCTGAGGATGGCAATATTGCTTGCATAAGCGACTAGGAGAGTAGTTGATAATCTCGGAGAGACCAATGAGGACTATGCCATCTCTAGCAATGTCAGTAGTCATATGTGTGATTCCCCACAAAGGTTAAACCCAATGAATATCCTCAACAACTCGGCTCCCCATGAACTTAACCCACTCCTCGACAGTGAAGTCTCTGTGGGAACGGTTGTCGATGCGAACTAAGGAGCTCCGTGCCCAATAGGCCTTCAGTTGATAATCCATGCTCGTAGGAATAGACAATATAGAAAGCTTGTCCCAAAGCCAGAGCTACAAAAAAGAGAAAATAAAAAAATATAAAAAAATGGCCTGCTAGATTGAAACCCTAAAAAGGCAGTCCAGGCAAAAATTAAGGCAAGTGTGATAAATCGAAAACCTAAAACGCAGTTTATGCAAAAAGAAAGGCTAAAATAAAAGTTACTTGAAGGAGGAGTCTATTGCCCTAGTGGTAGCTTTGGTCCCATTTTGAGAAGAGTGCACAAAGATCATTGTCTCAGCCCAACTCACTGCAATGGGAGATTTTCCCTCTAGCATCTGATCAACGATGGTCAAGAAGGCAAAGCTGCAAACCATGGTAGGAGCCTCACAAAGACTCCCAGCAAAATTAAACAAGTAAGTAAAAGCCAGCTCGCATCGTTAGGAGAAAGATTCCTAACTATGTCAAAAGCCATGTCCAACCTCAAGTCCTCATTACAAATCAACCGACACCTATCAAATCGCTGCAATTGGAAACAGTTCATCAATAGATAAGAAACTCAGGACAATGCATGAGAATGGCTGGAGGTATATCAGCTGAAGATCTCAAGAGTCCACAGAATTCTACATACAAGGGGCATAACTCATGATCTCTGAAATGGAAAACATTGTCAATAGGATCCCAGAACCTGACAATGGCCTAAATAACATTGTCCTCAACAAAAATGCGGTAGTATTCCTTCATATACAACAAACTGCAGACCCCAAGATGATCCCAACCATCGGAGTTCTTCAGATAAACATTCAGATCTGCCCAAAAATGAATGTAGTTCTGCATGGCGAAAATTCAAAGAGTAGCAGTTTGCTATACGTAGTTTATGGGGCAATCTGCCAATATCTGGCAGATTACTCCTATAAACTCTATTGTCAATAAAAGAAGAAAGCACAAGGCACATGAATGATGCAAAATTCTTTTATAAATAAAAATGTGTTCATACAAGAAAAGGCTCTGCAAATGGGCTAAAGAAAAGAAAACAACAAAAAGAAAGCCTATCTACTGTCCGTCGCTCGAACTGGGGTGGCTAGGATCGAGGGATGATAGAGGAAGAGGATAACTGCCATGTGGAAAGAATTTGAAAGGATTGCCCTATCCCTACTTAGGCTGCTGCTGGTCATCTACTTGGACCATTCCCAACTAAGCTCGGAGCCGTCGAATCTCCAGTTTCAATAGTTTAACACAGATCATTTAAATGCATTTCATAACATGCCATGCATTATCATTAAAACAATAAAATGATGAACATACCACCATGTCAGAATTTCAGTTCATCATGAACCATTATTGTCCTTGGATGTATCCCCAGTCAGAAATGCTATTAGCAATAGGCACCTATAAAAATGGAAATCGAAATGAGTCAGAACCGTCATGATCTAAGAAAGAGATGGAAAGAAAAAATTGGACAAGCTCACATGAGTAGTGTTAGCCGGGTGGAAAGTCATCGGATGCTTGGGGTCTAGGTAGGGTTGAATCACTGGCGTGTAAGTACTTAGGTCAGCGGGTAACATCAGGAACATGAATGTCTGATGTTGGAATCCCCGATGCCCCTCCATCATCATCAGACTATGAGGAGGAACCGATGAAGCTAAAGAACTCCCAACGTAGGTGGAAGTAGGCATAGGCCTCTTCTTGCCTTGGTGATCTCGCAGGAACATTGGAACAAGGGCGAATTAGTTGAGCTAAGTGGAAAAGAATTGGAAAACAACAAGGAAATCCAAGTCAAAGAAAAAGAGATACCGTCATCCGGATAGCCCTAGGGGAACTCAACCTAGCTCGCTCACTAGGGACAAAAGTGGAAGGTCCATCACCCTCGAATGGATTGTGAATGTATGGCTGGGGCTCGACAGGAATAGGATCGGTCTTTGGCCATCCAAGTAGCTATGAACAGCAAAACACCTCATACCCCCAGGGCACGCTCCAAAAAAGCGCTGAATATGCCGTTAGAAGCCAATCATGCAAAGTTTGATGTACTCTGAGACTAGAAGATCCATCGAGGCACATCAGGAGGGATATAATGAGTCTTGGGAGGAAGATGCCAACCCTAGATATTCTTTCTAAGGTACCACTCCAAGGAGAAGAGAGTCTCCAAAATCAGCTGGGTATTCACAAATTCCCCAGCCAATATCATAACACTGGGCCAACGAAGCTTGTGCCTCTATGGCTGAGTCTTGATCTAAAAAAGGAAAAAGAAACCAAGTATTGATACAAAGATTGTAGTAGATATAGCAAAAAGGGAAGAAAACCAAAAAATTGTAAGATATACCTACTCTAAAGAAAGAGAACTATGGCGGATAGAAAGATAAGGAGACTCGTTCTCCCAACCACGCCAGTAATGTGGCAAACAAGGATAAAATGGATAGCCATTGTTCCGCACCACCTTGGTCCGTGGAAGAATCCCCATCTCAAAGAACTAGATCTGCAAAAATCGGAACGCAAAAAGGGGGCAAAGTACTCATAAAGGAATAAAAGGGAGTTAGGCCCTTACATAGACAATCTGAAGATAGGATTTGAACTTGCCAATCTTGTTCCTCACGCCCTAATCAAGAGCCCAATATAAATGGATACTTGTGAGACTTCATATTCTTGCAATTCCTCACCATCCTCCCCAGGGATGTCTCATCTACAATGGCCTTAGCGCCAGGAGAAAGTACCTTGTACCATTTATAAATGTAGGAAATGCTGCCATCCTCATGGCCAGTGACCTGCAAAAATAATGCATGTACACTAATCACACACCAAATTTTGATAAATAACACGATTATCGAAAGTCATTGCATCCAATAAATTCATGACATGATTTAAAACAAAAAAAAGAAAAAAAAGAGCACAAAAAATAATAATAAATAAATAACAGGATAATAATAAATGAATCAATAAAAATATGAAAATAGCAGTAAAAGCTTACCAAGATCCGAGAAAGATGATTAGAAGACTTCAAAGCAGCCAGAATAAAATCCTTAAGAGCGATCCCATGATACTTCCAAGTCAGTGGAAGACCATATAACGCCTCGGCAGGAACTTCGAAAAGCTCCACTTGTTCACCATTGATAATCACGTTACACATGGTCACTTGGACGACCTGTAAAGCCAAGCGGATATTATAAAGCTTATACCACATTGAGACCCCTCAAAATTCGAGTAAAAGGGGCAGAAAAGGGAAGAAAATAAGAGATATCATTATCGAAAATAGCTAAAAATGGCAAAAATTTGCGGAAAGGAGAACCAAAAATTGCAAGAGAAGCAGAGAAGATTTTTCGGTGTGAAGAAAAATGAAGGCGAGGAGCTGTTTATATAGGCCACAGGCAATTAACCGCAAGACGAATTACATGTGTAATTAGTCGGCGGGCTAATTGCCTAGCCAGCTGTCACGCATTTACGCGTTGAACGCTTAAACGCGTAATGGCTATAAAAGTTACCATTATATTGGTAAGTAGCCCGATGGCTAATTACGTATATTTTAACAATTTTTGCAATTTTGCATATTTCATGCATTTTCTGCATTGTTTATAAAACGAGCGGACCTAAAAGCTATTTTTACACGGTCATTCATGCATTAAGCACCCAAAAAAATATTTATTTTGACCCCCAGTCAGTTTTTCCATGCAATTCATTAATAATTTTTTTATCGAAGGGGCAAAATATATTTTGTTTCAAAATTTGTCGATTAAAAATATTTTAACTCATTGCATTCCCCACACACTATTTTGTCTGTTTTGCATACAACAAAATTTCTAGCACGAAATTTATGTATGCGAGGGGCAAACAGTTAGCACAGGTCCTTTCCAGCCCGACGAGGAATTACGCCTATATCGTTCAACGATCTGACAAAAGCGCCAAAGCGGACCAAATTATCATCCAAAATTTGAAAATTCAAAAATCCACATTCTAGTGAAGCTCCGATTTAGCATTTTCTACCGAAAAATCAAAAAGTCAAAATTTAGTCAAACATAAGTAATCATCTCGACGAGTAATCGCCAGTCTATAGTAAAAAAATAAATCTCTCCAAGATCTAGTAAAAATTTACGGGATCCGAATCAACTTTTGTCAGATAGGTAATTAGCCAGCCGGCTAATTACCATCCCTCTATAAATTGAGGAGTTTCCCTCTCATTTTGAAGAAAAGTTGAAAGAAAACAAAAAAATTCCATTCATGATATTTTGGTTCCGGGAGTCGTAAAAGCCTTGAAACTCCGCTAAAACACTTCCAAAACGGAGATTTATCACCGACACTTGGTATAAACTCATTTTTTTTTGTCTTTTTAGATCAAGATCTCACGGTGATCTTCGGTCTAAAAATGACTCAATCTCTTAAAACCCCACATTTTCCTTTGGAATAATCCAAGATTATAGCCATAACTGGGGTTAAACCTATTTTCCAATAAAATCACAATTTCTGGTAACTTCAGTCCTGCACCGGCTCTTAAGTCATCCTAGATAGACAAAAAGGTAAACTGAGGGTAATTGGCTCTAAGACCACCTTTAAATTCACTTAAGTCCATTTATATCATTTCTGTTATTGCACATTGCATTTCATTTCTTTGGTTAAGTGAGCCACTGGTGCCACTTAAACTATAATACGTGTAAATAAGCGTGCAGGTATGGGTAAAACATCGAGAATGTGAGGAAACTCTATTCGAGTCTTCGGGCCAAAACCCAAGTGCTGCTATTGCTCTACCGAAATTTTGGTAGAAAATATCAATTTATTATGCCGTTATAATGGCAGTTTTATTTCTTGAATTTATTTCTGAAATAAAGCCGTTGTAGTGCAGAAATTATTACAAATTCTAAAATTCCAAAATTAATCCAAATAATTTGAACAATATGAGTACCTATCATGTTCGAACTCGGAATTTCATTTTTCTTTACGATATAATTCTCGGTGGAGCTGAACCTGGTGGCGACTCTATTTTATTTTTAAATAAAGTAAAAATACTTTATTTTTAAAATATCTTTTCTTAATAAAATGTGTAAATATATTTCTCAATGTAATCACATTTTTGGCTTATATAAAGCCATGTTTTTCGCATTCAATAAGTTTACGTGAAAAATAACAAAATTAACGCTCTTCAATAAGACCAAAATGTTTTATTAAAAGAACGACTTTGCAGTTTCCTCAAACTGTACCAAACCAAAATGCGCCCTGTGCCACGCGTGCAATCCATCCTAAAACTTTCGCCCGCTCACAATTGTTTCAAGATGAGTTGGCTACCCACAATCAGCTTTATTTAAATATTAAACTGAAAGATATATACATAAAGGAAAGGAGTGGTATTAAATGGCTTCACGAGGGTGATTGTAATACGGCTTTCTTTCATAGGATGGCTAATGTTCTCAACTCTGCAAGGAGTATTCATTCTCTCCTTGTGAATGACATGGTTATTTCTGATATGGAAGCTATTTTAGCTTACTTGGTCTCATACTATAGTGCCATCTTCAGTAAGGATTTTAGGGTGCTTGTTGATGACCAATTAATCTCGTAGGTTATACCATCTCTTGTGACTGAGAAGGATAACAAGTTTCTGACCACGAGGCCAAATGAAGACCTAATTAAATAAACAATTTTCAGAATGGATGGCTGTAGTACTCTTGGACCATATGGTTTTACTGGTATTTTTTCCAACACTTTTAGGGTGTTGTCAGTTCTGATGTTTACAAAGCAGTTATTCAATTTATTGAAATAGGTTGCATGCTTCCTGGCCTGAATTCAAATCTCACGATTCTCCTTCCTAAAAAGGAGGGTGCAATTCACACGGAGGATTATAGACCAATTGTGATGAGTAATTTTGTGTTCAAAGTTGAGACTAAAATTTTAGCTTACCGTTTGGGAGATTTTGCTTCTCGTATTGTCTCTCCCAATCAATATGGCTTCATCAAAGGTAGGAATATTCTTGAAGCTATAGCCCATGCTTTTGAAGGAGTAAATTTACTTAATAAGAGATGTTGTGGCGGTAATTTGGCTATGAAAGTTGACATCAGGAAAGCGTTTGATATGATTGACTGGGATTTTTTTGTTAAAAGTCTTGCAATAATTTATGTTCTCAGATACATTCATTAATTGGGTTCAAAGCATCTTGTCTTCTTCCTGTATTTTGATACTCACTCTAGCTGGTACGAGTGAGTATTTCAACTGCTCGAGAGGAGTACGACAGGGACACCCTCTCTCACCACTCTTATCTGGTCTTGCTGAAGACTTCCTTAATAGGTAATTATCCCTATTAGCTCGCTCTGGTTGTTTGACCCAGATGGCTTATACCTCTGCTACTCAATTCCCTTCACACTTATTATATGCGAATCACATTCTTCTTTTTTGTAAGGCTACTTTACACAACATGGTAGCAATATGTGATGTCTTTGATGCTTATGGTTCTATCTCGGGACATTGTGTCAACTGGAATAAACCGAATATTTACTTTGGCAGCTCTGTGAAAACTACTAGAGCATTTAGACTAGCGGGCATAACTGGAATTCAAATGGGGGTTTTACCTTTTTAGTGTTTGGGTGTGCCTTTGTTTTTACTTCTAAAGCGTCACATCTTCGGCCAATTTTACACAAAGTTCTACAGAAATTCTCTAAATGGGTTGGTAAATCTCTTTCCATGGCGGGTCGTTTGGTGGTTGTACAAACTGTGATCAATACTTCCTTCAAACACTCATTTGCTATTTATGAATGGACACTTTCACTTATGTGTTTTCTTGATAAAAATGTGAGGAATTTCGTATGGACGGGTTCAATTGACAGGAAAAAAATTGTAGCAGCTCCATGGCGTTTATGTTTGCGACCTATTTCTATGGGTGGTCTTGGCCTTCGTAAATTGTCCGAACATCACCGTGCTCACTAAATTTACCTTGGGGCTGATTAATAATAATAGCCAATGTTATCAAATACTTCGCGGGAGATTCATTTGTATTGGGGTTCCATGCACATGGATTCACAATTCGAGCATTTGGAATTCTATGAGACAAGTTTATGTCACTCCTCGCAACCATATTAAGTGGTTTTTTGGCCCTTCTTCCAATTTGAACTTTTGGAATACTGAATGCATTTATCCAAACCTGGCGGATCAAATGGAGCTTTCTCTTAGTGCTCGGCGAGGGCTAACTAACGCGATTGGAAGTTTCTTGTCAAACATGGGTTAGTCTGACTTACCACTATCGATCCTAGTTGTGATTAGAACCTGTATCACTCAGATCATGGTGATAGAAGATTCAGAGGATGTATACATTTAGCAGCTAGCCAGGAGTGGTATTTTCACTGTTCAACTTTTTTAGCGATGGCTAAAACCAAGGTATGATATAATCATGTGTTCTCTAAATTTTGGCATAAAACAATCAGTCCCACACATTCTGTGATTTGTTGGAAAGATTTTTCTAGTTACATCACTACACATGATATGTTACAACGTAGAGGGGTCAATATCATTTCTATTTATGCTCTATGTCTAAATAGTTCCGAGACATGCAACCATCTTTTTGTTCAATGCCCTTTCGCCACTCAATTATGGTCATCCTTAATGAAACTTTTTTGAAGATTGATTGAAGTTACTTCTGATTTTCAAACTACGGTGAGCACAGCCTTAAGCCAAAGGTTTATCCACAAATACAGCCATTGCAGCATTCTAATATGGTTAATATTGTATGGTTGTTGTGGAAGGCTAGGAATAATTACATTTTTTTTAACATTAGACCTAATATACATCAATCTCTTCATCTACCATGGGCCATCTTACGCCGAATAGATCAGTTGGGTTTTGGTACAATTTGGAATTCTATGGCAAAGCATCAAATTCTTACCAACCTTTTTCTAGTTCCACGGCTGGCACGTTCTCCTAAAGTTATACTGGTTTGATGGACTCGTCCTCCTCCTAGATGGGTTAAAGTTGACACAAATGCCTTCTCCACTAGCTCACCTGGTCCTTCGATTTGTGTGGGTGTTTTTTTGGGATGAAAATGGGGTGGTGTTACATTGTTTCTCCTTCCCAATGGTGAATTCCTTTTCTTTTATTGTGGAGCTGCAAGCTGCCATTCACACCGTGATTATTGCTTATAAGCGTGGGTGGAATAGGATTTGGATTGAAAGTGACTCTTTGAGTGACTCTTTGTTTGCTGTCACAATCCTGAGTTTGAGAAATAAAATGGTCCCATGGATGGTTTGAGCAGATTGGACAAACTACTTAACGCTATTACAATCTATAGAAATCATTTTCACTCATATATATCGAGAAGTAAATGGGTTTGCTAATGTGCTAGCTAATTACGGCCGAGTTACTCAGGTCAATGGTAGTTGGGACACCTCTCCTCATTTCTGCTCGGGACTTATCATCCACTGGAGTTCTGCTAGCTATCGTATTGGCTTTGGTGATCAAAGCATATTTCATTCCACCTCTTGACTCATTGTTTTCTTTTCTGGTTTCTTCTTTAATAAAAATATTAAATGGATGGGTTTTTAACAACGGCGGAAACATTTTCCGCTTGCCTTTTTCCACTACCAAATAAAAAAGTAATTAATTACGTACATTTTATTGAAAAACTAGAAATTATTTATATATTACAAAAATATACAATGCTTTTGAATGAGTTTCCAAATACATTAACATACACGTACTTATGGATCTAGCTAGGATAACAATTAACTTTTCCATTTGGAGATGGATTGAAATTATTTTTTTTCCTTAGATGTGATTAATTCAACTAATTTGTGTGAAAAGATTCCAAAATGATACTAGCGATTGTAGTACGATAATTTTGGAGAGGCTCCTCATACTTGTGATCCTTCATTTTAAACATTTTGCCCTTGATTCTCTTAAAAAAACCCCATGCCTTCATTCAAAAGAAGGTGCCTCTTCCGCCTGCACAAGAAAAATCATTATTGATTGGAATTTAACTTCGGAGCTTCAAAACAAAAAGGAATATATATACACACACACATCGTGTTTGGAAGATCTTAAAATGAGATAGCTAAACTTCCACTATTTTGTTGCTTGTGTAGAGAATTCATGAGCTTGAAGAGTGTTGGGTTTCATAGCTTGAGTGAGCACATAAGTAGGGTTGAGTCCATCTAACACAAAACTAATTGGCTTGTATTAAGATCTATTCTACACCACTTATATGTCACCCATTATTCATGTATAATTCAAATGTGGGATAACCACACATCTCCAAGAGATTGTCCTTAGTATATCTTAACCAAATATGGTACATGATAAAAAAATGTAACAAAAATTTGTAATGCCCGAAGTTTTGTGTTCGTTTATTTTTTGTGAAATTACGAAGCTTTTTTCACCACAAAAATTCATGTTTCGCTATGGTGCCCACAGATTTCTCTGCCAGTTGCCGACTCAACTTATTCTAATAAATAAATATACATATAGATTAATTCCTCTTGTCAATTCCGTAGAGTAATCCACCGAGCACATGTATTTTGGACTGCCATTTTGTGCAAAAAGAAATGAAAAACTATAAACACTTTAAGATTATCTAGTTTTACCGTAGAGCGATTATCTAGTTATACGGAATGATGAAGTTGGTGGAAGGGACAAATTAATCAAAAGCTGAAAATGAAGGAACAACTATAGGGTTGTGAACTCGTGTGTGCTTGTCTAAATCTTATGATAATGATCCTGCTATTGTATACGAACCCGTTATAGGTGAATTTATTAACCTTCTTGAGGCTACGAAAGTTAAATATCCTGAGCGGTTTTCGTTTTAGTAGTGCAACAAACCAATATAAAGTGATAAAGAGTGATTGCCTTTGAGAACATGGATAGTCTAATGCAATTTGTTAAGGATTTAGAACTACAACTCAAATGGGTTGCAAAAGAGAATTATCCGACTAAAAGCTCCTAAAAGTTCTGCCATTTTTCGACTTTGCTCCTGAAACATATGCCTTTCAGAATCCTATTTCTGCGTTGAGTTTGTCCAGAAACAATATATGGACTAGCTTTTTGCAAATGTATTGCAAACACGGAATATTCGACTGCAACAACTTTTGTTTTTTTATATCTTCTCTGTGTAGAGAATCCGTGGGCTTGGAAAGTATTAGGCTTCATAGCTTGAGTGAACATATACGTGGGGTTGAGCCCATGTAACACAAAATCAACTAGCTTGTGTTAAACCCCAATCTACACCACTCATACATTACTTATTATTCTTGTATTATTCCAATGTGGGATAACCAACATCTCTATCACTTTTGACTGCCAGTTGGAAAATATCATCTTTGAATGCTTGAGAAACTTGATGCCATCTATGGTGTTGAGAAGCCTTTATAATGGCTTTAAGCTCTTGGATTTAATGAAATAGTCCTGAAAACTTTTTAGTAAACACGATTAAGTATAATTCGAGTTTATCTCTATGATATAATTGAAAAAAGTTAATAAGGTATTAGTATATCAATTGCCTAAGTCCAATGGAGAGAAACCCTAGCCTCCGCCGCTGCAACCCTTCCTACACCGCAAACCATCGCCACTACAACCCCCCCTCGCTGTCAGCCACCGCAACCACCCCTTCCCTGAAAACTGCAATCCCCATCAAAACCATCCATACACCGAACCTCGCCAAAACAATCACTTCCGGCACACCAAACCTTACCACCACCATCGCCAAACCCTACACAGCGTTGCTGAGACTCACCGCCACCAGAGTCACCAACCCACTGCCATTATCCATCGCCAATACCCTGAACCCACTGCCCTTAATCATCGCCTAAACCCTAACTCTGAAACCACTGCCCTTAACCATCGCCTAAACCCTAATCCCGAACCCGCCCTCACCAGACTTTATTTCAAGAATTTCCCAAATTCCTATGGAGCAGATTCCATGAGAAGGTTATTCAAGAAGCATGGAATTTCAGGACGTGTTCATGTAGCCAGGAAAAAGAATGCCAGGAATCTCAATTTTAGCTTTATTACTGTAGATGACTCCCTGCCTGTTCGAGAGACGCTTCACAGGTTAAACTCAGTAAGCATTGGATTTATCCGTGTGCGCGCATTCAAAGCCAAGTTCTCGGACTCGGTTACAGCACCAACATCTCGGCATCACCAACCCAAGCCATTTGCACGATGGATACCTTAATGTCGGGTCAATTTTTGGGAATCATTACGTGGAGACATATCATATGCCAAAGTTGTAGCAGAACCACAAGTCTCAAATGAGGCATCTTTTGCCATCCATAATTCAGTTCCAGCAAGCTCACCCAGGGGCCATGATTTTATTGCAAATGTGGCCCCTTGGAAAGATAAGTCATGCTTAGTCACCCTAATCAATATCTCGAATATTCGACTCAACTTTGATTTATTGCATGAACATGGATTTGATGTTTCTTTTGCTGCCCCTGTAGGCAAGGGTAATGTTATTGTCTCGTTTAATTCAATACTGGCTATGCAAAATTTTATAGGTGGCGAATGGAAGGTCATGCTGCATATTTTTAAGGCTGTGTAGTTGCTGCCGGCCGATTTTACACAGATAGAATGCATCATGTACCTGGATTTTATGGGAATTCCCCCCACTCTGATTCAAGAAGAGCTGATCAGACACCTAGCTGCCTCCTTTGGCCGAGTTATTTCTGTGGACTTCAATTTTGTTCATCCGGACCATCTGGATGTCATCTCCTGTCTGGTTTCGGTCCCCTTTGGGACAACGAATCGCTCCTTCAAATTGTTAGTGGATACTAAGGAAGTGCTTATTCACACTAATCTGAGACAAGGTGTTGGCTGTGAACACTGCCAAGATGATGATTCTGAAATCTCCGATGCCCCTTCAGATGCTTCTATTGCTACTTCCAACGATTTGCTCAGTTTCGGCTGCCAGGAAGTGGAAATTACGGATCATATTAGCTCGGACCTCCGAATTATCCCTATCTCAAACCAATCAAATGATAATTTGAGTATTGTCCTAGAATCGAATCCAGCTACACATGAAACTCAGATGGAGGCCGAACAACCTATACGGCTAGTCAAGCCACAGACAGAAGCCAATCAGCCTGTCACTTCAATTTCGTTGGGGCCCGACATTTCTAACATGAATCGGGTAATCATTTTATCTCAGTCAAGGACATCTCCGACCCTCGAAAAAGAGTTGACTATGGAAATGGGAACAAAATTAGGAATATTCTCGGATAGAAATAAACAAGTTGTTCTGACGGCTATGGATAATCTAGTGAACTGATTAGTTCGCACACATCAAGGTATTTATTTTCTTCTATTATGTCGATGGATATTTTATGTTGGAATTGTAGAGGTGTCAACAATGGGGCAAAGCAGCAATTTGTCTTTTCTTGCATTCGTAAACACAATCTGAAATTTTTTGTCATGTTGGAAACGAAGATAGAAAGTATCTTTGAGCAAGTGGTCAAACGGTTCTGGGGGCATAATGATTTTGCTTATCATTGTATCCCTTCTAATGGTCTTTCGGGTGGAATATTATTTTCTTGGAATTCCACGTTGCTTTCGGGTTCGGTTAACCATTCTACTCCCCGTTGGGTGTTAGTTAAATTCCCTCTTCAGCAACAAGATCTCAACGTTCTTAGTCTCTATGCCCCAACAAATCATGTGGATAGATACGATTTATGGCAGGAACTTATCCCGATTATTCGAGACTTTCGGATGGTTTTGATTTATGGTGATTTTAATGAGGTGTTACATGTGATAGAGAGATCAAATGACCGTTCCTACCCATCCATGTTGGCTTTTCAAGACTTTGTATTGCAATCTGAACTCCATGATCTACCCCTACACAGTCGTGATTACACCTGGTCCAATAGAATTTCATTCTCTCGTATTGATCATGTTCTTGTTTCAAAAGAGACACTGTAGTCTTGGCCTAATTTATTCATATCAACTGTGGACACCACCCTATCTAATCATTTGCTGATTTTATTTCGTTCCTTTGTTGCTCACTTAGCTGGCCCGAAACCTTTTAGATCTTTGAACCTGTGGTGGGATAAGGCAGACTTTCTGCCTTTTATTCGTAATAAATGGTACCTTATTTGTCAATCCTATGCTCACAAGGACTTATCTTATAAATTGATAAAGTTGGGCCGAGCTATCAGCCCATGGCACTCGGAAAATTTTGGCAACCTACAGAGAAAGATTGCTGATTTGGAGGAAAAAATATTGGCCCTTACGTCGATTAATGTTCCCCGACCGCTCACTTCAACTCAAAACTTAGAACTAAACCACAATTGTTCTCTCCTTCAGGAAAAGAGGGCTTCTTTGGAAAAACTGAGGCATCAACAATTGAGAGTGAATTGGACGCTATTGGGTGATAATAATACGTATTTTTTCCACCGCACCGCTTCAGCCCGATCTCACAACAACCGTATATCGCAACTGGACATCGAGGGAGTAATTATCAGGGACCTGAAGGTTATTTTAGACGCTATTTGCAGCTATTAAGCCCAATTATTCAAGGCTGCCCCTACAACGCCATTCTCACTTAAGAAGCTACATTTTAATACTGTTACTTTGCAGTAAAACGCAGCTCTTATCGCCCCTTTTCAGGCTGACAAAATTTGGAATAGTATATGTGCATCTGGTGAGAATAAAGCGCCGGGACCAGATGGCTTCAATTTCTTCTTATACAAAAGATTCTGGGATGATTTAAAGCTAAAATTTATGCAAGTTTTGGATCGTTTTTATGCTACATCTCAGCTCCCAGATTCGGTCAAGACATCCTTCACAGTGCTAATCCCCAAAATTCCAGGTTCTTATTCTCTGAATAACTTTAGGCCTATCTCGCTCATCCATGGTGTCTATAAAATTATTGCGAAACTGTTATCTATTCATCTTCAGGCTGTTCTACTGACTCTTATTTCAAACAATCAGTTTGCTTTCATAAAGGGTAGAAGTATTCAAGAATTTTCTTTTGTGGCTTCGGAGGTAATCCATGACCTCCATGTTAGAAGAAAACCATGTGTGGTGTTGAAACTAGACTTTCACAAAGCTTTTGACAGTATTTCTTGGACCTATATCGACTTGGTTCTCCAAAGGATGGGTTTCAAGCGGAAATGGATTTCATGGCTGTCGAATTGTAGGAAAAAGTCCACTACTTCTATTCTAATTAATGGCTCGCCAGGCCCTCTTATTCACATCCGTAGGGGGGTCAAACAAGGTGACCCTTTATCGCCTTTTATTTTTGTGTTAGCAGTGGAGGGCCTAAAATAGCTTATAGACCGTAGCATTCAAGTAGGCGTGCTACCTGGCTTTCGTTTGGAAGAATCCCTTCCGGATATCTCTTTGCTATAGTTCATTGATGATACGATTTGCTTCCTTTCGGTAGAAGAATCCATCATTCCCAGTTTTATTTGGATCCTGAGGTGTTTCGAACTAATCTCAGGATTGCGTATTAACTATCATAAGAGTGCGATTATGGGAATCCATGTCAATGAAGCCTCCTTGGCCTCTTACGTAGCTCAATTGGGATGCCAAATAGACAACTTCCTGATAAAATACTTATGTACGCCACTATGTATTAAACAGCCACATATCTCCGATTGGGATCCTTTGATCGCCAAGTTTAAGTCTCGTTTGGCCAATTGGAAAGGAAATTGTCTATCATACGCTGGGCATACCATACTTATCAAAACGGTACTTTCTTCCCTTCCTATTTACTTACTGTCAATCTTTTGCATGCCTTGCTCTGTGTCCTCTACCTTAAATCAATTAATGCGCACTTTTTTGTGGTGAGGTGATTCTTCGATCAATGGCATATGCAAAGTAAGCTGGGTTACGATCAATTTACCTTACCACCTTGGGCGATTGGCAATTCGAGATTTCAAACTTGTTAACTCCAGCCTACTCTTTAAATGGATTTGGAAACTGGGAGACCGTAACGATGACTCCTTATGGTCAATGTACTGTGTTCAGTGCTATGGGGTTAGATCATGGCATGAAATGACTCTTCTCGACCCCAAATCCGTTTCTCCGTTATGGCGTGGAATTCTAAAATGCTGCTTTAAAAATGAGAGAAATTGGTCCTTTTTCTCATCACAGGTGCGTGTACAAGTGGGAGATGGTCAAAACGGGCTGTTCTAGCATGATAATTGGACCTCAAACATTCCAATCAAATCACTCTTCCCTGACTTATTTACTATATGCAATAGGAAATCCTCAACCATTTTTGATGGGTGTAGCTTTATCTTTTCCAACCGTTCTCAAACTCGCCCCTTTTGGAAAAGAAGCCTTCGCATCACGAACCAACAACGATGAAATAACCTGAAAACCTGGATATCGGTCTCATGCCCATCGGTCTTCCAAGCTCCTGAAGTCGTGAACAGCCCCACTTTCTTCCTGAGAGGAGATTGCTTCTTATGGGATATTGGAGTTCAGAAAAAATATTCAGCAGCGTCCTTTTGTCATGGTTATTATCAACAACCATTATGGCCGAATCCCTCGAGAGACTTCACACTTATTTGGACTTCCCACATGCTTCCCAAGATAAAAAATTTTGGCTGGTTGGTCTTTCATAATAAGTTACCGACTCGTGAGTTCCTTTTCCAACGGGGATATCGTATGATAACTAGCGCATTTTGCTCGTTCTGCCCACTACCTGAATCATTGGAACACAGCCTTTTTTTATGTCATGAGAATTATCAGATTTTGAGAGATGCATTTCGTTGGCTTGGTATTCAAGTTGTGATGCCGAATGATGGCTACAACTTCCTTCTCTTATGGTGCACATTTTTCAAGCCTGGAACCTCCCGTGATTTTGGTAGGTCTCTCTGGTTCATTATATCATGGAATCTATGGAAGCATCGCAACAAGAAGATTTTCCGAGACGAAACCGACGACGGTGATATTTTAATTGCGAGTATTAATTTTTTGTTGGTTTCTTTTTCATTCCTATAAGCGCAATATTAGTCTTTCGGTTTCTGATCTGTTTACGAACCCGAGGATTCTTATTATGTAATTTTTTATGTACATTTTGGTTCCTGTTTCGAGAACCACTATTAATAAAAGCGGGGTGGGTGTTTTGTAGGTAAGCAGAGGAACCAACCTAGTTGGGTGCTCTGCCTCGAAATTTTCACCCACTCCAATCTTTTTGCTGTTGGAGAGATACACTGTCTCTCCAAGGGTTTTTCAAAAAAAAATCTCTATGATATAATTTTGGATGGTGCTTAACACTTAAAGGTTGTTTCTTCTAGAAATATTGATTGAGAAATGCTAAATAGCTGCATTAGCTACATAAGTGGAATTGCTATTGATTAGTGGGATTTTTTTAAATAGGCCATTATAGGATTTGTTGAGTTACTTTAATTCAGACTTCCCTTCTTCCACCTATTCTAGATTGTAAAGGTGATCGTGAACACCAATTTTATCACATTTATATCATAGAGCGATTTTAAAGAAATGCATATATAAAATAAGACTGTCATAGCAAAATGATGATAGACACAATGATGTCTTTTCATAATCAAATCCAAAATACAAAGATATATCTATTGAGGAATTCCATTTCACTTCACTAACTATAATGGAATACAAAGATTTAGGGAATCCCAATTGAAGAGAATATATTTCCAGTAGTCAAGGATGAAAATAGCTGTTGTTGTTCGTGATTTGAGTTCAATTACAAAGGCAATTATCATGGCTGCACTCTCCTATTATCCCGCATGGTACGTTCTCGGGGCGGTTGGAATGTGCACTCGCTTTTGGGGCTGAGTTACTAGCGGCAGTTGTGGCGATTGACAAAGCTTTTCAGTTTGGATGGAAGAATCTGTGGTTGGAATCTGACTCGGCATATGTGGTGCATGTTGTAGAAATGTAGAGGAATTATGGAATATCGATAGAATAAATAACACTCTTAATTCATAATAATTGCTCCCACCCTCACTTTAAAATAGAACTCACTTTTTATTAGATGGAAGAAATGATTCTATTTTTGTGATTTTTTGGAATGATTACAAATGACTAATCAACCCTCTACGTATAGTCTTCTCTAAATGAAAGTAAAGGTAATACATTTGTTTTTTCTTTGAGTGGGGAGGAATAAACTTGGAGTGGGGAGCAAGACTTATTCTTGGAGTGAGGAGGAAGCATATTCTTGGAGTGGGGATCAAGCAAATGAGTCATTAAGATTAATTTTTTTTATTTATTTCAACACTCCCCCTTAAACTTAATTCTCGGTTATTCCCAATGATGCTCACAGCTGATTGACCACGTCGTATTTTAGTGGCTTCGTAAAGATATATGCAATTTGACTTTGCGTTTTGACATACTTCAGTGTCACCTCCTTCTGCATGACACATTCTCTAATAAAATGATACATCGTGTGGATGTGCTTACTCTCATCATTAAACACTGGATTTTTCGCCAATGCTAGTGCTGACTTGTCATCGACAAAAATATCAATTGGATCTTGCTGTGTCATTTGAAGTTCCTTCAACAATCATCATAGCCATATCGCATGACATACGCATGAGGTTGCAGCAACATATTCAGCTTCGCAGGTTGACAATGTCACAATTGGTTGCTTCTTTGAACGCCAGGTGAACGCTGTAGCACGAAGAAAAAATACAAATCCGCTAGTGCTTTTTCAAGCATCTTTATCACATGCCCAATCACTATCAGTGTACCCAACTAATTTGAATTCATCAGATTTTGAATAATGCAATCCAAAATTAGTTGTACCTTTGACATAGCGGAGTATCCTTTTTATTGCATTCCAATGAGACTCCTTCGGTGCCTCTATGTATCTGCTCACTAGTCCAACTGCATACAAAATATTCAGCCTTGTGCATGTCAAGTATCTGAGACTCCCAATCAGACTTTGAAAAATTGTCGGGTTTACCATGACTTCATCTACATCCTTGGTCAATTTCAAACTGCATTCGACCGGAGTACTGACAAGGTTGCAACTTTCCATCTTGAATTTCTTCACTATCTCCCTAGCAAAGCCACTTTGAGAAGTAAAAATTCCATTATCATTTTGCTTCACCTCAATGCCAAGATAATATGACATCAAGCCAATGTCAGTCATTTCAAATTTGCGAGTCATAATCTTCTTGAAATCATCAAACATCTGAGGATTGTTCCCGGTAAGAATGAGATCATCCACGTACATCCAAACAAGCAGCATATCTCCATCTTTCACTTTCATGTACAAGCCATACTCAAGTGAACATTTGACAAATCCATTCTCTTGAAAGTGTTTATCGATAAGACTATTCCAAGCTCTTGGTGCTTGCTTGAGTCCGTATAATGCCTTCTTCAGCTTTAACACCTTTTCTTCATGGCCTTTTTATAATATAACCAGGTGGTTGTTAAATATATATCTCTTCCTCTAAATAGTCGTTTAAAAATGTTGACTTGACATTCATTTGGTGGATCTTCCATCCATTTTGTGCAGCAACTGATATTACCAGTCTAATGGTCTCCATTCTTGCGACGGGTACAAAAACTTCATCATAGTTAATATCGGGTTTTTGACTATAGCCCTTTGCAATGAGCCTTGCTTTATGTCGAATGATTTTTCCATTTGCATCCCTCTTTTCCTTGAACATCCATTTGACTCAAAATGGGCTTTTTGTCAGCTGGAAGTTTGGTCAACTCCCATGTCTTATTCTTCTCAATTGCATTGATCTCATCTTCTACGGCTTTTCTCCAACTTTATTCTTTTATAGCATCTTCATCGTCAATGGGCTCACTATCAATTAGATGACAGTAGATAGTTAATACTTCACCAAGCTCTTTAGTGGCATTATAAATATCTTCAATTCACCAAAACATTCTCGGTCTTTTTCTAGGACTTTCACTTTCATCATCTTCTTGTCTAGGAGATGCAACTAAAATAGGATTCCTTGTTGACATTATGGCTAGTTCCTCCGCATCACTATCTTTGCTTTCATCCATGGGAAAAAGGATAGAAACTATAGTTCTTCTTATCATCATTCCACTCCCAAACTGCTTCCTCGTCAATAGTAATGTCCTTAATGATGATTGTCTTTCTCGTGTCAGGATTGACATCTTGTAACCTTTTGAAAATTTGAGTATCCCAGGAATAAGTATTTTTTACTTTTCTCGTCCAGCTTTCTCCTTTCTTCATCAACAACATGAACATGTTCAACACTCCCAAAAATATGAAAATGAGAGATATTGGGCTTTCTCCCACTCCATGCTTCTTGGGGTGTCATATTTGTGACACTTGTTGTTCGGGACCGGTTCAAGATGTAGACTACACAATCAACTACTTTTTCCCATAGCTCATTGGGCAAACTCTTGCTCTTAGCATGCTTCTCACCATATTCATCACCGTTATGTTCGTTTGTTCAACTGCAACATTTTATTGTCACGATCTCAGGACTGACAGAAAATAACAAATGATGCTCATAGAATCTTTTGAATTCATTTGATGTGAATTCTCCCCCTCTATCAGATCTTACGACTTTGATGTAATGGCTGCTTTCTTTCTCAACTAACGCCTTGAACTTCTTAAAAACTCCAAAGACTTCTGACTTCTCCTTCAAAAAGTAAACCCATGCCTTCCTACTATAATCATTAATGAATGGCAAGAAATATTTGTTGCCTCCCAATGATGTTGGTGTCATTGGTCCGCAAACATCGGTATGAATGCGTTCAAGGGGCACCTTTGCTCTCGACATGGACTCCTTTGGAAAACTTGTTCTAGATTGTTTTCCAACAAGACATCCTTCACAAAGCTGATGGGTTTTGTGAATTGGGGGAAGACCATGCACCATCTTCTTTTGGCTTAGTAATTTCGAACCTCCGAAATTGAGATGCCTGAATCTCAAATGCCAGAGCCAATGACAATCCTTCACACAAGCTTTCAAACACTTTGCAACATCCGTATTGATGTTAAGGGTGAACATTTGGTTTTTCAATATAGGCACATTTACAAGCAGCAACTTCTTCTCATTCAATAGCAACAACCTTCGGTTCATCATATGAACTTGGTAGTTTTCCTCCAGCAGTTGTCCCAAACTTAAAATATTACTTTTCATGTTTGGACCATAATACACATTACTGGTAAATTGGTGTTCTCCATTTTTTAAACGAATTAGAATGGTTCCTTTTCCTTGAATAGGAACTTTTGACAAATATCCAAAGATGACATTTCCACTGAACGATTTGTTCAGTTCTATGAACATCTTTTGGTTAGTAAACTATATTGATTACCTCCTCGCCTTGGATGTTGTTGGTTGTCTCCTCTGCTTGGTTTGAAGGGCTCCGACATTCTGCTGCATTGTGGCCAAACTAGAGCAATTGTAGCATTTGATATTGGACATGTCACATCCATCCTTTTGTCTCCAATTTCCTCTTCCTCTTCCTCATCCACATCTATGACCTATGCCTCTTGTAGACTGATTACTTTCATCATTTCTTCTAAATAATTAATTTCTACCACGTTCTCTTCATCTACCATTTCCTCGACGGCCTCTACCGCATCCTCATCCATAATGACTTGGATCATGACTACTTTCTCCTTTGAACGAAGCCTTTTCTGCCTAGACTTGTTCAATCGTCTCCTCTTTTTATCTATTCAGCCTTTCCTCACGCGCTTGCAACGAGCCAGTAAGTTCGTCAATGGTCATTACACTTGTGTCTCGTGACTCTTCTATGGCAACTACTATGTAATCAAACTTTGGTAGTAGTGACTATAGAATGTTTTTTTTAAGTTCTAGAATCATCGCGTTTTTCTCTATACTATTGCATTTGATTGACGATAGATTTTACTCGTGAGGAATAATAAACAATAGCTTCTATTACCTTCATTTTCATCATCTCAAACTCTCCTCTCAACATTTGCAGTCGAACTTCCTGAGCTTTCTCCTCTCCTTGAAGAGAAACTCGTAGTATATCCCAAGCTTGCTTGGAGGTGGTTGCTTCTGCCACCTTCTCAAACATTACATCATCCAACCCTTGATGGATCAGGCTAAGCGCCTTTTAATCATTTCTGCAAATTTTGCGCAAACTGTTTCTTTTCTGCTTGTTACAATTGTTCATCTTCAGTTAGGGCTACGTAACATTTTTCTACTATGTCCCAAACATCTTGGGCTCCAAGAATCGCTTTCATTTTAATGCACCAATTTTTATAATTTGTTTTGGTAAGTTGAGGGAAGTTGAAGGAAATATTGTTGGTATTCATTTTAAGGAGGATTTAAGAAAAGATTTGTTTCTAGGTGTATAGGGGCTACTGCAGCACTTTTGTATGCCTTTTGTAACACTTTTGACTTCAGGCAACACTTACAGATGTCTTTCGCAATGCTTTGGATAGACTTATTGTGACACTTTGGACTATTGCAATGCTTGGAACTTCTTAAAATGGACTTTGAAATTTCTTTCTTGGGAAGAGGATTAGGATCAAAACTAGCTCTAGTACCACTTTGTTGGAGAAATGTAGAGGAATTATGGAATATCGATTGAACAAATTACACTCTTAATTCATAACAATTGCTCTCACTCTCACTTTGAAAGAGAACTCACTTTTTATTATATGGAAGAAATGATTTTATTTTTGTGATTTTTTGGAATGATTACAAATGACAAATCAAAGCACTATTTATAGTCTTCTCTAAATGAAAGTAAAGGTAACACATTTATTATTTCTTTGAGTGGGGAGGACGAAACCTGGAGTGGGGAGCAAGACTTATTCTTGGAGTGAGGAGGAAGCATATTCTTGGAGTGGGGATCAAACAAATGAGTCACTAAGTTTAATTTTTTATTTATTTCAACAGTGCAAGCCATCAAGAGGCGTTCCAATACTGCTCCATGGAGGCTAAAGTTTAGATGGGAGGAGTCTCTCTTTCAATAGAGTTCCATGTCATTAGTGGTCACACATATCCATATGTCATTAGTGGTCTAGCCACCCCCACTCCTCCAGCCACCATCCCTACCCCACAACCCATCTTTCGCAATCTCTCACCATTGAAAATCACAGCCGCTCCCATCAAACAACTCACAAACCACCCCAAACCAACAGAAATACCCAATCACCCACTTCGTCTCAAAACCCTAACCCTAACCTATATCGCTCTACCTATGAATAGAAGATTTATTTTGAGAACTTCCCCAACTGCCACACTACTCCTACTGCTATGAAGTCGATTTTTGCTATGTATGGGGATTCGGGGAATGTTTATGTCGCAAGGAAAAGAAATAGAAGGAATATAAATTTTGGGTCTCTTTTAATTGATAAATCTATTTCTATAGCAGAGGTTCTAAGGCGTTTGAATATTATTGCCATTGAAAACATCCACCTCCGGGATTTCAAGGCCAAATACTTTTCTCAACAGCCTTTGGCAAAAACAGGCTATTCCTAAAGGCACCCAAGGCCCTACAACAACACCTTTCTTTTTGCGAATCTAATCGCAACTCTAGGTCTTAAGCCACTGTGGTCTCATCAGATAACTCTGTTGCTCGATGTGATGATGATATGGCCTTCTCTGATCTTATTATGGAAAGTGCTCCATGGAAATCCTTGTAATGCTTAGTTAAGCTCATCGACATATCTCCTATTCCTAACATCCTTGACTAGTTGATTTCATGCCAAATTGCCATAAACTTCGCAGCCCCTGCGGGAGGTGATGACATAATCATCTCTTTTTATCGAAAGATGCCTTAACTAGATTTCTTGAAGGAGATTGACTTTCACTAAAGGATATTTTTTATGAGGTTATTCCTTACCCAGATTTTTATGCCACATCAAAGAGCATCATGTATTTAGATTTCATAGGGATACCACCATCTATTGTCTCTGAACAACTAATTCGTAACCTTGGTTCTCGCATTGCAAGGGTTATCTCTTTTGATTGTGACTTTGAAAGGCTAGACTGTCTTCACATGGTTTCGTGTATAGTCTCAGTGCCTCTAGTCATAACCTACCGCCCTTTTACCCATAGCTACGGTAGCACCTTAGTGACTGTTCACACTATTCTTCGTCAAGGGGTTGGATGTCAACATTGTAATGATGATACCTTGATTTACATTATTATAAATTGTTTAACGCATGAATCGAGTGTGAAAGAGTGTAAAAAAATAGGATTTCCGTAATAAATCCCTAAATGATGAAAAGAAAATAGTTTTACCCACCGAATGTAATTTTGAATTAACTAAATAAGAAATAAGTGACTCATTCGATGCCCGAATCTCTAATCCAAAAGGTATGAGTCTCCTGCCTAATGGGAACCATATCAAAACTCTTTCCCAAGTAGACAACTTGGGTGGTCCGCCAGGCGTTAAGGGAAATCCACATATTTTTTACCACGACACATCACAGTGGTGACTCTACTAGGGACATAATCTTTTAACTTGCAAAATTTTTGTTTGTGTTTGAAAAGCATAAAAGATAAAGATTAGCACCAAAAATCATTTAGTTAGTCTAACCCGCTTCCTTTTTCATCTTTTGGGAAAATTATTACACTCTATCTTCTCACATCCTTCTCTATAGAATTAAATGTGCCCCTTCATCTAGCGCTAGGTTAGGCTCCCCAAATATTTTTGTCAAACTTATGAAGGTGTTACCCATCCCTGCCAGGACTTGGGGACACCGTAGTGGGTGGAGCACTCGTTGTCATCTCCCTCCAAAAGAGGCTTGGTGCAATGGGAACCTACTACATTAACTTTAATTACATCTCTACATTCTTCTTATCGAAAGCCTTATAATTTTACCCTTTAGGTACCTTTTCCTGTGAGATTAGACTAGGTCATCCTTTATTTACCTCGTGGCAATCAAAGGAAAATACCTTCAAAATTGGCATGAGGAATAAGGTTGGAAGAAATGATTCACATGTGTTGTATTGTATTCCCTTGTAAATGAACTCACCATGCATTTTTTAAATCACTCATGCATAACCAAACTTATGCATGTACTGATGTTTTGGTTACTACCTCAATTCAAGGCAAGAGTTGGTAACTTCATTCGACTAGCACACTAGTCCTCACTCTAGTTCACCCAATGGCTCAGTTTGATCGGTCTATTCAACCAGCAAACCCAACCCTCCTCGCACCTAGTAGTGGGTCTCACTTGCTCTATCAAGAGGCCATTTTGCAAGTTCACCATAGTAAGGGCCTAAGCAAGTTTCTTGACTTTGTGGTTATAGCAGAGGGGACAACCCTCCCTTATTTCATGGGTTTACCCTATGGTATGGCTCCCGGCCAGAAAGTTCACCCTAAGACTTTTGATGATATCTCACTTTGGGAAACTCCTCTTGTGAAGATTCTCAAGAAGTTGAAGAAGTATGGGTTGATTGAGCATCTCCAACTATTTGTTCCGCCAAAGCCCGAAGAGAGGGGGAATTTCTATGTATACCATGTCAGCCCCAGTCACCCGACAAAAGTGTGTGAAGATCTCCTCAGAGCCATCACTATTTTGATAGATGAAAGGGAGATTTGTGAACTCAGGATAAGAGGGGAGGAAGTAGCCATTATCAACTAAGGATTAGAAGAAGATGAGGTGTAGAAGCACATACTAGAAATAAAAAAGGTTAAGGAAGAATCGTCGATAATGGATTTGATTGCTATCAAATAATGGAACTTAGAGCCTATTCATGATTATTTCCAAAGGTGGTTAACCATCTTGGTAACTCTCAAAAGAAGAACTTACTAGAAAGAACTAGCTAACCGATTCATCTTTAGGCTATGTTGTCACCTCTTTAAGATAGCATTTCTGAAAGTATACAAAACTATTCCTAAATGTTATAAAGCAACTGTAGAAGCAGAAAGATATTTTGAGATGATGAAAGCCAACGACCCGTCAATGATCAAAGTAGACAAAGCCATCAATACCCTCACCACCTCAATGTACACTATCCTATGTTTGGGGGATAAGAAGAAGACACCCATCCAAGAAGCTTTGAGAAACCCAGCCCAAGTCACAAGAGTCACCGTGGATGATGTGTTGATCAAAGAAGAATTGTAAGATCTGGACCGTGACCTGACCCACCTCTTGAGTAGTGACCATGAAGACACTCCGCATGTAGAGGATGAAAATGCAATTATATGTAATGAACATGATGTAGCCTTCAGGCATCCTAGTGATAATAATGACGTTGATTTCGCTTACTTGTTTGATGTTTCGCCTGACCACACCATGCATTCGTCGGGCCATACGCATAATGTTTTTAGCATTCATGATGTGTCATTGCGTGAAATTAACTTAGGTACTATAGAAAATCCAAAAATAATAACAATAGCCAATGACTTAACCCCTACCAAAAAAATAGATATAATAAAAGTGCTTAGAAAACATGTAATTCTTTCGCTTGGTCCTACGAAGACATGCCAGGGGTAGATCTCTAAATCACCAAGCATCATATCCTAACCGATCCCAAATTTAAACTAGTCAAACAAAAGTTAAGGAGGCTATGTCCAGAATGGGCTGACTAAAGTTGCCAAGATGGTCGAGGCTAAGTTTATTGAGGTAGTTCAGTATCCGACATGGTTAGCAAATATGGTCCTAGTGATGGGTTCTATTTTCAGCATATATTTTTGCTTATTTCTATTTCATTGAGACCATGCTTTTAGTCTTTTTGGCCGCTATTACTTCCTTTTCTATGTTTTCAGGTTTTCAAGGAAATTTTGAGAAAAGATGCATTTCTGGGCAGAAAATGAGCAATTAAGGAGACTCTCGATGGATGCACCGAGACTAGTCTAGTCCCGGTGACATGGAAGCCTTCTAGAACGTAAGAAGAAATGACAAGAGGAAGTCTCGCTGAAAATTCACCAGTCACCGAGATCATGTCGTGTTCACCAAGATAGATAAGGTCCCGATGATGTGTCAACGTTCTGGTGCAAAAGTTAAAGATGCCAAAGTTGACCAGAACCTAATTGAGAAAGTGGCGTGAATTCAATGTTGGTTAATTTCTTTCCTTATCTTAAACAGGAATCTATGTCACTCAAGGATTTCCTAAAGAGCCTTTCACTGAGGTTCTGATGTAGACAGCGAGAGTGATAGCTGGTCTTGGTGATCCCAGAGCATTCCAGAATAACCAAGATGACATCAATACCAAGGCACGCAAATTTCTAGATCTGGGAGGACACCTAATTCAGACAAAATCCTATTCAGGAATAGCTCAATTTAAGGAGGAAGTTGAATCTCTTTCCTAATTCTATAAAGGAAGTGATTTTACTACCATTTGAAGATAAAGACTAAAAGGAAGATAAAACCCATTCAAGAGATGATAGCAAAGTCTAAAGAGGAAGCAATAGACAAGACTCACTATAAATAGCAAGGTCGGCGCATTCATCCGTTCAAGCCACATTCCACAAGCCACAATCCACTACATAAGCTGAGTTTAGATTTAGTTCATTGTTCTTTAGAATAATTTTATTTTCAAATACTATCTTTTCAATTAATCGCACGTTTATTTCAGTTTCATTTTGATTTCAAGTCTTTACATTTCACATGCTTTACTTTAAGTCTCTTTACATTTCTGACATTTAAATTCTGTCATCTAGCTAAATTTTTTATGAATTGACCGAGTAAGGGTCAAGGCTAAGTTTGAATGGCATGAGGACCACAAATGAATACAAAAGTTTACAAGGCAGCCTGTTTACCAATCTCGGTACTTCAAGGGTTCTATGGTAAGAGTGTCATTTAGTCACGCTGTGTGGTTTGGCCAACCATTTGGTAAGTCTCTATGGTTATTATTAATCTTAATTCTTGCATCCGTAATTGTGCCTAAAGAGGGATAAAGTAACGACAGTCTCAACCGAGACTGGAGAAAGGTAATCTTATGCTTGTTGGGAGTACTTCACTACCTCTCGGTAAGGGTTTAGGCTTTTCTAATTTATATTGCTATTCATCGTCGAGCTCTCTAGTGCAAAGTTGAGAGAAACGGTGAGTTGGAGGGAGGTCGTGGTGCAAAGTCTAGTCTCCATACACAGTAAGGAAAAGTTGCTAGTACTGGTATAACTAAATCTAGGTCTCTGTGGAATTAATTTCTTGTCCTGTGATGACCATGATATTCAGTCTTGCTCTACTTTGGTTGAGTAATTGTTTCACATTGTTTTATTACTTACTTTATTTAGTTCTAATCTACAAATTCCCAAAGAGATCACTTCTATATCACACATGTGGTGGTCTAGTGAAAGTAACATAGTTAAATACCATTCCCCGTTAGATCGACCTCTGCTTGCTACTAATTACTAGTTTGTTTTTTTCATGGATTTATTTTTTGTGGTCTCGACACCCATTAAATTTTGGCACCATTGCCGGGGAACGGTTCCAACTGATTTATTTTAACCTTGATGGACCAAAAAGACTCCCTCTAATTTTGAGACTTATTTCATAATCCGACAGTCATCGTGACCATGGCTGATAGAGAAAATCAAACAGAGATGACAATAAGAGACCTCATCTAGGTCTCAGTGGATCAACAACCATCTTTATGCATCGTGTATCTTGAGGAGAACAAGAAATTTTTTTTCGAGATGAAGAATGGGTTCATTTGGAGCCTACGTAAATTCACCGGGAGCACTACTAATGATTCTTACAGGATCTGTAATTATTCAACATGACTTGCACTTTAAAGAAGCCACCAGTAGTCTCTTTGCAATTTGTAAAGATGAAAGCTTTTCCTTTCTCTCTTGAGGGAATGGCTATGGATTGGTTTTGTTATCTTGCACCAGGATCTATCACAACCTAGAGCGAGATGACCAAGACATTTTTGGAAAAATACTTCCCACCATTGAGAGCTACATCACTAAGGAGAAAGATTTGCACCATTCACCAGAGTGACATGGAGAGTCTGCACGACTACTATGAAAGATATCAACACCTTTTATCTTGTTGTCCACCTCATTGGTTTTCAAGACTTTTCTTTGATACAATTTTTCTATGAAGGTCTCCAACCCCCATAGAGAGACTTGATAAATGTAGCAAGTGGATGTTCTCTATTGGACAAGACACTTACTCAAGCTTGGGATTTAATCAAGACCATGGCCGATAATGTTCAACAATTTGGAGGTCTTGATGAAAGACCAAGCAGCAGAATTACTAATGGAGGAAATCTTGGAGGAATCCATAAGGAGAGGCACAACTTTTCCCCACATCAAGGAGACTTCAATGAGAATTGGAGAGATCATCCAACTCTAAGATGGGGAAGATATAATGAGAGGAAGCCTCAACCACTTTAGAGCATACAGAGACCTCATCATCAGTTCCAAGGATATCAAGACTAAGGGCCTCTTACTGATTTTGTAGTTGATCTTGCTGATATCACGCATAAGTGCTTAAGGAGCATGGATGTAACTATTCAAGGGATGCAAGGGAGCATGCAAATCAATGGGAGGAAGATGAACGAAATTACTAATTTTCTTAACAGGATTGAATCCATTGGGACACAACCTTCTCATACTGAGAGCTACCCAATCTATAATGTCAGTGTAATCTCCATACTATCACCGAGATGTACGCAAGATGACCAGAAGGTCTCAATGGTAGAAACAAACGACACTGGGAGCTTAAAATGGGAGGTAGTGATCATGTCTTCATTAGCTAGTCCTGATGAGAAATTCAAACCTATTGAGACCAAGAAGGAGCATGAGGATCATGTTATAGTTGTGCTGAGTAAAACTCCAGATGATTCAAGTCTGAATGAAACTCCTAATGCTTCAAGTCTGAGACAACAAGAGCTAAAACTGACTAGGGGTATCAAAGATGACTACTATAAGGGCAAATCCAATATGCGAGGTGTACAAGAAGACTACATGAAAAGGAAGAGTATTCTTCATGACTTCAGGAAGACCACCCGTGTAGAACCACAAGTCCTGATGTCCTAATCTCATCTCAAGTTATTTCTAGAACAACATCAGTCCTAGTGGAAAGACCAATCCATCGTGACTAAGGTGTTACCTCAGGAACTAGTCATCGTACAAAGCACTAAGACCAATTGCACATCCAAAGTTGACGATCCTCACCTGAAGCTGTATTATAAGGGATTCAAAGCTGGCTCAAATGAACTAAGTCTCGAGGAGGCTCATTATCCTACACCATGATCTCTTTATGGTGGGTCGAGCTCACCAATGTTAAATAAAGCGCTCTTGGGAGGCAGCCCATGCATTTCTGACTCTCTATCTCTGTTTTTGTTTTTATTTGTGTCTTTTTTGTTTTTTTATTAGTTGAATCTAAACTAGGACTTATCCCTCTCTCTAACATTTATTGCAGGTATAGGTCTCTATACATACGTTAGGAGCTGAAACATCATACGCTAAAGGACTGGAATGAAGGGGCAACGGATGGGAAATGGCTCTCGCGCCTTGATTCATGTATCAGTGGGTGATGTGGTAGTCATGATGGAGATTTTATTATGGTTATGCCCTTAATTGTGGCCATGATTACTACCAATCCCATTATTACCCATGCGCCACCTACAGCCACTTCAAGAGGCAGTCCTCTAAGTCCTGCAAGTTTGCCTACAGGGAGACCATGACCACTCTTAAAATCAACTAGGGTACATTGATGCATTCACCATGATCTCATGGATTCCCCTTCTCTTCATCTATTTCCACTCCTACCAGGAGCTTATTTGGGAGTTCTACGTGACCCTCAACTTCAAGGAGGACTACATAAGCTACAAAGAAGAGGGGGTGATCAAGTTTCATCTCCATGGGAAATATTTTAGTTGGAGTCTCAATGACTTCAACAAAGCTCTAGGGGGACTGACCCCACTGATGATATGTGTGATGCTCCTCCCTCGGACTTGAATGCTATTGAGATCTACTTCTCTCTCTACAATAATGTTCTTTGAGTCACCACCTGGAAGTCTGGTAACTCCTGTGCCTTTTACATCCATGAGCCCCATCTCAAGTGTGCCACAGAATTCTCGCCTTTAAATTTTTGGTTGCCATAGGAGCTCCGGGACCCTAAATAACCCACCCCAAGAGACCTCCGATCCTAGGCACCATGATCTCGATGATCGCACAGGGCAGGGAGTAATTCGATCCTGCCCCATACACAAGAAGCCCCGAGACCCGCTCTTAGACTTGGATACTCTTGGGAACATGCTGCTTGTAGAAAAGGTTGATGGGACCATGGGTATGCACCCTTCTAGACCTCTTGAGATCAAGACTACTCCTCCTCCCATTGAGCCATAACCAAACTAGCAGGACCAGCCTGCTCTTGGAGACCCCACTCTTTCCACTGCCTATACCGAGCACCTCCAGTCTTGAAGACATGTACAAATACCTCTACAAAAGTGTCCTTAAGCTGGGTGCTGAAAACAAAATCCTTTGCTTTCACCGCGTCGTCCACGAACTCCATGTTGACTTCCGAATCTAGCACATCGGCATCACCAGGAAAGGCCAGCGAGACCCCAGAGGCTGAGTCTCTTTGCCTCTTTTCCTCCTTCACAAGACAGGAACATTCTTTTTGCCCTCTCTTTTATTTTTATTTTTATTTTTATTTTTATTTCTATTTTTATTCTTTTTGTTTTTTTCTTCTCTTGCATTAAGGGCAGTGCAAATTTTTAGTGTGGGGAGGGGAATTATCATTTTTGCTTCTTCTTTATTTTTTCTATTTCAAATGGACTTGTGTTTTTATCTTTTCTTTCCCGCAATGACCTAGTTCGCTCTCTAACCTGTTTATTGAGAAATGAGGATACAAAAGATAGGAAATACTGTGTAAATAACTAATTAAATAACTAATTGAATTGTTTCAATTAGTTGAAACTTATAATCGATACATGAATTGAATATCGATTCCAAATTTAAGATTTCTGATAATCATTTTTAAAATTCTTAGTCCCAACGAGTACAGAATAATGTAACATGATTTAATTATTTAAATGCTTTAATATGGACTTGATTTGATTTTAGTTAGTCCCTGTGTATCATGAGATCCTCTATCAAGACCTTACAATCCTGGTATCATCTTGGTGGTTATTTTCTCCTGTGAGTTCTGCAATCAGTCAAAATGAGGCTTACTTGGCTAGTAACCTTGTTTGTCTCGTTCATAGGGCCGATAGAAGAAAGAGCTATCCACGGCTAAAAACTGGGTGAAGACTCTTTTAAAAAGAGAGATAGAAGAAAGAGCTATCCATGACTAAAAATCGGGTGAGGACTCTTTCATAGGGAGAGATAAATTAGGAAGAATTGATCGTTGGAAAATGCAGCAAGACCTAAGAAAAATGGCAAAGTACGTAATGAGACAAAATGGGTTAGCAAATTTAAAAAGGGTCTAGTAAAGCAAGCAAAGTTCTTAAAATCGCAAAACAAAACCCAAATGATGGCTTGATACATCTTAGGGACCCCCAACAAGTAAAAATGTGCTTTAAATAAACAAAAGGTTTAGAAAGAGTCATCTCATGATCCCCAGGACGCACTGAATTTCAAATCAAGGTAATCATGAACAATAACAATATTTTGGGTACTCGTGCTTTGATATGGTAAAAACTCTTCAGCAAAGTTCTGAATAAGGTCTTCTTGATGATATCTTACATTGGAATACTCAATAGTTACTGAAGAGCCTTGATATAAGTCCCGGTGAAAGAATACGGTCTCTGTGAAATTATTTAGGGATATTAGTGCAGTTTAAATTTCTCTTCTTCCTGATCTTTAATGCATACTATGTGCACGGGCTTTTCGGTGACCCTCGAAACGATGATGACTTTTTGGTCTAACATTTTATGGCCTAGTTGTTCCATTATTTTAGAATCGAATTGCGTTTGGCCAGTGCTTTGTTAACGATTTTGAGATCTTTAACTCTGATTAAAAATAATTAAATCGCGTTTAAAATGTTAACCGCTTCCTTTCCCCTCGTGCGCAGTAATTTGTTTCATGATTTTTTCCTTCAAATCCGGACATTTGTTTATGAGTCTTAATTGCATCTTTGGATTCTTCACTCTTCGAGCTTTCTGGAATGCCAAGAATCACCCTGATCGGATGCTCGTAGTGTAGGTTGTTTGCGTTTTGGGCTCGACCCTTGCCTGACCCATTTGGGTGTCCCCCTAGTGCCCCCGATTCGGCGGCAGCCGGCGGCACCATCAAAATGAGGGGCCATGTTGTCCAAGTACCGGACCATGTGGACCATGCCATGGGGTGCGTGAGCCTAGGCCTCATCACGTGATGTGGCCTAGATTAGGCCGCGTCATGTGGTGCGGCCTCAGCTCGGCCACATCACTGACTCGGCCTTCGCACGGGGTTTCTACAGTTGGCGTTTTTCAGGGTTTTCTTGGCCCCAAGTCGGGTTTTGGGTTTTTTCCATCAAATTTTGACATTTGAGGGATTAATTCTGAGATTTTGCACTTGGGAAGTCTATAAAATCCCATTAAAATTCAGATTGAGAGACTTTTTTTGGAGGATTTTCAATATAATTCAATTCTTAGAATTTTCTAAGTTTTAGGGAGAAAGAGCTTAATAATATGGTGAAATCTAAATCAACACACTTGGTTCTTGATTTCTAAATCTTATTAGGCTTAATCTCTTAGCTTAAAACATTAAAATCTATTAGAAATCATAAGTAAAATTTGGTTTAAATAGGATTTAAGGACTTTTTTCTCACAAATCACTAAATCCCTTGCTAAATCGGTTATTGTTTTGATGGGTTTTCATCTCAAATCCATCACAAAAGCTTGCCAAGCATCCGGTTCGAGTCTCGAGAGTGGATTCACGGCCTTTAGGTAACCTTCCAAGTTCCGATCTATTTCTTTTTGTTATTTATTTTTGCTGCTGTGTTTTTAGTTGTTTTTCCGGGCGTTTGGCCCATTTTCTTCATCCTTTTTGAGATTTTCTGCCAAAACTCCAGCTGACCGTTCCGACGAACGTTAACCTGGCTGAACGTCGCCTAGGCCACCTCACTGAGTTGGCCTACCACTTCGTTCAGTCGGCCTATGGGTCGCTCAAGCGGCCAATCGTTGTTTTGTCAGATTTTCTAGGTTCTTTTCCCCGAAATCAAAAAACCAAAGTTATTTAAGCATTTTGAGTCTGAATCTACTATAGCAATGTAGGAAATGACTTGAAATTTTAATAATCTTGGGTTTTCAGGCACAAAAATCTCGATTCCGGCTTGTTTAGACATTTTTGCCGGCAGACCACCTCAGTGGGACGAGGGTCGACTGAGTGTCATCTAGGCCACCTCATTGAGTCAGCCTACCATGTCACTGAGTTAGCCTACCACCTCATTGAGTCAACTACTGGTATAAATGTCCAAATGGTCCCTATTTGCTTTATTCTATTTTTTTGCTCTATTTCTATTGTTTTTTACCCTGTTTTTGTCATTTTAATGCGTTTTTAGTCCCGATTTTTACCTGTAAAATCTTTAAAAATTACAAATATTCTAAAATTAATTAATTAACTTTTATAGCTACTGGAAATTATTTTATCTATTGTTTAATGGGTTAAATGACTATTCAATGGCTTAAAATGGTGTTTTTAACTAAATAAATCTAAATAAACCGTTTTCCACCAACTAAAAATCCCAAAAATATTCTGGAAATACTAAATCTGATTTTAGAATGTTTAGTTGATATATTTCACCCTTTTTAGGTTGCTAGATAATTAATTAATGCCCAAAAGTTAGGTTTTTATCCTGAAAAATCCAAAAATTTGTTTTCTTCGTGCTATGTGTTTATTTTCTACATTTATTTATTTATGCTTTATTTATGATTATTCCTGTATATCTCTTGCCTCGGTTGGTGCTGGTCTGAGTTAGTAAGCTCGGTTAAAACCCGGTTTTGCCCGTTTATTTATTTTCGCTTTATTTATTTTTTCGCATTAGAAACATGTATAGGTATTTGCAAAGCCCGGAAATAAATTTTATTTACTTGCTTTATTTATTTATTGCTTTTCATGTGATGAATGGTAAATAAACCGAAAACACCAAACAATAACCGAATTTAAATCGCATAAGAACCGAAGTCACGTTTATTAAAATATAAATGGCTTGATTTAAAAATTTAAAAGTAAGCAACATCATCCAAACTTGGAATCTCTATTTTAAGGTATGGTCCAACCACCCAGTGGGAATATCGTACCCGAATTCCCAGTGGAGCTTAACCGGGTGGGGACTCTGTCTTAAAATATGGGGTTCTAAGTCTCGTATCCCTTAACACTTTAATCGGACTAAATTTCAACTTCAACATCGCTTTCATTATCCATTTTCATCACGCTAAAGCAAGGACTATCCCTTAGCACGCTTTACAACACTCGTTGTTTCTCCGCCCCATGCCGAAGAGCATTAAAGCTTACCTTGCGGGTGGGGGATTCGGTCGTCAGCTCACAGTGGTGACACTGCTGGGGATTTTCCTTTTATCCTAAAATTTGGAAAATCGCATTCGTTTTTCAAACTTAGGTTACAGGATTTTGATGATGTGCCTAAATCGTTTTTAAATCAATGCTTTATTTCTTATGTCTTAAATCCACCACTTTAGTTAGATTCTAAGTTTTAAGGTACCATTTCATCACCTCCATGAAGCTCAACTGTATACCTCATGCCTGCCAGGAATTGGGAATATTTATGGGTGAAAACCTCATTTCAACCAACGTGTAATTACTGCAGTCGCACTCATTTGAGGAGAGGTTGAGTTACATGGAATCAAGGCAGACAAGACCTTTCTATAGTGTAGTTTGCGACACCAGCAAATTGAGACTATGAACCGTGATAAAACTAGCCATAGCAACTTCCCTTTAGGCTCACCAAAATAATCTAGATTTAGGTCACATACTCTCTTGCCATTTCCTAGCACTAAGGTTACCCCAGACTACAAATTGGCGTTACGCGAGAGTCATAAGGTTGGAAGAGGTTTATTTGCATTCGTGTGCTACTTGTGTTGTGCTCATTCATGCAAAGCTCATGCATAGGCCGCCTGTGGCCTATCTTGTTACCTCTACTCTTCCCTTGCTTGAAGGGGGAACTTAACAAAATGCTGAGATCATTTGAGTCCCGACGATCCGTACCTAGTTGGCTAGGCAGAGCGAGGAATTTATATGTCTCACATATTTTGGGGTTAAGCTTTGCATCATAAGCTCTTCTACTCTCTACCTCTCTAAACCACTCGTATGTATAGCATTCATCACTCAAATATTTATGTTATCATCCATCTCATTCATGGTTCAATTCAGGCTGATCATCTTCTAATTTAATCAGTTAGGTCAAACCATCCCCACCGCCGCAGCCCTCTTTGGTTGCGAGTCGACCGCCGTTTAGTTCACCATTTAGTGTCAGAATCAGTTATTCCTTACATGTCCGATATTCCTACATCTAGCAGGTTTCCGACTGAGGGCACTTCATGGCCTGTCTCTTCTCCATTGGTTGATTAGGGGCAATTTCAGTTAGGTTCAGAGTTGGCTAATCCTATGGCTATATTCCTCCAATCAGATATGTTTTAGGTCACTATTCAAGAGCAAGTTAGATCCGCTCTTAGGGAGAAAAGAGAGCCTCAGAGGCCAGCGGGGCCTATATTTCAAGCACCGTGAGAGATGGTTCAGTCCCCACCAATTCAGAATCAATTTCGGATCCCGTCGCTTCTACCTATCTGTCCAGTCTAATAGAGCCAATTTCAATTTGGTTAGAGTTCTTCTCAGCCACCCTTGTCATTCACTACACCGACCTTTGGTTTTCCTCCCCCTATACACTCGAGACCTGCTCTCTAGTCTCCTATTCTCCCCACTTTCTCAGGGGGATTTACTCCTCAGATGACAGTGCCCTCGGGTGGCTTTATTGTTCCTCCTGTGCAGCCAACTATTTTCACACCCTCTCCTCCTAGCTTTATATTCACTCATCACGAGATTGCTTACCCTCAGAATCCTTTTTCTCGCCCCCAGAATGAAATCCTGGCTCCTCCACCTTTTCAATTTGGGTCATCTCCATACGACCAGGTCATACAGCTTCCGGGCGTGATGCCCGAAATGGAAGCTTTCTTCAGGCAATTTCTCAATAGAGGCGAGGATAAGGAAGAAGTAAGAGATGATGATTGGGTGGCTAAGAATTTCTAAATGCCTCGAATGGAAGCTTATTCAGGCGAGGGACCTCCTAAGTCCCATATAGTGATGTATGAGTAGATCATGCGTGTCCAAAAGATTGGGATAAGGTGCTGGCCAAGTTATTCCCATGTACTCTTTCAAGCCCTTCTCTTGAGTGGTACAATACTCTTTCGGAGTCCATAATCCCGGATTAGAAACTCATATCTAAAGCTTTGATTACCAATTATGGATTTAATCCTACAATGGAGACAACAGTTCAACTTCTGGAGGTATTCAAACAAACTCCAGGCGAAGCTTTCAAATCTTATTTCAAAAGATGGATGGCCACTCAGGTTCTCTTGAAGCAAAAGCTCAGCGTTAAACAAATGATCCCAAAGTTGCTTGACAAGGCTCTCCTGATGCCCTAAAAAGAAATGGAGACTGACTCTTTCGAGTCCTATTAGGAAGTTTTCGAAAAAGCTGAGAGGATCGAGCGCTGGGAGGAGAAGGAAAGGGCTAGCAAGCCAAGTGGCAAACCCTAGTTTAACAAGAGCGATGATTCTCAATCTTTCAAACTCACTCCAATTTTGACCAAGGAAAAGATAGCTATAGTTCAAGTCATCACTCAGGGGAATGCTTCAGCACCATAAGCCGCGCCTGCTCGAACACCTACTCAGAAAGCATTCGTGTCTCCGTGGAAGCTTCCCTTAGTGTTCTGTTTGCCAAGTTGCTCGAGAGATGCATGCTTACCTCTCTTCATGAATATTGTACTCCTACACCCGAAGAAAGGGGAAACTTTTATCACTATCATGTTCAGGTAGGACACACAATAGATCAGTCCAAGCCTCTAGGCAGAGCCATTTCGCATTTGTGGCGAGAAGGGAAAATGGTTCAGCCTGCTAGGAAGATTGATGCTGAGGAGAAGCCATCACTGAGCCCGTGCGATGAAGTAGGTGTGATCAATTTCGATCTCCCCGAAGATATTGTATTGGCCATGGTCTCCTCCAGTTCGGCCAACACCTCTATGCAAACCAATTTTGCCGCCAAATCTAACAAAAATCCCGTGAGGTCTGTAACGGATGAAGGAGGCAAGTTATCAGCGGAGCAAGTAAAGGTTTTGGACTTTATCCTGAACGATGCTCCAATGGAAGCTACCGAGGGTGATTAGTCTACTGCTCTACCAATCAAGACCCTCCACCTGTGGAGGATGATTTTTCTATGATGTAATTTTCTTTCTTTATGTGAACAATTCTGCCTATAAGGCACTTTAATTTAATGAAAGATTTTGCTTTTGCTTATCTGTTTGATGCTTCGCCCGCTGGGTCCATGCATTCATTTTATCATAAGCATAATGTGTTCAGTATTCATGATGTTTCTCTAAATGAAATAATTTCAATTACAGATGATAATCTAAGATGATAACCATTTTCTTAAGACCTAACCTCTGAGAGAAAATGAGAGATAATGAGTGCTTAAAGATCATGATAACGCTTTCGCCAAATCGTACCTGACCCTACCCAAGGTTCATTGTCAGAATGCCGAGTGTCGTATTTTCACACCCAAAATAAAAGAGGCATAGTCCTGCCTTGGATATATCTAATATGCCAATCAGTTCATCGCCGGTCTCACACCCATGCGCAAATTAATTTTCAAGCTACCGAAGAAATGTCGGCCTATTATAGAGAAAGAATATCATGGGATTAGCTTTGACAGAATCATGGCTTATCTTTTTCGCCCACCCATTCTCAAAATTCCCAACCCTAATACACCATTGGTCCTTACTATTATCCAAACCCTTCCAAATCCACAAACCTTCCCTATTTCCCTCTTTATTGACCATTCTCGGTGAAGGGGACACATAATCGGCAAGATTCATCCTTCATCAATAAATGAGCACTTCTTCATCATCGTAGGGGCAGGTTGCTTCTCAAAATAGGGGGAAGCCAACTCTTTTGCCAGCATCACCGCTGAGAAAATGGCCAAGTTCATGCAGAAGCACGTCTTTGCTCGGCGTAGCCTAAACCATTGCATCATCTTAGTTAATAGGGTTTCAGTACCAAGGGTCAATCGCCGAATTGATCAAGAGATATGGGTTTGAACACTGCAAATCTTTGCCATGAAAGCCACAAGCTTATGGGGCAACCGAAGCTGCAGACCAGCTTAACAAGAAAGTCCTTTCTAAGACCATCGCAGGATGTTGTGATTGAGCCGATGGGTTATCATTCACCCTTCAAAGATGTCAAGGAAATGTGAAGATTCTTGCAAGTCCAACACTTTCATCCTTTGTCTGTGGCATGGAAGCCGCGCTACCCACCATTGGCAAGATGAAATCCTTAAGAGTCACACTGAATCTAAGTCGAAAGGACCCCCGTGGACTAAAGCACAGTTCGAATAACTTGAACAGTCTTTAGATGCATCAAAAGTGCACAGCGAGGCTGAGCAACAACTGTGTTAAGCATCAAAAGTATCCGTCAAAGGCCAATGATCTGATTCCAAAGCAGGAAAAGCCCACCAGCGCCGATCCAAGGGGGAAGTTCCAACTTGATTGGGTAAGACTTCAAGTATTCAGAAAAGTACTTAGTGTCAGGGGCATGATTTTCAATGGTAATGAGTTCGTAAACCTATCAATCAAAGTAGGTTGAAGCGGCACATAAAAATAAATGGAATCAATCACCCGACGAGTGGTCCTCTACTACTCGGGCAAAGTCTAGGGTATATCTCGTTGATCGGTATTCTACAAACCGATCAGGCAAAAGTTAGGGTACAAGAATAACCCACTAGACTAAAAACCCAAAAAGGGTTGTGTAGGCAAAAGTTAAGGTAAAAGGAGGCATGAGAGTATGTTGACTAGAAAACCTTCATAGGCTAGTTAACACTAGAGTTTGGGTCAATATAAGTGGTTATAATCATCATGTACTCAAACTTACTTCATTTAATTGAAATGACATTTTACCGAATCCTTTATGTTTGTGCTTGAATAAATATATTGGGCCCAAAAGGCAAAATGTTGCAAATAAGTCGAACGTGGGGTTCCATATAGTCATATAAATCCCTCAAAAGAAAGAGAATAAAACAAAGATAAAAGGAAAAAATCCTAATAGACTGAAAAGAATCGAGGTCTATGCAAAAGCCAGGAAAAGTCCGCTGGATTGAAAACCCAAAAAGGGCGGTCCAGGAAAAAATCAACACAATGTTCGGGTCTATGCAAAAATTAAGACAACCAAAGATAAATGAATGTCGTTGATCACATCAAGATACCCGCACTATCGTCATCATTATTATAGTGCCTGAATATCCTCTGCAATTTGGTGGACTCGCAGGGCTCAAATCCGTCCTCTATGCATGTCCACTCCCATCTCGACTGTGACCGAGCATCTTGAGTCCGTAACGTCCTAATCTTCTAAAGCCATCCTTGGTAGTGACAACACCCAGTCATTCGTTATCCAGAATCTTGAGCTTTGCTTCGTGCACCCCCTTATCTCCATCATGCCGGATCCAGCAATCAATGTGCAATCAATTGACGCAGCTTCCCTAGTTCTCCACCAGGGGCATTCCCACATTATCTGCGCAACATCCCTAATCCTCTGCCAGGGGCATTCTTGTCTTGTCCGTACTGCAAAGCAATTCCATTTATCCTCCTTTTTCAAGCAAGTCAATCTTTCCCCGATCAAAGTAAATCAGGCAAGTTAATCAGTCAGGTTGAAGATGACCAGTCCGAGTATCTCATGCCTTCATACATTCATGCATAATGTTCATAAAGGTCATGTCTATTATTCTATGCTAATTCTATAGGAAACAAAGTAAGGAAAAATATCCTCGGGCTATGCACTCTACCTCCAAGCAAGTGCCTGTATCAAGGGGCATCTCAGAATTGTCTTCTGTCCTACATTCAAAGACAAAATTCCTCCCAGGGGCACATCAGCTAGTCTCAGTGCTCAACATTGGCAGTTTCTCCGGCCTCCCAGAAATCTCAACTCTTATTTCTTTTTCTTTTATTTTTTATTGCTTAATTGAAGGGGCAAAAATATATTTTGTTCAACAAAATCAATTAAGTAATAAAAGCACAATTTATATCACTTACTAATGGCTTAAAGCCTATAAGTACACTATGGGATAATTTAGAAGGAAAACTAACCCAATGGATCCGAAAATTAGAACTCAAAAGTTTCTCTTAGGGGCACCTCAATACAAATACCTAGGGGCACCTTAATGCAAATACCCAGGGGTATATCGATAAAGTAACCAGAGGCATCCCAACACATGTTTCAAGCTACATTCAAGAGGCATATTAGCCAGACTCAACGCTCAGCCTTGACAATCTCTTCGGACTCTTGGAAATCTCAACTTTATTTCAGTTTCATTCTTTCATTTTTGTTGCTTAATTTAAGGGGCAAAATTTTTTATCTCAGCAAAATCAATTAAGCAACAAAAGCATAGCTCATGTCTCTCTAATATCTCAAAACTTTCGTGGCAGGTACAATGCATTTAGTCCAACGGTCTCCTCGGGCATTTTCAGCAAATCCCAGTCCGACCTCAATAAAAGTTCTCGACACCTTCTAGTTAAGTTTTTGGTGTGTGTTCCAGTCCAGGGATCTCATTTGATATTCTCAGCATGCAATTCAAGCCAAGCAAATCCCAGTCCAGCCTTGTTAGAAGTCCTCAACACCTTTCAATTAAGTTCTTGGTGTGTGTTCTAGTGTAGGGATCTCGTTCGATATTCTTTGCATGAGATTCAAGCCAAGCATATCCCCGTCCGACCTCATTAGAAGTTCTCGACACCTTTCAGTTAAGTTCTTGGTGTGCATTCCAGTCTAGGGATCTCATTTGATATTCTTGACGTGCAATTCAAGCCAAGCAAATCCCAGTCCGATCTTATTAGAGGTTCTCGACATTTCTCAGTGAAGCCTTCGGCGTCCTCGGCATTCCTCTTGTCTCCAACATGCCTGATTAGACCTCTACCCTCTGATCCATTTATGATGCGTCTTATGACCATCCGTAGACAATCGCCTTAAGAAATCCTTAATCCTCTTTTTCCCAAAGCAACCAACTAATCCATCCCAAAACCATTTGGGGCAACGAAGCCAATACCGAATCAATCTCTAACTCAATTTCATTCTTGATATGTCCGTTTGTAGCAATTCCAGAAGACAACCGATTCAAGACTTCGTGTGTTAGGTATATCCTTCTATCCCTTGCTCTTTCGTGAGATCACATTTGACCTATCAAATGGTAATCTCATGAGGGGCAGCCTGTGAGCACATGCTGTTCGGTGACCCTCGAAATGATGATGAATTTTTGCTCTAACCTTTTGTGGTCTAGTTGTTCCATTATTTTATAATTGAATCGCATTTGGAAAGTGCTTTGTTAACGATTTGAGATATTTGATCCTGATTAAAAATAATTGAATCGCATTTAAAATGTTAATTATTTCTTTTACGCTCATGCATAGTAATTCATTTAGTGATTTTTTTCTAAAAATTCTTAAATTTTTAGCGAGTCTCATTTGCATTGTGGGATTCTTCGCTCTCCGAGCTTTTCAAAATGTCAAGAATCGCCTCGATCGGATGCCTATAGTGTAAGTTGTTTACCTTTTTAGCCCGGCCCTCGCCGGGCTCCTTTGGCCTTTCCCCCTGTGCCCCTGATCCAGTGGCGGCGGCAAAACGTGGGGCCGCATGGCTCATTCAGTCTTCTATGCCACATCACATGACATAGCCTAGATTGGGCCGCGTCAGGTGGCCCGGCCTGGGCTGGGCACCGTCACGCGTCATGTGATGCGGCCTTGGCCCGGCCGCGTCACTTATGCGGCCTTTACATGGGGTTTCTATAGTCATCATTTTTCTGGGTTTTCTTGGCCACCAAGTCGGGTTTTGGGATATTTTCCATCAAATTTTGACATTTGGGGGATTAAAGTCTATAAAAACCCATTAAAATTCTGATTGAGGGACTTTTTTTGGAGGATTTTCAATAGAATTCAATTCTTAGAATTTTCTAAGTTTTAGGGAGAAAGAGCTTAATAATATGGTGAAATAGAAATCAACACACTTGGTTCTTGATTTCTAAATCTTATTAGGCTTAATCTCTTAGCTTAAAACACTAAAATCGATTAGAAATCTTAAGTAAATTTTGATTTAAATAGGATTTAGGGACTTTTTCCTCGCAAATCACTAAATCCCTTGCTAATTGGTTATTGTTTCATCGGGTTTTTGTCTCAAATCCTTCACAAAGCTTGCCAAGCATCTGGTTTAAGTCTTGAGAATGGATTCACGGCCTTTAGGTAACCTTCTGAGTTCCAATCTATTTCTTTTTGTTATTTATTTCTGCTGCTGTCTTTTTGGTTGTTTTTCTGGGCGTTTGGCCCTTTTTCTTCATCGTTTTTGTGATTCTCCACCACAATTCTGGCTGACCATTCCAGCAAACGTCAGGCCGTTTGAACTTCGCCTAGGCCACCTCGCTGAGTCAGCCTACCACTTCATTCAGTCGGCCTATGGGTCGCTCAAGCGACCAATCATTATTTTGTCGGATTTTCTGGGTTCTTTTCCCCCAAACCAAAAAACCAAAGTTATTTAAGCATTTTAAGTCCGAATCTAGTGTAACAATGTAGGAAACGACTTGAAAGTTTAATAATATTGGGTTTTCAGGTACAAAAATCTTGATTCCGGCTTGTTTAGACATTTTTTCTGGCAGGCCACTTCAGTGGGATGAGGGTCAACTCAGTGTCTTCTAGGCCACCTCGTTGAATCGGCCTACCATGTCACTGAGTCGGCCTACCACCTCACTGAGTCAGCCAACTAGTAAAAAGTCCAAATGGTCCCTATTTACTTTATGCTTTTGTTTGTGGCCCTGCTTCTGTTGTTTTTACCCTATTTTTGTCATTTTAATGCGTTTTTAGTCCCGATTTTTACTCGAAAACCACAAATAATCTGAAAATAATTAATTAACTTTTATAGCTACTGGAAATAATTTTATCTATTGCTTAATGGGTTAAATTACTATTTAATGGCTTAAAAATGGTGTTTTTAACTAAATAAATCATTTTCCACCAACTAAATATCCCAAAAACATTCTGGAAATACTAAATCTGATTTTAGGATGTTTAGTTGATTTATTTCACACTTTTTAGGTTGTTACATAATTAATTAATGCCCGAAAATTAGGTTTTTATCCCAAAAAATCCAAAAATATGTTTTCTCCATCCTATGTGTTATTTTCCGCATTTATTATTCATGCTGTATTTATGATTATTCCCGTATATCTCTTGCCTCTTTTGGAGCCGGGTCTGAGTTGGTAAGCTCGGTTAAAACCCGATTTCTCCCATTTATTTATTTATCGCTTTATTTATTTTCTCGCATTAGAAAAATGTATAGGTATTTGTAAAGCCCTGTAATAATTTTTATTTACTTGCTTTATTTATTTATCACTTTTCATGTGATGAATGCTATATAAACCAAAAACACCAAACAATAACCGGATTTAAATCACATAAGAACCAAAGTCACGTTTATTAAAATATAAATGGCTTGATTTAAATATTGAACAGTAAGCAACATCATCCGAACTTGGAATCTCTGTTTTATGGTAAGGTCCAACCACCCGGTGGGAATATCGTACCCAAATTCTCGGTGGAGCTTAACCGGGTGGCGACTCTATCTTAGAATACATGATTCTAAGTCTCGTATCCCTTAACACTTAAATCGGACTAGATTTCAACTTCAACATCGCTTTCATTATCCATTTTCATCATGCTAAAGTAAGGAGTATCCCTTAGCACGCTTTACAGCGCTTGTTGTTTCTCAGCCCCACACCGAAGAGCATTAAAGCTTACCTTGCGGGCTGGGGATTCGGTCGTCAGCTCACAAATACTCTAATGCAAGCATGGAAAAAGTGTGTGGAGATTTGATGGGTTGTATTTTCAGCATGTAGTTATGCTTATTTCTATATCATTGAGTCCATGCTTTTAGTCTTTTTGGTCGCTATTACTTCCTTTTCTATCTTTCAGGTTTTCAAGGCAATTTGGAGAAAAGATGCATTTCTGGGTAGAAAATGAGCAATTAAGGAGACTCCCGATGGATGCACCAAGACTGGTCTGGTCCTGCTGACTCGGAAGCCTTCTAGAACGTAAGAAGAAATGAAAATAAGAAGTCTCGCTAAAAAGTCACGAGTCACCGAGATCACGTTGTGTTCACCATGATCGACGAGGTCCCGGTAACATGTCAACATTATGGAGGAGAAGTCAAAGATGCCTAAGTTGACAAGAACCTAATTGAGAAAGTGGCGTGAATTCAATGTTGGTTAATTCCTTTACTTATCTTAAAGAGGAATCCTTGTCACTCAAGGATTTCCTAAAGAGCCTTTCATCGAGGTCCTGATGCAAACAACGGGAGCGATAGCTGGTCTCGGTGATCCTAGAGAACGACCAACATGACATCAATACCAAACCACACAAATTTCCAGATCTGGAAGGACACCTAATTCAGACAAAATCCTATTTAGGAAGTGCTTAATTTAAGGAAGAAGTTTAATCTCTTTCCTAATTCTATAAAGGAAGTGATTTTACTACCATTTAAAGATAAAGACTAAAATAAAGATAAAACCCATTCAAGAGATGATAGCAAAGAGTCCTATTCAACTCTAAAGAGTAAGCAAGAGACCAGACTCACTATAAATACCAAGGCCGGTATATTCATCCATTCAAGCTACATTCCACAAGCCACAATCCACTACCTAAGCTTAGTTTAGATTTAGTTCATTATTCTTTAGAATAATTTTATTTTCAAATACTCTCTTTTCAATTAATCGCAAGTTTATTTTAGTTTCATTTCGATTTCAAGTCTTTACATTTCACATGTTTTACTTTAAGTCTCTTTACATTTCTGCACATTTATATTCATTCATATCTAGCTAAATTCTTTATAACTTGACCAAGTAAGGGACAAGGCTAAGTTTGAATGGTGTAAGGACCGCAAATGAATACAAAAGTTCATAAGGTGACCTATTTACCAATCTCGATACTTCAAGGGTTCTATGGTAAGAGTATCATTTAGTCATGCTGTGTGGTTTGGCCAACCTTTTAGTAAGTCTCTATGATTATTATTAATCTTAATTCTTGCATCCATAATAGTGCCCGAAGAGGGATAAAATAATGACAATCTCCATCTAGACTAGAGAAAGGTAATCTTATGGCTATTGGGAGTGCTTCACTACCTATCGGTAGGGGTTTAGACTTTTCTAATTTATATTGCTATTAATCGGTGAGCTCTCTGGCCCGAAGTTGAGAGATACAGTGAGTAAGAGGGAGGTCATGGTGCGAAGTCTGGTCTCCATACATAGTAAGGAAGAGTTGCTACTACTGTACTATGCATGAGTGCTAGTATAACAAAATCTAGGTCCCGGTGCAATTGATCTATTGTCCCGTGATCACCATGATATTCAGTTTTGCTCTCCTTGGGTTGAGTCATTGTTTCGGATTGTTTTATTACCTACTTTGTTTAGTTCTAATCTATAAATTTGCAAAGAGATCACTACTAACTACTAGTTTATTTTGCACACGGATTTATTTTTGGTGGTCTCGACACCCATCACCCAAGTCTTAAGAAGGATGGAAAGGTTAGAATACGAGTCGACTTCTGTGATCTAAACAAATAATCTCCAAAAGATGATTTTCCGTTACCTCATATCAATGTGCCAATAGATAGTGCTGCCAGGTGTATTCATTCCTAGATGGTTTCTCAGGGTACAATCAGATCTTAATGGATATCATTGATAAAGTAAAGATAGCCTTCATCAAACAATGGGGAGTGTATTATTATAAGGTAATGCCTTTTGGGTTGAAGCATGCAGGGGCAACTTATCAGAGGGCTGTGACCGCTCCACTGCATGACATGATTCATAAAGAGGTTGAGGTCTACATTGATGATATGCTAGTAAACTCCAATACAAGGAAAGAACATCCTTAGACCTTAGATAGGTTCTTAGCAAGAATTGAGAATTACAACCTTTGATTGAATCCAAAGAAGCGTGTATTTGGGGTGACATCAAGAAAGCTCTTAGGCCACATCGTCAGTTAGAGAGGATCGAAGTTGACCCCGATAAAGTTAAAGCCATTCAAGAAATGCCTACTACCCAAATCGAAAGGGAAGTCAGGTCATTTCTTGGGTCGCTTTATTACTGAGCCAATTTATTACTAAGTTAACGACAGTTTGGGAGCCAATCTTTAAGTTGTTGAGAAAGAAGAAATTGATAGAATGGGATGAATAGTGCTAGATAGCTTTCGACAGAATAAAGGCTTATCTCATGAGCCCCCAGTATTAAAACCTTCGATGGTCGGTAAACTGCTTATTCTCTATTTGGCAATAGAAGAATCATCTATGGGTGTAATGTTAGTTCAAGAATAAGACGATAAGAGTGAACTCGCTATCTACTACTTGAGTAAGAATTTATTAGAGTATGAGACGCGATACACCGTTATGGAAAAGAGGTGTACCGTGATGGTATGTCTAACTAAGAAGTCGAGGTATTACTTCCAGTCATACAAAATTCAAGCAGTCGCTAAGGTGGGTCCAATGAAATATCTTTGCCAATCCCCCACATTGGTAGGGAAACTCTCTCGGTGGCTTCTCTTATTGTTTGAGTTTGATATTAAATATGTCACAAAGAAAGTAATTATAGTGAGAGTAGTGGCTGAGTTCTTAGCAAGCAAAGCCGTTGAGTCTAATTATGTGGAGAATCTAGATTTTCTTGATGAGTAGTTAGCAGTAGTGAAAGTAGATAAGGCTGAATATATTATGTACTTTGATGGGTCCGTAAACTGAAGGGGTAATGGTCTTAGGGTGATCATCATTACGCCTCAAGGTGAGGTTATCCCGTAAAGAAAACGCTTAGAGTTCCCAGTCACCAACAATGAAGCCAAGTATGAAGCTTGTGTCTTTGATCTCGACGCCCTATTGAAAATAGGGACAAAGGAAGCAAAGGTAATTGGTGATTCTACACTAGTGATAAAGAATGTTATGGGGGAATGGGAAATCAAAGAAGAGTCGCTTAGGTCGTATGTGGAATCATTTTGGGATTTATCACTAGAATTTAGTCAGTGTTTCTTTTAGTACATACCGAGAGACAAAAACCAGATGGCCATTTTTTTGGCTACCTTGGCATCTGTATGGGAAGGGGAGGAGACCCGACCTATCTGTCCTTTGATAATGGAAACTTCTTGTTCCCGTTTCATGAGAAAGTTCAAATTATGATCATAGAAGAGCACAAAGCCTACTGGTATGATGACATTAAGAAGTAATTGAAAGAGGGAAGATGCTCTGAATAATTGTCAAGCTCAGACCGTATGACTATCGGAAGATTAGTAGTACAGTTAGTAAATGAAGATCTCTTCAAGAGACCGTCGAAGGGTTATTATTGAGATGTCTTATAGAGGAAGAGGCCAAAAGGATGATGAACCGAGTACACTTTAGGGATTGCATTTTGCACATGAATGGGATGGCTTTAGACAAGAAGATTCAGAGAATAGGGTACTTTTGGACCACAATGAATGTCAACTATGTCGAAAAAGTTAAGAAATGTCAGGAATGTCGGATTCATGGGGATATAAAGCTTTTACCCCCATCTGAACTTCATAGTTTGTTTACTCCTTGGCCTTTCTCAGCGTGGGGGATAGATATAATAGGCAAAATTCAGCCATCATCAACCAATGGACATCAATTCATCATAGTTGCAGTTGATTATTTTTCAAAATGGGTAGAGGCCAAATCCTACACCAGTATCACCGCCAAGAAAATGGCCAAGTTCATAGAAAGGCATAATTTTGCTGGATATGGGATCCCACACCATGTAGTTTTCGACAATGGAGTTCAGTTTTAGGGGGCTACGACTGAATTGTTTGAAAAGTTCAACATCGAGCATCATAGATCTTCTCCATATAGACCATAAGCCAATGGCCCAGTCGAAGCTGCCAACAAGTCAATTTAAAGAATTCTGTCCAAGACACTAGCGATCTACAGGGATTGGGGTGATAAATTTCCATTTGCAGTATGGAGGTACAAAACTAGCGTGAGAACTCCCACCGGTTAAACACCTTTCTCCTTAGTATATGGAATAAAATCCTTATTGCCCATTAAAATCGAAGTAAGATCTCTACGAGTGGCACTTGAAGCTCAGTTGAAAGAGTCAGATTGGGCAAGGGCTAGGTATGAATAGTTGAATGGAATAGATGAGAAAGAACTCAAAGCACTTGATCACCTATAAATGTACCAGCAGCACATGGCCCGCGCCTACAATAATAGAGTCAGGTACCTAAAGAAACCTCTCAAAGTGGGTGATCTAATTCTCAAATAGCTACGCCAGGTCAATACTGATGCAAGGGGCATGTTAAGGCCTAATTGGGATGTACCGTTTCTTGTCAAGAAAGTCCTTGGCAAGGGAGGGATCAAACTTATAGATATGGATGGAAATGAGTTCGTGAATCCAATGAATAAAGACAGGCTTAAGCGTTATTATGTCTAGGTCAAAAGAAATAAATCACAAAAAGCAGTACACCATAAAAAAAATAAATAAAATAAAACACCCGTCGGCTGGTAATCCTTATGTCAGCCGGGCAAAAATTAGGGTACCCCAATACAAAAAATAAGAGCCTGCTAAGTTGAAAACCCGAAATGGGTCGTTTAGGCAAAAGTTAGGCCATTGAGAGAAAAATGTTAGTTGCTTTTTGGAAAATCTATAAAAGGACCAGTTAGCAGTTGGGGTTAACAATTGGAAATTGTTACCATTTCCTATGTACTCAAATTAATCTTATTAATAAACATGCTATGATTTGCTAGAATGCTGGTCTTATAAATGCATGCATGTGTTTAGGTGAAATAATCGCAAGTATGTGAACATCAATTTTTTCTCTACATTTTATGCTCCTTGTTGTTAGCTTTACTGCACGTGTATTATTCAACAAAAGACAAAAATAATAATAAGCCACAAAAGAAATAAGGTTTATGCCTACTGGATTGAAAACCTGAAAGGGCGACCCAGGCAAAAATAAAGACAAAAGAAAAGAAAGAAAGTCTGATGAACTAAGCCGCCAAGGAAAGTCCAGGTAGAAATTAAGACAAAAAGATATAAAGAAAAGAAAAATAAAAGTAAAATGTTCGATAGGTCATCTCACACTGATTGGCCTATGCAAAAATTAGAACTCAATCCCAGAAAATGCTTATATTTCACACTTGCTTTTGTTTTCAAAGATCATTTGTCTTATATGCTTCACAGTTGGGTTCCCTTGAACTTAGTTCCCCCACTGTGTAGTCACATGATAGGACACATCATCTAAAGTGTTAATATTAGGCAACTAACCTTGGTAATACTTGTCAGTTTAAATTGGGTAAGTTGTCGTGATTAGGAACTCCAAGTGTTCAACGATTAACTCACTTGCTCATGGTGCGCTCTAAAAAATCCTCGTTGGTTAGTCAGTCCTGAAGTTCATTCAGTTATGCTATACCATTTTTCACTATTCCCAGGGCTCTGTGATGTCAGTTTCTTAGAAGTTATGCCAAGGGCCAATATGAATCAACACGCCGCAATATTTAGTGGTTTCAATATAGAAAAGGAAAGTTCAGTGTGTATAAAGTAAAGCAGCAACAATATTTGTGTAAATAGCATCTGTGTTTATACAAAAATAAGCCTTACAGGGCTGAAAATATCTAAAAAGAAATTCCAAATGATCCTAATCTAAGCCGCAAGGGGATCCTAGCCCTAAGCCAAGTCCTATGTCTAATCTTGAGTGTCTAAGAGTAGGTCAACGACATCGAACATCACCTGATCCTCCCCCCTGTCAGCAGCCATAGAAAGAAAGTTAGGTACCCCAATCCCTAAACCTCCAGTATCTCCCTCAGCAGCAGTCCTAGTCACCTCAGTCTAATCTCTAGCCTGATCCTCCACCCTCTGCTCGACCTCATCTACTCCAACAACCCGAGCCCTAACTGGAACCACGTGATACGCTGAGCTGTCATCATTTGAAGAAGAATTGGATGACTTGGGTGTCTCCCTACTCTCAGTCATTCGGGTTAGTTATGCCCACAACATCTTTGTCTCAGCTCTCACCCGAACAATCTCCGCCCTAGCCCTCTCAAACTCAGTAGTGGATGGTTGCAGCTATTCCTCCAGGAACCTAGCTTGCTCCTCGAAATCATCCAAGTCCGAGGTGGACCTATTGTGCTCCATGGCAAACAAAGTTTGCAATGAAAATTAATACATTAGTAAGCATATGTAAATGTCATGGTATCTATCATGCATAGTTTGTTAAATTTTGCAGGTAAATAAAACTTAACGAGGCTAAAGCATGCTGTGCTAGCAATAGTTCACAGACTGCGAAGAAACCCCTCGCGATCCTCTCTGCCTCAGCCATAGTCACAAGAAAAGAAAATTACATCAGTTCAAACTAGACATTTCCTGATGTTGAGAATTCCTTGCATGAGTAGAGTTGGGAGGAGCAAAGCAGGTGTTGTGGATCGACTCCTAGAGCTCTCTGATGGCTCTCTTCCCTAAATGGTTTGAGGAGTCGGAAGGAAGTGTCGGGATCCATCCGGAGGACTCCCTCTACAACCTCCCTAGGAGTACAAGATCACTTCATCGGTGTCTTTGGATCAGCAGGGGCAGCAGTGGTAGGCCTCTTCTGCGTGCAGGCAGAGGGCTATAACTACAATCATTGATGCTTAAATTCACAATTAATTTTGAAAAGCAATAAAATAAATGCACAAAGTCTGAGTCAATGAAATACCTAAGAAGAAGAAATGGCAGGCCTAGTCAGACTGTCGGTGCTCCGAACTATGAAGGGGCCCCCGTGATCCCCCTTGCTCCATCCTCTTCATCATTGTCACTATCATTATCGTTGTCCTCGTAAGTAAAATGAAGTGGGACATCCTCAAAGTGGATCCTCTTACAAGGAGGAAGGAGCTAGGACTCAATGAAGTCAGCATATGAGCCATCCATCGAATCCACTCAGGTGCCCTCGCCTAGAAGGTTCAACCCCTGGTCCATCCTAGGCATCAGATATGGCTAGTAGGCCCCCATAGGAACCAGGGGGGATTGGCCTCTCCATCACCGCACTTGTCGGCCAGCCATGGACCCTCTCACCAAAATACCACTCGAGGGATAGTGGTGACTCCAGCACAAAACGATGATCGTCCCACGGCTTACATCAGCTTAATGTCATCATGGATGACTATCCTCTCCCATGGGTCTCGAATGTCCTGTACAAAGTAAACGCACTATAAGTATCCTAACTTTGTAAATATAGTTTCCACTAACAACTTGTTGAAAGGTAAAGTATAGGATTAGCATGAGAAAGTTTACCATATTGGAGCTCAACTAGCAAAGAAACTCCATGTACTCATCTATAGTCCTGGCCTTCTACTGCTAAGGCCCCATCCACCGAGCAATAATGTGGAGAGTCTCGGGCTGACCCAATAAGCTCGGTCTAGGGACAAACTAGTGCTTGAAGGTCCAGATCTGCAAAATATCTCAAAGTCAGTCGCAAAATAGTTCAAATAAGGTGTTAAAGCACAAGGTATAGATTTTAGGAATTACCTGAAGGATTAGATGGCAGAGCTTGAGCTCGGATTGTTGGCCCCTGACTCCAACATCCAACCTATAATACAATTGTTCTAGGATGGCCCGGCACCAGCTCTTGCCTGGCACAGCGGTTGGATCCTCAACAGTAGAGAGCAAGGCATAATTGAGGTTGCTCGAGTACACTAGGAAGAACATGGTTGGGAGGAAGGTCAGCAAGAACAATCGGGTGTACCGATCCCTCCTCCCCTTAGCTATAAGGCTCAGCTGCCTAATACAATAATCATGAAGCTCTCCATACTTGAGCTCATCCTACCCTCCAAGATGAGTCCATGTAGTCTCTCCACATATGCCTTCACCTCAGGTTGGGATAGGTTGGCATAGACATCAAAATGGAGGACCAATCCTCCCTAAACATATCTGAGGGGGTGATGGTGACGTCGCCGATCGGCAAATGGAAGATGTGGGTCATCTCCAACCATCTATCTGTCAGGGTCGAAATAGCACCAAGGGTAAGCATCTTGAGCACCTGGGGGATAACTCAAACGATGTTGGTAAACCCAAAAGAATGAATAAGGGCGAACAGCTCAGTATCACCTACAGTCTGAATCTCCTCATACCACTTTCTATAGAAGCTCAGAGCTTCCATAGTCTTGTACAGAAACTGTAAAAGAAAAACAATAGTTTAATAGGGTCAGAATATAGTGGACAAGTCAAAAATCAGAAAAAGCTTGCAAAAAATTGAGTTTTAAGTATTTTGTCATTGGAATAAGAACCTGTACAGATTACCCCTACTGGTACGGGTCCTATATATTACCCGTGTAAAAAACAGAACCCATAAGGGTCCCACCCACCCATACGGTCACCACAAATAGTCCCTGGCCCAAAAATTTACCAAACAAGCAATTTTCGACTGATATCAATAAAAACACAATCCAAACTATCCTAAAAGCATCCTAGACTAAAGTTACATGCATTGTGCTTTCATTAAGGCTCTAAAACAGCCTAATTGAATGCTAAATCAAGAAATTCCAAAATTGACAAAAATGGAAAAAATTGAGAATCAAGAGAATTACCTAGAGATTTGAGGCGTGAGTGGTAGGAGATGGAATCAGAGGCACTTCAGAGGTAGGGGTAAGGCCGAGGAATGATTCTCCCTGACGAAAATCATACTCGGTCTAAACCGAGAATCATTATAACTCTAAATCACCGACCCTCGGTAAATCTTTGCATCTCACGGTGAATCGGCCGGCGTTTGGGACTTTCTTATATATCTTTAATTGGATTTTGGGAAGAAATTGCTGGAGTTTAGGTATTTGGGAGAATTTACTGTAAAGCGGGAAGTGGAGATGTTTGTAGTTTTAAAAGACCCCCTCCCCCCCCCCCCCCCCCCCGCCCCCCCGAATACCAATCTTATGGGTCGCCACCACTTGTACATGTCCCCTTGAGTGAGTCACCACTCGTACGGGGTCCCCTTTCGCCATTTCAAGGCAATTTTCAATAAAACGTGGAGCTCCTAATTCGTAGGGGCACATCAAGTCCAAACTAGGATCCAACCCCACTTCTCTTAATCTCCTTATTTCAGTTAAATCAGGGGCAAAACCCCTAGCTCACCTTGATCCTTAATTGAAGGAGAAAAAATTTTCGTTTACACAAAGTTAATCAAGAATCAAGATAAGCAATTTCAAAATGATTACTAACATGAATAATTTTCACACACAGGTCCACTAAAGCATGGAAAATTTCCCTGGTAGAGAAGTCATCCAAGAAGACACTTCCCCGATAACAGAATTAACCAAGGGGCATTACCTCATTGCCCAGTAATAGAATCAATCAAGGGGCATCCCCCCATCTTCCGACGCTCAAGGGGAACCATCCAAGGGGCATTCTAGCCCAAAAATAGTTGGGCCAAATCCATCATTTCTAGACCTAGTTTATAGTTTATTTAGGGGCCTATCCCTATCCACACATCTTCATTCTTGTTTGAAGGGGCACAAATTTTTGTTCACCATAAAGTCAACCAAGAATTAAGACGTATCATTTCAAGAAGTAACTAATGCAAGGTTTTTATTGTCTTTTACATTTAACTCAAAATCCACTACAGGAGAGTCATCCGCCTTAGGGAAGGGATATGCCATTAGTAGGAGAGTCATCCGCCTTATGAAAAGGATACACCATCAGCAGAAGAATTATCCGCCTTAGGAAAGGGATGCATTATCAACCATGAAAGTCGATCCACCTTAAGAAAGGGATACAAGGAAAAGTCATCTGCCCTAAGAAGGGCATACACCAGTACCAGTCATAGGCTAGTCATCCACCTTAAGAAAGGGATATGCTCAGCAAAGGAAAGTGATTTGCCTAGATAAAGGAACGCAAAGGAAAGATGTTTAACTCAAGAAAGGAACACAAAGGAAAGTCGTCTGCCTTAGGAAAGGGACACTAGGGAAAGGAGTTCACCTTAAGGAACTCACCCATGTCATCACCTCAGGTATGATTTCTAGACCTTTGCTCATATCATGAGATCATATAGATCCATATCTATAATGATCCCATGAGGGGCAGTTTGTGAACACTGGATTTTTACAGTCCTTCTCAAAAAACAATGATGAGACCTAGATAATGCAATCTTTTATAGGTGTTATCCATTAGAGGTGTTCATACTGCAGTAGAGATGAGTTTAGCCAGAGGTTGAAGACTTAGACTATCTTTAGGGAACCGTATCGATCACACCTAGGGGGTACAGGTGCATGGGTTGACTTGTATGGCCCCACACCTCCACACGCCTTGAAAGGACCCGTACGGGTCTCACTAGGACCCATACATGTCCTCCCGCACCCACACAGGTGCCACTTATGACCAATTTGGCTGGTCTGATTGCAATCATACTATATTTGATTAAAATCAGCCATAAATTGGATTTATTATGTTTAGATACACAATTTTTCTATGTATAGAGACATTTTGCCTTACTTTCAAAAGGGAGAACAATTTCATATACGAATTACACTATACTTTACAATTTTCCATAAATTTTCATTGAGACAGAAAAAGGTGTAGGAGAGGTATAGAAGTTATAACATAGGGGGGAAACCATTCTACATTGGTTTTGGCCATATTTTATCCCTTTCTAGCTTCATATTTAGGATTGGGGGAGGTTTTGTTAGCATAACCACTCACCTAAACAATCTTAAATCCACCATCTCATCATCTACTTTGGCTTGACTCTCTCTCGGAATTGGGATCACTCTAACGTGGATTCATGCGGTAAAGGTACCTTAGGAGTTCCAAAGAGACTCACTTTCTTTTTATTTCATTATAAATTTTCATTTATTCAGCTTGATTTACCCTTTGATCTGGTGTATGTCTGGTTCTAACCCATATGGCCTTGTTGGCACCTACATGTCCCTACGGTGGTAAAGCTGGTGCGTTATACCCACATGGAAGGACATCCCATTTTATTTTGTTCAATTTCTATAAACCTGCTTTGTAAAAACCTGAAATGAATTTTTGTTTGGGTCCAAATAGGAACCATATGGGTCCCCCCAGTAGCTGTATGGGTACTCCCCACTCGTACGGGTACTGGCCCCCCAGGTAGAAGGTCATTTTTTCTTTAAAATGTAAAATGAACTTAACATCACCATTTGCCATATGATCAATTTCACTAATAAATTGGTAAATCAACCCACAAAAAGTTAAAATGTGTTTTCATAACCAAATACGTTGAAGACCCATTATTTCTTTTTGATCCTAGAAGCCGCCCGGGAACTATCGATTGGAAAACCGCCACACTAATATAACACATTCTTTCTAACAAAATGCCGACTTATGATGTGCCGTAAATTGTGCTAACCTTTTTGGATGTAGGAGAATTTATTTATTTTGTTTTGTAACTTAGAATAACTGTATAGGTTTCCTTGCAATTTCCCCATTTTCCCTCGATTGTAATTTCTATTCCCCCTCTATTGTTTGCGCTTTATTGTAAATTGTTGAACGCGTGAATCGAGTGTGAAAGAGTGTTGAAAAATAGGATTTTCGTAATAATTCCCTAAATGATGAAAAGAAAATGGTTTTACATGGCGAATGTAATTTTGAATTAACCAATCAGAAATAAATGACTCATTTGATACCCGAATCTCTGATCCAAAAGGTATAAGTCTCCCACCCAATGGGAACTATAACAAAACTATTTTCCAAGAAGACAACTTGGGTGGCAACTCTATCATTTGTATCAAGATTTGGGTCTGGATTCTTTTATTAATTAAAATTGGTTAAAATGTGCAAAATTGAACTAAATGGTTCCATCCCGCTTAAATAAAACAAGCCTCTAGTGGACCCTACCGCAGCGCGCTAAGGGAAATCCATATATTTTCGACCACGATACATTATAACAACTAACACCTAGCTTGGCTAAGTCCTTTTCACTCAGGGATATACCACTCAAACTCTTCCTAGTTCAAGCTAAGTTCCTAATCACAATACTTAGCACAAGTATGAGATTTTACAGTGGTTGTCATTACAAAGGTTAGGTTTTTTATTCTTCAAGTTAATAACTTTACGTGAGAATTCTTGGAGGTAATAACTTTTAAAGTTTTAGTTCTTGGAGGTATTTTGATTAATGATCGAATAGAAAATTTCATAGTGTGTTAGCTTTCTCAAATAAACCAGCATCTTCTCAACATGTGAAGCTTTCCTTTTATAGGCTTAGATCATAAATGTAGTCATTGAGTAATTTTGAATCTCCCATGTTGATCAAATATGTGTTGGTGCAACCAGAGCCTTTGATCTTTTAGTTAAACTCAATAAATGTTCGGTTATCTTTTATAGGGCACCTAGTATGTTAGAAGTCATTTCTTTAACTTTTAGCGCTCTGCAAACTACAAGGCGAGATTTGTCTCCTTATGAGCTTTACATGCCTTGCTATTGGTATAGGTTAAAAAGGTGGTTACCTTTTTCTATTTCTGTGTCAGTCCTTTTTGTCCTTTGGTTAAATAGTGCAAGTTGTGCTTTTTACTTTATCTAAAGCAAAAAGGAGAGTTTGACTTCAGACATCTTTAGAGGAAATTTTAACATTTGAATATTTCCCTTTCTCTTGTGAATTGGTTCTTCCAGATGACTTCAGGTCTTAGCTTTGCCGGATCCTCTTCCGATGTAATCTTTTCCGAATGCTGACTTCTTGGACTTAGGAGTTTGTTTTCTTTTGGAACTTTATCCGGATGCGGTCTTCTTGGACTTAATAATTATTTTCTTCAAAACCTTGTCCGAATGCATTCTTCTTAGACTTCTAGATCATTGTTTTCCAACATAATGTCTAACGATGTTTTGGCTATACCAATATCACCATTGTTAAAACTTGTCAAGTATCTTGTCCACATAGTATGACTATGTCAATATAACACTATTAGGTGAGCATTGAACTTTGATGCCTAAAATTACACATCAGCTAGTCCTATATCTTTCATGTCAAATTTAGAATTTAATGTATCCTTGCTACATTTACCATCCTCTCATTGCTTCCAACAATGAGCATGTCATTAACATACAAAATAAAATGACATATCCTTCATTTGTAGTTTTGGCACATATACATTTGTCACACTCATCTATACAATAGCCACTTGCAATCATGACATCATCAAATTTCTTATTCTATTGTTTTGGTGCTTACTTTATTCTATATAAAGAATTTACCAACTTACAAACTTTTCTTTCTTGACCAGTGGCTACATAACCCTCAGGTTGTTCCATGTAGGTTTCTTCTTCAAGATCTTCGTTTAGAAAAGCAGTTTTCACATCCATTTGATGTACTTCAAGATTCCACAAAGCGGTAATTGCAAGTATCATCTTAATGGAAGTTATTCTCGACACTAGAGAATATGTATCAAAGTAATCAAGGACTTCTTTTTGTCTATAACATTTTATAACTAAATGAGCCTTGTACTTATCAATCGTTCCATCAGCTTTTAGCTTACATTTGAAAATCCATTCAGAACTTAGTGGCTTAGTTCCGAGAGAAAGTTCCACTAGTTCCCACATATGATTTTGCAAAATAGAATAAATTTCACTCCTTATGTCCTATTTCAATAAAGGACTTTTAATAGACATTATAGCTTCTTTGTATGTTTGAGGTTCCGCTTCAACCATAAACGTTAAGAAATCTGGACCAAAGGATTTTTCAATCCTCCCCCGTTTACTTCTTTCTAGGTTCTACCTCATTATCTTTATTATTCTCTTTTTGAGAATTTTTATCATCTTCTTCAACTATTGATTGGATATTGTCATAGTTATCAATGTCTTGTTGATCAACTTAACTGTCGCTTACAATTAGTTCACGACACCTTTTAGTTCCCGACCCTTCACCTTTTTCCTTGGAAACACGTCTTCAAAAAATGAAGCGTCCTTTGACATAATCAAAGTGTTCTTGTGTACATTCGGGTTTTTAGTGTTGAACCCAATTGACTCAGTTGTGTTAAAAGGTTTTGATCATGTCACACTGACCTACTTAAGATAATTAAATCAATAATGATGTTAGGTCGGTAATACTAAGTTGTTTTCCTTATTAAATTTACTTAAGGGTAGGGTTATTTAATTTGGTTGACTTAGTTCTAAGACTTAACTTAGTGTGTTTTATGTTGAATAGTTACTTAGTGTTTTGGACTGAGTACTGTTCACTCCGCCCACATTATTTAGCAGTTATCTCAGCTGTGTAGTTTATTATCATCTTTTGGCTGAGTAATAAATGTGTGTGCTGACCTGTCTATTTGTGGAAAAATATAATATTCTTCTTTGTCTGGTCTTTTATAGAGATTAATGTTACATATCATCATGTAAAACAAAAATAATTATTTAACAATAATGTTCAAAAAGATGCACAAACAAACAAAACTTGTCTTGGAAAGTTGCAACAAGAAAAAGTCAAAATAGCTCAAATGTTGTGCGTATCACCTTTCATCTCGCGCTTCTACAAACTGCATCAAAGTACCATAAGAAGAGGAAATTGACACGTAGCACTAGTAGTGCGAAATCTCTCTAACGGATTCTAGCATCAAGTAGACAAGATATTCAAAATTCTAGTGAAGATTCAATCCCTCTCACAATGATTTGATTTCAATTTCACAACGGTGCAATTTTATCTCCTAATGGATAGATTTGAGGAAGCAACGGGTGAAATGCTGATATGGAGATTTATAGAAGATGCCAACATAAGTTCAACGGCTAATTCGAGTTTGACAACTATAAAAGGAGCAAGAAGGAAAGCATTAGAACTTGGTGATTACACCCGGAATTTCTATCAAGCTGAAACTTGATAAAATTCACAACTCTAAAGAAATTCAAGCAAAAAGAAGCAACAACTCAGCCCACATCTTGTTTTTTGAAAAGAGAGATTAGAATAGAACTCTGATTTATGATATATGTTATTATAACAGGATCAAAGTTTTTATAAGTTGAATCTTGATCTTTGTTATATCTCTATGTTGCTAAGTGGAAGAGGGTATTCTACTCAGCGGTGAGTGATTTCAATAAGTAGGGTACTTAGTATAATCGGGGAATTGGTGAAAGGCTTCTCCGCCTAGGGTAAAAGAGTTGATTTAGTGGATTAAAGCCAAGATACACTCCTTGGATTGGAGTAGGCACAAGCTGTCGAACCAATATAAAATCATAGTCTTCTTTACTTATCCTTGAAAGTGTATTGTTTTAACTCGGCGAAGATCATACTCTCATAAAAAAGTGTATCGTTTTGAGGTACCGAGTCAATCAGCCCACTTTGACTCATTGATTTGTATGCAAAGGGACCAACAAGTGGTATTAAAGCTAGTTATCATATCCAGATTTAATCAATCTAGAGATAAAGACCATGGAGTATAGTGGATCAAGTAATTCTACCGGGATTGCCTGCTTCATATCCTCTCTGAAGGTATGTCTATCACAAGACCTTTGATGTTCAATGGAGAGCATTATACCTATTGGAAGAATAGAATGAAGAACTTCATTCAGTCAGAGAGCATGATTGCCTGGTTGACCATGGTAAATGGTCTATATGTTCCCACCATTGTCAAGAATTGTATTACTATTGAAAAGTATGAATCTGAATGGGATCATAATGACCTAGCCAGATTAAAGGAGAATTCAGCTGCTATCAACTATATTCACTCTACTCTAGATGCAACTGAGTTCAACAGAATCTCAGGATGTGAGATAACACAGGATATCTGTAAGAAGTTGGAGACCACCTATGAAGGAAGTGATAAGGTGAAGGAGTCAAAGATCACCATCCTCATGAGAGAATATGAGATGTTCCAAATGCAACCCAGAGAAGGAATCTTAAACATGAACACTAGATTCATGAACATTATTAATGAACTCAAGAGGCTTGGAAAAAGCTTCACTGAGGTAGAAACTGTCAAGAAGATTCTTAGAAGTCTTACTCTTGAGTGGGATACTAAGAAGAGTTCTACAGAGGAAGCTCATGATTTAAAGAAGTACTAGTTTGATGAGCTAATTAGAACTTAGTTGACTCATGAGATGTCTCTAAGGAAATATGGAAATGAGTCTAAGATGATCAAGAACAAGAAGAAATAAAGTAATAGAGTTATTTTCCTGAAAGCTGATGATTCTTCTAATGAAGATTATCCAAAAGATGATAAGGAACAAGTTACACTGATCACCAGAAAGTTCAGGAGAATTCTAAAGAAGGATGGAAACTATCAAAAGTTTATGACCAAGAAGCCTAACTATCACAAGAAGGATACTGATAAAAGATAGGGAAAGGAGCACAACAAAGACATCAAGTGTTTGGAATGCAGTGAGAAGGGACATATCAAGTCCAACTGTCCTAAAGCTAAGAGGACAGGTTTGAGAAGAAGAAGGATATGAAGGCACTCGCTGCTACTTTCACCTAGAATGACTGACCTAGAGTCATCTTCTTCTGATGAAGAGCCATAAGAGTCAGCCAATGTTTATCTTATTACGATTGGAGATTAGCCTAAAAAAGAACTCAAAGTCAGCTTACCATGGTACTACTTCCACTGCCAACCAGTCAGCTGATCGAAGAAAGGATAAAGGAAAGAAACTTGAGGTAAATTCTGAACCCCTTTCTCTACTGATGAAATTTCTGAAGTACTTAATGATGTAATCAAGGTGACAAAGAAATGAGCGAAGAACATTAAAGTACTCAAGAGGAGATGTGATGACTTAGACGACTATGATGCCTCAATGTCAGTTGATATCCACTACCTCATGGAAAAGGCTAAGTACTATGATGATTATAACAACAAACTCATAAAAAAATTGAATGAGTTAGCTAAATAATGAACAACCTTGAAGCAAGTGTGGGAACTTCCTCAAACCAACAAGAATACTCAGAGTAACCACACTCACTACTCTGAGAAGGTATCTTAAAAGAGGAAAGTTAGTAGGCTCAATCCTAAGGCCGCTTGCAGCTTTTCTGGAAAAGCTAGACATGCCATAGTTATGTGTAGGCATAAGAATGGTTATTATGATGAGTATGATTGGTCAAGAGTGACCACCAATAATAAGGGAGAACCTAGCCAAAAGGCATGGGTACCTAAGAAAACTTAACTATTTTGCAGTTGAGCCTAAGATGCACTAATGACAGTACAACATGATATTTGGATAATGGATGCTCGAGGCATATTGCAGGTGATGAAAGTCAATTCATCACATTGGAGTACAAAAGGAATGGAAGTGTCAGTTTTGGAGACAATCAAAAGGGAAAGATCATTGGCAATGACACTGTTGGAGTCAAGCCTTCAATTTAGAATGTGTCTCTACTAAAAGGCCTAAAGTTCAACTTGCTCAGCGTAGCTCAACTGTGTGGCAAAGTAGGAAAGTAATCTTTGACTCAGCAGGCTGCCCAGTCTTTGATGGTAGCTCTGACCAAACTATTTATTATAATCCTAGAATTAATAATGTTTATATGATTGATTTATCCTCTGGCTCTAATTACATATGTCTTATCTCTAAGGAGGAAAACTCATGGCTATAACACAAAAGGTTAGGACATATCAATATGACCAGTCTATCCAAACTAGCTGAAAAGATACTTATTGAGGGATTACCCAACCTAGCTTTTAAAAAAGATATACTCTACTCAGCTTGCCAACTTGGAAAATAATTTAAAAAGACCTTTAAATCCTTAGCTGATATCTCTTCTACTCATCCACTTCATCTTCTATACATGGAAATATTTGGGCCAATTTAGCCTATGAGTCATGGTGGAAAGAGATTCACCCTAGTTGTTGTAGATGATCTGACATGATTTTCTTGTGTTGTCCTGCTAGGAAGAAAGTATGAAACTTATGAACCATTCTTTAGGTTGACTATCTAGATTATGAAGGAAAAATGACTTAAAATTAATAGAATCTGGAATGATCATGGGAGAGAATTTGAAAACTTACAGTTTGAGGAATTCTGCTTTGAGCATGGTGTTGACCATAATTTTTCTGCTCCACACACACCTCAGAAGAATGGCGTTATTAAGAGGAAGAACCATACCATTATGGAGATGAGTCATTCTATATTGAGTGATAACAACCTACCAAAGTATTTCTAAGGAAAAGTTGTTAACATAGCCTGTTACATCCTAAACAGGGTTTTAATTTGCCTAGTTTTGGATAAAACTCCTTGTGAAATTTGGCATGGGCACAAGCCTAAGGTTGGTCATCTTAAGGCCTTTAGTTGTAGATGCTTCATATTAAACACAAAAAGACCAACTGCCTGAATTTGATCCCAAGGCTAATGAAGGAATCTTTCTGGGTTACTCAACACATAGCAGGGCTTATAAAGTGTAAGTCAAGAGAATTGACATTTTAGAGGAGTCTTTGCATGTAGATTTTGATGAAAATAACAATGCATGTAGACAAGCGGGCGAAGCTGAGGAAGAAACAAATCTAGTCAGCAGATCATCTAGTTAGCCTATTGTTATTCATGATAAATCCTCAAAGGAAGAAGCTCAGCAAGATGACCTAGATAAGTCAATCAACTTTAGAGATAGGGATAATGAAGCTCAACAAAGTGTGGAGACTTAGCGAGCTGATCCAGATCTTCCGAAAATGTCAAAACTCAAAGAGATCACCTAGTTCATAAAATTCTTGATAATGTGCAAAATCATGTACTTACCAGAGGTCCGTAAAATAGAATGATGAGTCACTCAACATCTATCTCATTGAATGAACCTAAGAAGTTTGAAGATGCTGAATTTGATGACAACTAGATGATTTCAATGTAAGAAGAGCTAGATCAATTCAAGAGAAATGAAGTATGGGATTTAGTGCCTAAACCGAGAGGGAAGTAAACCATGGGCACTAAATGGGTATTCAAGAAAAAAACTAGATGACGTAGGAAATGTTGTAAAAAACATGCTAGACTTGTTGCTCAAGGCTACAACCAGCAAGAATGAATTGATTATAAAGATGTTGGGAACAGGCAGTCACATTGAACATGCATAACAAGCATGGCGGAAATACAAAATTTTGTCTCTGTCCTCAGGAACTCCTATTAGTTGCATATGAATTAAATAAAGCCTTAATTAAACAATTCTCTACCTAGGTTAGCATGCATAGGCTAGGAATACCATAATTCTAAATTCAATCCTAGCATAAATATTTTATACTAAGCATGTTATAACTCTAAGCTATAACCTAAGCATATTATAACTCTAAACTATAACCTAAGCATAAAATAAACTAAGCATGCAAAACAACCTAAGCGTAATTATTAAGTCTAAAAATGCTTAAAGAAAAAGACCTAATAATTAACAGAGAAAGAAAGAAAACTTACCAGTTGAAGCATGCTTTAGCAGAACCTCCTTACGTAAGCCTCCAAGCCTAGGATAACTTCTATGAGTATTCACACGAACCCCACCAACCAAAATCTCCCTGAGAGGATGAACTAAAGAGCCTTGAGTAGTTGCTAGACCACTCCAAAAGCCCCACCCAAAAATATAAACTAGAGGTTCCTTAAAATATAAACTTGCTCAAGCAACCCGGGAGATTTTTCTTTATGAATCTCTACTTAGGATTTATGCTTGAACTTGGTGCATTGGAAAAGGTGAAAGGGGGTGACTATTTCTAGGCTTGAAGAAGCAAAAATGGTCCCCATTTTCCAACATCAGATGTGCAAAATGCACATCCTACAAATGGGTCTCACATGCCGATCCCATTGGATCCGTGGGGTGTGCCCACCCGCAGTGTGCCTAGCATGCTGCACAATAGCCAAGCAAGGAAGGAAACATTTTGCCTACCCTGCACTGCCTTTCCGCAAGCCTAGCTTGCGTGCTGGGCTATGCTGGGAACACCCAGTGCTACCTAGTAGAGCTGGTATGACCCAGTATGTGGGCACGCTTAATTTGTCGAGCCCACATCCCTTGAACCATTTTATATGGGGCCCTAAAATGTAGGCCCCATTTCTGTAGGGTCCAACCCTTTTACCTCAATTTGGAAAAATCCCTTTTAATCCGTCTTTCAAATATTAATTTATTCTATGACCCTAATAAATTAGTTACCGGTCAAAAATAAATTCCTTGGCTTATCCAAAGTGATCTAATCATTTCTAACCATTTAAATAATAATCCAATTATTATTATGTCATATTTTCATAATAGAATAATTCCATTAGTTCTTTACTTAGTCTGATGAAGGTCCAATGTGTGTGACCTTATAGGATCCCGAAGTATTAAGATGTTAAGGATTAACCGACCCTTGTTCTAATGGAACCATTGGCTTGAGGTTCTAGACCATGAATAGAACTCAATTACTATAAACGACTGTAGTATGCCTCCAGCAAGGGTCTACCATCCTACATTAATCAGAACATCATTTGTGCTTATGACTTAATCCCGGTTAGTGCAATAGTTATCTAATATAATGAACTCCTTCCATTAGTACCATCTAGTTTATAGGGTTCGGTTAAAGTGTTAACCTACTAATAGCAAGGTTGTTCCAAGCTATCCCAATTATTAACTTATTGCCAAAGTATATTGCCTTTTACCATAGTGTGTTTGACTAGAAAATATTTATATCAAACACATACTCTAATCAGAGGTTTATAGCAATCATCACTTTAACGAGTGGCCAGGTACAACTCTTTAATATATCTAGAGCGATGGATTCTTTTCGACTACATAGCTTACCAAAGTGATGCCATCATTATACCTAAAACCACCTGTGACACCCTAAATTAATGAGTGTATAAAATGACCCAAAGTATAGTGATGGTACCACACAAGGTAACTAGCACCTCAAGTATGAGGATATTCGCAACGCGTATTGCATGAAGATAAACACTAACACATTGATATATAGAACAAGTGTTTACCTTATAGCAATCTCAAATATATCTCTTAGATATATCCATTTGTCAAACTTAAGGCACCACCTTCAGTCCTTAGGAGATTGACTACTTGGAACCTTTCCCAGAAAGTTGACCACATGTTAGTCTTATGGCTTCATCAATATCCTTTCGTGATGAAACTATGACTAGGATTAGTTTAGACATAATCATAATTGCATATGAAGCAGGTCTCACCAAATATAGTCCAACTATAATTTCTCTGACTTCATGCTATGATACGTCAAGGACTTTCATATACATACGTCAATGAATATATTTTAACCAGCCATAATATATTTATAAGGACATCTATATAAACAAAAGATTAAATGCCTTTATTAATTAAACAAATTATTCGTACCATTACTTAATTAAGATATATCGCCCTAATTGCCTTAAGGGCATATATCATATCTAACAAAAGATTAAATGCCTTTATTCATTAAACAAATTATTTGCACCATTACTTAATTAAGATATATTGCCCTAATTGCCTTAAGGGCATACATCATATCTCAAATCCCAATCAATTTAGCTTCTCAAGGTATCCCAAGAGTTTCAGTACATGCTGAGAGGCAGAGGTGTCAGCCTGCATCTTGGTTCCAAAAAGGAGTCTAGAGGTCTCATACCTCTCTGCCCTTTCTCGCTCAGTAAAGAGCTCTTTAAGATGGTGAACCATGTCTTCCAAAGTCATGTTCTCATGTTGTTTCTGAAGCTCAGGATTCATGGACCTCAACATTATGCATATTGAAGTCTCACGAACTTTTTGGTGCTTCAACCAGACATCATGCTCCATATGATCCTCAACGTTAGGTTCAATAGGGAAAATTTCATCCAAAACATAAGCGATTCCCTTAGATGTGAGAATTATTATCACAGCTCGGAACTAATCAGAAAAGTTTGAGCCATTCAGTTTGGTGTCAAGTAATCGATGAAGATTAATGTGGGAAGTCATTTTCAACCTAAGATATAAGAAAAGAAAATTGTTCAGATATTAGTTTTAGTACATGCATTTAATATAAGGTCTTTCAATTAAATACATTTGTCCTACTATTTTCTTCAAAATTTACAATAGCCCATTCTATTGAATTCGGGAATTTCAACCCAGCTAAATTTCCTAGTAGGTAGTATATATAGCTAGTCTATTATGACCCCTAATTTTATGAGTCAAGTCATATTAGTAAGTTATTGTTGGAATCCTATTCCATTTGCATCGTATGCAATTGCTAATACATTCAGGTTTCCTAATCCCAAGGGACGTGCACTCTTATTTTAGCATCTCCTTGAATATGTCTCGGTCCTATGGCTACTCCTCAATTTTATGGTGGACTACCAAGTCCTGGTAAGGCAGGCCCTATCTTAATTTTTATAACCGATCAACTGCGCAACACTTTTGTACCCCAAAGAGATCGTATTATAAATTTGGGTAAGGAAGACTATAACTCACCTTAATGTATTTACTTTGGGACTTTATTGGTATTAAACGTCTCACCCAATCTGGGATTTTATCAGATGAACATATTTATAATAATTTATATTAATTCCGAGAATTTTAGAATTAATTTATAAGGTCCAACCTTAGGTGGGTTCAAGCTCTTTATTATAGTAATTCCATCAACCTCGATTATATGCAAAATAATTAACATTTTATTTGTTATATTTATATTGCATTTCCTTTAAGCTTTTATTCAAAAAATTTAATTTTTACTTTGTTATAGAAACATATATAAGCACCATCTCATATACTAGAAATAAATTAGTCCATATTTAATCCCCCGATTGGTCAATTCAAGCTGCACCGATATAAGGTTCCCAGGTAGGAGAGGTGCCCTAGGAGAAGTAGACACCAAGTCCAATCCTTAGCCAGAACAAATACGGGTACAAACTCAAAGACCAATGGATCCTCTTGAAATAATAAACTTTGTTCTTTCAATTCATGTAAATTGGAAGCATCTATAACCCATGTAACTTATATAAATTATTGAAACGTTGATAATTTTGAGTAAGTAGAGCGGACTTATTCAAAAAGAATCTACAACCATTTTCTAACCTTGAAATGAAAAACCAAGTTCATCTATTTTTCCGAACAATTTAATATACTTTAAAACATTTCATATAGAAAATAAAATTTAGTTTGCTTCTAACTTAATTAAGCACTAAATAGGTAGGCTCTGATACCACTGTTGGGAACTAACAGTCACATTGAACATGGATAACAGGCATGATGGAAATTTAAAATTTTGTCCCTATCCCTTGTTGCATATGAATTAAATAAAGCCTTAACTAAACAATTCTCTTCCTAGGTTAGCATGCATAGGCTAGGCAAACCATAATTCTAAGTTATATCCTAGCATAAATATTTTATACTAAGCATGTTATAACTCTAAGCTATAACCTAAGCATAAAATAAACTAAGCATGAAAAACAACCAAAGCATAATTATTAAGTCTAAAAATGCTTAAAGAAAAAGACCTAATAATTAAAAGAGAAAGAAAGAAAACTTACCAGTTGAAGCGTGCTTTAGCAGAACCTCCTTGCACAAGCCTCCAAGCCTAGTATAGCCTCTATGAGTATCCACACAAACCCCACCAACCAAAATCTCTCTGAGAGGAAGGACTAAAGAGCCTTGAGTAGTTGCTAGACCACTCTAAAAGCCCCACCCAAAAATATGAACTAGAGGTTCCTCAAAATATTCAAGGCCCCTCAAAATATAAACTTGCTCAAGCAGCCCAGGAGATGTTTCTTTATGAATCTCTACTTAGGATTTATGCTTGAACCTGGTGCATTGGAAAAGGTAAAAGGGGGTGCCAATTCGAAGGCTCGGGGAAGTAAAAATGCTCCCCATTTTCCAATGTATGCACATCCACAAATGGGTCTCACCCACGGATCCAATTGGATCCTTATACTGTGCCCCGTGCGCAGCATGCCCAACACGCTACGCAATAGTAATGTAAGCAGGCCACATTTGGCCTACCTTGCACCGCTAGGCCAGTTTACAGGCTAGGTTGTGCTGGGCACACCTAGTGCTGCCCAACAGCACTAGTGTGACCTAGCATGTGGGCTCTCGCAATTTGCCGAGCCTACAACCCCTTACCCATTTTATATGGGTCCTAAAATGTGGTCCCCATTTCTGTAAGGTCCGACCCTTTTAGCTCGATTTGTAAAAATCCCTCTTAATCCCTCTATCAATTACTAATTTATTCTATGACCCTAATGAATTAATTACCGGTCAAAAATAAATTCCTTGGCTTATACAAAATGATCTAAACATTTCTTACCTATTAAATAATAATCAAATTATTATTATGTTATATTTTCATAATAGAATAAATCTATTAGTTTTTTACTTAGTCCGATGAAGGTCCAACGTGTGTGACCTTATCAGATCCTGAAGTATTGAATTGTTAAGGCTTAACCAACCCTTATTCTAATGAAACCATTGGCTTAAAGTTCTAGACCATGAATAGAACTCAATTACCTTAAAGGGCTAAATTATGCCTCTAGCAGGGTCTACCATCCCCCATTACTCGGAACGTCATTTATGCTTATGACTTAACCTCGGTTAATGCAATAATTATCCAATGCGATGAACTCCTTCCATTATTTAATGATAGTACCATCTGGTTTATGGGGTTCAGTAAAAGTGTTAACCCACTAATAGCAAGGTTGCTCTAAACCATCCCAGTTATTAACTTGTTCTGAACTATATTGCCTTTTACCATATTGTATTTGACTAGAAACTATTTCTATCGAACACATACTCTGATCAGAGGTTTATAGCAATCATCACTTCAGCAAGCGGCCAGGTATAACTCTTTAATATATCCTGAGTGATGGATTCTTTGAACTACATGGCTTACGAACGTTCTATCATCACTATACCCGTAACCAACCATGACACCTTAAATTAATGAGTGTATGGAAATGACCAAAAGTATAGCGATGGTACCACCCAAGGTAACCAGCATCTCAAGTATGAGGATATTCGCAAAGGTTATTGCATGAAGACAAACACTAACAAATTAATGTATAGACCAAGTGTTTACCTTACGGCGGTCTACAATATATCTCCCCGATATATCTATGTGTCAAGCTTAAGGCACCACCTTTAGTCCTTAGGAGATTGACTCCTTGGACCCTTTCTAAGAAAGTTGACCAGATGCTAGTCTTACCACTTCATCAATATCCTTTCTTGATAAAACTATGACCACGGATAGTTTAGATATAATCATAATTGCATATGAAGCAGGTCTCACAAAATATAGTCCAACTATAATATCTCTAACGTCATGCTATGATACGTCAAGGACTTTCGTATACATACACTAGTGAATATATTATAACCAGCTATAATATATTTATAAGCACATCAAAATAAAAAAAAGATTAAATGCCTTCATTAATTAAACAAATTAATCATACCATTACTTAATTAAGATATATCACCCTAATTGCCTTAAGGGCATACATCATATCTAACAGAAGAAACCTTCGCACCTATAGCAAGATTGGAAGCCATAAGAATTTTATATGCTTTTTCATCTCATATGAACTTTAAATTATTGCAAATGGATGTTAAGAGTGCATTTCTCAATGGCTACATTGAAGAAGAAGTGTACATTCGCCAGCCCCCAGGCTTTGAAGATCCAAAACTCCTAGATCATGTCTTCAAATTGAAGAAGGAATTGTACTGATTGAAGCAAGTTCCAAGGGATTGGTATAAGAGACTGATAACTTTTTACTTAGCAAAGGTTATATTAGAGGAATGGCAGATACAACCTTATTCATCAAGAGTAAGAATCGAGATGTTTTTTTCGTTCAAATCCATGTTGACGATATCATTTTTGGACCAATTGATGAAAAACTTTGAAAAGAGTTCAGTCAGCTGATGCAGAATGAATTTGAAATGACTATAATAGGAGAGCTTAATTTCTTTCTTGGATTTAAAATCAAGCAAGGTGATAATAGGATCTTCATCAGCTAAGCTAAGTATGCCAAGGAAGTACTCAAGAATTTGAGATGGAAAAAGCTAAGCCAATGTCAACACCCATGGCCACTAATATAATTCTGAGTAAAGATGAGGAAGGTAAACCTGTAGAGAATAAGCTCTGTAGATGTAATATTATTTCTCTACTTTACTTAACTGCTAGTAGGCGTGAGATTCAATATGTTGTATAACTGATGTTAAGAGAATTCTCAAGTATTTGCAAGGTTCTATTGATATAGGTTTGTGGTATCCAAGTAATGCAGATTTCACTATAAGAGGATACACTTGTGCTGACTATGGAAGAGACAACTTGGAAAGAAAAAGCACCACTAGTGGATGCCATTTTCTTAGAGACTGCATTGTAACATGGTATAGCAAGAAGCAAACTTTTGTAGTGCTGAATACAACTGAGGATGAGTCCATGGCTGTAGGAAGTTGTGTAGCACAACCGCTATAGATTAAGTAACAATTAGAGGATTATGGTATAAAGTCAAAGTACCTTGAAGTCATATGTGACAAGAAGAGTTTAATTGACCTATCCAACAATCCAATTCAACATAGCAGGATGAAGCATGTCAATATGAGATATCACTTCATAAGGGATCATGTCCTTAAGGGAGAAGTCAAGCTGACTTATATTCCTATTGAATAATAGTGAACTAACATATTCACAAAGCTAATTGGAAAGGATCATTTCAACAATGTAATGGAATTGATTGGAATGTCTAATCCAATTTAAAGAAAATTGTTGTCGCTGACCTGTTCTGGTGCTTATCAAAGATCAGACTCTGAGCTATTAAAACTTAGGTTAAATCCTTCTAACTCACTTGTTAATTTTGGACATGTTATTAAAGCTATCACCGGTTAATTTTCAAATTATAACTTAGAAATAGCGGTAACAAGCATTAAAACATTCTACATTCAACTATTATAGCACTTTATGTTTATCCATTAATAATATTATGGTAAAAATTGATATATCTTATCGCTCAAACTTTGATCAATGCATGTGAGTCATACATGTAGTCTTTCCAGGTTAAGATAAGGGAGTTTTGCCTATTTAAGAGGGAAGAAAGAAGACAAGGAGTTTTACACATTTAATAATTCTCTCTACAGTTTTTTAAAATCCCTAAATTCCTTCAAAATCTGTACTAGGATCATCTAAAACCCAGCAATCAACTCCTATTGAACCATCAAAGAAGTTTTTTTATTAAAAACTAAGATGGAGTGTGGACAACTACTCTTGATCATAAAGCTAGATTCGTGTTTGGATTTAGCGATAGTGAGTCCATTAAGATTCTAGAAGGAACTCACTATATTCCTACCAAATGGACTAGGAAGGAGAAGACATAGTTAGGTCCGCCCAACATAGTGGACTTGGTGAGCTTCGGCAATGATGGGGTGTTTGGCAAGTTGACCAAACAACAAAACTTTACAGGATTCTTTGAGCTCCCAGATGGCTACTTTGAGCAGATTGTGGAGCAATTTTACAAAGGGATTCATACCATCAAGGGTAGAACATACCTCTTTGTGACCATGATAACGGGGAGACACTTGTATGTGACCCTTAGGCTGATTGCTCACTTGCTTGGCATGAAATACAAAGTTGTCAAGCTAACTACAACTAGAGATGAAGAAAAGATGGTTGTTCCAGTGGATTATGAAGTCCTCGCTGATTATAGAGCTAGGGAATTGGAAGGCTCTAGTTTCACCAAGAGGGGAAAGCAAGCCCATGAGCTTGTGACCAAAATTATTCTTCACAAGACTACGTCAATAAGAAGCTACTCTAAGTTTAAAAGAGTTTTTGTGGATGCAATTATTGAGGGAATGCATGTCAACTGGCCTGTTTCTATCTTTTATAGGATGATGAAGGGGTCTAGATACATGGTCTACAAGCATTTGATAATGGAGATTTGCAGGACATATGAGCAGGATATTGAAGGGTATATTACTCAGCATGGCATTGAGTTCAATGTGAGCCAATCTAGAATCTACAATAATGCTCACTTTCACAATCTTCACTATGGAGGAGAAGCATTAGACTACCAAAAGCTCAAAACTGGCGAGAAAAGGACTTTGTGGTATAAAGCTATTATTGTTCTTCAACTAGTCAAGCTAGAAGATGAAGATCACAAGTTGACTGAGATAGTTGCTCAAGCCTTGGCTAGGGCCATTCAGACAGAAGTAAAGAAGGAAGTGAAGAAAGGGAAGAAGGAAGTCGATGTTGTTGTGGGTAAAAAGGTCAGAACTCAGTGAAAGGCCCCCGCTGAGCTTGAGAGGAAACCATCTCCTCGCAAGATTGCAGAATAGGTTATTACTAAAGCTGAGCTAAGAAAGGATGTTCCCTTGCTTAAATTGAGAAAGAGGAAAAACCCTAAAGTAGAATCAAATCAGCAAGCTGAGGAAAGTAATGGGCAGATAGCAAGCTAAGGCTAAGGAAACCATCTCACATCTTTCACTTGTCAAACCAGCCACCTCAAAAACCCCCCTTCTTATGGAAGGACCTCGCAAGGGTCCAACCATAAAGGAGATCCCCTGTGACCATGCTCAACAGCAACAACCCCAACCTAACCTATCAAATGCTGATTTTGTAGAATCCATTAAGCTGCTTGGTAGAGAGAAGTTTCTGGAGCTGGGGACTGATAGTGATATCAATGATGCTATACTTATCTCAATACTATTTAAGAAGTGTTAAGGAAGAATGCAAGGGAAAACAAGCAAGTGCAAGGGTTGTTTGAAGCTGTAGAGAATTTTAAGAGGATATTGCAGGGGTTGTGAGCTCGGGATTTTTATAGTCCCTCTCGCTAGATGAAGATGATGTATATTTGATTTTATTCCTCATTATAAAAATTCTTTTTTAGAATTTTTATTACTGATAAAAAAAATTTTACAAATTTTATTTTTGAAAAAATTCTGTTCAGCGTGTCCAATAACTTATCCGGTGGGAGCTCAAACTGGGGATTTGCACCCAAAAAATAATTTAGTCCTAAATACCCTTAAAAATTCAAAGATAACCCTAATTACCCAAAAATCCCTCTTATACCCCTTTTTAGGCGGATTTGTCCTTTAAAAGCACCTTTTTAGGCTAGGACATGCTTATTTTTCAGACCCGGTAGAAGTTGAAGCCGCCAGCAGCTTTGGCTATACCACCGGCGGTATCATCCATGTTGCTAACAGCATGATTTTCTGCAGCAGACAGCTTTTTATCATACTTGCTTGATACCTGCTGGATAATTGATCAAAGTTAATATCCTCCGAATTTTAGCCTATATAAAGAGTCATTTCCAGCTGAAAAATGGTTGGACTCTCCCTACTTGAAATCTTAGAGAGATTTTATATTGTTCTAGTTAGTTTTAGTGGGATAAGGTATAGAAAATGTAAGAAAATGGGAGTCAATCCATCTTTTCTTTGTTTTTCTTAACTGAATTCTCTGATATCTAAGTAGATTTTAGGTTTAAAAATACCATAATAGGATTTAGAGACTAAAATACCCCATTCACTACCCAAATCATCATTTGAGCTCCCCGGAGGTGTCATTTAGATCACGAAGAGGTGGATTCACAGCCTTGAGGTAAAAATTCTGAGTCTTTTAGATCATTAGCTTCCATTTTACTTGTTTATTGTGTTTGTTTGCGTTTTGTGCTTTGTTTTGGGTTTTTGGTCATTTTTTGACTGTTAACTACTGCTACTGCAATAAAGTGAAGCTGCTAGAGATATTTGAAGCCGCCAGTAGTATCACTCATGTCACTACCGACATCAGTGATACTGCCAGGGGCTTCCTTTATCCTTAACGGCTTTATTTTCTTGTGGGACCCTTTCTTTATGATACCCAAAATGTCATTTTGCCTACTTCTATAACTGAAATCTCCAGCTACATCATTGATGCCGCGGGTTGCTTCATTCATACCGCCGATGGTATGAGGTGTTGGACAACATGTTTATTTTTGTTTTCTTTTTTGACATAGTTTAATTTCTGAAGGTAGAATGTACAGTGCAATGACATGAGTCCAGAACTCCCCAAAAATAGCCCCCACCCCATAACATGTGGTATTTTCACTAATAAATCCGTTAAAATAATAAATTGAGTCTAAAAATTAGATAAACGAGATTTTCTGACAAACACCGTTCAAACGCCATTTTTAGCCATCCAACCGGGCTCTATAAATTGTAAAATAAATATGCCATACTCACACTAACTCGGGTCTTATTTGGTCAACTAATTATGCATGTTACGTGATATACCTCGTACAACATGCCGTATCTGTCCTAACCATTTTGTGCAGGTAGATTTAGGTTATATATATGTCTAGGCCTTTAAGTATTTTATTTATTTTATAGACAAAATTTATAGGATTTGGAAATCCTTGTAATTATTAATTTAATTTCCACTTTTATTTATCGGATGACTATAATAATTTATTTATTTACCGCTTTGAATGTTTGATGACACACTAACATAATAATAAATCAAAAATACAATAAATATAAAGAGGGTGGATTAAACCGATTAAGAAAGAATAAAACTTTTAACTTGGTCAATGTAAAATAGATAACGTCATCCAAACACAAAATCTCTACTTAAGCTATAGTCTACCACCCGGTGAGAAAATCGTACCAAAATTTTCCGGTTCAACTGAACTAGGTGTTGACTCTGTTTTAAGTACGGAATTTTGATCTCATATCTTTTGGACATAAAAACATGCAAAGCCCATTTTCCACGATCACATCACACATTATTTTTAGGAGACCTATTCCTTGGCCCGACTTCGCAGCCCGTCTGAAACGTCGTCCACTCACAGTGGCGACTCATCTGGGGATTGATCTCTTTAAACTTGAACTTAAAATTTTCAATAAGTTTAAAAGATTTAGATGATGTATTGAAATCATTGTCCAAATTAAAACTTCATTCTTTTTTATAACATTTTATCCTTACGCATGTAGATAGTTTTGTAAAATTAGGGTGCCCCATTTTACCCAAGAAGCTGACGAAAGTATCACTCATGCCCTATAGCAATTGAGGATGCCTAGTGGGTAGATCACTCATTTTAACCAACACATGAACTCCTGCAGTAGCATGTATTCAGGGAGTGGTTGGGTAACGTGGAATCGAGGTAAACAAGAACTACTACATCAAAAACCTTATGCCAAAGCAGCATTAGAAAAGCCATTATAGTCATTTCCCTTAGGAACCAAAACAATAAATAAAATAATAAATGGGACACACTTCTTTGCTGTTTGTTGGCATTGAAGTTAACCTGCATCCTTTTTGAATGGCGTTATGCCGGAGTCATAACGTTGAAAGAGGGACGTTTTGTTTGCTATGTGCTATGTGCTCATGCATTACCTATGCATCGGCTTCAAGGGCCAAAACTTAATTAACTAACCCTTACCAATTTCCAATTGTGGATGAGGTTTAACAACATTCGAAGGACTTCTTTTGTATCCTCATTGAGTCATGACATATCGCTATGCATGATGAGGGGTACGAACATCCCACGTATGTTGGAGGGATAAGCCTTTGCATCATCACTAAGCACGCCTACATGCAGCCATATGAATAAGCAAGTCATGCATCAATTATTAGACAAAAATCATCCACTCCATCCATGACATCAATACATGCATGATCTGATCTGCTACCTACCATTTCAGCTAGGAGGAGGTAAAGTTATCGTAGTACCCTTGTTTGGAGAAGGCTTGAGCACCATTTGATTCGTTGTTCTCTCACCATGATAGTCACCACAGAAGTTGAACGATTTTCATTTACTGATTCCTGTGGGAACTTAGATTCATAGTAGATTCAACTTGGTTAGAATTCGTCTCAGCCAGTCACGTCGTTCCCAAATAATGAAGGAAACCCCCCTCGACTAGAGGATCAATTAAGTCCTACTCCTACCTCAGTCTCAGCCACTTCCTGGTTTTGACTTTGCTAGTGCTATGGCTGAGTTTTTGAATTCAGATGCATTATAGGCCTTTATGCAAGCTACTATTTAGGTCGCCGTTAGGCAAGCCCTTGAGGACAAGAACTCATATTAGGTCTCCGAATCCAATATGCAAGCTCAGAATGGCTCGGCTTAGAATTTATCTGGCCTTGTAGTGGGAAGGCCAGCTAGGCAAGCCCTTTTCACCAAACACCCTCAACTCAACCAATGTCAAGCTCGTTCCAATTTGGGCAACCTTTTGCTTTTCTGCAAACTTCAATAACCTCGTCGATCCCTTAGCTCAGAGCTCAGTTCCTCCTGTGTTTACTCACCATTTAGCTCAGAGCTCGGTTCCTCCTGTGTTTACTCACCATCATCTGGCTTCCTCCAGTGGGTTAGCCCAACCTCTAACATCCTTCACCCCTCCTCAGTTTGTCGTAACTCCTCGGGGCACTACCTACCCCCGGAATCCTTTCAGGAGCCAACTGATTGCTCGTCCTTGCTTGGACATTCCTCCACCATCTCCACCAATCCTAAACCACAACCAGGTTAAGCAGCCTCCTGGCATAAAACCTGAAGTAGCTACTTTTGTTCGCCAAATGATGGCCTCCCAAACTAACCACCAGCTCACGCAATCTTCGGGTGTGACACCCAAGGCCGTAGCTTTCTCCCGCCAGCCGATCAATGACCAGGTCATGTAACCTCTAGGCATGACACCAGAGATTCAATCTTACATTGATTGTCTGATGGCTGCTAAGGAACCTGAGCAAGGAGAGGATTGGGTCCCCGATAATTTCACTATGCCTAATATAGCAAATTATGATGGGTTAGGTGCCCCGCTTCTCACATTATCATGTATGAAAGAATTATTCATGTAATAAAATTAAGTGATAAAGTGCTTGCTAAAATGTTTCCTTGTTCCCTTCAGGGCCCTGCTCTTGCATTGTATCACACTTTCCCTCAACACATTATCATTGATTAGAAGCTTCTCTCTGAGGCTTCTAAAGTGCACTATGGTTTCAATACCATGATGGAAACAACCCTCAAACACCTTGAGGGAGTTGGACAAATGCTTACCAAAACCTTCAAGCAGTATTTCAACTGTTGGATGTCAACCTAGGTTCTGATGAAATCGAAGCTCAGCCTAGAGGAGATGATTGTTAATCTCTTAGAAGGGGTGCTTACGATTCTCCAAAAGGAAATGGCAACCGACTCCTTTTTGTCATATGGGGCCATTTATGAGAAAGAGGAGAAGATCGAGCATGAACTCGAGTGCGAGCAAGCAAAAAAGGCAGGGAAACCCTAGTTCAGAACGAATAATGATACTCAACCTGCAGCTCCGGCACCTACTAAACCCAAAGCCCTAGATATAGCTCAAGTAGTCTCTCAAGCCCCTACTACATCCCTGATAGTTGTTCAAGCTCTACCAGCAGTCGCCGCAGTCTAACCTCCTCTTCCTCCTTTTGTCCTGGCTATTCCGTACAAGCTGCAACACCGGGTTATCTTTAAGCGCTTAAGATAAGCATGATATATCCTGCCCCTTTAGGAGTACAATCGCCCAAACCGACGACAAGAACAATTTCTATAATTACCACATTCAAGTGGGGCATCAAACTAACAACTATAAGGGCTTGCTTTCAACCATCCAGCGTCTTGTAAGTGAGGGAAAGATTGCTAAACCAGAAAAGGTCCCAAGCACCATGAACAACCCTTTGCTGAATTTTGGAAACAAGTTGGGCATGATCCATTCTAGCTTACCCGAAGCCATAATCTTTGATCTACTTACCCGTGAACCAGGGAGTAGCAACTCAATTTTGGTTATTGGTTTCGATCTTCCTTCCAACTCAGTATTCGATCTGATCAGCCAAGCTAATCTAGGGGTTAATTTAGTTTAGGGTATGGAATTAGATCCAACTACGCCTAAGAAAGAAAACCGTAGATCTCAACCTTTTGTGGCTAAAAGAATGAAAACCAGAAAGGCCACTTTTCTGTGTCAATTTCTTTGTTTCGAACTAGGATTACTCTATTCAAGATGATGGAGTAGTTGAAGAAACCAAAGCAGTGAGCACCGAATTGTTTAAAGTTGATACACTTATGACTGCTAAGCCTAATGAACTATTCAAGGTTGACTAGAATGATCTTTTCAGTGTGGACAGGTATGAACTGCTAAACCCAGATTCGAATCCTGATGAACTGCCCTATCTTTTCAAGACGCGAGCCACTTAGAGTGTCCATCTCGATAATCAACCTCTGGACTCCAACTGTGTTGAGAACTTAGAATTTCCAGACGAACAACCTACAACTGTTACCATCCTTGAGCATATGTGGACTATATACTTGAATGGTGTTGTGAATAGAAAGTGAGAAGGCCTTAGAGTCATCATAGTCACACCGGATAACAAAATCATCCCATTATCCATATGGTTAGAGTTTGATGTTACCAATAATGGTGCTGAATATAAAGCCGGTTTGTTTGGTCATGAGGATCTCCTATAGTTTAGGGCCTGCATGGTGTTTGCAATTGAAAACTTAGCTCTTGTCATCTATCAAGTTATCAGGGATTGGGAAATCAAGGAAGACTCTCTTCACCCTTACACTGAGGTGGTACTAGGCTTATTTGAGAAGTTCACCTCTTGTTTTTATCACCATGTCCCTTGGGATGAGAATCAAATGGCTTACTCTCTAGCCACCCTGGCCTACTTATGGGAAGGACCCCAGCAACAACCTATCCATCCGTTGTTTCTATTATGAACTAAAATCCCCTACCATGCTCGGCCGGTTCGGCAGGTCCTCGCCATCCCAATTGAACCTTGTTGGTACTCTGACTTCATCTTGTTTTTCCAAACTGGACAATATCCTCCTGATTGGTCTGACTCGGACTGTACCACTCTGCGGTGACTCGCTGCCTAATTTTGGATTATCAATAATGATATATTCAAGCACACCAGTGATAGGTTACTACTCTATTGCTTAACTGAAACAAAAGCTCAGAAGGTGATTGATCAGGTCTATGCCCGTGATTGTGGCCCTTATATGAATGGTCTCTCTCTCGTAAAGAAGATTCAGCGGTTGGAATATTTTTGGCTCACTTTAACAGCCGATTGCATTGCCCAAGTCAAAAGGTGCCACCAATGCAAGATTTATGGGGATATGCAACATATACCACCCATCGAGCTCCACCATTTATCTACTCCTTCGCAATTCTTAGTGTAGGGGATATAGATGATCGGTGAAATTCATCCTTCATTGACAAACGGGCACAAATTCATTGTGGTAGTACTAGACTATTTCTCTAAGTGGGTAGAGGTCGAATCCTACACCAATGTCACCTCCAAGAAGATGGCGAAGTTCATAAAAAAGCACATTTTTGCTCAGTATAAACTTCCGCATCATGTAGTCTCATATAATGGGGTACAGTTCCAAGGGGGAACCGCTGAGCTGATTGAGAAATATGGGATCGACCATCATAGATCTTCTTCGTATAGACAACAAGTCAATAGTGCTGTCGAGGCAGCCAATAAATCAATAAAAAGATCCTCTTTCAGATGATAGCCGGTTACAGGGATTTGGCAGACAAGCTACCTTTGCTATTTGGGGTTATCACACGCGTATCCGCACCCCAACCAGTTAAACTCCGTTCTCCTTGGTCTATGGAATAGAGGTGGTTTTGCTAATCAAAACTCAAGTAAGCTCACTGAGGGTTGCATTAGAAGCTAAACTAAAAAAATTTGAACTGACTCGGGCGAGGTTTGTACAGTTGAACATGATGGATGAGCATAGGCTAAGGGCTCTAGATAATCTCCAGATGTATCAACAATGCATGGCTCGAGCCTATAATAGTAGGGTTAGACACCAGAAGTTCCCCCTAAAGACTGGAGATCTAGTCCTTAAGGAGCTGAAACCTCTCACCACCGATGTAAGGGACAAATTTAGGCCTAATTGGGAAGGACCGTACGAGATCAAGAAAATGCTCAGTAAGGGGAAATTAAGGTTATGGATACGGACAAGAATGAATTTGTGAACCCTCTAAATCAAGACAGGCTTAAGCATTATCACATCTAAGGAAAAGAAATAAATACGAAAAAGTAGCACAAAAAAATAAATATATAATCATCCCTCTTCCGGTCTTTCACTAATAGGGCAAAAATTAGGGTGACACCCAATTGTCGGTAATCTACAAACTGCCTGTGCAAAACTTAGGGGATATGACCAACCCGCTAGATCAAAAACTCGAAAAGGATGATCTGGGCAAAAATCAGGGTAGGTGAGCAAAAAGATAGTGCTTTTTAGAAAATCGATCTAGGCTAGTTGGCACCGGAAGTTAAATCAATGGGAATGTTTACCAAACATCATGTACTTTGTTTTACTACACTTAATAAAAGTATCTTTTTGTTGAATTTTGAATGCTTATGCCTCTATGAATGTTGTATCCATGCGGTCAAAACAGCTCAAGTGAACAGAGTTCACATTATTCTAAATCAATGCATAATAAATAAAAGACAAATAATTCTAATAGACTAAAAAGAGTGAGGTCTATGCAAAAGTTGGAATAAGTTTGCTGGATTGAAAACCCAAAAAGGGCGGTCCAGGAAAAAATTAAGACAAGGTTTGATAGATTGAAAACCCCTAGGGTAGTCTATGCCAAAATTAGAACCAAATAAAAATACAAATAATAAAATAAAGTTTGATAGATCTATCACCATGACTAGTCTATACAAAAGATGGAACTAATGAAAGCGCATCTCTAGTCGAACTCCCTGCATAATCATAATATCACAAAATCCTCTACAAGGTGGTAGTATGAAAAGGCTCGAATCCCTGCTCAGCTCGCTCTCCCTCCAAATGGGCCCGTGATTGCTTGGATCGAGTCGATAGGTGCCTAGTCTCAGCAAGCCATCCTCTATAGTGCTCATAAGTCTCAAATGGTCTCCATATGAGCATAGTTTGGAGTCTCAAAAATAGCCTCCCTAGCACACTTCTCTCGAATGTGGTTCACCCATTTGATCTTGTAAATCTTGCTATGGTTCTCGGGTAGCCTGATCGGAACCCACTACCGCTTACCATACTGATAGAGCAGCTGGTATGAGGTATAGCAAGTAATCCTCTCTAGACCTAGCAACTGAACATAGGATCCCAAAGACTCCACAACCACATCTCAGATCTTCCACCATGGACTAACCCACTATATTTGTGAATCGACATAACCCCTCAAGATAGACACCCAATCCTTGACTATCAACTGGTGAAAATCCCCTCAGCTCGGTCCTCTCTCTAAGATACACGGGCAAATACTTCTTTAGGTTGACACACGGTGCTAAGATCAGCTTGAATTTCTCTATAAGCCATACCTGTAAATAATTTCCATCTAAGTATAGGAATTGGAAATATACCCGAAATGGTGAAGGGCATACCTGTATCATCAAGAGGTCATCGCCAACCAGGGCATGGTCAGTGGAAGCCGCATCTAAGTTTAGTAATGTCTCGGCTAATCCAGCAGCTATAGGAGAAGCCCCCATCGACATAGGCCTAATGAGGGAAATCAACCTGAATGGTGCAATACCGCCCTCACGACACACAAAATCAGCCATGAGTAATAGTGTGACCATAGAAGGCCAAGCAAGTTGAGATCTGGGAGACTTGTGGCATGACTCTAACACCACACTAAGCTAAAATCCTAGTTGGTCAGGCAATCGGAATAGAAAGGGGTCTACGGAGTCCAAATTTTGTAACCCTCTTGGAATGCCATCAGTACCGAAAATAAACACTGGAATTGCCAAAGGAACATGTTTGGGGCATGGAATCCCCAGAATAGGTTGGAACTCCTATAGTAATAGACATAACTCAAATGAGGAGAAGCAAAACAAGTGGTCCATCCAATCCCAAAAAGTGAGTGCTCCACGAATGAATGCCGGGTTGACTAGTTGCAAAGCAACTTATCGAAAGCCACACAGTCTGAATTTCTATAGCTCCTTCCAATCTGCATTTCCTAGTGTTTTCGGGAAGTCTCGTAGCTACTAGTTGTGGGTTGCCATGCCTGAATTTGAAAAAATGGCCGAAATTTGAGTCTATGTAGATTGAAGCCACCGACGTTATAGATGAAGCCGCCGATGGTATGAGTGAAATCGCCGGTGATATGGGGTTGAAGCCACAGGCGGTATGGGTTGCAGGCGGTGTTCTCTATATTATTTAGCAAATTAACTTTTCTCATACACCCGGCGATATGAATGAAATTGTCGGTGCTATGGCACTGTTTCCAGCAAATTTTAGGCCTATTTTAGCTGACTCAAACCTTTACACAACCTGTAAAAGACCTATAATCTACTTCCAAACATGATTCAAGCATAAAATCAAATTTTATTCAAACCAAAGACCCGAAGGTGCATATGTACCGAACATCTAATCCTAAGCCTAAAAAAAATCTAAAATCATCCAAAAATCCAAAATCAAGCAAAAATTATTCAAACCCCAATGTAACAGATGTACAAGTCAAACAGAAAAGCAGAAAATGGAATATAAAATCTAAGGCATCCCACCGCCATCCGACGGGTGTGATGTGAACTTTGAGTCATCCACAAGGTATTGGTTTACAACATCATCATTCTCCTCTCTTTCCTCGGTCATTAGGACGCTGCTTGATTCGGCAAGCTCAGTAGTAGGACGCCGATTAGTTGTCATCTTCCTTCGTTTGTTACTAGTCTTGGCTAGGGGTGTGTGATCAATGTTGCACTTGCTCCTCCTCTCTTGCACGGTAGCCTCCAACTGCTGCTCCAGATCATCGACCCGGTGCCTAAGGTCTTAGTTCGCGGTTGCCTCCTCTCGATACATTGCCTGAGCTTGGTTGACATTGAAAAGGGATATTGCCATAAATTATTGCAAAAGAAGCAATAGCATTTCACATCATTCATAACATTCATACATGCATTATGTTAAACTACAACATCATTCAAACATACAGGTACCTTGGCAAATAAGGTCTGGGAAACCAGAGTATCCCAAAGTGCAAAGGCATTCCCTTCTATCTACTCTGCCTCCCTACGAGTAACCTAAAAAATCTATAGAACAGATAATCAAAAAGGGAATAAAAAAGAGATGGAATGAATCAAGGGGCAGTTTAATGTTTATAAAGCTCATATATGTGGTGTTATGGGGCATGAAATCTTTGGAGTGAGCAATACGAGTTATGTCCCTTATGTTGAATTCACCCCTCGTGCCCAAAAGTATGAATGACTCCTCCAAAGTAGTTGAGAGCCACCCGTCTACTATACCAGTATCCTCGGGCCTACCCCGACCCCACACTCCGCTACTCTCGAGCATGTTTCTTTTCCTCGAAGGTGCCTGAAAAATAAAGAAAACACAAAAATTCAAGCATAAGAAACCATTTTGAACCAAACAATTGACATATATGTAAACTACCACAGTCTTACATTAGAAAAGCGGCGCTCCTCGTGTGCCACTGGCACCTCCTCATAGGCCTTGCCCTCCCCCTCGGCGACCTCATCTTCCTAATCGGCCTTACCCTCCCCCTTGGTATCACCCTCATCGGCATCATCTTCCTCCTCTTCATCCACATCACTACTCCCCTAGCCACCAAGTAGCAGTTTTTGCTCCTCCCTCTTCTTCTTTAAGTTGTACTCGATCGTGTCGTCTCTATGGATGCTCGGGCACATATGAAGTAAGTGCTGCATGTGGTTGTCATAAGAACCAGGGACACTCTCTGTGACATGGCTATTCCTATCGAGATGAGCGGCTTTGTCTGCCTCGGCAGTAATAGCCAGGTGGCACCACCATAGACCCGTGGGAGGTGCTGAAGGCACCGGTCTAGTACAAGGGGCGACATCTCTTAAGCCCCGCACTCATTCACCTAGATACAACTCTAAGGATAAGGGGCACTCCATAAAAATTTTTTGGTTGTCCATGTCTTTTCGAACCGCGGCCACTTCCACGAGGTTGGACACCTCATCAAATAACACCCAAATGACCTGCATAAACAACTAGACAAATAACCACGTTAGCACGATGTGAATTCATAAATATATTTTGTTTACTAATGGTTGGTTGAGTATGAAACAAGAATAAGAGTATAAGTTGCATACCGAGCTAAGCTGTAAGCTCCTTAATGTCTCCCTATAGTTGGTGAGGTACTTGCTAAGTGCCCTGATACTCCCGCACCATTGGGCAAGAAAATGTGAACCTGCAGACACCTTGGTGTTGAACTTAACTGGTGGGAGAATCTGGTGCTCATAGGCCTAAGCCTGCATAATCAATAGCTAATTAGTCCAAAACATCCAAAAGGGGAAAGCGGGAAAAAACAAGTAAAAGCATAAAGGAGAATAATTAAATGCTTTCGGGAAAGGTATACCTACAATAGTAAGTGGCCCAAATGAAGGACCTTACCCTTCTTCCTGACCCCTACGTCCAGCACATAGTAAATTTGTGATAGAATTGCCCTGGGCCAGTTCTTTTCCTTGATAGTCTTTATGTCCTCGATGGCAAAAATCAGCCCCGTAGTTAATCTTATAGCTAGAGATCGGGAAGAACAGTAGGGTAAACAGTGAAATCACAAAAGTGTAGACACAGGTGTCCTGTTGGGTCTCAAGGACCACCCTAACTTCCATCCAGTGCTTCTGTAGCTCTTTATATGATATCCGCCCCGATATAGGTTTCAATCCAAAGAACTCGGTCACCCTCCTTGTCACGAGCTTCTAGAGATAATATTTCCCCATGAAAACATCAAAATGGATGACGTGATAGGTTTAAGATAGCCCAATCATCGCCACCAAATCAGATGGATTGATGGTCACCTCACTGATATTGAGATGGAAAGTGAGAGTGGTCTTCAACCACTTCTCAGCTAGTGTAGTCAGGGCCCAGTGAGAGAGTTTTAGCATCCTATTGGGTAGAATCCTTGCTAGGTCCCCATAGCCGGTAGTATCTATGGCATCTCTAAGTGTAGGGTCCTTCTTGTCGATATGGGTCCACCATCCTCCGATGGTCCCCATACCCCCCGTGCATGTAAGCTTGTGTGGCTACAAAACAGACTCAAATAGAAGCAGATAAGTAATCAATTTTCATTCATGCTCCTATAGCTACTAGAACTGGTCTATATCGCTACTGGAGCAGTGATACCGCCAGTGACATCATCCACACCGCTGGTAGTATGGATGATGCCACCGGTAGAATTGCTATAGGCAGCAACAATATGGCCTGAAGCCACTAGCAGTATAAGCGAAGCCGCCGGTGGCATCACTTCTTTGTGCAGAATCTCAAACTTGCCCAAAATCGCCCCAAATCACCAAAAACACAATTAATCAAGCCCAAGGCATAAAATCAGTAAAATCGACCCTATAGCATGCAATTTCAGTTTGTATACTTTCAATTTTGTATTTTTAACCCGCATCATGGCAAATTACAAGTCTAAGGCTGAAATCAAAACTTAACGAAATGAAGAGATTTGGGTTTTGCAGAATTACCTGGACATAGGAGAAGTGTTTCTCCTTCTCCGGGGCTAGATTTGTTATGGCTGAAGCAATCGCATAGCCATACACCTTGTCGGTCTTCTTCAAACTATAAGCTACATGCACCGAGCAAACTTTTAGCTGTTCGACATATGAAGCAGGTAGATCTTCAGGTCTCATGCTTGTAGATTTTTGTCCATATACCTTCATGAACATTGTGAATAAGAGGAAAGGGGAATTTATGGATTTTGAAAGGGAGAAGGAAGAGTTAGAGTCAGTTTCTGCCATCCAAATAGGAAATAAAGAGTGTTTTAATTCGTATTAAACACCCATGCAGAAATTGAGGCGTCTAAAAATGTAGCTTCATACTGCCGGCGGTATCAACCAATTCACCAACGGCTTCACTCTCATCAGGGGTAATTTTGAATTTCTTTGACCAGTTAAAAATGCCACGTGGCACTCTATACAGCACGCAGTATCATCCAAGCCGCCAGCAGCATCAAAATCCTCTAATACTACTTCAGATGCATTTTCAACAATTCGACGGAATCTCAGCTCAATCCCGCGACATTCTCGGACTTCTAAAACCATTGTATTTTTAATTACCGCATTTTTAATGTTGATCGAAGGGGCAAAAATATTTTTTGTTTCGCAAAAATTATCAAGCAATAAAAATGTAATCTAAAAATCTGTCTAATCTTGTTTCACTTATCACTCATTATAGATACAACCCTATGGGGCAAACCAAAATCATGTCATCCTTCGGGGTCCAGCCCATCAAGCATCAAATCAAGTTCCTGGTGGAACCCGAATCTCATGATCCTTCGGATCCAGGCCATGAAGCATCAAATGAAGGTCCTAACAGAACTAGAATCCTATCATCCTTTGGGTCCAGCCTACCAAACACCAAATAAAGGTCCTGATAGAACCTGTATCTTGTCATCCTTCGGGTCTAGCCCACCGAAAGCCAAACGGAAGTACTAATGGAATAAGAATCTTGTCATCCTTCAGGTCTGGCACACCATCTGTCAAGTATAATTCCTAAACTCTTGCTCTTTTCGTGCGATCATAGTGACCTATGGTAACTATGATTACCCGAGGGGCAGCCTGTGAGCATGAGATTTTTATAGTCCCTCTCGCCAGACGATGATGACATATATTCTATTTTATTCCTCATTATAAAAATTATATTTTGGAATTTTTATTACCAGTAAAAAATTCTTTACAAATTTTTTTTTTAGAAAAATTCAGTTCAACGTGTCCGATAATGTGTCCGTTGGGAGCTCGAACCGATGATTTGCACCAAAAAAATAAATTAGCCCTAAATACCCTTAAAAATTCAAAAATAAGCCTAATTACCCAAAACTCTTGCTTAAACCATTTTTAGGCGGATTTGACCTTTAGAAGCACCTTTTTAGGCTAGGCCATGCTTGCTTTTCAAACCTAGTAGAAGTTGAAGCTGTCAGTGGCTTCGGCTCTACCGTCGTCGGTATCATCCATGCCGCCGATGGCATGATTTTCTACAACAGACATCTTTTTGCCATGCTTGTTCGATACCCACCGGATAATTGATCAAAGTCAATTTCCTCCTAATTTTAGCCAATATAAAGAGCCATTTCCTGGTGAAAAATTGTTGGACTCTCCTTACTTGAAATCTTAAAGAGATTTTAGCAAGTTCTAGTTAGTTTTAGTAGGATAAGGTATAGAGAAGGTAAGAAAAGAGGAGTTAATCCATCTTTTCTTGGTTTTTCTTCGCTAAACTCTTTGATATCTAATTAGATTTTAGGTTTAAAATCACCATAATAGGATTTAGAGACTAAAATACCCCATTCACTACCCAAATCACCATTTGAGCTTGTCCCCCATGTGTCATTTGGATCACAAAGAGGTGGATTCACAGCCCCGAGGTAAAAAATTTGAGTCTCATAGCTCTTTGGTTTCCATTTTACTTGTTTGTTTACTATTTTGTGCTAAGTTTTGGATTTTTGGTCATTTTTCGACCGTTAATTGCTGCTGCTCCAAGAAAGTGAAGCCATCGGAGACATTTGAAACCGCCGGCAGTATCGCTCATGTCGCCATAGACATCAGTAATACCGTCGGGGCTTCCTTTGTCCACAACAGCTCTATTTTCTTATGGGACCCTTTCTTTATGGTGATCAAAATGTCATTCTGCTTGCCTGTGTAAATTATAGCACCAGCGGCATCATTGATACCGTCGGTGGTATGATGTTCTGGATAGTATGTTTATTTTCATTTTCATTTTCGACCTAGTTTAATTTTCAAAACTAGGATATATAGTGCAACAACGGGAGTCCAAAACTCCCCGAAAATAGTCCCCACCCCATTACATATGGCATTTTCACTAATAATCTGGTTAAAATAATAAATCGGGTCTAAAATGTGGATAAAACGGGATTTTCTCACAAACTCCATTCAAACGCCATTTTTAGCCATCCAACCGGGCTCTATAAATTGTAAAATAAATATGCCATTCTCACGCTAACTCGGGTCTTTTTTATTCTACTAATTGTGCATATTACGTGATATACCTCATACCATGTGTCGTATTTGTGCTAACCGTTTTGTGCAGGTAGATTTAGGTTAGATGTATGTTTATGCCTTCGGGTATTTTATTTATTGTATAACAAATGTATAGAATTTGGAAAGCCTTATAATTATTCTTTTAATTTCTATTTTTATTTATCAGATGACTGTAATAATTTATTTATTTACCGCTTTGAATGTTTGATGACGCGCTAACATAATAATAAATCAAAAATACAAGAAATATAAAATAGGGTGGATTAAACTGATTAAGAAATAATGAAACTTTTAACATGGTTGACATAAAATAGATAACATCATCCGAACTCGGAATCACTACTTAAGGTATGGTCTACCACCCTGTGGGAAAATAGTACCAAAATTTCTCGATTGAGCTAAACCGGGTGGTGAATCTATTTTAAGTACGGGATTTTGATCTTATATCTTTTGGACATAAAAACATTCAAAACCCATTTTCCATGATCACGTCACACATTATTTTCAGGAGACCTGTCCTCCAGCCCGGCTTCATAGGCCGTGCAAAACATCGTCCGCTCACAGTGGTGACTCTGCTGGGGATTGATCTCTTTAAACTTGAACTTAAAATTTTCAATAAGTTTGAAAGATTTAGATGATGTATTGAAATCATTGGCCAAATTAAAACTTCATTCTTTTATATAACGTTTTATCCTTACGCGTGTAGATAGTTTTGTAAAATTAGGGTTCCCCATTTTACCCTAGAAGCTCACAAAAGTATCACTCATGCCCTACTAGAATTGAGGATGCCTAGTGGACGGATCACTAGTTTTAACCAACACGTAAACTCATGTGGTAGCACCTATTTAGGGAGTGGTTAAGTAACATAGAATCAAGGTAAACGAGAACCTTCTACATCAACCCTATGATAAAGCCATGTTAGAAAAGCCATCGTATTCATTTCCCTTAGGAATCAAAACAATAAATAAAGGGTAAACTTCAAAAAAGTACCTTAATGATTTCACTTATTTGCGAAATGGGGTATGTGAATTTTTTGTCAAAAAGGGGTCTGTGGTTTACAACCATTAACAAATCAAGGATTTTCCATTAAGACAGTCAATCTTGATGACATGACAGGGAGCAATTTAGTAAAACTCACATTTATTCCTCTTCTTCCCTTATTCTCTATCAGTCATCGTTCTTTCTTCTATTTTGTGGCCGAAACTCATCCAAAATCAGCAGCAACTCCATCTCTAAGGCTCTCAATCCCTTACTTTCTAAATCTCACAAGTCTAACAAATCAAAATTCAAACTTTAACACATACCCACATGAAAAAACCCCCAAATTAATTTACGAGAAATTAGGGGAGACTCACCCAACAACTTGACGGTAACCCCAATGATCATAATGCTACCATGCGAGCCTACAAAGCAATTGATTTATCAAGCACAGCTGGAAGCAATTTAGAAGGGAAACTCTTGAGGAGATTAATGAGAAAAGAAAGTCAAGGTGCCAAATTTGTTACAAAAAAAGAGAAGCCACCCATAGTTGTTGGTTTACCCAGAAAAAAAGCAAAGAATTGATTTTTCTTTTGGTTACCCTCTCTGTGACATAGGTAGGTTGTAAAATGGGTTGTAAGTTTTGCGTAACTCGAAGCATGGGATTCAAAAACAATTTATCATCGATAGAAATTGTCAAACAATTAGTTCATGCTTCTTGTACATCCCAAATCCGCAATGTAGTCACAATGCTATATATACTTTTCCAACTTTATTTTTTTCTTGGTGATATATGGATTCAAACTTTCAAACCGGGATGCCTTATATTAGTTCAAAATTTTTGGTTAATGCCTTTTCTTCTTTCAAGAAAAAGAAACCCAATTGGATGGTGATTTACAGGTTTTAGATTGAATAGAGAAACAAATTGAATTGAAATGAAGAGAGTGGATGAACATGTATTAAGAGAGAGAATGGGATAAGAAGAAGAACAATAAACATGAATTTTACAAACTTGCCCTTTGACACGTCATCAAAATTGATGGTCTTAATGGAAAATCCTTGATTTGCTAATGGTTGTAAGCCTCATACCCCCTTTTGAAAAAAAATTCACAGACCCCATATTGTAAATGAGTGAAACCACAAGGTTCTTTTTTGAAGTTTACCCATAAATAAAATAATAAATAGGATGCACTTCTTTGCTGTTTGTTGGCATTAAAGTTAACCTCCATCCTTTGCAAATGGCATTATGCGAGAGTCATAAGGTCAGAAGAGGGACATTTCATGTGCTATATGCCACGTTCTCATGCATTACCCATGCATCAGCTTCAAGGGCCAGAACCTAATCAACTTACCCTTACCAATCTCCACTCACGGATGAGGTTTAGCAACATCCGTAGGACTACTTTTGTACCCTTGTTGAGTCACAACATATCACTATGCATGGCGAGGGGCACGAACGTCCCACGTATGTTGGAGGGATAAGCCTTTGCATCATCCCTAACCATGTTCTATGTGCAGCCATACGAATAAGCATGTCACACATCAGCTAATAGACAAAAATCATCCACTCCATCCATGGCATCAATCCATGCATGATCTGATCTACTACGTGCCATTTCAACTAGGAGGAGGCAAAGTTATTGTTGGACCCCAGTTTGGAGGAGGCTTGAGCACCGTTTGATTTGTCATTCTCTCACCCCAGTAGTCACCATGGAAGTTGAAGGTGTTCCGTATAATAATTCCACTAAGGACTCAGATTCATAGTAGATTCAGTTGGGTCAGAATTCCTCTTAGGGGATCATGTCTTTCCCGAACAATGAAGGAAACCCCCCTCCACCTGAGGATCAGTTAGGCCCTACTCCCACCTCGGGAGCATAATATCAGCCACGTCCTAGTTTTGACTTTGCTAGTTCTATGGCTTAGTTTCTGAATTCAGATGCATTCTAAGCCTCTATGCAAGCTACTATTTAAGTTACCATAAGGCAAGCTCTTGAGGATAAGAACTCAAACTGGGTCTTCGAATTTGATATGCAGCTCAAAATGACTCAACACAGAATTTATTAGGCCCCGGTAGGGGCAAGGCCAGCTGCACCTACTTTCAACCAAACACCCTCAACTCAACCAATGTCAAGCCCATTCTAATTTGGGCAAGCTTCGGCTTTTCTGCAAACTTCAACAACCCTATCAATCATTCCTTATAATATGAGGCCTTTAGCTCAGAACTCGATTCCTCCTGTGTTTACTCACCATCATCTCGCTTCCTCTAGTGGATTAGCCCAACCTCTACCATCCTTCATCCCTCCTTAGTTTGTCACAACTCCTTGGGGCACCACCTACCCCCAAAAACCTTTCAGGAGCCAACTGATTGCTTGTCCTTGCTTGGACATTCCTCCACCATCTCAACTATCCCTGAACCATGACTAGGTCACGCAGCCTCCAAGCGTGAGACCTGAAGTAGCTGCTTTCATTCATTAAATGATGGCCTCCTAAACCAACCACGAGGTCACGCAATATCTAGGCAACACACCCGAGGTCGTAGCTTTCACCCGCCAGCCGATCAACGACTAGGTCTCAAAACATCAGGGCATGACACTAAAGATTCGAGCTTACATTGGCCGCCTGATTGCTGCTAAGGAGCTTGAGAGAGGGGAGGATTAGGTCCGTAATAATTTCACTACTCCTAATATGGAAAATTATGATAGGTCATGTGCCCTTGCTTCTCACATTATCATCTATGAAAGAATTATCATGAAAAGAAATTAAGTGATAAAGTGCTTGCTAAAATGTTTCCTTGTTCCCTCTGGGGCCCTGCTCTTGTATGGTATCACACTTTGCCTCAGCACATTATCACTGATTGGATGCTTCTTTCTAAGGCTTCAAAAGTGCACTATGCTTTCAATACCATGATGGAAACAACCCTCCAATGCCTTGAGGGAGGTTCAACAACTGCCCTTCGAAACCCTCAAGTAGTATTTCAACTATTGGATGTCAACCTAGGTTCTGATGAAATTGAAGCTTAGCCTAGAGGAGATGATCGTTAATCTCTTAGAAGGGGCTATTTTGGTTCTCCGAAAGGAAATGGCAACCAACTCCTTTTTCTCCTATAAGGTTATTTATGAGAAAGCAGAGAAGATCGAGCGCGAACTCGAGCGGGAGCGAGCAGAAAAGGCGGGGAAACCCTAGTTTAGAAAGAATAATGATAATCGGCCTGCAACTCTGGCACCTGCTAAACCCAAAGCCCAAATGTAGTTCAATCAGTCTCTCAAGCCCCTACTACAGCCTCGGCAGTCGTTCAAGCTTCATTGGCAGTCACTGCAGTCCAACCTTATGATCCTCCTTTTTTCCTGGCTAATCCGTATAAGCTGCCTCTCTGGTTTATCTCTAAGCGCTTAAGGGAAGCAGGTTATATCCAGTCCCTTCAGGAGTACAATCGCCCAAACTCGAGGATAAGAACAATTTCTATAATTACCGCGTTCAAGTGGGCCATCAAACTAACAACTATAAGGGCTTACTTTCAACCATCCAGCGTCTTGTAAGTGAGGGAAAGATTGTTGAACCAAAAAAAATCCAAAGCACCATGAACAACCCTTTGCTAAATTTTGGAAACAAGGTGGGCATGATCCATTTTAGCTTACCCGAAGCTGCAATCTTTGATCTACTTACCCGTGAACCAGGGAGTAGTAACTCAGTTTTGGTTATCAGTTCCGATCTTCCTTCCAACTCAGTATTCGATCTGATTAGCCAAGCTAATCTAGGGGTTAATTCAATTCTGGGTATGGAAGTAGATCCAACTCCGTAGCTCATCCAAAATGTCATCCGCTCACTAGGCTTACCCACTACTTATGCACTAACCCAGGCTGTGGTGTCTCAATTGTCTCCTTTTTTTATTACTATAGGTTGCAAGGCCAAGAACCTAGAAATCAAGGTAGATGAATTGAAGGAGATAATCAAGTTTATTGGGAGAGAGCATCCCAAGATAAAACAATCAGAAGAAGAGATGCATAATGTACTTTTTGATAAATTCAATCCTATTCTTCTGAGTCTTCAAGCTATTTTAAATAGATACTCCATTTTCAATAAGGAGAATAAGGACAACATATATAAGTTAAGGACATTGATAGAATATATTGATGATCTTATAGCTGTTGTAAAGCAAAATCAAGGCAATGTTGTAACTCACTCACGCTAAGGATGAGATTCTTGAGGGAGTTAAGGCAACAAAGGAAGGGGTTTTGCAATCCCTCAAACAAATGAACATCTTAGATGGGCTAAGTAGTGACATTATGATGTCAGATGTATAGCAAGATCCTACGCTAAACAAGAGGCTGAACATTGTTAGAGATTTAATAAAGGTTGCTCACTCTAACCTGAGAAATGATAGGAGCGCAATTGACCTCATCCATAGGCAAGTCTCATCCAATATGAAGAATGCTTCCATTTTTAAGATGATGCTAAGGAAGAATTCACATGAGCAAGCTCTTTCCACTCTAATCTAGAACTCGAGGGAAGGACTCAACACACAATTTAAAGTCAACTAGTCTATATCTAGAGCAATTATCGCACTACTATCATTTATGAGCAATATTTCATCTTTGATGTGATCTATGAAAATCTGGTGAAGAATTTTAAGGTGAATGTTTATGGAGACCTCACCACCTTTAAGCAACCAATGAAGTCATTTGACAAGGCTACATACGCCATTGTTGAGTCAATGGCAATGAGGGAGAAGGAGCTAGAGGAAAGAGAATTCCAAGAGCAAGGTAGGAGAGAGAAGATTGCTGAAGAATCATTTTAAGTCTTAAGTTAGCTAGATCAACTCGTACAGGAGTAGAATGCTATCAAGTAAAGCAAAGAAAAAAGATCCAATGCCCGACCTTTGGCCAAAGAAGAAGAGTAGGTGGGATCAATAGGTGTTTGAAATAAGAGCCTCCCAACTCAAAGGACCACCTCTACCAAAATCATTTTAGAATAGATTTTTGTAATCTTGAGCTTATTCTTGTAAACTTAGTATAGATTAACAAATTGTTTAACTATGTCGAGATATCTACAAAGGATAACTTATTCTATCTAAGTTAAGACCTTCGTAACTTCTCTTGTTTATCTCTTACATTGCAGGAAATAATGAGAAGTATCTTTGAGTACTGACCTAAGAGAAGTCAATAAATATGGGTGTTAGCACAGGTCAGTTCCGGGCCAATGAGGAATAATGCCTATTTCAATCAGCGATTAGATAAGAGAGCCAAAAGGACCGAATTGTCATCCAAAAATCCAAAATTCTAAAATTTACATTGCACGGAAGCTTCGATTTAGCGTTTCCTAATAAAAATGAAAAGTCAAATTTTTTGTCAACAAATGTGTAATGAGCCCGCCAGCTCATTACCTATCTACAGTTAAAAACAATCAGAACTCGGTAGATTCGCAAAGATTTACTGAAGATATGGATCAGATTACACTCAAGTAGGTAATTAGTCTGCCGACTTATTACCTATGTATTAGCCCGCCGGCTAATTACCTCCTTACTATAAACGGGGGAGCACCCCTTTCCATTTTCAAGAGTTCTAAAGTGTACAAAAATTTTATTACGTCCATTTCAATCTAGGAGTCCTAAAAGCCCCGAAGCTCTGCCAAAACACTTCCAAATCCGAGTTTTATCACCTATATTAGGTATAAACTCATTTCTCAGTCTTTTTAGATCAAGATTTCAAAGTAAACTTCGGTCTAAAAATGAATTAATGTCTCAAAATCCCCACATTCCTTTTCCAAATAATCCAAGATGATAGCCATAACTTGGGTTAAATCCATTTTCCATATAAATAATAATTTCTTTTGATAAATTTGGTCCTGCACCGTCTCTCAAGTCATCCTAGACAGACAAAAAGGTAAATTGGGAGTAATTGGCTCTAAGCCCAAATTTAAAATCCATTAAAATTCACTTTTATTATTTTATTATTTCACATTGCATTCCCATTAGTCTGGTTAAGTGAGCCACTAGAGCCACTTAAAATATAATATGTGTAAGTAAGCTTACATGTACAGATAAACATCCAAAATGTGAGGAAACCCTATCCAATTTTTCGGGCAAAACTTCAAGTACTAATGTTACTCAGCCGAAATTTCGATAGAATATATCAATTTATTAAGTCATTATAATGCCTGTTTTATTTTTCGAATTTATATTTTAAGTAAAGACATTCTAATGATGAATTATGACATAAAACATAATTCTAAAATTAATCCAAATAATTTGAACAATATGAATAACTATTATGTCCGAAGTCAGAATCTCACCTTCTTTTTGATATAAAAATCCCATTTTGGATTAGTATACCAAAATTCTCGGTGAAGCTGAACCGGGTGGCTACTCTATTTTATTTTTAAATAAAGTAAGACTCTTTATCTTAAATTTTTTTCTTCTAATTAATAAAATGTGTAAATATATTTCTCAATATAATCACATTTTTTGCTTATAAAAAGTCATTTCTTCACGATCAATAAGTTTACGTAAAAAATAATAAAGTAATTTTCTCTTTAATAAAATCGAGCATTTTATTATGAAAGAGGCATGCGCGTTAAAAGCAATTCAGTGGATTATCCTAAACCGCAACATCTCGCATGCCAAACTCACACTAAAACCCCTCGCCCGCTCACAATGGGGGAGTCAGCAATCACTTTGAGTAAATGGATGTTGAACCTTGAGGGAGTTTGCATCCACTCTGAGGTAACTTATCTCTAAATAACTTATTGATTTAATTTCTCACTCAGTTGGTTATCATTAATCAAAATGGGGGAGATTGTTGAACCCAGCACGAGTTGAACTGACTCAGTTGTGTGAAAATGTTTTGAACATGTCATACCAACCTAGTTAAGATAATTAAATCAATAATGATGTTAGGTCAGTTAGACTAAGTTGTTTTCCTTATTAAATTTACTCAAGGGTAGGGTTATTCAATTTTATTGATTTAGTTCTAAGACTTAACTCATTGTGTTGTGTGTTGAATAATTACTTAGTGTTTTGGATTGAATACTGTTCACTCAGCCAACGTTACTTAGAAGATATCTTAGCTGTGTAGATTGTGATTATGTTTTAGCTGAGTAATACACGTGCGCGCTAACCTGTCTGTTTATGGAAAAATATAATATTCTTGTTTGTATTGTCTTTTACAAAAATTAATGTTACATATCATCAAGTAAAACAAAAGGAATTAATTAGCAATAAGGTTCAAAAAGCTGCAAACAAATAAATATTGTCTGGACAAAAGCTGTAACAAGATAAAGTCAAAATGGCTCAAATGTTGTGCGTATCACCTGCCATCGTATGCTTCTGTAAACTGCTTCAGAGTACCATAAGAATGGGAAATTGACACATAGCACTAGCAGTGACAAATCTATCTAACAGATTCTAGCATCAAGGAGACAAGAGATCCAAAATTCCTGCGAAGATTCAATCCCTATCAAAATGGATTGATTTCAATTTCACAATGTTGCAATTCTATCTCCTAACGGATTGATTTAAAGAAGCAACGAGTGAAATGGTAAGCTCGAGATTTACAGATCATGTCAAGATAAGTTCAACAGCTAATTAGAGCTTCGCAACTATAAAAGGAGCAAAAAGGCAAGCGTTAGAACTTGGTGATTACACCTGCAATTTGTATCAATCTAAAACTTTGTTAAATTCACAATTCGAAAGAAATTCAAGCAAAAAGAAGCAACAACTCAGACCACATCTTTGAAAAGAGAGAGATTAGTATAGAACTCTGATTTTTAATATCTGTTATGGTAACGTGATCAACATTTTTATAAGTTAAATCTTGATCTCTGTTAGATCTTAGTATTGCTAAGTAAAAGAGGGTATTCTACTCAACGGTGAGCGATTTAACTAAGGAGGGTACTTATTGTAATCGGGGAATTTGTGAAAGGCTTCTTCACCTAGGGTGAAGGATTTGATTTAGTGGATTAAAGCTAAGACACACTCTTGGGACTAGAGTAGGCACAAGCTATCAAACCAGTATAAAATCGGTGTCTACTTTACTTATCCTTGCAAGCTTTCATAGTTTCCGTTAGCCAGCTGACCAACTTAGTGGAGACTATACTCTCGCGAAAAAGTGTATTATTTTAAGGTACCGTGTCACTCACCCCCTTCTAACTCATTGAGTTATACGCAAAGGGACCAACATTTAGATTTATGCACCGATATGTGTTGCTATTACTAGCATAACCAATGAAAATACAATCCTCTATTTGTGGACCTATTTTCATACGTTTAGATAATGGTGCAATTACCTTAGAAAGTGTGAGCATGGTCCGGCTGGCCTGATGATGATTATAACCTATTCATATAGATGTCCGAATGTTAAAAGTGCTATAAATCAAATTTCTATTTCCTTGTCCAAAATGCCTTAAATAATCCCCAAATATATCCTAAAGGAAAGAACCTCAAATGAGCTATAACTTATATGAACTTCTGCCTTGGACAGAATTTTCTCTAGAACTCCAAATAAAATTTCCAATGCTTAAAAGTTAGCCCTAGATGTTATGAACAATCTGAAAAATTTTTGGAATGATCCAACAGTTGGATAACCGTCGATCGATGGTTCTTGGATGTGTCAATCGATGCTCATTACTGGTGACACGTGTCAAATCTAGCAATGACTTAGCAAACCTACACGTATGATCGACGGTCATCACATGCGTCGATTGACCGTCATCACATGCGTCAATCGACGGTCATCACATGCATTGATCGATGGCTTTTGGACACTTGCCAATTCTAGTGATGACTCAGTAAAGCTATAATCGCCCTAAATGTGTCGATCGACTGTTCAAAAATCCCTATAAAAAGAAACCAAACCTTGGCATTTCAATGGCAACAAATCCTTAGAATTCAAAAACCATACAAATTCAAGCAATTCCCTTATAGTATCAAGCCTATACCGAAATTCTCTTCCTTTATCCCAAAACTATACTTAGGTATAAAACCCTTCCCTCGGTAAGTTTTGGTTACAAACTAGCCTAGCCTTATTTCCTAAACTATTAGATATAATGTATGCCCTTAAGGCAATTAGGGATATATATCTTAATTATGTATGTATGAACAATTTTATTTAATAAATGCAATTAATCTTTTGTTTATATCGATGTGTTAATATATATATTATGACTGGTTAAAATATATTCACTGATATCTATGTACAAAAGTCCCTGTCATATCATAGCATGAAATGAGAGAAATTATAATGGCATTATACTTCGTGAGACCTGCTTCATGTGTAATTATGATTATGTCTAAACTATCCCTAGTCATAGTTTCATCAAAAAAGGATATTGATGAGACAGTAAGACTAGCATGTGGTCAACTTTCTTGGAATGGGTCAAAGTAGTCAAACTCCTATGACTGAAGGTGGTGCCTTAAGTTTAACACATGGATATATCTGGACGATATATTGGACATCGCAATAAGATAAATACTTGGTAAATATATCATAGTGTTACTATTTATTTTTATGCAGTAGCTTTGCAAATATCCTTATACTTAAGATACTAGTTGTCTTGTGTGGTACTGTCATTATGTTTTGGGTTATACCTATGCACTCATTGGCGATTACGGGTATGGTGATGATAGCACGTTGGTAAGCTATGTAGTCAGAAAGAATCCATCGCTCCGGATATATTAAGGAGTTGTACCTGGCCACTTGTAGAACTGATGATTGCTATAAACCTCTAATCAATGTATGTATTTGATAGAAATAGTTTCTAGTCAAACACAATATGGTAAAAAGCAATATACTTCAGAAATAAGTAAATAACTGGGATAACTTGGAGTGACCTCGCTATTAGTGGGTTAACACTTTAACCAAACCCAACAAACCAGATGGTACTAATATTAAAGAATGGAAGGAGTTGATCGCATTAGGCAGCTATTGCATTAACCAGGATTAAATAATAAGCACAAAGGATGTTCCGAGTAACGAGGGATGGTGGACCCTTGCTAGAGGCGTACTACAGTTGTTTAAGGTAATCGAATTCTATTCACTATCTAGAACCTCAAACCAATAGTTCCTATAGAACAAAGATTGGTGAAACCTTAACAGCTCAATACTACGGGATCCTATAAGGTCACACACATTGAACTTTCATCGGACTGAGTAAAGAATTAATAGACTTGATATATTACGAAAGTATTAAAGGGATGGTTGAACTATTACCTTGTTAGACAAGAGATTTTATTTATTGACCAGTAACTAATTTTATTACGGTCATAAATAAATTAATGTGTTGATTAAAATGATTATATCAATTTTATGGTTGAGCCAAGAATTTATTTTGATTGGTAACTAATTTTATTAGGGTCATAAAATAAATTAAAAGAGATGAGGATTAAATTAAATCTTGTATTTATTTGGGATTTAATCCAACAATGAAATCATATATTTAAATTGGCATTTAATCCAGCAATTAAATCTTGTATTTAAACTGGCATTTAATCCAGCAATTAAATCTTATATTTAAATTGGGATTTCATCCAGCAATGAAATCGTGTATTTAAACTGACATTTAATTCATCAATTAAATCATATATTTAAATTGGATTTTAATCCAGAAATTAAATCTTGTATTTAAATTGACATTTAATCCCGCAATTAATCTTGTGTTTAAATTAGTATTTAATCACACATTCAATCTCGCATAAAATCAACATTAAATTCAGGGAGCCTTTGCTCCCACTATATAAACCAAGCATCTCTTCTTCGTTCTTTGCACCATATAGCTTCCTATGAGCTAATGTCAAATTAGAAGATAAAATTAAGGAGTTCCTTTGGTTAATATTTTGGGTTGGTTTTGGAGTGGTCTAGCAGCTACTAAAAACTTTGCGGTTCTTTTTCATTGAGAGGTTTTGATTGGTGGGGTTCGTTTGGATACTCATAGAGGCTATCCTACACTTGGAGGCTTGTGCAAGGAGGTTCTGTTAAAGCACGCTTCAACTGGTATGTTTTATTTTTCTCTTTTAATTATTAGGTCTTTTTATTTGAGCGTTTTAGACTTAATAATTATTATGCTAAGGTTGTTATGTATGCTTAATTTATTTTTTTAAGTTATAGCTTAGAGTTATAACATACTTAATATAAAGTATTTATGTTCTGATTTAATTTAGAATTATGGTACGCTAGCCTATGCATGCTAATCTAAGTTGAGAATTTATTTAGTTAAGGCTTTAATTAATTTATATGCAACTAATAGGAGTTCCTAACACAAGGGACAAAATTTTGAATTTCCGACATGCTTGTTATACATGATCAAAGTGACTGTTAGTTCCAATAGTAGTATCATGAGCCTGCCTATTTAGTGCATAATTAAGGTAAAAGCAAACTAAATTTTATTTTCTATATGATATCATTTAAAGTTTATTATTTTGTTTAGAACAAAAGATGAACTTAGGCTTTCATTTCAAGGTTAGAAAATGGATATAGATAATTTCGAATAAGCCTTCTCAACTTACTCAAAATTATCAAAGACACAATAAATTATATTAGTTACAAGGGTTATTGATGCTTTCAATTTACATGAATTGAAAGAACGAAATTTATTAGTTAAATAGAATCTATGTTTTTCAAGCTTGTGCCCGTATATGTTCTGGGAAGGATTGGACTTGGTGTCTACTCTTCATAGGGCACCTTTCCTACCTGAGAATATATATCGGTGTAGCTTGAGTTAACAAAGAGGGGATTAAATATGTACTGATTTATTTCTAATATATAAGTTGGTTCTTATATATGTTTCTATAACAAAGTATATATTAAATTATTGAATAAAAGCATAAAGGAAATGCAATATAAATATAACAAATAAAAATGTTAATTATTTTACATATAATCTAGGTTAATAGAATAATTATAATAAAGAGCTTGAACCGACCTAAGGTTAGACCTTACAAATTAATTCTAAAATTTCATGAATTAATATAAACTATTACAAATATGTCCATCTAATAAATCCTAGATTGGGTGAGACGTCTAACACCAATAAAATCCCAAAGTATATATATTAAGGCAAGTTATAGTCTTCCTTACTCAAATTTATAATATAGTCTTTTTTGGCCCTAAAAGTTTTGCGCAAAGCATTCCTTTACGTCTACATCGACTGGTAATAAAAATTGAGATAGGGTCTGCCTTAACAGGACTGGGTAGTCCATGATAAAATTGGGGGCTACCCACAGAACTAGGACACATTCAAGGACATGCTAATATAAGAGCACAAGTCCCTTGGAGTTAGGGAACTTGAACAAATCAGCAATTGCATGCGATGCAAATGGAATGGGATTCCAATTACAACTTACTGATATGACTTGACTCATATAATTGGGGGTCATGTTAGACTAGTTGTAGATGCTGCCTACTTGGAAATTTAGCTAGACTAGACTTCCCAAATTCAATAGAATGGCCTATTATAAATTTTGAAAAAAGGTTGGATAAAAGTATTTAATTAAAAGTCCTTATATTAAATGAATGTACTATATACTAAAGTCTAAGAAATAATTCTTTTCTTATATCTTGGTTGAAATCTTTATTTAAAAACAACATTCATGTTGATGACTTTTGTTTGGCTCTAGCTTCAAGGGTTTGTTTAAAAATTTGAGGATCTTTCTCAAAGTATAAGGCTTAGCCCATACACTCTATGAGCCCAACACTAAATAACATGATGCAACCACTTCTACTTTGTGTAAGAATGTTAGTAATGCTTGAAGGAAACTAGGATACAACACCTTGGAGGTTGTCAACATCCCTGTTACCTTATATAAGTAGCTCGCAGGAGACAAGAATAAACATCAAGTCAGATGTTAGGATCCATGTTACCTTACCTACGAGGGCATCAGGAAATCATAGACTTGAAAATCTATGTCTTTACATCTCAGAGAAAGGATTTTCCATGGTGTAAAATTTGAACCAAAATATTTTGATAGAAATTGGTTGGATAAATTAATCAGAAATTTAAATGGTTTATATCTCAAAGAAGTAAAGGGACACATGGTGTCTAGTTTTGAAGCAGGATAGAGCAAAGTGAAGAGAAAATTAAAAAGAATACTGAGAATTTTGTCTAGGAGACAAAATTTTTGTTTTCAATATGAAATATTAGAAATAAGATCTTCTTTTCAATATGGGATATTGGAAACAAGATCAAAATGGCTAAAGTCTCATAGCATAAGAAGATGAGGCTTGCAGCTTCCGCTTCAAGATGTTAAATATTGAGAATTCCTACATCTTAAGGAAATTCTAAATTGGTATGGAATACCTAATTAGAATTGTATATCCATACGGAAGTATAGATATTATTGAGAAGTAGAGATTTGGCAAAAAGGAGAGTTGTACATACGGAAAATCATTAGAGCTTGATGGCTGTTATTGATGTAGGTACTTAAAATTTCCATTTTGCTAAAATTTGTAAAAGGTCGAAATTCAATTGTCATTATAAAATATTATCTCCTACTTCACAGCAGATTGAATTTTATTCCAATTTGATAAAAGGTATTATCAAAGTTATGAACGATATTTTATTTTAATATGACAAATGATATTTTGTAATAACAAAATCATATTCTCAAATATAAATATTTCTAAGAGAAAATTAGATAATGAGAAATCTTTCTACTTATGGCATTGTTGTTTAGGCCATATAAACAAAGATCACTTAACCAAGTCACACAAGCGTGGAGACTTGGGCTCAATAGACGTGGAGTCTTATGGTGATTGTGAGCCTTGTTTAAAAGAAAAAATGATGAGTTTGCCCTTTAAAGGAAAGGGTGAACAAGCCACGAGTACATTGGAGCTTATACATACAGATGTATGTGATCCAATGAGTGTTCAATCACTAGGAGGATACTCTTACTTTATAACCTATATTGATGATTACTCACAATATGGTTAGCTGTAGTTAATAAAGGACAAGTCTGAAAGTTTTGCAAAGTTCTAAATATTCAGAAATGAAGTAGAGAAACAACTTGAGAAAAGTAATAAAGTACTTTGATCTGATTGAGGTGGAGAATAGTTAAGTTAAGAGTTTTAGGATTATCTAAAGGAAAATGAAATAGTTCCCCAATGTACCCCTCCGTATACACCCCCAACAAAATGGAGTGTCTAAAAGGAGGAATCGGACTTTATTAGATAGGGTTTGGTCCATGATGAGCCAATCAGATCTCAGTAAATCCTTTTAGGGATATGCACTAGAGAGCGAAGTTTACGCATTAAACAAAGTGCCCTCTAAATCAGTTTATTTCAAGCCTTATGAAAGATGGTGTAATAAAAGACCATCTCTGAGTCCCCTAATAGTATGGGGCTTTCCTGCTATGGTGAAGAGGATAGCATCAGATAAGCCAGATGCTAAGTTTGATAAGTGTTTGTTCATTGGATATCCAAAGGAAACTATTGGATATTTATTTTACCAACCCAAAGCATAGAAGGTATTTGTGTCTCGGAGTGCTCACTTTTTGGAAAAGGAACACTTACTAGCAAAAGTCAGTGGGAGTAGTATTGAACTGGAGGTTCAAGAGGAAGAAACAGACAATCAGCTAATTGACCCCGTTCTAGATACATAAGAAGGTACGATCCAAGAACAACTTGTCGAAACACAATCATTGCGAAGATCAGGTTGAATTCATATAGGTCCTGAAAGATATGGTTTTGTCATCACGATTGATAGGGACCTATATCTCATGGAGGATGATGAACCAAGAACCTTTGATAAAGCAATAAAGAGCTTAGATTCTGATAAATGGCTTGAATCTATGAAATTGAAAATGGATTCCATGTATGAAAACCAATTTTGGAAATTGGTCGATGCACCAGAAGAGGTTAGACCTATTGGGTGCAAATGGGTCTTCAGGAAGAAGACTGACATGGACGGTGATGTAATTACCTATAAGGCAAGGTTGGTTGCAAAAGGTTATAGTCAATGTGAAGGTATTGACTGGTATGAAACTTTCTTACCAATGGCCATGCTTAAATCCATCAAAATACTCCTCACAATTGATGCTCATCATGATTATGAGATCTGGAAGTTGGATGTTAAAATAGCATTCCTGAATGGGGTTTTGGATCGAGATGTGTATATTAAACAGCCTAAGGGTTTTACATCTTAGAATGGCTTGAAGGTATACAAATTGTAAAGGTCTATTTATGGACTTAAGCAAGGATCCGGGTTTTGGAATATTAGGTTTGATCAGACAATCCTTGAACTAGAATTCTGTCCAAACATAAATGAGCCTTGTGTTTACAAGAAGGTTAGTGGGAGTGCAATCATTTTCTTAGTATCATATGTTGATGACATTCTTATAATAGGAAACAACATTTCTCTTCTTCAAAGTATTCAAATATGGTTGTCAAGGAAGTTCTCCATAAGAGACATTGGAGAAGTGGCATTTATACTAGGTATAATTATCTATAGAGGTAGATCCAAGAGGTTGTTAGGTATTTCTCAAAGTTCATATATAGACAAGGTACTGAATAAGTTCAGCCTTGAGCATTCGAAGAAAGGTTATCTCCCGAGTACAAAGGGAATAAACCTATTTCAGACTGATTGTCCGAAGACAGCTTAGGAAAGAATGCGCATGAAGGATATGCCTTATGCATCCGCAATAGGATCCATCATGTATACTATGATATGTACTAGGCCAGGAGTCTCTCAAGCTGTGAGCTTTATGAGTAGATATCAATCGGATCCAGTGAAAAGCACTGGATGGCTGTTAAGGCAATTGTTAAGTACTTGAGAAGGACTAAAGATGAGTTCTTGATATATGGAGATGGTGACCTCACAATTAGAGGTTACACTGATGCGAGTTTTCAATCTGACAAGGATGAGTTTAAGTCTCAGTCAGGTTTTATATATGTGTTTAATGGAGGGGCAACATGTGGGAAACTACTGCTAATTCAACCATAGAGTCTGAGTACATTGCTACATGTGAAGCAGCAAAAGAAGATATGGTTAAAGGGATTTATTGGTGATCTCGGTGTCGTGCCTGAGATTATTGATCCAATTACTTTGTATTGTGATAACAATGGTGCTATAGCTCCAGCAAAGGAACCACGGTCTCACCAGAAAAATAGACATGTAGTTAGAAAGTATCATATAATCAAGGAGATTGATGATGCTAAGATAATAAGATTAGAATATGTCCCCACTGATCAGAACCTCACAGTAGGTCTGACAAAGCCATTGACACAAGTCAAACATGACCAGCATGTGAAAGCATATGGAGTAGGACATATGGCTAATTGGTCTTAGTGCAAGTGGGAGTTTGTTAGATATTATGCATGGTTGAACTATTACCTGGTTAGACAAGAAATTTTATTTATTGACCAGTAACTAATTTTATTACGGTCATAAATAAATTAAAGTGTTGACCAAAATGATTAAATCATTTTTATGGCTAAGCCATGAATTTATTTTGACTGGTAACTAATTTTATTAGGGTCATAAAATAAATTAAAAGAGATGAGAATTAAATTAAATCATGTATTTAATTTGGCATTTAATCTAGCAATTAAATCACATATTTAAATTGGCATTTAATCCAACAATTAAATCTTGTATTTAAATTAGGATTTAATCCAACAATTAAATCATATATTTAAATTGGCATTTAATCCAGCAATTAAATCTTGTATTTAAATTAAGATTTAATCCAGCAATTAAATCGAGTATATAAATTGACATTTAATCCAACAATTAAAACTTGTATTTGAATTGGGTTTTAATCGAGCAATTAAATCTTGTATTTAAATTGGCATTTAATTCCGCAATTAATCTTGTGTTTAAATTGACATTTAATCACACATTTAATCCCGCATTATACCAGCATTAAATCCACATTAAATTCAGGGAGCCTTTGCTCCCACTATATAAACCATGCATCTCTTCTTCATTCTTTGCACCATATATCTTCCTACGAGCTAATGTCAAATTAGAAGATAAAATTAAGGAGTCCCTTTGGTTAATATTTCAGGTGGGTTTTTGAGTAGTCTAGCAGCTACTCAAAACTCTATAGTTCTTCCTCATTCAGAGGTTTCGATTAGTGGGGTTCGTGCGGATACTCATAGAGGCTATCTTACACTTGGAGGCTTGTGCAAGGAGGTTCTGCTAAAGCTCGCTTCAACTTGTCTATTTTATTTTTCTCTTTTAATTAGTAAGTCTTTTCTTTAAGCGTTTTAGACTTAATAATTATTATGCTTAGGTTGTTATGCATGCTTAATTTATTTTATATTTAAGTTATAGCTTAGAGTTATAACATGCTTAATATAAAATATTTATGCTAGGATATAATTTATAATTATGGTACGCCTACCCTATGCATGGTAATCTAAGTTAAGAATTTATTTAGTTAAGGCTTTAATTAATTTATATGCAACTAATAGGAGTTCCTGGAGCAAGGGACAAAATTTTGAATTTCCGTCATGCTTGTTATACATGTTCAAAGTGACTGTCAGTTCCAATATAAACACCATCCCGATACTATTGTTCAATATCGTCGACGAGTTTTAGCTATAAACATTCCTCATAATGTCCTCCAAACACCAACTGTACCTAGGTATAGTCCATTATTCTCGAAGGGCTTTAGTTACAAACCGTCTCCGCATATCCCAAGGTTCTCAACCCTAATCTTCCAATCATTCGGTTCTAACACGTACCGGCCTTCGGGACACTCGAAAGGTAACTGAGGGTAATTGGATTCTATCCCACTTGCATTACATTCAATTTTATTCATTAATATAAATAAGCATTTATATTTATAAAATCATCTCGGACATCCAAGGCAGAGGAATCCATCACCCAAGTATAAACTTTATTCCATTACTTTACTTTATTTTATTATAATTTATTCCTAAATTTTATAAACAAAGAAACATAGGAAAAATACTTTTAATAAACTAATTAAACATAATCATCTTAAATTAAATATACAAGTAACTATTATATCCAAACTCAGAATCTCTGCTTTATAGGTATAGGAATCCAACTCGGATTGGCTATACCATTATTTCCCGGAAGAGCTGATCCGAGTGACGACTCTTATACTTTATAAAATAGGCCTTTTGACTCTATTTTAATTTGAAAGTTTTCATCAAAACAATTCTCTAAAGACCTGTCGCTAGAAGGGTCCCATGGTCCTTGTTGCCAAACATTCCAAAATGTAACGAGCCCCGTGTGAGCACGGGATTATGCAGTCCCTCTCGTAGGACGATGATGATGTATATTAGATTTTATTCCTCACTATAAAAATTCTTTTGTGGAATTTTTATTATCGATAGAAATTTTTTTATAAGTTTTATTTTCAGTCAGTTCGGCATGTCCGATGAGTCATCAGGCGGGAGCTGGAACCGATGATTTACACCCAAAAATTAATTTAGTCCTAAATACCCTTAAAATTCAAAATAACCCTAATTGTCCGCCTAATTACCTTCTTAGGCAGATTTTGACACCTTTTCACCTTTTTAGGCTAGGTCATGCCTTGCTTTTCAGACCTGGCAGAAGTTGAAGCTGCCAACGGCTTCAGCGATACCGCCGTTGGTATCATCCATGCTACCGCCGGCATGATTTTCTGCACGCAAATAGCTTTTTCCATGCTTGCTCGATACCCACCGGATAATTGATAAAAGTTAATTTCCCCCGAATTTTAGCCTATATAAGGACCCTTCTTCAGCTGAAATAAGTGTTGGCAACTCAAACTTGAATACGAGAGGAAATTTTAGTGAGATATAGTAGTTCTAGTGGGATAAGGTGAAGAAAAGGTAAGAAAAGAGAAATTATTCCATTTTTTCTTGGTTTTTCTTTGTTGAACTCTTTGATATTTAACTTAAAATCAGTGGACTTTAGGTTTAAAATCAATTTGAAATGTATTAGAGCCTTAAATCCCAAAACCACTACCCAAATCATCATTTTGAGCTCCCCAAAGGTGTAATTTGGATCAAGAAGAGGTGGATTCACGGCCTCAAGGTAAAAATTCTTAGTCTCATAGCTCTTTGTTACTTACTTTTGTTGTTTTGTGCTTAGTTTTGGGTTTTCAGTCATTTTTAGACCGTTAACTACTGCTGTAAGAAGCTAAAACTGCCAATGACTATCGAAGCCATCGATTGTATCACTCATGCCCCGAGTGGCATCAATGATACCGCCGATGACAGTCAAAGCTACCGGTTGTATCGTTCATGCCGCCAAATGCTTCCTTTGTTGCCAACGGTTTTATTGTCTTGTGGGACCCTTTCTTTATGATACCAAAAATGTTATTCTGCCAGCTTATGTAAGTGAAACCTCTAGTGGAATCAATGATACCATTGGCATCTTCACTCATACCGTAGTGGCATCAATGATGGCACCGGTGGCTTCACTCATACCGTCGGTGGTATGACATTTTGGACAGCAGATTTATGTTCATTTTTATTTTAACCTAGTTTAATTTCCAAAGTTAGGATGTACAGTGTAGCGACGGGGGTCTAGAACTCCCTGAAAACAGTCCTCGCCCTATAACATGTGGAATTTTCACTAATAATCAAGTTAAAATAACAATCGAGTCTAAAATGTAAATAAAACAAGAGTTTCTCACAAACGCCGCTCAAGCACCATTTTTAGCCATCCAACTGTGCTCCATAAATTGAATAATAAATATGCCATGCTCACACTAACTTGAGTCATGTTTGGTCAACTAATTATGCATGTTATATGATATACCTCGTACAATGTGTCGTATTTGTGCTAACCGTTTTGTGTAGGTAGATTTAGGATATATGTATGTTTGGCCTTCGGGTATTTCATTTTTTATTTAGACAAATGTATAGGATTTTGAAAGCTAAGTAATTATTCTTTAATTTCCGCATTTTATTTGGGATAGCTATAATAATTTATTTATCGCTTTTGAATGTTTGGTAATGCGCTAACACAATATAATTGAAAATACAACAAATAGGGTGGATTAAAACCGAATAACAAAGAATGAAACTTTTAACTTAGACAATGTAAAATAGATAGCATCATCCAAACTCGAAATCTCTACTTAAGGTATGTTCTATCGCCCGGTGGGAAAATCATACCTAAATTTCTCGATTGAGCTGAACCGGGTGGCGACTCTATTTTAAGTATGGGATTTTGATCTCGTGTCTTTTGAGCATTAAAATATGCAAAACCATTTTCCAAACACATCACGCTCATCATAAATATCATTTTCAAGGGATAGGTCAGCCGGCTCGGCTTTGCAGCCGTCCGTAAAATGTTATCCGCTCACAGTGGCTACTCTATTGGGGATCAATCTCTTTAAACTTGAACTTAAAATTTTCAATAAGTTTAAAAGATTTAGATGATGTATTGAAATCTTTGGCCAAATTAAAACTTCATTCTTTCTAATAACATTTTATCCTTACGCGTGTAGATAGTTTTGTAAAGTTAAGACACCCCATTTTACCCGCGAAGCTCACGAAAGTATCACTCATGCCCAGTTTGGAAGTAGGTGGATCACTCGTTTCAACCAACACGTTAACTCCTGCGATAGCACCTATTTGGGGAGTGGTTGAGTAATGTGGAATCAAGGTAAACGGGAACCTTCTACATCAACAACCATATACCAAAGCCACATTAGAAAAGCCATCATAGTCATTTCCCTTAGGAACTAAAACAATAAATAAAAATTAAATAGGACACACTTTTTTGTTGTTTGTTGGCGTTAAAGTTAACCTCCAGCCTTTTTGATCGGTGTTACATAGGAGTCATAAGGTCAAAAGAGGGACATTTTGTGTGCTATATGCTACGTGCTCATGCATTACCCATGCATCGACTTCAAGGGCCTAAATCTCAATCAACTTACCCTTACCATTCTCCATTCGTGGAAGAGGTTTAGCAACATCCATAGGACTTCTTTTGTATCTCCGTTGAGTCACAACAAGTCCCCGCGTGTGATGAGAGATACGAACGTCCTCCGTATGTTAGAGGGATAAGACTTTGCATCATTGTTAACACATCTATATGCAGCCATATGAGTAAAAATGTCAGGCATCAATTATTAGACAAATATCATCCACTCCATCCATGGCATCACATAGTTTATGCATGATCTGATCCTCTACCTGCCATTTCAGCCAGGATGAGGTAAAGTTATCGTCGTACCCCGATTTGGAGAAGCCCTAAGCACCATTTGATTCATTATTCTCTCACTCATGTAGTCACTATGGAAGTTAAAGGGATTTTATATACTGATTCTAGCGGGGAGTCAGATTCAGAGAAGATTCAGTTAGGTCAGAATTCCTCTCATCCAGCCATGTCTTTCCCGAATAATGAAGGAAACCTCCCTCCACCTGAGGATCACTTATTTCCTACTCCCACCTCATGGGTGGGATCTTAGCCACCCCCTGGTCTTGACTTTGCTAGTGGTATGGCTTAGTTTCTGAATTTGGATGCATTCCAGGAGAGACTTTAAGCCTCCATGCAAGCTATTATTCAAGCAGCCGTCAGGCAAGCTCTAGAAGACAAGAATTGCGATCGAGTTTCCGAATCCAATATGCAAGCTCAGAATGGTTCAACGCAGTTTTGTCCGGCCCAGCAGGGGTGAGACCAGTTGTACATGTTTTCCAATCGAAGCCCATTCTAATTTGGGCAAGCTGCTGCTTTACTGCAAAACTCTCTGACCTCATCAATCATCCGGTATAATATGAGGCCCTTAGCTCAGAGCTCGGGTCCACCTGTGTTTACTCACCATTATCCAGCTTCCTCAAAAGGGCCAAACCAACCTCCGCCATCTCTCACCCCTCCTTAGTTTGTTGTTACTCCTAGGGGAACTACCTACCCCTAGAAACCTTTTCATAGCCAACTGATTATCCATCCTCGCTTTGATATTCCTCCACCATCTCCACCAGTCTCAAACTGCAACTAGGTCATGCAACCTATGGGCATGACACCTGAAGTAGTTACTTTTGTTCGTCAGATGATGGCCTCCCAAACCAACGACCAATCACGCAATCTTCGGGCATGACACCCAAAGTAGACACACTTGTAAGCCATCAGATCAACGACCACGTCATGCAACCTCCGGGCGTGACACCCAAGATCCAAACCTATATCCATCAATTGATGACTACCAACTCGAACTGAGATAAAGAATCTGAGCGGGATAAGGATTGGGTTCCTAAAAACTTCACCATGCCCAACATGGCACATTTTGATGGGTCAGGTGCCCCTGCCTCTCACATTATTATGTATGAGTGAGTGATGCAAGTGAAGAATTTGAGCGATAAAATCCTCGCTGAAATGTTCCCATGCTCCCTTTGAGGCCCCGCACTCGAATGGTATCATAATTTGGCCTACCATGTGGTCACTAGCTGAAAGATCCTCTCAAAATCTTTGATTAATCACTATGGTTTTAACACCATGATGGAAATAACCATTCAACATCTTGAGGATGTCTACCAATTACCTAGTGAGACTTTTTAGTAATACTTCCACCATTGGATGGCCACTCAAGTATTGATAAAATCCAAGTTGAGTCTAGAAGAGATGATCATTAAGCTCATTGATGGGTCCCTTCCTTTGTTTCGAAAGGAGATGGCTACTGATTCCTTCCTCTCATACAAGGCATTTTTTGAGAAAGCTGAGAAGATCGAACATGAATTCGAACATGACCGAGTTGAGAAGATAGGACAACCTTGGTTTGGAAAGAACAATGATACTCGGGCTACTGCCTCCGCACCATCCCAAGATAATCCAATCACCACCATTTAGATGGTCAGTCAGGTACCTATGCAAGCAGCAACCAATGCAAGGTATGACATATTTCCGTGGAAGATGCCACTGGGCATCATATTCGCCTAGTTAAGAGAGGCTGATAAAATTGAACCCTTAAGTCCATAGGATTACCCACTATCGAAGAGAAGGATAATTTTTGTAAGTATCACGTGATGAAAGGTTACCGCACCGTGAATTATAAGATCTTGGTCCGAGCCATCAAGAGCTTCGTAGTAGAAAAGAAAATTGAAGAGTCGTCAAGAAAGCCAAACATCGTGGATAATACTTAATCGATATCAATAATGAAGACCCTCCGCCTATGGAGGACGACAAACTTTAATGTGTAATCTTTAGATTTCTCTATGCTTCCAATTTGAACAATTTCATGTTTAAAACTTTCAGCTCCATGAGCAACCTTCTGATTTGTTTACTTGTTTCATGTATCGCCCAATTAGTCCACGCATTCGTATGAGCATACGCATAACGTTTTCAGTATTCGAGATACTTTATTGCATAAAATTTATTCGAATACAAAGAGAATTTCTCAAGTGGTAACCATTTCCAATAATTTGACTCCCGCTAAAAACAAATGTGAGATAATAAAAGTGCTTAAAGATTGTGATAACACTTATGCTTGGTCATAAAAAGAGGCACTCAAAGTAGGCCACCGAATTTCCAAACATCCCATCCCCAAAGGTACCGAGTGCAAGCCAATCAAGTAGAAGCTTCACCATTTGCGACCACTACATGGACAGTCTTAGAAAGAAGATTTAGCGGGTGGTATGTGCCTTAAAAAATTTAAATTGCCAATCAATAAGGTCCCATCAGTGTCAGATCCGTGGGAAGGTGTAAAGCCTTTCTCATACCACAACTTCACAGTTCTTCTAGCTCCTCACCCATCTTGGTTGTAAAGGATAAAGATGATCGATAAAGCCCGACCATCATCAATTCTTGCACACAAGTTCACTGAAACAATCGTGGAACACTTCTCAAAACAACCAATAGTCGAATCCTACACCAATCTAAGCATCGAGAAGACAGACGAATTCATGAAGTAAGCATGTCTTGGCTCTGTACGACACACCACGCCGCATTGCCTTAGACGACCAAATTTAATTTCACGGGGCAGCTTCCATGTTGGTCGAGAGAAACATCTCTTGGCTTAGGCGCAACATACCTCGTCACATCGACTAAGAAAATCAAATTCTATTTCAAGGGGCAATTTCCAAATTAATCGAGAGATGTGTGATTGAGCACTGCCTCCTCCGTACAAACCACGGTTAAGAAATAGACAAAACAGCAAACAAACCAATTGAAGAAAATGCCTTCCAAGATAATGACAACCTAAAGAGATTGGGCTAGAACGTTGCCACTCACCGTCTAGAGTGCTACATAAGCATCAAAGTTCCCTCAGGACCAACTCCTTGTAATGTGGCCAACCGAAATTAAAGTAAGGTTACCCAATGTCACTTTGAAGGTTGGAACGGATCGAGCAATCCAGTGTGATAGTCGAACGGACACTAAGAGCCTTAGACAATCTTTGATGGCAGGGCTGAGTAAGAGCCTTAGACAATCTATGATGGCAGGGCTGAGTGCCTAACAATAAGTCAGATACCTAATATCCTTGCCAAAAGTTGTAGACCCGGCACTGAAGCAGGTGGAACTTTCCAACGCTAATGTCAAGGAGAAGTTTAGATCAAATTGGGAAAGTCCCTATGGGTTAGGGAGGTGGGCAATAGATATTGCATCCAAGATTATGAACAAGGTCATTGATCTAGTAAACTAGGACAGGCTTAAGCGTTATCATATCCAAATAAAAGAAATAAATCACAAAAGCGACACATAAAAAATATATGTAACAAAGCACCCGTCATTTGGTTTTCAACCGATCGGGCAAAAATTAGGGTGACCCCCACCAATTGGTATTCTGCAAACAAGCTAGACAAAAATTAGGGTATCTCTTCATAAAATTGCCCGCTAAACTGAAAACCCAAAAAGGATGATTCAGGCAAAAATTAGGGCACGAGATAAAAATAGTAGGATGTTAACTTTAAAATCTGTAAAGAGTGGTTAACAACAGAAGTTTTATTAATAGAAATGGTTGCTAACATCTTGTACTTTGGTTAAATTCGTCTAATGTAAGTGTCTTTCATATTGAAATCTTTATGCTTGTGATTGTATGAATGTCTGGCAGCCATATGGTGAAACCATTGCAAGTAAACTTAATGGAGCGTACTCAAAGCTCAACCGCATAAGTGCACAATAATTCAACCAAAAAAAGACTAATAAATCCGGATAGACTTAAAACATCTAGGAATGCAATAGTCAGAAACATGTCTACTGGATCGAAAGCCTGGAAAGGGAGGTCCAAGAAAAAAATAAAGACAAAAAAAGAAGTCAAATGGCAAGATCAACCTCTGAGAGTAGGTGACTTATTCTTAAAACAACCTCGTAAAACGCCCACAGATGCTAAGGGAAAATTCTAACCAAACTAGGAAGGACCATACGTAGTGAAGAAGACTCTCAGTAAAGGGGTAGTCAAAATAATAGATCTGGACAACAATGAATTTTAAAACCTGGTAAATCACGACAAGCTGAAACGTTATCTCGTATAAAAAAAGAAAAAAAGAAAAAAATGTGTGTACAAAGGTCTATTAAGAACTAATGAGGGCTCTCGAGCAAAAATAAAGACCCAAAAAATAAAAGAGTAAGGCCTTAGGTAAAATCCATTCGGAACCTTTGGCAACGATGGACATTTCTTGGGAATAAATACCATGTATCCTTCCTATTAAAATAATATCTTTTATAGTAACATATTCATGTTAAAAGTACTGCATGAGTGCATTAAATGGAAACTGCAAATTTTTAACAAGACACGCATTCAAATAGCGTTTTTCATCTTTACTTCACACAAAGTGCATTACAAATAGGAAATGGAAATGAAGAAGGCAAACAATGAGGCTTGAAGCCTTTATTCTCCCACAGGAACAAAAGACACACCAGCTCAATGATCTCGTAGGAAGCTACAGAGTCTCTTAGTCTCGATAAGCCTCTCCTCAAGGGTGGCAAGCCCGCGGGTACTCGCAACCCGGATGCAATTAGCCTCAGTAGGATGGATGATGAAAGGCGTGGAATGATTCACCTCCACCTGAGAGCGATTGACCCACCTCACATCATGACGATAGACTCAAGTATAGCAAAGTTTAGAGCGAAGGAGGGTGCACAAGGATGTCAGAAATCCCTGAGGATGGCAATACTATCTACATAAGTGACTAGGAGAGTAGCTGATAATCTCAGAGAGACCAATGAGGACTATGCCATCTATAGCAATGTCAGTAGTCATATGCGTGATTCCCCACCAAGGGCAAACCCAATGAATATCCTCAATAGCTCGGTTCCCAATGAACTTAACCCACTCCTCGATAGTGAAATCTCTATGGGAGCGATTGCCGATGCGAGCTCCGTGCCAAATAGGCCTTTAGTTGATAATCCATGCTCGTACGAACAGACAATAGTGAATGCTTGTCCCAAAGCTAGAGCTACAAAAAAGAGAAAATAAAAAAAATAATAATAAAATATAAAAAATGGCTTGCTGGATAGAAAACATGTAAAGGCGGTCCAGGCAAAAATTAAGGCAAGCCTGATAAATCGAAAACCTAAAAGGTGGTTTATGCAAAAATAAAGGCTAAAATAAAAGCTACCTAAAGGAGGAGTCTGCTGCCCCTAGCGGTAGCTTCGGTCCCATTTCGAGAAAAGCGCACAAAGATCATTATCTCAGCCAAACTCACTGCGATGAGAGATTTCCCCTCTAGCATCTGATCAATGATGGTGAAGAAGGCAAAGCTGCAAACCACGGTAGGAGCCTCATAAAGAAAGACTCCCAGCAAAAGTAAACAAGTAAGCAAAAGCCAGCTCGCATCGTTGGGAGAAAGATTCCTAACTATAAAAGCTACCTCCAACCTCAAGCCCTCGTTACAAATCAACCAACGTTTATCAAATTAGGGCAAAAGGGAAACGGTTCATCAATAGATCAAAAACTCAGGATGATGCATCGGAATGGCTTGAGGTATATCAGCTGAAGATCTCAAGAGTCCACGGAATTCTTCATACAAGGGGCATAGCTCGTGATCTCTGAAATGGAAAACTTTGTCAATAGGATCCCAAAACCAAACAACGGCCTAAATCACATTGCCCTTAACAAAAATGCGGCAGTATTCCTTCATATGCGATAAACTGTAGACCCTAAGATGATCCCAACCATCGGAGTTCTTCAGATAAATAATGTGATCTGCACAAAAATGAATGTAGTTCTCCATGGCAAAAATTCAAAGAGTAGCAGTTCATTATACGTAGTTTATGGGGAAATCTACCAATATGTGGCAGATTACCCTGATAAACTCGATTGTCAACAAAAGAAGAAATCACAAGGAATAAGAATGATGCAAAATTCTTTCGTAAATAAAAATGTGTTCATACAAGAAAAGGCTCTACAAATGGCCTAAAGAAAAGAAAACAACAAAAAAGAAAGCCTATCTATTGTCCACCGCTCGAACTTAGGTGGCTTGGATCGACGGATGATAGAGGAGGAGGATAACCGCCCCATGGAAAGAATCCCAAGGGATCACCCTGTCCCTTCTAAGGCTGCCGCTACTAGCCATCCACCTGGACCATTCCCAACTGAGCTCAGAGCCGTCGAATCTTCAGCTGAAACAGTTTAACACATATAATTCATATGAATTTCATAACATGCCATGCATTATCATTAAAATAATAAAATAATGAACATACCACCATGTCAGAATTTTCAGTTCATCATAAACTGCTGTTGTCCTTAGATGTATCCCCAATCAGAAATGCTATCAGTAATAAGCACCTAAAAAAATAAAAATTGAATTGAGTCAGAACCGTCATGATCTAAGAAAGAGATGGAAAGAAAAAAAATAGAAAAAGCTCACTTGAGTAGTGCCATCCGATTGGAAAGTCACTAGATGCTCGGGGTCTAGGTAGGGTTGAATCACTAGCGTGTAAGTAGTTAGGTCAGGTGGTACATCAGGAACATGGATGGCTAATACTGGAATCCCGGATGTCCCTCCATCATCATCGGACTCTGAGGAGGAACGGATGAAGCTGAAGAACTCCTACCATGGGTGGAAGTGGGAATAGGCATCTTCCTGCCTTGGTGATCCTACAGGAACATTGAAACAAGGGCGAATTAGTCCAGCTAAGCACAAAAGAATAGGAAAACAGCAAGGAAATCCAAGTCAAAGAAAAAGAGATACTATCATTCAGATAGCCCTAGGGGAACTGAACCTAGCTCGCCCGCTAGGGACAGAAGTGGAAGGACCACCACCCTCGGATGAATTGTGAATGTCTGGCTGAGCTCGATAGGAATAGGATCAGTTTTCGGCCATCCAAGATGCTATGAATGGTAAAATGCCTCATAAGCGCTGGATATGCCATTAGAAGCCAATCGTTCAAAGTCCAATGTACTCCGAGGCTAGAAGATCCTTTAAGGCATATTAGGATGGATAGAACGTGTCCCGGGAGGAAGATGCCAACCCTGGATATACTCCCCAAGGTACCGCTCCAAGGAGAAGGGAGTCTCTAAAATCAACTGGGTATTCACAAATTCCCTAGCCAACCTCATAACATCCTGCCAATGAAGCTCGTGTCCCAAGGGCTGAGTCTTGATCTTAAAAAGGAAAAAGAAACCAATTATTGACATAATGATTGTAGTAGATATAACAAAAAGGGGAGAAAACAAAAAATATTATAAAATATACCTGCTCTGAAGTCAAAGAACGAAGGCGAATAGAAAGATAAGGAGACTCAATCTCCCAACCACGCCAATAATGTGGCAAACAAGGACAAAATTGATAACTATTGTTCCACACCAGCTTGGTCCTTAAAAGTATCCCAATCTTGAAGAACCAGATCTTTAAAAATCGAAAAAAAGTTAGAACGTCGGAAAGGAAGCAAAGAGCTTATAAAGCAATAAAATGTAGTTAGGCCCTTTAATAGACAATCTATAGATAGGATTTGAACTTGCCGATCCTATTCCTCTCGTACTGATCAAGAGCCCAATGCAAATGGCCCAATGTGGCTTGGCCCCAAGTGTACCCATCAAAGCGGGTGGGATTGATCAAAGTAGCCATAGTGTAAAGGTTCACAATCGGACCCTCAGTTGTAAAACTCTACGAGGATAAGGTAGCGACCATAAAGGCTCTAGCCTCACAAGCAGAAGATAAGTGCCCTCTATCCCCGGTAGTCCAAAAGGTCATGAGCTTTTAGCAAGAAACTCGCCCGGGCTTATCGGCAGAATAGCCGATCAAAGCCTCAATGGTCTGCACATTGAAATCATCGTAAGTAAAACAAGCATTAAAGTGAACCATGTTACCATGGAAGGAAAGACCTGTGATGGCACAGTAATCTAGCAGAGTGGTTCTGTACTCCTCGCAATGAAAATGGAAAGTGTGGGTAGTATCAAACCATCTACTCAAGATATGGGTAGAGGTAACAACTGGGATGTACGGATCCTTGTGAGGCTTCACATACTTGCAATTCCTCACCATCCTCCTTAGGGACATCTCATCTACAATGGCCTAAGCGCTAGGAGAAAGTACCTTGTACCACTTATAAAAGTGGGAAATGCTGCCACCCTCATGGCCAGTGACCTGCAAAAATAATGCATGTACACCAATCACAAACCAATTTTCGATAAATCACATGATTATTGAAAGTCATTGCATCCAATAAATTCATGACATGATTTCAAACAAAAAAAAAAAAAAAGAGCGCCAAAAAATAATAATAAATAAATAACTTGATAATAATAAATGAATAAATAAAAATATAAAAATAGCGGTAAAAGCTTACCAAGATCCGAGAAGGATGATCAGAAGGCTTCAGAGTAGGCGGAATAAAATCCCTAGGAGTGATCCTATGATACATTCAAGTCGGTGGAAGCCCATATAAGGCCTCGGTAGGAACTTCGGAAAGCTCCACTTGTTCACCATCGATAATCACATTATGCGTGGTCACTTGGACGGCTGGTAAATCTAAGCGGATATTATAAAGCTTGTACCACATCGAGACCCCCGCAAAATTGGAGTACAAGGGGCAGAAAAGGGAAGAAAATTAGAGAAATCATTGTCAAAAATAGCTAAAAATGGCAAAAAAATTTGCGGAAAGGAGAAGCTAAAATCGCAAGAGAAGAAGAGAAGATTTTTCGGTGTGAAAAAAATGAAGGCAAGGAGCTGTATATATAGTCTGCAGGCGATTAACCGCCGGACTAATTACATGCGTAATTAGCTGGCGGGCGAATCTTCTAGCCAGCTGTCACGCGTAATTACATTCCTCAAAGGGGCAAAATATGTTTTGTTTCAAATTTTGTCGATTAAAAATATTTTAACTCATTGCATTCCACACACACTATTTTGTTTGTTTCGCATACGACAAAATTTGTAGCACGCAATTTATGTATGCAAGGGGCAAACTATTAGCACAAGTCCATTCCGGCCCGATGAGGAATCACACTTATTTCGTTCAACGATCAGATAAAAGATCCAAAGAGGACCAAATTATCATCCAAAATCTAAAATTCAAACATCCATAATCCAGTGAAGCTCTGATTTAGCATTTTCTACCGAAAACTCAAAAATTCAAAATTTGGTCAAACATAGGTAATCATCCTACCGGGTAATCACTTGTCTATAGTGAAAAAATCAAATGTCACCAAGATCTGGCAAAAATTTACGGGATCCGAATCAACTTTTGTTAGATAGGTAATTAGCCCGCCGGCTAATTACCACCCCTCTTTAAATGGTGAAGTTCCCCTCTCATTTTGAAGAACTGAAGAAAGAAAACAAGAAAATATCTATTCGTGCCATTTTGATTCCGGGAGTCCTAAAAGCCCCAAAACTCCTCCAAAACACTTCCAAATCTGAGATTTATCACTGACACTTGGTATAAACTCATTTTTCTGTCTTTTTAGATCAAGATATCACGGTGGCCTTCGGTCTAAAAACAACTCAATCTCTCAAAACCCCTCATTTTCCTTAGGAATAATCCAAGATTATAGCCATAACTTGAGTTAAACCTATTTTTCAATCAAATCACAATTTTCATTAACTTCGGTCCTGCACCGGCTTTCAAGTCATCCTTGACTGACGAAAAGGTAAACTGAGGGTAATTCAACCTAAGCCCACATTTAAATCACTTAAATCCATTTATATCATTTCTATCGTTGCACATTGCATTTCATTTCTCTGATTAAGTGAGCCACTAGTGTCACTTAAACTATAATATATATAAATAAGCGTGCAGGTACGGGTAAAACATCTAGAATGTGAGGAAACTCTATCTGGGTTTCCGGACCAAAACCCAAGTGTTGCCGTTGCTCTGCCAAAGTTTCGGTAGAAAATATTAATTTATTATGCCGTTATAATGCGTGTTTTATTTCTTGAATTTATTTCTTCAATAAAGCCGTTGTAATGCAGAAATTACTACGAATTTCAAAATTCCGAAATTAATCCAAATAATTTAAACAATATGAGTACCTCTCATGTCCAAACTCAGAATCTCATTTTTCTTTTCGGTATGAAAGTCCCATTATGGATCAGTATACCATAATTCCCGGTGGAGCTGAATCGGGTGGCGACTCTATTTTATTTTTAACTAAAGTAAAGATGCTTTATTTTAAAAATGTATTTTCTTAATAAAATGTGTAAATATATTTCCCAACACAATAACATTTTTAGCTGATAAAAAGCCATGTTTTTCATATTCAATAAGTTTACGTGAAAAATAATAAAAATAACTTTCTCTTTAATAAGACCAAAACATTTTATTAAAAGAATGACTTCACGGTTTCCTCAAACTGGACCAAACCAAAATGCACCACATGCACTGCGCCCCGCGTGCAATCGATCTTGAAACTTTTGCCCACTCACAATTGGTTCAAGATGAGTTGGCTTCCCACAATTAGCTTGATTTAAATATTAAACAGAAAAATATATACATGAAGGAAAGGAGGGGTATAAAATGGATTCACGAGGGTGATCGTAATACAGCTTTCTTCCGTTGGATGGCTAATGATCTCAACTTCACAAGGAGTATTCATTCTCTCCTTGTGAACGACATGGCTATTTCTGATACGGAAGCCATTTTAGCTCACTTGGTCTCATACTATAGTGACATCTTCAGCAAGGATTTCGAGGTGCTTGTTGATGACCAATTAATCTCATCGGTTATACCATCTCTTATGACTGATGATGATGACGAGTTTCTCACCATGAGGCCAAATGAAGACCTAATTAAATAAATGGTTTTCAGAATGGATGGCTACAGTGCTCCTGGACTAGATGGTTTTACTGGTTTTTTTCTAACACTTTTGGTACGTGGTTGGTTCTGATGTTTGCAAAGCAGTTTTTCAATTCAGTGAAATAGGTTACATACTTCCTAGCCTAAATTTTAATCTCATGATTCTCCTTCCGAAAAAGGAGGGTGCAATTCGCACGGAGGATTATAGACCAATTGTGATGAGTAATTTTGTGTTCAAAGTTATGACTAAAATTTTGCCTTACCGTTTAGGAGATTTTGCTTCTCGTATTGTCTCTCCCTATCAATATGGCTTCATCAAAGGTAGGAATTTTCTTGAAGCTATAGCCCAAGCTTTTGAAGGAGTGAATTTACATAATAAAAGATGTTATGGCGGTAATTTAGCTATGAAAATTGACATCAGAAAAGCGTTTGATATGCTTGACTGGAATTGTTTGTTGAAAGTCTTGCAATAATTTGGATTCTCGGATACATTCATTAGTTGGGTTTGAAGCATCTTGTCTTCTTCCCGTATTTTGATACTCACTCTAGCTGGTGCGAGGGAGTATTTCAACTGCTCGAGAGGAGTACGACAGGGAGACCCTATCTCGCCACTCTTATTTGGTCTTGTTGAAGACTTCTTTAAGAAGCAAATATCCCTATTATCTCGCTTTGTTTGTCTGACCCAGATGGCTTATACCTATGCTACTCAATTCCCTTTGCACTTATTATATGCGGATGACATTCTACTTTTCTATAAGGCTACTTTGTGCAATATGGCAACAATTTGTGATGTTTTTAATCCTTATGATTCTATCTTGGGATAATGTGTCAATTGGAATAAATCGAATATTTACTTTGGTAGCTCTGTCACAACCACTAGAGCATTTAGACTAGCGGGCATAACTGGAATTCAAATGGGGGGTTTACCTTTTTAATATTTGGGTGTGCCTTTGTTTTGTGGCACTCCTAAAGTGTCACATCTTAGTCCAATTTTCCACAAAGTTCTGCATAAATTCTCTAAATGGGTTGGTAAATCTCTTTCCATGGCGGGTCATTTGGTGGTGTACAAACTGTGATCAATAGTTCCTTTACACACTCATTTGCTATTTACAAATGGCCCCTTTCACTTATGCGTTTTCTTGAGAAAAAAGTGAGGAATTTTGTATGGACGGGTTCAATTGACGGGAAAAAATTAGTAGCAGCTCCATGGCATTTATGTTTGCGACCTAATTCTACGGGTGGTCTTGGCCTTCGTAAATTGTCCGACAAGAACATCATCGTGTTCGCTAAATTTACCTTGGGGCTGATTAATAATAACGACCAATGTTATAAATTACTTCGCATGAGATTCATTTATAATGGGGTTCCATGGACATAGATTTAGAATTTGAGCATTTGGAATTCTATGATACAAGTTTATGTCACTCTTTGCAACCATATTAAGCGGTTTTTCAGCCCTTCTTCCAATCTGAACTTTTAGAATACTGAATGGATTTATCCAAACCTGGCAGATCAAATGGAGCTTTCTCTTAGTGCTCGAGGAGGGCTAACTGATACGGTTGGAAGTTTCTTGTCAAACGTGGGTTGGTCTGACTTACCACTATCGATCCTAGTTGTGATTGCAGTCGGTATATCTCAGATCATGGTGATAGAAGATTCTGAGGATTTTAGCAGCCAGCCAGTAGTGGAATTTTCATTGTTAAACTTTTTTACGGATGGATAAAACCAAGGTACAATTATAATCATGTGTTCTCTAAATTTTGGCATAAAACAATCACTCCCTCACATTATGTGATTTGTTGGAAAGCTTTTTCTAGTTACATCACTAAACATGATATGTTACAACGTAGAGGGGTCAATATCATTTCTATTTGTGCTCTATGTCTAAATAGTTGTGAGACACGCAACCATCTTTTTGTTCAATGCCCTTTCGCCACTCAATTATGGCCATCCTTAATGAAACTTTCTGGAAGATTGATTGATGTTACTTCTAATTTGCAAACTGCGGTGAGCACATTCTCAAGCCAACAGTTTAGCCCACAAATACAGACATTGTCGCATTCTAATGTGGTTAGTGTTGTATGGTTATTGTGGAAGGCTAGGAATAATTACTTTTTTTAGAACATTAGACCTAATATACATCAATCTCTTCATCTACCATGGGCCATCTTACCCCGAATAGATCACTAGGGTTTTGGTACAATTTGGAATTCTATGGTAGAGCATCGAATTCTTACCAACCTTTTTCTAGTTCCATGGCTGGCACATTCTCCTAGAGTTATACTGGTTCGATGGACTTGTCCTCCTCCTAGCTGGGTTAAAGTTAACACAGATGCCTCCTCTACTGGCTCACCTGGTCCTTCGAGTTGTGTGGGCGTTTTTTGGGATGAAAATGGGGTGGTGTTACATTGTTTCTCCTTCCCAATGGCGAATTCATTTTCTTTTATTGTGAAGCTACAAGCTGCCATTCACGTCGTGATGATTACTTATAGGCGTGGGTGGAATAGGATTTGGATCGAAAGTGACTCTTTATTTGTTATCACAATCCTGAGTTCGAGAAATAAAACGATCCTATGGATGGTTCGAGCAGATTGGACAAACTGCTTAATGCTATTACAATCTATGGAAATCATTGTCACTCATATATATCAAGAAGGAAATGGGTTTGCTAATGCTCTAGCTAACTACGGCCGAGTTACTCAGGTCAATGGTAGTTGGGACACCTCTCCTCATTTCTTCTCGGGAATTTTCATCCACGATCTCTGGAGTTCTGCTAGCTATCACAATGGCTTTGGTGATCAAAGCATGTTTCGCTCCACCTCTTGACTCATTGTTTTCTTTTCTGGTTTCTTCTTTAATAAAAATATAAAATGGATGGGTTTTTAACAGCGGCGGAAACATTTTGTGCTTGCCTTTTCCCACTACCAAATAAAAAAAAAGTAATTAATTACATACGTTTCATTGAAAAACAAGAAATTATTTATATATTACAAAAATATACAATGCTTTTGAATGAGTTTCCAAATACATTAACATATACGTACTTATGGATCTAGCTAGGATAATAATTAACTTTTTCCTTTGGTGATGGATTGAAATTATGTTTTTTTTTCCTTAGATGTGATTAATTCAACTAATTTGTGTGAAAAGATTCCCAAATGATACTAGCGAATGTAGTGCGATAATTTTGGGGATACGATAAATTTGTAGAGGCTTCTCATACTTGTGATCCTTCATTTTAAACAATTTTCCCCTGATTCTATTTAAAAAAAAACCCTAAGTCTTCATTTAAAATAAGGTGCCTTTTCTGCCTGCACAAGAAAAATTATTATTGATTGGAATTTAACTCCGAAGCTTCAAAACAAAAAGGAATATATATATATATATATATATACCATCTCATAAAAAAAAATTTCTTTCCAAATGCATTTCTCATTGTAGAAATCTTATAATATTTTCGATCATCGTGTTTGGAAGATCTTAAAATGAGATCGCTAAACTTTCACTATTTTGTTGCTTGTGTAGAAAATTCATGAGCTTAAATAGTGTTGGGTTTCATTGCTTGAGTGAGCACATAAGTAGGGTTGAGCCCGTCTAACACAAAATCAATTGACTTGTGTTAAGGTCTATTCTACACTACTTATATGTTACTCATTATTCTTGTATAATTCCAATATGGGATAACCTCACATCTCCAACACTCCCCCTTAAGTGCATCTGGTATTGGACCAGTTGATACTTGCCAACATTCCTTGGCCTATCATCTTCGAGGCTCAAGGTCAACACTTGGTCTAGCGTTTATCTGCTAGCCCAAATTGTACCGAGGCTTTAAACACGATACTATGTAGAGAATCCATGGGTCTAGAGACCGTTGGGTTGATAGCTTGAGTGAGCACACAAGTGGGGTTGAGCCCACAAAACCAATTGGCTTGTGTTAAAATCCTATTTACACCACTTATATGTTACTCATTATTCTTGTATAATTCAAATGTGGGATAACCTCATATCTCCAAGAGCTTGCCCTTAGTATATCTTAACCAAATATGGTACATGATAAAAAAATGTAACAAAAATTTGTAATGCCCGAAGTTTTGTGTTCCTTTATTTTTTGTGAAATTCTGAAGCTTTTTTCACCACAAAAATTCATGTTTCGCTATGGTGGCCATGGATTTCTATGCCAGTTGCCGACTCAACTTATTCTATATATATATATATATATATATATATATATATATATATATAGATAAATTCCTCTTGTCAATTCCGTAGAGTAATCCACCGAGCACATCTGTTTTGGACTGCCATTTTGTGCAAAAAGAAATGAAAAACTATAAACACTTTAAGATTATCTAGTTTTACTGCAGAGCGATTATCTAGTTATACGGAATAATGAAGTTGGTGGAAGGGACAAATTAATCAAAAGCTGAAAATGAAGGATCAAAACTATAGGGCTGTGAACTTGTGTGTGCTTGTCAAAATCTTATGATAATGACCCTGCTATTGTATAGGAACCCGTTACAGGTGAATTTACTAACCTTCTTGAGGGTACTAAATATCCTGAGCGGTTTTCATTTTAGTAGTGCAACAGACCAATATAAAGTGATAAACAATGATAGCCTTTGAGAACATGGATAGTCTAATGCAATCTGTTAATGATTTAGAACAACAACTCAAATGGGTTGTAAAAGAGAATTATCCGACTAAAGCTCCCAAAAGTTCTGCAATTTTTCAGCTTTGCTCTTGAACCATAAGCCTTTCAGAATACTATTTCTGCGTTGAGTTTGTCCAGAAACAATATGGACCGGCTTTTTGCAAATGTATTGCAAACAAGCAATATTCGACTGCAACAGCTTTTGTTTTTTTTTGTATATCTTCTTTGTGTACGGTGAAAGGAATTACGATCGAAAACTATCACCGCGAAGGCGGAATTACTGGTTAAAATTTTCTCCAATTTGGAATACGATTTTTTCAAGAACGATTGATAGAGTTTCAAAACAATTTTATTTTAACAAGTAAAAACTTACTTGGTTAGTCTCCTTTCGAGACGAACGCCATGAAGCTCGCAAGTGGAAGCTCTTCGATCTCACGTGTACGAACTCCTCTCGATCGGGACCGGTGCTAGCCGTATGGACGAAGAACAAGAGAAAAACTCCAAGAACCCAATAACCCCATAGGTTGAAAACGTGTTTGTCATGCCTAATTGTTGCCAACATTCACGTTTTATATATGGTAGAATTAGGTTTTTATTTTGTTTTAATTAGTCAATTAGACTTACATTAATTTTAATTACAAATTAGCCCCATTAAAATTCTAGTTTAGTAATTAAACCCAAAGGTTTAATTGCTTAAATAAATTTAATTGGCATCTTTTATAATTTGCAAATTAACCCATGAACAAAATTAAAACATTACAATTTAATCAAATAATATGTCATACTACAAATTAATTTAAATCAACTTAACTAGTTAATTAATTAATTTTGTATGTCAACTTTATTGATTAAAATTTATTCAATTAAATTATTTCACATATGAATTTATTTAATTGGCAATTAAATAAACACCATACGCAAATACATTTAACCAACTTAATTTAACTTTAATGAATAATACAAACTACATTATATTATTCCATTAACTAAATTAATTTCTTGGAGTTACATAGATTATTCAATTATATTGACTTGACATGTCAATTAATTAATAATCCATTCTTCATTTATTCTTGTAACATTGCATGTACAAGGAATCCCAGATCAGTAGTTCTAAGTGCACGATCATTCGGGTCTGTCCATATGTTGGCAATGAGTATTTTACCCATACACTATAAGCAGATTCTAGCAAGCCATTACAGGCCCCAATTAGGATAGAGTACAGCCGTCTCTAAAAGATACTGAAGCCAGTAGTTATCTCACAAAGTCCTTTGCCAACTGACATCAATATTATGAACAAGAGGCTTGGTGCTTGTCACCCCCTTATGCAGTTCATCGTATTTCTTGATCTAGAATAAAATGATAAAATAAGTCAACGACTTATTGGACTTCCTTATCCCTTTTACTCATCAAGTGGCCATTGATGTATTTCAGTTTATCAAACCGATGGCAATCCTATCACTTCAACACTATTGTTAACATGGTCAAGAAATATACCGAGCATACCCGTACTTGTAATCCAATATTTAAGGACCCATTAGTAATATGCCACATCATACCCACTTCGACATTAATAATAAGTTGAAATAACGTCTGAGGACTATTGAGACCTACTTAGCAATTTGCCTATGACATACAACCATGTGACCTTGCTGTGTGGATCGGTCCAACCGCATGTTCTCAACATGTGCCTATGTTCATGATGTACTTACCAAGTGACATAGCAACTACATTGCTATAGATCATCCAACAAACAAGTCTTTCATTTTATTCATTCCTACGATCGAAACAGACTTGGGACATTTATGATTATCAATCAATGGATACTGTACTCATGTTATAGCACAAGATATACATTCAGTAGATTATTGCCTTTATAATGAGACGCCATTAGTATATACATAATCTAAGAACCAATGCCTGGGAACTAGGGCACACCAACATTTCCAACAATCTCCCACTTGAACCAGTACACAGTAGGCATTGCCTTAATCTTTATAGATCTGACCTAATCCACAATGGACTTTTAGTTAGACGATCAACTACATTATTCTTTTGTCAACCCCATGTAATGACATTTCTTAGACATACTGAACACGTGTTCGAACTTATGACCGGGTCCCTATAGCTTGTGCAGTGGCCCCCATTTTATCACGGAGAACATCTAGTAGGTCTAGGATCCATTCATCCTAACTTACTTATGAATTTCCAAATTCAAACACCTCCACTTGTAGCCATACATTGCTACTATATGTTCAGTTTCTGTTGTAGAATTAACAAATATATTGTATAGAGCTTTTAGTTAATAATACACCTTTCAGCAATCATAACATTACCAAAATACATTCGATCTTCAGGTATAAACCGATTCGATTTACATCGTAAATCTAAATATCCATGATCAAATTTAACGCCGTAAATTTGCCTCATTTGGATAACTTGATTTAATCTATCCCGTAGATCATAATCAATCAGATCAAACCTAAATTCATAGATTTCCATCCTAAAAGTCATTCTCTTGGATATAATCTAACCGCATAGCTTTGCATCCAACCAGAATGTCACGATTTTTCCTAAAGCATACATTGCAAAGTATTCACTATAACTTTAGCGAACTACTTTCAGTCTGTCCAATCATAACTACACTATCACAATACAACATTTGAAAATGTGACCGCATTACTGATTAACATCGCGTATACATATTGTCTATAAAAAGCATCATTGAATTACTACTTGAAGATTCAATGGGTTCCAAGTCTCTTACTCATGATATATGACAAGAGTCATCACCATTCGAGAGAAACTGCATTTCTCCAGTTTGTGATTGAACCGACATGCCTTTTAGTGTAATTATGTCTTCACAACTTATGCTTCAAACACGTGAAGCTTAAATGTAAAAGTCTGATCTGTTCTTTCAAAATTTGTGCGCCTTGAACTTACAAGTTCAACCGTCCTCCCACTACTTTTCTCAAAGAATTGCATCCTTTAGAAAAACACCCTTACAAGCCTCAAACACTATGTTTAGGGAGCATTGTAGGTGCAATACCCTTTGGTTTCCAATGGGTAGTTCACAAATAGGCTCAAGTAGATTTTCTTGTGCCAATCTGACATCAATATCATGATAGAGATATTCAATCTCACGTCAACCATTAGATTTAGACTTTCCAATTTCTAAATATAGAGAAAGACACATTAGGCTTCAGCCTATCCATATTTCATATGGTGCTCTTTTAGTAGCCTCAATCGGAGTGTGATGTTGCAAACCAGTAGTCAAATGAGATATGTCCTCAATTCGGGTCTTGGGAGACAATTCAAACTAGGTTTTAATATGCTTGCATTCTTGCTTACACTAAAAAACTTTGATATTATAACCTATATATTTCTCTGCTTTCTTCTCAGAGTCCTTGAAAGGTCCATGGATCTAATCTCAATAGTTATGCTAATAAGATTCATCCCCAAGAATAACTAAGAAATGTGTCTATTTCCAACTATCACGCTTTTGGACTTATATACACTCCCACTGCGTTTTGGGTCCATTGTATTAGCCGCTCATTCAATAACTTCATTGACTAGCATATACGCCTAAGGCCCTACACATGCTTCCATTGCACTTCAGGCTCACCAGAATACTTGCTACGTCTATAAGTCTATTGAATAGCTTCTACATTTTTTCACCAAGTATTCAAATAACTCATATGATTAGATGATTGTTAATCAAATAATCCTAAGCTTTCCTTGTAGAAAACTCAGCCATATGCCTCTTGTTAACTCGGTCTAAATAACTTTTAGATATAGAGTAGATCAAGCATCTCATGCTTATCCCTTTTATATTTATGTTATAAATCAAATTCATTTTGATCAACTCAAGGAAATGACTATTCCTAATATTTAAGTTAAGGAATAACGATTCTCAGATATACCAACTATATTCATTATCAATAAAAAAAATTGAATATCTAGAATCATCCTTCACTAAAATAGAAATAAAGTTCACACTCTAAGTGAGTGCAAAATTTCGTCATTTTAGGATCAAAATAATTAATCGGCTATCTTTAAGTGACATCGTTTAATCTTAGTGGACGTTTCTTGAACTCGACTTATGATTTAAGAATTCACTTATATAGAGCCCAATCATCTCTCATCTTAAGTTCTTGCACATTATCAATGTTAGAACCACATCTAGTATCAAATACTTGTGATGTTGAAGAGAATTAATTATATATACAACAAAGATACCTCAATGAAAAACACTTAATGCCCTTCATAGACTCTCCCACATGGTTAAGGACATGTTCTCATTCTGTTTCCAATATCCTTGTATTTGATAATAGTATCCTTTGGACGTAGTACAGACTTAACTTCTTGTTCAGTCATGAGCCCTTTGAACATCAAGGCCTCATCTATGCCCTAATGTTGAATCGCTTATCCACCATCAACTCTGGCTGAGTCCTATTTACCAAACTCTTAGTTAGCTCAAGTAACTCTTGCAGCTCAACTATGGTCATATTCATCTATGGCATGTACCTCATAATGAAATGGTCATAGGATTCCAATAGGAAGGCCAAGATAGTCATAACCATAAACTCTCATACTAGTATACTAAGACGAACAAAACCCTTAATGAATTTCTACATCTTCTACACATTAGTACTTATAGAGTTCATAGTATCCATCTTGTAAGATTGAAACACCTTAATGATCAAGAATCTCTCTTGATAAAGTTGCTCATGAAAATGTCTCATTAAGAGATCTTATCATAGCATATGCTCGTATCTCCTCTAATCATTTGCACAATTCAGGAAACTTTCTAGCCAACACAAGGTGTTTCACATCCAAGCTATCCCTCTTGAATTTTGCATACCACCCAAATTGGGTCGGTACATGTATCCCTACCAATGGGCTTAAGACTATCTACCACACATTCATTCGATCTGTGTCTCAAACTATCAACTAGTTCTTGAGCCCAATCAAGGAAGTGTTGCCTAGATAGCCGTCCTTTTCAAGGATATATTGTAGTTTGAATGATTGATTGTTTTATTGCTGAAATTTATTTATTAGTCTAAACAAAATTATCATTACACAGTTGAAAATAAAAGTCTTTAAAGCCATTAAACAAATTAATTAATCGAGACTAATTTATGTTGATTTTATTAGCTTTAATCCAAGATCCACAACCCTCCACTAATCAGTCGAGCTGAGCTAGAACAAAAACCCATCATTGAATGTCTGGTAGGATAAACTATCCAATCCTTTTCACAAAAGGACTCTTGGTTGATGGGTGTATTGGTACTTTACCCATCTGTGTTCTGGGCCTAATTGAGTTAGAACGAAAACCCGTTGAGTCAAACCATCATTCCATATATTAGCCATACCAAAGTATCCTAACCCTACGCGGCCCACCGATAACATAATGCATCCTGCTGAGAATAAGATACAATGTGATTCAATGGGTGGCACAGGTGCGAATTCGGAAAACACTTTTAAGTGACTCAATATTTTAATGGATCATTTAAGTATTGTCGGCTTATATAATGAATCGGGTCCATGTAATTATTTTAGATACAATGTATCCATATTCTATATATAAAATGAGGTTCAATGTACAAAACTATAATTTAGAACTTCTATGGGTATTAACAAATATTGAATATTTAAACAAAATTTCATTTGGACCTATAGAATTCTCAATTACAAGTTTTAACAAACCAACCGTCATACTTATATATACCAATATGATTTATGATCATGGCAATTATAATTACATCTATTATATTTAGCCGAGATACTTGATGAAATCGCCAAATTTTGATAATTGTGACTTAAAGCCTGTTAAGGCCTAATGGTTTAGCAGCCATTTTCCAAAATATACAATTTTGCTCCTACTCGAATTAGGGCGTCACTATTTTAAAATTTAGCACCCCAACTATGACCGGTACCACAGTCTATTGGGCTAATTTCAAAATTTAACATATCCAACTTTTGTTGAATATAAATGGCACAAGTTATAGCATATTAAATTCCAATTAATTAATAATCCATTCTTCATTTATTCAAGTAACATTGCATGTACATCGAATCCCAGATCAGTAGTTCTAAGTGCACGATCCTTTGGGTCCATCCATATGTTGGCAATGAGTGTTTTACCCACAGACTATAAGCAGATTCTAGCAAAATTATAGCCCCCAATTAGGACAGAGTACAGCCGTCTCTAAAAGATACTAAATCCAGTAGTTATCTCACAAAGTCCTTTGCCAACTGACATCAATATGATGAACAAGAGGCCTGGTGATTGTCACCCCCTTATACAGTTCAACGTATTTCTTGATCTACAATAAAATGATAAAATAAGTCAACGACTTATTGGATGTCCTTATCCCTTTTACTCATCAAGTGGTCGGTGATTCATTTCAGTTTATCAAACCGATGGCAATCCTATCACTTCAACACTATTGTTAACATGGTCATGAAATGTACCGATCCTAGCCGTACTTGTAATCCAATATTTAAGGACCTGTTAGTAATATGCCACAACATACCCACTTCCACATTAATAATAAGTTGAAATCAAGTCTGAGGACTATTGAGACCTAATCAGCAAACTGCCTATGACATACAATAATGTGACCTTGTTGTGTGGAACGGTCCAGCCCTAAGTTCTCAACATGTGCCTATATTCATGATCTACTTACCAAGTGATATAGCAACTACATTGCTATAGATCATCCAACATACAAGTCTTTCATTTTATTCATTCCCATGATTAAAACAGACTTGGGACATTTATGATTATCAATGAATGGATACTCATGTTATATCACAAGATATACATGTAGTAGATTATTGCCTTTATAATAAGACACCATTAGTTTATACATAATGTAAGAACCGATGCCTGGGAACTAGGGCACACCAACATTTCCAATATAGAGAATCTGTGGGCTTGGAGAGTATTGGATTTCATAGCTTGAGTGAGCATATAAGTGGGATTGAGCCCATGTAATAGAAAACCAATTGGCTTGTGTTAAGCCCTAATCTACACCACTTATACATTACTCATTATTCTTGTATTATTCAAATATGGGATAAACAACATCTCTAACACTTTCAACTGCCAGTTGGAAAATACCATTTTCGAATGCTTGAGAAACTTGATACCATCTACGGTTTTGAGAAGCCTTTATAATGGCTTTAAGCTCTTGGATTTAATGAAATAGTCCTGAAAATATTTTAGTAAACACGATTAAGTACAATTTGAGTTTATCTCTAGGATATAATTTTGGAAGGTGCTTAAACACTTAAGGTTGTTTCTTCTAGAAATATTGATTGAGAAATGCTAAATAGCTGCATTAGCTATATACGTGGAATTGCTATTGGTTAGTGGGATATATTAAATAGGCCATTATAGGATTTGTTGAGTTACTTCAATTCAGACTTCCCTTCGTCCACCTATTCTACATTGTAAAGGTGATCGTGAACACCAATTTTATCACATTTATATCATATAGCAATTTTAAAGAAATGCATATATAAAATAGGACTATCATAGCAAAATGAAGATAGACACAATGATGTCTTTTCATTATCAAATCCAAAATACAAAGATATATCTATTGAGGAATTCAATTTCACTTCACCAACTACAATGGAATACAAAGATTTTGGGAATCCCAATTGAAGAGAATATATTTCCTGTAATCAAGGATGACAATAGCTAGTGTTGTTCATGATTTGAGTTCAATTACAAAGGCAATTATCATGGCTGCAATCTCCTATTATCCCGCACGATGCATTCTTGGGACGGTTGGAATTTGCATTTGCTTTAGAGGCCGAGTTACTAGCGGCAGTTGTGGCTATTAGCAAAGCTTTTCGGTTTGGATGGAAGAATCTATGGTTGGAATCTGACTCAATATATGTGGTTCATGTTGGAGAAATGTAGAGGAATTATTGAATATCGATAGAATAAATAACACTCTTAATTCATAACAATCGCTCTCACTCTCACTTTGAAATAGAATGCACTTTTTATCAGATGGAATAAATGATTTTATTTTTGTGATTTTTTGGAATGATTACAAATGATAAATCAAAGCACTATTTATAGTCTTCTCTAAATGAAAGTAAAGGTAATACATTTATTATTTCTTTGAGTGGGGAGGAAGAAACTTGGAGTAGAGAGCAAGACTTATTCTTGGAGTGAGGAGGAAGCATATTCTTGGAGTGGGGATGAAGTAAATGAGTCATTAAGTTTAATTTTTGATTTATTTCAATGCTCCCCTTAAACTTAATTCTTGGTTATTCACAATGATGCTCATAGCTGATTGAACACGTCGTATTTCAGTGGCTTCGTAAATATATGTGTGATTTGATCTTGCATTTTGACATACCTTAATGTCACCTCCTTCTGCATGACATATTCTCTAATAAAATGATACCTCGTGTCAATGTGCTTACTCCGATCATGAAACAATGGATCTTTTGCCAATGCCAGTGCTGACTTGTTATCGACAAAAATATCAGTTGGATCTCATTGTGTCATTTGAAGTTACTTCAACAATCATCATAGCCATATCGCATGACATACACATGAGGTTGTAGCAACATATTCAGCTTCGCAGGTTGACAATGTCACAATTGGTTGCTTCTTTGAACTCTAGGTGAACGTTGTATCACCAAGAAATAATACGAATCTGCTAGTGCTTTTTCAATCATCTTTATCACTAGTCCAATCAGTATCACTATACCCAACTAGTTTGAATTCATCAGATTTTGAATAATCCAATCCAAAATTAGTTGTACCTTTGACATAACGGAGTATCCTTTTTGCTGCATTCCAATGAGACTCCTTCAGTGCCTCCATGTATCTGCTCACTAGTCCAACTGTATATAAAATATCCATCCTTATGCACGTCAAGTATCTGAGACTCACGATCAGACTTCGAAAAATTGTTGGGCTTACCATGACTCCATCTTCATCCTTGGTCATTTTCAAACTGCATTTGACCGGACTACTGACAGGGTTGCAACTTTCCATCTTGAATTTCTTCACTATCTCCCTAGGAAAGCCACTTTGAGAAATAAAAATTCCATTATCATTTTTCTTCACCACAATGCCAAGATAATATGACATCTTCTTGAAATCTTCGAACATATGAGGATGGTTCCCAGTGGAAATGAGATCTTCCACGTACATGCAAAAAAGCAGTATATCCCCATCTCTCACTTTCACATATAAGGCATATTCGTGTGGACATTTGACAAATCCATTCTTTTGAAAGTGTTTGTCGATAATACTATTCCAAGCTCTCGGTGCTTGCTTGAGTCTGTACAATGACTTCTTTAGCTTTAACACCTTTTCTTCATGGCCTTTTATAATATAACCAGGCAGTTGTTGAATATATATCTCTTCCTCTAAATAGCCATATAAAAATGTTGACTTGACATCCATTTGGTGGATCTTCCATCCATTTTGTGCAGCAACTGAGATTATTAGTCTAATGGTCTCCATTCTTGCGACAGGTGCAAAAACTTCATTATAGTGAATACCGGGTTTTTTACTATAGCCCTTTGCAATGAGCCTTGCTTTATGTCGAATGATTTTTCCATCTGCATCCTTCTTTGCCTTGAACACCCATTTGACTCCAATGGGCTTTTTTGTCAGCTGGAAGTTTGGTCAACTCCTATATCTCATTCTTCTCAATTGCATTGATCTCTTCTTCTATGGATTTTCTCCAATTTTCATCTTTCATAGCCTCTTTAGTGTCAATGGGCTCACTATCAATGAGATGACAGTAGAGAGTTAATTCTTCACCAAGCTCTCTAGTGGCATCATGAATATCTTCAATTCGCCAAATTTTTCTTGGTCTTTGTCTAGGACTTTCACTTTCATCATCTTCTTGTCTGCGAGATGCAACTGAAATAGGATTGCTTGTTGTCATTGTGGTTGGTTCATCTGCATCACTATCTTTGCTTTCATCCATGGGAAAGGATAAAAACTATAGTTCTTCTTATCATTGTTCCACTCCCAAACTACTTCCATGTCAGTAGTCACGTCCCTACTGAAGATCTATTGGGAAACAATGATCCGGAATCTCATAAAAATAAATATCAAGATTAGGTTTGAAAGAAACAAAAACTCAAAGATATATACTTATGTAATCTCCTAAATCCAAATGGAAGCATCAGGACAAGATCCAGCAATAAGGGTATCCATTGAACACCACAAGTACCTAAGCATATACTGAGAGCATTCAGTTAAAGTTTGGAAAGGAAACAAACTTTGAACCGTTCAAGATCAGCATCCAAAAGAACTGATTCCTAAGCATATGGATAAAGACAGATCCGATGATACTGAGTCTGAAGACATCCGATAGACTCAGATATCAAGACAATGAGAAAAGCTTCAAAGATAACTTTTCCCTCCACATTTGTGCTCTACAAAGTCAAAGATCCTTTCCCCATGAACAAGACAAAAAGATAGCTTGCACTTTTTAGAAAAAGGACAAAAAGACTGACATTGGATAGAAAAAGGAAATAACCTTTTTAGCCTAGACCAATAAGGAGGTACGTGGAGCTTACATCAAAAAGCTACTAGTATAAAAGTTGGTGTGACACTAAAAAACAAGGAAAACGATCACTGACATCTTTTAAGCCTCAATCCCAAGGATTCACACAGGACAAATTACTATCTAACGGATTGATCAACGGCTTATAAAGTGTCACTTTCTACCTGATCAATGTTGAATATTGAGTTACAGCTCACCAACCCATAATGGCTAGATTTATGATCTAAAGTCTATAAAAAGGAAGCTTCACACATTGAGAAGGTGTTGGTTGATTTCACAAAAAAGAATACACAAGAGAATTCACAAGAAAGCAATCAGTTTCACACATCCCTCTAAGAACCAAACGTTTCAAAGTTAGTTTGTAAAGATTCCTTAGTGAGTTATAAACTTAAGGAAGTCCAAAACCAAAACCTTTGTCTAAAACCAAAGTGTAAAATATCTCCTACTTGGGTGAGTAGTGAGATACGAATACAACTTAAAGTAGGTGCTTTGAGTGGGATCTCCCTGTAGGACTCAACTTAGATTCGGTGTAGAAGTCTAAGTAGTATATCCTACTAAAGACAAAAGGACTCAGCTAGAGGTTGGTGCCTCTAGTGGTATATCCCACATCCGAAAGGGGGTACCATTCGGAGATAAACTGTAAGGCTTGATTTCTGCCAGTTGGAAAGAAATCAGACTAGTTGAAAAGCTCAAAGGAAAGAACCTTTTGGGACTAGATGTAGAACATCATGTTTGATTTTCTCGTACAGTTTATTTAAATTTGCATCATATTTCATATTTACATCATCCATATCCATAACATCCAAAAGCCATTAAACACGCTCCATAAGACTTTTTAAAGTCTGTTAATTCTGTGAAAAAAGGGTCATTCACTCCCCCTCTAACCTTATATAGACCCTCACAGGGACCAACATGATCGTCTTTCTCGTGTCAGGATCGAACATCTTGTAACCTTTTGAAAATTTTGAGTATCCCAAGAGCAAGTATTTTTTACTTTTCTCGTCCAACTTTCTCCTTTCTTCATCAGCAACATGAACATGTGCAACACTCCAAAAAAATGAAAATGAGAGATATTGGGCTTTCTCCCATTCCATGCTTCTTGGGGTGTCATATTTGAGACACTTGTTGTACAGGACTGATTCAAGATGTAGACCGCACAAACAACTACTTTTGCCTATAGCTCCTTGGGCAAACTCTTGCTCTTTTGCATGCTTCTCACCATATTCATCACCATTTTGTTCTTTCTTCCAACTACACCATTTTGTTGTGGCGATCTTGGGACTAATAGAAATGATAGATTCTATGATGCTTATAGAATCTTTTGAATTCATTTTATGTGAATTTTCTCCGTCTATCAGATCTTACGGCTTTGATGTAATAGCTGCTTTCTTTCTCCACTAACACCATGAACTTCTTGAAAACTCCAAAAACTTGTGACTTCTCCTTCAGAAAGTAAACCCATGTCTTTCTTCTATAATCATCAATGGATAGCAAGAAATATTTGTTGCCTCCCAATGATGTTGGTGTCATTGGTCCGCAAAAATCGGTATGAATGGGTTCAAGGGGCACCTTTGCTCTTGACATGGACTCCTTTGGAAAACTTGTTCAAGATTGTTTTCCAACAAGACATCTGTTGGGAACTGACAGTCAGATTGAACATGCATAACAGGCATGGTAGAAATTCAAAATTTTGTCCCTGTCCCCAGAAACTCCTATAAGTTGCATATAATTTAAATAAAACCTTAACTAAATAATTCTCTATGTAGATTAGCATGCAAAGGCTAGGCGTACCATAATTCTAAATTATATCCTAGCAATAATATTTATATTAAATATATTACAACTCTAAGTTATATTTTAAATATAAATAAATTAAGCATGTGTTATAACCTAAGCATAATTATTAAGTCTAAAAATACTTAAAGAAAAAGACTTAATAATTAAAAGAGAAATTAGAATACTTGCCAATTGAAGCGTGCTTAAGTAGAACTTTGTTACACAAGCCTCCAAGGTAGGACAGCCTATATGAGTATCCACATGAATCCCACCAACCCAAACCTACCAATGAGGAATAACCGAAGAACATTGAGTAGCTGCTAGGCCACTCCAAAATCCCACCCAAAAATATAAGCTAAAATATTTAAGTTCCACTTGAATTGGTACCAATTGGAATAAAAAAGGGAGCCCCTTTTATAGGTGGAGCACAGGCTCCACCTAATTAATGTGGGATGGGTAAATACCCATCCCGCCCTTGAGGAACATACGGATCCTAGTGGATCCGCGTGCTCCCCAAGCTGACACGGCTTGCACAGCAAGCCGGGTTTATTTGCCGCACAAGGCAAGCTCAAATAAGCCTGCCTTGTCCTGTGAGCTGGGCTTTGCGGGCTTTCCCGAGAGCCCAGTTCCGCACACCCACGTAAGTTGGGCTTGCATTGCATGCAGCCCACTAGTGCACTATATACTCGTATGGCCCTTTTTGTTATAGTCCCCATGAGTCCTTTCGGGTTGGTGGGGCCTATGTGTGCAGGGTCTAACTCTCACCTTGGCAATCCGATTTTCGCTCTCCTTAAAATAATATTTTATTTAATGACCCTAATAAATTAGTTACCGATCAATAAATAAAACTCTTATTCCGATCAAATATTTATTTTATGACCCTAATAAATTAGTTGCCGGTCAAAAATATATCCTTTTAAAAATGATCCAATCATCTTTTAAATAATCAAATAATAATCCAATTATTATTATGTTATATTTTTATAATAGAATGAATCTATAATTCTTTACTCAGTCCGATGAAGGTCCAAAGTGTGTGACCTTATAGGATCCCGAAGTATTGAGCTGTTAAGGCTTAACCAACCCTTGTTCTAATAGAACCCTTGGCTCGATGTTTTAGACGGTAAATAGAACTTGTTTACCTTAAACAACTGTAGTACGCCTCTTGCAAGGGTCTACCATCCCCCATTACTCAGAACGTCGTTTGCGCTTATGACTTAATCCCGGTTAATGCAATAGTTATCCAATGCAATGAACTCCTTCCATTCTTTAATATTAGTACCTTCGGTTAAAGTGTTAACCCACTAATAGCAAGTTTGCTCTAAGCTCTCCCAGTTATTAACTTATTACCGAAGTATATTGCCTTTTACCATAGTGTGTTTGACTAGAAACCATTTCTATCAAACACATACTCTGATTAGAGGTTTATCGCAATCATCACTTTAATAAGTGGCCAAGCAACTCCTTTAATATATCTGGAGCGATGGATCCTTTCCGATTACTCAGCTTACCAGTGTGTTGTCATCACTATACACCTAATCACCCGTGACACCCTAAATTAATGAGTGTATTGGTATGACCCAAAGTATAGTGATAGTACCACACAAGGTAACTAGTATCTCAAGTATGAGGATATTCGAAAAGCTTATTGCTTGAGATTAACCCTAACACATTGATATTTATACCAAGTGTTTATCTTACTATGGTCTCCAATATATCTCCCAGATATATCCATGTGTCAAACTTAAGGCACCACCTTCAGTCCTTAGGAGATTGACTGCTTGGACCCTTTCCAAGAAAGTTGACCACATGCTAGTCTTTCCGCTTCATCAATATCCTTTCTTGATGAAACTATGACTAGGGATAGTTTAGACATAATCATAATTGCACATGAATTAGGTTCCACCAAATATAGTCCAACTATAATTTCTCTGACTTCAAGCTATGACATGTCAAGGACTTTTGCATACATACATCAATGAATATATATTAACCAGGTATAATATATTGATAAGCACATCGATATAAACAAAAGATCAAATGCCTTTATTGATTAAACAAAATATTCTTACTATTACATAATTAAGATATATCGCCCTAATTGCCTTAAAGGCATACATCATATCTAACAAATTCCCACTTGCACTAAGGCCAATTAGCCATATGTCTTAATCCTTATGCTTTAACATGCTGGTCATGTTTGACTTGAGTCAATGGCTTTGTCAGACCATCCGCGAGGTTCTGATCAGTGGGTACATATTCTAATCTTATTATCTTAGCATCAATAATCTCCCTGATTATTTGATACTTTCTAGATACATGTTTGTTTTTCTGATGAGACCGTGATTCCTTTGCCTGAGCTATGGCACCATTGTTATCACAATACAAAGTAATTGGATCAATAGCCTCAGGCACCACACCGAGATCACCAATAAATCCATTTAACCAGATAGCTTCTTTTACCTCTTTGCATGTAGCAATGGATTCAGATTCTGTGGTTGAATCAGTAGTAGTTTCTTGCTTGGAACTCTTCCAGCATACCGCCCCTCTATTTAACACATACACAAAACCTGACTGAGACTTAAAGTCATCCTTGTTAGACTGAAGACTCGAGTCAGTGTAACCTCTGATTGTGAGGTCACCTTCTCCATAAATCAAGAACTCATCCTTAGTCCTTCTCAAGTACTTAAGAATTGCCTTGGCGGCCATCCAGTGCTTTTCACCTGATCTGACTGATATCTGCTCAGAAAGCTCAAAGCTTGAGAGACATCTAGCCTAGTACATATCATAGCATACATGATGGATCCTATCGCGGATGCATAGGGTATATCCTTCATGCGCATTCTCTCTTGAGCTGTCTTCGGACACTCAGCCTTAGTTAGGTTAATCCCCTTTGTCATCGGGAGATAACCTTTCTTAGAATGCTCAAGGTTGAACCTATTCAATACCTTGTCTATATATGTACTTTGAGAAAGACCTAACAGCTTCTTTGATCTATCCCTATAGATCTTTATACCAAGGATAAATGCTGCTTCACCAAGGTCTTTCATGGAGAATTTTATTGACAAACATTCTTTAGCATTTTGAAGAACAGAAATACCATTTCCTATTAGTAGAATGTCATTGACATATAATACTAAGAAAATGACTGCACTTCCACTAACCTTTTTGTAAACATAAGGCCCATTAACATTTGGACAGAAATCTAGTTCATGGATTGTCTTATCAAACCTTATATTCCAACTCGTGGATACCTGCTTAAGTCCATTAATGGATCTTTGTAAGCTTAAGTCCATAAATGGATCTTTGTAGCTTTCATATCTTTAAGCCATTCTGAGATGTAAAACCCTCAGGTTGTGTCATACACACATCCCGATCTAAATCCCCATTCAGGAATGTTGTTTTTACATCCATCTACCAGATCTCATAATCATAATGAACAACAATGGTGAGTAGTATCCTTATGGATTTAAGTATGGCTACGGTAAGAAAGTTACATCATAGTCAATACCTTCCCGTTGACTATAACCTTTCACAACCAACCTTGCTTTATAGTTATTTACATTACCATCCATGCCTGTCTTCTTCTTGAAGACCCACTTGCACCCAATCGGTCTATCCTCTTGTGGTGCATCAACCAAATCCCAAACTTGGTTCTCGTACATGGAATCCATTTCTAATTTCATGGCTTTTAGCCAATTATCAAATTTGAGCTTTTCATTACCTTATCGTATGTCCTTGGTTCATCATCCTCCATGAGATATAGTTATTTATCATCTGTAATGATAAAATCATATCCATCGGGACCTTTATGAACACAACCTGATCTTCACAATGATTGTGTTTTGACAGGTTGTTCTTGGATCACGCTTTGTTGTGTATCTAGAATGGGGACAATCAGTTGATTGTCTGTTTCTTCCTCTTGAACCTCCAGTTCAAAATTGCTTCCACTGACTTTTGTAAGTAAGTGTACCTTTTCCGAAAACTGAGTATTCTGAGACATAAATACCTTTTGTGCTTTGGGTTGGTGAAACATATATCCAATAGTTTCCTTTGGATATCTAATGAATAGACACTTATTAGATTTGGTGTTTAGCTTATCTGATGCTATCCTATTCACCATAGCAGGACAGCCCCATACTCTTAAGTGACTTAGAGAGGGCTTCTTATTACACCACCTTTAAGGGGTGAAATCAACTAATTTAGAGGGCACTCTGTTTAATACATAAACCGCGCTCCCTAAAAGGATTTATTGAGATCTGCATGGCTCATCATGGACCGGACCATATCCAATAAAGTTTGATTCCTCCTTTCTAACACTCCATTGTGCTGGGGCATATAAGGAGGGGTCCACTGGGGAACTATCTCGTTTTCCTTTAAATAATCCTGAAACTCCTGACTTAAGTATTCTCCTCCTCGATTTGATCGAAGTGTTTTAATACTTTTCTCAAGCTGTTTCTCTACTTTAGCTCTGAATAGTTTAAAATTTTCAAAACTTTCAAACTTATACTTTATTAAGTACAAATACCAATATTGTGAGTACGTCAATAAAGGCTATGAAGTAGGAGTATCCTCCTAGTGCTTGAACATTCATTGGACCATACACATCAGTATGTATAAGTTCTAATGTACTCGTGGCCCCGTTCACCCTTTCCTTGAAAGGGTAACTTTGTCATTTTTCCTCTTAAACAAGGCTTGCAATCACTATAAGACTCCAAGTCTATTGAGCCCAAGTCTCCATGCTCATGCAACTTGGTTAAGCGATCTTTATTTATGTGGCCTAAATGAAAATGCCATAAGTAGAAGGAATTCTCATTATCTAATTTAACTTTCTTGACATTGTTTATATTGAAAACTTTTGTTTTAGTATCAAGAACATAAATGCCACCTTTAAACATCCTATAACCATAAAGAACATTATTCAAATGAATCTGACAATTATTATTCGGAAATAAAATCTCAAATCCCTCTACTACTATACACACAACATATACAATATTCTTAGTAACACTTGGAATATTGTAACAATTATTCAAAACTAAAACAAGTTCACTTAGCAAAATAAGATTAAAGCTCCCTACGGCTAATGCAGCAACTCTGGCTCCATTTCCCATACGTAGGTCCATCTCCCCTTTTCCAATTCTTCTATAGTTCCTTAGTCCCTGCACAGAAGTACAGATATGGGAACCACAACCAGTATCTAATACCCAAGTGGATTTACGCGGAAAAGTAGCAAAATTTTCAATTACAAACATACATGAAGTGGATGCCTCTGTAGGCTTCTTCTTCAAATGCTCAGAAGCAGGAGCTTTGCAATCCCTCTTCCAATGTCCTGGTTTCCCACATTGGAAGCAGACATACTTAGATGCCTTCTTTTCTATCTTCTTTTTACTGATTCTTTTCTTGGAACCTAGTGCTTGCTTCTTCTTCTTAGAAGCCTTACCTTTCTCAACCAACAGTACAGGTTTCTGATCTTTCTTGATATGAGGTTTTACTATTTTCAGCATGTTGATTAATTCAGGGATAGTAGAATTAATCTTGTTCATGTAATAGTTAGTCACGAAGCCTGAGTAACTATCTGTCAAGGACATCAACACAAGGTCAATGCTCAAGTCATGATTCATCTCAAATCCTAATCGATTCAGCTTCTCAAGGTATCCTAAGAGTTTCAGTACATGCTAAGAGGTAGAGGTTCTAGCCTGCATCTTGGTCTTGAAAAGGAGCTTGGAGGTCTCATACCTCTCTGTCCTTTCCTACTCCAAAAAGTGCTCTTCAAGATGGAGAACCATGTCCTCCAAGGGCATGTTCTTATGTTTTTTCTGAAGTTCAGGATTCATGGACCCCAACATGATACACATGGCAGTCTCATGATCCTTCTTGTGCTTCAACCAGGCCTCATACTCCATATAATCCTCAATATTAGTTTCAACAGGGAAAATTTCACTTAGAATGTAGGCAATTCCCTCAGATCTGAGAACTATTCTCACAGATCGGAACCAATCAGAAAAGTTTGAGCCATTCAGTTTGGTGTCAAGTAACATACGAAGATTAACATTCGAAGTCATTTTCAACCTAAGATATAAGAAAAGAAAAAGTTTAGATATTAGTTTAAGTACATGCATTTAATATAAGGTCTTTTAATTAAATTCATTTGTCCTACTGTTTTTCTTCAAAATTTACAATAGCCCATTCTATTGAATTCAAGAATTTTAGCCTAGCTAAATTTCCTAGTAGGTACCATCTATAACTAGTCTATTATAACCCCCAATTTTATGATTCAAGTCATAATAGTAAGTCATAGTTGGAATTCCATTCCATTAGCATCGCATGCAATTGCTAATTCATTCAAGTTCCCTAATCCCAAGGGACGTGTGCTCTTATATTAGCAACTTCTTGAATATGTCTCAGATCTGGGCCTAGCCCCCAATTTTATGGTGGTCTACCCCGGTTTCATTAAGGCAGACCCTACCCAAACTTTACAACCAATCAATATAGACTAGAAGGAACGCTTTACATAGCACTTTGATAGCCCAAAGAGACCATAATATAAATTTGAGTAAGGAAGACTATAACTTGTCTTAATATCTTTACTTTGGGATTTCATTGGTGTTAGACGTCTCACCCAATCTAGGATTTTATCAGATGGACAAAATTATAATAACTTGTATTAATTTAGGCAATTTTAGAATTAATTTATAAGGTCTAACCTTAGGTGGGTTCAGCTCTTTATTATAATTATTCCATCAACCTAGATTATATGCAAAATAATCAACACTTTTATTTGTTATATTTATAATGCATTTCCCTTAAGCTTTTATTCAATAAATTTAATTTTTACTTTGTTATAGAAACATATATAAGCACCATCTTATATTCTAGAAATAATTTAGTCCATGTATAACCCCTTTTTGGTCAATTCAAGTTGCACCAATGTAGATTCCCATGTAGGAGAGGTGCCCTATGAGGAGTAGACACTAAGTCCAATCCTCAGCCAGAACAAATACGGGCACAAACCTGAAGACCAATGAATTCTCCTGAACTAATACATTTCGTTCTTTTAATTCATGAAAATTGAAAGCATCTATAACCCATGTAATCTAAATAAATTATTGAAACTTGTATAATTTGAGTAAGTTGAGCATGCTTATTCAAAATTATTCATAACCATTTTCTAACATTGAAATGAAAGGCCCAAGTTCATATATATTGTTCCAAACAATTAAATAAACAAATTATTTTATATAGAAAATAATATTTAGTTTGCTTCTAACTTAATTATGCACTAAATAGGCAGGCTGCTATACCATTGTTAGGAACTGACAGTCAGATTAAATATGCATAACAGGCATGCCAGAAATTCAAAATTTTGTCCCTGCCCCCAGGAACTCCTATAAGTTGCATATAAATTGAATAAACCCTTACCTAATAAATTCTCTACCTAGATTAGCATGCAAGGGCTAGGCATACCATAATTCTAAATTATATCCTAGCAATAATATTTATATTAAATATATTACAGCTCTAAGTTATAATTTAAATATAAATAAATTAAGCATGCGTTATAACCTAAGCATAATTATTAAGTCTAAAAATACTTAAAGAAAAAGACTTAATAATTAAAACCAAAATTAGAAGACTTGCCAGTTGAAGCATGCTTTAGAAGAACTTCATTACACAAACCTCCAAGGTAGGAAAGCCTCTATGAGTATCCATATGAACATCACCAACCGAAACCTCCCAATGAGGAAGAAACGAAGAACCTTGAGTAGCTGCTCGGCCACTCCAAAATCCCACTCAAAAATATAACCTAAAATATTCAAGTTCTACTTGAATTGGTACCAATTGGAATGGAGAAGGGAGCCCCATTTTATAGGTAGAGCAAAGGCTCTACCTAATTAATGCGGGATGGGTAAATACCCATCTCGCCCTTGAGGAACACGTGTCGTACAAGGCAGGCTCATATGAGCCTGCCTTGTCCTATGAGCTGGGCCTCACGGGCTTTCCCGAGAGGCCCTCTTGGGCTGAGCAAGCCCAAACCTCATTCCCACAAAAGCTGGGCTTGCATGGCATGCGACCCATGAGTGTACTATGCACTCATGTAGCCCTTTGTGTTATAGTCCCTAAGAGTTCTTTTGGGCTCGTGGTGCCTATGTGCGCAGGCTCCAACCCTCGCCTTGGCAATCTGATTTTGGCTCTCCTTAAAATAATATTTTATTTAATGACACCAATAAATTAGTTGTCGATCAATAAATAAAAATCTTATTCGAATCCAATATTTATTATATGACCCTATTAAATTAGTTGTCGTTCAAACATAAATCCTTTTTAAAATGATCCAATCATCTTTTAAATAATCAAATAATAATCCAATTATTATTATGTTATATTTTAATAATAGAATGGATATTAATTCTTTACTCAGTACTATGAAGGTCCAATGTTTGTAACCTTATAGGATCCCGAAGTATTGAGTTGTTAAGGATTAACTAACCCTTTTTCTAATAGAACCATTGGCTTGAGGTTCTAGACCGTAAATAGAACTCGATTACTATAAACGACTGTAGTATGCCTCTAGCAAGGGTCTACCATCCCCCATTACTCGGAACGTCATTTGTGCTTATGATATAATCCTGCTTAATGCAATAGTTATCCAATGCGAGAAACTCCTTCCATTCTTTAATGTTAGTACCATCTGGTTTATAGGGTTCGATTAAAGTATTAACCCACTAATAGCAAGGTTGCTCTAAGCTATCCTAGTTATTAACTTATTACCGAAGTATATTGCCTTTTACCATATTGTGTTTGACTAGAAACCATTTCTATCAAACACATACTCTGATCAGAGGTTTATGGCAATCGTCACTTCAACAAGTGGCCGGGTATAACTCTTTTAATATATTCAGAGTGATGGATCCGTTTTGACTACTCAGCTTACCAACGTGATGTCATCACTACACCCCAAATCACGCTTGGCACCTAAATTAAAGAGTGTATTGTTATGACCCAAAGTATAGTGACAGTACCACATAAGGTAACTAGTATCTCAAGTACGAAGATATTTATAAAGCTTATTGCATGAAGATAAACACTAACACATTGATATATATACCAAGTGTTTATCTTACTGCGGTCTCCAATATATCTCCCAGATATATCCATGTGTCAAACTTAAGGCACCACCTTCAGTCCTTAGGATATTGACTGCTTGGACCCTTTCCAAGAAAGTTGACCACATGCTAGTCTTTCTGCTTCACCAATATCCTTTCTTGATGATACTATGACTAGGGATAGTTTAGACATAATCATAATTGCTCATGAATCAGGTTCCACCAAATATAGTCCAACTATAATTTCTCTGACTTGATGCTATGACATGTCAAGGACTTTTAAATACATACATAAATGAATATATATTAACCAGTTATAATATATTTATAAGCACATCGATATAAATAAAAGATCAAATGCCTTTATTGATTAAACAAAATATTCATACTATTACATAATTAAGATATATCGCCCTAATTACCTTAAGGGCATACATCATATCCAACAACATCCTTCACAAAGCTAATGGGGTTTGCCAATCGGGGGAAGACCATGCACTATCTTCTTTTGGCTTAGCAATTTCAAACCTTTGAAATTGAGATGCCCAAATCTCAAATGCTAAAGCCAATGAAAATCCTTCACGTAAGCTTTCAAACACTTTGCAACGTCTGTCTTGATGTTGAGAGTGAACATTCGATTTTTCAACATACTCACACTTGCAAGCAGCTACTTCTTCTCGTTCAACAGCACCATCCTTTGGTACATCATATGAACTTGGTAGTTTTTCTCCAGCAGTTGTCCCAAACTTAAAATGTTACTTTTCATGTTTGGAACATAATACACATTACTGATAAATTGGTTCTCTCCATTCTTTAGAATGGTTCCTTTTCCTCAAATAGGAACTTTTGACAAATCTCCAAAGACGACATTTCCACTAAACGATTTGTTCAGTTCTACGAACATCTTCTCATCACCGCACATGTGATTTCTAGCTCCATTGTTAAGATACCAAATATTATTTTCTTGACTTTGATTACCTTTAAGGGTTAGTAAAACCGTGTTAATTTCCTCCTTGACTTGGATGTTGTTGGCTGTCTCCTCTGCTTGGTTTGAAGGGCTCCGACATTCTACTGTGTAGTGTCCAAATGTAGAGCAATTGTACCATTGGATATTGGACTTGTCACGTCCATCACTTTCCCTCCAATTTCCTCTTTCTCTTTCTCATCCATGCCCACGACCTCTGCCTCTTGTGGACTGATTACTTTCTTCATTTCTTCTAAATTGTTGATTTCTGCCACATCCTCTTCCTCTACCATTTCCTCCAAGGCCTCTACAGTGTCCTCATCTGTAATGACTAGGATCTTGACTACTTTCTCCTTTAAATGAAACCTTTGCTATAAAGAATTGTTCAATATAATCCTCTTTTTGTCTATTCAGCCTTTCCTCACATGCTTACAATGAGCCAACAAGTTCATCAATGATCATTACACTTGTGTCTCATGACTCTTCTATGCCACTACTATGTAATGAAACTTCGGTAGTAGCGACCATAGAATTTTTTCTATAGTTCTCGATTCATTGAGTTTTTCTTCATACTATTGCATTTGATTGACAATAGATTTTACTCCTGAGGAATAATCAACAATACCTTTTGTTTCCTTCATTTTCATCATCTCAAAATCTCCTCTCAACATTTGCAATCGAACTTTCTGTACTTTCTCCTTTGCTTGAAGGAAACTCATAGTATATCCCAAGCTTGCTTAGAGGTGGTTGCTTCTACCACCTTCTCAAACACTACGACATCCAACCCTTGATGGATCAGACTAAGCGCCTTCTAATCATTTCTGCGACTTTTATGCAAACTATCTTTTTCTGCTTGTGACAATTGTGCAGCTTTAGCTGGAGCTACATAAACTTTTTCGACTATATCCCAAACATCTTGGGATCCAAGAATTGCTTTCATTTTAATGCATCAATTTTTATAATTTATTGTGGTAAGTTGAGGGAAGTTGAAGGAAATACTGTTGGTATTCATTTTAAGGAGGATTTTTAAGAAAAGATTCGTTTTTAGGCTTACAGGGGCTACTGCAACACTTTCGTATGCCTTTTGTAACACTTTTGACTTAAGGAAACACTTACAGATGTCTTTCACAATGCTTTGGACAGACTTCTTATGACACATCTGGACTATTGCAATGCCTGGAACTTCTTAAAATGGACTGAAATTTCTTTCTTGGAAAGAGGATCAAGATCAAAACTAGCTCTAGTACCACTTTGTTGGAGAAATGTAAAGCAATTATGGAATATTGATAGAACAAATAACACTCTTAATTTATAACAATTGCTCTTACTCTCACTTTGAAACAGAACTCACTTTTTATTAGATGGAAGAAATGATTTTATTTTTGTTATTTTTTGGAATGATTATAAATGGCAAATAAAAGCACTATTTATAGTCTTCTCTAAATGAAAGTAAAGGTAATACATTTATTATTTCTTTGAGTGGGGAGGAAGAAACTAGGAGTGAGGAGCAAGACTTTTTCTTAGAGTGAGGAGGAAGCATATTCTTGGAGTGGGGATCAAGCAAATGAGTCATTAAGTTTAATTGTTTATTTATTTCAATAGTGCAATCCATCAAGGGGCATTCCAATACTATTCCATGGAGGCTGAAGTTTAGATAAGATTCTCTCTTTCAATAGAGTTCCATGTCATTAGTGGTCACGCATATCTATATGTCGCTTACCACTTAATGAGGAATGCCGTACCTAGCGAAGATGTGCCGCTGAATAAATTAAGCCATTTTCTTGGCCGTGATGTTTGTATATGATTCCGCTTCAATCCACTTGGAAAAGTAATCAACCCTACTATAATGAAGCAATGACCATTGGTCGAAGAAGGTCTTATTTCACTGTGATGTCAATGCCCTAGGCCAAGAATGGCCAAGGCATTATTAAGCTTTACAATGTTGTCGGAGGTAAATGGCTCACATCTCCATATATCTGACAAGCATAGCAAGTCCTTGCTTCTTGAACACAATCAGCTAGCATGGTCAGCCAAAAGTATCCCATTCTCTAGATTTTCTTTGCCATCATGATGTCGTTCATGTGTGGACCACAGTCTCCCGAATGTACTTCCTTCATCACCTTTTCAACTTCTTACTGTGTTAGGCATTTTAGTAGTAGGCCGTCAAAGGTCCTTTTGAATAGATCTCTTTTAATCAGGCAGAATCAAACAGCAAGCTTTTTCAGCATATTTCTATCGAAATCTATAGCGTCAATCGGGAATTCACAGTTTTCAAGGAACTTGACGATATCTGAATACCAAGGGGTTTCTTCTTCTGCGGTGTCTTTTATTGCATAGACGTAGTTAGGAGAGCTGGTTGTTTCCATAACAAGGGGTCTGATTGGCTGTTTTTGGGGCCCTTCCCACATGGAGGCTAAAGTGGCCAATGCATCTGCCATCTGATTTTCCTCATGTGGCATGTGACTAAATTCGCACTCGCTGAACATCATGGTTTTTCTCCATATAGCTTCTATGTATGGCCTGAGGAATTCCTCCTTTAGTTCCTAGTCCCCTGTGATATGCTTGATGACCAAAGCCGAATCATCGATAATTTTGACTTTGTCTTCTTTGAGAGTGATTAAGGCAGACATTCTAAACAAATAGGCTTCATACTCTGCCCCGTTATTCGTGGTGAGAAATTCTAAGATTTTTAACAGAGGTATGAGTGCTCCATCAGGCATAACGATGATAACTCCTAAATTGGCTCCTCGCTTGTTGACAGCACCATTGAAGGACATGGTCCATCTTTTGGGGTTCTCTATGGTGGCTGTGAGACATTTATCGGGAAATTCTAGGTTTTCCTATTCTCCTTACTTGAGTGGTTGATTTGCTAGGAATTCAGCCACTACTCTACCCTTGATGGTTTTCTTTATTACGTACTTAATATCAAACTCTGACAGCAATAAAAACCACCTTGCCAGTTTTTTGGTTAGTGAGGGAGTCTGACATAAGTACTTCATCAGATCCACTTTCGTGACTGCTTGGATTCTATATGATTGGAAGTAATGTGTGAGCATTCTGGTGAGCCAAACCATACCAGAATAAGTCTTTTCCATGATGGTGTATCGAGTCTCATACTCTACCAATTTCTTGCTGAGGTAATAAACTGAGTGTTCCCTCTTGTGTTCATGTTCTTAAACCAATATGGCCCCTACCGACGTTTCTTCTACGGCCAAGTAGTGAATGAGTGGCCTTCCAAGAATTGGTAGTTTCAGTACTAGAAGATTCATCAGGTAAGCTTTAATTCTATCAAAGGCTTCCTGGCATTGGTCATTCCACTCTATCAGCTATTGTTCCCTTAAGAGTTTGAAGATAGGCTCACATGTGGTGGTAAACCATACTATAAAGCGACTGACATACTGTATGAATCCTAAGGCACTTCTTACTTCTTTCTTGGTTTTCAATATGGGCATTTCCCTAATAGCATTGGCCTTTTAGGGGTCCATTTCTATACCTCTTTGGCTAACCATGTGCCCTAGTAATTTGCCTGATGTGACACCGAATATGCACTTTTTTGGGTTCAAACGAAAGTTGTACTTTTCAATCCTTGTGATGAATTGTTCTAGCACTTCCTGGTGTTCTTCCAGTGTAACGGATTTCACAAGCATGTCATCCACATAGATCTCGACCTCTTTATGGATCAAGTCATGTAGTAATGTCATGACTGCTCACTGGTAGGTTGCCCCTGCATTCTTCAGTCCAAAAGGCATTGCTCTGAAGCAATAAGTTCCCTACTCTGAGATGAATGCGGTTTTGAACTTTTCTATTACATTCATAGGGATCTGGTGGTATCCTGAGAATCCATCCATAAAGGAATACATGGCTACTCTCACCCCGCTATCTACTAGAACATCAATGTATGGTAGTCGAAAATCATCCTTAGGGGTAGCCTTATTCAAATCCCTGAAGTCGATGCAAACTCGGACATCACCGTTCTCCTTAGGTATGGGGACTACATTGGATAGCCAAGTGGGATACTCGACGACTTTGACGAAATTTTCTTTGATCTATTTTGCCACCTCTGCTTTGACCTTTTTGGTCCACTCTGGGCGCATTCTCCTCATTTTTTGCTTTATCGGCCAAATTTTCGGGTTCGTGGGGATCTTGTGCTCGGTGATGTACCGATCAAGTCCAGGCATGTCCTTGTGAGACCAAGTGAATGCTAAAACATGATTTTTCAATACCTTTATCAATTCTCTCTCTTGTGTGATGGGCAATTGATTGGAAATGTATACCATTTTCGGACCATCTTCCGTATTTTAATTAATTTCTTTTGTGATATCATTATTGATGTTAAAAATGGTAGATGAATGCTTGAATGGATCCATGGAATCGTAATCAGAAACACAATCCAAATAACCAAAGTACTTCATCTTATTATCATCATAAAGTACATCATTCATTTCAAACATGCTAGAAATGGAAATAAAAGACTCATCCTGATCAATAGGGTCTGGCTCCGTTACAGACAATTCTCCTATGGCATCTGGCTTTATTAGGATATCCTCGTCATCTTCCTCTTATACCTTTTCCTTGTCTTTCATAGTCACGACCATGTCCGTGACGGCTTGGTTCAAGCTACCTCCCTTGCTCCTTGCTTCCTCTACTATCTTGAGTTATGCCTGAAGGTGCTTTGTTAAGGTGTTGAGGATTTTTTCCTCTCTACTCAGCTTCTTGACCTTCTTCAAGTGTACCTGTTCATCATTCTTAGTCTAATCCGAGATTTCCCTTACATCTGGCTGGCGACCGACCTTCTTTACATAGGTTACGAAGCTTTTGCCATTTTTACCATAGTAGACTATGTCTGATAATATCTCGAATCCTGGAACGGTCTTCCCCTAATGAGTAACAGGCTCGGGGGTTCCTCCATGGGGCTATTGCAGCTTTTTTTGAAAGGTTGTCTTGTGGACAACTCTTCGAGAGCATGTGTAACCGAGTCCTGCAGGCTTCCATGCTCCTGCCCCTATATTGAAGGTCGGCATTTCCTAATCATAGGTGCCTAGTCCTTTTTTAGGAGTGTGGTGCTTCTACATGTATCCCTGAATCCATGGGCCCTGGAACACCTCTGATTACTTGTTTGCTTCCTGGCCAATTATAGCTGTGGTGAACCCTTTGATGTTACTTTATTCTATCTACAGTGCTGCTACTACTGAGGCTCGTTAGCTTCCAGGGTAACAATCTTTTCGCAAAATGGGATTTTAATCTTCTGGTACAGGGTGGATGGGACTCCTCCCAAAGTATGGAACCATGGTCTCCCAAGTAGCATAGAGAAAGTTAACGGGATATCTATGACCGTGAAGAGTACTATAGATGAGATTTCACCGATAGTGACTTCAGCTTTAAATGTGCCAATGACAGTCCTTTTGGAATTATTGTAAGCTTTGATGATTGTGGTGGATTTCTTTAGGTCCTTATCGGTCAGTCCTAGGTTTAGCAAAATATCTTTAGGACAGACATTTAGTTATGAGCCTTCGTCGACCATTATACAGGGCATGATGCACCCAAAAACACTAGCCTTCAAGTAGAGAGCCTTATTGTGGCGAATACCTTCATCGGGTAAATCCAAGCAAGAGAAGACGATGTCGGGGATAACAGTGCTAGTCACATTATTGAGTAGCGCACAGACCTGTTCTGGGGATGCCAGAGGAGATGTTTTGATTTCGATTAGCTTTTTTACTATAGCAAGACTCTGATCCTGAGAGCTCAGGTGTAGGTCCCAGATACTCATCTTAGTTGGAGTGGCCTTCAGTTGATCCATAATTGGGCTTTCTATCTATTCTAAGGACTTAACAAAAGTAGGAGGTATCGGGGGCTCAATTCTCGGTGCAGTTGGGGCCATTGATCTAGTGACTTTTCCTCCTCTAGTGATAGGACTGACCACCTGGATTGGCGAGTTTGTTATTTTGATAACTTTAAACTCGTCAAAATCCTCATCAAGGGGTATCTCTCCCAAGTTGATTGGCTTGTTCATAGAAACTGGTGCCTTGGTGGTGAAGGGCCACAGCATGAAGGGAACCTTTTTAGGCTGCTTTTCTGGAATGATGGATTTCTCTTGAAGGATTTAGCATAGGACAGGATTGGATTCCTATTTGATCATACAAACAAATGAGGAGGCTCCATCAGTCGGTTCATTTTCATCAAACAGATCTAGCACATCATCGTAATGGACTGGTGCATTGTGGTATTTGTTTGTATACCAGGGGTATTCCTTGGCCAATTCCATTGATGTTGGCTAAGCGAAGTTGGCTGCTTCCCATTCCCAATATAGTAAAGGGTTCCCGTGCCTGTTCAGTTTGGGGGTTATGTCTTCTGGTGGGTCGGCCCATATGAAGTAGTCGATGAATTTCTTGGCCAGAATATTCCAGAATGACTTCTGGTAAAATGCCAGCCCTTCATACCAAATGATTGCCTTTTTTGGAGAGTCTAGTGGAACCTTTCGGGCCAATAGGCATAGTGAATGTACCCATCTTTCATCATTTACACGAATTAATAGATTTAAGGGGGTGGCCTTGTACTTCCGCTGTAGAATATGGGGTAAACTTCCCTCAAGTCTGGGCTTCAAATTTGACAACTATTTCGAGAGGGTTCTTGCCCCTCATCTTGAATCATGTTAATGATATGTTTGCTATCCGAGTCAAAGTCTGTAAAGTCTCTAGAATCATCACTTACTGCAGACCACAAGGCACCCGAGGAGTCATGCTCTAGGGAAGAGTCATAGCTCTCAGCACCATCATAATCAACCATCATGCCATTTGGGGAAGGGAGCCTCATACTCGAAATCTCCCATTAAGTGATTTAGCTTGTCATTCAAGAAAGTCTCTAATTCATACCCCAAGTTATCCACTTCGCTTTCATTCTCGTGATCTGATTCACCGGAGTCAACAAATTCTTCCACCTCTTTAATTGAATCTTCGAAAGGATATGCCTCAAAGATCCAATTTGGTAGGTGCGAGGCTGGGATATCATTATTAGAATTATCTTTTGGATCCTCTTCGGGGGTCTTCCTTAGGATCTTCCTTAGGATCTTCCAAAGGATCCTCTTCTAGGTTTTCTTCTCCTACATTTGGCATGGCTGCAACTCCTTCTATGGCTATACGAAACTCGAATACCATGGTTTATATGCTGGCGAATGTTTCTTCCATACGGGCACCATATGTTGTAATGTCAGTACAGATTTCCCCAACTGGGTCTCATGGAGCTCCATCCAGATTCAGGTCGAGATACCTCTATTGCTCTACGCGGTTACTCGATTCCTGTTCAGGATGTGCTATCCCTAAAGAGCTCCCGAATTCAAACACACTTATTCCACTATAATTGGGAATCATGTAATCTAGGTGAGTGTACATGGGAGGTCGTGGAGGAGAGATATCATGCAAGCCGGTATTATACCGATCTACCTATGGTGCCAGTCACCAGCAATGCTCACCTAGGTATGGTTGGTACGCCCTGAAGTAGTGGAGGAAAGATCTCTCCATAAAGTACCATTTCCAATGTGCTTCCAGTGGCATCGTGCCATACTAGTCCATGGCTGGGACTTCTAAGAATTTGGAAAACTGCAGTGCGAAACCCATATTGGCTATTCCTTGTTCGTGTATAAACCGGAGAAATTCCTCCAGATGTTCATTTGGATCTAAATCTCCATGATATATAAGATGTGGCGGTACAAGATATTGGTCCAGCCCTTCTCTCCTCATCCTCAAGACATATAGGTCAACCATATAGATGATATCTATGTTGTCAAAGATCATATTTATGTCGATACCGTATTCATTAGCTTCTACATGAATTCTAATGGCGTTCACAGTAGCTTGTAAGTTTTATAGCGGATTAGTCTTAGTGCTTGGCTTCTTCTAAAGCTCTTTTATTCTCCCATCAACTATCATTTGTTGTAGATCTTTTAGTAGCCGAGTGCATTTGTTAGTGCGGTGCCCCTAAGTCACATGATAAGCACAGAAATTGTCTTTGTCTGCCGCTATAGTGAAGCAAACGGTTTAATGCTCTAGAGTTGGTTGGACTTCCTTAGTTTGGTGAATATCTGGGATAGTGATTCCACCCATAGAGAGACGGACTGGTGAGTCTATACTTGGGTAACTACTACCACTTAGGGAGCAGCTTTCGAGGATTCGGATGTGCCTTATTTGAAAGAACCGCCTTTCTCCCAATATCAAGGTTTATTGTAAGCATGTTGCTCTTGCTTCTTTGCTCGATCTTCTTGCTCATATTTTTCAAGCCTCTTGGCATAGTCTACCACGTGGTTGAAGGTGTCGAATTTTTTATCTTCATTTCATCTCGATACTTTGGGCTAGAGACTTCGACAAGCTTTACTATCAGGGAGTCTTGGTTAGGTGCCCCGTTTATAAGCATACGAACAGCCATCCACTTTAGATAAAACTCTTTGAAGGACTCATTCGGTCGTTGCTTTATCTTTCTAGATCCTGCAAAGTGGTCTTGACTTTCAGATTGAAGGCATAGTTTTCAAGGAACATCGGGTATAGCTTCTCCCAATCAGACTTTTCATCGGTTGGCATTCTCATGTACCACTCAGAGGTGGGTCCACGAAGATTTGCTTAAAACAAATTGACTATATAAACCTTAGGGATGTTCATACTAGTCATAATTCGGAGATAACTTTCCACGTGTGCGTGAGGAGGGCCAGTACCAGCATATGGGGCCATGTAGGGCATCACAAAGTTAGCTGGAAGGGCATCCAACTCCTTTGGTAGAAATTGATCAATATCCACGTATTACTCTATAGAGGGAGTAATAGATTTGTCCTTTATTAGAGATAGCTTCTCCATGTCCGCCATCTTTGCTTTGAGTGTGGCTATTTCAGTCTTTTGTTCTTGGGTTTTCAGAGCATTAGAAGCGCTCAGCCTTTCCCAAATATCATGAAATTCTAGGGCATGAAGAATCCTCCTAAGGGACTGGCCAACTACAACATCATCTGCCATCGTTGTTTTGGGCTCTAGATTAGAGAAAAATCTAGCCAGAGATTCGACCGGTGGTGGGGGTGTGACTTTTGGACTATCGGTAATGCGCCTTAACCTGCTTCTCTCTCGCTTCCAACCTGAAAGGGCAAGAGATCAAGTGTTAGTAAGTGCATTGAGCGTGGCTCTAGGCCTTTCTTACCTTATTTTTGGGCGTATGAATGAATGTATGAGCGATCAAATGCATGGATTAATGATGGAGATGTATAATCAAATTAAAAAAGTTTCAGGCATATGCCAATCGCTCAAGAAGCATTTGACAACTTGCAATTTTCATACAATATTGTAAATAATTGGTTCAAAGACAATGAGCCTGAGTCGAATCAGACTTGAAAGCCAGAGGGCGAGTTGACTCATCGGTCAAAGGTGGGTCGACTCATTAGTCCAAAGGGTGAATGACACTAGGGTCACTTAAGGGGTTTTAACTCATTGGTCCAAGGATTGAGCTGACACTAGGGTCACTCAAAGGGTTTTGACTAATTGGTCCAAGGATTGAGCGGACACTAGGGTCACTTAGAGGGTTTTGACTCATTGATCTAAGGGTTGAGCTAACACTAGGGTCACTCAGAGAGTTTTAACTCAATGGTCCAAGGATAAGCTGACACTAGGGTCACTCAGAGGGTTTTAACTCATTGTTCCAAGGATTGAGCTGACACTAGGGTCATTCAAAGAGTTTTGACTCATTAGTCCTAGGTCACTCAAGAGGTTTTCACTCATTGGTCCAAGGATTGAGCTGACACTAGGGTCACTCAGAGGATTTTGACTCATTAGTCCAAGGATTGAGCTGACGTGGGTCACTCAAAGGGTTTTGACTCATTGGTCCATGGGTTGAGCTGACACTTGGGTCACTCAAAGCATTTTAACTCATCGGTCCAAGGGTTGAGCTGACACTAGGGTCAGTTAGAGGGTTTTGACTTATTGGTCCAAGGATTGAGCTGACACTAGGGTCACTCAGAGGGTTTTGACTCATTGGTCCAAGGGTTGAGCTGACGTAGAGGTCACTCAGAGGGTTTTGACTCATTAGTCCAAGGGTTGAGATGACACTAGGGTCACTGAAGGGCTTTTGACTCATTGGTACAAGGATTAAGCTGACACTAAGGTCACTCAGAGGGTTTTGACTCATTGGTCCAAGGATTGAGCTAACGCGGGTCACTCAAAGGGTTTTGTGTATTTTCGCTCATTGGCTGAGCCTAGGTAGATTCAATAGTCTGGGTTATTTCAGCTTATAGGTTGAGCCTGGGTGGACTCACTGGTCTCAGTTGATTTCGGCTTACGGGTTGAGCCTAGGTGCACTCATTAGTCTCGATTAATTAAATAGCATGGCACACGTTAATGTCATGGCTGCATAAAGATGTGGTTAGTTTTCTCACAATCATGATGTTTATGATGTTCGTTTTTAGTTTATTTATATTTAATAAACCTGCACACGTAGCAAATGGTTAGATCGCGCCTACCACCCTTTCAACTCCATTTGGTTACTTTGCTTTGAAGTTAGCGAGGGACTTAGCGAAGTCTGCTCTTGTGCACTCAAGGTTTCTGGGTAGACCTATGAGAATGTGTCTATGGTTCATCTATATGTGGGTTTTGGTCTCAGGATTGGGTGCGATTTGGGGTACACTGCGCCTTTATGTACTGAGTCCTAGTGGCCCTAAGCGAACCAAAGGAAGCTTTTCCACATATAATATACATAGGTAGTCTTGCCCTTAAGTGAACAAGGTCCTTGTACGTTACGCAAGGGGTGTGATCAGATCCATATCCCTCAAGCCCTAAGCGAACTTGGAGATACTTCTCCAAAAGACACCTAAATTGGTTTTAGGGGTAAAGAATGCAGATGCTATGCAATCCTCAAATTTTCATAGTACACAAATTATCACAAATTCTGTAATTCCAAAATTTAATTTGAACAATATTTTAATTATCATGTTAAATTTTTTTATAAAAATCGGTTTTTTATAAAAAAATAATTATCCCTGGCAGAGTCACCACTGTGAGCGGGCAGACATTTAGGCAGCTTTGGCACGCAGGGTGCGGTGCTCGGGGCGTGCTTCGGGTTCAATGCAGTTTGAGAAACCGCGGTGCTTGGTCTGGTTTGAGAAAATCCAATTTGCTTAAATGTGGTGGCTTTGTAGGCCAAAAATGTGATTACATTGAGTAGTATATTTGTACATTTTATTAGGAAAATATATTTTTAAAATAAAGCATTTTACTTTATTTAAAAATAAAAATAGAGTCGCCACCCGGTTTAGCTCCACCCGGAATTGTGGTATACTGTCTTGAAATGGGATTTTTATACCAAAGAGAAAATGAGATTCTGAGTTCGGACATAATAGTTACTCATATTGTTCGAATTGTTTAGATTAATTTTGGAATTTTGGAAATTGTGGTGATTTCTGCATTACAACGGCTTTATTTAAGAATTAAATTCAAGAAATAAAATTGGCATTATAACAGCATAATAAATAGACATTTTCTACCAAATTTTCGGCAGAGTAATGGCAGCATTTGGGTATGGGTCCGGAAACTCGGATAGAGTTTCCTCACATTCTAGATGTTTGTCCGTACCTGCAAGCTTATTAACACATATTTTAATTAAAGTGGCACTAGTGAATCACTTAACCAGAGAAATGGAATGCAATATGTAATAATAAAGCAATAAAAATGTGTTTTAATGAATTTGAGAGTAGGGCTTAGAGCCATTTACCCTCAGTTTACCTTTTCGTCTATCCAGGATGACTTAAGAGTCGGTGTAGGACCGAAGTTGTCAACGGTTGTGATTTGGTTGGAAAATAGATTTAATCTGTCTTATGACTATAATCTTGGGTTATTTCTAAAGGTAAATGTGAGATTTGGTCATTTTTAGACCGAAGATCACTGCGAGATCTTGATCCAAAAAGACCGTGAAGTGAGTTTATACTGAATGTCGGTGATAGAACTTGGATCTGGGATTATTTTGACAGAGTTTCAGACCTTTTAGGTTTCCTAGAGCTGAAAAAGGACATAAAGGTTTTTTTGGATTTTTTTTAAATTTCCGTCTCTTCTAAAATGAGGGGGTGCACCCCTTTGTATAGAGGGTTGGTAATTAGCCGGCGGGCTAATTACATAGGTAAATAGCTGGCAGGCTAATTACCACTCAGACAGGATTTTACATCAGATCCCGTAAATCCTGGCCAGATCTCGATAAGATTTGATTTTTTTACTATAGATCGGTACATAGCCGGCGGGCTAATTACCTATGTTAGACCAAACTTTGACTTTTTGATTTTTCAGTAGGAAAAGCCAAATTGGAGCTTCCCTGGAATGTGGATTTTTGAATTTCGGATTTTGGATGACAATTCGGTCCTTTTTGGCTCATTTAATCTGATCGCTGAATGAAATAGGCATTATTCCTCATCGGGCTGGAATGGACTTGTGCTAACAGTTATGTCATCACCTCCTTAAGATACCATTTGAGAAAGCATACAAAACTATTCCTGAATGTTATAAAGCAGTTGTAGAAGCAGAAGACATTTCAAGATGGTGAAAGCCAACTACCCGTCAATGATTGAAGTAGACAAAGCCATGGATACCCTCACCACCTCAATATATGTTTGGGGGATAAGAAGAAGACACCCATCGAAGAAGCTTTGAGAAACCTAGCCCAAGTCATAGGAGTCACCATGGATGATGTTTTGATCGAAGAACAATTAGAAGATCTGGACCGTGACCTGACCCACCTCTTGATGAGTGACCATAAAGACCCTCCGCCTGTGGAGGATGACAATGCAACTATATGTAATAAAATTGATGTAGCCTTCGGGCATCCTAATGATAAAAATGACATTGATTTTGCTTACTTATTTGATGTTTTGCCTTACAACACCATGCATTCATCGGACCATATGCATACCATTTTTAGCATTCATGATTTTTCATTGTGTGACATTAACTTTGGTACTATGAGAAATCCAAAAATGGTAACAATAGCCAATGATTTAACCCCTACCAAAAAAAGAGAGATGATAAAAGTGCTTAGAAAATATGCTAACGCTTTCGCTTGGTCCTATAAAGACATGCCAGGGTAGATCGCCAAATCACCGAGCATCGCATCCCAACCGATCCCAAATTTAAACCAGTTAAACAAAAGTTGAGGAGGCTATCTCCAGAATGGGCTGACTGAAGTTGCCAAGATACTCGAGGCTAAGTTTATCGAGGTAGTTGAGTATCCAACATGTTTAGTAAATGTGGTCCTACTTCTGAAGAAGGATGGAAATGTTAGAGTATGTGTCGACTTTCGTGATCTAAACAATGCATCTCCAAAGGAAGTTTTTTTGTTACCTCATATCGATGTGCAAATAGATAGTGCTACCAGGGCCATAATGTATTCATTCTTAGATGGTTTCTCAAGGTACAATCAGATCTTAATGGATATCATTGATAAAGTAAAGACAGCGTTCAACATAGAATGGGGAATGTATTATTACAAGGAAATGCCTTTTGGGCTGAAGAATGTAGGGGCAACTTATCAGAGGGCTATGACCACTCTATTGCATGACATGATCCACAAAGAGTTTGAGATCTACATTGATGATATGCTAGTAAACTCCAACATAAGGAAAGAACATCCTGAGATTTTCGACGGGTTCTTAGCAAGAATTAAGAATTACAACCTCTGATTGAATCCAAAGAAATATTTATTTGGGGTGACATTAGGAAAGCTCTTAGGCCACATCGTCAGTTAGAGAGGAATCAAAGTCGACCCCAATAAAGTCAAAGCCATTCAAAAAATGCCTACTCCTAAAACCAAAATGGAAGTCAGGTCGTTTCTTGGGTCGCTTCAAGATGTGAGGCAATTCATTGCTAAGTTAACAATAGTTTGCGAGTTGATATTTAAGTTGTTGAGAAAGAAGCAATTGATAGAATAGGATGAACAGTGCTAGATAGCTTTTGACAAAATAAAGGCTTATCTCATGAGCCCCCAGTCTTGAAGCCTCTGATGCCCAGCAAACCGCTTGTTCTCTATTTGGCCATAGAAGAAACATCTGTGGGTGTAATGTTAGTTCAAGAACAAGACGATAAGAGTGAACACGATATCTACTACTTGAGGAAGAAGTTGTTGGAGTATGAGATGCCATACACCATCATGGAAAAGACGTATACAGCAATGGTATGGTTAACTAAGAAGTTAAGGCATTACTTCCAGTCATAAAAACTTCAAGCGGTCGCTAAGGTGAATCTGATAAAGTATCTTTGCCAATCCCCCACATTGGCAGGGAAACTCTCTCGGTGGCTTCTCTTGTTGATTGAGTTTGATATTAAATATGTCATAAAGAACGTAGTTAAGGGGAGAGTAGTGGCTGAGTTCTTAGAAAGCTAACCCGTAGAGTTTAATTATATGGAGAATCTAGATTTTCCTGATGGGTAGTTAGCAGTGGTGGAAGTACAGAAGGCCGAATGGATTATGTACTTTGATGGGGCCGTAAACCGAAGGGGTGATGGTCTTGGGGTGATCATCATTACTCCTCAAGGCAAGGTTATCCCATTAAGGAAATGGTTAGAGTTCCCAGACACCAACAATGGAGTCGAGTATGAAGCCTGTTTCTTTGGTTTCGGCGTCCTATTGAAAATAGGGGCAAAGGAAGCAAAGGTAATTAGTGATTCTACACTAGTGATAAAGCATGTTGTAGGGGAATGGGAAATCAAAGAAGAGTCGCTTAGGCCGTATATGGAAGCATTTTAGGATTTATCAGTACAATTTAGTTAGTATTTCTTTTAGCACGTACCGAGAGACAAAAACCAGATGGTTGATTCTTTGGCTACCTTGGCATCTGTGCGGGAAGGAGAGGAGATCCAACCCATCTGTCCTTTGATAATGGAAACTTCTCGTTCCTTATTTCACGAGAAAGTTTAAATTATGATTGTAGAAGAGCATAAAGCTTGCTAGTACGATGACATTAAGAAGTAATTAAAAGAGGGAAGATGCTCTAAAGAATTGTCAAGCTCAGACCGTATGACTATTAGGAGATTAGCAGTATAGTTCAGGTAAATAAATGAAGATCTCTTCAAGAGGATTGTCGAAGGGTTATTATTGAGATGTCTAACAGAGGAAGAGGCAGAAAGGATATTGAACCAAGTACACTCATGGGATTGCATTTTGCACATGAATGGGATGGCTTTAGCCAAGAAGATTTAGAGAATGGGGTACTTTTGGACCATAATGAATGCTGACTACATTGAAAAAGTTAATAAATGTCAGGAATGTCAGATTAATGGGGATATAAAGCTTTTATCCCCGTTTGAACTTCACATTTTATTTACTCCTTGGCTTTTTTAGCGTGGGGGATAAATATAATCGGCAAAATTCGGCCATCAATGACCAACGGACATCGATTCATCATAGTTGCAGTTGATTATTTTTCAAAATGGGTAGAGGCCAAATCCTACACGAGTATCACCGCTAAGAAAATGGCCAAGTTCATAGAAAGGCATATTTTTGCTCGATATGGGATCCCACACCATGTAGTTTCCGATAATGGAGTTTAGTTTCAAGGGGCTACGACTGAATTGTATGAAAAATTCAACATCGAGCATCACATATCTTCTCCATATAGACCATAAGCCAATGGGGCCATCAAAGCTGCCAACAAGTTGATTGAGAGAATTCTATCCAGGACACTAGCTACCTATAGGGATTGGGCCGATAAATTTCCATTTACAGTTTGGGAGAACAGAACCAGTGTGAGAACTTTCACTGATCAAACACCTTTCTCCTTAGTATATGGAATGAAAGCCTTATTTCCCATTGAAACCGAAGTTAGATCTCTGAGGGTGGCACTTGAAGCTTAGTTGAAAGAGTTAGATTGGGCAAGGGCTAGGTATAAATAGTTGAATGTGATAGATGAGAAGCGACTCAAAGCACTTGATCACCTATAAATGTACTAGCAGCGCATGGCCCGAGCCTACAACAATAGAGTCGGGTATCCAAAGCAACCTCTCAAAGTGGGTGATCTGGTTCTTAAACAGCTATGTCAGGTCAACATTGATGCTAGGGGAATGTTCATGCCTAATTAGAAAGTACCGTTTGTGGTCAAGAAAGTCCTTGACAAGGGAGGAATCAAGCTCATTTTTATGGATGGAAATGAGTTTGTGAATCCAGTGAATTAAGACAGGCTTAAGTGTTATCATGTCTAGGTCAAAAGAAATAAATCACAAGAAAGTAGTACACCATAAAAAATAAATAGAATAAAATACCCATTGGCTGGCGATCCTTGAGTCAGCCAGGCAAAAATTATGGTACCCCTACATGAAAAATAAGAGTCCGCTAAGTTAAAAACCTGAAAAGGGTGGCTTAGGCAAAAGTTAGGGCATCGAGAGAAAAATGTTAGTTGCTTTTTGGACAATCTATAAAAGGGCCAGTTGGCAGTTGGGATTACCATTGGAAATTGTTACCATTTCCTATGTACTCAAATTAATCTCGTTAATGAACATGTTATGCTTTTCTAGAATCCTGGTCTTATGAATACATGCATGTCTTTAGGTGAAATAATCACAAGTATGTGAACATCATTTTTTCTCTACATTTTGTGCTCTTTGTTGTTATCTTTACTGTGCGTGTATTATTCAACAAAAGACAAAACTACCGATAAGCCACAAAAGAAATAAGGTTTATGCAAAAGTCAGAAAAAGTCTACTGGATTGAAAACCTGAAAGGGTGACCCAGGCAATAATCGAGAAAAAAGAAAAGAAAGAAATTTTGTTGAACCGAGCCACCAAGGACAATCCAGGCAAAAATTAAGACAAAAATAAATAAAGAAAAGTAAAATAAAAGTAAAATATTCGATAGGTCATCTCACACTAATTGGCCTATGCAAAAATTAGAACTCAATCCCAGACAAATTTTTCAAACTACTAAATGAAAGAATTTGAAAACATTCCTCATAAACATATCTTCATCTATGTCTCATGAAACCATAGAAACTAGATTCACTCAAAACGGAGTTGTAAATCTCAAGAAAACTCATAAATAAGCAAGAGTGTTCAAAGCTGAAATTTTCAACAAACTCCAATAAAAATGAAATTAAGATGTCTCAAAACAACTTAATTCAAAAACATATTAACCCACAAAAAACATACCAAAACCTCATTTATCTCTCAACAAATAAATATTTTGATTCAACACAATTTTCACCCTTTAAAACATTGAAAGTTCGAAATTCTGAAGTAAAATACTCAAATTCATAAGCCTTAACTACCACAATGCAAATCTCACGATTCAACCAAATTGGTAAAGAAAAACAAACATATAAATTAATAATCTCAAATTTATTCTATGGTTCATATAGCGCATTCCGACAACACACTATCTTTGGTTATTTAAACCTTGTCGGACTCAAAAGTTACCTTCACTCTTTGCAAAAGGCTCGCGAAAACCAATTTCGGTAACATTGGGAACAAGTAGCACCTCATTATATGCTAAAGATGTGAGCTTAAGGAGAACCTTTATTCTCCACTTTAAACTTGGGTATTTATGGCTATGGAGAATTTTTATCTACTCTCACAAATGTGCCTCATTACTCGATAGTCAATAACCCACTCATTCGTAACAATCACCATGTTTACTTGTGAAATGACTACAAAAATAATATCATCTACTTAACTATAAGTTGAGTAGGATTGTCATATTTCACAACTCTTTTCCTCCATTTAGGAGCATGATGGTCACATGTATAAAATTTCCCCTTTTTATATTATTGAAGGTTTTATTACTTTTGAGCTTTATAAATTAACCATAGAGAAATTCATACCTTTTTCCTTAGTGAGGATTGGTCTCCATGGTGTTTGCCTTTGAGACTATCTCCTTCTCTTTAGTTATTCCGATCTCCTTCCAATTGACTTTATTTATGCCAGTGCAACTTTTGCTTATGAGCACCCTCATAATTGTATTTGGAAATCAAATATTCCCAAATCTCATTAGCTTCAACTTTTGAAAAATAGCACCAAATTTATTTTTTGTAAATAAACAACTTAGCTTATAGTGGAGGAACAACTACTTTAATTTTCTTGAAGGAATTGGATCCCCATGGAGTAGAACAATTTTCCATTACGGAATTATCCTTTAAGATTGTTGTAAAATTTGCTCTAAATATGCTCTTTAAAGCTAGTTTCAGAGTTGCTTCCGGACAGAGGCAACACTTTTCTGAAAAAAGTTGCAGAAGCTCAAATACTGGATCAGAGGCAACACTTCCGGATCTGAATCTGTCGCCGGAGCTTGGAAGCTGGACCAAAGGCAACGCTTTTTTCTCTGAAGCAGTTGCTTAAAACTAAAATTCTGGGTAGGAATTCAGCAGATGATTTTGAACTCGGAGGCTAAGTCTGAGGCACAAAAATAGCAGAAAAAAATGGGTTAATGGTTAGCATGAGTTGAGTGGAGTAGGAGACAATGTCCTTAAAGGATACTTCGTAGTTCCTCCCAGGATTAAACAACACCTTCAAACTCGATTTGAGTTTGGGTACAGGAATCAGAAATGCTTAACATATCCAGAAAAGAGGGAGAGCGAAGAGAGTAAAAATTGGATTCTACATAAAAGAAAACCCGCTCTACTTTTTATGGGTAAACAAAAGAGTTTATGACCATAAAGTTTTGCTGTTACAAAAATTAATAAAATAGTCATTTAGTGTTTTAATTATAATTAAAACACTTAATCAAAATCATAACCGTGGGAGTTACAAACACTTAAAAATTGTAACCACAATATTTATGAAAATATAGTTCTTAGAGTTTTAAATACAAATAAAACTCAGATTTATTAAGGAATTAAAATCAGTAACAACCACAATTAAAACAATTGACCAAAGATACTTTTATCAATAAAAATTATCATAAAACTTATTCTTTTGAAAGTAACATAAAACTCTCATTTTTCCAACATTTTATCTCCTAGTGGACTGATTTGAAGAAGAAACGGGTGAAATGCTAAGCTAGAGATTTATAGAAGATGCCAACACAAGTTCAATGGCTAATTTGAGCTTTACAACTATAAAAGGAGCAAGAAGGAAAGCATTGGAACGTGGTGATTACACCTGGAATTTCTATCAAGCTGAAAATCGATTAAATTCGCAACTCTTAGGAAATTCAAGCAAAAAGAAGCAACAACTCAGCCCACATCTTCCTTTTTTGAAAAGAGAGATTAGAATAGAACTCCGATTTATGATATATGTTATTATAATAGGATCAAAGTTTTTATAAGTTGAATCCTGATCTCTGTTAGATCTCTGTGTTCCTAAGTAGAAGAGGTTATTCTACTCACCGGTGAGCGATTTCAATAAGGAGGGTACTCAGTATAATCGGGGAATTTGTGAAAGGCTTCTCCGCCTAGGGTAAAGGAGTTGATTTAGTATATTAAAGCAAAGACACACTACTTGGATTAGACTGGGCACAAGCTGTCAAACCAATATAAAACCATTGTCTTCTTTACTTATCATTGAAAGCTTTCACAGTTTCTGTCAGCCAGCTGACCAACTCAGCGGAGGTCATACTCTCGTAAAAAAGTGTATTGTTTTAAGGTACTGAGTCATTCACCCCCCCCCCCACCTTTGACTCATTGATTTATATACAAAGGGACCAATAAGTTGTAGTAAAGCTAGTTATCATATCTAGATTTAATCTATCTTGAGATAAAGACCACGGCATATAATGGAGTAAGCAATTCTAGCGGGAGAGCCCAGCTTCATCTGCTCCTAAAAGGTATTTTATCACAAGACCTCCGATGTTCAATGGAGAGCATTATACCTACTGGAAGAATAGAATGAAGAACTTCATTCAGTCATAGAACATGACTGCCTGGTTGACCATTGTAGATGGTCTATATGTTCCCACCATTGTTAAGAATGGTGTTACTATTGAAAACTATGAATCTGAATGGGATCATAATGACCTAGCAAGATTGAAGGAGAATACAGCTGCTATTAACTATATTCACTATGCTCTAGATGCAACTGAGTTCAACAGAATCTTAGGATGTGAGACGACACAAGAAATCTGGAAGAAATTGGAGATCACCTATGAAGGAAGTGATAAGGTGAAGGAGTCAAAGATGAACATCCTCATGAGAGAATATGATATGTTTCAAATGTAACCCATAGAAGGCATCTCAAACATGAACACTAGGTTCATGGACATTGTTAATGAACTCAAGAGGCTTGGAAAAAGCTTCACTGAGGTATAAACTGTCAAGAATATTCTTAGAAGTCTTTCTCTCGAGTGGGATGCTAAGAAGAGTGCAATAGAGGAAGCTCATGATTTAAAGAAGTACAAGTTTGATGAGCTGATTGGAACTTCGTTGACTCATGAGATGTCTTTAAGAAAATATGGAGATGAGTCTAAGATGATCAAGAACAAGGATCAATAAAGTACTAGAGTCATTGTCCTGAAAGCTGATGACTCTTCTGATGAAGATTATCCAGAAGATGCTAAGGAACAAGTTATACTGATCACTAGAAAGTTCAGGAGTTTTCTAAAGAAGGATGGAAACTATCAAAAATTTACCACCAAGAGGCCTAGTTATCATAAGAAGGATACTGATGAAAGACTGTGAACAGAGCACAATAAATACATCAAGTGTTTTGAATGTAGTGAGAAGAGATATATCCAGTCCATCTGCCCTAAAGCTAAGAAGGATAGGTTTAAGAAGAAGAAGGATAGGAAGGCACTAGCTGCTACTTCCACCTAGAATGACTCTAACCTAGAGTCATCTTCTTCCGATGAAGAGCCACAAGACTCAGCCAATGTTTGACTTATGGCTATTGGAGATTAGCTTAGAGAGAACTCAAAGTTAGCTGACCAAGATACTACTTCCATTGCCAACCAGTCAGCTGATCGGAGAAAGGGCAAAGGAAAGAAACCTGAGGTAAATTCTGAACCCCTTTGTCTACTAATGAACTTTCTAAAGTACTTAATGATGTAATAAAGGTGACTAAGAAGTCATCAAAGAACATTAAAGTACTCAAGAGGATATGTGATGACTTAGAGGACTATGATACCTCCATGTCACTTGACATCCTCTACCTCATGGAAAAGGCTGAGTACCATGATGGTTGTAACTATGAACTCATCAAAAAATTGAATGAGTTAGCTATCGAATGAACAGTCTTGGAACAAGTGCTGGTACCTCCTTAAACCAATAGGAATACTCAAAGTATCCATACTCACTACTCTAAGAAGGTATCTCAAAAGAGGAAAGTTAGTAGGCCTAATCCTAAGGCCGCTTGCAGCTTTTGTAGAAAAGCTAGACATGCCACAGTTATGTGTAGGCATAAGAATCATCATTATTACGAGTATGATTGGTTAAGAGTGACCACCAATAATAAGGGAGAACTTAGCCAAAAGGCATGGGTACCTAAGAAAACTTAACTGTTTTGCAAATGTGCCTGAGATCCACTAATGACAATAGAATGTGTTATTTGGATAATGGATGCTCGAAGCATATTACAGGTGATGAAAGTTAGTTCATCACATTGCTACGCAAAAGGAATGGAAGTGTTAGTTTTGGAGACAACTAAAAGGGAAAGATCATTAGCAATGACACTGTTGGAGTCAAGCCTTCAATTGAGAATGTGTCTCTAGTAAAAAGGCCTAAAGTTCAACTTGCTCATCGTAGCTCAACTGTGTGGCAAAGGAAGGAAAGTAATTTTTAACTCAACAGGCTGCTCAGTCACTGATGGTAACACTGACCAAACTATTCTTTATGATCCTAGAATTAATAATATTTATATGATCGATTTATCCCCTAGCTCCAATGACATATGTTTAGTCTCTAAGGAGGAAAACTCATGGTTGTGGCATAAAAGGTTAGGACATATCAATATGACCAATCTATCCAAACTAGCTAGAAAGTTACTTGTTAAGGGATTACCCAACCTAGCTCTTAAAAAAGATAGACTCTACTCAGCTTGCCAACTTGGTAAACAATTTAGAAAGGCCTTTAAATCCTTAGCTGATATCTCTTCTACTCATCCACTTGATCTTCTACACATGGAATTATTTGGGCCAATTCAACCAATGAGTCATGGTGGAAAGAGATTCACCCTAGTTGTTGTAGATGATCTGACCTGATTTACTTAGGTTGTCCTGCTAGGAAGAAAGTTTGAAACTTTTGAATCATTCTTTAGGTTGACAACCCGGATTGTGAAGGAAAAAGGACTTGAAATTAATAGAATTTGGAGTGATCATGGGAGAGAATTTGAAAACTTGCAGTTTGAGGAATTCTGCTTTGAGCATGGTGTTGACCATAATTTTTCTGCTCCTCACACACCTTAGCAGAATGGCGTTATTGAGAGGAAGAACCACACTATTATAGAGATGAGTCATTCCATGCTGAGTGATAATGACCTACCAAAGTATTTCTAGGGAGAAGCTGTTAACATAGCCTGTTACATCCTAAACTGGGTTTCAATTTGCCTACTTTTGGATGAAACTCCTTATGAAATTTGGCGTGGGCGCAAGCCTAAGGTTGGTCATCTTAAGGCCTTTAGTTGTCGATGCTTCATATTAAACACAAAAGATTAATTGCCTGAATTTAATTCCAAGGCTAATGAAAGAATCTTTCTGGGCTACTCAACACATAGCATGGCATACAAAGTGTATGTCAAGAAAACTGATATTTTAGAGGAGTCTATGCATGTAGATTTCGATGAAAACAACAATGCATGTAGACAAGCCAGCGAAGTTGAAGAAGAAACAAATCCAGTCAGCAAATCATCCAGTCAACCCATTGTTATTCATGATAAATCCTCAAAGGAAGAAGTTCAGCAGGATGACCTAGATCAGTCAATCTACTTTAGAGATGATAAAAGATGAAGCTAAACAAAGTATGGAGATTCAGCGAGCTAATCCATATCTTCCAAAAGAAGTCAAAACTTGAGGAGAACACCTAGTTCATAAAATTCTTGATAATGTGCAAAATCCAGTACTGACCAGAGGTCAGCTTGACAGAATGATGAGTCACTCAGCATTTGTCTGATTGATTGAATCCAAGAAGATTGAAGATACTGAATTTGATGACAATTGGATGATTGCAATGCAAGAAGTGCTAGATCAATTCAAGAGAAATGAAGTATGGGATTTAGTGCCTAAACCAAGAGGGAAGTAAACCATTGGCACTAAATGGGTGTTCAAGAAAAAACTAGATGAAGTAGGAAATGTTGTCAAAAACATGCTAGACTTGTTGCTCAAGGCTATAACCAGCAAGAATGAATTGATTATGAAGAAACCTTCATACCTATAGCAAGATTGGAAGCCATAAGAATTATGTGTGCTTTTTCATCTCATATGAACTTTAAATTTTTGCAAATGGATGTTAAGAGTGCATTTCTTAATGGCTACATTCAAGAAGAAGTGTATGTGCGCTAGCCCCCAGGCTTTGAAGATCCAAAACTCCCAGATCATGTCTTCAAATTGAAGAAGGCATTGTCTGGATTAAAGCAAGCTCTAAGGGCTTGGTATGAAGGACTGACTAGCTTTTTACTCAGCAAAGGTTATGTTTGAGGAATGGCAGACACAACTTTATTCATCAGGAGCAAGAATTGAGATGTGTTTCTAGTCCAAATCTATGTTGACGATATCATTTTTGGAGCAACTGATGAAAAACTTTGGAAAGAGTTCAGCCAGCAGATGAAGAAGCAATTTGAAATGTCTATAATGGGAGAGCTTAGTTTCTTTCTTGATTTAAAATCAAGCAAGGTGATAATGGGATCTTCATCAGCCAAGCTAAGTATGCCAAGGAAGTACTCAAGAAGTTTGACATGCAGAAAGCTAAGCCAATGTCAACACCCATGGCCACTAATATAATTCTGAGTAAAGATGAGGAAGGTAAATCTATAGAGAATAAACTCTATAGAGGTATTGTTGGTTCTCTACTTTACTTAACTACTAGTAGGCATGAGATTCAATACGTTGTAAGCTATTGTGCAAGATATCAAGCTAACCCTAGAGAATCTTATTTAGGTGATGTTAAGAGAATTCTCAAGTATTTGCAAAGTTCTATTGATGTAGGTTTGTGGTATCTAAGTAGTGCAGATTTCACTCTAAGAGAACACACTTATGCTGACTATGGAAGAGACAAGTTGGAAAGAAAAAGCACCACTAGTGGATGTCATTTTCTTGGAGACTATCTTGTAACATGGTATAGCAAGAAGCAAACTTTTGTACTGCTGAGTATAGCTAAGGCTGAGTACATGGCTACAGGAATTTGTGTAGCACAACTGTTATGGATCAAGCAACAACTAGAGGATTTTGGTATAAAGCCTAAGTACCTTGAAGTCATGTGTGACAATATGAGTGCAAATGACCTATCCAAGAATCCAATTCAACATAGCAGGATGAAGCATGTCAATATAAGACATCACTTCATAAGGGATCATGTACTTAAGGGAGAAGTCAAGCTGACTTATATTCCTACTTAAGAATAGTGAACTGACATATTCATAAAGCCAATTGGAAAGGATCAATTAAACAATGTAAGGGAATTGATTGGAATGTCTAATCCAATTTGAAGAAAGTTGATGTCGCTGACCTGTTCTGGAGTTGATCAAAGATCACACTCTAAGTTATTAAAACTTAGGTTAAATCCTTCTAACTCGCCGGTTAATTTTGGACACATTATTTAAACTGTCACCGGTTAATTTTCAAATTATAACTTAGAAATAGTGATAACTAGCCTTAAAACATTCTACATTCAACTATTATAGCACTGTATGTTTAGACATTAATAATATTATGGTAACAATTGATATATCTCATCGCTCAAACTTTGATCAATGCATGTGAGTCATACATGTAGTCTTTATAGGTTAAGATAAAGGAGTTTTGCCTATTTAAGAGAGAAGAAAGAAGACAAGGAGTTTTACACATTTAATAATTCTCTCTGCAATTTTCTTAAATCCCTAAATTCCTTCAAAATCTGTACTCTCTAAAATAGCAGGATCATCTAAAACCTAGCAATCAACTCCTATTGAACCATCAGAGAAGTTGTTTATTAAAAACAAAGATAGAGTGCGGACAACTACTCTTAATCACACAGCTAGATTTGTATTTGGATTTGGTGATAATGAGTCCGTTAAGATTCTAGAAGGAACTCACTATATTCCTACGAAATGGACTAGGAAGGAGAAGAAAGAGTTAGATCAGCCTAGTACAGTGGAGTTGGTGAGCTTTGATAATGACGTGGTTTTTGGTAAGTGGACCAAACAACAAAACCTTAGAGGATTATTTAAGCTCCCATATGGCTGCTATGAGCAGATTGCGGAGCAATTTTACAAAGGGATGCACACAATCAACAGTAAAGCAGACCTCTTTATGACCATGATAATGGGGACACACTTGCATATGACCCCTAGGCTGATTACTAACTTGCTTGGCATGAAATACAAAGTTGTCAAGCTGACGATAACTAGAGATAAAGAAGAGATAGTTGTTCCAATGGATTATGAAGTCCTAGCTGGTTACAGGTCTAGGGAATTGAAAGCCTCTAGTTTCACCAAGAGGGGAAAGCAGGCCCACGAGCTTGTGACCAAAATTATCCTTCCCAAGACTACATCAATAGGAAGCTACTCTAAGCTCAAAAGAGTTTTTGTGTATGGAATTATTGAGGGAATGCATGTCAACTGGCATGTTTCTATCTTTTATAGGATGATGAAGGTGTCTAGGTACATGGTCTACAAGCATTTGATAATGGAGATTCACAGGGCATATGAGCTGGATATGGAAGGGTATGCTACTCAATATGGTATTAAGTTTAATGTGATCCAATCTAGAATCAACAACAATGCTCACTTTCATAATCTTCACTATAGAGGAGAAGCATCATACCACCAAAAGCTCAAACCTAGCGAGAATAGGACTTTGCGGTATAAAGCTACTATTGGTCTTCAACCAGTCAACCCAGAAGATAAAGATCACAAGTTTGCTGAGAGAGTTGCTCAAGCCTTAGTTAGGGCTGGTCAGACAGAAGCAAAGAAGGAAGTGAAGAAAGGGAATAAGGAAGTCGATGTTGATGTGGCTAAAAAATTTCAAAACTCAGTGAAAGGCGCTTGCCCTTGCTAAGCTTGAGAGGAAACCATCTCCTCACAAGATTATTGAACAAGCTATTGGTAAAGCTGAGCTAAGGGAGGATGTTCCCTTGCTTAATTTGAGAAAGAGGAAAAAGCCCGAAGTACAATCAAATCAGCAAGCTAAGGAAAGTAATGGACAGACAACAGGCTGAGGCTGAGGAAACCTTCTCACATCTTTCACTTATCATACTAGCCACCTCGAAAACTCCCCTTCTTATGGAAGGACCTCCCAATGGTCCAACCATAAAAGAGATCCCCTCTGACCCTTAGCAGCAACAACCCCAACCTAAACCATCAAATGCTGCTTTTATATAATCTATTAGGCTGCTTGATAAAGAGAAGTTTTTAGTGCTAGGGACATGTAGTGATATCGATGCTGCTATAGTTAGATCACTACTATTTAAGAAGTGTTGAGGAAGAATGCAATGGCTAACGAGCAAGTGCAAGGGTTGTTTGAAGCTGTTGAGAATTTTAAGAGGCTATTGCACAGCTTACCCACTACTTATGCGCTAACCCAGGTTGTGGTGTCTCAATTGGCTCCTTTTGTGATTACTGCAAGTTGCAAGGTCGAGAACATAGAAATCAAGGTAGACGAATTGAAGGATTTAATCCAATTTACAGGGAGAGAGCAAGCCAAGATAAAGAAATCAGAAGAAGAAATACATAATGTGCTTTTTGATAAATTCAATCCCATTCTCCTGAGTATTCAAGCTATTTTAAATTGATACTTCCTTTTGAATAAGGAGAACGAGGACTACATAGATAAGTTAAGGACACTAATCGAATATGTTGATGATATTACAGCTACTGTAAAGCAAAATCAAGGCAACATTCTAACTCACTCAGGCTAAGGATGAGATTCTTGAGGGAGTTAAGGCCACAGAGGAAGGAGTTTTGCAAGCCCTCAAACAAATGGACATCTCAGATGGGTTGAGTAGTGACGTTATGATTTCACATGTATAGCAAGATCCTACGCTAAATAAGAAGCTAAACATTATTAGAGATTTAATAAAGGCTGTTCACTCTGATATGAGAAATGATGGGAGCATAATTGACCTCATCCATAAACAAGTCTCGTCCAATGTGAAGAATGTTTTTATGTTCGAGAAGATGCTAAGGGAGAATTCACAGGAGAAAGCTCTGTCCACTTTGATCTAGAACTCGAGGGAAGGACTTAACGCACAATTTAAAGTCAACCAGTCTATATCCAGAGCAATTGTCGCACTATTGTCATTCCCAAGGGAGCAAGATTTCATCTTTGATGTGATCTATGCAATTGGCGACCTCACCACCTTTAACTAATCACTGAAGTCATTTGACAAGGCCACAGATGCCATTCTTGAGTCAATGGCAATGGGAGAGAAGGAGCTAGAGAAAAGAGAATTCCAAGAGCAAGATAGAAGAGTGAAGATTGCTGAAGAATCATTTCAAGTCTCAGGTGAGCTAGATCAACTCGTACAGGAATATAATGCTATCAAGCAAAGCGAAGAATAAGATTCAATGCCCGACCTTTCCCCAAGGAAGAAGAGTAGGTGGGATCAGCAGGAGTTTGGAAGAAGAGCCTCCCAACTTAAAGGACCACCTCTACCAAAATCATTTTAGAATAGATTTTTGTAATCTTGAGCTTATTCTTGTAAACTTAGTATAGATTAACAAATTGTTGAACTATGCTGAGATATCTACAAAGGACAACTGATTCTGTCTAAGTTAAGACCTTCTTAACTTCTCTTATTTATCTAATATATTTATCGCTGACCTTGCAAGAAACAATGAGAAGTATCTTTGAGCGCTAATCCAAGAGAAGTCAATCAATATGGGTGTTAGCACAGGTCCGTTCCGGCTCGATGGGGAATAATGCCTATTTTAATCAGCGATTAGACAAGAGAGCCAAAAGGGTCGAATTGTCATCCAAAAATCAAAAATTCAAAAATTTACATTCCAGGGAAGCGTCGACTTAGTGTTTCCTACTAAAACTGAAAAGTCAAATTTTGACAACAAATGTGTAATGAGCCCTCCGACTCATTTCCTATCTAGAGTAAAAAAAATCAGATCTTGTAGAGTCGCAAAGATTTACTGAAGACTTGAATCAGATTACACTCAAGTAGGTAATCAGACTGCCGGCTAATTACCTCCTTACTATGAATAGGGGAGCACCCCTTTCCATTTTCAACAGTTCTAAAGCATACGAAAAGTTTATTAAGTCCATTTCATTCTGGGAGTCTTAAAAGCCCTAAAGTTCTACCAAAACACTTCCAAATCTGAGTTTTATCACCAACATCAGGTATAAACCCATTTCTCAGTCTTTTTAGATCAATATTTCACAGTAAACTTTGGTCTAAAAATGACTTAATTTCTCAAAATCCCGCATTCCTTTTCCAAATAATCCAAGATGATAGCCATAACTTGGGTTAAATCCATTTCCCACATAAATCACAATTTCTTTTGACCACTTCGGTCCCGCACTATCTCTCAAGTCATCCTGGACAAACAAAAAGGTAAACTGGGGCAATTAGCTCGAAGCCTAAATTTAAAATCCATTAAAATTCATTTTTATTATTTTATTACTTCACATTGCATTCCCATTAGTCTGGTTAAGTGAGCCACTGGAGCCACTTAAAATATAACATGTATAAATAAGCTTACATGTATGGATAAGCATCCAGAATGTGAGGAAACCCTATCCGAGTTTTGCGGGCAAAACTTCAATTATTGTTATTACTCTACCGAAATTTCAATAGAAAATATTAATTTATTAAGCTGTTATAATGCCCGTTTTATTTTTCGAATTTATATTTTAAATTAAGTCATTCTAATGCCAAAATTACCACACAAAACATAATTCTAAAATTAATCCAAACAATTTGAACAATATGAATAACTATTATGTCCGAACTCAGAATCTCACTTTCTTTTTGGTATAAAAATCTCATTTTGGATCAGTCTACCACAATTCTCGATGGAGCTGAACCATGTGGCGACTTTATTTTATTTTTAAATAAAGTAGGACTCTTTATCGAGCATTTTATTATGAAAGAGGCACACACATTAAAAGTAATTCAGTGGATTTTCCCAAACCGCACCCTGCGCGCAGCACCTTGCATGCCAAACCCACATTGAAACCCCTCGCCCGCTCATAATGGGGGAGTCAGCAGTCACTCTTAGTAAATGGATGTTGAACCCTGAGGGTGTTTGCATCCACTCTGAGGTAACTTATCTCTAAATAACTTATTGATTTAATTTCTCGCTTAGTTGGTTGTCATTGATCAAAATGGGGGAGATTGTCGAACCTAGCATGAGTTTAACTGACTCAGTTGTGTGAAAAGGTTTTGATCATGTCATACCAACCTAGTTAAGATAATTAAATCAATAATGATGTTAGGTTAGTTAGACTAAGTTGTTTTCCTTATTAAATTTACTCAAGGGTAGGGTTATTTAGTTTGGTTGATTTAGTTCTAAGACTTAACTCATTGTGTTGTATGTTGAATAATTACTAAGTGTTTTGGACTGAATACTGTTCACTCAGCCCACATTACTTAGTTGATATATCAGCTGTGTAGGTTGTTATTATCTTTTGGCTGAGTAATACACGTGCGCGCTAAGCTGTCTATTAATGGAAAAATATAATATTCTTGTTTGTCTCGTCTTTTACAAAAATTAATGTTACATATCATCAAGTAAAACAAAAGGAATTAATTAGCGATAAGGTTCAGAAAGCTACGCAAACAAACAAAAATTGTCTGGAGAAAAGCCGCAACAAGACAAAGTTAAAACGGCTCAAATGTTGTACGTATCACCTGCCACCGCATGCTTCTGCAAACTGCATCAGAGTACCATAGGAATGGGAAATTGACACATAGCACTAGCAGCGCCAAATCTCTCTAACAGATTCCAGCATCAAGGAGACAAGAGATTCAAAATTCCTGTGAAGATTTAATCCCTCTTATAACGGATTGATTTCAATTTAATAATGGTGCAATTCTATCTCCTAATGGATTGATTTAAAGAAGCAACAGGTGAAATGCTAAGGTAGAGACTTATAGAACATGTCAAGACAAGTTCAACAGCTAATTAGAGCTTCGCAACTATAAAAGGAGCAGAAAGGCAAGTGTTAGAACTTGGTGATTACACCTCAAATTTCTATCAAGCTGAAACTTTGTTAAATTCACAACTCGAAAGAAATTCAAGCAAAAAGAAGCAACAACTCAGACCACATCTTGCTTTTTTGAAAAGTGAGAGATTAGTATAGAACTCTGAATTGTAATATCTATTATTGTAACAAGATCAACATTTTTATAAGTTAAATCCCGATCTTTGTTAAATCTCAGTGTTGCTAAGTAGAAGAGGGTATTCTACTCAGTGGTGAGCGATTTCACTAACGAGTTGGGGAATTTATGAAAGGCTTCTCAGCCTAGGGTAAAGGATTTGATTTAGTGGATTAAAGCTAAGACATACTCTTAGGACTAGGGTAAAGGATTTGATTTAATTATCCTTGAAAGCTTTCAAAGTTTCTGTCAGCCAGCTGACCAACTTAGTGGAGACCATACTCTCCCGAAAAAGTGTATTGTTTTAAGGTACTGTGTCATTCACCCCCCTCTGACTCATTGAGTTATACACAAAGAAACCAACATTTAGATTCATGCACCGATATGTGTTGCTATTACAAGCCTAACTAATGAAAATACAATCCTCCATTTTTTAACCTATTTTCATACGTTTAGGTAATGGTGCAATTACCTTAGCAAGTGTGAGCACGGTCCGCCCGGCCTGATGATGATTAAGACCTATTCATATAGATGTCTAAATGTCAAAAGTGCTATGAATCAAATGTCTATTTCCTTGTCCAAAACACCTTGAATAATCCCCAAATATATCCTAAAGGAAAGAACCTCAAATGAGTGATGACCTATCCGAACTTTGGCCTTAGACAGAATTTTCTCTGGACCTCCAAATAAAATTTCCAATGGTCAAAAGTTAGCTCTAGATGTTATGAACCATCTGGCAAAATTTCAAAATGATCAAATAGTTGGATAAGCATCGATCGACGGTTCTTGGATGTGTCGATCGACGCTCATTGGTGCAGACACGTGTCAAGTCTAGCAATGACTCAGCAAACCTACACATGTGTTGATTGATGGTCATCAGATGCATCGATCGGCGGTCATCACATGCGTCGATCGATGGCTTTTGGATGCGTGTCAATTCTAGTAATGACTTAGTGAAGCTATAACCGCCCTAGATGTGGTAATCAGCGCTCAAAGTATGTGTCAATCGATGGTTTCAAAATTCCTATAAAAAGAAGCTGAACCTCGGCATTTCAACGGCAACAAATCCTCGGAATTCAAAAACCATATGAATTTAAGCAATTCCCTCATAGTATCGAGCCTATACCGAAATTCCCTTCCATTATCCCAAAACTATACTTAGATATAGAACCCTTCCCTCTGTAAGTTTTGGTTACAAACTACCCTAGCCTTATTTCCTAAACTATTAGAAATGATGTATGCCCTTAAAGAAATTAGGGCGATATATCTTAATTATGTATTGGTAGAAACATTTTTAATTAATAAAGGCATTTAATCTTTTGTTTATATCGATGTGTTAATATATATATTAAGCACAAATGACGTGCCAAGTAATGAGGGATGGTGGACCCTTGCTAGAGGCGTACTATATATAAGGTAATCGAGTTCTATTCAACATCTAGAACCTCAAACCAATAGTTCCTATAGAACAAAGATTGGTCAAACCTTAACAACTCAATACTACGGGATCCTATAAGGTCACACACATTGAACTTTCATCAGACTGAGTAAAGAATTAATAGACTTGATCTATTACGAAAATATTAAACGGATGGTTAAACTATTACCTAGTTAGACAAGAGATTTTATTTATTGACCAGTAACTAATTTTACTACGGTCATAAATAAATAAATTATAGTGTTGATTAAAATGATTAAATCATTTTTATGGTTGAGCTAAGAATTTATTTTGACCAGTAACTAATTTTATTAGGTCATAAAATAAATTAAAAGAGAGGAGGATTAAATTAAATCATGTATCTGAATTGGCATTTAATCAAGCAATTATAACTTGTATTTAAATTGGGATCTAATCTAGCAATTAAATAATGTATTTAAATTGACATTTAATCCAGCAATTAAATCTTATATTTAAATTAGGATTTAATCCAACAATTAAATTATGTATTTAAATTGGCATTTAATCTAGCAATTAAATCTTGTATTTAAATTGGGATTTAATCCAGTAATTAAATCGTGTATTGAAATTGTCGTTTAATCCAACAATTACATCTTGTATTTAAATTGGGTTTTAATCCGGCAATTAAATCTTGTATTTAAATTGGCATTTAATCCCGTAATTAATCTTGTGTTTAAATTGGCATTTAATCACGCATTTAATCTCGCATTAAATCCACATTAAATTCAAGGTGCCTTTGCTCCCACTATATAAATCAAGTCTCTCTTCTTCATTCTTTGCACCATATATCTTCCTATGACCTAATGTCAAATTAGAAGATAAAATTAAGGAGTACCTTTGGTTAATATTTCGGGTGGGTTTCAGAGTGGTCTAGTAGCTACTCAAAACTTTGCGGTTCTTCCTCATTGGGAGGTTTCAATTGGTGGGGTTCGTGTGCATACCTATAGAGGCTATCCTACACTTGGAGGCTTGTGCAAGGATGTTCTGCTAAAGCACGCTTCAACTGGTATGTTTTATTTTTCTCTTTTAATTATTAGGTCTTTTTCTTTAAGCATTTTAGACTTGGTAATTATTATGCTTAGGTTGTTATGCATGCTTAATTTATTTTATGTTTAAGTTATAGCTTAGAGTTATAATGTGCTTAATATAAAATATTTATGCTGGGATATAATTTAGAATTATGGTGCGCCTAGCCTATGCATGATAATCTAAGTTGAGAATTTATTTAGTTAAGGCATTAATTAATTTATATTCAACTAATAGGAGTTCCTGGGACAAGGGACAAAATTTTGAATTCCTGTCATGCTTGTTATACATGTTCAAAGTGACTGTCAGTTCCAACAGTGGTATCATGAGCCTGCCTAATTATCGCGTAATTAAGTTAAAAGCAAACTGAATTTTATTTTCCATATGAAATGATTTTTAAAGTTTATTAATTTTTTTTTGGAACAATAGATTAACGAATATAGATAATTTCAAGTTTTCATTTCAAGGTTAGAAAATGGATATAGATAATTTCAAATAAGTCTGCTCAATTTACTCAAAATTATCAAAGACTCAATAAAATATATAAGTTACAAGGGTTGTAGATGCTTTCAATTTACATGAATTGAAAGAACGAAATTTATTAGTCCAAGAGAATCCATGTTTTTCAAGCTTGTGTCCGTATATGTTCTAGCAAGGATTGGACTTGGTGTCTACTCCTTATAGGGCACCTCTCCTACCTAGGAATATATATAGGCACAACTTGAGTTAATAAAGAGGGGATTAAATATGGATTGATTCTAGTATATAAGATGGTTCTTATATATGTTTCTATAACAAAGTAAATATTAAATTATTGAATAAAAGTTTAGAGGAAATGCAATATAAATATAACAAATAAAAATGTTAATTATTTTGCATATAATCTAGGTTGATGGAATAATTATAATAAAGAGCTTGAACCCACCTAAGGTTAGACCTTACAAATTAATTCTAAAATTCCATGAATTAATGTAAATTATTATAAATATGTCCATCTAATAAATCCTAGATTGGGTGAGATGTCTAACACCAATAAAATCTCAAAAAATATATTAAGGTAAGTTATAGTCTTCCTTACTCAAATTTATAATACGGTCTTTTTCGGCCATAAAAGTGTTGCGCAAAGTGATCCTTCTCTTCTACATCGACTGGTTATAAACATTGAGATAGGGTCCGCCTTAACAGAACTGGGTAGTCCACCATAAAATTGGGGGTTAGCCACAGAACTGAGACACGTTCAAGGAGATGCTAATATAAGAGCACACGTCCCTTGGAGTTAGGGAACTTGAACAAATCAACAATTACATGCGATGCAAATGGAATGGGATTCCAACTGCTACTTACTGATATGGCTTGACTCATAAAATTAGGGGTCATGTTAGACTAGTTGTAGATGTTGCCTACTTGGAAATTCAGATAGACTAGACTTCCCGAATTCAATAGGGTTATTGTAAATTTTGAAATATGGTAGGATAAATGTATTTAATTAAAAGTCCTTATATTAAATGCATGTACTATGTACTAAAGTCTAAGCAATAATTTTTGTCTATATCTTGGTTGAAATCCTTATTTAAATACAACATTGTTGATGACTAATTTTGATTGGCTCTAGCTTCACGGGTTTGTTTAAAAATGTGAGGATCTTTCTCAAAGCATACGGCTTGGCCCATACACTATATGAGCCCAACACTAAACAACATGATGCAACCACTTTTACTTTGTGTAAGAATGTTGGTAATGCTTAAAGAAAACTAGGATACAACACCCTGGAGGTTGTTAACATCCCTGTTACCTTATGTAAGCGGCTGGCAGGAGACAAGAATAAACATCAAGTTAGATGTTAGGATCCATGTTACCTTAGCTACAAGGGAATCATGAAATCATAGACTTGAAAATCTGTCTTTACATCTTAGAGAAAGGATTTTCCATTGTGGAAATCTTGAACCAAAATATTTTGATAGAAATTGGTTGGACTAATTAGTTAGAAATTTAAATTGTTCATATCTCAAAGAAGTGAAGGGACATATGGTGTCTAGTTTTGAAGCAGGTTAGAGCAGAGTGAGGAGAAAAGTAAAAAGAATACTGAGAATTTTGTCTAGGAGTCAAAATGATTGTTTTCAATATCAGATATTAGAAACAAGATCTTCATTTCAATATGAGATATTGGAAATAAGATCAAAATGGCTAAAGTCTCATAGCATGAGAAGATGAGGCTTGGAGCTTCCACTTCAAGATGTTTAATGTTGAGAATTCCTACATCTCAAGGAAATTCCAAGTTGGTATGGAATACCTAATTATAATCGTATATCCATACGAAAGTATAGATATTGTTGAGAAGTAGAGTTTTGGCAAAAAGGAGAGTTGTACCTACGAAAAATCATTAGTGCTTGATGGCTGCTATTGATGCAGGAACTCAAAATTTCCATTTTGCTAAAATTTGTAAAAGGCCGAAATTCAATTGTCATTATAAAATATTGTCTCCTACTTCACAGCAGATGGAATTTTATTCCAATTTGATATAAGGTATTATCAAAGTCATGAATGATATTTTATTGTAATATGACAAATGATATTTCGTAATTACAAAATCATATTCTCAATGTTGCTAAGAGAAAATTAGATAATGAGAAAACTTTCTACTTATGGCATTGTCATTTAGGCCATATAAACAAAGAACGCTTAACCAAGTCACATAACCATGGAGACTTGGGCCCAATAGACGTGGAGTCTTATGGTGATTGCGAGCCTTATTTAAAAGGAAAAATGATGAAGTTACCCTTCAAAGGAAAGGGTGAACGAGCCACGAGTACATTGGAGCTTATACATACAGATGTATGTGATCCAATGAGTGTTCAATCACTAGGACGATACTCCTAATGCATTACCTTTGTTGATGATTACTCATGATATGGTTAACTATACTTAATGAAGCACAAGTTTGAAAGTTTTAAAAAGTTCAAAATATTCAGAAGTGAAGTAGAGAAACAACTTGAGAAAAGTATTAAAGTATTTCTATCTGATTGAGGTGGAGAATGCTTAAGTCAAGAGTTTCATGATTATCTAAAGGAAAACGGGATAGTTCCCCAGTGTACCCCTCCTTATACACCCCAACACAATGGAGTGTCTGAAAGGAGGGAATCGGACTTTATTAGATATGGTTCGGTCCACGATGAGCCTAGCAAATCTCAATAAATCCTTTTGGGGATATGCACTTGAGAGTGAAGTTTATACATTAAACATAGTGCCCTCTAAATCAGTTGATTTTATGCCTTACTAAAGATGGTGTAATAAAAGACCATCTCTGAGTCACCTAAGAGTATAGGGCTGTCCTACTATGGTAAAGAGGATAGCATCAGATAAGTTGGATGCTAAGTTTGACAAGTGTCTGTTCATTGGATATCCAAAGGAAACTATTGGATATTTATTTTACCAACCCGAAGCGCATAAGGTATTTGTGTCTCGGAGTGCTCACTTTTTGGAAAAGGAAAACTTACTTGCAAAAGTCAGTGGAAGCAGTATTGAACTGGAGGTTCAATAGGAAGAAATAGATAATGAGTTGATTGACCCCGTTCTAGATACAAAAGAAGGTGTGATCTAAGAACAACCAGTCAAAACACAATCATTACGAAGATCGGGTCGTGTTCATAAAGGTCCTGAAAGATATGGGTTTTTCATCACGGATGATAGGGAACTATATCTCATAGAGGATGATGAACCAAGAACCTTTGATGAAGCAATAAAAAGCTCAGATTCTGATAAATGACTTGAAGCCATGAAATCAAAAATCGATTCCATGTATGAAAACCAAGTTTGGAAATTAGTCGATGCACCAAAAGAGGTTAGACCTATCGGGTACAAATGGGTCTTCAAGAAGAAGACTGACATGCATGGTAATGTAATTACCTATAAGGCAAGGTTGGTTGCGAAAGGTTAGTCAACATGAAGATATTGACTATGATGAAACTTTCTCATCGGTGGCCATGATTAAATCCAACAGAATACTCTTCTCCATTGTTGCTCATCATGATTATGAGATCTAGCAGATGGATGTTAAAACAGCATTCCTGAATAGGGATTCAGACCGGGATGTGTATATGATACAACCTGAGGGTTTTACATCTCAGAATGGCTTGAAGGTATGCAAATTGCAAAGGTCTATTTATGGACTTAAGCAAGCATCCAGGTTTTGGAATATTAGGTTTGATCAAACAATCTGTGTACTGGATTTCTGTCCAAACATAAATCAGCCTTGTGTCTAAAAGAAGGTTAGTGGGAGTGGAGTCATTTTCTTAGTATTGTATGTTAATGACATTCTACTAATAGAAAATGTCATTTCTCTCCTTTAAAGTATTAAAATATGGTTGTCAAGGAAGTTCTCCATGAAAGACCTTGGAGAAGCAGCATTTATACTAGGTATAAAGAGGTTGTTAGGTCTTTCTACAAGATTCAAGAGTTTGTTAGGTCTTTCTCAAAGTACATATATAGATAAAGTATTGAATAGGTTCAGCCTTGAGCATTCGAAGAAAGGTTATCTCCTAATTACTCTTAAGCCTTGAGCTTTACGAGTAGATATCAATCAGGTCTAGGTGAAAAGCATTGAATGGTCGTCAAGGCAATTCTTAAGTACTTGAGGACTAAAGATGAGTTCTTGATATATGGAGATGGTGACCTATCAATTAGAGGTTACACTGATTTGAGTTTTCAATCTAACAAGGATGACTTTAAGTCTTAGTTTGGTTTTATATATGTTTTTAATGGAGGATCAGTATGCTGGAAAAGTTCCAAACAGGAAACTACTGTTGATTCAACCACTTAGTCTAAGTACATTGTTTCCTGTGAAGCAGCAAAAGAATCTATCTGGTTAAAGGGATTTCTTGGTGATCTCAGTGTGGTGCATGAGATTGTTGATTTAATTACTTCGTATTGTGATAACAATGGTGCTATAGCTTCGGCAAAGGAACCCTGGTCTCACCAGAAAAATAGACGTGTACTTAGAAAGTATTATATAATCAGGGAGATTGTTGATGCTAAGATTATAAGATTAGAATATGTCCCCACTGATTAGAACCTCGTAGATGGTCTGACAAAGCCATTGACGCAAGTCAAACATGACCAGCATGTGCAAGCATATAGAGTACGACATATGGCCAATTGGCCTTAGTGCAAGTGGGAGTTCGTAAGATATGATGTATGCCCTTAAGGCAATTAGGGTGATATATATTAATTATGTATTAGTACAAACAATTTTAATTAATAAAGGCATTTAATTATTTGCTTATATCGATGTGTTAATATATATATTATGACTGGTTAAAATATATTCATTGATATCTTTGAACAAAAGTCCTTGACATATCATACCGTGAAGTGAGAGAAATTAGAATGACATTATACTTAGTGAGACCTGCTTCATGTGTAATTATGACTATGTCTAAACCATCCCTAGTCATAGTTTCATCAAGAAAGGATATTGATGAGACAGTAAGGCCAGCATGTGGTCAACTTTCTTGGAATGGGTCCAATCAATCAAACTCCTATGACTGAAGGTGGTGCCTTAAGTTTGTCACATGGATATATTTGGAAGATATATTGGAGACCGCAATAAGATAAATACTTGGTAAATATATCATAGTGTTAGTATTTATCTTTATGCAGTAGCTTTGCGAATATCCTCATACTTGATATACTAGTTGCCTTGTGTGGTACTGTCACTGTATTTTGGGTCATACCTATGCACTCATTAATTTAAGGTGTCATGGGTGATTACGAATATGGTGATGACAACACGTTGATAATCTATTTAGTCAGAAAGAATCCATCACTCCAGATATATTAAGGAGTTGTACCTGGCCACTTGTTGAAGTGATGATTACTATAAACCTCTGATCAGAGTATGTGTTTGATAGTAATAGTTTCTAGTCAAACACATTATGGTAAAAAGCAATATACTTCAGTAACAAGTAAATAATTGGGATAGCTTGGAGCAACCTCGCTATTAGTGGGTTAACACTTTTACCGAACCCAACAAACCAGATGGTACTAATATTAAAGAATGGAAGGAGTTAATCGCATTGGGCAACTATTGCATTAACCATGATTAAGTCATAAGCGCAAATGACGTCCCGAGTAACGAGGGATGGTGGACCCTTGCTACAGGCGTACTATAGTCGTTTAAGGTAATCGAGTTCTATTCACGGTTTAGAACCTTGAACGAATAGTTCTTATAGAACAAAGATTGGTCAAACCTTAACAGCGCAATACTACGGGATCCTATAAGATCACACAGATTGAACTTTCATCGGACCAAGTAAAGAATTAATTGACTTGATCTATTACGAAACTATTAAAGGTATGGTTGAATTATTACCTGGTTACACCAGAGATTTTATTTATTGACCAGTAACTAATTTTATTACGGTCATAAATAAATTAAAGTTTTGATTAAAATGATTAAATCATTATTATGGTTGAGTAAAGAATTTATTTTAACTGGTCACTAATTTTATTAGGGTCATAAAATAAATTAAAAGAGAGGGGGATTAAATTAAATCATGTATTTAAATTGACATTTTATCTAGCAATTAAATCATGTATTTACATTGGCATTTAATCCAGCAATTAAATCTTGTATTTAAATTAGGATTTAATCGAGCAATTAAATCATGTATTTGAATTGGCATTTAATCCAGCAATTAAATCTTATATTTAAATTGAGATTTAATCCACCAATTAAATCGTGTATTTAAATTGGCATTTAATCCAGCAATTAAATATTGTATTTAAATTGGGTTTTAATCCAGCAATTAAATCTTGCATTTAAATTGGCATTTAATCCCGCAAATAATTTTATATTTAAATTGGCATTTAATCACGCATTAAATCAGCATTAAATGCACATTAAATTCAGGAAGCCTTTGCTCCCACTCTATAAACCAAGCCTCTCTTCTTCATTCTTTGCACCATATATCTTCCTATGAGCTAATGTCAAATTAGAAGATAAAAGGAGTCCCTTTGCTCCCTATGAGCTACTCAAAACTTTCCGATTCTTCCTCATTAGGAGGTTTCGGTTGGTGGGGTTTGTGTGGGTACTCATAGAGGCTATCCTACACTTGAAGCCTTGTGCAAGTAGGTTCTGCTAAAGCACGCTTCAACTTGTATGTTTTATTTTTCTCTTTTAATTATTAGGTCTTTTTCTTTAAGCGTTTTAGACTTAATAATTATTATGCTTAGGTTGTTATGCATGCTTATTTTATTTTATATTTAAGTTATAGCTTAGAGTTATAACATGCTTAATATAAATTATTTATGCTAGGACATAAGTTAGAATTATGGTACGCCTAGCCTATGCATGCTAATCTAAGTTGAGAATTTATTTAGTTAAGGCTTTAATTTATTTATATGCAACTAATAGGAGTTCCTAGGACAAGGGACAAAATTTGAAATTTCCGCCATGTTTGTTATACATGTTCAAAGTGACTGTCAGTTCCAACATAAACACCATCCTGATACTATTGTTCAATATCATCGACGGGTTTTAGCTATAAACATTCCTCATAATGTCATCCAAACACTAACTATACCTAGGTATAGTCCATTATTCTCGACGGGCTTTAGTTACAAACCGTCTCCACATATCCCTAGGTTCTCAACCCTAATCTTCCAATCATTCGATTCTAGCACGTATCGGCCTTCGGGACACTCGAAAGGTAACTCAGGGTAATTGGATTCTATCCCACTTGTATTAGATTCATTTTTATTTCATTAATATAAATAAGCATTTATATTTATAAAATCATCTAGGACATCCAAGGCAGAGGAATCCATCACCAAGGTATAAACTTTATCCTTTTACTTTAGTTTATTATAATTTATTCCTAAGTTTTATAAACAAAGCAACATTAGAAAAATACTTTTAATAAACTAATTAAACATAAACATCTTGAATCAAATATACAAGTAACTACTTTATCCGAACTCAGAATCTCTGCTTTATAGGTATAGGAATCCAACCCGGATTGGCTATACCATTATTTCCCCGAAAGAGCTGATCCGGGTGGCGACTCTTATATTTTATAAAATTGGCCTTTTGACTCTATTTTAATTTGAAAGTTTTCATCAAAACAATTCTCTAAAGACCAGTCACTAGAAGGGTCCCACGGTCCTTGTTGCTAAACATTCCAAAATGTAACTAGCCTTACGCTTGAACCACATCGGCTCCCCATATAAAAACCTGGGAGCCCGCATGCCCGTCGCTGAAAGGTCTGCCCTCTAACAATGGCGACTATGCTAGGGAATGGTCTTACCATAATTGGTTTTTCCATAAAACTTTAAACCAATTTTAGATAAAATAATGAAAGTATTTTTGATTTCAGAATTAATGTTTAAAATGTTTATTTACAAACTTTATTTTGGATTTACTGCATAGCATTTACATCTGTCCTACTCAAAACCCCGGTGATCTCAGTAATGTGTCGCTTGAACTTGGCTAAGGTTCGTAAAGGGGCATGAAGCTGAGACACCAGCCGTGCGTAGTATAATATAATCTAGTCTACTTGACAAAGGTCACTCGATTTAAGTATATTAAGTGTGGAAAATGAGCTCTTGAACTCGACTAGGGTTCTTGGGCTTAAGTACATAAGGCACAGTTACCATTATTCGAACCCACCTCAGACTTAGCCAAGCATATAGCAAAATAACAGTAGAAACTTCCCTTAGGAATACCCAAATTTTTCATAAAATCAAGAAATGAGAGTTCGTCCTCATCTAACCCTAGTTGGTAATAGAGGAAAGCCCTTTTACTCAGGAAAGATACTCACCTCGATGGAGTAATAAGGTTGGAAGGGAGAGATTAAAAAGTACATGTTCTAATGATTTTCTGGTTTAAAAGCACATACACCATGTGTTGCTAACCCCATCTTCTACAGCAATGACATTTTACACACCATGTATTTCATGATTATGCCATGATCACATCATGATAACCACATACATGTTCATGTGTATATGGTATATTATAATATGCCAATCCTTGTGTATATCGTGATTATATCCTACTTATGATATCGTATGTTTATACAATGAATATCGTGTAGAAGACAATAAGCATTCCTTATTTCTAATGCTCCATTATGTGCATAATATGTATAACATGACATGTTATGCAATGTCGTACCATACAAATGCCATGCAAGTTACATGAGTGCAAGATAATATGCCATGCAATGTTGTTTTATACCATATTCCAAGACACATATTCTATACCATACTCTACGACCAATTTCATATGTATAACATGATATGTCATGCAATATATTATGTTTATCCCATGTATTTCTATGCAGCGCCATGTGTGTTCATGCTAACAACATGTAATACCATGTATTACCTTGCTTACAACATGCAGTGCCATGTAATTTTGTTCTTCCAACATACAGTGCCATGTAATGTCGTTCTTACAACATACATCGCCATGTAATTCTGTTCTTACAACATGTAGTTCCATGTAATTATGTTCTTACAACATGCAGTGCCATGTCATTTTGTTCTTATAACATGCAGTGCCATGTCATTTCGTTCTTACAACATGCAGTGCCATGTATTCTCATGCTCATAATATGTAGTACCATGTAGTGGCATGTACTTTTGTTCTTACAACATGCAATGTCATCTAATTTCTTCTTAGAGGATGCAGTGCCATCAAATTCTGTTAGTGCCACGTAATTCCATTCTTGTAACATTTAATGTCATGATTTGACGTGCAGTATCATATTAGGTTTTGTTATGATTTCAACATTTAGTGACATGTTATGTTTTTATTTGCTATTCCATGCTTTGACATCCAGCGTCATGTCATCTTGTGTGTTCCATGCTTCGACTTGCAGCGTCATGTCATCTTGTGCTTTCCTTGTAACATGCAGCTTCATGTCATCTTGTGCTTTCCTTGTAACATGCAGCGTCGTGTCATCTTGTGTTTTCCTTGCGACATGCAGCGTCGTGTCATCTTGTGCTTTCCTTGCACTACAAGAAAACAGTGAATTCCTCCGTCAGTAAACACCTCAAAATCCATCAGTGAAGCCATTCCTAACGGTAGGAAGACCGTCAGGAAATTTCAGACGACCATGCTGATAAATATCCCGACAGGTGTGCGTCAGCAAAACGTCAGCAAGTACTGACTTCATTGCTCACGGTTCCTAATCAGAATTTACTAACTAGTTTTATAACGGGTTTGTGTCAGAAAAGACAGACACTTTATCTGACAGATTTTCATCATAATGTTTTTGATGGTTTTTCTAACGAAAAATCCTTTAAAAAAATATGAACATGAAAATTTAAAAATTTAAAATAAATAAAGAATATTTGAATTGAAGGGAGCTACGAGTACCATTAAAAGACCACATAATAAAGCACACTTATATGCTTCTACTTAAAAACCAACGAAACCTTAAAATCATCAAAATCTTATTAACTTAGTCGAATACTTAGCAACTTGAATTCCAATAGGAAAATTACAGCTCTCACGGCAGTCAGAGGAGAAACAAAGCACAAAGTATGGATAAATACTAAGGCCAAGAACATATCGACATAACAAACTAATTCATAAAAGTACAATCACATTGTGAGAACAGGCTTTTCGGTGACTCGCGGAATGATGATGATGTTTTGCTTTGACCTAATGTTTGGCCTATTATTCTATTATTTTGGAGTCGAACTGCATTTGGCAAGTATTCTTACGACGAAGTTGTGACTTTAATCGCGTCGTTCCCTTTAACCGGTTAGTTAAGATAGGTGCATTAAATTAATAAAAATTATTAAAAATAAAAAATATAATAATAAAAAATATATATAAAAAAAATCTTTTCCCCTCCCCGATGCCGCTGTCTGCGGTGGCTACAGCGAGACGCTCCGACGGTCCCCGTGAGACGTCGTGGGGCGCTACGAGACGCGCCCCTGAGCTCGTCTCATCGCGCCCCTCCGCGTCTCGACAGGACATTGCCACGGAGTGGCCACGTCACCGAGATGCGGTGTTGTGCCACGAGACGCTGCAATTGCAGCATCTCGCGCCGGTGTGGGGTATCTCACTCTAGCAAGAGCGCGGTGAGATGCTGCCGCTGCAGTGTCTCACTCCGAGACGTTGCCACTGCAGCATCTCACTCCGAGACGTTGTGCGGGCATTCGGGGTCTGTCGCCAAGTCCGTCTTTCTCTCTATAATCTAGATAAACTCGATTTTTTCAGGAATCTTTGGATTTCTAGGGAGTAATTGAGTTATTTAGTGAGTTAGGCCTATATAAACCCATTTAATCGCCTGATTCAAGACCTTTTGCCAAATTTAATATTCAAATTAATCATTTAGAATTTCTTGGGCTTTAGAGAGAGAAAGCCATTTAAAATTTTAGAAATCTGATTAATTGGGATTTTTAATGGTTATTTAGCTTAATCTTTTAGCTTAATCATTAAAAACAACTAGAAATCTTAAGTTAAAAAGAGCTTAAATAGGATTGAGAGACTTTTTCTCAAAAATACTAAATTCTGTCGCTAAGCTCGCCGCTATTTTCGTCGCTATTTCGTCAGATTTGTCACATATTCGTCACAAAGCTTGTCCAACGACCGGTTCTAGTCTCAAAACGTGGATTTACGGCCTCTAGGCAACAAAACTGAGTTCCAATCTACTTTCTATTCAGTATAGTTTTTTATTTGGCTGTTCTTGGTTATTATTTCGGACTTCTTGACACTTTTCCGGGCCAGCTGCTCCAATGAGTCTTGAGATGCTACGGCGTAGCTTGAGATGCTTCAACGGCAGCATCGCAGGCTGCCACAATAGCATCTCAAGTCCCACTATAGCATCAGGACTGGCAAAAATGCTAAAAAGCCTTTGTTTTGTGTTTTTTGTCCTTTTTATCATCTTCTTGTGTTTTTTACCCCGAAAAAATTTTCGAAAAATTTTATATAATCTAAAATTAATTTTAATTAATTTTTAATCTGTTTTAGATTTTATTAATTATTTAATTGGTTTAATATTCATTTTAATGGTTTAAAAGTATGTTTTTGCTAAATAAATCTAAATAAATGTTTTGATAATAATTAAAATCCCAAAAATATTTTCTATAATTTTCCTTTATTATTTTAGAATTGTTTAGCTTATTTTATTGATTTTTAGGTTGTTTAGATGCTCATTTAAATACCGAATAATTGTGTTTTTAGTCCCGAAAAATCCAAAAATATATTTTATCCTTTGATTGATTTATTTTATGCCCCTCTTATTATTCTCGTATTACTTATGATTATTCGCGTATATATTTTGCCTCGCTTAATGCCGGGTCTGATTCGGTAAGTTCGGTTAGGACCCGGTTTTGCCCTTTTATTTATTTATCCGCATTAGAAAAATGTATAGGTATTTGTAAAGCCATGTAATAATTTATTTTCTTGCTTTATTTACCGCTTTTGTGTGATGTATGTCTATATAAAACGAAAACTCCAAACATTAACCGGATTTAAATCGCATAAGAACTAAAGTCGCGCTTATTAAAACGTAAACATTTTTTATTTAAAAATTGAAAAGTAAGCAACATCATCCGAACTTGGAATCTCTGTTTTAAGGTACAGTCCAACCACCTGGTGGGAATATTGTACCCAAATTCCCGGTCGAGCTAAACCAGGTGGCGACTCTATCTTAAAATATGGGATTTCAAGTCTCGTATCCCTTAACATCTAAATTGGACTTAAATTCAACATCAACATCGATTTTATCAATCTATCTTTTTTTCACACTAAAATGAGGATCAATCCTCCTGGCACGCTTCGCCGCGCATCTCATTTTCCCGCGCTCTTAAGGGTCGGGAGAAGGTCGCCTGCTCACAGTGGCGACTCCACTGGGGTTTTCTTTTTAAATTAAAATTTGGAAAATCGTTTTAATTTTTAAAATTGGTCAAAGGATTTTGATGATGTGCCTAAATCGTTTTTTTAAATCAAAGCTTTATTTCTTATGCCTTTTTTATCCACCGCTTAGTTAGATTCTAGGTTTAAGGTGTCATTATTTTACCCCCGTGATGCTCACTTTTATACCTTATGCCCGCCAGGAATTAGGGATATTTGTGGGTGGATCACTCATTTCAACCAACATGTAATTCCCGCGATCGAACTCATTTGACGAGTGGTTGAGTTACACGGAATCAAGGTAAACGAGACCCTTCTATAGTATCGTTCCACAATACCAGCAGTTTGAGACTATGAAACGCAATAAATCTAGCCATAGCAACTTCCCCTTAGGTTCACCAAAATAATTTAGATTTAGGTCGCATACTCTCTTGCCATTTATTGGCGCTAGAGTTACCCCCAGATCTTTTGAACGGCGTTGTGCGGGAGTCATAAGGTTGGAAGAGGTTTATTCGCTTTTGCTGGGAACTGATAGTCAAATTGAACATGCATAATAGGCATGGCGGAAATTCAAAAATTTGTCCCTGTCCCTAGGAACTCCTAATAGATGCATGTAAATTAATTAAAGCCTTAACTAAATAATTCTCTACCTAGGTTAGCATGCAAAAGGGCTAGGCAAACTGCTGGTCTCTATGAGAATATTTATAAGGGCAGAGGGGGGTGAATGGCCCTTTTTCGCGGAATTAGCAGAATTAGAAAAGTCTTTAGTGTAGCGTGTTTGATTATGATCCGGAAGATGGATCCAGATGATGCAAATGTATGCAATTAAGTAAAAGAGAAAGAAAATCAAACACAAGTATTTTATACTGGTTCGGCCCCGCCTACGTCCAGTCCCCGAAGTTTCCTTCCTCCGAGCTTGTCCACTAGTGGATTCCTTTCAAACTGGCAGGAATCAAGCCTTACAAATTTGTCTCCGGATGGTAACCCCTTCCGAAAGTAGGATATACCACTAGAAGCACCAACTCCTAGCTGAGTCCTCTTATCTTTAGTAGGATATACCACTTAGCCTTCTACCTTGAATCTAAGCCGAGTCCTACAGGGAGATCTCACTTAAAGCACCTACTTTAAGCTATATCCCAATCTCCCAACTTACCTAAGTTGGAGATTCTTACACTTTGGTTTTTAATAAAGGGTTGGATTTTAGAGTTCCTCAAGTTTATAGTTTACTTGGGAATCCTTACAAACAGATTTTGAATCAAGGGTTCTTGGAGGGATCATATCAACTGATTGTATAAGTGTTGCTTTGTTACTTGCTTTTGTAAAGCAATCAGTTAACCTGCTCATTTGGTGAAGAGCTCCTTTTATAGGCATTGATCATAAATGTAGCCATTTGTGGTTGGTGAGCTTTCATTTAATCTTCACCCTTGATCAGGTCAATGAGGAGCTTCCAAATCCGTTGATTAATCTGTTAGACTGCATTTTGATCCATTTGAAATATTGGGATTGAGGTTAGAAAGTTTTCAGTGATCATTTTGCTTGTCATTTTATGATGCACCAACTTTCATACCATTTGCTATATGATGTGTGTTCCACGCGCGCTGTTATTGGTCTTAGAGAAAAAGGTAGTTAGCTTTTTCTCTGTCCGATGTCAGACCCTATTGACTTTTCTTTGAAATGAGCAAGCTTTCATTTTTGTCTTTGTCTTAGGAAAAGGATCTTTGACTTCCATAGACCAAAAAGGGGTAGAGGGAAAAGTATACATGAAAACTTTCCCTATATTTGAAATATAGGTCTTCTGGATGTCTTTTGGACCTATATGCTCCGGATGTTTCTTTCGGAAATGACTTCAATCAGTTTTTCCGGATGCTGGTCTTGAGGGTCAGAAGTTTGTTTCCTTTCCAAACTTTGTCCCGATGATTTCCCTTAATGCTTAGTTTTTTAATTTATTCAATGGATGACTTGTGTCTTGATCTTTGTTCGGATATTTCCATTTGCATTCGGGAGAATTACGTACATTATTTTTGTTTCTTTCGAACTTGATCCGGATTTGTTTTTAGATTTTTATCCGGATCATTGTTTCCCAACAATCTCCCCCATTAGATGGAAACAAAAACCTAAGTCATCTGAGTATGGGTGTGTTTACTAAGTGTAATTTTTGTTACTTAGTCTTTTACAATGCTCCCCCATAATTTTAGCATCCTAACTCTCCTATGATTTCTGCTTCTAAGTTTGTTTTAGTACAATTACAGATTGTACTTTAGAAGCGATTGTTTTGATAGTTAAGAATTTTTCACTTCATATATACTTCTGCTGTTAATAATGGTTAACATCATGAAGTTTAGAATTACAAGTTACAGAAATACATATAAAGTGAAGCTAGCTATTACATAAGTATTACAAGATTATCTAGCTATCTTAACTATCTCTCCGGATGGACTGCTCTTCCGGACTTGCAGCGTCTTTCCTTTCCCGCTTCCTTCTCCTTGATGACTCTGATCTTCCTCCCCCTTTTTGCTTCCATCAAGGGGATCAATAACCATATAGGTACGCTTGTCCCAAGATTGATGCCATCCATAGGAGTAGATAGAGTAGTATTTATTGCCTTTTGTCGGCTCATCAATAATATGATCCACTATGGGCGGAGTTAAATAATAAGGGCGAAGGGACCTCTGGAGTTGATCATAGGATTGAGAGACTTGAGGAAGAATACGCAGAATGTGCTCTTGGTCCTTGGGATCAAAATAGGGAAACATGGCCTTGATTAGAGTAGTCAAACCTTTTTGGCTCATGAACCCTGAGTCCCCTATAGCCTGAACAAGAATGTGCAGGACAGGAAGGAGCTGATTGTCTAGAATAGCCGGAGATGAGGAGGATTGGGAGATAGATAATTTATTTATACCGGCTTGAAGGAGGGTGATTTCATCGCTAATGCCCTTCCGGATGTTGTGGATAGATTCCGTTTGATCTTTTATTTCTTTGGAGACAGTCTTCTTCCAGTCATTTATTGTTTGCTCAATGTCGGAGTTGTGATCTTGCATCTCATCACCCATATCATCTTAGATTTTCTCTTTGAGCTTGGGGATGGTTATGTCTATGAAGTTGGCAAGCATTTCCTGAGTTACTAGCTGATCAGTCTCCAAGCTCAGTAGAGTAGGTTTTAGATCTCTATCTTCCATGAATTTTGTCAAGTTTTCAAACTTGGAGTCAATATAGTCCTTGATTTCTGTGGATAGATCAGTGGCGGATGAGGACATTCTATCCAGGACAGTTGCACAGTTACCAGAGGCCAAAGTATTAGCTTGACTGGCATTTCGATTTGTTATGGAGGAGCTTTCTTTTAACTCATTTAGAAGAGGATGGATTTCGGATAGTGAAGCTGCAGCTATAGCTTCAGGAGTTGGGGAGACACTTCAAACTTTCTTTAATCTCACCCAAATCTTTTTGGACTGGTTTATCAGATTTTCTCCTGAGCAATTCCTTCTCAACAGCGTTTAGGTGCGTCCAAATTGTCAGGAGACTCTTCTTGACAAATCCTTCTTCATGATGCTCAAGAGTTGCCTCCTGAAGGAGTTTAAGAGTGGCAATGACTTTGGAGTCTTTGGAGTTTTCATCAGGAAGAGTCACTGATTTTGTGCGAGGAGGAAACTTTTAGTTTGAAGGTCCGGATGAGTCATCATAGGATGAGCTGGATTCATCTCCGGAGCTTAAACTGCTTCCGAAAGGGCTATCATCTTCTGAACTGGAGCCTTCAACTACTCCTTCCTCTTCTCCACCCTTATCCATCTCCCGTTCCTCCAGAGTAGCCTCGCCCGTAGGTCCACTTTAGAGGTGTGCCCTTTGGAACTCAGACTCTCTCCCTCCTCCGGAGTTATTTCATCCGGGTTTGGCACTATGTCCTTAGCTACATTATGAGAGACTATAGCTAAGTTATGCTCTTCACGATCAGAATTAAGATGAGAGAGATCAGGAGTTACTTCTATGGTTTGTAGTGTCTGATCCTGATAGTTTACATCATCCTTCTTCTCTTCTTCCAGCTTTGCCTCCAGATGGTTGGAACTGTCCTGAACCACCCCTACAATTGCCTTTTCTGGACTTCCTTTTTCTCCCTTAGGCATGTTGTGTTAGATATGATGTATGCCCTTAAGGCAATTAGGGCGATATATCTTAATTATGTAATAGTACGAATAATTTATTTAATGAATAAAGGCATTTGTTCTTTTGTTTATATCAATGTGTTTTTATACATATATATTATAGCTGGTTAAAATATATTCATTGATGTATGTATACAAAAGTCCTTGACATATCATAGCATAAAGTCAGAGAAATTATAGTTGGACTATATTTGGTGGAACCTGCTTCATGTGCAATTATGATTATGTCTAAACTATCCCTAGTCACAGTTTCATCAAGAAAGGATATTGATGAAACGGAAAGACTAGCATGTAGTCAACTTTCTTGGAAAGGGTCCAAGCAGTTAATCTCCTAAAGACTGAAGGTGGGGCCTTAAGCTTGACACATGGATATATCTGGGAGATATATTGGAGACCGCAACAAGATAAACTCTTAGTATAAATATCAATGTGTTAGTGTTTATCTTCATGCAATAAGGTTTGCGAATGTCCTCATACTTGAGATGCTAGTTGCCTCGTGTGGTACTATTGTTATACTTTGGGTCATTACTATGCACTCATTAATTTAGCATACTATGGGTGATTACGGGTATAGTGATGACAGCACGTTGGTAGGCTGAGTAGTCGAAAAGAATCCATCGCTCCGGATATATTAAGGAGTTGTACCTGGCCACTTGTTGAAGTGATGATTGCCATAAACCTCTGATCAGAGTATGTGTTTGATAGAAATGGTTTCTAGTCAAACACACTATGGTAAAAGGCAATATACTTCGGTAACAAGTAAATAACTGGGATAGCTTGGAGCAACCTTGCTATTAGTGGGTTAACACTTTAACCGAACCCAATAAACCAGATGGTACTAATATTAAAGAATGGAAGGAATTTATCGCACTGTATAACTATTGCATTAACCGGGATTAAGTCATAAGCATAAATGACGTTACGAGTAATGGGGGATGGTAGACCCTTGCTAGAGGCGTACTACAGTCGTTCAAGGTAATCGAGTTCTATTCACGGTCTAGAGCATCGAGCCAATGGTTCCATTAGAACAAGGGTTGGTTAAGCCTTAAGAGCTCAATACTTCGGGATCCTATAAGGTCACACACATTGGACCTTCATCGGACTAAGTAAAGAACTAATAGATTTATTCTATTATAAAATATAACATAAATAATAATTGGATTATTATTTGATTGGTTAAAATTGATTAGATCAATTTTGGATAGACCAAGGAATTTATTTTGACCGGTAACTAATTAATTAGTCATAGATAAATTATAATTAATTAGATCAATTTTGGTTGGACCAAGAAATTTATTTTGAATGATGACAAATTTATTAGGGTCAGAAAATAAATATTTGAAAAGGGATTAAAAAGGGGAATTTTGCATTGACGAGTTTAATTGGACCGAGAGTATAAAAGTATTTTGTACAGACTCGAGTGCGCAGGAGTACAACGAAAGGTGTGCGAGCAATGCTGAGCATTGCTCGAGGCAGCCCATAGAAGTAGGCCACACATGCGCAGCCCACAAGCAAGGCAAAGCCCACAAGGGCTTTGCCTTGCCATGTGCACAGCGTGTGTGCACATGGGATGGGAGTAATTACTCCCATCCCACATCGCTTAGAGGGGGAGCAAAATGCTCCCCCAAGCCTATATATAGGCTTTCCCCTTTCATTTCAAATTGTACCAAGCTCAATGCATAAATCCTAAGGGAGATAATTAATCTCTCGGGTACTTGAACAAGTTATTTTTGTGGAGCCTGAATTTATTCGGGCATCGCTAGTTTATATTTTGGGTGAGGCTTCTCGAATGGTCTAGCAACTACTCGAAGCTTCTTAGTTCTTCCTCTTGGGGAGGTTTTGGTTGGTGGGGTTCGTGTGGATACTCATAGAGGCTATCCTACTATTGGAGGCTTGTGCAAGAAGGTTCTGCAAAAGCACACTTCAACTAGTAAGTTCTTTTTCTTTCTCAATTTAATTATTAAGTCTTTTTCTTTAAGTGTTTTTAGACTTAATAATTATGCTTAGGTTATATTTGCATGCTTAGTTTATTTTATGCTTAGGTTATAACTTAGAGTTATAACATGCTTAGTATAAAATAAATATGCTAGGATATAATTTGAAATTATGGTATGTCTAGTCCTTTAGCATGCTAACCTGGGTAGAGAATTATTTAGTTATGGCTTTATTTAATTTATATGCAACTAATAGGAGTTCTTGTTGACAGGGACAAAAATTTGAATTTCCGCCATGCCTCTTATGCTTGTTTAATTTTGACTGTCAGTTTCCAACAGTGGTATCAAAGCCGGCCTATTTAGTGCATAATTAAGTTAGAAGCAAACTAAATATTATTTTCTAAATGAAATGATTTGTTTATTTAATTGTTTGGAACAATATTTATAAACTTGTGCCTTTCATTTCAAGGTTAGAAAATGGTTATAAATAATTTTGAATAAGCCTACTCAACTTACTCAAATTATACAAGTGTCAATAATTTATTTGAATTACATGGGTTATAGATGCTCCCAATTTACATGAATTGGAAGAACGAAATTTATTAGTTCAGGAGAATCCATTGTTCTTCAAGTTTGTGCCCGTATTTGTTCTGGTTAAGGATTGGACTTAGTGTCTATTCCTCATAGGGCACCTCTCCTACCTGGGAACCTATATCGGTGCAATTTGAATTGACCAATCCGGGGATTAATATGAACTAATTTATTTCCAGTATATAAGATGGTGCTTATATATGTTTCTATAACAAAGTAAAAATTTAAAATTATTGAATAAAAGCTTAAAGGAAATGTAATATACATATAACAAATAAAAGTGTTAATTATTTTGCATATAATCTAGGTTGATGGAATAATTATAATAAAGAGCTGAACCCACCTAAGGTTAAACCTTATAAATTAATTCTAAAATTCCCTAAATAAATACAAGTCATTATAATTTTGTCCATCTGATAAAATCCTAGATTGGGTGAGACATTAAACACCAATAAAATCCCAAAGTAAATATATTAAGGCAAGTTATAGTCTTCCTTACTCAAATTTATAATACGGTCTCTTTGGGCTATCAAAGTGCTACGCAAAGCGTTCCTTCTAGTCCACATTGATTGGTTATAAAGTTTGAGACAGGGTCTGCCTTAATAGTGCTGGGGTAGTCCACCATAAAATTGGGGACTAGGCCCAGATCTGAGACATATTCAAGGAGATGCTAATATAAGATCACAAGTCCCTTAGGATTAGGGAACTTGAATGAATTAGCAATTGCATGCGATGCAAATGGAATGGGATTCCAACTATGACTTACTATTATGACTTGACTCATAAAATTGGGGGTTGTAATAGACTAGTTATAGATGCTACCTACTAGGAAATTTAGCTGGGCTAAAATTCACGAATTCAATAGAATGAGCTATTGTAAATTTCGAAGAAAATAGTAGGAAAATGTATTTAATTAAAATTCCTCATATTAAATACATGTACTTAAACTAATATCTAAACACTTTTGTTTTCTTATGTCTTAGGTTGAAAATGGTTTCCAATTTTAATCTCCGTATGTTACTTGACACCAAATTGAATGGCTCGAACTTTTCTGATTGGTTCCGAGCTGTGAGAATAGTTCTCAGATCTGAGTGAATTGCCTATGTCCTAGGTGAAATTTTCCCTGTAGAACCTGATGTTGAGGATCATGTGGAACATGATGCCTGGTTGAAGCACAGGAAAGATCGTGAGACTGCCATGTGTATTATATTGGGGTCCATGAATCCTGAGCTTCAGAAACAACATGAGAACATGCCCTTGGAGGATATGGTTCTCCATCTTGAAGAACTCTTTTTGGAGAGGGAGAGGACATAGAGGTATGAGACCTCCAAGCTCCTTTTCGGGACCAAGATGCAGGCTGGCACCTCTGCCTCTCAGCATGTACTGAAACTCTTGGGATACCTTGAGAAGCTGAATTGATTGGGATTCAAGATGAATCATGACTTAAGCATTGACCTTGTGTTGATGTCCTTGACAGATAGTTACTCAGGCTTCGTGACTAACTATTACATGAATAGGATTAATTCAACTATCTCTGAATTAATTAACAAGCTGAAAATAGTAGAACCTCAGATCAAGAAGGATCAAAAACCTCTACAGTTGGTTGAAAAAGGTAAGGCTTCTAAGAAGAAGAAGCAGGCACTGGGTGCTAAGAAAAGAATCAGTAAGAAGAAGAATGAAAAGAAGGCATGTAAGTATGTTTGCTTCCAATGTGGGAAACCGGGACATTGGAAGAGGGATTGCAAAGCTCCTGCTTCTGAGCATTTGAAGAAGAAGCCTACAGAGGCATCTACTTCAGGTATATTCGTAATTGAAAACTTTGCTACTTTTCCACGAGAATCCACTTGGGTATTAGATACTGGTTGTGGTTTCATATCTGTACTTCTGTGCAGGGACAAAGGAACTGTAGAAAACTTGCAAAAGGGGAGATGGACCTACGCGTGGGAAATGGAGCCAGAGTTGCTGCATTAGCTGTACGGAGCTTTAGTCTTGTTTTGCCAAGTGGACTTGTTTTAGTTTTGAATAATTGTTATTACATTCCAAGTGTTACTAAGAATATTGTATCTGTTGCGTGTTTAGCAGCAGAGGGATTTGAAATTTTATTTTCGAATAATAATTGTCAGATTCATTTGAATAATATTCTTTTTGGTTATGGAATGTTGAAAGGTGGCATTTATATTCTTGATACTAAAACTGAAGTTTTTAATATAAACAATGTGAAGAAAGTTAAATTAGATAATGAGAATTCTTTTTACTTATGCCATTGCCGTTTAGGCCACATAAACAAAGATCGCTTAACCAAGTTGCATAAGCGTGGAGACTTGGGTCCAGTAGACTTGGAGTCTTATGGTGATTGTGAACCTTATTTAAAGGAAAAATGACAAAGTTACCCTTTAAAGGAAAGGGTGAACGAGCCACGAGTACATTGGAACTTATACACACTGATGTGTATGGTCCAATGAGTGTTCAGGCACTAGGAGGATACTCCTACTTCATAACCTTTATTGATGATTACTCACGATACGGTTATTCGTACTTGATGAAGCACAAATCTGAAAGTTTTGAAAAATTAAAACTATTCAGAGCTGAAGTAGAGAAACGGCTTGAGAAAAGTATTAAAACACTTCGATCGGATCGGGGTGGAGAATAAAGTCAGGAGTTTCAGGATTATCTAAAGGAAAATGGGATAGTTCCCCAGTGGACCCCTCCTTATACACCCCAACATAATGGAGTGTTAGAAAGGAGGAATCGGACTTTATTAGATATGGTCAGGTCCGTGATGAGCCATGCAGTTCTTAGTAAATCCTTTTGGGGATATGCACTTGAGAGCGCGGCTTATGTCTTAAATAGAGTGCCCTCTAAATCAGTTGATATTACACCTTACGAAAGATGGTGTAACAAAAAGCCATCTCTAAGTCACTCAAGAGTATGGGGTTGTCCTACTATGGTAAAGAGGATAGCGTCAGATAAGCTAAATGCCAAGGCTAACAAATGTCTGTTCATTGGATATCCAAAGGAAACAATTGGATATCTGTTTTACCAACCCTCAGCACAAAAGGTATTTGTGTCTCGGAATGCTTAACATTTACTTGAAAAGGTCAGTGGGAGCAATATTGAACTAAAAGTTCAAGAGTTAGAAACAGACGATCAACTGATTGACCCCGTTCTAGATACACAAGAGAGTGTTATCCAAGAACAACTTGTCGAAACACAATCATTGCAAAGATCAGGTCGTGTTCATAAGGGTCCCAATAGATTTGGGTTTATCATCACTAATGATAAGGAACTATATCTTGTGGAGGATGATGAACCAAGGACATATGATGAGGCAATAAAAAGCTTAGATTCTGATAAATGGCAAAAGGCCATGAAATCAGAAATGGATTCCATGTACGAGAACCAAGTTTGGAATTTGGTTGATGCACCGCAAGAGGTTAGACCAATTGGGTGCAAATGGGTCTTCAAGAAGAAGACAAACATGGACGGTAATGTAATTACCTATAAAGCAAGGTTGGTTGCGAAAGGTTATAATCAACGGGAAGGTATTGACTATGATGAAACCTTCTCACCGGTAGCCATGCTCAAATCTATAAGGATACTCCTTGCCATTGCTGCTCATTACGATTATGAGATCTAGCAGATGGATGTAAAAACAGCATTCCTGAATGGGGATTTAGACCGGGATGTGTATATGACACAACCTGAGGGTTTTACATCTCAGAATGGCTCGAAGGTATGCAAGCTATGAAGATCCATTTATGGACTTAAGTAGGCATCCAGGAATTTGAATATAAGGTTTGATCAGACAATCCGGGAACTGGATTTCTGCCCAAATGTAAATGAGCCTTGTGTTTACAAGAAGGTTAGTGGGAGTTCGGTCATTTTTCTAGTATTGTATGTTGATGACATTCTGCTAATAGGAAATGACATTTCTCTTCTTCAAAACTTTAAAGTATGGTTGTCAAGAAAGTTCTCCATGAAGGACCTTGGTGAAGCAGCACTTATACTAGGTATAAAGATCTATAGGGATAGATCTAAGAGGCTGTTAGGTCTTTCTCAAAGTACATATATAGACAAGGTGTTGAATAAGTTCAACCTTAAGCATTCTAAGAAAGGTTATCCCCCGATGACAAAGGGGTTTAACCTATCTAAGGCTGAGTGTTCGAAGATAGCTCAGGAGAGAATCCGCATGAAGGATATACCCTATGCATCCGCAATAGGATCCATCATGTATGCTATGATATGTACTAGGCCGGATGTCTCTCAGGCTTTGAGCTTTATGAGTAGATATCAGTCAGATCCAGGTGAAAAGCACTGGATGGCCGTCAAGGTAATCCTTAAGTACTTGAGAAGGACTAAGGATGAGTTCTTGATTTATGGAGAAGGTGACCTCACTATCAAAGGTTACACTGACGCGAGTTTTCAATCTGACAAGGATCACTTTAAATCTCAGTCAGGTTTTGTGTATGTGTTAAATGGAGAGGCAGTATGCTGGAAGAGTTCCAAGCAAGAAACTACAACTGATTCAACCACAGAATCTAAATACATTGTAGCATGCGAAGCAGCAAAAGAAGCTGTCTGGTTAAAGGGATTTATTGGTGATCTCGGTGTGGTGCCTGAGGCTATTGATCCAATTACTTTATATTGTGAAAACAATTGTGCCATAGCTCAGGCAAAGGAACCACGGTCTCATCAGAAAAACAAACATGTATCCAGAAAGTATCATATAATCAGGGAGATTGTTGATGCTAAGATAATAAGATTAGAATATGTACCCACTGATCAGAACCTCGCGGATGGTCTGACAAAGCCATTGACTCAAGTCAAACATGACCAGCATGTTAAAGCATATGGATTAAAACATATGGCTAATTGGCCTTAGTGCATGTGGGAGTTTGTTGGATATGATATATGCCCTTAAGGCAATTAGGGCGATATATCTTAATTATGTAATAGTATGAATAATTTATTTAATCAATAAAGGCATTTGTTCTTTTGTTTATATCAATGTGTTTTTATACATATATATTATAGCTTGTTAAAATATATTCATTGATGTATGTATACAAAAGTCCTTGACATATCATAGCATGAAGTCAGAGAAATTATAGTTGGACTATATTTGGTGGAACCTGCTTCATGTGCAATTATGATATGTCTAAACTATCCCTAGTCACAGTTTCATCAAGAAAGGATATTGATGAAACGGAAAGACTAGCATGTTGTCAACTTTCTTGGAAAGGGTCCAACCAGTTAATCTCCAAAAGACTGAAGGTGGTGCATTAAGCTTGACACATGGATATATCTGGCAAATATATTGGAGACCATAACAAGATAAACACTTGGTATAAATATCAATGTGTTAGTATTTATCTTCATGCGATAAGCTTTGCGAATGTCCTCATACTTGAGATGCTAGTTGCCTTGTGTGGTACTATTGTTATACTTTAGGTCATTACTATGCACTCATTAATTTAGGGTGCTATGGGTGATTACGGGTATAGTGATGATAGCACGTTGGTAGGCTGCGTAGTCGAAAAGAATCCATCACTCCGGATATATTAAGCAGTTGTACATGGCCACTTGTTGAAGTGATGACTGCCATAAACCTCTAATCAGAGTATGTGTTTGATAGAAATGGTTTCTAGTCAAACACACTATGGTAAAACGCAACATACTTCGGTAACAAGTAAATAACTGGGATAGCTTGGAGCAACCTTGCTACTAGTGGGTTAACACTTTAACTGAACCCAATAAACCAGATGGTACTAATATTAAAGAATGGAAGGAATTTGTCGTACTAGATAACTATTGCATTAACCGGGATTAAGTCATAAGCATAAAAGACGTTCCGAGTAAAGGGGGATGGTAGACCCTTGCTAGAGGCGTACTACAGTCGTTTAAGGTAATCGAGTTCTATTCACGGTCTAGAGCATCGAGCCAATGGTTCCATTAGAATAGGGATTGGTTAAGCCTTAACAGCTCAATACTTCGGGATCCTATAAGGTCACACACATTGGACCTTCATCGGACTAAGTAAAGAACTAATAGATTTATTCTATTACAAAATATAACATAAATAATAATTGGATTATTATTTGATTGCTTAAAATTGATTAGATCAATTTTGGATAGACCAAGGAATTTATTTTGACCGAAAACTAATTAAGTAGAGTCATAAATAAATTATAATTGATTAGCTCAATTTTGGTTGGACCAAGAAATTTATTTTGAATGATGACAAATATATTAGGGTCAGAAAATAAATATTTGAAAAATGATTAAAAAGGGGAATTTTGCATTGGCGAGTTTAATTGGATCGAGAGTATAAAAGTATTTTGTACAGACTCGAGTGCGCAAGAGTACACGAAAAGGTGTGCGAGCAATGTTGGGCATTGCTCACGGCAGCCCATAAAAGTGGGCTGCACATGAGCAGCCCACAAGCAAGGCAAAGCCCACAAGGGCTTTGCCTTGTCATGTGCACAGCGTGTGTGCACATGGGATGGGAGTAATTACTCCCAACCCACATCGCTTAGAGGGGGAGCAAAATGCTCTCCCAAGCCTATATATAGACTTTCCCCTTTCCTTTCAAATTGTACCAAGCTCAAAGCATAAATCCTAAGCGAGATAATTAATCTCTCGGGTACTTGAGCAAGTTATTTTTGTGGAGCCTGAATTTATTCAGGCACCGCTAGTTTACATTTTTGGGTGAGGCTTCTAGAGTGGTCTAGCAACTACTCGAAGCTTCTTAGTTCTTCCTCCTAGGGAGGCTTTGGTTGGTGGGGTTCGTGTGGATACTCATAGAGGCTATCCTACTATTGGAGGCTTGTGCAAGAAGGTTCTGCAAAAGCACGCTTCAACTGGTAAGTTCTGTTTCTTTCTCTTTTAATTATTAAGTCTTTTTCTATAAGTGTTTTTAGACTTAATAATTATGCTTAGGTTATTTTTGCATGCTTAGTTTATTTTATGCTTAGGTTATAACTTAGAGTTATAACATGCTTAGTATAAAATAAATATGCTAGGATATAATTTGGAATTATGGTATGCCTAGTCCTTTAGCACGCTAACCTAGGTATAGAATTATTTAGTTAAGGCTTTATTTAATTTATATGCAACTAATAGGAGTTCCTGGGGACAGGGACAAAAATTTAAATTTCTGCCATGCCTCTTATGCATGTTTAATTTTGACTGTCAGTTCCTAACATGTTGGTATTTTCCTCAACAGCCTTCTCCAATGCCTTTTCAGGACTTTCAAGATCAATGACTTCATTGCTGGATCCAAGCAGATTCTCCGGAACTGGTCCTATTCTATCAGCAAATATGAATTCATCTGCTTCTGGAATCTTTGACAGAGCGTCCACATCTTTTGGATCTATGAGAATTGGGGGAACTTGAGATGATTCTCCGGGTCCTTCGGCTGTTCTCCCATGATTTATTTTGATTGTTTTCTTTTATTGCTGCTTGAATGATGTTGTATTGGTCATCATCTTGCCCCATAATTTCTGTTGTGCCGGGAACATATTTCCCTTTGCTGGACTTTGCTTTCTCTAAAGCGGCTCTCTCCCTATACTGCCTTGCTTCCTCATTCAGGATTATTCCAGCAAGCCTTCTGCCTTCACTGGCTTTCTTTTCTTGCGCATTGAGGGCTTCATCAAAAGTGAGTCCTTTTCTCCTGAGCTACTTTTGAGGAGGAGCCTCATCCTCTGTCTCCTCATCATCTGCCTCCTCTTCCATCTCAGCCAATGTTCTTTTGGCTTTTCTCCTTCCGGCCTCAATTGCTTTTGTAGCAATTTAAGGTAGACCCACAGCAAGCGCAAGCTGACCCTTCTTAGATGCAGCCTTAATCGGTCTTCCCCTGGGTCTTGGCTCTTCTGAGCTTAGGATTTGAGTGAGGGGCAGAGAGTCCTCATCAATCTTCTCCAGAACCATTTTTACTTGCATTTTGTCCTTGGCCCTGGTGGTTTTGAGCCTCTTGGGAACGAAAGCCTACTCTTCCGGATCAACTACCTTCTGGGATTTTATTTTTTGCTCATCCTTTTTCAATTTTGCCTTCTCTTCATCCCATTCCTCATCAAAGCGGAGATTGAGGAAATTCTTTTCAAGGATGGGCTTTCCATAAATCCCTTCAAATCCGGTCAGATCCACTTCCGCCGCTTGTAGAATTCTTGTGATCAAGGCGCCATATGAGTTTACATAGGTCTTGAGATAGTGAATGATCAAGACTGGCCAGTTTACCTCCACACTTCCAACCCAGTGCTGCAGGATTCAGTGTTGGAGGGAAGAAACTATAGTCAATGACCCCTTCCTTACGAAGATGAGCTTGGCCAGTATGTGTTGCAGAAATCTGGGTGTTTTGGGGAAGTAGGTTGAGAATTTATTGCCGAAGTAGTTCTTGTGAAGCCATAGTTTTGACTTGTACTCAACTCTAGTCTCATCCCCATCTTTTCTCAATATTATTCCGGAGTTCTTCATGTGCAGATTCTTCTCAAAGAATTCTGGAGTGAGAATTAAGACCTTCCCCTGTACCTCAGGGCGTAAGGCATCAAAATGGTTGTAAGCACTGAGATTTGAAAAGAATTCTTTCACAAGCTTTGGATAGGTAGGGCAATTTATCTTCAAGAGATCACCCAGACTTTGATCTTTAATTAGGGTGAAGAAAGGAGGGGTTCTGAATAGGTAATCATCACCTAAGTGATTAGTGGGTATGACGAAGTCGGAGGTTTTGAGATTTAGGGGTTCAAAATTAGTATCCTTTAAGTCAGATACTTGAAAGAGATTTTGCTTGGTAGGATTTTGAGGGTGTTGGAGGTGTTTGTGGCTGCCATTTTAGAGAGATTTTGAAAGGTAGAGTTCTGGGTTTGTGTTTTTGCAGAGTAACAGTAGAGTAGTTGCTCGCGTGAAGAAGAGAGTGGATTTTGAGGGGTTTATATAGAATATTTAAAGTGAGGGTATATTGGTAATCCGGATTCTGGCTGTTTTGACTAGATTGATGACATGGCAGTCAGATTATTTAGAGAGACGTGAAATCTGTTTAACCGGAGAATGGGAACGGTTTATTTTTGAATTAACTATTGTATTTATCACGCGTGTAACAGCCAATGGACTTTTGGAATTAAAAAAGTAACAGTTACCTTTATGAGCTTTTACTGCCATATGTCATTGTTGTCGGCTGACCTGGCAATCCTCCAGAATAGATCTTCCCAATTATCCGTGTCTTCCGGAGTGAATTTTTATTTCAGGATCCGGCTTGATTTAAAAACTATCTTCTGGAGTTTTTCTAAATTGGATTTGACATCCCAATTGATTCTCTTAGTTTCCCAAATTGATCTTCACTTAGTGGTTTAGTAAAGATATCAGTTCTTTGTTCATTTGTTGGAAAATATACCAATGCAACATCCTTCTTCATTACATGATCCCAGATGAAGTGATGCCTTATATTGACATGCTTCATCCTGCTATGAAGCACCGGATTCTTTGACACATCAATAGCACTTCTGTTGTCGCACAATACATCCACACATCCGGATTGCACTCCATAATCTTCAAGTTATTGTTTGATGCATAGAAGTTGAGCAACACAACTTCCAGCTGCCATATACTCTGCTTCTGTAGTGGATAAGGTAACTAAAGTTTGCTTCTTGCTATACCATGAGACTAAACAGTCCCTAAGGAAATGGCATCCTCCAGATGTACTTTTTCTTTCAAGAGTATCTCTACCATAGTCTGCATCTGTGAACCCTTGGAGTGTGAAGTTTCCATTACTCGAATACCATAACCCAACTTCAGTGGTTCCTAGGAGATATCTAAGGATCCTTTTGACTGCCTTGAGATGAGAATCCTTAGGATTGGCTTGAAACCTTGCACAGTAGCATACTACATAGTGTATGTCAGGTCTGCTAGCTGCCAAGTATAGTAGGGAGCCAATCATTCCTCTATAGAGCTTCTGATCAACATCTTCTCCTTTACAGTCCGTGGATAAGATTGTGTCTGAACCTATTGGAGTAGACATTGGTGTGATGTTGTCCATTTCAAACTTCTTCAGGATCTCCTTGGTGTATTTTAATTGATTGATGAAGATCCCATCTAGACTTTGCTTGATTTGTAGACCAAGGAAGAAACTTAGCTCTCCCATCATGGACATCTCAAATTCCTTCTACATTTGAGAGCTGAATTCTTTGCACATATTTTCATCAGTGGCTCCAAAGATGACATCATCCACATAGATCTAGACTAAAATAATATCATTTTTCTTTTTCTTGATGAAGAGTGTGGTATCTGCCCTGCCTCTAGTATATCCCTTAGATATAAGGAATGAGGTTAATCTTTCATACTAGGCTCTTGGTGCTTGCTTTAATCCATAGAGAGCTTTCTTCAGTCTGTAGACATGATCCGGATGCTTTGGATCTTCAAATCCGGGTTGTTGCTTGACATATACTTCTTCTTGAATGACACCATTTACAAATGCACTTTTGACATCCATTTGGTATAATGTAAACCCCGTGAATGATGCAAAAGCACATAGGATCCAGATTGCTTCCAGTCTTGCTACAGGGGCGAAAGTTTCTTCGAAATCAATTCCTTCTTGCTGGTTGTAGCCTTGAGCGACTAGTCTTGCCTAGTTTCTTACTACTACTCCGGATTCATCAAGTATATTCTGGAACACCCATTTAGTGCCTATAATTGATTTTCCTTTAGGAGAGGGCACAAGATCCCATACATCATTCATGGTGAATTGATCTAGCTCTTCCTACATCGCCGTCATCCAGCTTTCATCCCCTTCAGCTTCTTGAAATTTCTTTAGCTTCATGTGAGAGACAAAAGTAGCATGGCTCATCATCTGATTGAACTGACCTCTGGTTCTAACTAGATTCTGAACATCCTCCAAAATATTTTCAATGGAATGATCTCTGTGGGTTTGGATCTCCCTTTCCAGGCCTTCATGTTGAACTTGGACTTGCTCCACTTCAGTTTCAACTACTCCTTCATTAAACTCAATCCCTTGTGGATTGATTGACTTGTATTTCTGAATCAAAGGATATTCCTTCATCTTCCTCTTTGTACTTCTTGATTTAAAATGAATCAGGAATTCCTGCTTCCTCCTTTTCTCCAGATTTTTCAGCTTCCGGAACTTGATCTTTCGGAGTGCAGCTTTTCTTTCCTACAGTGTTAGTCTCATCAAAATCTACATGTATAGACTCTACCATAGTTTGGGTTCATTTATTGAAGACTCTATAAGCCTTACTATGTGTTGAGTAGCCGAGGAAAACTGCTTCATCAGATATAGGATCAAATATTCCTAATTGCTCTCTATCATTAAGGATGTAGCATTTACACCCGAATGCTTTGTAGTACCCAATTTTGGGTTTTCTTCCATTCCAGATTTCATATGGGGTCTTTTCTATGGTCTTTCTAATGAGAGCTCTATTTAAGATGTAGCATGCTGTGCTTACGGCCTCACCCCAGAAATATTTTGGCAAACAATTTTCACTAAGCATTGTTTTAGTCATTTCTACAATGGTCCTATTCTTTCTCTCAACTACTCCATCCTATTGAGGAGTGTGGGGGACAGAGAAGTTATGTTCAATGCCCTTGGAGTCACAAAAGTTAGCAAAATGCTTATTTTTTAACTCTCCACCATTATCACTCCGGATGCATGCAATGCGTACGCCCTGTTCTACTTCTATCCGAATGAATGTTTTGGAGAATTGGTTAAAGGCTTCATCCTTGCTTGTTAGCAGGAGAACCCAGGTATATCGAGAATAGTCATCTACAATGACCATAGTGTATTCTCTTCTGCCTAAACTCAGTGGCTTAATTGGACCAAAGAGATTAATATGTAAGAGCTCAAGTACTCTTTTGGAAGGAATGTATGAGATGAAAGGGAAACTTTTCTAATGTTGTTTTCCTAGTTGGCATGCAGTGCATAGATGATTCTTATCAAAAGCAATCTTAGGCAAACCCACAACTAATTCTTTTTTGGCTAATTTGGACAGGAGGTTCATGCTTACATGTCCCAACCTCTGGTGCCATAGCCATGACTCTTCTTCTTTAGACACCAAGCATTTATTGTTCTTACCATTTTTAATGTTTATAGAATAGACATTGTTTACTCTAGGTGCGTAAGGAATAAGTTGATCAGACATACTGTCATATATTGAGCAGCCTCCGGAGTCAAATATGACTTTTCTTCCTTTGTCACATAATTGGGCCACACTTATCAGATTGAATTTTAGTCCATCAACTAGTGAGACATCTTCAATCTTAAATCCAGATCCAATGGTCCCATGACCAATGATCTGCCCCTTTTGATTGTCTCCAAAGCTTATTTTGCCTTCCTTCTTCCGGGTTAATGTGATGAAGGCCTTTTCATCACCTGTCATGTGCCTTGAGTATCCACTATCAATATATCAAGTGTGTTGATCTACTATGGATCTAAGGCATACCTCAGTGTTTGCTGTATCTGATTCTGATTCATCAATTTGCACTGTTTCTTGCTTGGAGGCATCTCTTCTGGATTGCTCTACTTCCGGTTCAGTCAGAGCCATGAATGCACAGTTAGCAGTCTCCTCTTCTTCTGTTGAAGATGAGCTGCTGCTTTCTTCATTGTTGCTCCAGGTAGCAACCATTGCCTTCTTTTTGAACTTCTTAGCTCTTTTAAGCTTAGGGCACTTTGTTCTGAAGTGGCCTTTTTCACCACATTCAAAATGGGTAGCGTCTTTCTCCGGATCCTTCTTTTCTTCAGGATTCCTTATAGGCTTACTTCTTTCGGAGTTGCCTTCTCTTGTTCTCCGAGATTCATACCTCTTTGATTTCCTTCTATCTTTCTTTTGTATGAATCAATTTAGCCTTCTGGTCAGTAAAGCAAGTTGATCTTTGGTGCTCATTGACTCATCAATTTGCTCTTCTTCTCTGAATGAGGCCGATCCGGTGGATTCTGCCTTAAGAGCAATGGCCTTCTTTTTCTCCTCAGGTTTCTTTTCTTGTTGGTTGTATCTCTCTAAGGATAATTCTTGGGGTTAGAAGATTGCAATGAGTTCATCACAACTATAAAAATTTATGTCATGAGCTTCCTCAATGGCAATCTTCTTATTGTCCCATTCCTTGGTGAGACTCCGGAGCACTTTCTTGACCATTTCTACTTCTGGAATCTCCTTCCCCATTCTTTTCATTTCAATCTCTAGATATGCTACTGATTGATTCTTTAGGCTCCATCTTAAAGGATTCAAGCTTCTGTTGAAGTAGATCAAGCTTGGCCTCTCTTACTTTGGAAGTTCCTTCACAGGTTACCTCCAGCTTCTCCCATATCTCTTTTGCAGTCTCACATCTGGATATCTTGTTGAATTCAGCTGCACTAAGAGCACAATGAAGCATATTAATAGCATTTACATTTTCACGCAATTTTTTAAAGTCATTGTCATCCCACATGCTTGATGGCTTTCGGGTAGTCATACCCTCTACTTCGTAAGTAGGTTCATACGGGCCATCTTTAATAACTAACCATGCTTGCATACTTTGTGACTAGATGAAGTTCTTCATCCGATTTTTCCAAAATGTGTAGTGTTCACCGGTGAAGAGTGGAGTACGGGTAACAGACATACCCTCGGAAAGGAGTTGTGAGCTTTGGAAACTCATTTTGATATGTGAATTAAAATATATGGACCTTTAGCTCGAGATTATTAGATCTCTAGTTTGAGAACTTGCTCTAATACCACTTGTTGGTCCCTATGAGAATATTTATAAGGGCAGAGGGGGGTGAATGGCCCTTTTTCGTAGAATTAGCAGCCTTAGAAAAGTCTTTAGTGTAGCGTGTTTTATTATAATTCGGAAGATGGATCCGGATGATGCAAATGTGTGCAATTAAGTAAAAGAGAAAGAAAATCAAACACAAGTATTTTATACTGGTTCGGCCCCGCCTACGTCCAGTCCATGGAGTTTCCTTCCTCCGAGCTTGTCCACTAGTGGATTCCTTTCCAACTGGCAGGAATCAAGCCTTACAAATTTGTCTCCGGATGGTAACCCCTTCCGGAAGTAGGATGTACTACTAGAAGCACCAACTCCTAGCTGAGTCCTCTTATCTTTAATAGGATATACAACTTAGCCTTTTACCTTGAATCTAAGCTGAGTCCTACAGGGAGATCTCACTCAAAGCACCTACTTCAAACTATGTCCCAGTCTCTCAACTTACCTAAGTTGGAGATTCTTACACTTTGGTTTTTAACAAAGGGTTGGATTTTGGAGTTCCTCAAGTTTATAGTTTCACTTGGGAATCCTTACATACAGATTTTGAATCAATGATCTTGGAGGGATTATATCAACTGATTGTATAAGTGTTGCTTTGTTACTTGCTTTTGTAAATCAATCAGTTAACCTGCTCATTTGGTGAAGAGCTCCTTTTATAGGCTTTGATCATAAATGTAGCCGTTTGTGGTTGGTGAGCTTTCATTTAATCTTCACCCTTGATCAGGTCGATGTGGAGCTTCCGGATCCGTTGATAAATCCGTTAGACTGCATTTTGATCCGTTTGAAATCTTGGGATTGAGGCTGGAAAGTTGTCATTTTGTGATGCACCAACTTTTCTACCATTTGCTCTATGATGTGTGCTCCACGCGCGCCTTTATTGGTGTCTGATGTCAGACCCTATTGACTTTTCTCTGAAATGTGCAAGCTGTCATTTTTGTCTTTGTCATGGGGAAAGGATCTTTGACTTCCATAGACCAAAAAGGGGTAGAGGGAAAAATATATTTGAAAACTTTCCCTATATTTGAAATATAGGTCTTCCGGATGTCTTTTGGACCTATATGCTCCGGATTTTTCTTCCGGAAATGACTTCAATCAGTTTTCCGGATGCTGAGGGTCAGAAGTTTGTTTCCTTTCCAAACTCTGTCCGGATGATTTCCCTTAGTGCTTAGTTTTTTAATTTGTTCAACGGATGACTTGTGTCTTGATCTTTGTTCGGATATTTCCATTTGAATTTGGGAGAATTACATACATTATTTTTGTTTAACTTGATCCGGATTTGTTTTTAGATTTTTATCCGGATCATTGTTTCCCAACACATACCATAATTCTAAATTATATCCTAGCACATATATTTTATATTAAGCATGTTATAACTCTAAGCTATAAGCTAAGCACGTTACAACTCTAAGTTATAACCTAAGCATAAAATAAACTAAGCATGCAAAATAACCTAAGCATATTATTAAGTCTAAAAATACTTAAAGAAAAAGACCTAATAATAAAAAGAGAAAGAAAGAAAACTTACCAGTTGAAGCGTGCTTTAGCAGAACCTTCTTGCACAAACTTCCAAGCGTAGGATAGCCTCTATGAGTATCCACACGAACCCCACCAACCAAAACCTCCCAAAGAGGAAGAACTAAGGAGCCTCGAGTAGTTGCTAGACCACTCCAGAGGCCCCACCCGAAAATATAGACTAGAGGTGCTCGAATAAATTCAAGCTCCTCAAAAAGAACTTGCTCAATTACCCGAGTGATTAATATTTGCGAATCTCAACTTAGGATTTAGCTTTGAGCTTTTGGTGCAATTTGAAAATGGGAGAGATGAACCCTATTTATAGGTTTGGGGGAGAAAAATTGCTCCCCCAAAACTGATGTGGGATGTGCACAATTTGCACATCCCACACGGTCTCGCCCATAGATCCATTTGGATCCATAGGCAACAACCCATATGCAGCGTGCATTGCACGCTACATAGAGCTGCCATAAGGCAAGCTCGCGAGCTTGGCCTCGCGGCGTGCCCTATGGGTTGCGCATTTGGGCAGCCCAGTTTCATGGGTTGCCGCGAGCAATGCTAGGCATTGCTCGTACACCTTTCGATGCACTCCCACGCACCCGAGCATATACAAATGCCAAGGCAAAATTCCCTTTTAATCCCTTTTAAATAAATATTTATTTTTCGACCCTAATAAATTAGTTACCGATCAAAAATAAATTCCTTGGTTTATCCAAAATGATCTAATCATTTCAAACCAATTAAATAATAATCCAATTACTATTTGTATAATATTTTCGTAATAAAATAAATCTATTAGTTCTTTACTTAGTCCGATGAAGGTCCAATGTGTGTGACCTTATAGGATCCCGAAGTATTGAGCTGTTAAGGCTTAACCAACCCTTGTTCTAATGGAACCATTAGCTCGAGGTTCTAAACCGTGAATAGAACTCGATTACCTTAAACGACTGTAGTACGCCTCTAGCAAGGGTCTACCATCCCCATTACTCGGAACGTCATTTATGCTTATGACTTAATCTCGGCTAATGCAATAGTTGCCCAATGCGATGAACTCCTTTCATTCTTTAATATTAGTACCATCTAGTTTATATAGTTCCGTTAAAGTGTTAACCCGCTAATAGAAAGGTTACTCCAAGCTATCGCAGTTATTAACTTGTTATCGAAGTATATTGCCTTTTACCATAGTGTGTTTAACTAGAAACCATTTCTATCAAACACATACTCTAATCAGAGGTTTATGGCAATCATCACTTCAACAAGTGGCCAGGTACAACTCCTTAATATATCCGGAGCGATGGATTCTTTCCGACTACTCAGCCTACCAACGTGTTGTCATCACTATACCCGTAATCACCCGTAACACCCTAAATTAATGTGTGTAGTAATGACCCAAAGTATAGCAATAGTACCACACAAAGTAACCAATATCTAAAGTATGAGGATATTCGCAAAGCTTACTGCATGAAGATAAACACTAACACATTGATATATATACCAAGTGTTTATCTTACTGCGGTCTCCAATATATCTCCCAGATATATCCATGTGTCAAACTGAAGGCACCACCTTCAGTCCTTAGGAGATTAACTACTTGGACCCTTTCCAAGAAAGTTGACCACATGCTAGTCTTTCCGCTTCATCAATATCCTTTCTTGATGAAACTATGACTAGGGAAAGTTTAGACATAATCATAATTACACATGAAGCACGTTTCACTAAATATAGTACAACTATAATTTCTCTGACTTCATGCTATGATCTGTCAAGGGCTTTTGTATATATACATCAATGAATAAATATTTTTACCAGCTATAATATATTTATAAAAACATCAACATAAAACAAAAGATTAAATGCTTTTATTAATTAAACAAAATATTTGTACTATTACATAATTAAGATATATCGCCCTAATTGCCTTAAAGGCATATATCATATCCAACAAACTCCCACTTGTACTAAGGGTAATTAGCCATATGTCTTAATCCATATGCTTTAACATGTTGTTCATGCTTGACTTGAGTCAATGGCTTCGACAGACCATCCGCGAGGTTCTGATCAGTTGGAACATATTCTAGTCTTATTAACTTAGCATCAACGATCTCTCTGATTATATGATACTTTCTGAGTACATGTCTGTTTTTCTTATGAGACCGTGGTTCCTTTGCCTGAGATATGGCACCATTGTTATCACAATACAAAGTAATTGGATCAACAGCCTCAGGCACCACACCAAGATCACCAATAAATCCCTTTAACCAGACAGCTTCTTTTTTTGCTTCGCATGCAGCAATGTATTCAGATTCCGTGGCTGAATCAGCAGTAGTTTCTTGCTTGGAACTCTTTCAGTATACCGGCCCTCCATTTAACACATACACAAAACCTAACTGAGACTTAAAGTGATCCTTGTCAGATTGAAAACTCGCATCAGTGGTCACTTTCTCCATAAATCAAGAACTTATCCTTAGTCCTTCTAAAGACTTAAGGATTGCCACCTGGATCTGACTGATATCTGCTCGTAAAGCTCAAGCCTGAGAGACATCTGGCCTAGTACATATCATAGCATACATGATGGATCCTATCACGGATGCATAGGGTATATCCTTCATGCGAATTCTTTCCTGAGCTGTCTTCGGACACTTAGCCTTAGATAGGTTTATTCCCTTTTTCATCGGGAGATAACCTTTCTTTGAATGCTCAAGGTTAAACCTATTCAATACCTTGTTTATATATGTACTTTGAGAATGACCTAACAGCCTCTTGGATCTATCCCTATAGATCTTTATACCTAGTATAAACGTTGCTTCACCAAGGTCTTTCATCAAGAATTTTCTTAACAACCATTCTTTAACAATTTTAAGAAGAGAAATATCATTTCCTATCAGTAGAATGTCATCGACATACAATACTAAGAAAACGGCTGCACTCCCACTAACCTTCTTGTAAACACAAGGCTCATTAACGTTTGGAGAGAAATCCAGTTCACGGATTGTCTGATCAAAACTTATATTCCAACTCCTGGATGCCTGCTTAAGTCCATAAATAAATCTTTGTAGCTTGCATACCTTTGAGCCATTCTGAGATGTAAAACCCTTAGGTTGTGTCATAAACACATCACGGTCTAAATCCCCATTCAGGAATGCTGTTTTAACATCCACTTGCCAGATCTCATAATCGTAATGAGCAGCAATGGCGAGCAGTATCCTTATGGATTTAAGCATGGCAACCGGTGAGAAAGTTTCATCATAGTCAATACCTTCACGTTGACTATAACCTTTCGCAACCAACCTTGCTTTATGGGTAATTACATTACCGTCCATGTCGGTCTTCTTCTTGAAGATCCATTTGCACCCAATTGGTCTAACCTCTTGCGGTGCATCAACCAAATTCCAAACTTGGTTCTCATACATGGAAACCATTTCTGATTTCATGGCTTTTAGCCATTTATTAGAATCTGAGCTTTTCATTGCCTCATCATAAGTCCTTGGTTCATCATCCTCCATGAGATATAGTTCTTTATCATCAGTGATGATAAAACCATATCTATCGAGACCTTTATGAACATGTCCTAATCTTCGCAATGTTTGTGTTTCGACAGGCTGTTCTCGGATCTCAGTTTCTTGTGTATCTAGAACGGGGTCAATCAGTTGATTGTCTGTTTCTTGCTTTTCAACTTCCAGTTCAATATTGCTCCCACTGACTTTTGCAAGTAAATGTTCCTTTTCCAAAAAGTGAGAATTTCAAGACACAAATACCTTTTGTGCTTCAGGTTGGTAAAACAAATATCCAATTGTTTCCTTTGGATATCCAATGAACAGACACTTGTCAGATTTGTCGTTTAGCTTATCTGACGCTATCCTCTTTACCATAGTAGAACAACCCCATACCCTTAAGTGACTTAGAGATGGCTTTTTATTACACCATCTTTTATAAGGTGTAAAATCAACTGATTTAAAGGGCAATCTGTTTAAAATATAAACCGCGCTCTCTAGTGCATATCCCCAAAAGGATTTACTGAGATCTGCATGGCTCATCATGGACCAAACCATATCCAATAAAGTCTAATTCCTCCTTTCTGACACTCCATTGTGTTGGGGCGTATAAGGAGGGGTCCACTAGGGACTATCCCATTTTCCTTTAGATAATCCTGAAACTCCTAACTTAAGTATTCTCCACCCCGATCCGATCAAGGTGTTTTAATACTTTTCTCAAGTTGTTTCTCTACTTCAGCTCTGAATAGTTTGAACTTTTCAAAACTTTCAGACTTGTGCTTCATTAAGTACAAATAACCGTATCGTGAATAATCATCAATAAAGGTTATGAAGTAGGAGTATCCTCCTAGTGCCTGAACACTCATTGGACCACACACATCAGTATGTATAAGTTTCAATGTACTCTTGGCCCGTTCACCCTTTCCTTGAAAGGGTAAATTTATCATTTTTCCTCTTAAACAAGGTTCGCAATCACCATAAGACTCCAAGTCTATTGGGCCCAAGTCTCCACGTTTATGCAACTTGGTTAAGCGATCTTTGTTTATGTGGCCTAAACGACAATGACATAAGTAAAAGAAATTCTCATTATCTAATTTAACTTTCTTCACATTGTTGATATTGAAAACTTCTATTTTAGTATTGAGAACATAAATGCCACCAGTCCACATTCCATAACCATAAAGAACATTATTCAAACGATTCTAACAATTATTATTCAAAAATAAAATTTCAAATCCTTCTGCTGCTAAACACGCAACAAATACAATATTCTTAGTAACACTCGGAATGTAGAAACAATTATTCAAAACTAAAACAAGTCCACTTGGCAAAATAAGATTAAAGCTTCCTACGGCTAATGCAGCAACTCTAGCTCCATTTCCCACACGCAGGTCCATCTACCCTTTTGCAAGTTTTCTAATATTCCTTAGTCCGTGCACAGAAGTACAGATATGAGAACCACAACCAGTATCTAATACCCAAGTGGATTCACGAAGAAAAGTAGCAAAGTTTTCAATTACAAACATACCTGAAGTAGATACCTCTGCAGGCTTCTTCTTCAAATGCTCAAAAGCAGGAGCTTTGCAATCCCTCTTCCAATGTCCCAGTTTCCTTCACTGGAAGAAAACATACTTAGATGTTTTCTTTTCTTTCTTCTTTTTACTGATTCTTTTCTTGGCACCCAGTGCCTGCTTCTTCTTCTTAGAAGCCTTACCTTTCTCAACCAACAGTAAAGGTTTCTAATCTTTCTTGATCTGAGGTTCTACTATTTTCAGCATGTTAATTAATTCAGGGATAGTAGAATTAATATTGTTCATGTAATAGTTAGTCATGAAGCCTGAGTAACTATCTGTCAAGGACATCAACACAAGGTCAATGCTCAAGTCATGATTCATCTCGAATCGCAATAGATTCAGCTTCTCGAGGTATCCCAAGAGTTTCAATACATGCTGAGAGGCAAAGGTGCCAGCCTGCATCTTGGTTCTGAAAAGGAGCTTGGAGGTCTCATACCTCTCGATCCTTTCCCGCTCCGAAAAGAGCTCTTTAAGATGGAGAACCATGTCCTCTAAGGGCATGTTCTCATGTTGTTTCTGAAGCTCAAGATTCATGGACCCCAACATGATACACATGGCAGTCTCACGATCTTTCCTGTGCCTCATCAGGCCTCATGTTCCACATGATCCTCAACATCAGGTTCAACAGGAAAAATTTCACTTAGAACATAGGCAATTCCCTCGGATCTGAGAATAATTCTCACAGCTAGGAACCAATAAAAAATGTTCGAGCCATTCAGTTTGGTGTCAAGTAACATACGGAGATTAACGTTGGAAGTCATTTTCAACCTAAGATATAAGATAAGAAAAAGAGTTTAGATATTAGTTTAAGTACATGCACTTAATATAAGGTCTTTTAATTAAATACGTATGTCCTATTATTTTCTTCGAAATTTACAATAGTCCATTCTATTGAATTCGGGAATTTTAGCCCAGCTAAATTTTCTAGTAGGTAGCATCTATAACTAGTCTATTACAACCCTCAATTTTATGAGTCAAGTCACAACAGTAAGTTATAGTTGGAATCCCATTCTATTTGCATCGTATGCAATTGTTAATACATTCAAGTTCCCCAATCCCTAGGGACGTGTGCTCTTATTTTAGCATCTCCTTGAACATGTCACAGACCTGAGCCTAGCCCCCAATTTTATTGTGGACTACCCCAATTCCGTTAAGGCAGACCATATCCCAAACTTTACAACCAATCAATGTGGACTAGAAGGAACGCTTTGCGCAACACTTTGATAGCCCAAAGAGATCGTATTATAAATTTGAGTGCGGAAGACTATAACTTATCTTAATATATTTACTTTGAGATTTTATTGGTGTTAAACGTCTCACCCAATCTAGGATTATATCAGATTGACATATTTATAATAACTTGTATTAATTCAAGGAATTTTTAGAATTAATTTATAAGGTCTAACCTTATGTGGGTTCAAGCTCTTTATTATAATTATTCCATCAACCTAAATTATATGCAAAATAATTAACACTTTGATTTGTTATATTTGTATTGCATTTCCTTAAGCTTTTATTTAATAAATTTAATTTTTATTTTGTTATAGAAACATATATAAGCACCATCTTATATACTATAAATAAATTAGTCCATATTTAATCCCCCTATTGGTCAATTCAAGCTGCACCGATATAGGTTCCCAGGTAGGATAGGTGCCTTTGAAGTGAGTAGACACCAAGTCCAATCCTTAGTCAGAACAAATACGGGCACAAACTTGAAGACCAATGGATTCTCTTGAACTAATAAATTTAGCTCTTTCAATTCATGTAAATTGGAAGCATCTATATCCCATGTAATTTAAATAAATTATTGAAACTTGTATAATTTGAATAAGTTGAGCAGACTTATTCAAAATTATTCATAACCATTTTCTAACCTTGAAATGAAAGGCACAAGTTCATATACATTGTTCGAAAAATTAAATAAACAATATTAATTTAAGATAGAAAATTATATACAGTTCGCTTCTAACTTAATTATGCACTAAATAGGCACGCTCCGATACTACTGTTGGGAACTGACAGTCAAATTGAACATGCACAACAGGCATGGCGGAAATTCAAAATTTTATCCCTGTCCCCAGGAACTCCTAATAGATGCATATAAATTAATTAAAGCCTTAACTAAATAATTCTCTACCTCGGTTAGCATGCAAAAGGGTTAGGCATAGCATAATTCTAAATTATATCCTAGCACATATATTTTATACTAAGCATGTTATAACTCTAAGCTATAACCTAAGCAGGTTATAACTCTAAGCCATAACCTAAGCATAAAATAAACTAAGCATGCAAAATTGTTGGGAAACTATGATCCGGACCACAAATTAAACTAAATTTTCTGGATCAGGTTTGAAAAAAACGAAAACTTAAACTATGTAAATCCCAAATCCAAATCGAAACATCCGGACAAAGATCCAGCTACAAGGCTGTCCATTGAAGACATCAAATACCTAAGCACATGGAAACATCAAAATAAAGCTTAGAAAGGAAACAAGCTTTAATCCCTCAAGAACAGCATCCGGAAGGACTAAATGCCTTATCTCTGAAAGAAGGCAGATCTGGAGAATATGAGTCCAAAGACATCCGGAAGACTCATGCTTGAAGACAATGGAAAAAGTTTCAAAGATAGTTTTTCCCTCCACCTTATGGTCTATGAAGTCAAAGATCCTTTCCCCAAGAGAAAGATAAAATGACAACTTGCGTTTTTCAGAGAAAGGACAAAAGGACTAACACCGGACTGAAAAAGCTGAAAACCTTATTCACCTAGACCAATAAGGAGGCGCATGGAGCTCATACCAAAAAGCTAATAGTGTAAAAGTTGGTTCATCACAAAATGCCAAGTAAAACGATCACTGACCACTTTTTAGCATCAATCCCTAGGATTCAAACGAGTCAAATTACAGTCTAATGGATTGATCAACGGTTCAGGACGTGCCACCTATAACCTGATCAAGGGTGCAGATTTATTACAAGTTCAACAACCCACAACGGCTACATTTATGATGGAAGCCTATAAAAGGGAAGCTTCACCAGATGAGATGGTTGACTGTTTGATTGACAAAAAAACAAGTAACAAAAAGCACAAGCATTCAATTAGCTTACAATCCCTCCAAGAATCAATTAATTCCAAATCTGTTGTAAGGATTCCTAAGTGATCGATAAACTTAAGGAAATCCAAAAACCAAAACCTTTGTGAAAACAAGAATGTAACGATCTCCAACTTGGGTGAGTTGGGAGATTGGGATACAACTTAAAGTTGGTGTTTTGAGTGGGAACTCCCTGTAGGACACAGCTTAGATTTGGGGTAGAAGTCTAAGTGGCATATCCTACTAAGGACTAAAGGACTCAGCTAGGAGTTGGTGCTTCTAGTGGTATATCCTACATCCGAAAAGGGTTACCATCTGGAGACAAATTGTAAGGCTTGATTCCTGCTAGTTGGAAAGGAATCCACTAGCTGAAAAGCTCGGAGGAAGGAAACTCCGAGGACTGGAGTAGGCAAGGCTGAACCAGGATAAAAACCTTCTGTGTTTGATTTCTCTAACTTTTATTATTTGCATTATATTGTCATAACTGCATCATCCGGATCCATCATCTGGTTCATAATCAAACACACTACACTAAGACTTTTTAAAGTCTTTATATTCCGCGAAAAATGGTCATTCACCCCCCTCTGACCTTATAAAGACCCTCACATGGACCAACAAGTGGTATCGGAGCAAGTGCTCAAACTAGAGATCTAACAATTTCGAACTAAAGGTCCATATATTTTGATTCACATATCAAAATGAGTTTCCAAAACTCACAACTCCTTCCTAAGGGTATGTCTGTTACCCGCCCTCCACTCTTCACCGGTGAACACTGTACGTTCTGGAAAAATCGGATGAAGAACTTCATCCAGTCATAAAGTATGCAAGCATGGTTAGTTGTAAAAGATGGTCCATATGAGCCTACTTATGAAGTAGAGGGTATGACTACCCGAAAGCCATCAAGTATGTGGGATGAGAATGACTTTAAAAAGTTGCGTGAAAACGCAAATGCTATTAACATGCTTCATTGTGCTCTTAGTATAGCTGAATTTAACAGGATATCCGGATGCGAGACTGCAAAAGAGATTTGGGAAAAGTTGGAGATAACCTATGAAGGAACCACCAAAGTAAGAGAAGCTAAGCTTGATCTACTCCAGCAAAAGTTTGAATCCTTCAAGATGGAGCCTAAAGAATCAATCATCAGCATGAACACTAGATACACCAATCTAGTGAATGAGATGAAAAGGCTGGGAAAGGAGATCCCAGAAGTAGAAATGGTTAAGAAAGTGCTCCAGAGTCTCACCAAGGAATGGGACAACAAAAAGACTGCCATTGGGGAAGCTCATGACTTAACTTTCACAGTGATGATGAACTCATTGGTAATCTTCTAACCCAAAAGGAGAAGAAGAAAGCCATTGCACTTAAGGCAGAATCCACCGGATCAGCTTCATCCGAAGAAGAAGAGCAAATCAATGAATCAATAAGCACCAAAGATCAACTTGCTTACTAACCACAAGGCTCAACCGATTCATACAAAAAAAAGATAGAAGGAAATCAAGAAAGTATGAATCTCGAAAACCAAGAGAAGACACTTCCAGATGTAGGCCTAGAAGAAATCCAAAAGAAAAGAAGGATCCGGAGAAAGAAGCTGCATGTTTTGAATGTGGTGAGAAAGGCCATTTCAGAAAAAAAAATGTCTCAAGCTTAAGAGAACCAAGAAGTTCAAAAAGAATGCAATGGTAGCTACTTGGAGTAATAGTGAAGAAAGTAGCAGCTCATCTTCAACAGAAGAAGAGAAGACTGCCAATTGCGCATTCATTACTCTAACTAATCCGGAAGCAGAGCAATCCAGAAGGAATGCCTCCAAGCAAGAAACAGTGCAAATCGAAGTATCAGAATCAGATACAGCAAACACTGAGGTAAATTCTTGTTCTAATTTTGCTTCTAATCTTGACCTTGCTAGAGCTCTATCTATTGTAATCAAGGGTGTAAAGAAGAATGCAAAAGCAATCAAGTCCCTTAAAAGAGCAGTAATGGAGTTGGCAGACGATGCTGAAGTAATGGCACAAGACACTAATCTGGTTAGAGCAACCAAGCATATTGATGTTATGGAGGAAAACTTCCTGAGGAATCAAGTCCAGATCCTAAATGCAAATGTAATAGGACTAGATAGAGAAATCAATCTATTAAAGGAAGTATCCAAGAAGAGGCCAAAGGCAAAAGCTCCAAGAAGAGATAATCATCCTCCCGCTCAGAAAAGATTCCAAAAGACCCCTAATCAAAGGATCAAGGAAGTTAGCAGGCAACCACAAGCCTAAAGATATATTGCTGCTCAAAAGGGAAAGGCTAAGGTGGCCTACAACCAACAGCCTATCAAACAAAGAAGAAATTGTGGAGCTGAAGTTGCACCTCCAACCAGCTTCCGGATTAATATCGGACCATCCACCAGTATGCAAAAAGCTGGGTATAAAGGCAACTATGGGAAGAAGGATCTAGAGAAGATCAGCGAGAAGCAAAAGCAAATCATACCTATTTTAGGGTGCAGGTTTTGTGCGGAAAATAATCATATTACTAAATCATGTAGATTAAAAAATGGTTATTATGATGTTTACCCTTGGCCTGAGAGGGTTATTAACTCGAGAGGACCCAAATCTGATTGGGTACCCAAACCCACTTGATCTATTTTGCAGGTATGCCTTAGATCCACAGTAGATCAACACACTTGGTATATTGATAGTGGATGCTCAAGGCACATGACAGGTGATGAGAAGGCCTTCATCACATTGACCCGGAAGAAGGGAGGCAAAGTAAGCTTTAGAGACAATCAAAAGGGACAGATCATTGGCTATGGAACCATTGGATCTGAATTAAAGATAGAAGAGGTCTCATTGGTTGATGGACTGAAATTCAACTTGCTAAGTGTGGCCCAACTCTGTGACAAAGGAAGAAAAGTCACATTTGATTCCGGAGGCTGCTCAATCTATGATAGTAAGTCCAATCAACTCATTCTCTATGCACCTAGAGTAAATAATGTCTATTCTGTAAACATTAAAATGATAAAAAGAATATATGCTTGGTGTCTAAAGAAGAAGAATCGTGGCTATGGCACCGGAGGTTAGGACAAAACTAGCCAAAAAGGAATTAGTAGTGGGTTTGCCTAAGGTTGCTTTTGATAAGGATCATCTATGCACTGCATGTCAATTAGGTAAACAGCATAAGAAAAGTTTCCCTTCCATCTCATACATTCCTTCTAAAAGAGTACTTGAGCTCTTGCATATTGATCTCTTTGGTCCAATCAAACCATTGAGTTTAGGTAGAAGAGAATACACCATGGTCATTGTGGATGATTATTCTCGATATACCTGGGTTCTCTTGCTAGCAAGCAAGGATGAAGCCTTTGACCAATTCTCCAAAACATTCATCCGGATAGAAGTAGAACAGGGCATAAGCATTACACGCATCCTGAGTGATAATGGTGGAGATTTCAAAAACAAGCATGTTGCTGATTTTTGTGACTCCAAGGGCATTGAACATAACTTCTCTGAACCTCACACTCCTCAATAGAATGGAGTTGTTGAGAGAAAGAACAAGACCATAGTTGAGATGGCTAGAACAATGCTCAATGAAAATTGTTTGCCAAAATACTTCTGGGGAGAAGCTGTGAATACATCATGTTATATTCTAAATAGAGCTCTCATTAGAAAGACCATAGAAAAGACCCCACATGAAATCTGGAAGGGAAGAAAACCTAAAATTTGGGTATTTCAAAGCATTCGGATGTAAATGCTACATCCTTAATGATAGAGAGCAACTAGGAAAATTTGATCCTAAATCTGATGAAGCAATTTTCATTGGCTACTCAATACATAGTAAGGCTTACAGAGTCTTCAATAAACAAACCCAAACTGTGGTAAAGTCAATACATGTAGATTTCGATGAGACTAACACTACAGGAAAGAAAAGCTACACTCCGGAAGATCCAATTCCGGAAGCTGAAAAATCTGGAGAAAAGAAGGAAGCAGGAATTCCCGATGCATTTCAAATCAAGAAGTACAAAGAAGAAGATGAAGGAATATCCTTTGATCCAGAAGTACAACAAGTTAATCTCAACCCATAGGAGATTGACTTCAATGAAGGCCAAGAAGGAGTGGTTGAAGCTGAAGTGGAGCAAGTCCTAATTCAACATGAAGGCCTACAAAGGGAGATCCGGACACAGAGAGATCATTCCATTGAGAATATCCTGGATGATGTTCAGAATCCAGTAAGAACCAGAGGTCAGCTCAACAGGATGATGAGTCATGCCGCTTTTGTCTCTCTCATAGAGCCAAAGAAATTTCAGGATGCGGAAGGAGATGAAAGTTAGATGATGGCAATGCAGGAAGAGCTAGATCAATTCACCAGAAATGATGTCTAGGATCTAGTACCACCTCCTAAAGGAAAATCAATCATTGGTACCAAGTGGGTGTTCCGGAACAAGCTTGATGAATCCGTAGTGGTGGTGAGAAACAAGGAAAGATTAGTTGCCCAAGGCTACAACCAGCAAGAAGGAATTGATTTTGAAGAAACCTTTTCTCCTATAGCAATGCTGGAAGGAATTCGGATTCTATGTGCTTTTGCATCATTCATAGGGTTCACATTATACCAAATGGATGTCAAAAGTGCATTTCTAAATGGTGTTATCCAAGAAGAAGTCTATGTTAAGCAACCACCTGGATTTGAAGATCTAAAACATCCGGATCATGTCTACAAGTTGAAGAAGGCTCTCTATGGATTAAAGCAGGCACCCAGAGCTCGGTATGAGAGGTTAACCTCATTCCTCATATCTAAGGGTTATATCAGAGGCAGAGCAGACACTACCTTATTCATCAAAAGAAGAAAAATAATATCATTCTAGTCCAAATTTATATGGATGATATCATATTTGGAGCTACCGATGAAAGGATGTGTAAAGAATTCAGCTCTCAAATGTAGAAGGAATTTGAGATGTCCATGATGGGAGAACTCAACTTCTTCCTTGGTCTACAAATCAAGCAAAGTCCGGATGGGATTTTTATTAATCAATCAAAGTAGACCAAGGAAATCTTGAAAAAGTTTGAAATGGACAAGAGCAAGCCTATGTCCATTCCAATGGGATCAGATACAGTCCTATGCAAGGATTGTAAAGGAGAAGATGTTGATCAAAAGCTTTATAGAGGGATAATTCATTCACTTCTATACCTAACAGCTAGCAGACCTGACATACACTATGCAGTTTGCTACTGTGCAAGGTATCAAGCCAATCCTAAGGATTCTCATCTCAAGGCAGTAAAAAGAATCCTTAGATACCTCCTAAGAACCACTGAAGTTGGGTTATAGTATCCTAGTAATGGAGATTTCACACTCCAAGGGTTTACTGATGCAGACTATGGCAGAGACACTTTTGAGAGAAAGAGTACATCCGGAGGTTACCATTTCCTTGGAGATTGCTTAGTCTCTTGGTACAGCAAGAAGCAAACTTCAGTTGCCTTGTCTACCACAAAATTTGAATATATAGCAGCTGGAAGTTGTGTATCTCAACTCCTATGGATCAAACAACAACTTGAAGATTATGGAGTTCAATCCGGATGTGTGGATGTTATATGTGACAACAAAAGTGCTATTGATGTGTCAAAGAATCCAGTACTCCATAGCCGAATGAAGCATGTCAACATAAGACATCATTTCATCAGGGATCATGTGATGAAGAAGGATGTTGCATTGATATATATTCCAACCAATGAGCAAAGAGCAGATATTTTTAATAAGCCTTTAAGTAAAGATCAATTTGGGAAGCTGAGGGAGTCTATTGGAATGTCCAATCCAATTTAAGATCAATCCGGAAGACAACTTGGATCCAAGGCTGAAAACTCAATCCGGAAAAGAAGAAGCATCGGAGAGAAATCTATTTCAGAAGCATGTTGCGTCAGCAGACAAGAATGACAAATGGCAGTAAAAGCACATAAAGCTAACAGTTACTTTTTGAATTTTAAAAGTCCATTAGTTGTAACACGCGCAGTAAATTCGATAGTCATTTCAAAATTAAACTGTTCCTATTATCCGATTAAACTGAAGTTACCTCTCTCCTAAAAATCCGACTGCCATGTCATCAATCCAGCCAAAATAACTGGTGTCCGGATTACCAAAATACCCTCAATTTGAAAAATCTATATAAACCCCTCAAATTCACTCTTCTTCCTTACTCGAGCAACTACTCTACTGTTACTCTACAAAAATCAAAACCTAAAACCTAATTCCTTCAAATCCTTTTCAAAAATGGCCGCAATCATGACTAGTAAAGGCCCTATAAAGCTCCCTAACATCTTTACAATCTTCGATCATAAGATGAAGACTTCACACATGTTACCCTCAAAGAAAGCGACTCTGTCGTACCTACAAACTATCTAGGGGATAGATTCCTGTTCGAAACGGACCCCTATTCCAAGTTAATTGAGGATCAAAACCTCAAAGAGTTTTTCGAGATCAATTGTCCAACTTATCTTGAGTTGGTAAGAGAATTCAATGAAAACCTTCGTGCTCACAAGAAACTGCATGCTCTATGCACAAAGGTCCAAGGCAAAGAAATTGTGATATCTCCGGACTTCTTTGAACACTACCTTCACATGAAGAATAGTGGAGTGCAAATGAGGGTGGATGGAGATGAAGCAAATGTGAAGTATGATCCGGAAATGTGGCTTCCGGAGAGATATTTTGAGGATAAATTCTCCACTTACTGGCCTCAGAAACCTCGGATCTTGCAGCATGTATTGGCCAAGCTAATCCTCATCTGGAAAGGTTCTTTGACCATAGTGCCAACATTCCAACATTGCGTGATGCAGTACTGGGCTGAATGCAGTGAAGTGAATTTCCCAGTCCTAATAATCCACTTCCTAAAGCATCATAGGAACTCACAAGGTGCTTTGATCACTCGGATCCTCCAGGCCTTTGAAGTCAACCTCACCGGATTCCAGGGTGTTAATGGAAAGGCTATCCTCCAAAAGAATTTTCTGAACTTAAGGTTCAATGAAACATGGGATGAAGCCAAGGCCATAAGGCAACGTGATGAGAAGAAGAACAGAAAAAGGAAAGCTATCAATCCAGATGCGATAGCCCCTGCTCTTAAAAAGCCTAGGACCAAAGCTCAAAAGAAAATGGTTGTGGTTCCGGATGAAGTGGCGGATGAAGATCAACAAACAATCTCCCAGCTGCTCAAAAATTCCCCAGAAAAGCCAAAACCAAGGGGAAGGCTAATTAAGACGGTTGATCTGTTGCAGCAACCAATATATGACTCAGAGGCACAGGAAACTATTGCAGTAGCTGCTACTGCAATAAGAAAGGGTTATCAAAAGGGCAAGAAGAGGAAAGCATCTGAATTGCTGAAAGGGGGAGATGGGTCTGATGAAGAGGAAACTGAAGACGAAATGCCTCTGCCAAAGAAGCAATTTACCTGGAAGGGTTGTACATTTGATGAGGCTATAGAGGCTCAGAAGTACCAGAAGCCAATCCCATCACCAAAGCTAGCAAGAATCTCGTGAGGTCTCAAGCGAATGAAGGAGACAAGTCATCAGTCGAACAAGAGAGTTCTGGATCTCGTCCTGAACGATGCACTAATGAAAGCTACAAAGGATGCCTAATCTACCAGCACGGCAGCTGAAGGCCCTCCGCCTGTGGAGGATGACTATCTATCTATGATGTAATTTTCTTTTTTCTAGTATTTAGATGTGAACAATTCTGCCTTTAAGGCACTTTATTTCAATGAAGGCTTTGCTTTTGCTTATTTCCTTGATGTTTCGTCCAATGGGTCCATACATTCATTTTATCATAAGCATAATGTGTTCAGTATTCATGACGTTTCTTTAAGTGAAATAAATTTGAGTGCATGTGATAACCTAAAATGGTAACCGTTTCTAATGACCTAACCTCTAAGAGCAAAAGAGAGATAAAACAAGTGCTTAAAGATCTTGGTAATGCTTTCGCCTAGTCATACCAAGCCATGCCTAGGGTTCTTCCTTGGATAGGTTCAATACGTCAATTGGTTCATCGTCGGCCTTACAACTATGTGAAAACCTATTTTCAAACTACCGAAGAAGCGTCAGTCGATTATGGAGAAGGAACAACGCCAAACCACCTTCGACAGAACTAAGGCTTACCTTTGCTTCGCCCACCCATTCTCAAATTCCCACCCCTGATACACCATTGATCCTCACTCATTCCCAATACCTTCCATATCCACAACCCTTCACGATTGCTCTCCTCATTGGCCACTCTCGGCGAGGGGGAAATATATGATCGACGAGATTTGACCCTCAACAACAAATGAGCACGGCTTCATCATCTTAAAGGCAGGTTACTTCTCAAAGTAAGGGGAAGCCAAGTCTTTCGCCAACATTACCGCCAAGTGGATGGCCAAGTTCATCGAGATGCACGTCTTTGCTCGGTACGGTCTACCTCTCTACATCATTTCGGACAATGGAATTTAGTCCCAAGAGGCAACTACCGGTTTGATCAAGAAATATGGAACCGAGCATCACATGATTTCGCCTCACTGACCACAAGCTAATGGGGCAACTGAAGCCGCAAACCAGCTTATCAAGAAGTTCATTTCCAAGACTACCGCAAGGATCAAAGATTGAGCCGATGAGCTCCCGTTCACCCTTCGAAGATGTCAAACAAATGTTAGAATTCTCCCAAACCGAGCACCTTTCTCCTTTGCCTATGAGGTGGAAGTCGTGCTACCGATCAATGCCGAGATGAAATCTTTGTTAATCACAATGAATCCAAGTCAAAGGGACCCCCATGGACCAAGGCATAATTCGAACAACTTAGACAGCATTCAGATGTACCAGTAGCATGTAACAAAGTCGAACAACAACTGTGTCAAGCATCGAAAGTATCCATCAGAGGCCAATGATCTGGTTCTAAAGCAAGTGAAGCTTACTAACACTAATCTAAGGGGGAAGTTCAAACCAGATTGGGAAAGACCTCATGTAATCAGAAAAGCACTCAGCACAAGGGGCATGCAAATTTTGAACGGTAGCGAGTTCGCAAACCCTTTATATCAAAACAGGTTGAAGCGTTATCATGTCTAAACCAAAAGAATCAAATCCAGAAAAGCGTTACATAAAAAAAAAAATCAATCACCCGGCAAGTGGTCCTCTATTGCTCGGGCAAAAATTAGGGCGTATCTCGCTGATCAATATTCTACAAATCGGTCAGGCAAAAGTTAGGGTGCAAAATAGCCCGCTAGATTGAAAATCCGAAAAGGGCGGTCTAGGCAAAAATTAGGGTGAAGCGAGCAACGAGAGATATGTTGGCTAGAAAACTTACATAGGCTAGTTAACACCGGAGTTTGGGTTAATAGAATTGGTTATCATCATTATGTACTCAAACTTACTTCACTCAATGGAAATGTCATTTTACTGAATCCTTTATGTTTGTGCTTGAATGAATTTATTGGGCCCAAAAGGCAAAAAGGTGCAAGTAAGTCAATCGAAGGGTTCCATGCAGTCAACCCAATTCCTCGAAAGAAAAGAAAGATAACCAAAGGCAAAAAAAAATCTTGATAGGCTGAAAACATCGAGGTCTATGCAAAAGCTAGGAAAAGTCTGGTAGATTGAAAACCCGAAAAGGGCCATCCAGGCAAAAATTAGGACATAAAAATAAAATGGTAAACAAAGTTTGATGGGCCCAACATAATGTTCGGGTCTATGCAAAAATTAAGACAATCAAAACAAAGATTGATGACTGCCATTGATCACATCGAGATGTCTGCATTATCGTCATCATCATCAGAGTACCTGAATACATTCTCCGATCTAATGGATTCGAAAGGTTCAAATTCGTCCTCTGCATGTGTCCACTTCAATCTCGACCACGACCAAGCATCTCGAGTCCGCAATCTCCTGAATCCATCCTTGGTAGAATTCACTGGTAGTGATAGCGTCCAATCGTTCGTTATCCAGAATCTTGAACTTCACTTCGTGCACCCCCTTTGTCTTCGGCATACTCGATCCAGCAATCAATTTACAGTCGACGCGCTGCTTTGAATAGCTCGTGAGGAGCCCTCTGTCACTGGTCATACTGGCGACACAGAATTCGGGGTTCTTGTCTCAGCCTTGGTATCCAAACGCTCGAGTCTTATGTGCACACCACTGCATCTCTAGTCTTCCACCAGGGGCATTCTCGCCTTGTCCGTGCCGAAATGCAATTCCGTATATTCGCTCTCTTTAAGCAAGTTAATCGAGCATGTCATCCAGAAGATGACCAGCCTAAGCAGCTCATGCATTCATGCATAATATTGATGAATATCCTGTCTGTTTTTCTATGCTGAATTCTGTAGGAAACAAAGTATAGAAAAATATCATCGAGCTATACGCTTGACCTCCAAGCAAGAACCCATATCAAAGGGCATCTCATAATTGTTTTCAATCCTATATTCTAGGTCGTGCTGAAGGGGCATGTCAACTAATGTCTTTTAGCTCTACATTCAACTTCGGCAGCTTCTCCGAACCCCCGAAAATCTCAATTTATATTTTATTCTTCCGTTTTTATTGCTTAATTGAAGGGGAAAGGGCAAAAATATTTTTGTTCCACTAAATCAATTAAGCAATAAAAACGCAATTCATATCATTTACTAATGCTTCAAAATTTCCTTGACAGGTACACCATGTGGGAGTCCAAATGGACAACCAATCGATGAATTCTAAGATCAGAACTCAGATTTTCTCCCAAGGGCACCTCGATAGAATCGTCAGGGGCATATCAGGTCAATATGTATAGTTCGACGGTCTCCTCAGGCATTTTCGGCAAAACCCATAATCCGACGGTCTCCTCAGGCGTTTTTGGCAAATCCTCTAGTCTGATTATCTCATTAGACATCCTCGACATCTTTCTGTGGCGTTCTTGGTATGCATTTCAGTCTAGGGATCTCGTTAGTCATCCTCAGCATGCGTTTCAATCTAAGCAAGTCTTCCTAGTCCGATGATCTCGTTAGACATGCTCGGCGTCTTTCAGTGACGTTCTTGGTATGCGTTCCAGTCCAGGGATCTCGTTAGTCATCATCGGCATGCATTTCAATCCAAGCAAGTCTTCCTAGTCTGATGATCTCGTTAGACGTTCTCGGTATCTTTCTGTGGCATTCTTGGTATGCGTCCCAGTCTAGGAATCTTGTTAGTCATCCCCGGCATGTGTTTCGGTCCAAGCAGGTCTTCTTAGTCCGATGATCTCGTTAGATGCTCTCGGCATGTGTTTCATTCCAAGCAAATCATTTTAGGCCAAGGGTCTCTTCGGGTTCTCTCGGCAACTGTCTCAGTAATCCAAGGGTCTCCTCAGATGCTATTGGCAATCAATTTAGTCCAAGGATCTCTTCATATGCTCTCGGCAATGCTCAAAGTCCGAGGGACTCTTTTGGCACTCATGGCAAATCCAACCGTAAGGCAACCAACAATCTACCTCAAATCCGTTAGGGGCAACGAAGGCAATACCGAATCAAAATTTCTAAGTCAACTTGGTTCTTGATAGGACTGTGTATGGCAACCCTAGAAGACAACCGGTTTGATAATCCGCACGTCAAGTATAACCTCATATCCCTCGCTCTTTCCTGAAATCACGTTTGACCCGTCAAATGATAATTTCATAAGGGGCAGCCTGTGAGCACGGGCTTTTCAATTAGCCTGTTATTCTATTATTTCGGAGTCGAACCGTGTTTGGCAAGTATTCTCGTGACGAAGTTGGGACTTTAACTGCGCCATTCCCTTTAACCGGTTAATTAAGATTGGTGCATTAAATTAAGGATAAACTTTAAAAAAGTACCATACGGTTTCACGCTTTTGCAAATGAGGGTCTGAGAAATTTTTTTTTCCAAAATGAGGTCTGAGATTTTAGTACATTAGCAATTAAGGGATTTTTTCCTAACCCCGTTAGATTTGTCGATGTTGCAATGGGAAAAATCCAATCTTCTTCCCATTCATCCCTTAAACGCTGACATCAATTTCATCAATGGAAAACAAAATTTACAGCTTATTAAGAACACCAAATGGCGATTCATTTATCCTTAACCCATAAACAGAGGTAATTCCATACATTTTCTGCTAGATCAAACAGGTCACTCGTAATACTAGTGATGAGAAAACTATTTGAATTTTTTTTCTTCCGGGAAGTGATAAAATACAAGTTAGGGGATCCACTACTCCAATTCACCATTCCTCAACTGCGAAAAAGGATCCAATTACCAATTCCCATGGAGAAATTGCTTGCTGGTAGTTCGAGTAAAGTTGAAACGCAGCGTAGCAGAATAGAAACTCCGCAAGCTTGTGTTCTGGAAATGGATCAAATCAATTCAAACGGGGAACACAGACTAAGAAAATTGCTATTAAGAAATGGGTTACTGAAAAAAGATAATGATAAATATAAAATTACCCTCCATAGAAGAGATTGCTAAGCTTGTGTTCTTTCGAGCGATCAAATCAATTCCTCTTGTTCTGTAGGTTCAACAAACAATAAATACCTTAGGCTGTGAAAATAATTTCATAAGAAAAAACACAATCCAAAATGAAAAAGAGAAACATTCTATGTCCATTGGACGACACTCGTCGAAAGCGGGGCGGGATCTAAGAACCAATCTCGTTGAACCTTAATCTCGTTGAGAATTCAACAAAAAATCAAAACACCATTTTGAATTTTGCAATAGAAAATCGAAGAACTAACTTCAAATAAAACCCTTGAACTGTAACCTCCTTACCCCCCAAAATTTCTTGTTGAATTTGAGTTACAGAACATTGAAATGGAGGAAGAAAAAATAGATGGAGCATTTTACCAAATTAACCATTGCCACATCATCCAAATTGACAGTGTTAAGGTACATGCCTTCAATTGCTAACGTTGTGAAACCTCAGACCCCGTTTTGAAGAAAAAAAAATTTCTCAGACCCCCTTTTGCAAATACTTGAAACCACAGGGTACTTTTTTTTAAGTTTACCCTGAAATTAATAAAAATTATTAAAAATAATAAATAATAAATATAATAATAATAAATATAAAAAAAATCTTTTCCCCTCGCTGAAGCCTCTGTTTGCGGCAGCGAGACGCTCCAGCGGTCCCCGTGGTTTTTTCAGGAATCTTTGGATTTCTATGGACTAAATGAGATATTTAGAGTGAGTTAGGCCTGTATAAAGCCATTTAATCACCTGATTCAAGACTTTTTGCCAAATTTAATATTCAAATTAATCACTTAGAATTTCTTGAGCTTTAGAGAGAGAGAATCATTTAAAACTTGAGAAATCTTATTAATCGAAATTCTTAAGGATTATTTAGCTTAATCTTTTAGCTTAATGAATAAAAACAACTAGAAATCTTAAGTTAAAATGAGCTTAGAGACTTTTTCTCAAAGATCACTAAATTCCATCGCTAAGCTTGTCACTATTTTCGTCGGATTTCGACACAAATTCGTCACAAAGCTTGCCAAACGACTGGTTCGAGTCTCAAAGCCTGGATTCACGACCCTCTAGGTAACAAAACTAAGCTCCAATCTACTTTATATTCAGTACAGCTTTTTATTTAGCCATCCTTTGTTGTTATTTCGGACTTCTTGACATTTTTCTGGGCCAGATGCTCCGGTAAGTCTTGAGATGCTACGGCGTAGCTTGAGATGCTGCAACAACAGCATCTCAGGCTGCCACTGTAGCATCTCAAGTCCCACTGTAGCATCAAAACTAGCAAAAATGCTAAAAAACGTCCCTGTTTTATATTTTTAGTCCTTTTTTACCTTTTTTTTGCGTTTTTTACCCCAAAAAATTTTCAGAAAATTTTAATCCTAAATTAATTTTAATTAATTTTTAATCTGTTTTAGATTTTATTAATTATTTAATTAGTTTAATATTCGTTTTAATGGCTTAAAAGCGTATTTTTACTAAATAAATCTAAATAAATATTTTTATAATAATTAAAAATCCCAAAAACATTTTCCATAATTTTCCTTTATTGTTTTAGGATTATTTAGCTTATTTTATTGATTATTATGTTGTTTAGATGCTCATTTAAATACCCAATTAAATACCCGATAATTGTGTTTTTAATCCCGAAAAATCTAAAAATATGTTTTATCCTTCAATTGATTTATTTTCTGCCCCTCTTATTATTCTCGTATATATTTTACCTCACTTGAAGCCAAGTCCAATTTGGTAAGTTCAGTTAGGACCCAATTTCACCATTTTATTTATTTTTCCGCTTTATTTATTTTTTCGCATTAAAAAAATGTATAGATATTTGTAAAGCTATGTAATAATTTATTTTCTTGCTTTATTTACCGCTTTTATGTGATGTATGGATATATAAACCGAAAACTCCAAACATTAACCGGATTTAAATCCCATAAGAACTAAAGTCACGCTTATTAAAATGTAAACATTTTTTATTTAAAAATTGAAAAGCAACGTCATCCAAACTTGGAATCTCTGTTTTAAGATGCGGTCCAACCACCCGATTGGAATATCATACCCAAATTCCCGGTGGAGCTAAACCGAGTGGCGACTCTATCTTAAAATAAGGGATTTCAAGTCTCGTATCCCTTAACATCTAAATTGGACTTAAATTCAACATCAACATCGATTTTATCAATCTATCTTTTTATCACACTAAAATGAGGATCAATCCTCCCGGCACGCTTCGCCGCGCATCTTATTTTCCCGCGCCCTTAGGGGTCGTGAGAAGGTCGCCCGCTCTCACACATATTTAGGTCATTGCAACAAAAATTGGTATTCTGTTGGTACCTGAATTTTTTAAAAATGCCACTTAACTAATAGCAAGAAGACTCACACCAAGCAATATTCAACAATGACATCTAGTTTTTGGAAATAAAAAACACAAGAAATAAGAAATCAAAACAAAATACCATGCATTAGGAGCTTGTTATGGCGAAGCGGAAGTGACAAAGCATGAGTGATGAATTTCAATGTGTATCACTATTCCATCATACACCTCCTTGGCTCCTTAGCAACTGAAAGTGCTCAATAGCCCATTTTAGATGCATAATAAGGAGAGATCAATATCATACAAAGGAATTACAAACATGTAAAACAGTCCAACTTGTGAATGGAGAGCCTGAATACATTCGAAGCTAATATATTGCAATGCATTTGACAAAATTTGTTACTTTGGCTCCTTGCATCTAGAGATCGAGGACTTGATTATCAGACAACATTAATAATCATTAGTGGGAAACAGGGCATTTTGCTTGGTTAAATTTGGGCCTTTTGACTCAGTTATGAACTAAGGCAAAAGCCCCCGGGGCAAAAAGCCAAACCGTTTCAGCCTCGGTTAAATAACCGAGGCAAAAGATTATTATTTGCCTCGATTATTTGAATAATCGAGGAAAATAAGGGGTAAAGCCTGGTATTTTTACTCTTTCCATGTAATTTTCACAATCACTTTTAATGTATCTAATAAGTTGACACGTGTAAAACTTACCCATATTTTTTTTGTTTCTTTCACTAATTTAATTTCCTCTTCGTTATATTCGTTTGATAGAACATGTGCATTGTTTGAAAATAAATTAAAAGCATACTACAAAACATATATCAACATATCAGTTTAGACATTCCATGAACCGAAAACTAATTTTATCGTGCTATAATAACTACCAATAATGTAAAGCAAAATTGACATAGTTGTTGACTAAAATATTGCAAGTGTACGGCCTTCCTTCCGATACCATGTACATGAGAAAGAAAACGATTAAAATTGCATTATATTTTACAAGCAATAGAAAATCCTAACGATTCAAGACAAGGAGACCAAATGTAAATAAGAAACCTCACAAGTCTTTAGCTCTAACTCTTTATTCTTTGACACCTGAAAGAACAACAGATCATGAGACCCATGTGTTCATTAATCGGTCGAATCGGAGGAATCAGCCAATTCATCCGATTCACCACCGATTCAGACGATTCACTACCAATTCGTGGTGGATTTTGATTCACCCCATAGATTCGACTCTATTTCAGGGTGAATCGATTCGAACCGTACGATTTGCATCGCATATGGCGAGAAGCAATCAAACAAGCAATATAGAAATAAACAATTCACTATATAAACAACATACCATACGTGTTGGAGGTCCTCATTAGCAAGATGTAAATCGAAGTACACATAAGTTCCCTGCTCATATTCATCAGTTGCAATTTTAGGCTCCTCATGCCTTTGAAACCAAGTGTTATATTTTCTTTGATATTTCCAGGACTGTTTCTTTAGCCCTCTTGTAGCTAGGTATTGTTGATAAGTATTCTGAATATAATAAACCACTAGAGAATGAGTTCATAGTAATTTTAACCCGAACAAAATGAGCATACACTTAATTAACTGAGGTTTGACATATCACAAGTTGATAGTAAAATGCCAAGAACATAGTAACATTTTGGTAACTATCAATGGTTAGTCGATCACAAAATGGAGGAATGTTGACAATAGGTGCCTGAACTTGAGGATAGCTAGGAGGTGTAGCACCAGGATGCCTCTAAAAAGATCAAGTAAAAATATATTTTATTATCCAGTCCATAGCTTAATGGATACAATTTTGATGAAGAAAATTATGGTATCCATACTGGAGTATATCTTCTAACGTGTTCCGAGTCTTATGGTTCAAACTTATATGGCATTGTTTCTTTCTTTTTTGACATTAGCAATTCAATCATAACTTTCTAAGGCTCTATTTTCTAAAACTTATGATAATATACTATATACTCAAAATCAAAAGATTTTTCACCAAACTGAACCTCAAACAAGTTCCCGCGTCAATATGTGCAAGCAAATTGACTGGCCAAACTGAACATCAAGCAAGTTTCTATTTCAAAGTATACCAATATCTCAAGCAATATGAATTCACAAATATGAAATGAGCACATGTAACCTGGTACAGGAGAAAAACAAATATTGAAAACAAGAGAACCAGCCAAATATGTAATCATAAGGTTTCCTACAACTAGGCTGTGTTTTCCACTAATGAATATACTAAAGAGATGATAAAAATGGAATGTTGCAAGGCAAATGAAGCGTTTTCCACTAGTGAATAAACTAAAGAGGGGATATAAAATGGCATAATGAATGCACATAAAGAAAGGCCAATTACCTTCTTAAACACCAATTTCCTCATCAAGATTTAACTTTGAAGCTACATGCAAATCAGTAGCCACTTCCTCTCATTGCTCCAATAGAGTGCAGTGATAATAAACTCGAGAAAATGAGTTTCCCTTTGCTCATTTTGTCCATACTTTCTCCAATTGCATCCATATGATATATGAATATATAATTATTACACCATATACGGTTCACACGAATTACTACTTGAAAGTATTTCTACTTAACTCATCAAATAAAAAATTAAGTTGTAAGGTAATTCACTCATAGAAATTAGGTACAAAAGTAACAGTTCAATAATTATTAACCATAATATTGGGTTCTGGTCATTTCCAGTTAACCAATTCTAGAAACAAGGTACTAGACTTTGAAGTGGCATTAACAATTTGTAAATTATCACCAAACAAAACTAAAAAATTATTGAACTATTCAAGTAAGCACGTGTTGAGTCAACTTACCATAAGAACAGAGGCACTTTCGCCAATCTCTTCATTTGTGGCTTTGGCTTTGGCTATTTCAGTTTCTGAATTTGCTTGCTCTCTTGATACAACATATATAGACTTGGAAAATATGATTCTGCTAGTATAAAGTGGGACCAGAACACCAAAGATGCAATAAAAGGGAATATAAACATACAAAAATGCAAGGATTTTGGCCTTGATCTCTTGGACTACAATTCACTGCAGTTCAGTTCAGTTCAAACCACTTCAATTCAGTTCGGTTCAGCTATGCGTAGTTATAAATTTACACTGAAACAAGTTCAGTTCAGTTCAACCAACTTTGATTCAGTTCAGTTCAGCTTTCAAAAGTTGAAAAGAACATGGCCTTAAAATAAATCAAAGTACCGATTGAAAATTTGAAAAGCCTAACACCTAAATTCGCGGGCATATGAAATTTCTCACCAATTACCTGATGTTTACTTGAGCTTAACATATCAGAAGCTTCAAGCAAATAGGATTTCCCTGCAATAAATTGGTGAGCAGGTCATTCTAAAATTAGTAATTGCAAATTAGACAACAAACACATGTCAATTGTATATATCTAGATATTCATTATGGTTCCTGCCTTTGTATCTTCAGCCTTTGACCATTCATTCTCTACATCGCAACCAGTGTCAACCAACACTAGTAAAGTCAATGCCTCCACCGCTTAAATTATAAAGGATAGCTTCCCTTCAACACCAACCGAAAGTTACAGATATGTTTAGTTACTCACCTACTTAAATAAGAACGACACACTCAGATCTTCGACATTTTACGGACCCTTGTCCTAATCCAAATAAAAAACAAAAGAAAGAGTATCAGGAAAACTTCCTTACATGGGTTACCATGAGAACAAAACATTTAGGTATGAATTTAACTTAATATATCAGACTAGGGAGAGCAATCTGATGAGAAAGATGGCCAATCATAGGGGGATACAAGGAGGAGAGGTATGAAATCAAACATAAAGAGAACAAATCACTAACCCATGAATGATTGGAAGCCGTTTATCAAAATCTTTATCACTGGCGAGATATTAATTGGTTAGGATTGAGGTCGCCCATCTCAATCGATTGGGTTTCTAGGGTTTGTGAGATGGAAGTATACGAGGGGAGAGAATATGGGTTAATGTGGGTTTATTTGCCTTTATATTTTTAGATGAAATTAAAATTATTTTTTTATTATTTTATTAAAAGCTATTTCAACGGGAATCCATGTCAAAAAAGCCATCATTCCCGAAATTATTTAGGAGGGTAATGTTCCCGCTTGGGTTTTCCCGATGGTTATTCGAAGCCTGTCAGCAACGCTGACGGATGTTGTACTGACAGTCCTCCGTCAGGGGTTGGCGGATCAGGAGGGCTTCCGGCAGCAACTGCCCACCCAAATGCCGGAAATCGCCTTCTATATATATGATTTTGGCAATTTTTGCCGCCCTTTGATTCCCTGAAAAATTTGCAAAAAATTCAAAAGTCAAAGATGAGCAGTATCTGTTCATTCTATTTTGCTCTAAAATTCTATTGAGAAAACCACGTTGTTTTGGCCTTTCTAATTAAAAGAGCCAAACAACGTCGTTTTGTATCTTAAAATTAATTGAATTTTGAATTATATATAATATATTAATCACCTTATCGTAAGTTAAAGAAACAAAGGGAAGGAAGGAGCCGCTCACTCACGCCTCACAGTGAATTGAACGATTTTGAATTTTGCCGGCGCTGGCTACCACCTTCCTCGCCGTCGCTGCCCGTCACCGTCGTCACTGCTGGTTGTAGCCGTTGCCATTGATATTAAGGTGAGTTTTCCAACTTGTAAGTGATATGTTGAAATCCCTAATTTATTTTGTCTTTTCAATGGAAGTTTGAAATTACTAATTTGATTTTAGGTTTTAATCATCAATTTTAATCCTTATTTGATTGAAATTTCTATTTTAGTTAAAATCCTTGATTTGTTAATTTAAGATGAATTTATGAATGATAAATTAGAAATTAAGTTGATACAATTGTTTGTGCCATAATTTTAGGGATTGATACAATTAGTTACAATTTTACCGTAATTTAAGATTGATTAATAATTTTATATTGATTAATATTGTTGATACAATTATTTGTGCAATAATTTTAGGGATTTTGGAATATCAATATGGAGAAGTTTGTTGTTAGACAGTCTAGAATACCATCAACTAGCACTGAAACTTCCATTGATCAAGCTAGTGTGAAAAGAGCCCGTGTAAATGTAGAAATTTCGAATAGTAACATTATTGCCGATCCTGGATTGAGAAAACCAATTAATAGCTATCCATTTGAAATTAGAGATTCATTGAGAAGGAGATGTCTAGCCAAAGGGCCTTGTCACCCAAAAAAGCACAAATTTCCTCAAAAAAAACCTACAATGGTATTCAAAGAAAGTTTATTTCTAGTTGGTTTGAAAGATTTCCTTAGGTAGAATATAGTGTTTTTAAAGACAAAGCATTTTGCTTACGGTGTTACTTGTTTCCAAGTAATAAGAGTAAAAGTGGGAGTACTACTTTCACAGAAGTTGGATTTTGTAATTGGAAAGATGCTATAATCAAGTTAAGTGATCATGAAGGAGGTCAAGATAGCCAACACACCGATGCTAGAGTTAAGATTCATCAATACCAAAACCAAAGAGAAAATATTGATTTTGTTTTGTCATAAAAAAAGTGATGCTTTAGATGATCAATATCGTGCTTGATTGACATCTATTGTAAGAATAGCTCGATTTCTTTTAGGGGGAAGGTTTGAGTTTCCGAGGACATGACGAGTCTGATGAGTCAATACATCGAGGTCATTTTCTTGAACTTGTTAGTTGGGTTTGTAAGCCTGACAAAGAAATAGATAAAGTAATGCAATTGAATGTTCCTAAAAACAGCCAATTGACTTCGTCTACCATTCAAAGAGACATCATTGAAGCTTGCGGAAAAGAAACAAGAAAAGTTATTTTGAATGAACTTGGAGACAAATTCTTTTCTCTTTTGCTTGATGAGGCCCGTGATAGTTCTGTGAAAGAGCAAATGATTGTGGTTTTGAGATATGAGAATGATAGTGGAGAAGTAATTGAACGTTTTCTTGGAGTTGTTCATGTGATCGAGACTTCTTCTCATGGATTAAAGAAAGTCGTCGATGATTTTTTTGGAAAGAATGGACTATCATTGTCAAGGCTTAGAGGTCAAGGTTATGATGTAGCTTCTAATATGCGTGAAGAGCTTAACGGATTGAAAGCACTCATTCTAAATGAAAACAAGAATGCACATTATATTCACTATTTTGCTCACCAACTTCAGTTATTAGTTGTGTCTGCTGCTGAGGAAGATGCTGATGTGTCTCAGTTCTTTGACTATATTTTATGATTGTGAATTTAGTTGGAGGTTCGTGTAAAAGGCAAGATACTCTTCACCAATTGCACCATGAATAAATTGTGCAAAGAATAGAAAGTGGTGAAGTTTCAACGGGAAGAGGAAAGAATCAAGAGATAACCTTAGCTCGACCAGGAACAACACGTTGGGGTTCTCACTATAAAACATTACTCCGACTTTTTGATATGTGGAATTCTGTGGAAGAAGTGCTTTTAGGAATAAGCAAAGACGTTGATGCAAGAAATAATCGAGGCACGACTAAGGGTTTGCTTGCTAGAATGGGCTCTTTTGAGTTTGTTTTTTTTGGAAAGTTGTTGTTGAAGATTTTGGGAGAGGCCGATCCTATTGCAAAGATTCCACAAGCCAAAGATCAAAATATGGGAACTGCTGTTCGCATGATTGAAGCGCTAAAAAAGCAATTACAAAAATATAAAGAAGATGGATGGGCCAATTTGTTGAAAGAAGTTATTGATTTTTGTGTTAAGAAAAAAATTGAAGTGCTAAAATATGGAGGAAATTATTCCTTGTCGTATAAGAACACTTGTTGATGGAGTGCCAATGACTTATTTTCACCATTTTCGCATAAAAATCTTTACAAAGGTATTTTGTTCAATTTCATTCCATTTTATTGTATACTAATTGATATATAACATGCTTGACATTTACTCATTAATAATTCTTGTGCTAAAATTTATGTTCATTTCAATTTGTAGTTATAGGTAATTGATGAAGTTGCCGATGAACTGAATAATAGTTTTACTAAGACAAACACAGATTTGCTTAAGGGCATACTGTTTCTTGATCCTTAAAACTCATTTGCTTATTTTGATCATGCTCAAATAATGCATCTTGCTGGTTTATATTCTGAAGATTTCTCTAGTTCTGAAATAGCTGAGCTTCATTATCAACTTGAATCTTACATTTCTGCTATGAGAGCTGATGTCGAATTCACTAATCTTGATGATGTTAGAGCTCTTGCTAGAAAGATGGTACAAGGTAAATATCATATCTGTTTTCCTTTAGTTTACCGGCTCATTGAGTTGGTATTGGTCTTGCCGGTTGCAACTGCCACTGTTGAAAGATGCTTTTTTGCTATGAATGTTGTGAAAACTGACCTACGCAATGGATTGGGGGATGAGTTACTTTCCATTTGTTTATTGCGTTATATTGAGAAAAAGATATTCTTGAGCATTGATGAAGAAGCCATTTTGCAGTGTTTTCAGAAGATGGCATCACGCAAAAATTATTTGAAACCGAACAAAAGTTTGCTTGCTTCGAATAGAGCTTTTCCACCAGTAACAAAAAACTAATTTGAGTTTTGAAGTTTGTGTGAACTAGTTTATTTGTCCTTTATTGATTTAATAGGATTAACTTTTGATATATAAATTTTTAGTTTTTTTTATTTCAGATATTATTTTTGCCGACAGTAGATTAGTTTCATCGGCGGAAAATTTTTTGTATGATATAATTTTTCACCCAAAATTTGCCCCCCCAACTAGGAAATCCTGGCACCACCCCTGCTGATGGGAAGCAACCCACAAGCTCTTATCAGTCAGCAAAACATTGTTTTCTTGTGGTGTTGTGACATGCAGCGTCATGTCATCTTGTGTTTTCCTTGCGGCATGCAGTTTCATGTCATCCTGTGTTTCCCTTGCGACATGCAGCGTCATGTCATCTTGTGTTTTGCTTACGACGTGCAGCGTCATGTCATCCTATGTTGTACTTATACAATATACAGCGTCATATTATATTATGTTATGCTTATGACATGCAGCTTCATGTTATATTATATTATGCTTACGACATGCAGCGTCATGTCATCCTATATTGTACTTATACGACATGCACATTCTTGTAATATTATATTATGCTTATTAGGATGCTAACCTCAATCCTGTAGGTACCCATAGTACACACGACGTTAGCATCTCTGGGATGTTAACCATAATCTTATGTTTACTCTGATTGGACTTGGCAAAAAAAAAGAAAGACCACCTTTGAATATCTAACTTCTCTTCAATTCATCATACGCAAATGCATGCATACATTACATCCATTCATCGAAAGTTCATTCATGTGAATTCGTTCATCACACCTTACCAATCGCTTCATAATATAAATACTTCCCCTCATATATCAAATAGTTCATGTCATCAGTTAAACCATCAAGCATCATGTGAGCCTAATGTTTTACATGCATCACTCCAAAAAAATGTGACTAAATTTAGCTACACAGTATCAATAAAGACGAAACACTTCGTTTTAGGCATTGTAGCATTTTTTTTGGCTTGCGAGGGATCACCTTCGGTAAACTTCAGTGCAAAGAACAATCCAATTGATCAACCCTTTCTCTATGAACATAATGGATAATCATAACGAAGAAGAGATCAGTAGTGTCCAAAGCCGTAACAGACTTCTTGAAATCATATGCATTTTTAGAAATGGCCAATGATGCGGTATCAAAAAGACTTTCTGCGATACCAAATGTCCATACTCCAATCAGATAACGCATCCAATCTCACCATGCCGACCAGACGAAGAGTCAACCTATTGAAAATGTTGAGCGATCAACCATCTACAACAAATCTCTATCCAATCTAAGCCAAAACAAAAATGATCTGCCTAATAGGGATGATCAACCAGTCAGATGTGGCATATCCCTATGGGAATAATCATCGTCAATTCCAATTTCCAAGTGTAAACCTGCTGGTCTACTTCAAAGCTTGAAACCTTACAAGAGGCCAAATGAAATATATTAAGATAACTTCTACACCTACCATGTTGTCAAAGGGCACCGAACTAATGAATGCACCCGCCTACTGCATGATATCAAACAACTAATAAGTGAGGAAGTGATAGGATAAGCTACGCTTTCTATAAGACTCTCTATGAGAGGAAGGTCTTTAACTAAGGGGAAAGCAATTCAAACCTCAGATCAAGTTTCCCAAGCTGGTCCAATCAAAATTAATGATCAAGAGGCTAAAGATATTTTGTCACCCCATAGTTAAAAAGATAGTGTACCCGAGGACTATGACATCCAAAAAGAACTACAAGAGGAACGTGAAGTAGTTGACAAGCTTATGTTTGGACTCTAAGTTCCACACCTTATCAATCATATGAATCCTTGATAGTTGGCTTTGAATGAATAAATTTATTTTGTTTTCCACATGAATATGCACATACATTTAAGCATTCATCAAATATGTTTAACATACATAATGTTTCATAATATGGAATTAACTTGGAAACAATTTAAAGTCATGAATGATAGCTATCTAAAGTGATACTACTCTTGTAGAAAACGAGAGAACAAAAATGCACTTGATGACATTTGCCCAGTTCTTATACACAAATGATCATATAAAAGCTTAAAAACTCAGCTAACTCATGAAATGTTACTCCATGAGAACATTAAGAATAATGGAAAAATGCTATACATATGAGCTATAAATAAAAGCTAGAAAAACAAAGCCAACACCTTTCTAGTCTTTCCAATATAAAAAGCACCTGCCATCAATTTCGATGATGAATTCCTCCAAAACAAAAGAGGGAAAAATCTAAATCCTTAGTCGATACTATCCTAGAGAAATAATCGATCTTGAGGCATTACTCAATCATATATAATGTAATCCAATCCATATCCTGAGGCTAAATACAAGGGGCATGATTGATCCGAAAAGCCTCAATACTGGGGCAACAATAAATCTTGAATGCCCTAAGGATCTACACAGGAATAATGCATCGATTAAGCTCTATACATTGGGGTAAATCCAAGCTAGGACTGAATATAAGTCATCTATAATAAAGTCTCAAGCCAACAAGTATTAAAGAAAAAGAAGAAAAAGCCTATCAGATGGAAAACCCAAAAAATCATCATGACAAACGAAAACTCAAGATGGTTTGCTAAGTCAAAAACCAAAATGACGACTTAGGCAAAAGTTAAGACCATAAGGCGAGAGATATCAGCTAGAAAGCCTATCATGGCTAGTTGATAGCATGAGTGAATCACTTGAGATAACTATCGTTCTTCGATTATTTCCACTTTAAATTTCATTAAATGAAATGTTTGCATGTTAGACAATTTCATAAATACTCAGATTCATGTGCAAATTCATTTTAAAAATGGCTAAACAAGCATATCATTCAAACCCTCACATGCATGAGCCATCACATGATGTCCAATGCAAAACTAAGATAGCAAAGAAGAATAAAAGAAATTAAGCTTGCGAATAGACAAATAAATCCAAAGTATTTCATCTTCTCTTGTAAACTGGAGCAAGGCGAGAAAGGTGAAAGTCAACACCAAGCCTATCATTCAAAAAAAGAGAAAATAAAAAATGACAAAAGAAAGAAGAAGTCTGCTGGATTGAAAACCTGAAATGGCGGTTCAGGCAAAAGTTAAGGCGATCTGATAGACCGAAAACCTGAAAGGGCAGTCCATGCAAAAATTAGGATCAGGCAAACAAATCACTCAACCTGCGTCAAATGTCTAAACACTATTGATACTGTACGCGGACCCGACTGGCCATAACCCAATGCTACCTGAAGTAAAACTCAAAATGAAGAAACTACAAGAAAGGTTCAAACAAGCACATCCACTAAAGAATGCAGTACCTTCGATTGGAAAAAGGGGCAAATGCCAACTTAATGCATCATGCACTTGCAAAACTCATCATAAAGCAATAGCAATAAATGTTTAAAGTCACATGCATCATAAGAAGACCAAATTCTACCATCTCGATCCAGAATTAAACTATAGGACATGAAAACCTTAGATCTATCAAGATCTTCACTCGGTACATCAGAGCCAAACCTTAGATCTAGAGAGATTTTCACCTTAACACATCATAGCCAAACCTTAGATCCAACGAGATCTTCACTTAGGCACATCATAGCAAAATCTTAGATCCAACGACATCTTCAAATAATAAGACTTTAGATCTAGCGAGATCTTTACCACAATCCATCCATGATATGCAGTGCCATGCTTAGTTTTTGATGGCATGTAGTGTCATGTCTAAGTTTTGTTGATGACATGTAGTGTCATATCGAGTTATTCTAATAACATGCAGTGTCTTGTCTAAGTTTAGTCGATGACATGCAATGTCATGTCGAGTTATTCTAATAACATGCAGTGTCATGTAATGCCATATTATGTTTCGTAGCATCATATTATGTTTGCGACATGTAGTGCCATGTCAGGTTGTATTTTGCAGGAAATCACAATAGCAGCTCAATAGTGGCAGATAGTGCCCAACTCGATGGTGAGATAAATGGCTCAATGGTGGCAGAAATTGCCCAACTCGATGGTGAGACAGACTACTTAATGGTGGCAGACAGTGCCTAACTCGATGGTGAGATAAACTACACAATGGTGGCAGATAGTGCCCAACTCCCCAGTGAGACAAACTGCTCAATGGTGGTAGACAGTGCCCAACTCCCTAGTGAGATAAACTAGTCAATGATGGCAGACAGTGCCCAACTCACTAGTGAGATAAACTGATCAATGGTAGTAGACAATGCCCAACTCCCTAGTGAGACAAACTGCTCAATGGTGGCAGACAGTGCCCAACTCCCTGGTGAGACAAACTGCTCAACTATGCCTGATAGTGCCACGCTCCCTGATGAGAAAATTGGTTAATGGTGACCAGCAATGCCAACTTGCTAACTATGACCAATACCAGACACAGGTATAATTCTCTACTTACTCTTTGCATCATCTTATGACCATTTTAAAATGGGCGGACCAAATTTTGTAAAACTATAACACGTCACTAGGGGCACAAAACCTTTTGAAATGCTCTTAATTTTCATTTTCTCCAGCAAATCACTGCTTTCATTTAGTTCACATTTTCATCCCCAGCAGGATTTTAACTTAAAAATATTGTCGATCGAAGGGGCAAAATTTTTTGATTTCAAAACTATCGATCAAGTAATGTCGACTCTGTTGGGAACTGACAGTCACTTTGAACATGCATAATAGGTATGGCAGAAGTTCAAAATTTTGTCCCTTGTCCCTAGGAACTCCTATCAGTTGCATATAAATTAATTAAAGCCTTAACTAAATTAATTCTCTACCTAGGTTAGCATGCATAGGCTAGGCATACCATAATTCTAAATTATATCCTACCATAAATATTTTATACTAAGCATGTTATAACTCTAAGCTATAACCTAAGCATAAAATAAACTAAGCATGCAAAACAACCTAAGCATGATAATTATTAAGTCTAAAAATGCTTAAAGAAAAAGACATACTAATTAAAAGAGAAAAAGAAAACTTACTAGTTGAATCTTGCTTTACCCGAACTTTCTTGCACAAGTCTCTAAGTGTAGGGTAACCTTTATGAGTATCCACATGAACCCCACCAACCGAAACCTTCCCGAGAGGAAGAATTGCAAAGCTCTGAGTAGCTGCTAGACCACTCCAAAAACCTACCTGAAAATATTAACTAAAGGGACTCCTTAAATAATTAGGAATCCCTAATTTTGTTCTTTTAAGTTGACTTGAGAAAACACATTAGAATCTCAAGTCAGAGCTCATAGGAAGAAGTGGTGCATCAAATGAGGAGGAGGAGCACGCTTTATATAAGGGGAGCAAGGGCTCCTTGAATTAAATGCCCATCCCGCCCTTAAGCAAACACGTGGATCCTAGTGGATCTGCATGGTGCCCTAGCTTGACCCAGCTTGCTCTATAAGTCGGGTCATCAGGCTTGCATAAGCCAGGCTTGCGGTTGGGCCTGGCGAGATTTCCTGCAAGCCCAACTCATGGGTGGCCACCCTACAGGCCAGTGCAAGCCCAGCTTACACTGCCTGCAGCCCGTGAGTACCATTTGCACTCACGTGGGCTCATACACACAAGCCCTTTGGGCTTGCGGGGCCTATTCTCATAGGGTCCAACCCTCGTTTTAGCATCCCAATTTCTAGCTCCCTCCAATTTAAATAAATATTTTATTTTATGACCCTAATAAATTAGTTCCTAGTTAATAAATAAAATCTCTCGTCTAACCAGGTAATGGTCTAACCATTCTACATTTAATATTCTCATAATAGACTAGGTCTATTATTTCTTTACTCGGTTCGATGAAAGTCCAATGTTTAAAACCTTATACGATCATGTAGTATAGAGTTGTTAAGGCTTAACCAATCCATGTTGTATATGAACTATTGGCTTGAGGTTCTAGACCGTGATTAGAACTCGATTACCTTAAATGACTGTAGTACGACTCCAGCAAGGGTCCACTATCCCTCATTACTCAAAATGTCATTTGTGCTTATAACTTAATCCTGGTTAAATGCAATAGTTGCCTAGTGCGATGAATTCCTTCCATTCTTTAATATTAGTAGCATCTGGTTTATTGGGTTCAGTTAAAGTGTTAACCCACTAATAGCGAGGTTACTCTAAGCTATCACAGTTATTTAATTATTGCTAAAGTTTATTGCTTTTTACTATAATGTGTTTGACTAGAAACTATTTCTAATAAACATATACTCTAATCAGAGGTTTATAGCAATCATCACTTCAACAAATGGTCAGGTACAACTCCTTAATATATTCAGAGCAATGGATTCTTTCAGACTCGTGGCTTACCAACGTGTTGTCATCACCATACCTGTAATCATCCATGATACCTTGAATTAATGAGTGAATAGGAATGACATAAAGTATAACGATAGTACCACACAAGGTAACTAGTATCTCAAGTATGAGCATATCCACAAAGCTACTACATAAAGATAAACACTAACACCTTGATATATATACCAAGTGTTTATCTTACTATGGTCTCCAATATATCCACCAGATATATCCATGTGTCAATCTTAAGGCACCACCTTCAGCTATAAGAGATTAACTGCTTGGACCCATTCCAAGAAAGTTTACCACATGCTAGTCTTATTGCTTCATCAATATCCTTTCTTGATGAAACTATGACTAAGGATAGTTTAGACATTATCATAATTGCACATGAAGCAGATCTCTCTAAGCGAAGTCCAACTATGATCTCTTACTTTATGCTATGATATATGTCAAGGACTTTTGTATATAGATATCAATGAATATATTTTAACCAGTCATAATATATTCGAACACGTCGATATAAACAAAAGATTAAATACCTTTATTAGTTAAACAAATTATTCGCACTAATACATAATTAAGATATATCACCCTAATTGCCTTAAGGGTATACATCATATTTAACAAACTCCCAATTGCACTAAAGCCAATTAGCCATATGTCTTAATCCATATGCTTTAACATGCTGGTCATGTTTGACTTGAGTCAATGGCTTTGTCAGACCATCCAGGAGGTTCTGATTAGTGGGAACATATTCTAGTCTTATCATCTTAGCATCAACAATCTCCCTGATTATATGATACTTTCTGGATACATGTCTATTTTTTTGGTGAGACTGTGGTTCCTTTGCCTGAGCAATAGCACCATTGTTATGGCAATACAGAGTAATTGGATCAACAATCTCAGGCACCACACAGAGATCACTAATGAATCCGTTTAACTAGATAGCTTCCTTTGCTGCTTCACAGGCCGCAATGTATTTAGATTTTATGCTTGAATCAACAGTAGTTTCTTGCTTGGAACTCTTCCAGCATATTGCCCCTCCTTTTAATATATACATAAAACCTGACTGAGACTTAAAGTCATCCTTATCAGATTGGAAACTCGCATTTGTGTAACCTCTGATTGTGAGGTCACATTCTCCATATATCAAGAACTCATCTTTAGTCCTTCTTAAGTACTTAAGAATTGCCTTAATGGCCATCCAGTGCTTTTCACCTGGATCTGATTGATATCTACTCATAAAGCTCAAAGCTCAAGAGACATCTGGCTTAGTACATATCATAACATACATGATGGATCCTAATGCAGATGCATAGGGTATATCCTTCATACGCATTCTTTCCTAAGCTATCTTCCGACACTCAACCTTAGGTAGGTTAATCCCCTTTGTCATTGGGAGATAACCTTTCTTCGAATGCTCAAGGTTGAACCTATTCAGTACCTTGTTTATATATGTACTTTGAGAAAGACCTAACGGCCTCTTGGATCTTTCTCTATAGATCTTTATACCTAGTATAAATGTTGCTTCTCGATGGCCTTTCATGGAGAACTTTCTTGATTACCATATTTTAATACTTTGAAGAAGAGAAATGTCATTTCCTATTAGCATAATGTCATCAACATACAATACTAAGAAAATGACTGCACTCCCACTAACCTTCTTGTAAACACAAGGCTTATTAATGTTTGTACAATAATCTAGTTCACGGATTGTCTGATCAAACCTAAAATTCCAACTCCTTAATGCTTACTTAAGTCCGTAAATAGACTTTTGTAGTTTGCATACCTTCGAGTCATTCTGAGATGTAAAACCCTCAAGTTGTGCTATATATACATCCTAGTCCATATCCACATTCAGGAATGTTGTTTTAACATCAATCTGCCAGATCTCATAATCATAATGAGCAGTAATGCGAGGAGTATTCTTATAGATTTAAGCATGGCTACCAGTGAGAATGTTTCATCATAGTCAATACCTTCGCGTTGACTATAACCTTTCGCAACCAACCTTGCCTTATAGGTAATTATATTATTGTCCATGTCATTCTTCTTCTTGAAGACCCATTTGCACCCGATAGGTCTAACCTCTTTCGGTGCATCGACCAAGTTCCAAACTTGGTTTTCATACATGGAATCCATTTCTGTTTTCATGGCTTTAAGCCATTTATCAGAACCTAAGCTCTTCATAGCTTCATCATAGGTTCTTGGTTCATCATCCTCTATAAGATATAGTTCCCTATCATCTGTGATGATAAAACCATATCTTTCGGGACCTTTATAAACATGACATGATCTTTGCAATGATTGTGTTTCAACAGGTTGTTCTTGGATCACACCTTCTTGTGTATCTAGAATGGGGTCAATCAATTGATTGTTTATTTCTTCCTCTTAAACTTCCAATTCAAGATTGCTCCAACTGACTTTTGCAAGTAACTGTTCCTTTTCAAGAAAATGAGCACTTCGAGACACAAATATCTTTTGTGCTTTGGGTTGCTAAAATAAATATCCAAAAGTTTCCTTTGGATATCCAATGAATAGACACTTGTCAGATTTAGCATCTAGATTATCTGATGCTATCCTCTTAATTATGGCAGGATAGCCCCATACTCTTAGGTGAATTAGAGATGGCCTTTTATTACACCATATTGTGTAAGGTGTAAAATCAATTGATTTAGAGGGCACTCTGTTTAATACATAAACTGTGCTCTCTAGTGCATATCCCTAAAAGGATTTACTAATATCTACTTAGCTCATCATGGACCGAACCATATCTAATAAAGTTTGATTCCTTCTTTTGGACACTCCATTATGTTGCGGTGTATAAGGAGGGGTTCACTGGGGAACTATCCCATTTTCTTTTAGATAATCCAGAAACTCCTGACTCAAGTATTCTCCACCTTGATCAGATCGAAGTGCTTTATTACTTTTCTCAAGTTGTTTCTCTACTTCATTTCTGAATATTTTAAACTTTCCAAAACTTTCAGACTTGTGCTTCATTAAGTACAGATAACCGTATCATGAATAATCATCAATGAAGGTTTTGAAGTAGGGGTATCTTCCTAGTGCCTGAACACTCATTGGACTACATACATCTATATGTATAAGCTCCAATGTATTCATGGCTCATTCACCCTTTCCTTTAAAGGGTAACTTCATCATTTTTCCTTTTAAACAAGGCTCGCAATCACCATAAGACTCTAAGTTTATTGGGCCTAAGTCTCCATGCTTATGCAACTTGGTTAAGTGATCTTTATTTATATGGTCTAAATGACAATGCCATAAGTAGAAAGATTTCTCATTATCAAATTTAACTTTCTTCATATTGTTCATATTAAAAACTTATGTTTTAGTATCAAGAACATAAATGCCACCATTTAACATCCCATAGCCATAAAGAACACTATTTAAATGAATCTGACAATTATTATTCGAAAATAAAACTTCAAATCCTTCTGTTGCTAACAAACATACCCGAAGCATAAGACCTTTTAAGTTTTATCTTCAAATGCTCAGAAACTAAAGCCACATTTGTTTTCTGCATGGTCCAACCAGCTTTAACAGAATTAACCTCAGGGTTTCTTCTTTCTTCTTTACAAGCAATGAGGGATCTTTTAATGTTTAAACCTTTCAATCTTTCAAGTTTAAGGTCCTCAGACCATAATTAATATTGTAGCTCGTTCTTTTGCTCAATTTCAAACTGGTCTAGCATGTCAATCATATGGGATACATCATAACTTTTACCAGGTTTGGTAAAGTCTTTCTTAAAAGCCTTATGCCTTTTAGGTAAAGCTTCTAACATGGCTGTTATGAGGTGTCAATAACGTATGGGTCTCTCTTCGCGCCTGTGTGAAAGGTGGGGCTCACTGGGGGTTGGTTGGATATAGGCGTGATAAAACCTTTTTTAGTTCAAGTTTGCACAAATAGCCAATTTTAATGGATAAAAGAATCGTGACCCAAATCTCGATATAAATGATAGAGTTGCCACCCAAGTTATCTACTTGGGAAAGAGTTTTGGTACGGTTCCGATTGGGTGGGAGACTCATATCTATTGGATCAGAGATTCGGATATCGGATGAGTCACTTATTTCTCATTTAGTTGATTTAAAATTACATTCACCGCGTAAAACCGTTTTTATTTTCATCATTTGGGGAATTATAATAGAAATCCTATTTTTCTACACTCTTTCACACTCGTTACATGCATTTACAAATTACAATAAAAGCATAAGCAATAAATGGAGGAATAAAAATTACAACCGGGGGAAAATGGGGAAATTGCAAGAGAACCTATACATTTGTTCTAAGTTATAAAACAAAATAAAAATAAATTCCCCTGCATCCACAAATATTAGCACATTTTATAGCACATCATAAGCCGACACTTTGTTAGGAAAAATGTGATTATGTTAGCATTGCGGTTTTACGATCGATAGCGCCCGGGCGGCTTCTAAGATTGGAGAGAAATAACGAGTCTTCAACGTATTTTGTTGTAAAAATACATTTTAACTTTTATGGGTTAATTTACCAGATTATTAATGAAAATGATCGCATGGCAAATGGTGTGTTGGATCGATTTTAACTTATTGAAATGAGTTCTGGGTTCTTCCTAGGGCTGGTACCCCATATGGGTGGGTGGACCCTTACGGCTACTAGGGAGGACCGGTAGGGGTATGGGGTACCCATACGAGTCCTGTCTGGCCCCGGGTAGAAACTTTGTTCGATTTAATACGCAGATTAATGGATGAAAAACAAATTAAAAATAGGATTTCGTTCCGTATGAGTATAGCGCACCAATTTAATATCACCAAGGACACAAGGTGCCAACAAGGCTCATACAGGTTAGGACCAGACCCGAAATAGGAAATAAAAAGAGCAGATATAATAGAAGAGGTAGAGAATAACAATGAAATAACTGAGATGTTAGTCTCTTTGAAACTCAGGAGCGTTATCTTTATAGCGTAAATCCCCTTTGAGGCGATCCCTTCGCTATTGAGAGAGTCTAGCCAAAGTAGATGTCAAAATAGGACTATTTAGGTGAGTATTTATGTGGAAAGAATCTTCCCTAAATCCTAATATATAAAGCTAGGAATGAACAAAATGTCGACAAAACCTTAAAAGATGGTGTTCTCCTTATTTTATACCTCCTATACCTCAACTATAACCTTTCTATCCCTATAGAAACTACTAGAATTTGCCTATAATATGTGTGTTATGTATTGTATCTTGTTCTCCCCTTTTGAAATGGCGAGGAAATGGCCTTATTTATAGGGTGAAAAGAGGTCTGAACACAATAAATCGCGTTCATGACCTGCCTTTTCCCAAAATAGGTAAGGATTTCCTTCCAAAAGAGCCTGATCAGGCAACTAGAGGACCCATATAGGTGGGGCCCCACCTATAAAGGTCTTGGAAGACCCATACGGGTCCCTCCCAAGCCTATAGAAAGGAATGACCAGTACGAGTCCGCTAGTGGATCCGTACCACTAGGCAACACCCATAGGGGTCCCTGAGGGCAGACTAGGTCTCCAAACTTTAGCTAAACTCAACGTTGTAGCAGTAGGAACACCTTTGATGGATAACACCTGTAAGAGAATACATCATATAGCTCTCATGATCGTTTCATAAGAAGGATCGTTAAAATCTAGCGCACACGGACTGCCCCTCATGGGATCACTATAGATACGGATCTATATGATCTCAAGATGTGAGCGAGGGTTTAGAAATCATACCTGAGGTGATGACATAGGTGAGTTCCTTTCTTGAGGCAAACTTCTTCCCTCGATGTCCCTTTCTTGAGGTGGACGACTTTCCTTTGCTAATGCGTAACCGTTTCTTGAGGCGGATCGACTTTCCTTGCTAATGCATATCCCTTTCTTGAGGCAAATGACTTTCCTTTGCTACTATACTTCCCTAGTGACTCTGTTGGGGAAGGTGTGTGTATCCCTTTCTTAAGGTGGATCAACTTTCCTGACTGGTGATGTATCCCTTTCCTAAGGCAGATCGACTCTCCTAGTTGCTGGTGTATCCCTTTCTTAAGGCAGATAACTCTCCTGGCTACTGGTGTATCCCTTTCCTAAGGCGGATGAGTCTCCTGGCTGAGGATCCCAATGTAAAGAGACAATAATCAAACACCGAGTCAGTCATTGTCTAAGCAGACACATCTTTATTTATGATTGAATTTATGATGAACAAAAAATTTTTCCCCTTCAATTAAGAATAAAGATGTGTGGATGGGGGTTAGCTCCTAAAATAAACTGAAAACTAAGTGTGAGAAATGCCAGGTTTGGCCCGATCACTTTGGAATGGAATGCCCCTTAGAAAGGGTGCCCCTTGGAGGGCTTAATCGACTGATTCCGCTATTAGGGAATGGGGGATGCCCCTGGATTGGCTGATTCCATTGCTAAGGAAATGGGGGCATGCCCCTAGATTGGCTGATTTTGCAATTGGGAAATAGGGGGATGCCCCTGGATTGGTGGGGAGATGCCCTTAGATTATAGGGGGATGCCCCTAGATTGGTGGGGAGTGCCCCTGGATTAGCTGATTCAGCTGCTGGGAAATAGGGGGATGCCCCTGGATTGGTTGATTCTGCTGCTGAGGAGTGGAGTAATATCCTTTGGTAAATCCTCTTCTGGTGGGTAAGTATCTCCTTGTAAGATTTGTTTGCTTGAGAAAAATTCCTACACTAAGATGGACATGTACACAAAAATTATCCTCGTTAGCGATCAATTCCAAAATGGCTTACCTTGATTCTTGATTGACTTTTGTGAAAACAAAAATTTCTGCCCCATCAATCAAGGATTAAGGTGAGCTAGGGGGTTTACCCCTGATTTAACTGAAATACAGGGTTTAGGAGAAGTGGGGTTGGCCCCGAGTTTGAACTAGATGAATTTTTGGATCTTTCATGAAATACCGGCTGAAAACTGCCCTTGGATGGCAAGAGAAGACCCGTACGGGTGGGTCAAGACTTGTACGGGTGGGAGCCTTGAAGATTAAGACCCGTATGGGTCCCTACCAGGGGTTTCAAATTCTGATCAGACTCCTCAACTCCCGCCTTACACAAATTTTTCCCATTTTGCAATCTCTGGCGATTTTCTCCCCAAAACTGATCAAGATGTATAAAAAGATCTCAAAGACTGGCCGCTTCTCCGTTAGACTCTAGGATTTGCCCCCGGTGGGTGATTCGAGACTTCAAGAATGCCCGATTTTTGTTGGGTATGCCTTTCGCGAAGAGGACTCAATTCTAAGGTTCACTAATATCTCTGAAGTGCCTCTGATCCCCTCTCCTAACACTCATGCTTCCAAATTTCAGGTTATTCTGCTCAATTCTTCATTTTCTATTTTTGAGTTCCTTAGAAATTTCTCTGTTTTTGGCATGATTTAGGGTGTTTTAGACCTTGGAATAGAGCCTAATGCATGTAACTTTAGCCTAGGATGCTTTTAGGATAGTTTTGGATGAGCTTTGGTTTCATTTGGATGATTTGGGATTTTTTGGGCAATGTTTTGCGATGCTACTATTTGCAGGGACTCGTATGGGTGAGGGGGGACCCATACGGGTTCCACTTTTGGTATGGAGCTTTGAGAGGACCCATACGGGTGGGGCAGACCTGTACGGGTCCTGTCCTTAGGGACCGAATGCTGAGTTTTCTGATTTCTACAATTCTTTTCTTATTTCTAATTTGTCTACTATATTTTAACCCTATTGAGCTATAATTTTATCTTTGCAGTTTCCATATAAGACTGTGGGAGCCCTGAGCTTCTACAGGAAGTGTTACGAGAAAATCTATACCATGAGGGATACCGAGCTACTAACCTTAATAGATTCCTTTGGCTTTAATGACATCATCAGGGCCATCCCTTAGGCTCTGAAGACTTTAGCCCAGGGTGCTATTTCAGCTCTTACAAAGAGGTGGTCAGAGATAACCCACACATTCCACCTACCGATCGAGGAGGTCACCATTACTCCCTCAAACATATGGGCCCTGATAGGGCTGGACTAGAGAGGGGACCTCATTCATTTCGACGTCTATACCGATAGGTGGCATTCTTGGCCTGAGTTGAAGGCCCATATTGCAAGATTACTTGGGCTTCGTTTGAGGTGGACAAATAAACTCAAGTATGCGGACTTGCATACTTATTGGATTGGGAAGTTGAGTCCCGTTGCTGCGGATAGGAGGGATCAGTACGCCCGATCTTTCTTGTTGACATTCCTTACTACCGTCTTTTTCCCGGTCTATTCGTGTAACCTCAATTACGGTTTGCTCTCTATTGCAGAGGATCTTTCCATTATGCTAGGCAAGAACTAGTGTCGGATAATTTTGGTGCAGCTATATTACAGATTGGATGTTGGAGTTTGGGGTCAGCAGTTCGAGCTCAAGATCTGCCACCTGATTCTACTGATAAACCTCAAACTGATCTCTTGGTCTTTAGTCTTTTGTTCCACCTGTACTGCAACTAATCCTTATTTTATCTTACAGATTTGGGCATTTGAGCAATGATTTATCCCTAGGCCGGGTTTACCCATGTAGCCTAAGACGCTGCATAACATATCCAGGTGGACGAGGATTTGGTAGGGTCAGCCCTTGACTACAACATAGTATATGGAGTTCTTTTGCCAACTGCGCTCCAATCGGGTCAACTTCCTCCCTACTAAACCTGCATTTTACATTTCAACAAACCATTAATAGAAACTATATTTATGAGGTTGTGATACTTACAGTGCATTTATTTTATGTAGTTTATCTGAGACCCATAGGGGAGGCTGGATATATATGGAGCTATTGAGCGAATGCGGGTTGGCATGGATGATTGATGCTTTATCCTGGTGTCACCACTCTCCTTTGAGTGGTATTTTGGTGAACGAGTCCCAGGGTGGAGGACCAGTGTTGTGGTAGAGAGACCAATCCCTCCCCCGATTCCAGCGGGCATTTTTTAGCCGCATCTGATGCCGGGGAGTGACTAGGGGTTATACCTGCTAGGCGAGGGGGCTTGGGTGCTATCAGTAGAGGGCCCCTATGTTGAGTTTATTGACTCCTTGCTCCTTCCACCCTACAAGAGGATCCATCCTGAGGATGACCCCCTAGAGTTCCACTAGAGTAATGGTGAGGATGATGGTGATGATGATGATGTTGAGGACGGACCGAGGGGCGACTATGGGGGTCCATCTATAGTTTGGAGCACTAAAGGCCCTGCTAGGTCTGCTACCACTTCTTCTAAGGTATCTTTCTGACTTATTGTTGGTCCCTATGCAAACACTCACTGAGTTAGAAGGGGGGTGAAAACTCATTATAGAATAAATAAAACTTTTTCTCGAAGGATAACTGCTCCACTGAGTTAGGTCAGCTGGCTGAGTAATAACCTAGAAAATGCGAGAAAGTAAAGAACACTGAGATTTTTATACTGGTTTGGCAACCTGAGCTTACATCTAGTCCCGAAAGAGTGTCTCGGCTTTAATACACTAATCTCAACTCATTTACCTTAGGCGGAGAAGCCTTTCACAAATTCCCCAATTATAACAAGTACCCTCCAAACTACAATTGCTCACCCACTAACTAGAATACCCTCTTCTATCAGCAACTCAAACAGGGTCTAAAAACAAGAGCTAGAATCAACTTATAGAATGTTGATCCAGTTATAAATGATCTAATATTATAATAGAGCGATCTATACTATTCTCTCTTGTTTAAAGCAGAATCTCACTGAGTAGTGCTTTCTAGCTTAAACTTCTTTTAAGCTTGTAAATGGATAGAGTTATAGCTTCTTGAAAGTTCAGGTGTAATCACCAAGTTTTGACGCTTGCCTTCTTGATTCTTTTATAGATGGATTGAGAAAGTAGCCGTTGAACTTGCCTTGGCATCTTCTGCAATTGACAACTCAGCAATTCACCCATTGCTTCTTCAAATCAATCCGTTAAGAGATAGAATTACACCATTGTGTAATGCATTTCAATCTGTTAGATTGAAATTTGAGCTTCAATTTGAATCTTTTGTTGTTTGATGCTAGTCTTCTGTTAGAGAGAACTCGCACTGACTTACCATGTGTCTTCATCCCATTCTCTCTGGTTTTCTGACATGATGCAGAGTGCGTGATACAAGGTTGGTAGATCTGCAGATTATACCAAAATGGCAATTGACTTATTGCAGACTTGAGTTGGAAGACTTTGTCATTTTCTTCATAACTTTGAGTCTTGTCAATGCATTAATTCTTTTTGTCTTTGTCTCATTAATGTTCCTACAAAAAGCAACACTAAAAGCAAAGATCCCTTTTTACCTTAAAAGGTAATGTCAGTTCCTTTGACAGACTAAAGATAACTTAGCGGAATATGTAAACACAAAGCACAACTGATATAGAGTCTAAATACTAAGTGTTTTGAGCGAATATTATTTGGTCAGCGACCACACAAGTACTCAGCCCAGAAACCACTCAGAGTTAAAACAAAATAGCTAGGTCAGCGGAGACTTGAAATTCTACCCTTGAATTTACTAACTCCCTTAGAACCTCAGACTACTTATTTTAACATCATTATTGATTTAATTATCTGACACTTCACTTAAATGATATGATCAAAACTTAAGCACGACTGAGTCATCTCCTTAGTCAGTCCTAACTTGTGCTTGGTTCAACAATCTCCCCCATTTTGATCAATGGCAATTAACTTGAGCGAGAATTAAATCAATAAGGTATTTAGATCAGAGTTACCTTATATTCATGCTTGATATGACTTGATTCAGCATCTTCAATCTGCTCAGAGTGAATGCATACTCCCTCATAATTCTTGACTCTTCCAAGATTAGCATTCCTCAATCACTTCTCATATATTTCTGAAAATGATCAGAGCAAATATGTATACAGTAGAATAATATATGAAGTTAAGAAGATCTTAACTTAGAACAGGATATTGTAATTTTCATTGATAGGAACTTAAGTACAGATAACATAAAGTTAATCTACACTAAGTTTTACAAGTATGAACTAGCAATTACAAAGAAAATCCTATTCTATTCCTTAGACATAGGTGGGGCTCCCAAATTGGCTCTTCTATGCTTATATTCTTGCTGATCCCACCTGCTCTTCTTTTCCTTAGGCTGAGCAATTTCTTAGCCTTTCCTCTTTCTAGTCTCAACACATTCTCTCTGAATGCGCTCTAGATACTTTGATAGGTTATAAGAAAATTCAGCAATCCTCTGCTCGCTCCCCTTTGCTTCTTTTTCACGCTTCTCGCGATCCTTCTCCCCTATTGCCATTGAATCCAAAATGGCTTGAGTTTCATGATCAAACGAGCTTAGAGAGTCTTTAAATGATTCAAGCTGTCCATACATATTCGAGGAAAAATTCTAGACTAGCTGCTCATAAATTTCTTATAATATTGCATCCTGCTCTCTAAGAAAACCAAAAAGTCCAACAAGAGCTTGAGATTAAGACGATTAACCTTATATTGTGCATTCAAACCTTCGCTGGATATCTAGGTGAGACATGCTAGCGCCTTTGCTTGATTGTTCTCTTTGAGTATGCGCTCTAGCGTTGGAGTGCTCCTGATATGAGTAGATATTTCATTGTAGACCTTATCCAGGGCTTCTCCATCATTAATGACATGTGCTTGAACTTACTTTATTTGGTCTCTAATATGACCAAGTTTCTAGTGAAGATTGGGCTCCTATTCAGCATCTGCCATTACAATGTCACTACTAAGAGCATCAGAAATATTAAGCATCTTTAAGGCATTCAACATAGCTCATTCTGAGTTCTTCACTCCTTCCAATACATCATCTCTTAAGGTCCTGAATTCAGCATGCAATCCTTGAATTTTGTAACAACGGTGATGAGAGAGTTGACTCCATTAATAAGTGCATCCAACCATGTTGTATTTTCATCATTTTCTTTGCTTAGGATGCTATATCCATCAAGGACTTTTATCATTGCTTCAAGTAGTGGATTGAATTTGTTAATTAGTGAATTGCGAAAATCCCACTCTTGATTCACCACTTTACAATTGATCTCATATATTTTCAGCATCATCTTCTTTAGCTTCTCCACTTCCAACTTCAGACTAGTTACCTGCCTACCTGCAATAGATAGCAAGGGTAAATAGTGGGATACTATTGCCTTGACCAGTGAAAACTGTGTAGGTACAGACTTGAAGTGAGCTTTCATTTCATCCACTGCTTCTATAAATTCACAAGCTCAACAGCCTTAGCTATACTCCTTAGAACTTCCTCAGTTAGTAAAGATTTGGCAATTTGGGCATCAAGTTTAGCCTCCATCCTCAGTTCTAGAAATCTCTCTCTTCCTAGCCTCCTTATGTCTCCTAATAGGGCAGTAGTAGGGTTGAATTGGGGTGGTTATTGTGGTTTTTCAGGGATCTTTTCAATTATTAGAGGTCCTCTGATTGGAGGAGGGCCTTCTAATTGAAATACTTCTCTTACTGGAGATCCTGGTGGTGAAAGGTATGGAATGATGGCTATTTGGTCAATGGGTTGGTTGGACTAGCTAGAGTTGGATGATGATGGTGTTGGTGGTGTTTGGCTTGGCAGGGATAAGGCAGAGATGGGTGTAGGGGATAGTGGTGATTCGGTGGTATTTGGGAAAGTGAAAAAATTTTCTTCTTCCTTTTCCTTCTCTTCCTCACCTTCAACAGTGGACTCGCTGACTTGAGCTTGAGGGATCTCAGTCAGCTGAGCTCGGTGCTCAACTATCTCCTCCTCTCTATCTTCTAAATCACTTTCCTCTTTGTTAATCACTACCTTTATTCTCTTCAACAAACTCCTCTTCCTTTCCTTCCTTTCCTCCTTTGCTTCCTCAGCAGTCACTGTGACCTGCTAGTCAGAGTTCTGCACTTCAAATTCTCCAGCTTCTATCTCCATAACTTCATCTTCCTCCTCTTATTCTTCCTGCTCATCAATTCCATCTAGAGCCCCAATCACATCTTCCACTACTTCATTCACTTCCTTCTCAGCTAGGCTAGCCATTGCCTTTTATAAAACTTCTTCTGTATTCTTAGCTTTGGCTGCTGCTACTGCTTCTGCTTTCCTTCTTATCTCAACTTCAATCTCGTCACTCTTTTTCAAGATTCTTTCCTTCTCAACAGCCTTCAACTTCTCTGCTTCCTCAAGATTTTGGGCAACACCTGTTCCGTTTGTCACCATCAACTTCTTCTTTGGCTGGCCTACCTTGGGAATAGGAACTGATGTAGCTTCCTTTCCTTTGGCAGTCACCTTGTCTAACTCAGCTTCTTCTAACTTTCTCTTTCTTGATAGCGGCATCTCCTCCCTTAATTATTTCTCAGCTTCCTTTTCTTCCATAATCTCCTTCAGAGTCACTTCCTTGTTCTTGATATCTTTAGAGTCCTTTGAGGGCCTAGTCTTCTTGGGAACAATAATTGGAACTGAGCTCGCTGAGCTAGACTTCTTTTCTTTCTTGGAGTCCTTCCTGACCTCCTTCTTCACATTCTTCTTTCCTCCTTCTCCTCTTTTTGCTCTGAGCTTGGTTATTCTTTCTAGCTCTCTTGCTACAAAGGCATTTAAGGTCAAATCCTCCTCTTCAGATTTAATCTTTCTCATGGGCATAATAGCTTTGGGATCTCTTACTCTTACTTCCCCCAGCTTTAGCTTGATATACTTTGTATTCCTTGGCCTCTCTCCACACCTTAGCCCATGAAAGTGAACATTACTCAGAATTCTTGACTCAATAATATTGAGCGTAATCCTGCTCTCCTGTGCCCATCCTTCCATATCAAGCTCGTAAGCTCTGCAAATATCCATTACAAGATGTCCATATATCATATGCTTGGTCACCTTGAGAAATCTGTGCAGAATTGCCAAAGGCCAATTTATGTGCATCCCATGAGTCAGAATATAAACGAATACTCTCTCAAACTTAGAGCAACTCCCTGTAGAACCAGTCTTGGGCAATAATACTTTAGTAATAAGCTCGTGAGCCTACTTGGCTTCCTTTATAAACATAGAAGCGATCAACTCTCCAGCTTTGTAATCATGAGGAACCTCATAGTCAATGGGAATATCTACATTGTTTTCCTCCTTGTCTTTTACAGCTCGCTGTCTAAGTCCCCTCTCCTTCATTCTACATAGCCCAGCAATAAGCCTAGGGGTTACATACACCTTTCTCCCCATCATTGTGGTGACAAACATATCTTCAATGCCTTACACCATATGAATTTCTCTATAGAAGCACTTTATAATCTACGTATAGCACCCACTGGGAATTTCAAAAAATCTCCTGAGATGGTGTTGGCGCATCCATCTTTCAAACCTTTCATTGTTGGCAAAGTTGATAAAATCAACTGTGGTTGGCTCCTTTACCTATGCACCTTTAATTGTTTCCCACTCAGTCGGAATATATTTTGTTCTCGCTGGAATGAATAGATCCTCAGTATCTTTGATATTAATGGCGGCTTGAGCCCAGTGATCAATAGTTGTCGCCCAACACGCTTCATCTTTGTCCCATACGAGCAAGGGATTCTTAGAGTTGGATTCAGAAGATCTTCCAGATGTACTCGCCATAGAATATGCTTTGAGAGAAAAATAGAAATTAGGGATTCAAAGAGAGAATTATAGAGCAGAGAATTTTGGTAAAGTGACCCTTCTCCTTTCTCAACTTCTCCTTAAATAGCTATAATTTCGAAATGTAAACCTATAAAGCTAGGTGTATGGGTCACAATCCATGGTCTCAACATAGACGGTTAGATTTTTATAATGCATATGTAGGATTAATGAGGGCGAGAAACACAGAATAACTGCTCTGAATATGGATCATTTCATAACTTGCTACCGTTTATATCAAGTTTAAATTTGAAAGATATCCGGTGACAATTAATGATGTGTCCACAATTCGAGCGGTAAAAGAAATACTTAACCTTTTTACTGAAGCTCAGAGTGTGCGCTAGTTTAGTCAGCTCCAGAATAGGTCAGAGTGAAATGTATTTCTTCATATTGGATTAGACATTCCGATTAGCTATCTGAGAGTATTGAATTGATCCTTTCTAATGGGCTTTATGAATATGTCAGCTCACTATGCCATGTTGAATTAGATTCTTGGATAGGTCAATTGCACTCTTATTGTCACACATGACTTCAAGATAATTTGACTTTATACCATAATCCTCCAGTTGCTACTTGATCCATAGCAGTTGTGCTACACAACTTCCTGCAACCATGTACTCAGCCTCAGCTGTACTCAGAGCCATAAAAATCTACTTCTTGCTACACCATATTACTAGACAATCACCAAGGAAATAACAACCTCCTGTGGTGCTTTTCCTTTCTAGTTTGTCTCTTCCATAGTCAGCATCTGTGTATCCTCTTCGAGTGAAATCTGCATTACTTGGATACCATAAACCTGCATCAATAGAGCCTAGCAAATACCTGAGAATTCTCTTAACAGCAGCTAAGTGAGATTCTCTGGGTTCAACTTGATATCTTGCACAATAATATACTGCATATTGAATGTCATCTATAGGAAAAAATTAAGCTCTCCCGTCATTGACATTTCAAATTCTCAGGTATTGTTCACTGAACTCCTTGCATAGCTTCTCATTAGTTGCTCCAAAGACGATGTCATCCACATAGATTTGGACTAGTAACACATCTTGATGCCTCTTCTTGATAAATAGAGTAGTATCTGCTTTCCCTCTGACATAACCTTGGCTGATCAAAAAGTTAGTCAGCCTCTCATACCAAGCTCTTGGAGCCTATTTCAGTCCATATAGAGCTTTCTTCAGCTTAAAGATATGATTTGGATATTTAGGGTCTTCAAAGCCTGGGGGCTGTCTGACATAGACTTCTTCTTGAATATAACCATTAAGAAATGCACTCTTTACATCCATTTGAAAAAGTTTGAAGTTCATATGAGATGCAAAAGCACAAAGAATTCTTATGGCTTCAAGTCTTGCTACTGGGGCAAATGTTTCTCCATAATCAATGCCTTTTGTTGATTATAGCCTTGAGCAACTAATCTGGCCTTATTTTTGACAAAATTGCTAGCTTTATCTAGCTTGTTTTTAAAAACCCATTTGGTGCCTTTGATTGACTTTCCTTGGGTTTTTCCACTAAATCCTATACTTCATTCCTCCTGAATTGGTCTAGCTCTTCTTGCGTTGCAATCATCTAGTTGTCATCGAATTCAGCATCTTTAAACTTCTTTGGTTCAATCAAGGACACAAATGCTGAGTGGCTCATCATTCTGTTCAGTTGACCTCTAGTCAGCACTAGATTTTGCACACTATCAAGAATCTTGTCAACCAGGTGATCTTTTCTTGCTCTGACTTCTTTGGGACGATCAAGATCAACTCGCTGAGCTATAGTCATTGGTTGAGCATCCACATCATCACCAAAGTTGATTGATTGGTCCAAGTCAGCTTCATCTTCCTCTTTTCCTTGACTTGGATCTGGTATGACTATGGGCTGACTGATTGATCCACTAACTGAATCCTTTTCTCTTTCATCATCACTGGCTTCTCTACCTGTATTGTTATTTCATCGAAATCTACATGCAATGGCTCCTCTAGGATGCCAGTTCTCTTGACATACACTCTGTATGCCTTACTATGTGTTGAGTAACCCAGAAAGATTCCTTCATCAGCCTTGGGATCAAATTTAGCCAATTGGTCTTTAGTATTTAATACAAAGCATCCATAACCAAAGGCATTGAAATGACCAACCTTGGGCTTGCGCCGCTTCTAAAGTTCATAAGGAGTTTTATTCAAAACTGGGCAAATTAAAACCCTATTTAAAATGTAACAAGCTATGTTAACGGCCTCTCCTTAGAATTACTTTGGCAGGTTATTATCACTCAGCATAGAATGACTCATCTCTATAATAGTGCGATTCTTTCTCTCAACTACCCCATTCTGTTGCGGTGTATAAGGTGCAGAAAAATTGTGGTCAATACCATGCTTAGAACAGAATTCCTCAAACTGCCTGTTTTTAAATTCTATTCCATGATCACTGCGGATTCTATTAATTTTAAGGTCTTTTTCATTCATAATCCGGGTAGCCAACATAGAGGATGATTCATATGTTTCATCTTTGTTGGATAGCAAGATAATCCAAGTGAACCTGTTCAGATCATCTACAACCACAAGCATGTTTTTCGTTCCTCCTAGACTAGTTGGCACAACAGGCCCAAACAAGTCTATGTGTAGAAGATCAAGGGGACGAGAAGAAGATATATTAGCTATAGATTTAAAAGTCTTTTTAAATTGTTTCCCAAGTTGGCAAGCTGAACAGAGTCTATCTTTATCAAAGGCTAGATTGGGTAAACCCTCAATAAGTTCATTTCTGGCTAATTTGGATAGATTGGTCATATTGATATGTCCTAACCTTTTGTGCCATAGCCATGAGTTTTCCTCCTTAGAAACTAAGCATATATCATTGGAGCCAGGGGATAAATCAACCATATAAACATTATTGATTCTAGGAGCATAAAGAATAGTTTTGTCAGAATTACCATCAATAACTGAGCAGCCCGCTGAGTCAAATATCACTTTTCTGCCTTTGTTACACAGCTGAGCAACACTTAGCAAGTTAAACTTTAGGCCTTTTACTAGAGACACATTGTCAATTAAAGGCTTCACACCTATAATGCCATTGCCTACAATTTTTCCTTTCTTGTTGTCTCCAAAACTGACACTTCCATTTCTTCTTCACTCCAATATGATGAATTACTTTTCATCACCTGTCATATGCCTTGAGCATCTACTATCCAAATACCACATTCTTCTATCATCAGTGGATCTTAGGCTCACCTGCAAAATAGTTAAGTTTTCTTAGGTACCCAAGCCTTTTTCTGGCTGGGCCCTCCCTTGTTAGTGGTGGTCATCCTTGACGAGTCATACTTGTTGGTCCCTGTAAGAGTATTTATAAGGATAGAGGGGGGGTGAATGGCCCTTTTTCGCAGAATTAGTAGACTTAAAAAATTCTTTAGTGTAACGTGTTTGATTATGATTCGGAAGATGGATCCGGATGATGCAAATGCGTACAATTAAGTAAAAGAGAAAGAAAATCAAACACAAGTATTTTATTCTGGTTCGGCCCCACCTACGTCCAGTCCCCGAAGTTTCCTTCCTCTGAGCTTGTCCACTAGTGGATTCCTTCTCAATTGGCAGGAATCAAGCCTTACAAATTTGTCTCTGGTGGTAACCCCTTCCGGAAGTAGCATATACCACTAGAATCACCAACTCCTAGCTGAGTCATCTATCTTTAGTAGGATGTACCACTTAGCCTTCTACCTTGAATCTAATCTGAGTCCTACAGGGAGTTCTTACTCAAAGCACCTACTTCAAGTTATATCCCAATCTCTTAACTTACCCAAGTTGGAGATTCTTACACTTTGGTTTTTAACAAAGGGTTGGATTTTGGAGTTCCTCAAGTTTATAGTTTCACGTGGGAATCCTTATAAACAGCTTTCGAATCAAGGGTTCTTAGAGGGATTATATCAACTGATTATATATATGTTTCATTGTTACTTGCTTTTGTAGATCAATCAGTTCACCTTCCCATTTGGTGAAGAGCTCCTTTTATAGGCTTTTGATCATAAATGTAGCCATTTGTGGTTGGTGAGCTTTTATTCAATCTTCACCTTTGATTAGGTTGAGATGTGGAGCTTTCGGATCCATTGATTAATCCGTTAGACTGTATTTTGATCCATTTGAAATCTTGGGATAGAAGCTAGAAAGTTGTCAGTGATAGTTTTGCTTGTCATTTTATGATGCACCAACTTTCATACCAATTGCTTTATGATGTGAGCTCCACGCGCGCCTTTATTAGGAGAAAAAGTAGTTAGCTTTTCTCTGTTCGGTGTCAGACCCTTTTAACTTATTCTGAAATATACAAGCTGTCATCTTGTCTTTGTCTTTGGAAAAGGATCTTTGACTTTCATAGACCAAAAAAGGGTAAAGGGAAAAGTATATTTGAATACTTTCCCTTTATTTGAAATATATGTCTTCCAGATGTCTTTTGGTCCTATATACTCCAGATCTATCTTCCAGAGATGGCATCAATCAGTTCTTTCGGATGCTAGTCTTGAGGGTCAGAATTTGTTTCCTTTCCAAACTCTGTCCGGATGATTTCCCTTGCTTAGTATTTTTAATTTGTTCAATGGATGACTTGTGTCTTGATCTTTGTCTGGATATTTCCATTTGGATTTGGGAGAAAGTGCATACACTGTTTTTGTTTCTTTCAAACTTGATCCGGACTTAGATTTTTTATCCGGATCATTGTTTCCTAGCAATCTCCCCCATTTGATGGAAACAAAAACCTAAGTCATCTAAGAATGGGTGTATTTACTAAGTGTAATTTTTGTTACTTAGTTTTTTTATAATGCTCCCCATAATTTTAGCATCCTAACTCTCCCATTATTTTATGATTCCTGCTTCTAATTTTGTTTTAGTATAATTACAGATTGTAATTTAGAAGCGATTGTTTTGATAGTTAAGAATTTTTCACTTTATATAAACTTCTGCTGTTAATAATGGTTAACATCATGAAGTTTAGTATTACAAGATACAGAAATACATATGCATTGAATCTAGCTATTACACAAGTATTACAAGAATATCTAGCTAGCTTAACCATCTCTCTGGATGGACCACTCTTCCGGACTTGTAGTGTCTCTCCTTTCCCGCTTCCTTCTCCTTGATGACTCTAATCTTTCTCCCCCTTTTTGCTTCCATCAAGGGGATCAATAACCATATAGGTCCACTTATCCCATGATTGCTGCCAGGCAGAGGAGTAGATCGAGTAGTCTTTGTTGCCTTTTGTATGCTTATCGATAATATGATCCACTATAGGGCAGAGTGAAATAATGAGGGCGAAGGTACCTTCGGAGTTGATCATAGGATTGAGAGACTTGAGGAAGAATGCGCAGAATATGCTCCTGGTCCTTGGGATCAAAATAGGGAAACATGGCCTTGATTAGAGTAGTCAAACCCTTTTGGCTTATGAACCGTGAGTCCCCTATAGCTTGAATAAGATTGTGTAGGACAAGAATGAGTTGACTGTCTGGAAGGATCGGGGACAAGGAAGATCCGGAGATAGATAACTTATTAATTTCGACTTGAAGGAGGGTGATTTCTTCACTGAGGCCCTTCCGGATATTATGGATAGACTCTATTTGATCCTTAAGCTCTTTGGAGACAATCTTCTTCCAATCATTTATTGTTTGCTCAATACTGGAGTTGCGAGCTTGCATTTCATCACCCATATCATGTAAGATTTTTTTCTTTTAGCTTGGGGATGGTTTTGTCTATGAAGTTGGCAAGCATTTCCTGAGTTATTAGCTGATCAGTTTCTAGGTTCAGCAGAGTAGGTTTCAGGTCTCTGTCCTCCACGAATTTTGTCAAGTTTTCAAACTTGGAGTCAATATAATCCTTGATCTCTATGGATACATTAGTGGCGGAGGAGGACATTCTATCCAGGACAGTTGCATAGTTATCAGAGGCCAAAGTGTTGGCTTTACTGGCATTGCGATTTGCTGTGGAGGCGCTTTCCTTTAGCTCATTTAAAAGCGGCTGGATCTCAGAAAGGGAAGCTGCCACTAAAGCTTCCGGAGTTGGGAAGTTCATGACTTGTTGCTCAATTTTGGGGAGGCACTTCAACCTTTCTTTGATCTCACCCAAATCCTTTCAGACTGCTTTATTAGACTTTTGCCTAAGCAACTCCTTCTTCACAGCTTTTAGATGGGTGCATATTGTCAGGAGACACTTCTTGATAAATCCCTCATCATGATGCTCAAGATTTGCCTCCTGAAGGAGTTTAAGAGTGATACTTACTTTGGATTCTTTGGAGTTTTCATGAGGGAGAGTCACTGATTTTGTGTGAGGAGGGAAGTTTTTGTTGGAGGGTTCGGATGAGTCACCATCGGATGAGCTGGATTCATCTCCGGAGCTTGAACTGCTTCTAGAGGGGGTATCATCTTCTGAACTAGAGCCTTCAACTGCTCCTTTCTCTTCTCCGCCCTTGCTCATTTCCCTTTCCTCTGGAGTAGCCTCGCCCGCAGGATCCACTTTAGAAGTGTGCCCTTTGGAGCTCAGACTTTCTCCCTCCTCTGGAGCTGTTGCATCCGGGTTTGGCACTATATCCTTAGCTACATTAGGAGAGATTATAGCTAAGTTGTACTCTTCACGATTAGAATAGAGATGAAGAAGATCGGGAGTTACCTCATTGGTTAGTAGCGTCTGATCCTCATCCACCCTTGCCAATGAATGGTTGGAACTATCCTTAACCACCCTTACAGTTGCCTTTTCAGGACTTTCTTTTTCTCCCTTAGGCATGTTGGTATTTTCCTCAACAACCTTCTCTAATGCCTTTTCAGGACTTTCAAGATTAATGACTTCATTGCTAGATCCAAGCAGATTCTCCGGAAGGGGTCATGTTGTATCAGCAAATATGAATTCATCTACTTTCGAAATCTTTGACAAAGCGTGCATATCCTTTAGATGTATAAGAATTGGGGGAACTTGAGATGATTCTCCAGGCCCTTCAGTTGTTCTCCCTTGATTTATTTCATTATTTTCTTTTATAGCGACCTGAATGTCGTCGTATTACTCATCATCTTTTCCCTTTGCTGGACTTTGCTTTCTCTAAAGCGGCTCTCTCCCTATACTGCCTTGCTTCCTCATTCAGGATTATTCCAGCTAGCCTCCTGCCTTCACTGACTTTCTTTTCTTAGGCAGCGAGGGCTTCATCAAAAGTGAGTCCTCTTCTCCTGAGCTTCTTTTAAGGAGTAGCTTCATCCTCTATTTCCTCATCATCTACCTCCTCTTCCATCTTAGCCAACGTTCTTTTGGCTTTTCTTTTTTCAGCCTCAATTGCTTTTAAGGCAATTTAAGGTAGACCTGTAGCAAGCGCAAGCTGTCCCTTCTTAGCTGCAGCTTTAATCAGTCTGCCCCTGGGTCTAGGCTTTTCGGAGCTCATGATTTGAGTGAGGGGGAGAGTGTCCTCATCAATTTCTTTCGGAAGCTTTTCAACTTGCTTTTTGGCTTTAGCATTGGTGGTTCTGGGCCTTTTGGGAATAGGAGCCTCCTCTTTCGGATTTACTATCTTCCGAGATTTAATCTTCCGCTCATCCCTCTTTAGTTTTGCCTTTTCTTCATTCCATTCCTCATCAAAACGGAGATTGAGGAAATTCTTCTCTAGGATGGGCTTTCCACAAATCCCTTCAAAACTGGTCAGATCCACTTCCGCCGCTTGAAGAATTCTTGTGATCAAGGCTCTATAAGAGTTTACATGGGTCTTGAGATAGTGAATGATCAAGACTGGCCAGTTTACTTCCAGACTGCCAACCTAGTGCTATAAGATGCAGTGCTGGAGGGAAGAAACTATAGTCAATGACCCGATGAGTTTGGCCAGAGCGTGCTGCAAGAATCTAGGCATTCTGGGGAAGTACGTTGAGAATTTGTCGCTAAAGTAGTTCTGGTGAAGCCATAGTTTGGACTCATACTCAACTCCAGTCTCATCCCCAACTTTCCTCAATATGATTCTAGAGTTCTTCATGTTTAGATTCTTCTCAAAGAATTCTGGAGAGAGAATTATGACTTTCCCCTATACTTCAGTGCGTAAGGCATCAAAGTGATTGTGAGCACTAAGATTTAAAAAGAACTCTTTTACCAGCTTGGGGTAGGTTGGCCAATTTATCTTTAGAAGGTCACTCAGATTTTGATCTTCAATTAGAGTGAAGAAAGGAGGGGTTCTGAATAGGTAATCATCACCTAAGTGATCAGTGGGTATGACAGAGTCAGAGGTTTTGAGATTGGGGAGCTCAAAATCAGCATCCTTCAAGTCAGATACTTGAAAGAGATTTTTGCTCGGTAGGATTTCGAGGGTGTTGGAGGTGTTTATGGCTGCCATTGTGGAGAAATGTTTTAGGAGATTGAGTTTTAGTTTTGAATTTTTGCAGAGTAACAGTAGAGTAGTTGCTCGCGTGAAGAAGAAAAGGGATTTTGAGGAGTTTATATAGAATTTCTGAGGTGAGGCTATATTGGTAATCCAGACTCCGGCTGTTTTGACTGGTTTGATGACAGGTGAATTTTTAGGAGAGAGGTGAATTCAGTTTAACTGGAGAATGGGAAAGATTTATTTTTGAATTAACTGTTGTATTTACCGCGCGTGTAACAACCAATGGACTTTTAAAATTCAAAACGTAATAGTTACTTTATGAGCTTTTACTGCCAAACGTCATTGTTGTCGGCTCACATGGCAATCTTCCAGAATAGATCTTCCCAACTCTTCTTATCTTTTGGAGTGAGTTTCTATCTCATGATCCGACTTGATTCAAAACTAACTTCCGGAGTTTTTCTAAATTGGATTTGACATCCGAATTGATTCCCTTAGTTTCCCAGATTGATCTTTACTTAGTGGTTTAGTAAAGATATCAGCTCTCTATTCATTGGTTGGAATATACACCAATGCAACATCCTTTTTCATTACATGATCCCAGAGGAAGTGATGCCTTATGTTGACATGTTTCATCCTACTATGAAGCACTGGATTCTTTGACACACCAATAGCACTTTTATTGTCACATAATACATCCACACATCCGGATTGCACTCCATAATCTTCAACTTGTTATTTGATCCATAGGAGTTGAGCAACATAACTTCCAGCTGCCATATATTCTGCTTCTGTGGTGGATAAGGCAACTGAAGTTTGTTTCTTGCTATACCATGAGACTAAGCAATCCCTAAGGAAATGGCATCCTCCGGATGTACTTTTTCTCTCAAGAGTATCTCTACCATAGTCTGCATCTGTGAACCCCTGGAGTGTGAAGTCTCCATTACTAGGATACCACAACCCAACTTCAGTGGTTCCTAGGAGATATCTAAGTATCCTTTTGACAGCCTTGAGATGAGTATCCTTGGGATTGGCTTGATACCTTGCACAGTAGCATATTGCATAGTGTATGTCAGGTTTGCTAACTGTTAAGTATAGGAGTGACCCAATCATTCCTCTATATAGCTTTTGATCAATATCTTCTCCTTCACAGTCCCTGGATAAGATTGAGTCTGAACCCATTAAAGCAGACATTGGTTTGTTGTTATCCATTTCAAACTTCTTTAGGATTTCCTTGGTGTATTTTGATTGATTGATGAAGATCCCATTTGGACCTTACTTAATTTGTAGACCATGGAAAAAGTTGAGCTCTCCCATCATGGATATCTCAAATTCCTTCTACATCTGAGAGCTGAATTCTTTGCACATCTTCTCATCAGTGGCACAAAAAATGATATCATCCACATAGATCTGGACTAGAATAATATCATTTTTCTTCTTTTTAATGAAGAGTGTGGTATCTGCCCTACCTCTGGTATATTCCTTGGATATAAGGAATGAGATTAATCTTTCATACCAGGCTCTTGGTGCTTGCTTTAATCCATAGAGAGCTTTCTTCAGCCTGTAGACATGGTCCGGATGCTTTGGATCTTCAAATCTGGGTGGTTGCTTGACATATACTTCTTCTTGAATGACACCATTTAGAAATGCACTTTTGACATCCTTTTGGTATAATATGACCACGAATGATGCAAAAGCACATAGGATTTGGATTGCTTCCAGTCTTGCTACAGGGGCGAAAGTTTCTTCAAAATCAATTCCTTCTTGCTGATTGTAACCTTGAGCGACTAGTCTTGCCTTATTTATTACTACTACTCCGAATTCATCAAGTTTATTCCGGAACACCAATTTAGTGCCTATAATTGATTTTCCTTTAGGAGAGGGCACAAGATCCTATACATCATTCATAGTGAATTATCTAGCTCTTCCTGCATCGCCATCATCCAACTTTCATACCCTTCAGCTTCTTGAAATTTCTTTGGCTCTATGAGAGAGACAAAAGCAGCATGGCTCATCATCTAGTTGAGCTGACCTCTAGTTCTAACTAGATTGTAAACATCATCTGAAATATTCTCTATGGAATGATCTCTGTGGGTCCGGATCTCCCTTTTCAAGCCTTCATGTTGAACTTGGACTTGTTCCACTTCAGTTTCATCTACTCCTTCATTAAAGTCAATCCCTTGTTGATTGAGATTACCTTGTTATATTTCTAGATCAAAAGACATTCTTTCATCTTCCTCTATGTACCTCTTGATTTGAAGTGAATCAGGAATTCCTGCTTCCCCCTTTTCTCTAGATTTTTCAGCTTTCGGAATTTGATCTTCCGGAGTGTAGCTTTTCTTTCTTGTAGTGTTAGTCTCATCGAAATCTATATGTATAGATTCTACCACAGTTTGGGTTCGTTTATTGAAGACTCTGTAAGCCTTACGTTGTGTTAAGTAGCCTAGGAAAACTGCTTCATCAGTTTTAGGATCAAATTTTCCTAATTGCTCTCCATCATTAAGGATGTAGCATTTACAACCGAATGCTTTGAAGTACCCAATTTTCGGTATATGGGGTCTTTTCTATAGTTTTTCTAATGAGGGCTCTATTTAAGATGTAGCATGTTGTGTTTACGGCCTCACTCCAGAAATATTTTGGCAAACAATTTTCACTAAGCATTGTTCTAGCCATTTCTATAATGGTCCTGTTCTTTCTCTCAACTACACCATTCTGTTGCGGAGTATGGGGGGCAGAAAAATTATGTTCAATGCCCTTGGAGTCATAAAAGTTAGCAAAATACTTATTTTTGAACTCTCTACCGTTATCACTCCGGATGTGTGCAATGCATATGCCCTGTTCTACTTCTATCTGGATGAATATTTTGGAGAATTGGTTAAAAGCTTCATCCTTGCTTGTCAGCAAGAGAACCCAGGTATATCAAGGATAGTCATCTACAATGACCATAGTGTATTCTCTTGTACCTAAACTCAGTGGCTTAATTGGACCAAAGAGATTAATATGCAAGAGCTCAAGTACTCTTTTGGAAGGAATGTATGAGATGGAAGGGAAACTTTTCTTATTCTGTTTTCCTAGTTGACATGCAGTGCATAGATGATCCTTATCAAAAGCAATCTTAGGTAAACCCACAACTAATTCTTTTTTGACTAATTTGGATAGGAGGTTCATGTTTACATGTCCCAACCTCCAGTGCCATATCCATGACTCTTCTTCTTTAGACACCAAGCATATATTCTTCTTATCATTTTTAATGTTTACAGAATAGACATTATTTACTCTAGGTGCATAAAGAATAAGTTGATCAGACTTACTATCATATATTGAGCGCCCTCCGGAGTCAAATGTGACTTTTCTTCCTTTGTCACATAATTGGGCTATGCTTAGCAGGTTGAACTTCAGTCCATCAACCAGAGAGACATCTTCAATCTTGAATCCAGATCCAATGATTCCATGACCAATGATCTAACCCTTTTGATTGTCTCTAAAGGTCACTTTGCCTCCCTTTTTCCGGGTTAGTGTGATGAAGGCCTTCTCATCACCTGTCACGTGCCTTGAGCATCCACTATCAATGTACCAGGTGTGTTGATCTACTATGGATCTAAGGCATACCTACAAAACAGATCAAGTGGGTTTGGGTACCCAATCAGATTTGGGTCCTCTCGGGTTAATAACCATTTCAGGCTAAGGATAAACATCATAATAACCATTTTTAAATCTGCATAATTTAGTCATATGATTATTTTTCCCACAAAACCTGCACCCTGAAATAGGTATGTTTTACTTTTGCTTCTTACTGATCTTCTCCAGACCCTCCCTTCTGTAGTTGCCTTTATACCCAGCTTCTTACACACTAGTGGATGGTCCGGTATAATTCCGGAAGTTGGTTGGAGGTGCAACTTCTGCTCTGTAATTTCTTCTTTGCTTGATAGGTTATTGGTTATAAGCTACCTTAGCCTTTCCCTTCTGAGCAGCAGTAAATCTTTGAGCTTGTGGTTGTCTTCTTACTCCATTTGTCCTTTGATTTGAGTTCCTTTGAACCCTTTTCTAAGGAGGAGGAGGATTATCTCTTCTTGGATTCTTCATTTCAGGTTTCTTTCTGGATGCTTCCTTTTAATAGATTGACTTCTCTATCCAGTCCCGTTACATTTGCATTCAGAATCTGGACTTGATTTCTTAGAAAGTTTTCTTCTACTACATCAATATGCTTGGTTGCTCTAACCAACTTGATGTCTTGTGCCATTACCTCAGCATCTTTAGCCAATTCTAGTATTGCTCTTTTCAGAGACTTGATGGCTTTCGAATTCTTCTTCACTCCCTTGATAATAATAGGAAGAGCTTTTGCAAGATCAAAGTTAGAGGTAGAATTAGAACCAGAATTTACCTCAGTGTTTGTTGTATTCAATTCTAATTCTTCAATTTGCACTATTTCTTGCTTGCAGGCATCCCTTCCGGATTGCTCTATTTCGGGTTCAGTCAGAGCCATGAAAGCACAGTTAGCAGTCTCCTCTCCTTCTGTTGAAGATGAGCTGCTGCTTTCTTCACTGTTGCTCCAGGTAGCAACCATCGCCTTCTTTTTGAACTTCTTGGTTCTTTTGAGTTTGGGGCACTTTGTTCTGAAGTGGCCTTTTTCACCACATTCGAAACAGGCAGTGTCTTTCTCCGGATCCTTCTTTTCTTCAGGATTCCTTCTGGGCTTACTTCTTCCGGAGGTGCCTTCTCTTATTTTCTGAGATTCATACCTTTTTTATTTCCTTCTATCTTTGTTTTGTATAAATCGATTCAGCCTTATGGTTAATAAAGCTAGTTGATCTTTGGTGCTCAGTGACTCATCAATCTACTCTTCTTCTCCGGATGAAGCTGATCCGGTGGATTCTGCCTTAAGAGCAATGGCATTCTTTTTCTCCTTAGGTTTCTTTTCTTGTTGGTTGTATCTCTCTATGGATAATTCTTGGGTTAGAAGATTGCCAATGAGTTCATCATAATTGTAAAAATTTAAGTCATGAGCTTCCTCAATGGCGTCTTTTTATTATCCCATTCCTTGGGGAGACTCCAGAGCACTTTCTTGACCATTTCTACTTCTGGAATCTCCTTCCTTAGCCTCTTCATTTCATTTACCAAATTTTTGTATCTAGTGTTCATGCTACTGATTGATTCCTTAGGCTCCATCTTAAAGGATTCAAGCTTCTATTGAAGTAGATCAAGCTTGGCCTCTCTTACTATAGAAGTTCCTTCATAGGTAACTTCCAGCTTCTCCCATATCTCTTTTGCAGTCTCACATCCAGATATCCTGTTGAATTCAGCTGCACTAAGAGCACAATGAAGCATATTAATAGCATTTGCTTTTTCACGCAATTTTTTAAAGTCACTGTCATCCCACATGCTTGATGGCTTCCAAGTAGTCATACCCTCTACTTCATAAGTAGGTTCATATGGGCCATCTTTAATAACTAACCATGCTTGCATACTTTATGATTGGATGAAGTTCTTCATCTGATTTTTCCAGAATATGTAGTGTTCACCGGTGAAGAGTGGAGGACGGGTAATAGACATACCCTCGGAAAGAAGTTGTGAGTTTTGGAAACTCATTTTGATATATGAATCAAAATATATACACCTTTAGCTCGAGATTATTAGATCTCTAGTTTGAGCACTGGCTCTGATACCACTCGTTGGTCCCTGTGAGAGTATTTATAAGGGCAGAGGGGGGTGAATGGCCCTTTTTCACAGAATTAGCAGACTTAAAAAAGTCTTTAGTGTAGCGTGTTTGATTATGATCCAGAAAATGGATCCGGAAGATGCAAATGCGTGCAATTAAGTAAAAGAGAAAGAAAATCAAATACAAGTATTTTATACTGGTACGACCCCGCCTACTTCCAGTCCCTAGAGTTTCCTTCCTCCGAGCTTGTCCACTAGTGGATTCCTTTTCAACTGGCAGGAATCAAGCCTTACAAATTTGTCTCCGGATGGTAACCCCTTCCAGAAGTAGGATATACCACTAGAAGCACCAACTCCTAGCTGAGTCCTCTTATCTTTAGTAGGATATGCCACTTAGCCTTCTACCTTGAATCTAAGTTGAGTCCTACAGGGAGATCTCACTAAAAGCACCTACTTCAAGTTATATCCCAATCTCTCTACTTACCCAAGTTGGAGATTCTTACACTTTGGTTTTTAACAAAGGGCTGGATTTTGGAGTTCCTCAAGTTTATATTTTCACTTGGGAATCTTTACAAACAAATTTGAATCAAGGGTTCTTGGAGAGATTATATCAACTGATTGTATATGTGTTTCTTTATTACTTGCTTTTGTAGATCAATCAGTTCATCTTCTCATTTGGTGAAGAGCTCCTTTTATAGGCTTTTGATCATAAATGTAGTCATTTATGGTTGGTGAGCTTTTATTCAATCTTCACCCTTGAGATGTGGATCTTTCAGATCCATTGATCAATCCGTTAGACTATATTTTAATCCGTTTGAAATCTTAGGATTGAGGCTAGAAAGTTGTCAGTGATCGTTTTGCTTGTCATTTTGTGATGCACTAACTTTCATACCAATTGTTTTATGATGTGAGCTCCACGTGCACCTTTATTGGTCTAGGAGAAAAAGTAGTTAGCTTTTCTCTATTCGGTGTTAGACTCTTTTGACTTTTTCTGAAATATACAAGCTGTTATCTTATCTTTGTCTTGGGAAAAGGATCTTTGACTTTCATAGACCAAAAGAGGGAAAAGTATATTTGAATACTTTCCCTTTATTTGAAATATATGTCTTCCAGATGTCTTTAATCCTATATGCTCCGGATCTATCTTCCGGAGATGGCATTAATCAATTCTTCCGGATGCTAGTCTTGAGGGTCAGAAGTTTGTTTCCTTTCCAAACTCTGTCCGGATGATTTCCCTTAGTGCTTAGTATTTTAATTTGTTCATTGGATGACTTGTGTCTTGATCTTTATCCGGATATTTCCATTTGGATTTGGGAGAAATTACATACATTGTTTTTGTTTCTTTCAAACTTGATTCGAACTTAGATTTTTTATCCAGATTATTATTTCCCAACAATACTCATCATAGTAACCATTTTTGTGCCTACACATGATAGTAGCATGTCTTGGTTTTCCACAAAAATTACATGCGGCCTTAGGATTAGGCCTGCTCACTTTACTCTTTTTAGAATTCTTCTCAGAGTAGTGAGCATGGTTACTCTGAGTATTCCTGCTAGGTTGAGGAGGGACCCACACCTTTTTCAAACCTGTTAATTCAGCAACTAACTCATCTAATCTCTTAGTGAGTTTGTTGTTATATCCATTTTGGTACTCAGCTTTTTCTATTAGGTATAGGATATCAAGTGATGTAGAAGAGTTAACGTCTTATATATCATCACACCTCCTCTGAAGTACTCTAATGTATTTGGTTGACTTCTTAGTCAAATTAATGACATCATTGAGCATAGCGGCAAGCTCATCAGAACACAAAAGGGGTTCAAAATTTACCTCAGAGTGTGTTCCCTTGTCTCTATTTTGATCAGCTGACTGTTTAGCAGTAGATATAGTTAGTTGGTCAGCTGACTCTGAGTGAACTCTATAATCCTTAGCCATGAGACAGACATTGGCAGAATCATGTGCCTCTTCATCTGAGGATGATGACTCTTATTTAGAGTCACTTCAGGTAGCAGTAAGGGATTTCTTACCCTTTTTCTTCTTTAACCTGTCCTTCTTGGCTTTAGGACAGCTTAACTGAATATGCCCTTTCTCACCATATTCAAAGCATTTGATGTCTTTGTTATGCTTCTTGTTGAATTCTTTTCATGGTCTGTCAACTGCTCCTTTCTTGTACTTGCCTGTCTTTCTGAACTTCTAAAAATTCTTTTCTTTACCCAAAAACCTTTTGAAGTTCTTGGTCATTAGAGCTATTTCCTCTTTTCTATCCTCTGGATATCCTTCCTCAGAGGATTCTTATTCTTCTTCATCATCATCAACTTTCAGAACAACAGCTCTACTTGAGCTCTCTTTCTCTTTGGACCTGTACTTCTTGGACTCATCTTCATATTGTTTTAGAGACATCTCATGAGTCAGCAGAGTTCCAATCAGCTCATCAAACTTGTAGGTCTTTAAATCATGAGCCTCTTCAATCGTACTTTTCTTGGCTTCCTAATCTTGGGTCAGACTCCTCAAGATTTTCTTGACAGTCTCTTCTTTTATAAAGGTCTTACCAAGCCTTTTCAGCTCATTTACTATAGTCATAAACCTGGTGTTCATGTTAGAGATATCCTCCCTGGGCTTCAAGTGAAACCACTCATAATCTCTCATGAGGATGTTGATCTTGGACTCTTTTAACTTGTCAGTACCTTCATAAGTTACTTCCAACTTCTTCCAGATTTCTTTCGTTGTCTCGCATCCTAAAACATGATTAAATTCAGTAGCATCAAAAGCACAATGAAGATAGTTGATAGCAGCTGCATTTTCTTTCAATCTGATCAAGTCCTGACTATCTCATTCATCAGAGTATTTATCTACTTTAACTCCATTCTTCATGATGGTGGGAACATAAGGTCCTTCAACAATGGCCATCCAAGCATGCATACTCTGGTAGTGAATAAAATTCTTCATTCTGTTTTTACAGTAAGTATAATGCTCTCTATTGAACATGGAAGGTCTGGTAACTGACATGCCTTCAGGTAGAATATAAGCTTGAGCCCTACCACTTGATTCTTCCTTGTATGCCATTGTCTTTGTCTCAAAGATTGTGAGATCTTTTGACTTGAGAATAGCTCTAATACCACTTATTGGTCCCTATGCGTACACTCACTGAGTTAGAGGGGGGGTGAACAACTCACTATAGAATAAATGAAACTTTTTCTCAAAGGATACTTGCTCCACTGAGTGAGGTTAGTTGGCTGAGTAATAACCTGGAAAATACGAGAAAGTAAAGAACACTGAGATTTTTATACTGGTTCGGTAACTTGTGCTTATATCCATTACCTAGAGAGTGTCTCGACTTTAATCCACTATCTTAACTCCTTTACCCTAGGCGGAGAAGCCTTTCACAAATTCCCCAATTACAGCAAGTACCCTCCAAACTGTAATCGCTCATCCACTGACTAGAATACCCTCTTCTATCAGCAACTCAAATAGAGTCTAAAAACAAGAAATAGAATCAACTTATAGAATGTTGATCCAGTTATAAATGATCTAATATTACAATAGATTGATCTATACTATTCTCTCTTGTTTAAAGCAGAATCTCACTGAGTAGTGCTTTCTAGCTTGAACTTCTTTTAAGCTTGCAAATGGACAGAGTTTTAGCTTCTTGAAAGTTCAGGTGTAATCACCAAGTTCTAACGCTTGCCTTCTTGCTCCTTTTATAGATGGATTGAGAAAGTAGTAGTTGAACTTGCCTTGGCATCTTCTGCAGTTGATAACTTAGCAATTCACCTATTGGTTCTTCAAATCAATCCGTTAAAAGATAGAATTGCACCATTTTGAAATGCATTTCAATCCGTTAGATTGAAATTCGAGCTTTAATTTAAATCTTTTATCGTTTGATGCCAGTCTTTTGTTAGAGAGAACTCGCACTGACTTGCCACGTATCTTCATCCCATTCCCTCTAGTTTTCTGACAAGATGCAGAGTGCACGATACAAGGTTGGTAGATCTACAGATTATACCAAAATGGCAATTGACTTCTGGTAGACTTGAGTTGGAAGACTTTGTCATTTTCTTCATAACTTTGAGTCTTGTCAAGGCATTAATTCGTTTTGTCTTTGTCTCATTAATGTTCCTACAAAAAGCAACACTAAAAGCAAAGATCCCTTTTTACCTTAAAAGGTAACGTCAGTTCCTTGAGCAGACTAAAGATAACTCAGTAAAATATGTTAACGCAAAGCGCAGCTGATGCA